>JAUMIR010000009.1:8040000-9290000 GCA_030847615.1 Gambelia wislizenii
AATGGTGAAGTTATTTATTTTTTTACCAGGTAAGGGCAAATATATTCATATTTGGGATGGTCTTTATTTTTTTTAAGGCATTGTGAAAGAAACCAAATCTGGCTCATCCATCTAATGGCTTGTCTATACCAGGGGGGAAATGTGGATTGATGCACACAAATGCCAATTTGCGGTAGCTTCGGTTTGTCTTAACAGTTTTTTTGGCAAGATGGCAGGCATGCAAAGCTATCTGCTTTCACTGTTCCAATGTTCATGCCTGCAAATCAAGATGTGGGCCTGAGTGAGTTATTTATGTTTTTATTGTCACCAGTTGCTGCCACCGAACAGTATTTTTTTAAAACATATCTAGGGTGTGAAAGTATGACATTCCACTTCAATAAGTAGAAAAAAAGGGGCAAAGGCTGTTTTATTGCCTCAGCATACGATCGCTATGACGAAAATCCAAAGTGGCGGTTTGGGGCACTTGCCTTGTTAGCAAGCTCTGTCCACTGTGCATATCCAATCAATCAGCGTTCCACTTCCACTTTTATTGGGAATGTGCAGCAATGAGATATGGGTTTTCCCAATGAGTAGGAACGTGCATTCCCCACTGAGCTTTTAAAAAACTTCGGGAAAAGTTGCAAAGGATTTTCCTGTGTAGTTTTTGGAGGTTTTGCTCCCCATCCTTCTGAATACAGCGAAATGATGCAGGATCCTATTGGGACAAAACATATTCTCCTTGAATTCTATGAGGATTATTTTTGCTGTTTAGCCAACCCCTACATTATGTAACTTTATGTATACATAGCCATGTAGCAGAGGCCTTAAGAAATCCTGTAAGTGAATTGTGAAGATGTGAAACAGGACATTGGCAAGAGTCTCCTGATGAGCATCAGGCTCGACTGATGCACATTGCACTCCCTAGCCAGTGTCCCAATGCACTTTGGGACCAATGCACAACTGGACAGATGCTCCTCCATCACTTTGCTGGATTCCCTACATAGTAACATGATAGCAGCCCTCTACTGGATATGGACATTACGGAACTACCCAATTCTAATTCCTGCATACATAAGTCCACTTACAAAGATGTAACTCCCATACGGGATTCTGGCCATCCAGTTTGTAAGACAGAGCAGGTTATTATAAGAATTCTACAACATTTAGCATTAGAATGCATCTGACAAGGTAGACATATGTCTATGAAAGCTTATGCTACCAACTTTTTTCCTCTCAGTTAACCTCAAAGCTGCTACAGGATCCTTTTGCATAGTGATTCAGACTAACATGGCTATGGCTTTGAATTCTACAACTAGTAATTAGTGTCCAAGTTTTCTTATACAGTTGTCCCTTCATATTTGCTGGTGTTTGGTTCCAGGACCCCCATGGATACCAAAATCCATGAATACTCAAGTCCTATTATATGCAATGGCATAGCAAAATGGTGTTCCTTATGTAAGATGGCAAAGTCAAGGTTTTCTTTTAGGATTATTATTTTTTAAAGAATATTTTCAAGCTGTGAATACTTAAATCCGTGGATACAAAATCTGTGCATATGGAGGGACAATTG
Organism: Gambelia wislizenii; assembly: GCA_030847615.1. Lineage (NCBI taxonomy): Eukaryota > Metazoa > Chordata > Lepidosauria > Squamata > Crotaphytidae > Gambelia > Gambelia wislizenii. The sequence goes on from JAUMIR010000009.1 coordinate 8,041,550, forward strand.
TATTCCTTTGACCTCCTCATCCTTCATTTCTTTTTCTAATGTGTCTTTTTAGACTGAAAACCAAAGAACAGAGACTTATTTTTATTGCTCTGTAAATTATTCTGGGAACCATTTTAGAAGCTGAATAGCTAACTAGGAAGTACACTACATCTATGAAAGCTTATGCTACAATTTCTCTCTCTCTCTCAGTTAGTCTCAAAGGTGCTACAAGATCCCCCTGCTTATGATATTCTAGATTAACACGGCTATGTCTTTAGATTAATAAATGAAATTCGAATGGAATTTTTTTATCCAGTTTCCCCTTCCACACAGAGAAGCCCAAAGAGGCTAACAACCATCATGAAGCAATGTAAAAACAGCAATCTAACAATGGATACATTTTTTAAAAATACCAAACTAAATGTCAAGGTAGACCCACAAAATAAATAACCAATAGGAAACCTAGTTGAAATAAGATCTATAACAGCAGAAAAAGAATAGTTTGCTGAACAGGAATGGCTTTCAAAATCCTGTGTGCATACAATAGCAGGTATAGCTTTGCATCTCAGAACATATGTAGCAATTAAGTGTTCAGAATATTTCATGTACATTTGTTTTGTTATAACCTGTACAATACTCCTGTGAAATAAGGATGGAGCACCTGTTGGACCATCAGATGTTATCAGACTACAGATCCCATCTTCCTGGATGACTGGCCATGCTAGTTGTGGCTGAAGCAGCTAGAGTTCAGTGATATTTGGAGGGCCACAGATACCCTGTCCACATTGTAGGTGTGACGGTATTATATAAGAAGAGCCTTGTTGAATAAGAGCAGAACACCTTCTTGTTTTGCAGTTAAATGCCTGTGGAGAGCCCACAAGCAGAATACAGGAGTATCTCTCTCTCCTGGTGTTGTTTCCCACCAATCCATATTCCAAGATATGCTGCCTCCAATGTTAGAGATAACAAAAAATCATCATGACTACTAGTCAATGGTTTAGTGAACACAAAGCTTGCCAGTCCAGAAGAACAGGGCTTTCATTTAGCAGGGACAAGGACATTATCTACCACCTCCCCAGCTTTCGCTATTCACTGTGAGTTCAGTTGTAATCCTCACAGTAACAGGGGTGGGGGGTGTTTGACCAATTTTCCCAACAACAACATATTGCTGCAGGCTATATTTCTTGTAATACAAATTATTTGGAGGCAGCTTGCTGTTGAACTGGGAATTAAAACCTATTATATTTACAAAAGACCTGTTCCTGATAGAGATGAAAGTTACTGATATGGCTCAACACAGATACCAAAATTTGGGAGTTCTAATTTGGAGTGTGGCTATGATAATAGCCATGATGAACACCTAATTTACCACTACTAGCTGTACCTGGCATAACATACGCTGTTAAAAAGCTCCCCCAAAAACAGTAGACCTCACAACCCTTTAAGGTAGGCCAGTTAATTTTAAACTTCTCCTCCTGAAGGGTCTCAGCATTCCACACTTTTCCCAGAACTGTCACCACCAGTTGACTGCCTGGGTCCCGTCACAAGTGGCCCACCGCTGCTGCTGCCAGTTAACTGTCTGAGTCCTATTACAGCGGTGGCAGCGGTATCTCACCGCTGCTTCCAGTTGACTGTCTAGCTCCCATCACAGGTGGCCTATCACTGCTGCTACTGCCAGTTGACTGCCTGGGTCCCAATCTGGGCCATAGACTGAGTGGCAGGAGTGGATTGTGAGGTGGAGAGGGAATTTGCATGTGGGTGGTGATTGGTTGGGTGTGTTTCCTGAGCAGCCAATCAGCACACTGGGAAAGGCAACATACCCAAGTTTTATATAGAGAGATGCCACTGCAGGTAGTTATTGAGATTCTTATTTTTCATTGCTGTTGTGTGTCTTCAAGCCATTTCTGACTTATGGCAATCCTAATGTGACTGTATCATTGGGGTTTCTTGCAAGACTTGTTCAGATGGAGTTCCTCTGAGGCTGAAAGAGTGTGACTTGCCCAAGGTCACCCAGTAGGTTTCCATGGCTGAGCAAAGATTAAATCCCTGGGCTCTAGGAGTCCTAGTCCAACACTCATACCACAATGCCATGTTGGCTCTTGTGGGTTTTTTTATATATTATTTTTCATATATTTTGTTACAAGCCAGACAATTTCAGTTGGCAACACCTCAGCCTGTTTATATAAAAGAAAAACACTTGTTTAGGGTTCAAGTCTGGGAAGACTGCCAATGTTCCCTTAAAATATAGAAACATAAACCACAAAGGTTGACCGGAAGTAGCCCCGCAAGTTGGTACATTAAATGACATCTGATGAAAAGGTAGTGTGGAGAATTCTAAAAGCATGGTGTATGTACATTTGGCAAAGATTTCTAGTATACCAAAGATAAAGATAAGATCCAGGATTCTGATTGGTTAATCAGTGTGCTGTGTGTTGGCAGGAGAGAATAAAAGAGCTAAGTCAGAGCCACAAAAATCAGGTGGCTTATTACCCTGCCTCCAACACTGCCGAAGATGCTGTTTGAAAAAGCTGTGGAAGATTGTTCCTGATCGCCCTGACATGCTGCCCTTAAATGCTGATTCATGAGAAGTATGGCTAGGATAGCTATATTCCTACTTGCAGGAGTGGTTTAAGGAATTTTGGGCCTCCCTGCAAATTTTTATTTTGGGGGGCCCACATGTTTAACTCAGGTCAATATAACCTAACATAACCTATTCACAGTACAGGATACTCAGATTCTTACTAATAATGTTTATGCAGGAGGAGGGTTACGACGGGGCCCCTACAATGACAGGGCCCCCTGCAGCTGAAGGTGCTGCAGAGCCCCTAAACCAGCCCTGCCTACATACTATTAAGATTTGTTCAAGAATTGCTTAAGGAGATTAGTCCTTGAAGGCAACAGATGAGATGATAGTTTGTTATGGATAAGGGGTTATGTGTTCAGATGAAATGCCCTGATGAACGTCTTGGTGGCTGTATGACTTAATAAAAGATACCTTCCCTACAATATTATGTAATGTAACAAAGTTGAAGTGCCCAGACATTACCATGTCTATGATTCTCCCTGAGGGGAATGTATATGTATATCTATGTATATGAATATTTATAATAGCCTAAAATAGTAACAAAAGAGTAAGTTCATTCCCATATAAATATTCTGGAACTCCAAGATATAAAAATGTTTAGATAAGAGTGTTGTTAACATGTCCTGTCATGGTTTAATCACTGTCATAAGTTGGGTGACAAGAAGTAGATAAACCAGACAGAACCCAGAATTACTGACAAGTCACAAAGACCCTCAGAGGCTTACCGCATGCTAAATTAAAGCAGAAGGGCAGCCAGAAGGTTCTACTTTCCATGCTTCCTTACCGCATAACATCATCATTCTTCCAGAGTTCTGCCATTTCGGTCCCATGAGAGACCAAGGTAAAACTGTGTGGTTTTGCTAATGGTTTTTTCCAGTTAGCAAAAAGATGTGGTTTCCCATGGTTTCCCTTGGTTTCCCATGGAACTGGAATGGAAGAACGATGACATCAAGCAGTAAGGCAGCATGGAAAATGAAACCTTCCTGCTGCACTGCCATTTTACTTCGGCATGCAGTAAGCATCTCAATCCCTCAGCGTAAGAGATAGGGGTGGGGAAGGGAACCACACTTGTTTCAATTTGTTCAGTCCCCTTCTAAAGCCATCCAAGTTGATGCCCATCACATCTTGTGAAAGCAAACTGCATAGTTCAGCCAGGTGCTGTGTAAAATTTAAAAGTTTAAGAGTGGAATCTTATACTTACTTACCTGGGAGGAAGCCCCACTGAAAATAATGAGAGTAGTACATGTGTGTAAGATTGATGGGTTTAGCCCTTTACTAGCTGAGCATGGTTATATGTGTGTTCAGTTGCTTTTGTATTTTTTAAATTCAAAATTCAAAATCTTTAATCTTTTCTTAAGGAAAAAAACAACAGGCGTACTAGACACACTTAAATCTTTTTATTTATTTATTTTCCTTATTCACATCCCACTTTCCTTTAATAGAAAAAACCCCAAAGCATTCAACAGCATAAAACACAATGCTAAATGCAAAAGACATTGCTACAACATACACACCAACACAATATCACAGAAATACGATCCCACAGAAACATTGTATAACATGACAGATCTGTTAGGTATCAGTGAAGGTGAAAAGAACCATGCCATATCATCTGAAAACCTTCTGCTTGCCTTCCAGGAGACTGTAATGATCAACTGACACCTAAGAAACAAAATTTCTATCAAATTTGTTAATTTTTATGGGATTTTTCCAGGTCATGAGCGTTGCAATAGTGGCTTGGTGACCCTGGCAAACTATACTAGGATGTAAGCGTTCAGGGCTCTCATTCTTTTCACATTGGTCTGTTGAGATGAGGGACAGAAATACATTTCTTTCTCTAAATAAAGTTGGATCCTTGCTTCACCAGCATGACCTGCTACTCTTTCATGGTGTGGCTGGGAGATGCAATTCCAATTCACATTGCTTTATATTCCTCATTAAAATCACTGTGGAGTTATTGTTTCCTCATTTCTAGGATGTGTTTTCCTTTTTTAAAAAGCCATCTTTCAAATGAAATTTACAACGGTTAAAAACAATTATACATTTTACAACATGGTATGTAAAACACCATCCCCAAAAAGAAATTATGGGAATAATCAATTTGACTAAGGCCAGTATTTTTTTAAAAATCATATTTTACTGCAAAAGACTATCAATCTTTAGTTTTGTATTCACAGTGACTAGCACAATATATGTACACTGAAGAACACATTCTTTTCTGCTCTGATACAAATGTGAGTTATACCAAAGCCATATATTGCATGTGTGACATATCACCTTTCAAAAGCAACTTCTCAATGATTAGGAGCCACATCATATCGGCAACATAGGTGGTGTTGCAGTTACGTCAGTCACCAAACTACTCAGTTATAGTACTATATTCCATTTTCACTGCCATGGTGACATACTGGGATTTTCTGTTTAAGGAGGGGTTTTTAGAATCCTCAGCCAGAGCGCTCTAGGGCCTCCTCAAACTACAAACTTCAGAATTACATATAATGTTCCCATGATAGTTACAGTGGAATAGGTAGTATGAATGTATCTGTTCTCTACCATCAGTGACAGAGTTATATTTGTGCAGGCATGAAAAGTAACCTTCTGAGCATGGCAGCATGCCTGAGTGGAAAGCAGCATGGTGTAGCAGTTAGAATATAGACTAAGAGTAAGGAATTCCAGGTTTAATGCTCTACTCAGCCAGGAAACCTATTGAGTTGGGTAACATTGGATCAGTGACTTTCTTTTCCTCTGCTCCATCAACTTCACAAGGTTGTTTTGGGATAAATGGGATATGGGTGGACTATTCTACACTGAGCTCTTGTTTGGTGGCTTTTGGATGCTACCAATAAAACATAAAGTAAGTTGTCCATATGCAAGTTGGTTAAACAATTTTACCGATCTATGATAAGTAATCTTAAGTATGTAATTCCAGGACAATGGTGTGTGTGTGTGTGTGTTTGAGGTTAAGCTCTCCAACAAGACCAGTAATGGCAGACAAATTCCTTGGCACTGCTAATCTTCCTCTGCACTCTGAATCCATCATGGTGGTGGTGTCTAAATTCTAGAACACACTCTTAAAACGTAAGAGTGAATTTTAGCAAGTGTGTGTGTGTGTGTGTGTGTGTGTGTGTTTGTGTGCCCAAGAAGGCTTTACAAAGGGTGGAGGGACCTTTGACCTTCCAACTGTTTTGGTCTACAACTCCAGTTAGCACAACCCAGCATGTTCAATGGTGGGGGGTTGTGGGCACTGTAGTCCAAACCATCCAGAAAGCACCAAGTTGGGGAAGATTGTTGACCAGGTACACATCCCCTGCTTCACATGAAGCAGATGTTCTGTGGGTGATAACATGGAAAAGAAACAGCCCGGGTAGGTAGAAAAGTCTGAAAAGAAAAAGAGAACAAAATGCGGACCCATTTTGCAGGTCATTTTCTGATGCCTATACACTGTTACCCAGAGCAAGATGGAACATTCTCCTTTCACATTAAGATCAAGGTCCCTGTGCTGTCTATCTTTATAGAGTCACAAGCCATCTCAATAGCATTACACTTCTCTTAATAACACCAAAAACTGCAGATAACAAGAGATTCTAATCCAGATCCCAACCTCCCTTCAGCATCTAGCTATATAGAAAAAGTTTGGGGGAAACTTCTGGTTTTCATATATGATCCATCACATTCAGGAAGGACAAATACTAGAAAGATGGAGAATGCACTCTGCTACTTTCATACGTCCAGTAAGGAGTCTCTTTGTCTTGCTTTCCTGTCGAATGAAGCAATTTCCAAAGTCCCAGCATCCTAAGAAAGCTCTTCATGTCAGGTGTGCAAAAGATAGCAGGCAGAAAAATCAGTTCCTCCGTGAAACGAGAAAGACAGATAAGTCTTCATCTGTAGCAAATTAGACCAAGAAATCAGTGTGTCTTCCAAATTTGTGGAATTCCTCATCATAGGAACCTATAACAACAAGAAGAAACAGAATTTATTCATTTGATTAAAATACATTATGAAATCACACACCAAACAAGAAATGATCTTATAATGACATGATAATAATTTTGGCAAGAAAACCCTTTAATTCATGTCCAGTCATACACTCGCCCTACAAAAACTCCCACTCAAAATCCATTGGCTGGACCTCCAGAACAATCCCTACCATTGAGACCAAATAGAATCACAGACTTGGGTTTTCAAGGCTAACTCATCTGACCTCTGCTAGGTTTAGAAAATCTAGAAGAGAAGAATTGCCAAAAAATAGACATCTGGATGGAGAGAGCTCACCTTCCTTCTAGGTCAGCAGAGAAGAATCCAATGGCACTTCCAGAGGTTGTTGGGTGTCAAAAATCCCATCAACCACAGTCAGTGTGGCCAATGATCAGAAATAATGGGATATGGAATCCAGCAACACCTGGAAGGCCACATTATTCCTGTCCTTGTCCAGGAAGAGCAGGGTTGGGAATCATGTAATCCTCCATGTTGTTGGACTGAAACACTCAGAATTCCTTACAGTTGGTAATATCAAAGGCTACTTTATCTTTTAAGAAGGTGATGAGGGGAAAAATAGTGGGGAAAAGACCCCCTAAGAGGAAGGACAATATATAAATGTTTTATGTGAAATTAACTGGTTTAACTCTTCCTGGGAGCTCAGGGAGGCGTAGTTCTATTCCATCAACCTTCCTCAATTTGCCTCCCCCTTTTTTGGGTTACAACTCCCATCACCCCCAGTCAGCATGGCCAAGGCTCTAGAGGAATCTCATGCTGATCAGCTGGGTTGTGGGGAGGAGAAATATTGTTCCCTGGCTTCTGAAATTACTATTTTTCCAACTTCTAAAAGCTGGCAGTAGCAATTAGTAGCTAGCTAGTAACATGGAGAAACAACAACCCAGTGGCAATAACTAGAGTCCAGGAGATGTTTTCATACTACCCCATGGTGATTCCTAAGTTTTGGTGATCAGAAAAGGGAAGGCTTAAACTCCTATTCCTGTATGCTGAGATGCTGATGGGAGGGAAGAGGAGTTTGTGCCCACACCATTCCAGCCACTACTGGGTGCAGTCTTTGCGACCTTATGGTAACCCTTGTCTACCTGAAATGCTCGATTCCACAAATGTGGGGAAAGCTTATTTGGAGCACTTAGCCAGAGAACCAGTAGTTATGGAGATTGTATCCAGGAGAGAGTGTGAAACCATGCCAAGGTTCAAGGACTATAGAGTGAACTAATGCCAAGCTGGTGTTGTGAGCAGCCATACCTTTGTTTTCATATCTCTATGAGCATGGAAAGGGAGGTTTCTTCTCTTATGCCAATTAAAAAGAATGGACACTTATTGGTAGAAGACATGGACAGATACCCATCTTTGGAAGAAGCTGCTGCACCATTCCACAAAATTTGTGCCTTAAATAAATACGGGGAGCCTAGTGAGAGCATCTGATTTTGTTCCTGCTTCAGCAGAAATGGCTTGAGGAAGGCAAGGTCCATTTGACAAGATGTGTGTGTTTATTTCAAGTTTTGTTGATGGATAGAGGTGAGAGGAAAAAGAAGGACACAGTGGTACAACAGAGAGATCTCGGCTATATTGACTGCACTAGGCTAGTTTCAAAACACAGGTATCATCAGCCTCTACTAGTGTTGCCAAGTTTTCAAGATAGCAATAAAGGATAGTCGAAATTCATGACACATAGGGTAGGCAACCAGAAAGTAAGTTTGTGTTCTACCTAAATACCAAATGGAAGTATTGATTGCAGTTCACTTAACCATGCATTTCTCTGTAAAATTAACATGATGTCCACATTCATAAATTACATGATGCACACATTTCTGTCTTTATTTTCGGGGGTGTTAGCCCTTCATAAAATATGGCATCTTCTTCAATCAATATGACAAGGAAAAATCTCTCCAACCTCAAATAGGAGACATCCTTTATAATAAGGGACACCTGGCAACCCTCCCACCTACCTTCTCAGAAGAATAAACCACTCAGGTGTATGAGCAGAAATTAGGAGTTTGGACACACAGTCCTGCCTTTTACTTCAGTGCAAATCATTGCAATTTGCTCTCCATTCCCTATAATCTGAAGACCCCGAACAAGAGACGAGAAAACAATTATCCATCGAATAAATCTTGTACCAGTTCATGAGAAGGAGAGAAAAAGTGCCCAACTCAAAAGTGATAAATTTCATCAAGGTGCTTTACCTACATGTAACCCCAGCCCCCCCCCCCAATAAATAAAATGTCAGGGATTTTTCTGCTTAATCGGATTCTTTTCTCTTTGCCAATTTTCTATTCATGTTCTTTGGAAGGAGGGACCGTGTCCCTCCTCCTTCGCCTCACCCCATCAACCATTTCATCGACACACAGGGAGAAACTTTCTGGACAATTTAATCGCGCCAGGGTGTTACTTAGCCAAAAAAAAACAAAAAAAAAAACACCCAAAAACCACCAACTGCTTTTCACTGTCAATTTTTTCCACTCTCCCTTTGCCGTCTCCCACTCCCCTCTCTCCACAACCTCAATTGAATTTTACAGGCCCCAGATATCTTTCTTTCTTTTTCCCCCCTTCCACATGCTATTTATGCAAATAAGAGCTTTTTCATACCCCTTTCCCTGGTTCAAGCCCTCCAACTCAAAATGTGACCAAAAGCTGTGTACTCTCTCTCTCTCTTTCTCTCTCTCCTGCTAACTCCTTAGCACAATTACACCTCCATTCTGCTCTAGAGGCCTGGGGTAAGGGGAAAAATATCATTTTAAACCAATAGCACATGCTGTTTGTCTTGGATAATTACAGGGAGCCTCAGATTCTTAAAGGTATGAAATACCCCATTCTGAGGGAGAAAGAAGGGAACTAGAGAGTGTTATGCCTACACAGCATGTTCTATCATCCTTACTTGGAGTGTGTGTGTGTGTGTGTGTGTGTGTATACACATGATTTTTTACTAGCTCTTTCACTCCTCCTATGTCAAGGCTTCTACGAGGCAGATTCTACATTTTTCTCCAAGCGGAACTTTCCTTATGCTTTTGGGTTTCTTTTGAGACAGAGCAGGGAGGGGAACGCAGCTGACATTTTCTTATCTCAAATTACAATTTCCTGCAAATATCAAGATAATAAGGACATCAATGATCTAAAAATCCAAAGTCAAAACAAGCCTATAATCTCTCCCTGGCAGATGCATGGCCAGAAAGAAGAGAACGGGGTTCAGACAAGAGACCACCACCAAAAAAAATATGGGGCACAAACAACATCAAGGGGGCAGCCACAGAGAAGGAGGTAGACAGGCAGGCAGTCTGCCTGGGCCTCTTTGCCTGAATAGTCTTACTCCAGGGCATTGTTTCCCTCCGTGCCTTGTCTCCTGGGGAGGACTATGCATGGGAGAGGTGGGGGGGGGGAGTTGTAGAGAAGGGGGTTAGTTTTAGCAGAGGCACCCAGGAATGTGTCAAAAGAAAGAAGAGGGGGAAACACACTGGCGGGCACACACAGACACAAAATCCAAGGCAGAGACAGAATGTCAAGGACCCAGGTCTAATGAATAGCAAGTTTGCCCTTGAACCTCACAGGCCTGGGCCATTCCCAGGCCCCAGACAAGAGCTGAGGCATGCCTGGTCCCAGCTGTAGAGGGTCTGGGCTATGGTTCATCTCAGACACATTGACAGGCCAGGCTGTCCCCTTGCATAGCTCAGCCTTGCCTAACGGCTCCCTAGCAACAGCTCAGAGCAGGAACCCAAAGGGCTGGCTGAATCAGCCTTGCCTGGTGCATACAGAAGCAAACAGAGGGAGAAGGAGATGGTGGTGGCAGCATCTGCAGCATGGAAATGCAAGCTGGAAAAAGGGTCCTATTAACCCTTTCCAGCCTGCTGGCAGCAAAAACCACAAGCACCCACAATCGGAACACAGGCGGCCAAAGCACCGAGGTGCGAAACAAAGGCCCCATGGCAAGAACCCCCTCAGAAAGTGGTCCATACAAAGGCCAGTATGTAGTGAAACAGGCAAGAGTGTGCATGTTGGAATGGTCAGCTTGCAACATGAAATGCATTTACAGGTTTCCCTGTCTCCACACCTCTTTGGAATGTCTAGTTAATGATAAGACTTTGCAACTTCATAGCCTATTCCTAGGGTTCAAAATATTTCTCAGTCAACCTTATAACAGCTCTGGAAGGCAGGCCAGTATTGATTTCCATATTCAAGAAGGGGCCTCAGCTAAAAGGACAATGGCTGGTCTAAAGCCTAGTTGGGACCCAGTGTGGTGTAGTGGTTTGAGCACTGGATTAGGACTCTGGAGACCAGGGTTCAAATCCCCGTTTAGCCAAGGAAACCCACTGGGTGACCATGGGGCAAGTCATACTCTCACCCTCAGAGGAAGGCAAAAGCAAACCCACTCTAAACAAATCTTGAAAAACCCATGACAGGTTCACCTTAGGATCACCATGAATCAGAGAGGATTTGAAGGCACACAACAACAACAACAAATATATATATATATATATATAAATATATATATAGTGCTGTTATTTCAGTGTTGTTTTAAACCAATAGCCATTTAATTGTTTAACTATTTTTTAAGTATTATGACTGATCTTAGCTGTATTTTTCTGTCTGTTGTAAACTGCTGTGGGTCTTGCTTGGGAGAAAGGAGGGAGTATAAAACAACACAACACACACATGTAAAGACCAAAGAAGAATGTAATATTCTTTCAGGGCTATACCAGTTCAGACTGCAAATAAAGTAAGGGGATTTCAAGAACCCTCTACACCAAAGACTAGACTAAAATTCTCCTTTTACATGTGCAGAGAAAATGAGGGCAGCAAATTCCATCTTTTACCTCAAGCAAAAGGCAGACCTCCCATCTCAGTGAGGAGACCTTATCTCTCTCACACACTGCCTTTCTTCTGGCATAGGACCCAAGAAGAGTGAGCAAGAATCACATTTGAAGGCTAATACTCAGAATCTCCAAATTGCACTCCGAAACTCACAGACATGCACTCCCAGAAACACAGACATCAGTCATCATCATCATCATCTCCTCCTCCTGCCTTTTACCCAGTTTGTGATTTGAGACAGCTTACAACAGTTAAAAGAGACATAGCTTTAAAATATATCAAATACAAAAGTTACAAAAATATAATTAAATTATCCATAAAATTAAAACCTGTTTTTTAAAAAAACTTAACTATTAAAAACATCATCATCATTATATTTATTTATTTATAAGCCACTTTTCCCCCAAGGCTGGGACCAAAAGTAGCTCACACTTTTAAAAAACACACAATTAAAAGAGTTCAAAATCCAGGCAGGTTTGTATAGGAGAATACAGTCCTATTCAGGAAACAACCTTTAAATGTTATTTGGAAGTTTGCCCTTATGCATACAACACTGAACTACTTATTTCTATTTATTTGGTTCCAATATTTACCCTCCAGCTGACAGCTCTAAGGACAACATGCAATAAAAACACAAAATACAAAATCCATACAAATTGAATCAAGCACATCATTTGGGGATGCTTTGATCGTGATTTCCTGCATGGCAGGGGGTTGGACTAGATGGCCCTCGTGGTCTCTTCCAACTCTGCAATTCTATGATTCTATGAAAACATCAAACGAACTCAAAGACATAGCCGTGTTAGTCTGGAGTATCACTATGCAAAGGGATCTTGTAGCACCTTTGAGACCGACTCAGATGCTACAACTTCTTTCACTCAGTTAGTCTAGAAGGTGCTACAAGATCCTTTTCCATGTTAGTCTAGAAGGTGCCATGTTAGTCTAGAAGGTGCTAGAAGGTGCTCAGTTAGTCTAGAAGGTGCTACAAGATTGTTTTCCAAACAAAACACAGATGAACAATTCTGCAAGGCCTAGTCCTCTTGACTGTCTTGCCAGCGTGCTTTCGCTAACGGAGGCACCTACGGAAATAGCCAATAAAGATGACATTGGTCTCTCAAATGAGAGAGAATCTGAGACAGAAAAAAGAGACATCCCCCGCATGGCAGTGGTGCCATCAGGGCAGGATTTGGGGGTAGAGTTCTTGGGTTTCTCTCATCAGAATGAGCAAGATGGCTTCCCAATACAGCGGGGCTAGTTTATTGCTGTTTAGAGTAAGTGAAGCCATCACAACAGCATTTAAAGAGGGAGGTGGGAGAACAGACCATGAAGCCTCGAGTCCAAAATTATCTAGTATACTAATGTCAAATAGAAAAGTGAACAGGGAAAAGTAGAAGAGACAATAAATGTGGCATGTGGGGATGGAAAAATATATGCCAACATGTTTTAAACAGCATAATTGCAGAGAAATAGACTGAAGGTCACCAAGTATCACTAGAATTAAGGTAGTTGAAGGACTAAGCCATAAGTTGGTTCACAAGTACAGGAACATCACTTGACAACTGCATTGTCAAGTGCCTGTGTTATCAGACAATCACCATAGATACAGCATAAGTTTAATACAAGCTTTCCAACAGTCTGTATTCACACATTTGTCAGAAGAAAATGCACTGTTGTCAAGTGATGTTCAGGCATGTACGACTGGACGTACTCATAGGTACAGTGTTGCAGAGGTTGGTAGCTTAATAAAGCCTCCATGTTCAATGATCGTTCATCTTTGAATAGCACACAAGGACAACAAACCAAGAGAGAGAAATGTGGCAGTTTCTATAGCTGATGAGAGGTATTTAGAGACATTTGAATGGCTTCTATTGGAAGACAGTGCTGGACTAGATGGGATTTAATTTTATCTAGCTAAACCATTCTTAATTGCTTACTAAACCTGGCTTCCTCACAAACAACTCATGTAATGAGTGAGGCTATTGATTATGGCTGGATGGAAAAAAAAACTGAGCCAGTGTGATTCTGCTGTTTTAAAAGCTACTGGTTTTATTAAAAATGCTGTTGTTTTTTTATTCATTTTTAGATTGCATTTTCATCTAATTTTGCACTCTATTGATTTTATACAGGCTACATTATATACTTTTGTACAATGCTAAGACTAATAATTACAATAATAACAATAACAATGATCTTGAGGATAGGTGGGCCAGAATTTTCTGAGATGAAATCCAAAGAAAGTGAGTTCATTTTAACCCTTAATACCTGTATCTGTGGTAGGAATAGGAGAGAAATTCACTTGGTTCACATTTTAATAGAGGTTGAGTCTTCCTTATCTAAAATGCTTGGGACCAGAGGTATTTTGGAATAGTTTGGATTTTGGAATACTTGCATATACATGAGATATCTTGGAAATGGGACCGAAGTCTAAACATGACATCAGTTTCAGTTTCATATACACCTTATACACATAGCCTGAATCAGGAAATTTTATACACAATATTTTTAATAATTTTGTGCATGAAACAAAATTTGTGTACACTGAACTGTCAGAAAGCAAAAGTGTCACTATCTCAGCCACCCATGTGGGCAATTTTGCATTTGGGAATATTTTGGATTTGGGAATTCTGGATAAGGGAGACTCAATCTGTACAAATCTATCTACAGTATTCTGAACAAATATAGATGCCAAAACACAGCTATTCTTATTTCCCCAATTTTTACAATACAGTTCTCTGATTTTTTTTAAAGTATGTGTATATTCATGAATATGATATACAAAAACATGTAATTTGTTAGGGAATACCACTGGCAAAAATGCATATGTTACACACATTAAGATGTGTACACATTTTCATGTAGATTTTTTAAAAAAATACAAAGTGATGCAGAAACAGAGCTGAAAAGCTGTAAGATGGTCTCTTCCAACTATGATTCTATGATTCTATGATTCTAAGATTGGAAAAAGCTGTAAGACTGAGAAGCAATACCAACAAGCTCACCCATTGCTAATTTGCTAGAAAGGAGTCTCTCAAGGTAGTAGCAGTGAAGGGTGAACTCAGCTGAGTCCGTTCTGACCCTTTGCCCAGTCATTTGGAAGTGTTGCATGCCAGCTTTTCAAAGCAGGGAAGGGCAAGCCCCCAACCCACCCCCAGCCATTCAGTTGAAGCAAATCCACTGGCCAAATTCCAGTTTGGAAGATTACAGGGCGAAGCTCAAATTGGCAGCATGTGCTTTGAATTAAGGAAGGCAGCCTCTTTCTTCTGCTTTCATAAAGCTGTGGCTTTGTGCTGATTGGTACAGGATGACTGTTTTCTCTTTTGCAGAGCTGCTTGTCCCTGAACAATGAAACATACACAAATGCATACCCCCTTTATGTATCTTACATTTTTGCAAATGTGGAGCCTGTTGCTTCTTTGGGTCCTGCTGCTTTCTCATTCAGTGATGGTTTTAAACTATAGATTTAACACCAAAGCAGCTGAGGATGGAATTTGATCTTGCAAGAGTCGTGGAGCTATTTCTAGTCTGGGTCCCTCCCCCGAACTTCTTCCTGGGTACATCCATTATAAATACAATCCATGTTGCAAATGATGTCACCACTCTGCACATTTCCTTGCCTTTTCCATAGCAGTGAAAGCACACTGTGTGATGCTTACCCCACCATATATTGTGTTATACTAGACCAGTCACATGCAATTGTCAAGGCTGTGTTTACCTTCTCCAAAAAAGGGCTGGCAAAATTTAGTGGCAAATTGTGTGACCAAATCTAGGCAACAAACTGCTAAAAGATATTAAAATGCTTGCCTTAAAGAGGTTCTCATGATTAGTGTGGAACTTCAGTGGAAAATAAAGAAAGCCACAGCAAAACATATAGTTTGTTAATGTTTTTCTCCAAATTTTAGGAATATAGTAGGAGGTACCAGATCCTGTCTGATCTTGGAAGCAAAGCAGGGTCAGCCCTGATAGTACTTGGATGGGAGACCACCAATGAATTGCAGGTGCTATAGGCTATATTTCAGAGGAAGGAACTGGCCAAACCACCTCTGAGTATTTCTTGCCTAAGAAAACTCTAGGAAATTCATGGGGTCATCATAGGTCAACAGGCACATACCATGGTGAGTCTTGGGTGAAACTGGCCACAGACCAACCCAAGTAGCATACACTAACAAAACATTATCTAATCAGAATGTGTAATGATTGCTCTGTTTCTCTTATAACTCTAGTTCCATCCCAAGAAAAACATTCAAAGGTTAGTATTTTAAATCTTTATTTTTAAAAGTCTTAACACATTTCACTGTACTAACTCAGCTGGGAATGGAGGTTCTTTGTTTTTTTAAGCCAGAATTTACCCAGTCTGCACTTCCTGAAACCAAAAACAGGCCTAGACAGACCTCTCCAGTCCACACATTTCCAAGCTTGTGATAAGATCCATGAACATTAAAATGCATCAAAAAATGCGTATGGAAATACATGTAAAATGCATGCATCTGAAAATGTGTATGAACACACTGTAGCTGAACAGGAGAAAAATGTGCATGTTTTAAAATGTGCCCTGTCAATGGATATGCTTCAACAACCCATAAAAATACACACCGATTTTTCTGCAGAAAAGGAAGCAAAAACTGGCAATCCGAAATGAATCTAAACAATATTCAAAGTGGAACTGTAATGAGCTCATGTTTTTGTACCCCCATTATTGGTATTAACTCACATACTGTTAATCCTACCTTAGTGCTAATTTTGGGATTCTTGTATATAAAATTATTTTTTTAATTGTCAAAAGAGAGAGAGAGAAGGAAAAGAAAAATGTGGCAGTAGATGTAGAAAAGAGACTCACAGCAGTAAATGAGGAAGTGTTCCCATTGGTGTACACACATATTTCTTTTGTTCCACTATTACCTGTCATCAAGCAGATTTGGTAGGTTCTCTTCACTAGGCCTGAGGCTCTTTTACACTGCAGGATTATAGCATTACGATCTCACTTTAACTGCCATGGTTGCATCCCATAGAGTCCTGGGGATTGTAATTTGGTGAGGTATTAGAGCACTCAGGCTGAAAGTCTAAATGCCCACCCCCTAAACTGCCCATCCCAGGATTCCATAAAACAGAACCACAGGAGTTAAAATGGAATCATAGTATAATAAATGGAGTAATGTGAATGGGCCCCTAGTCATGAGATATTACTGCCAGGATGTAAATGACCACTTCCTGATATTTCCTCCAGTAATTCAACCAATAAATTGTAGTGCCTGCATCATCACGGTCTTGAGATGGAACAGGAATGGAGGGCTTTCCTTCATTCCAGCTCAAGACAGTGACTATGACTTCAGCATCTATTCAGCAACCTTCCCCAGTCTTACCATGCTCTTTGTAATATCTTGCCTGATGAAGGGAACTAAAAATTTCAAAAGTGCCCTCATTTAGGGGCACCTTTTGGTCAGCCCATTAAAAGGTAATATCAGTTTTGGATTATTTGTTATGGCCAAAAAAAAAAAAAAAAAAAAAAGGCACTCTCCCCGCCCCAGGTAGGGTTGCCAAATTGAAAACTGGACCAGTTTCCTGCATGGTTCATGGTTGTACCAAAGAGGGAATTTCAGCAAGTGACATTCACCATTTCAAAAGAGGTACTCCATCCATTCTTTCACACAAAGGAAAAATGAATCCAGTTACAGTACTTGCATGCTTCAACTAAAGAGTATGCTTCTTTGCTTCAGGAAAATTATATTTATTCATATGCAAATGTAATCAATAGATTACATTGACAAAACATCACATCCCAGTCAATCATATCAGCTCAAACCTCTTTAGTGAGGTTGCAGCCTTTACATTGATTTATTTATCCTACTTCCTCCAAGGAGCATGAGATGAGCCAATGGATTCTTTCACTCCCATTTTTTCTGTACAACAACCCTGTGAGATAGGATAACCTGGCAGAGAGGAGGGAGGGAGGAGAGAGGTTGAACTAAGGACTGATAGTGACCTTCATCGATGAGTGGGCATTTGAATAATTCAGCACTCTCACCATTCTCCCATTTTGTTCTGGGTTCTGATCGGCTGAACAGACAAAAAATGGAGAGCACCCAATAGAATCCACAGGGGAGAAAGAAGAGATATCTCCAAGTGCTCAGAGGATGGCTGTCTTTATTTTGGAATAAGGGCAACATGTTTTGGCTTTTATATATATGTGTGTGTGTGCATCTATCTATCTGTCTATCTATCTGCCTACCAACCTACTTATATAAATATAAGTTCAAAATTTAAAGGACAACACATAATTATTTAATTCCTACACAACACATCATAACACATATCAATCTGATCTTTGTATACTGCTTAAAGTCTATAATTTAAACCTATATTGGCATGTCTCCTTTTTTCCTTCCCCTGTGGATTCTACAGGAAATAGAGACATTATGTGGGCTGAGACATTAAATTATTAAAATAGTAACCATGTTTAAAATCTCTTCCTCCTTCTTTCACATCACTGATACATCACAAATATACATAGCACTAATAGGAGCACTGGTGGTAGGCTAGTGATTTTTTTTTTTTTTTGTGATGATCACTTAAGTGGACTTCTTAGCAAGCCAGCATTACAAATATCTAGTGCTTGGCCCTTTTAAATTTGATTGTGATTTTTGTTATGCAATAGTAGTGGCACAGGCATAGTGAAAGGTGCCAACCTGGAGCTGTCTGCACAACTGCCAGCACAACATGTGCCTATTCCAAACAGGAATATCAGATTGTCAGTGAGGCATGAATTGTGGGCAGTCAATAGAACAAACAGCAAAGAGTTACTAGAAAGGCATCAGAATGCAGAATCCATAAATAGCAACTCAAGGGACAAACCAGGAGACTTTTTCTTCATGTTGCTGCTTGCCCAGTCCCCTGCAAAGAAAAAGAAAAACCCTCCAAGAACAGAAAAGCCCAGGGTTGTGGAAGAAATCTTGGTCTACATGGTGAGTCACTTACTTGAAGGCTGCTGCCAAGAACTGTAGGGCTATGAGTGCAAAGGGCTTAATCATGTGATCCTCTGAACTTGGGGAAGATAGAAACCATTTGACCAGAATCTATGGCAGGGACGGGTAAATGATCTGTTTCCAGAGCATGCCATGGTTGACATATGTTCACCCATATATAGATTTTATACACAATTAACATTTGGATTTAAGTATATATTGAAATGCACATTCCTACATGTCTTTCCTCTCAAAATATGGACTGCTGGGCCTATTTTGGTATATTTTTTAGGACTTTATCAGACAAGTCCCTTTAAACATTCTTGTGCCGGCACAGAAAAAAACCACTTCTATGCCAGCAAAAGAATGTCCCCCACTGCACTTATCTCCTCTCCCCATCAGTGGTTTCCCCAGCAATGAAGAGGAAGTGAACAGAGCTCCATTCACTTCACAGAATCATAGAATCATAGAATTGTAGAGTTGGGAGAGACTACGAGGGCCATCAAGTCCAACCCCCTGCCACGCAGGAAATCACGATCAAAGCATCCCCGACAGATGGCCATCCAGCTTCTGTTTAAAGACCTCCAAGGAAGGAGACCCCACCATGGTCTGAGGGAATGTGTTCCACTGCTGAAGAGCTCTTACTGTCAGAAAGTTCCTCCTAATGTTGAGGTGGAATCTCTGTTCCTGGAGCTTGCATCCATTGCTCTGTGTTCCAGTCTCTGGAGCAGCAGAAAACAAGCCTGCTCCATCCTCAACATGACACCCCTTCAAATACTTAAACAGGGCTATCATATCACCTCTTAACTGTCTTTTTTTCCAGGCTAAACATACCCTAAGCCTCTCCTCATAAGGCATGGTTTCCAGACCTTTCACCATTTTAGTTGCCCTTCTCTGGACACGCTCCAATTTGTCCATATCCTTTTTGAATTGTGGTGCCCAGAACTGGACACAGTATTCTAGGTGAGGTCTGACCAAGGCAGAATAGAGTGGCACTATTACTTCCCTTGGTCTATTACTTCCTCTTCTGAAATCTTGCGGATTCTTCTGAGAGTTTATTGTGTGGGAAATTCAAAAATAAAACAAAAAAACCATTTTAAGTTACACTAAGCACTTAAACATACTTAAAAACTTCCAAGTAACCCAGGGAGGGTCATTAGAAGTCCATCACTTACCTGGATGTTGAGATCTCACCCAGAAGTGTTGTGCCCTGTCCACCATTTACTTTGCAGCAATGAGATTTAAAGGGCTGGAGGTTTCACACATTGGCAATGCCAGCAAAAAGCTGACAATGCTGGCAAAAAGCTGACAAAGTGGTGCCCTATTACCAGCTAATTGACAGATTGCCATGGGAAAAGAACAATGTCATCTGACAATGATGACGGTAATGTCGTTATCACGTATTTTTGGTGCCCCCTTTTCCTCGTCTGATAAAGTCCCTAATTCCAAGAATAGCATCAAGATATGCTGGAAGTACAAAAGCAGATGGATATACGCTTCTGATCTGGACAATTTTGTATCCAAAGTCACAAAAAAGAAAGTCAAATCCCTATACACAGTCCACACAACTAAACAGTATAAATAGATGGCTACCATTATTATTTTTCTGACAGCACCACTACGCCACATTTTACTTCCCACCCTTTCATAGAAGAATGCCACAGGTTGTCGTGTGGAAAGAGCCTCTGCCTGAGTAGAAAACAAATACTGTAATCCCTTAAACTGAATCTATTGACTCATCGTGTTATTTCATCCACTGTTGATACCCCAGAATACATCTGAAGTTGACCACCACAGTTGGGAAAGCCTACATGTTGCAGGGATTAGGATGGCAAAGATTCATGTGCAAGGAATTGAGCTTCAAACCCCTAGGCAGCAACAAATACCACAGTAGTCTTTAAAACAATTATTTGGCCTTAACTCTTATTTTAGAAATATTGAAATCTTATCTAGCACATTTCAAAATACTCTGAAGTGCTTTTCCCATCCAAATCATCTTTACAAAAGCCCTGTCATAATAATCTATTTATTATATTTGCATGCCACTTGATATTATTAGATCTTCAAGCAGGTCACATTAAAAAGCAGATATAAGAACAGCATAAAGCAATTTAAGACACTTGGAAAATATTGATTATAATTCTTTTAACAATTTGAAACAACAGTTAAAAGGGGAGAAGTAGTCAAAATAATTACTGGGGAAGGAATGCTGTATAAACAGATACATTTTCATAATGCAATTTGAAGTTCCAAAGGGTGGATTTTACCATTCAAAAGTCTCAGTTTGTAATGTTGCCAAATGGCATCCAATTGGTCACAAAACCAATTTTGCCCATATTTCAGATATGAGATAACATTACGAACATAAGAATGTGAAGAAGGTCCTGCTGAATCAAAGGCCTACCTAACAGAGCATCCTGTTTTCCTACAAGCTGAAAATAAGAGAAAAAACAGCCCTCTCTTGAGGCTGTTCCCCAACACCTGCCTCAACTTGGAAACGATATGTTGATTATCATGACTTGCTGGTCTTTGATAAATTTATTCTTCATCAATTTTTCTTATCCTGCTTCAAAGCCATCTGAATTAGTGGCCATCATCACATCTTGAGGCTATGAGTTCCACACATTAACTACATATATATGTTTACATATCTTGTAAGGATAAGATCTAAATTTAAGTTCCTCAGTGACTATACCATGCTAGTTCTAACAGGATTGTTGTGATCATACAATTTCACTTTGACATACAGTTGTCCCTTCATATTTGCTGGGGTTTGGTTCCAGGACCCCCCCCCCCCGTAGATACCAGTACCAAAATCCATGAATACTCAAGTCCCATTATATGCAATGGCATAGCAAAATGGTGTCCCTTATATAAGATGGCAAAATCAAGGTTTGCTTTTTGGATTATTATTTTTTAAAGAATATTTTCAAGCCGTGAATACTTAAATCCGTGGATATCAAATCCATGGATACAGAGGGACAAGTGTACTTAGGTGCAAGAAAGTTGAATGGGGAAAACTCAATATCTATCTATCTATCTATCTATCTATCTATCTCCTTGATCACAGCCAGTGTGGTACAATCATTTGAGTGTTAGACTAGGACTCTGGAAGACTAGGGTTCAAATCCCTACTCAGCCATGGAAACCTACAAGTCATACACTCTCAACTGAAGGGGAAGGCAATGGCATCTTGCTTTAAAAAAAGAACCCTATGATAGGGTTACATCAGAGTTAACTTGAAGGCACATAACTATAAATCTGTACATAGATATACTTCAAGAAACCCAGAAGTCTATACCTCATCATGGCATGAAATTGACCTGAGTTTCTGAAAGCTATGCTGGCAGAGTGCAGGATCTGGCAAGTTCTACCAAGCTTGTAAGACTCTGAGTATGGTCCTTGAATCAGAATGCATATCTGCAGTGTGAGGACAAGTGCAGCTAAACAGAGAAAAGGACATCACCAAAAGGTTGGGCACCAAGTGATGAATTAATTGCTAAAGCCAATTAAATAATGGATCAGGAGATCAAGGAATAGTTACTTTTCCTGGACAATAACTCCCAGAACCCCACATTTGAGTGTGGCTCTCCAAGCTCACTGAGGGACTCTGGGAGTTATAGGCCTAAACCAGTAACTTTTCTGAGTTCTGATTCAAGAGAAAAGGAAACAAACAAGTCACAAAGGAGCTCAGTAACATTTCTGGACCTACTTTGGGCACAGTCTCAATGGAGTAGTGATGGCAGGGCCTGACATCTATGTGCCTCTTCATTGCAAAAAATGTTCCCTCCCACTCTGCCTCCTTAGCTTCCTTTTTTTCCACCTCATAAGCAAAGTCCTCATAAGGCTCCCATCCCCACTCCCATCTTTGCCCTGTGCTCATGTTCCCAGCAAGCAACGAGATGCAAAGCCACGCTTGGAATCTGATTCCTCGGCTTTAAGCTCCGCTCTGCCAGCAAAGTGCAACTTGAAAGCTCCCCTGTCACAGTTACAAAAGCTCAGAACAGCCCTTCCTTGGATAATCACACTTATCGCCAGATTAAGAGAGAGAGAGCTGCAGCTGATGCTGGTCACATGGCCCAGGATGGAGGAAAATCTCTCTTAAACAATCCCACATAGAGCTGTGCGCACACATGCAAACACACACACACACACTCTCCTCATTCCCACCTGACCATCTCATTTGGAAAACAAAGAAGATAACCTGTGAAAGCTGTAAAACAGGACACAGATAGAAGGAAATGAGAAAGAGACATGAACAGCAGTTTATTTTCTTAGAGAGGTGCATTTATTTGTACATTTGCACCCTGCTTTCTTCAAAGATGACCAGGGAAATATCTATGGTGTCTCCACATCTGCCATTCTATCCTCACAACAACCTTGTGAGAGGTAGATTAGGCTGCAGTAGAGAGAGAGAAGGGTTGTGTGAATTGCCATGTGGGTTTGATCTTGGGTGTCCCTGGTCTTAATCCAAAATTCTAACCCAGCCTTTTGCAACTTGATGCTTTCCAGACATGTTGGAATACAACAGTCATCATTCTCACTCATCACACATGTTGAACTACAAGCTCCATGATCCCCATGAAGATGACAGGGCTTGCAGTCCAATATATTTGGAATCCACCAGGTTGAGGGAAAGTTTTCTAACTACCACATTGGCTCTCGTAATCTGTGATCATGAAGATTTTGTAGCAGCTCAGAAAAATCTGCCACACCTATTTGAGATGACATCACAAAAGCAATTATTTATTTTCCTTTCAATTCACTTTTTAAAACTCATATCTTCATAACCTTAAAAAAAAAAAACCAATCAAGAAGCTATTGAACAGAGCTCAATAATATATAGTTGCCCCTAACAGTTGACATTTAGACATTCTTCAAATAATTTAGACAAATCTTCTCAGTAATACTTATAACAAACCTGTAAGGTAGTCCAGTATTATTACCTCCCATATTAGGGGGTAGAGAAAACTTCAAAAAGAAGAATGACAAACTTGTTTGATTAAGTAGATAACCTCTTTGAGCATTTTTTTCTTGGAAATGGATAGAAATTTGAACTCCGTGTTCCTCAGGTTAAATTTTCTCCTCCTAGCCCTCTCTGCCACTCTGAATCCCCCACAACAGGGCCCTTTCACAATATATAGAATTATCACACGCTGATTCCATTTTAATTGTCATGATTGTATCCTATGGAATCCTGGGATTTGTAGTTTGGGGAGGCACTAGTGCACTCTGGCAGAGAATTCTAAATACCTTTGTGAACCTAAAAATCCCAGGAATGCATAGGATGGAACAGGACAGTTAAAGTGGAATTAAAGTATTAAAGTTGTGTAGTGTGAAAGAGCAGCAGATGACATGTAGCAGAGAAACGAACTGAACTACGTGTATATTTTCTTCTTGCAGAACATAGCCACTACATTACACTAGCTTTGAAGAGGTAGATTTCATGTAATGTCATTAATAAATAAATGGGCTGGATCCAAACTTAATCAAAGCTAGACTGAATATCCATTTTAACTATCTTAACCCCCATGGGTTTCATTGGGGCTATCCCAAGTATCACTAAGTCTGAATGCATCCCAACAATTCCAATTTATATATTTAATGGGTTGAATCTAAAGTTGTACGTAGCAAAATTCGACCAACATGGTGATGCTTCAGATGAAATGGGGAGGGAGAGAATTTCTATTGAAGCCCTATCCACCTTCCATTCTCCTATGGCAGTCCCAAAACAGCTCAAAGGGTTGGAAGCTCCTCTAGAACAGTGGAAGAGGTTGCACTGGCAGCTGCAGTGGGAAAGAGCAATCATTAGAAATGCCTCCCCTGTCCCCAACTTCCAATGGGGTCTCTCCAGGGTACCTCAGTGCACCCCAACAATAGAAGGGGCCATCAGGCTAGTAACGAATCAAGTTTGGATCTACAGATCTTGGAAAAGCTATCTTTAGCCTACAATTCACAGAATACTAGAACGGCAATCATGCAAGGGTACACTGGAGTGTAGGAGGTTGCAGGGATATTTGGTATGGCACTGACTTTTCTTTATGTTTGCAAAAAATGTATTGCAAAAAAAGCTGTAATTTTCTCAATTTGTCTCTCCCTCTCTCCTCTCCCTCTTTTGCAAATTCTTTTAGAGGGTAAAAAATTAGAACTGGCCTTTCCCCCTTGCCAATAGGTACAGTAACTGCTGAATCATTTAGCACATAGTGAACGCTCTGAGAAGCAAGGTAATGAGGATTCAGAAATCAAGAAAGTGACTTTTGGACAACTCGAAGATTGCCCCCCCCCCACCATCATAGCCAAACTGGTAGAGTATTTGAGGAGTTGTAGTCCAAATAATAACTCATCCAAGTTCTGTCCCACTCTAGACCTCTGTGTAGTCAAATAATCTGCTGAACACAGTCTATGCAACTTTGAAATGCATAGCATCTCTCCATATATTCTGGAGAGAAAAAAACACCACACAGGACAGATATTATAGAAGCAATGGGAGACTGCCTACAGTAACCCCGAGAACAGGAATTGAAGAGTTAAAAAGGAGGAGTGAGAAAAATGAAAATAAAATAAGACGATGATGTAAAAGGTTGGACAACTATGTGCTGGAGATGCTCTAGCTGGAGATCCTGCAATGAACAGTGGATTGGACTTGATGGCCCAACTCTACGATTCAATGATGATGATGATGATGGTAGGTTTGGAACATGGACAGCTGTCATCTGAAAAATGGCAAGTTCGATTCCAGCGGGCTCCAAGGTTCACTCAGCCTTCCATCCTTTCGAAGGTCGGTAAATTGAGTACCCAGCTTGTGGGGGGCAATTAGCTAACACACATTGGAAACTGTTTAATGCAGTGTAGATGTGTAAATAGCTATTGCTTAAAACAATTTGTAAGCCACTCTGATCAGGTATAAATAACTAAATAAAAAATAATATTTTACATTAGTGATTGATCTGTGGTGTGTGTGTGTGTTTTACATTTTCCATTACAGTATAATGCTTGCATTTGTTTGCTTTGGGAGCATTTGAGTGAAAGTCCTTCCCCTATTACCACTTACCATATTTTAAACCAGATGAAATTATTTTTCAGGATCAGCTATCATTAAGAGTGGCCATGTGTCCTAGTTTATAGAGTCTGTCTGAGGCCATCTTCTACTTGAAAGGCTGTCCAATTTAATTTAAGTTTAAAGAGAACCCACTGCTGTAAGGGAAATCAAGGGCCTTAAAATGACACATCAGCACTTATCACCTGGACAATAGACTGAACAGGCACATAGGCAACAATTTTTCCTGCAACACTTTGCATTTCTATTGAAATTACAGTAATTATTTTCAGATTTGCATTGATAATTAGCAAGTATCTCTATTCTCTTTCATCCCACATCTCCTCTCCCCCACCAGTTTTGGTTTTTTTGTTTTTGGCACAGGTGGCCACCCTGCCTAGGCTTCAGGTTATTGCAGAATCATAGAAACAAACAAATCTCCACTGTAATGCTTGCAAAATGCAGTGGGGGGGGAGGGTTTGTTTTTGTTTTTTGGCCTTGTAATTTAAGATGGAATTTATCAAGAGAAGGGCTTGGACTCTTCTTATGAAGGCTTGGACCTTGAGATTCTCTGCCCATCCAAACTGGATTAAAAAACTAAATGTCATCCCTGGAGAGAGGAGGAGAAACAGCTAGGAGGAAGTGAGCAAAAATAAAAGATTGGAGAAAAAAAAAAAGAATATCATACAGACATTCCCAAAAGGGGGGGATCTAGGCTATATTCCCTACACATGGCTTAAGTAATGCTTTCATTTAACTGCTTATTCCCCCCCCCCTTTTGCTGTTACAGCTCATTTGACTACGTGACTCTGAGAGTGCCAAGAAGCCTTGGCAAAAAGTCTTGCATTTCTAGTCATGGATTCATTAACCAGCTTTTCCCATGTGGAAAGAACAGAAAGAATTATATATTTATCCCTGCCAGAAAATCCTCCATGTTTTTGATCCAGCAAGGACTTTTTGATAAAGCTTTTGTGGGGTAGGCTGGTTTTGCTGTCTAGTCTATGGTCAAGTTTAAATGTGAATGACAGACAGGTCAAGTAATAAAGAAACTGGGTTTTTCGTGGTTTTTTTCTGGGCTGTTAGGCCACAGCCCGGAAAAAAACCACGAAAAACCCATGGATGCCGGCCATGAAAGCCTTCAACTTCACAATAAAGAAACTGTAGGAGTGGGGAAGCAAGGAAGCAAGGCAGATATTTAGTGTTCAAGAAAAGCTTTTTCAGATGACTCACCTCTGAATAAGGAGAAATTTGGGAGGAAGACATTCCTTATCTTCCCTATGTAAAAAGAATTGAACTCTGTTATCAACATGGCAGAAAACAGGTTTAAACTCACTCTCATATTACTTGAGGTTACGATGAGTGAACTGGACACATGTTTACAGTAACACTGCTGTGAATAATCTGTGTCAGTCAGTCCACACATACAGATTGTTCACACAAGCTCAAGCACGAGGAACATGCACATATTAATAAAAGGGCTGTTACTCCATACTAGAACACCAAAACTCAGTATTAGGCAGGGTGAGGAGGCTGCCTCTCACAAGTGAATTCGGGTATAATGAAAAGGCATCAAATAGTTAATTCTTTCATCAATTGTGGGGTTTTTACTGCCAGGGAGGAAAGCAGAAGCATTTGTGGGCTGTTCCACCTCAAATCCAACCTCTTTAGTTGACAATAGAAGGGCATTATTTGCCTCAATCAACAAAATGTCTTGGACCAGTATTACTGTGCATGGTTTTCAATAAGTTGCTGTGGGTCTAGTACTCCCACCATCCTACCCACTGTACTGGGTGGCTAGGTATGAGACCTGACTTTACCTCTAGTGCTGCTCCTGACAGAATTTTGCTCCAGGACACTGTGGAAAGTTAAAAGGGTGGGCAGGTTGTAGTGGTCTGCCTCAGACCACATGACTGCTATGGTCTACCAGATTGACAGCCCCACCAGCAAGTGTTTTGCAATGGACCCATTCATACTACAGAATTATAGTGCTATTATTCCATTTTAACTACTATGGCAACATCCCATGGAATCCTGGAACTGGTAATTTAGAGACGGGCATTCAGAATTGTCACTAAAGCATGCTAGTGCTTCACCAGGCTATCATTTCCAGTGGAATAATAGTGCTATAATTGTGTAGTGTGAATGGGCAGGTCCCTCCCCTCAAACCTGAAGCATGCTTGTGCTCCCATTGAATGGGTGACTTTCAGGGCCAGTTTTAGCCTCAAGAGACCATCACACAATAGGTGAGGTCTGCTTTTCTGAACACCCTTGTCCACTTGGTACCATTGCTTGTCTGCTTCTTGATATCCATCCACAAGCATGTGTCCAGATGCTCTGATGAAAAAAATCTGGATCCACTACCTTGTAGCTTTTGGTCCTTGCTGTCTGAAAGGAATGTGACCACTACTAGTGAGAGGACTTTTTCAACAGTGATGGACCCTATGGAATGTTGTCTTCCAATAAATCTATGAGTTGACATCCTTGAGCAGGAAGGATGGTAAAAGGATTTGGCAGGTTTGGCAGCTGGGTTAGAGGAGCTACTTGCTAGGAGGAAGCCCCCTAGTCATGA
This sequence comes from Gambelia wislizenii, assembly GCA_030847615.1. Lineage (NCBI taxonomy): Eukaryota > Metazoa > Chordata > Lepidosauria > Squamata > Crotaphytidae > Gambelia > Gambelia wislizenii. Next base: position 8,069,473 of record JAUMIR010000009.1, read on the forward strand.
TAGAATTCTGTAGGGGAGAGCGTAGTTTGTCTATTGAGGAGGAGGCAAGAGAGAGACTGAAATGGTGTCCTTCCACCTGTCCTTTCACACATCTAGCTAAACTACCCTTTAAACCAGGGTGGACAAACATGGCTTTTCTGAGATGCCAAGACCATAGGCAGTGGGAGACATCCCCTGAGATGTCTCCCACTGCCTATGTTGGCTGGGGCTGCATGGGAGTTGCAGTCCAACAACATCTGGAAGACCACAGTTCTCCACCACTGCTTTAAATGACCTCAGATAACTAGTGCAGTATAGCTAGGTATAGAGCTGGCAAATTTAACATACTTAATTTCATTCAGGTTCTTGTTTTCCATCAATGAGCTTATTCCATCCCAATTTCTCTCTGAATTAGAAGCTCTCTCCCACCTCCAGCAATTTGTCCACATTGTCCATTATTCAAAATAATGTGCGTTTGTCTATATGCATTTTCCAAACGTACACATTTTTCTGCTAACTGTAGTGACTATACTGGAATGACGTCTATACTTTTTCCATGTTAATCTTTCAGATACACATGTTTTCAAATGCACTTTGTTTCCAAAATGAGTTTCAAACTCAGAAAGGTATTAATTTCTTATTACAAACTGCCTTACTGGACTGCAACTTCTATCCACCCTAGCCAGCATAGCCAATGGAGAGAGATGATGAGAGCTGCAATTGAAAAGGGCCATAAGGTCACCAGCCCTGGTTTAATTATTTTTCATCGATTTTTTTTAAATCCTCAAGCTTAAAGTGGTTCTAATTAAAAGACTCAGAATTTAAAATAAGCAGATCTACTGGTAACATATACAACAACAGACAGCCCCCCCCCTTTAAAAATAGGAGGGGTTTACAATTCCAGATACACCAATGCACTCACACAAGCCACTCAGGCAAGATTCGTCATGCTTTTGATGTCATACTAACCCACATCTATTCAATGTATCACATGGGACCCAACTGAAATCCAGTTGGAATCCATTCATCTGGCTACTAGGGATATCCAAACACTGCCATTTCGGTCACTTGCTTGTGGCACATACTCTTCCATCCAAGAGTCTTGGAAAGGACCGGATTAACCATCACAAGGCGTGTTATTTTAATTCACAACTTTTGGACTCTCGTTTCAATAAACCTAAGCCACTATCTAAACTAGATAAACTTAGTTTGTCAGCATGTACAGTGCCAACCAGGTAATAGATTCTGGTTTACTGAGGTACTGGTATTCAGATCTCTCTCACTCTTACTTTCTCTCTTGTCTGCTTATTTAAGACACTGCTAACACACCTTATGAGAGGAACTGAAGAGAATACTTTCAGTGTGGGGTATAAACTAGGTGAAGCAGCTAAGGTCTGCATCACCTCCTCAAAGGGCAGAGCAATACGATAGGCCCATACAATTGAGTTTTATGTTTTTTCCCCCAAAGTGATTAATAGCAATATTTAGCTGGGAATGGCTGAGAATGAACACGAGACTTTTTGCACATGAATCATGTCCCACTATTGAACCAAGAATGTTCCTATTCTTCCTCCTCCCCCATGTTCTCCATTATGCTGAAAGCAACATGGTTAGCTGTTTTCTCTACAGCTGACAGGGAATCTGTTGCAGCGAGTACACTGTTGGGTGTGGTGTGAATTTAAAATACCAAGAGGTTACTCAAAGCAAATAGTGGAAGAGCAACACTCCCATACAGTAGCTGATATAGGTATGTGTTTGAGATACTGAGTATGTGCTGATGGGATAAATAATCCTGAATGGGTGAATTAGTTTATGTTTTCCTCACATTTAAATTTAAAAAATCTTTCCATTAAAACTGAGTATTTCAGAGAATTCTTATCAAAAACTGTCTTACCCATCCATAGGTTGTTATACCTGTGCTCATGTGACTGAATATACTTCCATATACCAAAAAAATAAAAAAAATAAAAAAAAATGAAACAATTCCTTTCCCCTAGAAAGCTAGTGTGGTCAAAATGAAGGCTAGGCTAGAATCCTTTTCTGCAACATTTTTGTTCCTGTGTTTACAGGTTTCATTTTATTCCTTGCCAGAGGTAAGAGAACGAAATCATTTGATCCCTCCTTGCAGAAACACCTCATCAGCTGTTTGCTAGCAGTAGCGTATGGCAAACGCTTATCCTCCTCCAATGCATAAATTAGAGATGGGAAATCTTTGGCTCTTCATAGCTTTTAGACTTTAAGTCTCACAATCCCTTGCCACTGGTCATGCTGGGTGGCACTGATGGGAGTTCCAGCACATCTGGCATAAACACTCAAATTTTGAAGATAGTCTTCTGTCCTTTTATATAATCCAGCTCCTCGCTTCAGTAGTGAACCACACCACAACCAGTCTCTACATGTGTGTCCCTCACTCCATGACTTTTTGTTTTTTACACCCACCATGCTCTGATTAATCTCCAAAAAATCACATATAATAATATTCCCCCATCAGAACTAGAAAGAAAAGATCAGCAGTGACTAGAAGAAGGGAAAACCCTTTCATAACATTTTAAAGCTGTTTGCGCGCACACACATACACACACGTAAGTCGCCTGTTGACTTATGGCGAACCCATGAATTTCATAAGGTTTTCTTAGGACTTTTTCGGACATTAAAAATACAACGCAAGCAGCCTCACCATGTTGTGAGGCTGCAGCGCTGCAGGGCGTCCCTTTTGCATGACGCCCATCCCTGCCGGTACTGTTGCAGTACCGCAGGGACATTTGAGCATTATATTTAGCCGATTTTTACTCACGAAAGTTGATCGTGAGTAAAAATCGCCTAAATATAACGCTCAAATGTCCCTGCGGTACTGCAACAGTACCGGCAGGGATGGGTGTCATGCGAAAGGGACGCCCTGCAGCGCTGCAGCCTCGCAATGTGGTGAGGCTGCTTGCATTTGTATTTTTAATGTCCAAAAAAGTCCTTAGATAAGGAATACTCAGTGGTGGTTTTGTCAGTTCTTTCCTCTGAAATATAGTCTATAGCACCTAGTCTTTATTGGTGGTCTCCCATCCAAGTTTTAACAAGGACGACCCTGTTTAGCTTCCAAGATTAGACAGAATCTGGTGACTTTATGGTATGTAGGCCAAGCAAACATACACACTCCAAATTTTATTTTATATTTGTATCAATTATTATAAGCCAGTCATGCACAGCTCCCATCTCCACCACAGTAACTTTGGGGGTATAATTCATTGCTTTTGTCAATTTCCCCAAGATTACTCAGAAAATACATAAGAATATTCAAGGACTGGGGATTACTGTAAATTATTCATATATTTATTTCCCACAGAGCTCTGTCCATGGTACTGAAGCTTCTTTCACAGAATCCATTTAACAGGAGAAATTCAAAGGCCAGACTAATATGCATTATTTTAATCCACTAAACCATCTCTATTCCGGCAAGCAATGGAAGAAGGTTGATTGAGAAAGGTATGATATGGTCACAGGCACTTTAAAAATGAAACATTCCTGAATTTTCTCATAGCCTCTCTCCCACAATAGAAAAGCCACAATCAATTTGGTTGATTCCTATTTTCAATTATTTCAGACTTTTAGCATAAAGAAATGAAGAATGTTTCCTCAGAAGCAAGTCCTATTGACTTCAATCAGACTTAAATAACACTAGCTCTAGGTCTACACAGAGGTGGACTAGTTGTTTTAGTTGAACTACTGCGTTAAATACAGCTAATGATCATAGGGTCAATATTATACAGTTTTATTTTACTGGAAGGATATCAAGGTATATGTGTAAACATATGCATCTGTACCTACAAATGTACATACCTTGGAAATTCACACAGTCATTGAAACACTAACATTGGTTAGGTAAGTGGTGTGGAACCTTTGGCTTCCCAGATTTGGACTTCAGCTTCCAGAAGCATTAACCAACATGGCCAGTGACCAGAGATTGTGGGAGCTGTAGTCTAAGATACTTTGACTGTCAAAGGATCCCTATCCATTGGTGAGCTACTTCTCCATGAGCTGTAAACTTAAATTTAAAACTTAAATACACACACTGTAAGATACTCCGATTACTTGAAAAATTCAGAAGGGCATTTGTACCTATTTCATTTGAGCAGCGTGGTTCCCAAACACCTGAATTGCTATACTGGAGATCAACACTTCAGGACAGAAGAAGCCACATTACATTTGGGATAGACTCCTGGACCAGAGAGCTTTCTTATGCCTGGCACACTTTAGTGGTGGCAGAAAAAATTGTAAACACACACAATACAGAGTAAGAAAGCGAAATACAAAACTATGGCATATAAGGCGGGAAAAAACAAACTAAAAAAAACCCTCTAGTTATTTAAATGTGAAAATAATGAATACTGAAATAATGAATTGTGAATTAACCATTGCAAGTGGCAAATCTAACATCTATGGGATTGTTGCCAAAAAGAATATGAATTGCAGCTTTACAAACGGCCAATTAAGAAATAGTGCACCCCTGTGTTTTGCAATAAAGTACAATCTCATCTATCCAAAATGGCCAGGGGATATCCAAAATGCTCAGATAATCAGAAATTTAGCACAGAGAAGTGATAATTTACATATCATTATGTTGACACAAAACTCCTTGGGTAACACAACGATACCTTGGGATAACACAATGAATTGGCAGTGTTGTGGTGTTTGTATAACATATATGCAGATAATAATAAATGCAATGGGGGGAAGTTATGTTTGACAACCTGCTTATTAATTTTGCAAATATGACAAGATACTGCTGGGGAAACCTGGGCGCTTCTCTCAATGATTACACAGGAACCTCCTTGCAGGATCTGATCAAAAGTCTATCTAAAAGAGCACTGTGTTTTCAACAAAGGCCAGCCAGATGCCGAAGGAAAGCTCACAAACAAGCATGATATGAAGATAATGCCTACCTCTTGGATTTTGCCCCCAGAATCTGGTACTCACATATATGTTGTTCCTATCCACTGACTTTTTATTTTAGCTAATATACTAGATTTTCACACTACACTGTTATAATGTTTCTATTCCACTTTATTTGCTCTGGCTGCATCCTGTGGAATTCTGGGGTTTGTAGTTTAGGGAGGGGCATTTAGAACTCTCAGCCAGAGAGTTCTTAGGCTTCACTAAACTACAAACCCCAGAATTCCATAGGAGTAAGCCAGAGCAGTTAAAGTGGAATAGTAACACTATAACAGTTTAGTGTGAAAATCTCCATAGCCAATAGCTTTTGAAAGTGCGGCCTGTACTAAAATGTTGCATTATAACTTCATTAATAATGGAAGCACTCCTGTTCAGAAGTGACAACCAATCCCATCTCATCTTCATTCAACCCCTCCATACAATACTTTTGGGGGTTTCCCCTCCTGCTTAACTTGTATTTCAGGAATGTCTAGCCTTCTAGATGCTTAGGATTACAAGCCTCACAATCCCTTAAAACCAACCATACCAACCCCATCATTTCTGGGAGCTGAAGTCCAAAATCTGGAGGGCCAAAGGTTCCCTATCCCTGTGGTACACAGCTCATACTCAACAACGTCTGGAAAATAATCACCCACTCAACATTCAGGTTGCAGGTAATCAGTGCTCTTGTTGAATCATATGAGGATTTATATAGAGCATTTTGAATATTCAAAACATCTTACATACATTAACTTGAAAATCCTTACAGCATTTTGGTACAGGTCAATGGGAACTATTAACTTCATTGTGCAGATGAATAGCTGCAGCAACAGTGGTTCCTTTAAGTTTATGTTACTAGTTTGTGGTTGAGGTATAGCTTGTTACAAAGACCATGCCACCAATTCTATGCCCATTCAACTCAAATGGAACATACAATGGGCAGACATGTATAGGACTGCATTATTAACTAGTGAAATCCTACACTAGCCTGTGTATACACTGTACAGAAGCATCTTGTGATTCTGTGATACATCTTGAATACCAGCAGAGTTTTAATATATACCCAATATTCATTACAATTTTGAGTATTAGATGTATCAGTGTTTGATGGTTGCTTTGTTTATCTATAGGGCCTGGCAAGCCACTCACAAAACCTGCACCAAAAAGGCCTATATCATCTGTCAGACTTCAGATGAGAATTGGACTGGCAGTGGAGATGTGGCTTCAACTCTCTGCTCAGCTATCATGATCGATATCTAAATCAGTCTAAGGTACCTCACAAATCTGTTGGGGTCATAAAACACAGAAGGTGATGATGGCTAGGTGAACTACATTCAGCTGCTTCAAAAAAAAAAGTTACCTCTGATTTTCTTTCCCAATTAATTAAATTCCATGCACAAAATACCCATTCTGCATGCACCTCACACACACACCTTGGAAGCCTTGGTGGCGCAGTGGTTAAATGCCAGTACTGCAAGCCACAACATTGCAAGATTGATCCCAAGGGCTCCATGGTTCACGCAGCCTTCCATCTTTTCATAGGTCAGTAAAATGAGTACCTGGCTTGTGGGGGCAATTAGCTAACACACATTGGAAACTACTTGGAGAGTGCCTAGTGTGCTATAAAAATGGTGTAGATGTGTAGGTGCTATTGCTTAACCATTTGTAAGCCGCTCTGAGAGCCTTCGTGGCTGAAGAGTGTGGTATAAATACTTAAAAAAAAATTAAAATTAAAAAATAAATAAATTGCTGTTCCGGTGTTTCCTTTCCCTTGTCTGACCAGCTCCAGCATGCTGTCTACCAGCTCCTTGCTACAATTTTATTTAAATGTTCTTTCATTGACTCATTTTTGGGATAGTCAACTTCTCCCCTCTTTTTTGTTTAAATCTGTAGGCTTGTAAGAAGATTTGCCCAAGATTGCAAAGCATATTCTCAGAAATGAGTCAGGAACCTGGGGGTTAGGTGGGGAAATATGGGGAAGGAAAAAAAGAGGGAAGAGAAAAAATGGGCTCTTGCTCTCTGCTCTTCCCCATAACACAGTTATAAAATAGGAAAACCTAGTGCATAAAAACAGATACCAATTTATAGCTTTCCTCCTGCTAATACACTGATATTCAATCTGAAATATCAGATCACATTTCTACAAAGCACAGCTCCCAACTGGCAGCTTCCATACAGGCACCCTGGGAGAGGGGGGAAGCCCAAAGTGGCTCTCACCCCCAGATCTCTTTTTGTGGCTCAATTATCCAAAGCTGCATTCAGCACACACACACACACTATAAACACCTTCCAAAGACCTCCCCCCATAGCACCATCGCCAGCCCTTCATCCTCCCTCGCCATTAAAATAGCTTTTGCCAATGAACAGAGGACAAACATATTCATTGGCACCTTATCAGACATGCATGCAAAACTAATTAACATGGGGAGACACGCAAGCTGCTGTCCAGCCACACACACACGCGCACACACATGCATACACCCTATATATACATATACACACACAAGGCTGCCCTTGTCTAGATAGGGGGAGAGCATAAAGGCTAGGGTGGTGGAGGTGGTGGGGGACGTTGAAAAGGCTTTGTTGCTAATTTAGGCATCTGTCTCAGTCTAGTCTGGTCTTCCCTGGCTGGCCCATGAGAGTTTGTATTTTTCCCAGCCCCTGCTACAATGCTGGGGACATTGCCCCCCCTTCAGATTGGTCCTTGACAATGGGCTCATTGTTTGTGCCACACAGAAAAGCAAAAGGGAGAAGAGGGAAGGAAAAGACAGGCTGGAGGTAGGATGGTGGAAGCAGGGGGTGGGGGGAGAAGAGAGATGAAAATGTGATTTTTTTTAATTGTTTACTATCACACACTTCTTGCAGCTGCCCCAAGTCTTCCTAGACAGTCTGAATGGGGAGCAGTTGGGGACAGAGACCCAAGAGGAGCCGATTGTTATTAACACGGACCCTTGGAAGAAGCATGGGCACATTCAGACTTGCAGAGAATGCCCAGGTGTGATCAGGTTCTGTTTGGCCACAGCTGAAGGAAATGTGTCACGTTGGACCATGGGCCAAAGAATTATGCAGCACAGATCATGTGCCGGAGACTCCGTAACCACTTGAGGCAAAAGAGCCACGATTACATCTCCCCTTCCCACCCAAATAATTTTTTTAAAGCAATAAACAGTATAATTGTCAACACCTGAAAGCTAACTGTTGTTTAGTGAAACCTAAAAGCTAATGAGAGCTAGCATGTGTAGCGGTTTACGTGCTGGAAACAGAATCCAGGAGACCAAAGTCTGAATCCCTATTCAGCCATGGAAACCAACTGGATGACCTTGGACAAATTGCACCCTCTCAGCCACGGAGGAAGGCAATAGCAAACTGCTCTGAACAAATAATGCCAAGAAAACATCACAATAGGTTTGCCTTAGGGACACCACAAGTTGGAAACAACTTGAAGGCAGACAACAAACAAAAGCTAATGTCCTCTGATAGAGCAAGCTAGCCCTGCTGCCATGCAACCAAGAGGTTTTCAGAATCATTTTTCATGAATTTCAAATCACCCTCCTTAGAATCACTACTTTTGAACCAGAGGCTTTTGTAAAGACAGACTTAGGAAGGATCTGCACTTCATCTAAAGATATTAGCAGGTTATTTTTAAAAAAAACCCAAAAAAATAGCAGATGCTCACAGATTTGTCAGTTCAACCATCATAGCCCTTAGGATACAAGAAGGAAAAGAAGAAGAAGAAAAGAAAAAGCAGATTGGGATTCTTGAGCTAGGGTGACCACCTTTAAACAGCTACCTAGCCTGGAGAGATGAGGTTGGGAAAAGATAAGATTGAATCTCCTTCTTAGGCCTAATCCAGACTACATGAATAATCCAGTTTGAAACTGGATTGTTTGCTATGTCTCCTTCCTGGGATTTATAGTTTTACAAGGTCTTTAACCTTCTCTGCTAAAGAGTGCTGATGTCTCACATAAAACTACAAATCCCAGGATTCCATAGGAAGGCACCATGGCAAAAAATCCAGTTTCAAACTGGATTATTTATGCAGTGTGAATGCACCCTTAGAAAAATGGTATTCAAGTATAGAAGCAAGGCTTGTTAAGAAAACTGGTAATTTTAATTGGGAGAAATGGGGCAAAAACAGGAAAGAAGGACCTTAGAACAGATGGGGAGGGAGGTTCACCAATTGTGGCAGCTCAGGAAGATACTAGCAAAAGGCGTTCTAGACCCAGCCAAGTGACATTCCACAGCTAAAATAACATTTGCTTAAACCCTTGCAAGCAGAATCACAGCAACAAGGTTACATAGCCAGGGGGGATCTTCTATATTCAGCAGCTGACAAAAGAAAGGAGTTGTGGGGGGAGGCAAAAAGCAATGGATGGCTTATCTGGATCTGGGCTTTTTGTAGGGAGGGCACTAAGTTGCCTTCATGTTATTTACTGAATTCCTTCTGGAGATAATAAATTCCAGAGTAAATTGTGGGAGGAGGGAGAAATAAAACCCACCCACTATCCTATCCCCACAGTGGGAACATGCCCATAAAATCTAAAGCAGATGGATCTCAGACAGTATGATGAGTATCGCTACACCTGGCACGGAGAGCAACTGTCACCATGAATCTCATCCATTGAGGACGTCTCATCCCAGCTTGTCAGAGCCAAGAGAAAGCCAATAAAATAAAATAAAATAAAATAAAATAAAATATCAGATTCTCTCTCCAAGTATAAATGTCCTTGTTCCTGAAATACATTTGTGATACAAAAAGGCCTCCAAAAGAAACAACGAGCAAGAATGCAACCTAACCAAAGTTCTGCATTATGATTTACTCCTATGCTACAAAAATACTTATATATTCACTGGGTTTGGGCAAGCTACTTTTTGGACTGTAATTCCCAGAATCCCCTACAAGCACAATTATTTTAGCGGGGGACTCAGAGAGCTATAGCAAAATAGCAAAGAAGGACAGATGGAAGAAAAGCAAAATTTCCAAGGTCTTATTTGTCTCACTTCTAAGTTCCATCTTTCAGGTCCTAAAACTACATGTGTATCCAATAAAGACAATATGTTATTTTAAGATGCACTCATGGCAGGCCTAAACAAAATGGAGATATATGAGAGCATGATAGTGCTCTTTCTATGGAGTTTCTCAGACAGCTGCCTTCCATGGATTGAATGAGCATTTACAATTAGCCACCCATTGTACATATTTTGGACAGTTCCAGGTCTCACAAACCAAACCTTGCAACTTTCACTTATTTCCAGTGTTTAGAGTGGGAGATATACTCTAAAGGTTTTTAAAAATAAAAAAATTATATTCATGAAAAATTATATTCATGATATCTGAAAGCAAAAGTGGGTATTGTTTTCCTCCCCCACTTTATTCTTACAGTAGTAATCATGTGAGGTAGATTAGGCTGACAGAGGACTGGACCAAGATCATCAAATGAGTTTCATGGCTGACTAGAACCTGGATGCTTCAAGTATAACACTCTTCTAACCACTACACTTCACTGTCTCAGTTGGGAGATTTCCACATGGGGCCAAAATGCCCTGTTACTGCCCCGCCACCTCCTCTCCCGTTCCTGCCACAGAATAACGTAAATCTTTCACACACTTACCTTAATTCTGCAGCAGGAATGGGCTCCCCATCCCCTCGTTGGCCAGCTGTAAATGCAGCCATCATAAATGCAGCCGGCTGAAATCCCTGCCGTTATCATGTGATAATGGCTGGGTGGTAAATTAAAAAAATTAAACTCCCCCAAACATAAAATCAGTTCACCAAGTACAAAAACACACTTTAAATCACACAATCAAAACAGGGAGGGTAAAATAAAGGGTGCCACTTACCTGGATGTCCAGATCGTATCAGGAAGTGCTCGGAATGGACCTCCCCTCTGCGGCTCTCATTTCGGAACAGAAACTGGGCTCCTGTTCACACACCCATGATTGCGTGATAGCAACAGAACAGGAGGTCTATTCACAATGAAAAATCATGATTACATTGTTCCGGAACAGTCACGGGAGCAGGATAGATGGAGGACAGAATGGGGTCAATGTCATTCAAAAGGGAAAACCTTTCCCAACCCTGTTCTGTTCCTGCCATGGGATATATAGCCCGCGTGAAAATCTCCTTGGTCAGAAAACAAGGGCCAATATAAAACACCAAATTTTTGGCTGCAGAGAAATATCCTACTGTGCCAAATTACTGTATTTTAAAAGCCTTGTCGATCACCTATTTCATTTTGGTTGTCTGCAGGGTGGTGGTTTTACCCATATCAAGCTGGTCCAACATTTACTACAATGGGTTTTTATTTCTTGCCATGGTCAGCAACGGTTTTGAGAGGAAAGGATGTCAAAGATTACTCAACAAAAACTGCACCCAGTTTGCCCAATTTGTTGCTCTTGTGTGCCTTCAAGTCATTTCCAACTTACGGTGACCCTAAGGCAAACTTATTACAGGGTTTTCTTGGCACAATTTGTTCAGAGGGGGTTTGGCTTTGCCTTCCTCTGAGAGAGTATGACTTGCCTAAGGTCACCAGTGGGTTTCCATGGGCAAGCAGGAATTTGAACCTTGGTCTCCAGAGTCATAGTAAAACACTCAGACCACTACACCACACTGGCTCCCAATACATGTACCCATTATTGTAATGTCAAATGCACTCAAGCAGTTATTCTGGCCAACTGTTAGGGGAATGCAGGTGTTTAATCTGGACACACAAATGTTAATTGTAACAAGCACAATGGGGGAGGGGGAATCATATCCCTGATTGTGACCAATTCCAACATATTACTATGATGAATTTACTGCATCCAAATGGATGCATTTATTTGAAATGCAAAGACCACACCTACTTGATGCAAATTAAAATAACTTACTTGATGCAAACATTCATGCCAGCTCTTCCAACCCAGTATTCTCCAGCACTAGACTGCATTTCCCATTATCTACAGACAATATGGATGTAACACATAACACTGAGTGCCTTTTATACCTCTATGGCTGAACACACTGCACATACCCCTATGGCTAGAACACGTTGCAAGAGGAAGATTTGCAGTGGTGAGAAAACAATTTTTTAGGAAAAGCTTGTTGTCAGCCTTTCAGGGGTGGATTTAGCTCAGTGGGAAAGCAAATGCTTGGCATGCAGAAGTGCCCAGTTCAGTCCCTGGACCCCCAATTATAAATATCAAGTACAAGATGGTAAGGCCCTATAGAGCTGCTATTAGCCAAAACAGAACATATTGGGCTTTAAAGACAAAAACCCTGGAATGGTACAAGGCAGCTTCCTATATTCTATTACTGATCTCTTTCTAGAGTCCCTAATGATTTTTTTAAAGAATCTGTGTTCCCCAGAAGGCAGCTAGAAAATAAAAATCACTAGGGAACCATTCAGGGCTCTCAACATAAAACAGTGTCTGGGTTGGGTCTTTTCTTCTGATTATTAAATACAGAGACCACTTTTCAGCAGATTCAGCTAGTTTGGCGGTGGGGGGAGCAAGCAAACAAAGAATATGTCTACCAAAATGAGGTGTGGAATTGGAGAATCTGAAAATGATGGACATGCCAGCATACACATCACACTAAATATATGTGCCACAGCGTGAATAGGTGGGAGTGTACACACATGTTTATGTGTGCATAGCACAAAACTATATTTACTATATTTACAAAGCCTGTCTAACCTAATTAAATGTTCACACAAATAGTAAACAGATTACATCCACCATTATTTTGCAGGCACTGCTAGTGGTAGCTGCATATACCAAAATAACAAATTAGTATTTAATCTATTCCTACTTCTCTCTCAGCTCTTTTTTCTTTTGCAGTAGATCCCCATATTATCTAGTCACCAGACAAAAAGATTAAGTAGACCAAATGAGAAAAGAAATGATCTGTGTCTTCATCTTCAACTTTGTTTCAAATTTTCCTGTCTCAGAGCAGATAAATGGTTAATTCTTTTGTAAGAGGCTTTCTTGCAGATAAGGTAAAGCAGCGGGTAAGCCATCTTCAGGCCTACACAATATATTATTTTTGTTTACCACTATCCCTGTAATTCAGTACAGTGTTATGTTTTCAAACATAGACTGCACACTCAAAGGTTAAGGCATAATGCCTCTGTGTAAAGGGAACTTGGGATCTTGTTTGAAGAACATAAAATACTGTTTTCTTTAGTTTTAGTTTTAACTATTTGTGGAATGCTATATTCCTACAGCAATTCAAGCCTGAACACTCCCTAGAAGCCAAGATGACTAAATTGAGGCTTTCGTTCTTTGGAGATATCATCATGGGTTGATGTGATTCACTAGAAAATACAATGATGCTCAGCAAAATAGAAGGCAGTAGGAAAGAGGGAGACCACATTTCAGATGGATAGACTCGATCAAGAAAGGCACGGCCCTGAGTCTCCAAGACCATGCAGGGCTGTTGACAACAAGAGTGACTCAGAGGTGTCTCATTTATAGAGTCTCCATAAGTCAAAGTCGACAGCAGTTAACAACAATAACTCTGCTCTGGGAACCTATTTGGTTGAATAGCAGGATAGAAATACTCTGAACAAACAAACAAACAAAAAACATTTTCAATGGATCCAACCAAGGTCCAGCTAGTCCAGGATAGTTTGCAAAAATCCCACCTTCCAGCAAGCAGCCAGTTTGGGCCATCAAAATTTGACCAGTGATTGTACTCTGTCTTCTGCCCATTCCTGAACTACAGGTTGCTTAAACCAGTGCTCGGCAGCTTATTCATTACATTGGTCCTCAAACCAATGACAGAGTAGATTGTAAACTCATGAGCTTTCTACAACCTGGTGCTCTCTAGATGGTTTGGAGATTGACTCCCATCAGCCACAGCCAGCATGACCAATGGTCAGGAATTCTTGGAACTGTGTCCAAAACATATGGCAGGTTTAAGATTGGGGGACACAATTCTACATGCAGAACAAGTCAGGTGAACCAATCTGATTTCAGACAAGAGCGTCAGCCACCTTGTTACATCGTCCTCACTTGATCTGGTCTTTCCTGTAGGCATGGAATATAAACAGTTTGTTCAGTACGTACTTGCCCCCATATACACACTCAAAAGGGGTTATTTCTGGCAAGTCTCTTGTCATCAGATGTCTTGCTTCCCTGCCATCAAATCATCTTCCTTTCCCTCACTTCATGCTGCTGTCTTCCTGTTTGACCACAGATCACTTCTGACACTTTTAGAAATCTTTGAGGATTCCCCTTTGAGTTCCTGACAGAAATATGTCACCAGAAGCAAGAGAAGGGAAATCTGAGAAGCCACAGGTTAAAGCCTCTTTGAGTAATTCAACTGAGAGGAGACAGAAACCATAGATCTGGCCATCATGAGTCTGTCTTTTCATTATTGCCACTGTTCATGAGATTTGACTTCTTTGGATTAGAACTTTAAAAATCTCCTATCCAGCATGGCCAGTTAGATTCTAGTTATAGGACTTTTTCGGACGTGAAGAAAGTAATGCAAGCAGCCTCGTCTGCTTGCGAGGCTGCTGCGCTGCAAAGCGTCAGTTTCGTATGACGCTCGCCCCTGCCGGTACTGTTGCGTTACCACGGGGAGAGTTGAGCATCATATTTCGTTGATTTTTACTCACGAAAGTTGATCGTGAGTAAAAATCAACGCAATATGACGCTCAACTCTCCCCGCGGTAACGCATCAGTACCGGCAGGGGCGAGCGTCATACGAAACTGACGCTTTGCAGCGCAGCAGCCTTGCAAGCTGACGAAGCTGCTTGCGTTACTTTCTTCGCATCTGAAAAAGTCCTTAGTCACACATACACAAAACCCTGTCCAAAATGGCCAGTCCATTTGGATTATTTGCAGACATGCCTGTGTAAAATCCCTGCAGGGCAATTTTTTAAAAATTGTTTTCTCCTGAATAAGGCCATATGAGTACTTCTCAAGCAAAACACGTTGGGCTTTATACTTGAATGAAACCTTCTCTTTCAGATCAGCCTTCTTCCAAGCCAGTGTGTTTTATATAAGTTGGTCTACAGTCCCCATCATTCCCAGCCAGCAGTGTCTGCATATTTTCTCCTTTTACCACCCCCACCTAACCTATCACAAGTCAGCCAGTGTTGCCAATGTCCCCATCATCTACACTCTCTTTTCAAAGCAAAGAGCCAGTGGCTGCATACAGCTCTTTTCAAGGCCATTTTTGCAGCCCTGACCCCAGCATCAACATGCAAGGGAAGAGGGGAAATCAGCTGAAATATCACACACACACTTCTGGAAACCACCAGGGTAACAATTTTGCCTTCAAAAACTCTCAGCCACCTTTAAAAAAAACAACACTTCCATTCTCTTCTTCTATTTTTCATTTTTGCATATTTTCATTTCCAGTGTGGCCCATGGAGAGTCCTAAAGATCTTCCTGAAACCTCAAAAAGCTGCTACTAAACAAAATAGGCAAGGGACAAATAATCTGACCTGGTGTAAGGTAACTTTTTATGTAAAACTGGCTCCATAGAAAGAGGCAAAGAAATATCCAGGGAAGGGGGGATATTATACAACTCAGAACTGTACTCTTCTTGAGCAAACATTAACTATGGACACTACATTTTGGCTAGGGGATTCAGTACAAAGCTTCCACTAGTTAGCTATGCATGTTAGGATCTGTGCATAAAGACACACACTACCCACATATCTGGCCGCTCAGCAAATGCTAGTGCAAGAGATTTACATGTTCATCTTCAGCCATTCATATCTTGGCACCTCTCACTCTCTCATGTAGGTCCTTACACGCATGCCTAAACATTTGCACTCAGACCTCTCATTCTCCCCCTGTCATATGCATGGACAGCCACAGCACATCCCTGGGCATGCACCAGAGCACCCCAAGAAAATCCATGTCGGCACTATTCCAAAGCAAAAAAAACAAAAACAAAACCTTTCTCCTTTAAAAGAAAAAAAATGAAAACAAGGAAACACAACACACACAGTGCATGTAACCTAAATCCTAAATAATGGATTGCCAGGCATGCGTTAGAAACATCAGACAACAAAAGGCCGTGAAAGCTGCTGTTGGCAGGAAGCCAACCCGTGCCCCCGCCTAGCTGCGCGAGAACAGAATATTGTCCAATTTGGTTCACTTTCACCTTCTTAGGCAGACAAAGCCATAGTAAGCCTTGACCTAGGGAAGCCAGATGTCCTTCTTTTAAAGAGACACATTATGGCCCCATAGAACATAGTCTGCATCTCAAATTGAGCTTAAAAGGCATAACTGCACTGGCTGATGAGAGCTGGACCAATCTGCCTGTTTTGCTTTGCCACACTTGAATTTTGTTATCCTTAACTGGCTTCCATCAAAATTTCTGAAGAATCTGTGCAAATTTTGGAAACATTTTCTCCAAAAAAATATGGCTAAATTAAATGGTTAACCACCTGCACTAGACAAATCCAAAAGATACAGCAATGCACCAGTATAGACAAGCACAGATTGTCCCTGCTTGCCACACAGCTAATAAAAATGGGGAGTCTATCAGAAAAAGCTAGGCAGCAACCCTAATGCAGAAGAAAATTCTCAACCACTGTTGTTGCTAGTGTTCACCTGTTTTCCTTGTTTTCCTTTCTGTTTAGATAAAGGGTGGACAACGAGCAGCCTTGGAGCCACATAGCCCCCTCTCCACTCAGACTGCTTTTTTCCTTCTTACCAAAAAAGAAAGTGGGGGGGATCAGCCTCCAGGAATATGTGAATCACCTTTTCAATAGCTTGCAGGGCCCCATTGCATTGTATAACATAAAAACCTGTTGTTGTTGTTTCAAAACTCCACCCATTTGGGGGAATTTCAGGTGGTCAGTGTGGCCTTTGGAGGATCCCAGGGCAGAAAATGGGCCCTCAAACCTCCCAAAATTGTCCACCCTGATTTGCAATCATATACACTTTAGGGGGTATAGACTTTTCTTTGGCTTGTGCTGCTTTGGAAAGCACAGTACACCGTGATAGTATGTTTAAAAAAGAAATAGAGCAGATGCTCTTTAGTTCACATGCTGCAACACTAAAGGCCCTCTTCTTTATTTTTAAATACAAATCTAAAAAACATGCCCAGTTCACACCTACAAGCAACATCGGTGAGAGACAATGGGCGGTTGGGTACAAATAAATCCTGAATCTTGCCCCCACTCCCAGCATCCACCCACAACCTTTTAATCCACAGAGAATGCTGTAGCATAGCAACCAAAAGTGCAAGCTCTACCAATTCCAAATGTCACCTTAGCCACAAAACTCATTAGGTGGCCTCAAGAAAACCTCTGTATATGTGGACACATCTCTCTGCAACTTGGTCTACCTTACTAGACTGTTGTAAAGATGACTGAGGCTTTGAACACTTAGTAGGTATGGAGGATTGGGATTTGCTGAGGGCTAATATATGGAGATTTGCACATGAATGTATTCAGATTATATTCTTATGGTGAAATCCCAGATAAATCTACTCAGAAGCAAGCCTCCTTGAGTTAATTGGGACTGCTCTTAGGGAAATGCGCATATGCATCTCAAACAACTATTGACCACCACCCAAGGGTACAGAGATCAACACATGTGGAGGCACAGGTTCAGATTGGCAAACACAAATCATACCAATAGGAAAGGCAGAAATTAAAGTTGTTCTCTCTCCCTTTCTCTTTTTTTTTTAATTTGCAGCTGTACAATTCTGAGTTTGTCACAACCTCATGCTTTGCAAGGAGAAACTCAAGTAACAACATACAGAATGACAAGACAGACATATATGTACAGTATCAGTTTCTAATTTCATTTCCCTATAACCTCACCACTTATGTTTTCCCTACTCCACATTTTGCCTATCAATTTAGGGTAGCATTTAATGTTAACTGATGAGGGAGATGTGGGCGAGGCTACAATTCCCATCATCCCCAGCCAGCAAGGCTATTGTTGGTCAAGCTGGCTGCTTAAGCCATTAATTGCTGTATGACACAGTTGAAGGGCACCAGATGGGGGAAGGCTGGGCAAGTCCATGAAACCTATGCATTATTTTTCTTCTTGCCACAACAGACTGATACTAGTACGTCTTTGGAAATTCTAATGCAGTGCTCACAAAATTCAGAGACATTCTGTTAACCTCCCATTTTGAAATACAGCAAGAATAATTACACTGAATTTTGTATTTGCGCATTAAAACTCTATCCATTCTGCATTCCACCTCCTCTCCAAGAAGTTCAGGCCAGGTAGTTTCCATTTTGTCCTCACAACAATCTTGTGAGGTAGGCTAGATGAGACAGCTGGACTCCCTCCCCCCTCCAAGAAAAAAACACACACACCCTGTCTCCTAGCCGGGTTCCATCAATGTCCTCCATTTTCCCAGTCTATTTGCTATGCATTTCCAAGCAAAGTGTCTCCCTTATGTGAAAGCACTATGATGTAACAACAGAATTTGTATCCACAGCCCCTGCTGATCTGAACTCTTGTGTTTCAAGTTTGGGCACATGGAAGACTGCATCAGTTTCTGCTTGGAAGGGTATATTTTTATCCAATCCAAGGGAGATTAGGCAGGATCATGAAGACACATCCAACAGAGGAGTTTGGCAATTTTCAAGAGGGGGAGGATTCCCGAGACAAGGATTTCAAAAAGCTGAACCACCATCTGGTCACTCCTAGTTTCCAAAGCAAAGCCTCCCCCATTGGCATGTTTACTACAATACTGGCCAGACAAATTCCCCACTCCACCCCCATCCCCCCTCCGTTGCCACTGAACGTACTGTTAACATGAATTTCAGTTCATGGTACACCTCAAGAAACAGATGGAAGGGCAGCGATGGACAGAAAATTAGAGACTGGCTTGTGGAGGGGGGGCAGGAGAGAGATTGGAAGAGATTTATACAGTGCTGGAGTGCATCACCACAAACACAGATGAATTCGTAAGGAGTCACATAACAGCAATGTGAAATTCATGTAGCTGCTATAGCCAATTACCAGCATTGTAACCTTAACAGGCCTATCGAAAACTGTCAGGGCCATGTTTAAATGGATTTTTTAAAAACAAACAAACACAATTTTAATTTTATTTGTGAAGTTGAAGGCTTTCACAGCCGGCATCCATAGATTTTCCTTGGGTTTTTTTCCGGGCTGTGAGGCCATGTTTTGGAAGAGTTTCTTTCTGACATTTCACCTCCAGGCAAAATGTCAGAAAGAAACTCTTCCAGAACAGCCTCACAGCCCAGAAAAAAACCAAGGAAAATCTATTAATTTTATTTATTTACCATATTAATATAGCTAGCCCATAGCACAAGGTCTCTGGCAGCTCACAAAACAAATATCACATTGAACATATAGAGCAATATAAGCTAAAACTAATTACAAACTGAAATTTGAGTTTGGTAGAGTTTAGTAAATTCTCTGTACAGTGTAAAAAAAAAACAATCTTGGCAGAATTCAGAGGCCACATCCCTGGTAATTGTAAAAGTAACTAACATCAACTACAGTTACACCATGGAAAGAGAGACATTGTCCCTCATTAAGTTACAAGCATAATTAGTTATTCCTTAGTTACTTCAAACAGAAATTGTGGGTAACTAGAATTTTGGATTGAATAACTTCTAGTTTAGACTCTTTGGCTTATATTTAAAAATCAAGTTTTGGCCCTTCAAGCATTATTGGAAGTGACACTTCTCACCCTGATTATATGATAGATGGAGGGAGGCTTGGAAAATTTAATCTCCACCATTGATATGAATGAACTGGAGACAGACATGTCAATGTTAGGGCTACAAAACAAAATAACATATTATGCATGCTTAAAGAAAATCTGGACAGCTGTGAAGTAGGGCAGAGATTCTTGGTTACACAAAAGAGCATTCCTGTCCTTTATTTGTTATCTGCATATTTGATTTATAGCCTGCCTTTCTCCCAATATAGGACCCAAAGTGACTGTTTCAAGTACCTTAAATCTCCCCACCTATCTTTTCCCTTCTCTTCCTTTCCTTCCCTTCGACCTTGTCGCTTTACTTCTCTCTACATTTAAGACAAAGGAAAAGAAGAGGAAAGGGGCAACGTGATCTGTGCACTATTGGGAAGAGGTGGAACAGTTAAAGGGAGGGTCATACTGTATTGCCAAAACTGTAAAGTGTTTCAATAAATACATAATGGTTTTAAAATATGGCATATGATTACTTGGTAGAAACACATCTCATTAGGATTGGCAGGGGTACTTCTGAGTTGATTCAGGCAGGACTGGGCCACAAATCAACACCTTGACAATGGTTTTGGCTAATATTGTGCCCAACTTGTCAGTCTAGTACTGGTGTGGGCAGGTTTTGTGGGTCTAGGGGTCCATTTTCATATGAGACCCTCTGCAGGTCACATCAGCCCACCCCCCATGAAGCCAGAAATGGCTGGAAGTCCACTTCTGATTTTCTATAAGCCCCCTTTGCTGGGTTGTGTCTTGTTTCAAAAGAGAATCACTGCTCCTGAAGTCTTTACAGGAGTGGCATTTCCCATTACTGCAGCCAAGAATTGTGAATTGTTTGTGACTGAAAGAACTAGGCAAGTCCTGGGGCCACAAACAGAGCTCTGAGGACTTCTGTCCCACCCACTCACCCTCCCCTGCGAATAATAGCATACTTTTCCCTTTGACAAAAGAGACCTGGTTTTAGTTCCTAAATATGCCCTTGCATCAGGGGAAAGAAGGTATACATCCTTGGAAACAGTCATAATTCAGTGGTAAAACACTTTATTTTTTTATATGCAGGATGCCCTGGTTCAATCACCAGCATAAACCTTTGAAATAATTGAAATAATTAAGGGGGGATATGCTCCTAGGAATCTCATAGTTCCCTCATTAATATAGAGTGGGCATCCCATGTATGGACATGCAGGACACTCAAAATGAAGTGAACCATTTAAGCCATGCAATGTTTACCTTTTATTTTGGCTTCTTAAATATTCTGCCATGTTAGCAGAGTTCACAGTTCTACCAGAGAAGAATTTTAGGTTATACAGTACTTAAAAAACGCTGCAATCAAATGCAGGGTTTTCTTTTACAGATGAAGAGTGCTCGAAAATGCCTGACAAGAAAATGTACTCTACCACCTCAGCCTGTTTTAAAGGAAAGCTAAAAGGAAAAATATTGCTGTAAAATTAATGCCAAAAAAACTTACAAAACGAAGAACCAGCTAAGACTAGATTTTTCTCCTTTCAACACACAGACATACCCTCTGTGCTAAATTTTTGAGGCTACGGTCCTACACCTTAGGGTCCCCAACCTCTTTGAACTGGTGGGCATTTGGGGATCATATGGGCACCATCACACCACACCATCACCATCACAAAATGGCTGCCACGGAGAGGGATGCCAGTTCACAAAATGGCTGCTGTGGAAGGTGTGGCCAAAAAGGGAAAAAATTGATACTAAAATACAATTTTCCCAGTGCTCAGAAACCTAAAGACAGGTTAGGATGGGGCATTCTGGGAAAAGAAAATGAAACTGAGAAGCATCTACAAGCTAGGTGTTAAGCTTTAAAAAAAATCAGGAAGAGAAGAGACGTGGTGCCTATGGGCACCCTGCTATACCCAGTTACTAATTACCACTGAGCTCAGTTAGTCTGAATAGACACATATGGAAGAAAACTGAAAAAAGGAGGAAACACAAGCACAACATTCATCATAAATCCATAATTCCCCTAAATTAGATTTATTGGCATATGTGATATACTTCAGTGTAGTCAGGAAGAGAGTGGGCTTCTAGCTTGTATCTTTTCCAGAGTAACCATGACAAAACATATCTATGTAAAATGTCCTTTGGTATAAAGGGAGTATCAGATTTCATCCTCTTGAGGAGAAACAAATTTACCCTTTGCATATTTTTTAATATAGATCCTTGCCTTTTCAAAAAAGGAAATGGAAAAGCATTGCAAGCAGCAAGAGGATTTAATTCACACTGCATTTCATACTATTGTTTTGATTCGTTGGTACTCTATGGGGGTATTTTTTTTTTAGTAGCTTGCCGCCTTGTGTCTTTAATATGCTGAAAGGCGGAATGAAGGTGACAAGATATATAAATAAAATGTTAGTAGGCAAGACAGTGATGAAAGCCTAAACAAAGGCACAGGTGGATTTCTGTATTATTCATATAGTTCTGTGAATAATTTAACATATATGATAATTTAATATAGAGATGGTGTGTATTAGTTATGTGTATAATTGGCGGCAGAGAGTAATAAATATTTCAGTTTGCCCCTCCCTCCCAAAAGAAAAAAAGAGCTCTATATTAACAGTAATGCTAGCATATCTCTGCCAAAGACTGCAAGGTATATGTATCAAGTCCCTGATGGATGTACTATGCATGTCACTCCCACTGTCCCCCTTCATTTAAATATCATTAAGGATTTATTTATTTATTTTTGCATGCAGGCAAATAAAAGCCTTTCTTTCTTCCCACTCCATCATACCTACCAACTCCTCCCCCTTCTCTCTCTCTCTGCCCCCAATTTGGATATCAAAATGGATAGCAGATGTACGCATGCACACACACACACACACACACACACACACACGGACAAGCAGGAAAGTATGTTAGTTCAAATAATAGCATGGAAAGGGCATGGATTTTCTGCCCGAAGGAGGTGGTGCCACAGACAGAACTAGGCTGTGCCAGCTTGGCCTATTGTTCTGCTTCCGTGGGTAATTAATTAGCGACATCAAAAAAGGGGGGCGGGAGGAGAGGGCAGACTTGAAGGAGGTAGCATGGTAACGATTCAGCAGCTGTGCAACCTACCTCATGTCAATGCGGCCATCTTACAAACGGCGTTTGGCTCCATCAAAATGGCTTCCTGGCATCAAGGAACCTATCAACTGGAGCAGGGTGGCCTGGAGTAGCTGAGAGGGTCTTGCCAAGGAAAGGATGCCCTTCTGTCACTCTTTCTCATTTTCAGTCTCCCTCCCACACAGTGCCTCCACCTTCTTTGCTTGTTCTTTGAGGGCACCACACTGCACAGATGAGAGCTTTGAGGGAGGGGAGAGTAGCACACTGAGGAACAACTAGGACAAGGTAATAAAACCAGAGATGCACTCAGTGGCCCTCCATCTTCATTGCTTTTGCTGCTCATGCCGAATTGGGAGTTTCTTATCTCGGCAGCAGAATGTCGCACAGCCTCTGTGCGGGAGACAATAAGACACAGCGTCATTACTCACATAGTACGGTGCATGGGCATAATGCCATGGTTACATGCAGGAAGACAAAAAAAAAAAAACCCAGAGAGATAATCCCTAGGAACTGATAGATCACTGTATTCTTTTGCACTGTACACAGTGGCCGGTACTTAGCTTTTGGAGCCTAGGTGGAGCCAAGACTAGCTGGCAGACCCAAAATTACTCACCAGTTGTATATAAGGGCATTCCTTCGCATTTTACATGACTCTCTGGGATATCTACACTACAACACTGTGGAAGTAGCATGAAAAACTGCTCTCCCTGGTTAAAAAGGAATGCATAGTGGGTGGGGGAATCAATTTTGGTTGCCAACTGACCCTGACTGCCAATACAAACTCTCAGCCTTGGTTATTTGATAGCACAATTTCAGGTTAGCTCCAGGAGCATTCCCAAATGCTGAACTATCCAATTCTGACTGTTTGATTTGAGACCTCCTTTCTACCACTTTGAGACCTGGCCTTTACATCCCCTTCATTCCAGGCTAGTTTCCCTTTGGTCCTCACCTAAACTTGCTGCTTGGCCAGAACAAGGCCAACCTCTTGCTCATCTTTGAATAAATAAGCACTTGGTCACACCCTTGAGACAGCAAGTCTGACACCACCTTTAAGCTGAAGTGTGAACACATCTGCTACCAGGATAATTGGCACTTGTTTCTAGCCATTTGCAACTCATGAATTGTGTGAGAATTAACCTTTGCTACCTGCCTTCCTGCATTCATCATGATTCAGGTATCTCACCTACCACGTCTGAACTTCCTGGATCACAGGGACAATTCATACCACAACAATGAAGAGTAGCAGTAAAGCAAGTACAGTTGTCGCTTCATATTCAATGGGGTTTGGTTCCAGGACCCCCAGTGGATACCAAAATCTGTGAATACTCAAGTCCCATGATATGCAATGGCATAGCAAAATGGTGTCCTGTATATAAGATGGCAAAATCAAGGTTTGCTTTTTGGATTATTATTTTTTAAAGAATATTTTCAAGCTGTGAATACTTAAATCCGTGGATACCAAAATCCGTGGATATGGACAGACAACTGTATACATTAAATTTTGGGAAAATGAGTTAGTGACTCAAGTTGGGAATGGTCTGGAAAATATGCTGATGTTATCATTCATCAAACTAGTATAACACAGTAAACCTCAGAGTGATTTGCAGTAACAGACAGCAGTTTTCTGGGCTTACAGCAGTTTCACAAGCCACAAGTAAAATCAAAAGTTATCCATAGTTCTGCCATGACTGCCTTTGCAATACTCTAACTTCCCTCACCCTGGTGCCCTCCAGCTGTTACTATGCTGATTGGGCCAATGGAGCAGCAGTAGTCTCTGACACATTTGGAGGGCACCAGGTCAGTCAGGTAAGGCTATGCTATTTACTTCCCTTAGCATTAGTATTCAATACTTATAAAATATGAGTATCAACTGGTCTGATGAAGTATTTGTGCAGTTCTCTTGGCACTTTTCAGAGTTTTGTTAGAATTCCTGATTTATAGTAACTCAGAGCTAGGTTTGTATTTGAATACAGCTGTCCCTTCATATTCACTGGGGTTTGGTTCCAGGACCCCCATAGATACCAAAACCCTTGAATACTCAGGTCCCATTATATGCAGTGGCATAGCAAAATGGTGTCCCTTATATAAGATGGCAAAATCAAGGTTTGCTTTCTGGATTCTTATTTTTTAAAGAATATTTTCAAGCCTGAATACCTAAATCTGTGGATACCAAATCCGTGGATACGGGGGGACAACTGTATACTACAGACAGTACAACATACGGGTATTAATTGACTCTGCTTTCTATCTACCTGCAACTATTTTATACCTGGCTTTCATGAATGGATCTAGGGGTTCTAATAATAAAGTAGATACTATTAAGTCTCAACTCTGTTCACCCACAATTGTCTAACCCTACATTCTACATTCTAACAGAGTTGAGTAGGGGATATATGTCATGGCCTAAATGGATCAAAACATGACATTTTCCTGCTCCATCTTGCACCAACTTCCATGAACATATGAAGCTGACTTAGACTACTCCATTACAGGTTGCCCCCCATATCTTTGGGGGTATGTTCCTGGACTTACCATTTATAAGTGAAACCATGGACAATAGCAAACCCAAGTAAAATAAAGGACTTCTGCTACAAACAAACCATAGTGTTTTGTTGGAGGACGTAGCAATTCCTAGAGAGGACACTTCTCTAGGCATTTTCCAGCACAACTCAATGGTATATGTCCCTATTTTTTCAGCCATGAATAACTGAAACCGTGGATATTGGTTCCGTGGATACAGGCAGGGGAGGGAACCTAGAACTGTGTACTGCAACCTGCTGATGCACTAAAATCTCAGAAAGAAACTAGCTACCTGAGAGCCTTTCAACACAGGGCAGAACAATCTTTGGGCATTATGGGACTGTACAACCTCTTTTAAATTCAGAAAGAGCTATACTCCTTGCCCCTGATGCCACCACAAATAAAAACACACTTTTCTTTATGAGCATTTTCCCTTTGAAACAAGGCTCATATTCCACACATTCACTGTTTACAAACAAGTAGTGTTTCCAGAACATGTATCTGCTATTAAAACAAGGTGCATAAGAAGTGTGTTCCTTGGTTCAAGGGGGAAATTGTTCTCTTAAAGATAGTGCTTCTATTTTTATGGGTGAAGGGATCAGGTTGCTCTCTCCTGCTTCAACAGGGCAATAAATTTGAGACCTTCTCCAGCTTTACCCCTGACCTACAGTGCAACCTGATGTGGTACCCTAAAAGACTGGGTTAATTCTGCCAATTTTACAGAATTTTGTAAGAGTTACATGTTACACTACAGGTCCAGTGTCCTTCTCCTCCTGAACTGTTGTATTCATAGAGGAAAACCAGTAAAATATTCGCAGTATCTTATTTGGAAGGAGGGACTTCTTCAGCGGAAGCAGCAAGCAAGGTGGTCTTGGGTTCAATCTTTTTCATTTTAAAGGTGCCCAGAGAGCAAAGCTAAGAAAGAATCAGTGCCAACGTTGGCAGGGCCAGGCAAGGTAAACCAATGTTTTGATTCCAAACACAGCCGAGTCATACAGTATGTGTATGTATACTTCCTTCTCACATTTTCCTACATATAATGCTAACACCCTTATCTATCCAATCTCCCTACCATTTTGTATGAAAGCAGGCAGGGAGATGTATATGCCACTCTTGCATTTATCTTCCCTCCAGTGTTAAGAAACATGTACCCCTCCAAGTATTGGACTGCAACTCCCTTAACATTGGTTTTGCTACCACAGGGCTGATTGCCTGCCCCTGCTTTATTTTTGTTTATTCCATCTGTCTCCCACCATGCCTTCAATGAGATCTAAGCAGCATGCCCAGTTGTCTTCCCACCCCTTTAATCTCACAACAACTTGTAAAGCTAGTTAGACACACAGGATGAGGGGAAGGTAGAATGACTGCCCTGAGGTCACCCCAGCGTCTGTGAAGATCCAAATCTGGGTCTCTAATCTCTGCCCAACACTCTACACTGGCTCTCTCCCCTCTATATTTAAGTAACAAGGTTTTCTTCATGTCTGTTTTATACAGGAGCAGTTTCAGCCTCCAATATGGTCAATCATGGTTTTCTGCAATATACAAGCTCCTATCTCTAGTGCCTCCATTAAACATAAGTCATCCAGCCATCTCCCTTCTGCAGTTAGCATTATTGACTCACCTTTTCAGGCTCAGAGGAAAAAAAAGGACATCTCTTCTTGTCTGCTTTCTCCAGTGCATCCCAAACTATGGATTTTGTCAGTCATGTCTGATTAGGGAAGAAACAAAAATTAATCTTAATTAGATATTGGCTCCCACATATCTGGAAAGATTTCAAGTCATTATGGTACATTATTCACAAACACATGGATGGAAAAGAAAATTTAGTTTTGGGATGACACATTTTCAGGCCTTAAAGAAGAAATTTGAGGCTTCTGTCTAGGTAGACAGTACGCAGATTTATCATTCAGCAGAATCATATGATAAAGCTTTTCCTTGCTTGTGCCATGGGAGGATCATGCTCCCACACAATCCCCCATCACAACCATACTACCTGCTTGCACAAAGTGAATGTACAAGGAGAGACAATTTCACTTACACTTTTCCCTGTTGAGAAAGTATTCAATTTAATCTGAAAGATCGTATTTGTTTGTAGGGTACAAAACTTGACTCATTGCATCCTATAGTAATACCATCCAAAAAGAGTTTTTAACCATTTTCGTTCCAATTACTGTAGAAACAGGCTCAGGCAGCTGAACTAACTACATGTTAAGCAGAATAAGGTGTCTGCAACCAGTGATGTTGTTTTAACAAGGGAATCACATGCTCCCTATAAGCAGACTCAGTCAATAGGCTGCCCACAGGATTCAGCTGAAGTTTCTAAGCACTGTTCTCAGGCAACCCCACATAGAATGACTTTCCAGATAAGCGAGCACAGTAAGGAGAGGTTTACACTAACATTCCCTTTCCTAATTTACTACATAAAAGGAGATTCTTCAATGGAAGAGCATGATTTTTTTTAAAAAAAAGAAATAAAATCTGACAAAGACCTCCAGGGATCTGAAATGATATTATCCAGAATATCCCTCAAAATGCAGCATGTCACTTAATTCATCTCAGTCCATGACGACATCCTGTTTAATGTATAAGGCAGCTCTCTCTATATTTTTTCCTACATTTTCTGTGTACATAACACATCCTCAGCATACGTTTGTATTATGTTACACACCAGCAGTTAAGGTCTTCATGGACTGAGGGTGATAACTATTTTCTTCATATGCTAATAGGAAGTTCTTAGTAAAGGAGAGGAATTAATAGATATTAAAATAAGCAAATATGTTAGGGACTTATGGGAATACATACACTTATGAGAGGTGTGGCTCTAATCACAATCCTCCTTTCTATAGGCAGGAATAGAATCTGCAACAAATCATGGTCTTGTGGACTGTGCTCTGTCCAGGAAAGCAGCCAATCTGTACCACCATCACCCCTCCATTTTCTCAGCCTTCTATAGTATTGTCATTAAGCATGCTCAGTCCTCCTTGGGCTCGTTGCTACCCCATTGCTAACCCAACTTTTTTAATTAGTGCTCATTGCTACTCCAACTTTTTTTAAAAAAAAGATATTACCACTGCCAATTTCACAGCATTTCACTAAAATTACTGATAGCACCTCCCTCTTAACATCTAGTGTGGTGTCATGGGTTGGCTCTGGGAGACCAGGGTTCAAATCTGCACCCAGCCACAGAAAACCCCTGGGTGAGCTTGGGCAAGTCTAATTCTCTCAGAGTAAGGCAATGGAAAAATGCCCCTGAGCAAATCTTGCCAAGAAAATCCCATGACAGGTTCAATTTAGAAAAGACTTTAAAGCACACAAGAACAACAACAACATGCACTCTTTGTGTGGGGATGCTGCCATTTCGTCCACCTAAGCAACTGACATTCACAGCCTAGGCATCAGGAACATTCTTATTGTCTACATTTTACAGATTTGGAAAGAGGGATATTTTGGGATAAAGAGGGATATTTTGAGATAAAGAAAATGTGTATGGGCCTCATTTTGTTTTTATTTTTTAAATGAAAGAACAGAAACAAAATATGCGACATTGTGGTCTTTTTAATCATTGTGGATGTGCTCTTAAAACGATCAGAAAGTCCTGGATCTTGCCCCTGTTCTTACCAAGTTTATTTTGGACATGCATGAGCATTTTGTTTATCCCAAAATGTTTTCTATTAGCTCCTGATATGATCAGAGCCTTTTTTTATACCAGCTCCCCAGGTTGGTTTATTTTGACCCATTATAAAATTGGAAAGAACAGGAACAAAAATTGGGACTTTTCCATCAGTCTGGATACTCCCTGCACCTCAATTCCCATGGATTCTTCTCTAGACATTTTCCAACACGATTCTATGCTATGTGTCCCTATTTTGTGTCCCATGGATAACTGAAACGGTGGATATTGGTTCCACAGATATGGGCGTCTGACTGTAAAATATTTTGCATTGCCTTCTGTTAACTGACTTGTCTTGAAAAGTATGACACAAAATAGATAAAGAGATGTGTTACATGAGAATGGTTTTTGTTTTGTTTTTCAGTTGCTCAGTCTATAGGCTAATGGGACATACAGTGTTCTACCAGTAGCAGAGAGGTTCTGTATCTCTCCATCCACACACACACACACACACACACACATATTCCCGTGTTTGGGGAAAATAAATAAACTACAGTAGATAGATAGAATTTTGCTTTAGTTCATCAAAAGCAAAAACCTGTTTAAAACACAAAACAAATGAAAACACCCTCACAGTTGCACACTTTTCATGCCCAAAGTGAATTGAACTAAGAAAAACAATCCTGCCTTTTTAATCATTCCACCCCCCTTCTTTTCTTTGGCTGGTTTCTCTGTCTCCCTTTCACACACACACACACACACACACACACACCTCCCCAAGCTTCATCCATTCTACTGCCCCCCTTAAAAAAAAAAAAAAAAAAGCTTCATCCCAATGGACAAAGTGGGAAAACATCATTAGGGAGGAAAAATAATTTAGTTTGATAATCAGCATCCAATAGTGGGAAACAAGAGAAAGAGGAGGGAAGCGAGAAGGACGAGCAGTTGAAGCTTAGGAAGGGCCAGTACAAAGCCACCATTCATGATGTCCAGGGCCATGGATTCGCATTGAATTAAACAGACACAAAGAGCGAAGGCATTTTCATCCTCACCCTCTCCCTCTCTCCATGAAAATTATCATATCTCCCTGGCACTAGGAAACCTTCAGCACACAGACTATGGCCTGAGCTACAGGAGGCTTTGTTTCTGCATGGGATTTATGTGTAGGAAACAGTACACCATCTCAGGCACCAGGTTTAAATAGAACTCAACTAATATAAATCTCCTATTCCTTCCTCTATAGTCCCTTCCTATGTCTCAGTGTGCCAGCAAACCAAGATATACCTCCCCTTTCTCTGTGAACAAAACTATTTATGTTTTTTTAAGCTTGCAAAGCAATCCCTCCCAGCCCCCCAGGGTGGTGTGAAAGTATTTTTGGAATGGGGAGGTGTAAAAAAAAAAGCGTGGAGATTGATAAAGAGAAGGACCAGACAAGCCCCATTGGGTCAAGAAAATTAATCTGTTACCAAGCAAACCTCAGCTACCTTAAATCCCTGGCACAGCAGACCCTTTGCCTGCCTGTATTGATATTGGCATCTCTGTTTGCTGTGGGGTTATGTTGTCATTTCCCGCAGCAAAAGTATGAAATGGGAGATGTGTGCTCTTAAAAATCCCAGTGTGTACACCTGCGGGGAGACCCAAAAGGACTGTGGCCTGCAACCATGAGTATACCTGGGTATTTAGGAATGCCCATTGGATCATTTGCATGGAATGCATTTGCTACAGGAAAATGCCCATGTGCTCATAGCAAACACAGCTGCCATTTGAATCTTGGCATAGCTCCACCACAGACATAAACTGGTTTAATGGGTACTTCCTCTTCCCAGGAACTACAGTTTTGTGCAAGAAATATACTATAGATATCAACCTGCAAATCCAGAGCTCTCCTCACAGTATAGCAAACCAACCCTCCCCCAAAAACCATTAATTTTAAACACACACACACACCATACCTACCTAAAGTATCACAGTGATTTACGCATTTAAATATAAAATACAACCATAAAAAACAAGGAAACGCTTGGCTTAAACTAGGCAAAAACACAAAAGTAACACTTGGCTTAAACTAGACAAAAAACCACAAAAGCTACTGCAAAACAGCCATCAAACATGGCATCTCCAAGTATAGCTAGGGAAAGCAATCAATTTGCACAATTTTATTGCCCTGATTTTTTTTTTAACAGATTGTGCCCAGCTAATTGCATGCATTGTTTTCATGTCTATTTTAGGCGGTCTTTTCTGTCATGAGGCACTTTGAAAATTTTGGCAAGCCTTTTGCAAGAGGTGGCAATACAAATATCTAAATAAAGAAGAAAAATTATGACTACCCTTCTTCGCTCAGTCAGGAGGTGCTTGATTCTAAGCACTGAAGTGAATACATTCTAAAAGTACAAATACACTTATCCCTTCATATTTGCTAGGGTTTGGTTCCAGGACCCCCTGTGGATACCAAAATCCATGAATACTCAAGTCCCATTATATGCAATGGCATAGCAAAATGGTGTCCCTTATATAAGATGGCAAAATCAAGGTTTGCTTTTTGGATTATTATTTTTTAAAGAATATTTGCAAGCCGTGAATACTTAAATCCATGGATACTAATCTGTGGATACGGAGGGACAACTGTAGAAGCAGGAAGGATAGTGAATAGTAACAAGAGAATGGATTATGGTGATGTATATCTTGCCTTTTCTTTCTGAAAACAAAAATGAATTGGCAGTATTTTATGTATGAAATCATATATACATCACTTTTCAGCCTTAATAAGGCATTCCAAATCAGTTCACGTAGAAGAATGAAACAAAAAAATGAAACAAAAATTAAGGCCAAAGCCTTTTAGTCAAGAGAAGCAGAGTTAAAACATCTGAGCATGTATAAAATATTATAAAAAGCCAAGCAAAATAAGAATGCTTTAACTTTCCACAGAAATGCCAAACTTTTGCAAAGAGAAATTTTAATCACACCTCCTTTTGGAAAGAATTCCCACAAATGGGAAAAGTTACTTTGCAGGGGTTATAATTCCAGAATGTTCATGCTGGCTGAGTGTGTGTATTGTTGTTGTTGTTAACTGCCGTCAAGTCAACTTCAACCTATAGCAACCCCACAAACGAGAGACTTCCAAGTCACCCTATCATCAACAGTCCTGCTCAGGTCTTGCAGACTCAGGACCGTGGCTTCCTTGATTGAGTCTAACCATCGAGAATGCAGTCTTCCTCTTTTCTTACTGCCTTCTACCTTACCAAGCATTATTGTCTTTTCTAGTGAGTCATGTCTTCTCGTGATATGGCCAAAGTACGACAGTCTCAGTTTAATTTTCCTGGTTTCTAGGGAGAGTTCAGGATTGATTTGCTCTAGGACCCATTTATTTGTCTTTAGAACTCTAGTACCATATTTCAAATGAGTTGATTATCTTCCTATCAGCTTTCTTCACTGTCCAGCTTTCACAACCATACATAGAAATGGTAAATATGATGGCATAGACACTCCTAACTGTAGTATTCAACAATATATCTTGACACTTGAGGATCTTGTCTAGTTCCTTCATAGCTGCCCTTCCAAGTCCTAGGAGATTTTCAGACAGGCAAAAATCGCCCCTTGCCGCGCGAGCAGCCTCCCGAAACTGCTGCGCGGCAAGGGTCTTTTTCGGACGACGCTGTGCCTCTAGCGAAGCCGTCCGTGTCACTTCCGTGAAGCTTGGGACGGCTCCGCGCCATATTTCAAGCACGGAGGCTGCCCGTGATTGAAATATGACGCGGAGCCGTCCCAAGCTTCACGGAAGTGACACGGACGGCTTCGCTAGAGGCACAGCGTCGTCCGAAAAAGACCCTTGCCGCGCAGCAGTTTCGGGAGGCTGCTCGCGCGGCAAGGGGCGATTTTTGCCTGTCTGAAAATCTCCCTAGTCTTCTGATTTCTTGACTGCAGTTTCCATTTTGATTAAAGACTAAGCCAAGGTATGGAAAATCTTGAACTATTTCTGTCTTCATCATCTATGTTAAAGTTATGTAAATAATCTGTGGTCGTTATTTTTGTTTTCTTAATGTTTAGCTGTAAACCTGCCTTTACACTTTCTTGACTTTCTTCAGTAATCATTCCAAGTCTTTGCTGCTAGTAGTATGGTGTCATCTGAATATCTTAAATTCTTGATATTCCTTCATTCAATTTTCACACCTCCTTTAATCCTGCTTTATGTATGATATGTTCAGCATACAACTTAAACAGATAGGGTGATAAAGTGCAGCCTTGCCTGACCCCCTCCTTGCCAATTAAAAACCAATTTTTTTCTCCATATTCTGTCCTAACAGTAGCCTCTTATCAGGTTGTGTATCAGGACAATCAAATGCTGTGGCACACCCATTTCTTTAAGAGAGATCCACAGTTTTTCATGATGTATACAATCAAAGGCTTTGTTGCAATCTATAAAGTACAGGGTGATTTCCTTTTGAAATTCTTTGGTTCATTATATTATCCAACATGCGTACATTTGCAGTATGATCCCAGTGCCTCTTCCTTTCCTGAACCCAGCTTGGAAATCTGGTATTACTCATTCCTATACGGTAAAAGTCTTTGTTGTAGAATTTTGAGCATCACTTTGCTTGCATGGGAAATTAATGCAATGGTCCTGTGGTTACGGCAATCTGTGGTATACCCTTTCTTGGTGACTGGAATGTATTTTGAGTGTTTCCAATCTGTGGGACATTCTTTTGTCTTCCATATTTTAGTTAGAAGTAGAGTAGATTCTGTCTCTGTAGCTTGAAGCAGCTCTATTGGCATGCCATCTGTTCCTGAGAAATTATTTCTCCCAAGTGCTCTGAGTGCAGCTTCCACTTCACTTTCTAAACGTGGAAGTTTGTCTTCATATGGTTCTTCACCCTCTCATCTCTTTTACACAGTTCTTCCTTGTGTTGTTTGCATTGTCTTTTTATTCTTACTTGGTCATGCAATATGTTCCCCTGCTGGTCACAGAGCTTCCCCACTCTTAGTTTAAATTTCCTTTTGATTTCTCAGATGTTGTGGAAGAGATCTCTTGTTCTTCCTTTTTTGTTGTCACCTTCTATTTCTCTAAATTGAATATTATAGTAGTTCCCCTTGCCCCTGTGCACAAAGTTGTTGAACCATTGCATTCAAGGTTCTGACTCTATTCCTGTCCCCTTTAACTTTTTTCTTCTGGGTCTTGGTCAATTTGGCTTAGTAGTAGAAACCTATTTTTTTTCACATTTTTCTTTAAATTCTACAAGGATGTTCTTCAGGCTGCATTTTGGTGTGATGGTTGGCTTAGTGCTCCTCTTTAGCTTTATTCATATATATATATATATAAAATCTGCTCCTGATCTTGTTTTTGCAGAGAAAATGGAGCCTTTCCATCTTCTGCTTCCAATCATGTCGTCTATTTGATTTATATATTGGCCATTGGGTGATATCCATGTACATTATACAGTCACTTCTCAGGTTGCTTATTTGGGGGGAGCTGTACTCCCCCAAAATAATTTCTCTCAGCTCTGGCAGTTCCAACAACTGGTAGCTGCCACAGACAACATTCCCATCTCATGGTTCTTTTGGTGGAGGGATCTATAAAAAGGTCCCTCAAACATAATCTCATGCTACCACTGTGTTTGTATTAGAGGACATGGGATTTAGGTATAGTAAGCAATGACAAAAGAAAGTACAAAAACCAAAATAGCTGTATTAGCAATAAGAAATATTCCAGAACTCAGGTTAGGACTTCTGCTACACTGACCAAAAGAGCACAAAATAGTATAGTAGCTTTTTAAGATTGACAGCTTTCATGATTGTCAGTTTTAGAAGACAGTAGGATATAAAATATAAAATAATAAAACGAAATCTCCAGAATGCAGTGTCATAAGAAGTGGTGTCAGTTAGATACTAATCGGGTTTTTTTAGGGTTTAACCAATTAACAGATGACAGATGTATCAGTGGACTAATAACCATGCTTGGCAAGTGAAACCTCCATGTTCAGAAGTGATATACCCCCAAACAACCAGGACAGACAAGAGACAGACTTATAAACTTCCCAGAGGCATCCACCTGAACACTTTTGGAGACAGGATGCCCATCTATGTGGGCCTTTGATCCAGCAAGGCAGTTTTAAGGAGAGACAGAAGCTGCAGTCCTTACTACACTGTTACATAGAGATCAGTACAACTCAGCTTAGCAGACCTGACTTCTGAGTTGGATTCCATCGAGAGACTCAGTTCAGACACTTGAAAAATGCCTCCACTTATCTGCCTAATATGAACGTCTCAAAAGCAACATGCTTAAAGGGGAAAAACTGCAACAAAGATCTCCCTGCACAGGGTTAGAAAAATTTGGTGGGGGAAGGGAAACCAGAGAAACACTAATTAGCACTGGGCCCATCACCTCCCATTAATAGCTTGTCACTGTTTCCTTGATGTAGCTGAAGGCAAGGAAGCTGGGATGTGTGATGCTTACCTGTCTCTTTCTCATTAACAGACTGCAGGGTGAGAACAGACGTTTATTGCCTGCATCACAGACAGAGCATCACAGAGACAGGCATGCCCCTCTTGCTCAGTCTAATTATTGAACTGATTTTTGAGCAGGTGTAGGCCATTGAGCACACCTCTATGTCTGCATATAGGTAATGGGGACATGGGTGTATGTACATGTATAGAGAATAACCTTCCTTTACCAGTACCATTAAGAAACATTCACATTGCTATGTCCACATTTCACATGACCTCTGCAATGTCCTATTTCCAATGGGGGGGTGGGTGTCACACTATCTAGATATCAAATCAACAAGCTTTTAGATTGATAGATCCCTTAACTAAAATCTCAAATGGGTTGACTAAGACTACGAAGCATTGTGCTCATTTGATCTGTGTACGCTATTCAGATTCTACTATCCTGCTGCAAGATGAAATAAAAATATTAATAGTGTGTAAAATCACCTCAACCTTCAAGAGCTTAAAGAAACCACCTATGTCAAGATATAATAATGAACCTGCTTTATCAGTCAAACAGCAGATGATCAATTAAACAGCATTCTTTAAATTGACAGCCCTACTGGACAAAGATGAAAATTGAACTGAAAATGTGGATAACAAAGATTTACAATGTCAAAATGAAAGAAAAAGCTTGTTTCATAAGATGTTTTCCCCCCACTTTAAAAAGCTGTTGGTTTTTGTTTGTTTGTTTACTTGCAACCATTGAAATGTTTGTAATAATGCACTGGCATTAGTACATATATGAATGAGTAGAGAATATAATCTGAATGTGAATTCAAATGCACACAAAGCTACTAAAAATGAGGTTTCTTATCCACAGACATGTTAGCATACACATTTCAGCACCTCTCAAAATAAAAAATTTAGAAACAAAAATAAACCCTTGACAACTATCCTAGGGTAGGGAAGAAGGAATAAAAATAGGCTGGCAATTTTAATGAATATCCCTTTTTCACCTACAAAGGGGATTTTCTTGTTACCGTATGCAAAACAGGTCCTACTAATGAGATGCAAGACAAGCAAATACCTCCTAGTTCACTGGGGCACTTCCATGTGGCATGCTAATCCAGATGTGTGTTTGCTGCACAAACATCTGTCTTTGTACAGCACCTATATATTGCCATATGTCCTGATTACATCATAATTATGTGCTCCGAGTCTAGGTAATAAATCTGAGGATGAGTAGTGAACACAAAATTCTCTTTAAAAAGAGTGACAAAGCAAAATCCAAGAGGGAAATATGGAAGATCTGTTTGTTCAAGTCCACAAAGATCTTTCACCTTCAACAAATTACAGCCTACCTTCCATTTTTGCCAGAATAAGGCTAGGTTTGGGGGGAAATGTCTGTGCTTTTGAGAATCTTGGGAGAAAACATATAAATTTCACACTCTGCAAGACTTATGAGACAAACTGCTCCTTACTTTAGATATCTGCACATTGACAAGGCATACAGGGTTTCTCAGAGAAATAAAATGCACACAAAACCAGGTACACCTTTAAAAATGTGAACAGTTAAAATTAATTTTTTAAAAAATATGCAGAAACATGCTTTATTCAATTGGGGAAAATGCACATAGAAAACTGAACATTAAGAAAAGTGTGCAAATAAAGTCTTACATTAGAGGAAATGTGTATGGAAGATGAGTACGAATTTCCATGGAGAATTAAAAACAACACCTCATGTCCAGATAGCAACAAGGGGTAGGCTGGGGACACAAGAGAGAAATACACAAAATTGAGATGGGAGCTTAAGTTTTCACATCCCAGGGCCAATATGTTCCTATCAGTATTTTGCTATTGAATAAAATGCTTTCATTGATCTGCTGAGTTTTCCCTCTCTTAGCTAATAAATGAACAACAGTACAGATTTTATATGTATGCACATGCCATTTATAGGACCACACCAAATCATCCTAACCACCAGGATCGGCTCCAAGTAGAACTGGCCCTATAATCCAAAAGGTGAGGCTACTGCCTCAGTGACAGATGCTTTGGGGGAGGGGGAGGAAATGCAACAGTAGTCTCTTGCTTGTTCCTCTT
Source organism: Gambelia wislizenii (assembly GCA_030847615.1). Classification (NCBI taxonomy): domain Eukaryota; kingdom Metazoa; phylum Chordata; class Lepidosauria; order Squamata; family Crotaphytidae; genus Gambelia; species Gambelia wislizenii. The sequence continues at coordinate 8,106,750 of JAUMIR010000009.1, forward strand.
AACCCTTCCGATCTACTGGAAGGCAGACCTGTGTGGTAAACATGCCTGTCCTACTCCCTTAAACTGGTTTGCTTTAATCAGATGTGCTAGAGGATGCTGTTGCATTGCCTGTGCTCAACTGGCAGTCCAGTCTGAGTCTGAATGTCAGACAGAGGAAGGGGTGCCATCTCAAATAGCAAAATGTCTTGTGTCAAGGTTGGTTGCAAGGTTAGGAGAGTGTCCTTCGGCAAGATGCTTTCAGTGGGAAATCTCTCCACTTCCCTTAAACAGCCCACTTGTTTCCTTCTACCGCCCTACCACCACAACCCACAAAGAAAACACAGGTGAGTGACCAGGTAATGAATCGTAGAATTTTAGAGCTGGAAGGGACCACAAGGACCAAGTAGTCCAACTCCCTGCCATGCAGGAACACACAACTAAAGCATTCCTGAAAGATGCCAATCCAGTCTCTGTTTCAAGGCTCCCAAAGGAGGAGACGCCATCACCCTTAGAGGCAGTAATGATAACTGATGTCCTTGCCACTCCCATCACTTGCTGGTTGCTCTCCCTCTGGGACAGACAGACTGAGGTGGGCCCTTTCTGGGCTGTGGGTCTTGGCAGGTGCCCAATGATACCAACTCCATTTCTATATACCACTTAACCAGTAAGTATTTGGATGGGAGACATTTAGCACAGATCCCAATGCTGCCACACATCATGGATATAGTTACATAATTCTATCCACATTCAAATACTGCAGCCAAACAATTAGCCAACATACAACATCCCATCCCACTGACCTCACTTCTCCTTAAGAATACCATGTCACTGTATTACAGCAAGCACAAAGGCAGAATTCTCTGCTCTGTGCAGCTTGTATAGACTAGGCCTGGCAACCGGCCCTGTCCTGCCATGTGGCAGAGTGGCCATCTCAGGAAGCAGATGCTGGGGAGAGTAATGGCAGCAAGGCATTGGGGGACATAGGTATAGTGTGCCATTTGACCATCTCTGTGTTTCCTCCTAAGCCAGACTGCTATTGTCATGGGCAACAAAAAGGAACTGTTCCATAACCTTTGGCAAAGTAAGATTCAACTGGTTGACTAGATGGAATGGGACAGGGTAGCAGTACATTTATATAAAAAGCTACATCTTAGGGCCTTGGGTTACAGAAAGATTGTTGCTATGTGCCTTCAAGTCATGTCCAACTTAGGGCAATACTCAGGCAAATCAATCATGGGATTTTCTTTGCCAAATTTGCTCACAGGGGGGTTGCCGTTTCCTTTCTCTGAAGCTCAAAGAATATGATTTGCCCAGTCACCCAGCCAGTTCCCATTGTTGAGTGGGGATTCAAACCTTGCTCTGCCAGAGTCTTAGTCCAGGACTCAAGCCACTATATTATGCTGGCTCACAGAAACCTTAAGCCTCTAAAGACAGAAAAATATATGTGAACAAATGCCCCAAACTGATAGGATAATACACACTTTTGGTAATGCTTTGGGCTCTCTTAAACTTAACAATGTATCATGTGTCTTAATTCAGCCTTAGAGAAAGATACCATTCTGTTCTATGCTTCAAACAGCAAAATATCTTGGACCGGTCCTGCTGGCAACCCTTGGCTACCAGCATGCAATCCCCTAAGTGTTTCCTCAGGCACACCCTTTTTCTTCCCATTTCCAGCAGCCACCCAGTTTCTCAGCTTTCCCACATTCTGATTATTTACTTCCTGTCTAGGAGGCCACTGTTCACTCTGCAGTTCTCAGATGCCCCCATATGTCTCTTCTTTCCATAGTCCCAGCATACATGCCCCTTCATGCAGACACTGGGCTGTGAATATTCTGTTGCCATCAGCTTTGCTCGCCCATGAACTGGGGTGCTCATGAAGGCTAGCCCAACCAGGCTTTGCCACTCCAACAGGAGTACAACACATATTAGAATGAGAGTGATCATACACCTTTACAGCCATTGTGGTGATTGAAAGAACCACAAATCCAGTTCTGAGCACACACAGGGGTCTTTGAGCTTGCTTTTATTGAACAGCTAGTTTCCATGCTTCATAGAAATCTGCTTGTTAAAAATCAGGATAGGTTTGTTGTTGTGTTTTATGTAGCATAGGAAACTACTATTCCTCAATAATAAAATTCATCCCCTCCTACACCTTTTGGAATGCCCTATGTGTAACTTCTTAGATCCCAGCCCACGATGTTGGGCTGCACACACATTGTCCCACATGACAGTTTCTCTGACTAGAGCCTTTGTATATAATCCATACACCGTTTATTTTCTGGGTTTTAAGTGATTCACTGATTACATAAATTACATACACATTGCAAATCCACAGTGTAGACACATTTCTGAGGATCCTCAAAGCACAAGGAGCTGTTTTTCTTGATGTACAATCATTTACAGTGTAACATTTAAAAAATTCCAACACTTTAAAATGGATAGCACGTTTTGAAATTCTATCCTTATCACATTTTAAAATGCAAAATATTCCTTACAGCAGTAACCATCACCCCATGACTATTGTTAGAAGAAAACATGGCTGTTTCACCCTGAAAAGCAAACTGTCAACCAGTTCTGAACACAGAAAGAAAGGAAATATAACATTGAAGCACCTGCTCCACCAAATTTTGTCCACGGAGCTGCCAGCTGTCTTGTATGGGAAGATTACACAAGGCTAGGCCTTTCAAGAATCCTGATCCTCAGAACATTTGGTTCTCATCAGCCTCAATGACTGATAAGGCAGCATTTAATCCACAGTTATATTATTGGCATATCATTTATCCTGTTAATTGGTTAAAACTTGCAGCCCTAACATTATATAAATACAGCAGTACATGCATATTATATATTCCAGAATTTAATCATTATTAACGTTCCTTTGCAAATGTCAATAATTCCAAAAGAAACTTTGGAATGGTCCCAAATAGATTTTTATTTTTTTAATCTCACTTTTCAGGCACAAAGCAAATATTGGCATACAATCTTGGATGAGTGACTGTCAGGTCTTGATATGTATCTGAGTTTTCAGCTATTCACCAAAAAATGGGAGTGCTTGCATTCACTGGCTTTGAACATTCATAGTAAAATCAGTTTAAACTGCACACGTGTTGTGTGCATGTGTGTGTGTATACATTCATGTATGCATGTGTACATATATATGTATGCGGGTGCATACCTAGAAATACATATTGCATTTCAAATTCCATTCCCAACTGACTGCACAGATAGCTTTTTAAAATGTTAAGCAATCCCAGAAGGAGGATTAGATTACACACAAAGGCTCACATCCCACGTAGGCTCTAAAATAAGAATCATATTTTTCAAAAGTACAGAACGCTCAGGGAGAGCAGTCTGTGTTCCTTATGACCAAATGCTGGGAGTGCTCATCAAGCTGGGAACATGCCTCTACCAACATCCTGAGGAGATATTTATACTTTTCCCTTGTGCAGTGAATAAAATAAAGAGTCTGTATAGCATTAATTGTCACTCCAAGTAACTTATTCCTGCATCTTTTCTATTCCATAGCCATTTACTATTACCACAGTTCCTACAGAAATCCACTTGAATGGAATAACATGTTTTTAACATGAATAGGCCACCTTGTGACAAAGACTTCTCAATGTGGCCAAACAATAAAATTGGTGGTGGTTGTTAACTTTACAGTATTTATATCCCCACCTTTTCCCCAAGACTGGGGCCCCATCTAAATGGTGAAAATACCCCTCATGGAATTAATTGGGAATCCTACCAATCTAAACAGGATCCAGTGCCAATCCACATTATTCAGAAGGAGGGGGGCCCAAAATGGCCAAAGTAATTGGGTAAAAGCTTTCACAGATTTCCCCGTACTTTTTCAAAAACCATGAAGCGGGTGCACATTTTTGCTCGTTTGGACTATTGAACAATAAAAACCTCTAAGGGAAGCACAAAGTTGATTGGCCAGGTGAGAGCAGGGGCGGAGCTTGCTAGGAGGGCAAGCGTCCACTGCCACCATGTTGGATTTTCTCCTTAGTGATCACTCACTAAGGCAATAAAAAGGATCAATATTTCTGTTTTGCTTTCTTGTAAAGTTGGAAAATCACTCTATCGCACCAGCATACCTTGGGATGCCTTTTTAAAAAAACAACAACAGTGGCTGTGAAGAACAAACACAAGTAAATCACTCACAGCCACCACCAGAAATGCACGGCTTATGGGGGCTTCCGAGGCCAGAAAAACCATTTAGACATGTCGCTGCTGCTGTGAGATGCCAATACTATGAGGTATTTTGGATTTTTTCCCTTCGTGTAGATGAGCCCCGGGACTCAAGGTGGCTTGAACTTTAAAAAAAATCATAATTAAAAGCATACAGAAAGTCAATATTAAAACTGAATAAAACTATTAAAACATATTAAAAACATGCCCTCTAAAATGATTTTAAAAAGTTAAACAATACAGTTGTTTAATTAGCAATGATAAGAAAGTAACAATAAGAAAGCCAAGCAAAAGAGGTACTTTTATGCCATGAGAACTAGGGAATTTCCACACATTGGCTTTTCATAACATTTTTTTGTACAAAATGGGAGGGGAGAGTTCACAGAAGCAAGTTTCAAAAACAGTCAGTGAAATTAGGCCAACTTGGTGATGCCATTGGCAAGGGGAGGAAAATAAGAGAAGTAAAGGGTACCAGAGAAATGGATGTAGGAGAAAAAAAATTGTATACGCAAGTAACTGATGGCATCCATCTCGGTGGGATGGAGATTCCACTCCCAAATTTTAAAGATGAACCTATTTGGGGGATATAATTCAGCACCTTGGAAAGCTCCTTTGAAATCTAGATTAAAAATTGGGAGTCAATCCAGTGCCCCACTGCCATGAAAGCTGACAATCACTATTGATACCAACATATTTAAAATCAGTATCAAAATAATTACTATAACTACAAGATGTTTCACTGTAAACTTCTACAGGCTATTAAAAATGTTAAAATGTATGATCCAGTACATGTTTATACCTTGTACCAAGTCACCCCATTAGTTTGTTTAGCCAGAGCTTGGGAAGTTACTTATTTGGATTACAGCTCTCAGAATTGCTCACTGCCTATACTGACTGGGGATTCTGGAAAATATAGTCCAAAAGAGTTAACCATTTCAAGGTTTGTATTTTATCTAACTATAGCAGCCCTCCAAGATCTCTGTTAGAGGTAGTTATGTTACCCAAAGAGATATTTTCATTTTTAGATCCTAGGACTGAACCAGTTGACTTCTGCTTCACCACAGCATCAACCTAACATCCAAGACATTTTGTTGCCTGAAGTGAAGGACAAGATAGTATCTACCCCTATTTCTATATGGTGAAGCTGACTATACTGGAACAGGCAGCCAAGATGGCAGTTGTGTTCTCTAACATCATGTCGACACTCCCTGCCCCTCAGGAACTGCTTAATTGATGATATAGCCAGCCCTGCCTCAAGCTGATCTTGAAAGTTCTCTGCATGGGAACAGAATCATAGAATCACAGTTGGAAGAGACCTCAAGGGCCATCCAGTCCAACCCCCTGCCATGCAGGAAGACACAATCAAATCTTTCCCAACAGATGGCCATCCAGCCTCTGTTTAAAAACCTCCAAAGAAGGTTCAAAGAAAAACCAGTAGCACACACAATAGTCTCTATAGGACAGGGATGAAGAAAGAAAAGAGAGAATTAGAAAAAGTAAAAAGGAGAGAGGACACTGTTCCACAGTTTAGGCACTTGACCCACCCACTATTGATTTAGGCCCTGTGCACTCCAGCACACAACCCTGAATAACCCTGAGTGAACAAAGTCCTCAACAGGAAAAAAAACACATACCCAACCCTATTCTACACAAAGACCACGTATACTGCCACTGAGCTACAGACCCTCCTGCTCAGATACTTCAGTGAAACCAACAACATGAATAACCATAATTAATAGCCAGACTCCCCACAGGGAGTGGGAATGGTCAAAATCTGCACAGGGCTGGGAATCATGCAGCCCTCCAGATGTTGATGGACTGCAACACCCAGTATTCCTCACTGCCAGCTATCCTGGCTGCTAGGACTTGGAGTCCAACAAAATCTGAAGGTGCACACACGTCATTCCCTTCCCTGTTCTAACACGCCAGACAGAAATATGTCCTTGCTAGATGCTTTATGGTTGAAATGCACAGAGAAATATAAAGGAAAGCCCAACAAGTACTGAGCATACTCAGTGACTATGGCTGATGGGGCAGGGAAGTGGAAAACAGGGGGGAAGGAATGAAAAAGCTGGAATGCTGAACAGCAGTACTCCACATTCCATTTTATCATTGGCTCTTCTTGCAAATGATAAGTATCATTTATTACAGCATTAGCTAGCATCTGTTGATACATTACCAGTAAACATAGAGCCAGGGACAGGGTTTTGGTGGTAATTGTTTTTTTAAAGCACACATCAAAATGCACTTATGGCAAGCAGATCTATAAAAGCACAGACAGGGACTTCATCTGTGCTGGATGGGGTTACACTCCTCCTGAATTCTCAGACTCACCGTTCAGGTGTTCTCCTGGACTCACCTGTGATGCCCAGATTTTAGCAGTGGCCAGGAGTGCATTCACACAACTAAAACTAAAGCACCAGTTCTGCCCATTCCTTGAGATATCAGATCTGGCTACGGTTACACATGCCTTGATTACATCCCATTTGGACTACTTTGGACTTTTTCAGACAAGGGTTACTGCACAAGAAGCTTGCGGAAGAGGTACGACACTGTTGTGCGGCAGGGGGTCCATTTTGGACGACGCCATCCCTCTCTCTGCATCGTCTGTGTCACTTCCGTGTATGATTGAAGGCAGCAGCACCATATTTTACTCATGGAAGTTGAGTAAAATATGGAAATTGTCCGTGAGTAAAATATGGCGCAGCTGCCTTCAATCGTACACGGAAGTGACATGGACGATGCCAAGAGAAGGACAGGATCGTCTGAAATGCCCCCCCCCCGCTGCACAACAGTGCCACACCTCTTCTGCAAGTTTCTTGCAGTAACCCTTGTCTGAAAAAGTCCTGTAAGTAAGACACTCTACGTGGGGCTGCCTTTGGAAAGTGTTCAGAAATTTCAGTGAGTCGAAAATGCTGCAGCCAAAGTGCTGAATGGGCCCAGTTTCTGGGTATCATAGAATCATAGAATCATAGAATTGCACAGTTGGAAGAGACCACGAGGGCCATCCAGTCCAACCCCCCTGCCACGCAGGAAATCTTGATCAAAGCATCCCCGACAGATGGCCATCCAGCCTCTGTTTAAAGACCTCCAAGGAAGGAGACCCCACCACGCTCCGAGGGAGTGTGTTCCACTGCAGAACAGCTCTTACTGTCAAAAAGTTCCTCCTCATGTTGAGGTGGAATCTCTGTTCCTGGAGCATGCACCCATTGCTCCGTGTTCCAGTCTCTGGAGCAGCAGAAAACAAGCTTGCTTCCTTCTTAAAACAGCTTACCAGGCTAGTGGTTTGCTTCCAGGCACAATTCAAAGTGCTGGTTATGACATACAAACCCCTATACAGACTATCTGAAAGACCATATCTCACTATACAAACCTGCCAGAATCTTAAGACCTAAGGGGAGGGCTTTCTTTTGGTCCTGCCACCCTCGCTTGATAAGGACACATGGGAGAGTCTTTTCAGTGGCTTCTCCCACCCTCTGGATGCTAGGTTGTCCCCCCCCCCCCACCTGCTCTCCTTTGGCAGGCAAAGATCTTTTCATTTAAACAGGTTTTTTAATAGCTAATCATAGGTAATCATCAAAGGGAGGCTTCTTCTTAGGGTTTGTCTTTTATTTTTTTAAAACCTTTGTATGCTTTTTAAATAATTTATACTGCTTTAATGTGGTGATTAATTGTTTTTAAACACGATATTGTTGGGTTTGAGTCTTTATGTGAGCCACTTTTGGACCCCACTCAGAGAGAAAGGTGGCATACAAATGAAATAGATAAGTAGTAAACCTGGAAAAAGGTTACTTTTTTGGCCTGCAAACTCCAAAATCCCTCAGACTCAGGGCAATTCTCTGAGCTTAATAATCTTCTTTACAAAAAATATTCATCTAAGAACTGGCTAACCAATGTACCCAGGTTCATGTATGCCATAATGAAGTTGTCCCCAACCTGTTGTCCTCCAGATGTGTTGGACTAAGGACCCACATTATGCCCAGTAGCCATGCTGACTAGGGATAATAGTGGTTGTAGACCAATATGCCTGTGCAGTTGCAGGTCGGAGAAGAGAGCTGGACAGTTTTTCATGGACCACACTGCTTCAGTCTACAGGTGAGAAGTTGCAATAGTGACTATTCTCTCAGTCTTTTCCATAACTTGTTTTTGTTTATGCTTTGTGAGGGGGAGCATTCAAAATGTAATTTCCCACTTACCCCCCACACTAGCTACCCAAAATGGTACATCCCTGAGAAAGCTTCATCGTTTTTTTCTAATTACAGTTACGAGCATATTCTCCAACATTTCCCAAATGAAAACCAGGACCTGTGTGGCCAAGCAACATCACAGTATGGTCAAGATTGCAAAAAATACGGTATTAATGAGGAAGAACATACAAACTTGGGGCTTGTCTATACAAGGGGGGGAAATGTGGATTGATGCTCACTAAGGCCAATTCGCAGCAGCTTTTATTTGCCTCCATGTTTTTTTGGCAAGATTGCAGGCATGCAAAGCCATAAGTGTTTGTTCTTCAAACAGGCATGCCTGAAAATCAAGATGGTTAGCGCAAGTGAATTATTCGTATTTTACCATTCGTATTGTCACCAGTTGCTGCCTCTTCGTTTGCGAAGAAAAGCCAGAGAGAGAGAGAGTTGCTGCCACCAAACAGTATATTTAAAAAAATAAAGCATATCTAAGGTGCGAAAGTGCGATATTCTGCCTAAATAAATAAAAAAATGGGGGAAGGCCTGGTTCATTTCCTCAGCACACAATCGCTACTGTGAAAATCCAACATGGCAGTTCTGGGTGCTTGTCTTGTTAGCAAGCTCTGTCCCCTGCACACATCCAACCAATCAGCTTTCCACTTCTGCTCTTATCAGGAACGTGTAGCAAAGTGAATCGGTTGTCCCAACAAGTGGGAATGTGCATTCCCTGCACAGCTTTTTTTTTAAAAAAATACAGAGGTTTTGGCATTTTTGTCCCATGCCCTCCTTCCGAATATGGCAGATTGATGCCATTTAGACAAATTGTATTCTCCTTGAATTCTATGAAGAGTATTTTTGCTGTTTAGACAAGCCCTAGGAAAGGATGCAGCAGCTTGATTTTGCCTGAGCCTATTGGGAAGGGCAAAATTCCACCCCACCCCTCCTCTCCCCCACTGCTGAGTTAACTGAGTACAAAATGCATTTGCTCTTACAACTCCATTTGCAGCAATGGAAGTAAGCCAAAGTGAAAAGGAGAAAGTAGGGAAGGAAGAGAGAGAAAATGGGACATCTTAAAAGCAACTGAAAATGCAAATGACAGAGGACTGGTCAGGACTGTCTATACCAAATCCGAATAGTTAGAGGTTATGTATAAGCTATCTTTCCAAATAAGGATAGCCAGCATGTATTAAGGAAAAATAGTGAGCTGGACCACAAAAAGTAGTTACATTAAGAATAATTATAAAACCATAGAAACACAGCAGCTACCTTCTAATTTTATTAGAGGAGCACAGTCAGTTGTAACTACTCAAACAGTGTAATGTAGGAGTGAAATATCAGGTTAAAAGTGGGGAGAGCCACAGGGAAAGCCCTATTCTTCCATGATGTTGTCTGGGTTTCTTTGGACCAGTGATCCTTTTTTGGCCTGGCCTACCTCGCAGGATTTTTGTAAGGACAACAAGGGTGTAGAACAGAGAGAGAACCACATATTTTTTGAAGAAAAGGCAGGACTAAGAAGTAAGAAGTGGGTATATCAATTTATTAAATACAAACACACCTTTTGTTCAGGGGTTACTGGGTAGATTTCTAAACTAACACTTTCTCAGGTATATCTGGATGGGGGATTTTGGGAGTTGTCATCCCAAAAATAAACTTTTCCAAGCTCTGCCTCCAGAGCAGTTCTCCCTCAATCTTTCAACTACCCCCCTCTCCACCCTACCTCTCACCCCCTTTTGAGGTCTGGCGTGGGAAAACTGTTTGGGGGCTTTTCACAAATCCAGTAGCCCCTTGAACCAAAACCAATTAGAATGGCCCAAGGCCCTGCAATTGAAGGCCGAGTCTTCTTTTCAAACGCCAGTAAGGAGCCCTGGATGTGAATGCATGGAACTCACTTAAAGTGGTACTTCAACTAGGCCCAAGGTGAAAGGAACATTTCGTCTATAGGAACAGTGGCTCCAGTTTCTAAGAGACCAACTGACCAAGACTTTGTCAAATCTCTCTCTCTCTCTCATTCCCCTTAGCTATCAAAACCCACAGGCCCCTAACTAAACCAAACCAAAGCAAGCCAATCAAATACAGCCACTGTCCACATTCAATGTGTCTCCTTGTTGAAGAGAAATGAAGTCACTGAGTGCCGGGTGAGAGACAGAATAGCACACAAGTTTGTCGAGAAATGGTGGCTTTTACCTTTCTGTTAAGACATTAAGCTCTGCAGCTGGGCACTCAATGTTTACTGGGGGCGGGGGGACATATTGCAGGAATAAAAAACCATGGAAATATAATTTAGTTTGATAACAAAGAGGACAGAGAGGAGAAGTTGTGCCCAAGAAGTTTAATTCTTTTAAAGTATATTACAGTATTTATTATATGCTTCTTCCATTGCTCCTTGAATGGGCTTAGGGAATCATACATGCCTTCAACTCCCTGCATTTCCCACCCCCCTTCACAACAGTCCTACACAGTGTAGTAGCAGAGCCATGGCTGACAGAACTGAAGCACCAGGGGCCCATTCACACTAGAGAAATATGGTGCTATCATTCCATTATCAGCTGCATTGGTTCTGGTCTATGGGATTCTGGGATTGGCAGTGTAGGGAGGGGCACTTAGAATCTTTAGCCAGAGCACTCCAGTGCCCTACCAAACTACAAATCCCAGGATTCCACAGGATGGAACAAGGGCAGTTAAAGTGGAATATTAGTACTATAATTGTGTGATGTGAACAAACCCCTGGAATTTTTGATTACCGTACTAAGTACAATATCATTTTCTACCCCACCCTCTACAGGTGTCTGTTTTCTATAGACATAGCTGTGATTATTGATTGATTGATTGATTGATTGATATGCCACTTTTCTCCCAGATTCTCAAAGCAGTGCAGGGGGAAAGAACACTGTATTGTTGAGAGATATCCCTGTTGTTACACAAAATATTTTATGCTGACTTGATCAGCCAACTAATCTATAACTATCACCTGATCTTAATACATTGGGCATTATGCTGTGTACAATACTGAGATTTGGACTCTCCTTGACAGTAGAGCTATAGAGACTGTTAGGATGAGACTTTCAGATAGCCGTATTAGTCTATTATAGTATAAAAAGGAGAGGGGGGGGGAAGGAAACTAGCTGCTCCTTTAAGAGTAACTCGTTTATAGTTTAGCACAAGCTTTGGTGGATATCAGTCAACTTCCTCAGATGCAAAGACCAAATGATATTAAAGCCACAGGTTTTTAAGCATAATTAAACAGTTGTGGAAGTAGAATGTAACAGGATACAGAAAGTTGGAAATCCTAGACTCCCAGTCCAATGCAAACCACTACACCATGATGGTACTTTTAACCATTACATAAGTAGAGGTATTTGTCTAGCATCTTGTGACCAGCCCAATATCACCTCATAAGTGTCAATAGTAGGCTATGAAAAACACAGGTCGCCTTGATCTTGGTCCAATACACTTTGATTACTACACCAGACCTCTCCATTGACGCCCCCTTGTCGTGGGAGAGAGGCTTGTGTACCCTAATGATGTTTTGAGCTATGCTGGCGGTGGCATAATAGCTGCTGGTAGGGTCTCCCATGCCAGACAGGTCAAAACCGAAGGGTCTGACGAAGAGAGTCAAAGGGCAGGATGGGCTCTCTAGCCTTATGGCAACCATCCTAGGAGAAGGAAACTCTAATCCCAAACCCAGGCAGATGGTGCCCGTCCAACCCTGTAAGGTCAACCATCTAAGAGAAGGAAACTCTAATCAAACCTATGACCCGAGAACCTTGCTGCTACCGTCCATGCTTGCAAGGCCACAGCAGATGAACCTTTGGTTTAAAAGGTTAGGCCAGTTCTCCACCCAAAAAATCCATTGCGCTTCACCCAAAAAATCCATTGCACAGGCTCGAAGGACAAATCCAATTCTGAAAAAGCCCTGTAGCGATAGGCAAGAGACAAAACGGCAGGTGTAAAGATGCACTGGAAGCTGCAGACCCAACTCTGCATGTAGGTGGTTCAGGACTTTGGTTACTTGAGGCTGACCCGGGAGAGACATCAGCATGCTTGCAGATGATTCTCCTTCCTGAATCTTCATTTGCGAAGAAAAGCCAGAGAGAGAGACTACACCAGAATAAATCAATTATAAATAAGTGATTGGCTCTACACCAAAACATCCTCAGACCAAGTCCCACCTCTGCCACAAATTTACAAAGTTGCCTTTATGATAAGTTTGGTTTCTCAATCTCACTCCTTATCTTCACTGGCAGAGGAAATAATAATATATATTATTTATAAGTTTAAATGCAACACAATACAATATATTTATATACCTGTAAATTGCTTTGGAAAACTACATTCTTGAAAAGTAACATATAGTTTAAAAAGTAACCAAGCAAGTAAGAAAAATAAGCAGCTAACCAATCTTATGGAGTTCTTGAGTCTACTATGGAGCTCACATGAAATATTTTAGGTTGAATTCACATTTAGCCATTCTCAGAGTAAATCCAATGAAATCAGTAGGGCTTAAATTAGTAATGAATGACTCCAGTCCCACTCATTTTAGCATGTCTAAATATGACCATGTCAGAATCCACACCAGAGAAAGTCATACAAATTTTTATCAGCAGTTTGAACATCTGTCAGTCAAATTAATTTAAATAATATTTGCATAGCTACCAGCTCTCAACACAGTCACCTCTTTGACATAGTGAAAGAAACAAAGGAAGCATGCATTTGATCAACAGAAATCTCTGGTGGGAGTTAGAAGAAAAGGTATCATTCACACATTCTTTTTCATCTTTTCAATTAACATCCTCAGACCAAAACAGCCTCACTGAAGAAATAAGCATCAACTAAATTTGCAGCCTCATGAATTAAAATTTGTTCCAGCATAACCAATTGTCAGGGATCATGGAAGGTGAGGTGGAGCAACATCTAAGGGGACACGTTTTCACCACCCTTGAATGAAAAACTGTCCAATCGGTTCACTACCCTTGAACCAATGATGTACCATTAAATGATATGCTTCTTATTTAGGAAAACAGTCACCATAGAACACTAGTGGCAGTGTTTCCACACCTCAAGTTTTTTTCTTTAAAATGGAGGCAACTCACAGCTGTGAGCCATCAAAAGAATCATAGAATTGTAGAGTTGGAAAGAGACCACAAGGGCCATCCAGTCCAACCCCCTGCTATGCAGGAATCACGATCAAAGCATCCCTGACAAATGGCCATCCAGCCTCTGTTTAAAGACCTCCAAGGAAGGAGCCCCCGCCACGCTCCGAGGGAGTGTGTTCCACTGCCGAACAGCTCTTACTGTCAGAAAGTTCCTCCTAATGTTGAGGTGGAATCTCTGTTCCTGGGGCTTGCATCCATTGCTCCGTGTTCTAGTCTCTGGAGCAGCAGAAAACAAGCTTGCTGAGCAATTGAATAGTGTATTTGTGAAATGGCCTTCAATATTGTTTAATGACCAGGCACTTGATTTGCATGCAGGTAGTGTTGGGAAAGACTTGTCTAAAACCCTAGAATGTGCTGCCAGCTAGCATAGACCAAGGCTTGACCACATGTGGTCCTGTGGGTCTTGTTACACTGCAGCTCCCATCATCCATTACCACTGATATGGTGGATAGGGCTGATGAGAGCTGTAGTCTAACAACACTGTAACACTACACATTCCCTAAATATGGCATAGACAGTACAGAATTAGACAGATCAGTGGTGTGACACAGTACAAAGCAGTTTCTTATATTAATAAGCACTTTTGGAAAATGTGTACAAATTGAAATTGCCCCTCCAAATACAAGTAGAAAACAATTTTTTAAAACATGATGTTTAACACTTACAGCCAGAATACTGATGTCAAGTCCAGCTAAGCACACAATTTTATTTTCAATAAGACTGCAATGTTATTCATGCTTTACATGGGAGTATTGTTAGGATAAGGTGCCTACCTATGTTTCTTTACAGAGGAGAGCCCCCTCCCAGTTTAAGGGTAGGGAAGTCTGTTAGTTTCACTTTCTTCTGCAGTCAGTGGTTTTTTTCCCTTCAAAATCACAAATTCTTTCCATACTCAGTGTAAAAAAATTTGCAACTAACTGTTGGCAAAATCTTTTAAAATGAACCAAAATTAATTCCCCCCCCCCCATTTCAATTGGCCAAATTCAATAGGTATTTTCAGCAGGGAGAGGACAATATTGTACATGCTTGCAATAAAGGGTTTAAGGATTAAGAAGTCTATTAAGAATTCTCTGTTCTACTTTGGTCAGACCTCACCTGGAATACTGTGTCCAGTTCTGGACACCACAATTCAAGAAGGATATTGACAAGCTGGAATGTGTCCAGAGGAGGGTGACCAAAATGGTAAAAGATCTGGAAGCCATGCCCTATGAGGAGCAGCTTAGGGAGCTTGGTATGTTTAGCCTAGAGAAGAGAAGGTTAAGAGGTGACATGATAGCCATGTTTACATATTTGAAAGGATATCATATTGAGGATGGAGCAAGCTTGTTTTCTGCAGCTCCAGGGACTAGGACATGGAGCAATGGTTTCAAACTACAGGAAAAGAGATTCCATCTAAACATTAAGAACCTCCTGACGATGAGATGTGGTGGAGTCTCCTTCTTTGGGGTTTTTTAAACAGAGGCTGGATGGCCATCTGTCACGAGTGCTTCAACTATATATTCCTGCATAGCAGGGGGTTGGACTGGATGGCCCTTGTGGTCTCTTCCAACTCTGATTCTATGAATTTCTCAGGGGGGGGGGAAGAGAGAGGCATGAGCATAATTGAATACTAACATTGCTGAACACAAAGGGATTTATAGTCGGACTTTCAAGTGTTTAGCATGCAAAGCCTGGGGCCTGGATGGATGGATGTATCTGTTTCTCTCACATTTGATTTTTTTTAAAAAACTTTTTTTCCATCTTCAATATAAATAAATTTGCAAAAATCATTATACCTTGGTGTAAGGAATGCAAACAATGCCCCCACCCATCTCTACTCTGTTTGAAAGTCCATCACAAAGCAACCTCTGTTTGGAAGCATCCTATATTTAAAGGACAGCTTAAAGTTATAGTTTAAAGAGCCATCAAAATATGGGATAGCAGGGACCTTGAAGTTGCCCACCAGCAGTCAGCATCTGGACAGCAGACTGAGCAGGTATGAAGGTCACTTGCTTATCTTCCCCTAAGGTGAGGTGGATCTTGTTGTTGCTGCGTTGTTGTTATGACTTAGGACAATCCTAAAGTGACCCTATCATGGGTTTTCTTGGCAAGATTTGTTCATAGGAAATTTGCCATTGCCTTACTCCAAGGCTGAGATAATGTGACTTGCCCAAGGTCACCTAGTAGGTTTCCATGGCTGAGCAGGGATTCAAACCCTGGTCTCCAAGAGTCCTAGTCTAACACTCAAATGACTACACCACACTCACTCTCAAGGTAGATTTATCTCTATTTGAATTGTGTTAAGGATTTCTAAATGTTCACCTGTATTTATACATTTATCATAGGTAGATTTTATACAAATGTGCCATCTTATTCAGCACTGCATTCTCTCTCTCTCTCTCTCTCTCTCTCTTTTGGCAAAGTTTAAGTAGGTACTGTATGTCATGATGTCACTCTCGGACATGCTGGCATCACAGCCAGCCATAAACAAAGCTGTGTTAAAAGGTAGTGGAGGCAAAGAAGGATAGAAATGGTGCTACAAAGAAATAGACAGGGAAACAAGAAGTCAGAGAGCATCAAAACAACAGTTCTTCTACAAAGTATTTTGCTCAATCATACACTGTGCATTAATTTCAAAAATGTTTTTCAAAAACAAAGAATATCCAGAGCATCTCTAATGAACATCACCCTATTGTTTTCCAAAGTGCTTGGTCATTATTAATATTTCTCTGGATAGTACAATATAGAAACCACCACTTCAGTAGCAGCAGCAATACTACGCTATATAATATCATGGACTTTATGCTGGCAAGATTGTTAAAGAGAAATGGATCACTCCCATGTCTTTTAATTACCACCTAGTTTTTAGGAGTTAATCCTATTCCCGGTGGTCTGGAAAAAATGAAATTAGATGCTTTATTTCCCCTCCCCCTCAGTATTAGGAATCAAATGATTCAGTCTTATCTTCCCAAGACGATGCACTAGAGTTGAGCTCCATTTCCAGAAAATCCACACCTTTTAATTCTGGCACTGTATGTGGGAGCCCATCAAATCATAGAATTACTGCTGTAACTTTGGATTAGTAACACTTTCTAAATGATAGTCTAATTCCAGGCCTTCGCGCTTTTGAACGTACTTCTCAAATAGACTTGCATAGGACTGCAGTGTTAGGCTACAGCCCTAAGACATTTACTAAAGAGTAAGCCATACTGAATATGGTGGGACTTACTTCCAATAAACATGCAAAGGACTCTGGTGCCAAGTACCTACTTACTTAACTCCTTCCTGTTGAGTTCATTGGAGTACACAGTGCTGTCCTAAGAATATGTAATTGGAAGCAAACCCCATGAATTCAGCTGGAATTACTAACTAGTAATTCAGGTTGCCTTAAAGTTAAGCACTTTTAACAAAGCTGGAATACAGTTCCATTCCACTACTACCACCCCCAGATTACTTTGGCTCTATACTGACAGGCCAAGAACAAGAAGATTGCCAGCATTACTGAAACCCACTCAATTTTTTTATAAATGGTACCATTTCTTTTTGTAAATCCTACTTTTTTGCCCCTGATCAAATATATTCCATTCTTCCCCAGCAGCATGTCTAAAATCTCAGTAATTATGGAGCTGGGGGGGTGGAGAGAAGTACTTAAGAAGATAGAAAGTATATGACCACACAAAGGCATAAAATATTATAGACTATTAATTGGATATAACTGCCCACATGGACACTATTCCACCACAAAAACTAATTAGTGCAGTATTGCATGTATGACCACAGGGATATGTTTGTATTTGAGTCTTACAAATACAACAAAACCCCATTTATTCAAGTGGACTGGCAGGGGATACCCTAAACAAATGTGAATAAGAAGGATGCTTGCACAGAATTTTTTGCAGTAACTAAAGGGGCAAGGATAGGCTGCACATAAACCTACTTGTGAGAGAGAGTCCCCTTGAACTAACTGAGGCTTACATTTGAGTAAATATCCATAAACCTAGGATATAAGCATTATGAATACTGCAAAGATACAAATAAGCATGTTCTGATGCCGACAGCATACAGTTCTTATGATACAGTCATTTAATTCCACTTTTTTCATCAAGAGTAATGATATTTCGATTCATTTCTAAAATGCCATATAACAAGCACAATATCTAATTAACTTTTGGCATTTGCTACCAGAAGATGTGGTGATATCTATTAGCTTTGATAGCTTTAAGAAAAGGACTGAACTAGCGCATGGAAGATGGGCCTATTCATGACTACTAGCAGGGTCAGCCAACAGCAAAATGGCAGAAATAAAAACAAAGAATCCTGTGGTCTCTTGGGCTGAAAATTTTAAAATCCAATAGCTAAAAATTGGTAAGCTAAATAACAAGGCCCAGGCTTGTAGCTATTATGGCTCCTGTGCTCCAAGCCATGCTATATGGCAGGAGTGATTAAAGTTAGTTAGTTCTGAAAGGTAAGAACTTTTTATACACTCCCACAAAGACATTATTCTTTTGCAGACCATCAAAAGCCAATCTGAGCACAGAGGCCTTATCCCCAGTATTGTACATAGGCGGTGTTTCAGAGTGAGAGCAATTCTGTTCTCTCCTTTTAAACAGATTCTAGTTTCTGGGAACCCCAGTCCAGTACTGTTCTAGGTATAGGGCAAGGTTTTTTGCTTGTATTTGTATGAACACAACCTGCCCCTTTGTGCAAGGACTGGTAAATAGCACAATGCCAAAAATTTCTTCCATATTTTTTCTTCCATTTTCTTCTCATTCAATTTGATAGAAAAAAGTTTCTGTCCAAAAACTGTTCAAGGGAGAAATTTTTTTTAAAAAAAGAAATTCTCAAAAGCCTTTTTCTAAGGAAAGGATTCTGGGCTCTTGTGCTTATTTTTACCTATCAGGTGACTGAGGACTGTGAGGACGTATTTTCTTTTTCATTGCATCCCTCTGGTAGCCTCCCAACCACCCCACCTCCCATCCTTCACACGCCATGAGGTTATTTCTCCTATAGGTCTTTTCAGAACAGGAAGCCCAGGCAACCAGGAAAGTTCCAGAGAGATGCAACATGCGTTTTTGTGTGTGCATGAAAGAAAGAGACATAAGATTTATAAGAAGGGAGAACATATATAGCATGCTTTGTCGTTTCACAAAGATATGGCTCCCTTTCATACTACAAAATTATAGCACCAACGAGTCCACTTTATTTGCCTTAGTTCCATCCTATGGAATTCTGGGACTTGTAGTCTAGGGAAAGACATTTATCATTCTCAGAGAGTTCTAGTGCTTTACAAACTACAAATCCCAGGATACCATGAAATATAGCCCTGGAAGTGAGAAGTAGAATCATAGTATTATAACTGCATAGCCCAGGGTAAATAAATAAATAAAAACTTTTTAAAAAGACATGCTGAAGGGGCTGAGGAATGAGGCAGGAAAATAGAAGCTTCTCTCTTGAGGAAATAAATGTTTAAAAAATCTAGAGGATTTTATTTCATTTTATGTTATTTTATTTTATTGGTCATAATGCTGATGATGAACTACGCTAAGCAATTTGCACATTCCTATATAAAAAGAAAGAGAACAGGCGTGCCTGGACTTCTTCTTAAAAGCCAACAAAGGACAGGGGTAGAGGCCATGGTTTACATACAGAAGTTCCCAGATTCAATCCCTGTCAGGTTCAAACAGACAGAAAAGAGTTCTGTGCAAAACCATAAAAAGTAGTTACCCAACATAGTATACAGTTGTCCCTTCACATTCTCTGGGGTTTGCTTCCAGGACCCCCGTGGATACCAAAATCCGTGAATGCTCAAGACCCATTATATGCAATGGCATAGCAAAATGGTGTCCCTTATATAAGATGGCAAAATCAAGGTTTGCTTTTTTCGATTATTATTTTTTTAAGAATATTTTCAAGCCACGAATACTTAAATCTGTGGATACTAAAACTGTGAATACGGAGGGACAACTGTATTGAGTTTAGGTAGATGGACCAACTGTCTGCTTGGTATAAAGCAGTTTTCTACTGTTGTAAGAAGAAGAAACACAGGAACTTTCTCTGATCTTTCTTTGTATTTAATTCAATTGGGATCATGGAGTTGCTAGGGTATCATCACCCCACATATTCACTCCTATATTTGTGGGAGGAAGGAAGGAAAGGTATTACTTGGGTCATGTGCCCCCATGCTCTACAGCAAGAGATCGAGAAGGGGCCCAAAATGAGAACCAGCGTTGTCAAGACTAAGGGCTTGTCTACACTAGTGGGGAAAAAAACCAAAACTTCCCCCCACCTTGCCAAATCTGGCCCAACAAGG
Organism: Gambelia wislizenii; assembly: GCA_030847615.1. Lineage (NCBI taxonomy): Eukaryota > Metazoa > Chordata > Lepidosauria > Squamata > Crotaphytidae > Gambelia > Gambelia wislizenii. Next base: position 8,126,552 of record JAUMIR010000009.1, read on the forward strand.
CCACATCTGGTGTGATAAGTCCACATGATGTATGGCCCTACCCGCACCAAACTTGGGGTATACCACCTTAACCTGGGTAAGGAGATTAAATGGTCCTAACTATCTTTGGTACTCAAATCAGACTGAAAACACACCAGATGTGTAGTAAGTTAATATTTTTTCCTTCTTTGGGGATCTTCAAATAGAGTGGCCTGGCTTTTTTGTTTGGGTGGGCTGTTTTTTTTGTTTTGTTTTGTTTTTAAGAATGCTGTATTCCTGCATGGCAGGAGGTTGGACTAGATGGTCCTTGTAGTCCCTTGCAACTTTATGAATCTATTATTTGTGGATTCAAAGTCCAGGTCAGCCTTAGATTCAGGTGGGCAACTAGCAGCCTCAACTCCCCATCTATGAAACTTGGAAGCCGATCACCTTGATTTGTTGGGAAATGGTAAAATACATTGCATGTTAAAATTCCTGCATCCTTGTATAACAGCAGCTGGCCTCAAATTTTGCTGGGCCACACCTCCCTCTTCAAAATAAAAAAAAGCAAAAGGAAGAAAAAGACCTGGCAATCCTCTCTGTCAGACATGACAAAAAAGACTCTATTCCCTAGAACCATCTAAACCCTGTTGATGCTTCAGAGGGATGACATGACAGTCAACATCTTCCAACTGGGAAGTCCGTCAGAGCTCCTGAAAAATTGTAGCAATCTTTTGTGAATTATTTTCCATGGTTTCCTGGGGGTGGGGGGAAGCGGAAGGAAGAGAAAGGAAGAGTTGCTTTCAACCAAATCAGGCAAAAAGCATTTATTTGCCTCAAATTGGCGGCTAAAATGTGCCAGAAGAGAGAGACTGTAGGCCGAGCTAGTGCTTTGCGTTGCCATGGGAACGGGATGCAGATTTCCCCAATTGCTTTTTTATTTGCTAGACATTGTAATACATATTATGTTTCAACTCTAGGGTTTTGCAGTGAAGTAAAGAATCCTTTTATGAATGTTAACCATTCAAGCAACTTGAAGAGAGGGGGGTGGTAGGAGAGGGAGAGGGGAGACAGAAGAGTCCCAGCAGTTAAAACAGGTAGTTTGTATGCAGGCAGAGTCTCTCAATGTTAAGGTCTGGCCCTAAGAACCAGGCCTCTTTCTATTCAGAAACCCTCCTTCATTTCTGCTCCACTTCACTCTGCACAGAGACCTCCAGCTCCACACAAAAGCAGCTGCCAAGGCCCGTGAAAAGTGATCAAATTATCAAGAACTTGACCTCACAGAGGGAGCATAGTTTTGGGGGAGATGCTTGTAACAAACCCAAACCCAGGAAGAGGTTGGGGGGAGGTGAGCAGGGGGTTGCAGAGAGAAATTCCAAATGCTAATGGCGCTTTCTGGAGCTTGATGCAAAGAATAATTTGACCAAGGGACATTGTTAGAAAAGTTCAAGCCAGGAGAGACCAAACCACCACCATCCCCACCCCACCCCATGCATTTCACACACCTCTCCCTAAAACACCTCCCTCCTTGTCCTTTTCCACTTCTTAACACTGGGGAATTCAGCTCTATCTCCCAAGGCATGGAAAGGAATTTCAAGCCATGGTTAAGTGCACTTTTAAAAATGTATTTCTTTGAACCAGAGTATTTCCCACATACCCCAACTTTGTGCATACATACAGTTCCTCTCCTAGATTGTTGTATCTCTCACTCCCAAGTTCAGGCTTGCTGCAGGCACACACACACACACACACACACACAGCTTAAGACATAAAAAGAATTAAGCATCATAACAAGAACATGATTAAACCAAGAAATAACCAAGTCAGCAGAACACATAAAATAGTGGCATACCTGGACTGAAGATCTGCTAGAAGAATTCCTTGAAGGTCAGTTGGAAGGGATGGGTTTGGTCCATAGCTTGATCTTCTCCAAAATTTCAGTTTGTGTGTGGGGGGGGAAGGTTTTGGTCTCCCCTTCTCCAATTGCCCAAACATTTTCCTCTCTTTTTCCCCCTTTCCTCCTCTTCCTCCTCTTTCTCTTCGGCTCCCAGAAGTCTGTGGAAGTCATTTCTACTTTCGGTTATCTAGCTTTATGATGGCTTGATAACACTCATACAGCTAGATAACCAAAGACAGAAACAGCCCTCCCTCTTCCAAAGCTTGGCATTCCTCTCTTTCTTTTTTCCCCCTTCCCGTCTCTGCCACCATTGAAGCTCGACCTGGATGGGGGGTAGAAGAGGAGGCCATCGATCTTCGATCTGCCATCGAGAAATCAAGGAAGAAAAACAAAACAAAATCATATATTGGTTTCGAGGTTGGAAAAGGGGGAGAAGAAAGCGCTGTGAAAGCAACGAACAAAATAACTCGACCTGGGAGGGGGGGAGGAACTGGGGAAAGAAACACATTTTGGGGATTGTTTGCCCCCCCACCCCTCCCCCCGAAAAGAGCCCTTCTCTGGCTTGCATTCAAGTCACACCCTGAGATGCTAGACTTTGCGCAACCCCTCTGTCTAATAACTTCTATACTCCTTTTCTAATGTTAATCAACCTCTTTGGGAAGTGACGACAGCAGAGTTTCCACCAATCAGGGGCCTCGCATTCAAATCCCCACTCCTTCCCGCCTCTTTTCTCCCCCCCATCAATATCCCATCTCTCTTTATCCGCGTGTCCTTTGCTTTCCCCCCTTTCCTTCTCTTCCCCCATCCTCAATAAAACCGATCGCACACCTCCCCGATCTCCTTTCCTTTTTTCATCCTCCCCTTTCTTCCACCATTTCATCCCTTAACTTTTTAAAAGACTTTTTTTAAAAGTAAAACGAACCACAAGATGCCTAAAACCAACACAGCAAGAAACACACATCATTCCCCAGTATCAGCCAGATTCATTGCAATAGTTCATGGTTTGCAAGTACAGGTAGATCTTTCCATAGATCCCTGGGCGAAGCAGGTGGGCCATACCGTCTTGCAATTATAGTTGGAAGAATTGATAAAGGGGACCCTTTTATCGAATAAATTATGTGGCTGGTCCTTGTTTTCCACCCCCTTGCACTTCTATGCCCCAGCATTTCCACTTCGCCTCTCAGTTAAAGCTTGCTCAAGTCAATCCTCTAATTTTACTTGGAAGCGTGGAAGTGAATGGGACTTCTTTCCAAGCAAACTTGGGTAGGAAGTTTGCAAAGCCCATGTTCAATTCATCTGGCACATGAACCTCTGTCTTGCTTTGGGGTTTCCATTTAAAAAGAATCCCCTTAGAATACTACAGAAACTGGGCATTAAAAGCTCTCGTCCAGGTTTGAGACAGCCCCCAGCTCCTAAAGTGGTTGCCAGGTTTTCAACAGAGCAATAAGGGACAGCCAAAAAATTCATGATGTGCATGGTTGACCATCGCAGCCATTAAGTTTTATGTTCTACCTAAATCCCAAATGAAAATATTGATTTCGGGTAACTTGGCCACATGTTCATCTGTAAAATTAATATCTTGTCCACGTAAATAAATTACATTCTTTCTGGCTTCATGAAGGGCCCAAGAATGAGATACTTTTTTGGTATCATGTTCAGTCTATATAAAGGGGGAAACTTTTCAGCCCTTAAATAAGCCTCATCCCTTAGAATAAACAATACCTGCCAGTCCTATAAGGGACAAGCTTTTTGAACCTCAAATAAGGGATATCCCTTACAAAAAGGGACACCTAACCAACCCTGTTTCTTCTCCGTGATGACGGGACTGGGTGGGTTTGTCAACTTTGAACAATTGCTGCCATTGCTACAATATCGCCCACACCTTTTGAGACCAGCAGGTCAAAACAGCAAAGATTTAGCTCCTAGAAAATAAAACATGTGCCCCGAAAGAACATCTGGACTTGATCCAACCAAAGTGAAGCTCAATTCAGTGACAGGACCTATTCCTGAGAGTAATCGCCATTGAGGTCAATGGGAGTTGAAGCAGACATATAGAAAGCGCACGGGAAACCGGTGAGCCTGCGCACACGTGTTAGCCCTATGGATGCCTCAAGTCGTGTGAAGCGTTGCAACTCTGTCCTACCGATGTTTTCTCAGACAAGTTACAAAGGAGGTTTAAGTACTGGGACTTATCCTCAAGTAGGCATGCATAGGATCGCAGCCAGCCTTGAAACGAAGTTCCAGCGGATTCCGCGGGACTTCGTTTTTGAGTAAACACGCATAAAACCTCGCTATAGATTTCTCTTGTCTTAAAATCACGTTAGATATCTGCCTTAAGGATGCCTGAAATGAACCCAGGGACATACAAGTTCCTAGGCAGTTGAGTCTGATATCCTAATATAAAACATTTTGCCAATACATCTTTTCCTTTATTCTGTTTTGGGGTAGGGTGAGTTTAAAGTAGGGGGAAATGTATTTTCCCCAGTTGCAAAATTCGAATGGTTTTCTCTCTTCTTACCCCCCTCTTCTGTCTCTCACTCACACACACACACACACACACACGCATAAATTTTTATCCAACCGTCCAGCAGGGTGTTGCTGGTTAAGAAGAATATCCAATGCAAATCATCCCCAACAGGAATTAGTAGGAAAGGAAAATGATCCAAATCACAAGAAATAGCTGCAACACCTTTGAGACTAACTGAGAGAAAGTTGGAAAAATCCAGCATTCTCCCCACACACACACACACACTTGCTTATCAGAGCAAGCAGGTAATAGGATAGGATTTCCTAGAGCATAATAGATCAAATTCAAGATTTGACCAGTGCTACAGAAATTTGGGATAAACTACAGAAATTATATGATTCTCCAAGTATCATATTGCTCTCATGATGAAGCTTGTAAACATGAAATTGTCCAGCCCCTCGATTTCTCAATCAGCAGCTAAATTAATTTGTGTCAACTTCGACTGGACTGCAGTTTCCTGGAGAATCTATCCCAGAGCCTACGGAACTTGGACTTTTCTTAGCTAGTCTTTCAAAATACTACACTCTCAGCCTCAAAGGTGCTACAAGATCTCTTTGCATACCGATATTCCAAACTAATACGGGCGTTTTCAACGTCTTTATTTTGCTCCTCGGTATGTATCGCTTGCACACACAAACACACACAGTTCACAACCCAGGTTACACGAGGCAGAGCAAACCATCTTCTCCACCGACGCGATTGTCTCGGGAAATCTGACCCACCGTCCTCTTAATCACTCCCTTATTCACTTCCAAACCTTTCCAGACAGGATCAGAGAAAGAAAAGAAGATACGGCGGACCTTATGAGGACAGCATGTTGTGCATGAGAAGCTTTGGGCAGGAGTGTCGAAGACATCCTAAGATGGTCTTCATTTCCTCAGATCTTTTCCTCCTTCCAAAATATTAAAGGAAATATCGGAGGCCATAAACGTTTTAACTGAGTCCCCTTGAGTATCTTTACTCCCGGGTAAAAGCTCCTGATCGCAACTGCGGTTATAAAATGTGATTATCGGCTAGCCGTCTAACAATATCTACAAATAGGTTTAAAACCACCCTTTGGGGATCACCCTTACAACTTTACCCCAGATAGAGGGGTAGTAGCCATGCTGCTAGTGTTCTACTGTAATTTTCTTGAAGATGAGCGAGTCCAAGGGATTGCACGAAGTTACTCAAAAGTAACACGTTTTTGCCGGCTGGGGAAGACGTCTGCTCAACATGAAATCCTAAAAAGTTCAGGGATGCTTTAGTCCCAGGGAGGGGATGAAGACAAGATTGCAACCCAAGGGAGGATCCACACTACAAAAATAATCCAGTTTGAAACTGGATTATTTGCCATGGCTCCTTCTTTATGGAATCCTGGGATTTGTAGTTTTACAAGGTCTTTCGCCTTCTTCGCCAAAGAGTGCTGGTGCCTCACCAAACTACAGCTCCCAGGATTCTTTAAGAAGGAGCCATGGCAAATAATCCAGTTTCATACTGGGTTATCTGTATAGTGCGGATGCACCCTTAGTCTCACTGCGTTGAGTGGCGTTCTCTTAGGAAAGTTTCTTTGCCACCATGGTCTAACTAAGCCCAAGCCTTTGCTTTCTTGTGCTAGCCTGGCCAAGGTTTTGGACTACTGGAGCAAAGGGTCAGCCCCTGGCCAACTCTCCACGCCCTTAGAGGCCCTCCCAACCCGCGTTTGGAGAAGGAAACCCAGTCTTTTGGACCACAAAGTTTGCAAAATACTCTCTGTGAATTTTCCATTGGCACACACACACACACACAATTCTTTTCCCTAAAGAACCTTCTCCTCTGTTCCCTTTTCTTTATACACAGACTCATGTATAACACTTAGTTATTATTATTACTATTATTAATAATAATTTTCTTTTGTTTATGATTTTCTCCTTAGGCGCTTTCATAGAGCCCCAAAGGTGGAAAATCTGGAGGTTTTGTTTCTCAGAGGTAAACTCTTGCACTAAAAATCTCTAGTCTTCAATGATAGCGAGCTAGACAGATTAGAGAAACTTAAACCCGAGTGGTAAGACTAAGGGTTAATGAAATTAAATCCCTTTTATTTTGGTGAAACTTCCAAAGAGTTGTCGTTTAGGGGTGGGCAATATACTACCAGACCTATTCCAAAAGCTCCCTTTGGGGGGAGAGATATGAAAAACCCTTTATTAACACTACCCTCCGCATAGGCCGGGAAATGGACTTTCAGAAACTCTGGGACCTGATCCGTAGGTCCGTTACACCGTAAGCCTATAGTTGTCTACTCAGAAGCAAGTCTGGATACAGCAGTGCTCCACACTGACTGTTTTCTCCCTGGTTTTTGAGAATAATGCCCTTAAGACGAGGCTTCTGTGTGACTGTGGAGTAAGTCCCAGAGAGATGCGTGTAAACGGATACAGGATGGGCAGTATAAACCGATTTAACTAGAATTAATTGTTGTGTGTGTGTTTTCGGAAGTCAGTGGGACAACACTCTAAAAATAATAATAATAATACCCGCACTTTGACTGAACTGGGTAATGGATGTGATGTGGGAGCCACAAGGTCCTCTCTTTTAATTCCAGAGCAGCTCCTCTTTGAAAGCAGACTGCGACAAATCTGGGTTGAAGTTGTATATTGCAAATTATGTTGATGATTTGATTCTGTGCAGTCAAGACAAAGCAGATAGTGAAGAGGTAGTTCTGAATCTCCAGAAAGAAATAGATATTAAAAGCTTAGGAGACATCTCACACTATCTTGGAGTACAAATTGAAAGAAATCATGATGGAAGTATCTTCCTTAATCAAAAGCAAAAGATAAGAGATCTTCTTGACTGTCTTGGCTTAAAGGATGCTAGAGATGCACAAATATGACCATTATAGATGATTTCAGCAAGTTTACACATACTTATCTCCTGAGGGAGAAAAGTCAAGCCTTTGAAAAGTTCCAAGAATGCTTTAATTATGTCACTAATAAATTTGGGAATCAAAAGTAAATGTTGCCACTCAGTGTAAGCACAAAGACTGCATAAATCTATGGCATAACAGATTTGCTCATCGAAGTCCTGAATGTATAAAGAAATTGGCTAGTCAAGAGCTTGCAAGAGAAGCGCCCGTGGTTTGAGTTTTTCCTACCCTGCCTTGGTGGAAGGAGTTTAGTTAAATCCCCATCACTTATTTAATAATAATAATAATAATAATAATAATAATAGAAAATACCGCTCATCTCTTCAGTTTTTCAGAGCTTCTTCCAGAATGAAATGACTGGATTGGATCAAAACGTGTGGATCAAATTTGGAGGAGTGCTAGCAAAGGGCTTTGGGTGGGAAGGGACTTCAGATACAAAGCAGATTTGCTGGATTCTGTTCTCCCCACTCCGTTCCAGTCCGTCTGCGAGCATTGTGTTGTATTTTCAAGGCATTAAAAAAAATAATAAAGCTAGACCTCATTTGGATTTCCCTGATTTTGAGTTAAGGAAAATAAATTTCCTCTACACTGAAAATTTCCAACAGACTTTTATTTCTGACACCTCCCTCCTTCGCGGATAATCAAATTACATTGTCCTACAGCCTTGAGGGTTTGTGTGGAAAAGCGGGGTATAAATTTAAACCCAATATTTAAAAGCCATAAATATATGTTTTGGGGGAAATGTTTGTATTTCTTCTCCCTTTCCCCCCAAATTGTACTGTCAGGAGCCAGATGGAACAATGGAGTGGTTCCTTGGGCGAGCCATCTCCAATCGGGTATCGCCCAAATGTGACCACGGACCCCATAATCCCAGACAGCATGGGGATGATAGGTATTTTAGTCCTTCACATCTGGAAGGCGCTAGTGTGAGGAGTGAGGGTTTACACTAACACGGTTTTTTCCTTGCGATTCCTTTATCAGGTTACCAGGGTCGTTCTTCTCTGTACAGGAAGGTAATAAAGGTAATAGATTTTTAAAAAATCTATTTCTTTCTTCCTTGTCCTCTCTTCTCCTCTCCAGTTACCCACCTTTGATTTCTCACCACTTCTTGCCCGCTAGGCCTTGTAGGAGCTAGAGAACTACAAATGCCACCTTGTCTATGTCTACTCAGCCAAAAGTCCTATGCACGATCAGTAAGGGTTTACTCTCGAGTAGGCTGCTACTGGATCGGAGGGCTGCTGTTATTTCGGACAATGACTGTTATTTTTCCAGGTGAGTTGCAGGCAAAGAAAAGAGGAGGAAGGTCTCGAGACTAACGTTTCACAGGTTTCCAGGAGACCTTCTAGTCAAAAAGACATTCAGATGGCCTTTCTGAGTCCAAACAGGAGGCAGAGTTGTGTAGTGGTTGGATTGTTGGACAAGGACGCTAGGAGATCAGGGCTCGCTCGGCCATGGAAACCCACTGGGTGACCTTGGGCAAGTCACACTCTCTCAACCGCAGAGGAAAGGCAAGGGTAAACCCCCTCTGAACAAATCTGGCCAAGACAACCCCATGATAGGGTCGCCTTCTGGTCAACATTAGTCGGAAACGACTTGAGGGCATACGACAATGACAAGGACATCAGCGTCTTGCTCGAAGCACCGCTCCGCATTTTCGGCTCACGATGCTATTGTCTCTCCTGCGTGGAAAGCCGGAGAATCATAGAATCATAGAGTTGGAAGAGACCTCAAGGGCCATCCAGTCCATCCTTGAGAAGGCATCTCAAGGCCAAACCTGCAATATTTACAGCACTTTCAAGGGATGCGCATAAAACAGGTAGGGAGCCGCGCCGTTCCTTATGTTTCTTACTCCATATAACCCTTCCCTTCTGTTCCCAGTCGCCCAGGTAAGAAAAACAACGAGGCAAGTCCGCCCCACACCTGACCTCAATAGTCCTACTGCCCTAAACTTCAATGGGCCGAGACTTCAAGGCCTCCCTGGTCTTTAGATGCCCGGCGTACCTAGCCAACGACGTCCTCCCCTCCGATCTCCCCATCTTGCTAGCAAGCTCAAGTCACCGAGGAATACTGCCAGGAGAGCCTCTATTTAATCGTGGAAACTAAGCAGGGCCAGCCCCGGTTAATACTTGAATGGGAGGCCGCCAATGAATACCAGGTGCTGCAGGCTATGCTTCAGAGGAAGGAACTGGCAATATCTCGCCTAAGAAAATCCTATAAAACTCATGGGGCCGCGCAACTAAGTCGACAGGTGACTCAAGACACCTACACACATAAAATAGATTTTTCCCCTACCTGGATAAAAGAAGAGAGGAAAGAAAAAAGGAAGGAAAGAGGGCCCAAATCAGACAGATGGAATCAAAGATGGGTAGCTGGAGAGGAGAGAAGATAACGAAGAGAGGAACTGATTTTTTTAAAAAATACCTATCTATCTATGCAATGGACTCAAGCTACAGGAAAAGAGATTGCACCTCAACATTAGGAAGAACTTCCTGATAGTAAGAGCTGTTCGGAAGTGGAATGCACTGCCTTGTAGTGTGGTGGAGTCTCCTTCTTTGGAGGTTTTTAAACAGAGGCTGGATGGCCATCTGTCGGGAGTGCTTTGTTTATTCCTGCAAGGCAGGGGGCTGGACTAGATGGTCCTTGTGGTCTCTTTCAACTCTATGATTCTAAGTAATCGCTGGGACAAGCCGCTGCTTTAAAGAAGCGAGTGAGAGAAACCCGAGGAAGAAGGGACCGATCCTGAGAGTCAGCCCTCACCCCAAGTCTTTTCTTCGACATCGCCACGCTTCTACAACACCCAGCTTTGCCCAGTGCTCTAAGCAGCGCCCAGCTTTGCCAGCACTCTTAGATCGAACATGCATTGGTGCCTTTTCTCTTTCGGAAAGACCTTGGTTGGAAGAGAAGGAAGGGGGGCTCCGGATCCTAGCCTCCCACCCTCCCTCCCTCCCTCCCTCCCTCCACGCCGCCTTTTCCCCAGCCCAGCCTCAACCTTCTCACTCGGATCTCTCTCGGAGCCATTTGGGTTCCAAGTCGCCCACGCAACCGACTGGAGGTTATATTTTTCCAAAGTGCCAGACACCAGCGATATAGATTTTCCTGGGTTTTTTTCCGGGCTGTGAGGCCGTGTTCTGGAAGAGTTTCTTTCTGCCTTTTCGCCTGCATCTGTGGCTGGCATCTTCAGAGAATGGTGGGCTAGGAGTGAGTTGCCTCTCCAACAGGGGCTCACAGTATATCAATCCCACACACACCCCTACCCAACCATTCTCTGAAGATGCCAGCCACAGATGCAGGCGAAACGTCAGAAAGAAACTCTTCCAGAACACGGCCTCACAGCCCGGAAAAAAACCAAGGAAAATCTATGAAAGCCCTCGACTTCACACCAGCACTTTCTTTGTACCCTTTGGCTACCATTTTTTCTTTCTTTCCTGGAAACTCACCAGGAAAAACGGTAGCCAAAGGCTCAGGCCGGGTTCAGGGACCACCACGTCGGAGCATCCCTGGGCAAGGTGCTGGACAGCAGCCCCACTGCCTGCCTTCGCCGCTGGGCCGTCTCTGAAGATCAGCATCTCTCTCTCTGTATTCCCCCTTTCATGCATTCACGTATTACCATCGCCACTAAAGTCTTACCCTTCCCAACACACACACACAAGCGGACATGCCTGCTTACTTCAGGTAAAGGATAGGCGCCAGATCCTGTCTGAATTTGGAAGCTAAGCAAGATCAGCCCTGGTTAGTACTTGGATAGGAGGCCACCAACAAAAACCAGGTGCTGCAGGCTATTTTTCAGAGGAAGGAACTGGCAAAACCACCTCTGAGGATGCCTTGCCTAAGGAAACCCTATGTAATTCATGGGATAACCATAAGTCGACTTGAAGGCACACACAAACACACAGGTCGCAATAGGGAGAAAACATCTGTAGGCCGTGCAATCAGAATAAATCAGTCTCCAACGGGGTTGTGGGGGAGAGGCAGATAAAGAAATCCTAGAGTACCTACCATCAGCTGCATCTACTCCAGCTCGGAGCTGAAAATCCTCAGGATTTCAAGGGATCAGGAAATCTTGCTGGATGGAAAATGTCTCCCCAGCTTTCGAAAAAAGCAAACACTCCTCTCGCTCCGACTGGTATGTGGACAGACAGACAGATGGACAGGAGTAACCTCGTTTTCCCCAGAGGTGATTAGAAGTGGGGACAACCTCCAACGTCTCCCAGAAGATACAGCCAGGGGTTTGAAGGGCCCTGAAGGCAAGAGAGGGAAATCTCCGGCCTGCGGATCAGATGCGACCAATCTCCAGGCCTCTCAAGGACCAAGTGAGAAAATGAAAAGCTTCCCTTGATGAAAATCTTTTTCCACTCACCTCCTGCCCGCCCACCCACCTACCTCCCACCCACCGGTGTTGCGACGGAACAAAAGGATCACACCCACAGCTCCGCCCCCTTTTTACTTCTGGCTCCGCCCCATTTGGGCTCTAGCCGGTACACTGCCGGAATGCAACTCCAGAAGGTGGATCTGCACAAGAAAGAAAGCACAGGCTCTCACCACCACCATCCCCTTACCTGAAACCGAGGCCTCCTTTCATCTCCAGATGCCATTGGACTGCAGCTCCCATCGGCCCTAGCTGTCAGAGTCAATGATCGGGGTGATGGGAGTTGCAATCCAAAAAGGCACCCGGTTCCCTGCGCTATCCCTCCTCCTTAGATGCCAACTCCCCCCCCCCCGCTTCCACTGAAACAAAGGGCCAGACATTGGTTATGATTGTGAAGGGTCCAAACTGACCACGATGGACCTAGCAGTCCTTTTAGTATATTTGATTTTTTCCCCTCTCCCTCTCCTTCACGTGGCCTCCAAAACGGAGACAATCTAGGCAGACGTGCTCCAGATTTACCCCACCCAAGAACACCTCGACGGGCTACCAGGGCTTCACCCACATTCCTGAGCTGAGGGTAAGAGATGGGAGAGGTAATCCGGAGCGCCACTGAACGAACCCTTAAGGGCATCCGCCCCAAGGACTTGTCACCATAACCCAGAAATAGACCCCATCCCAATCCTGTGTTTTCAGGCAGCCCTGGCGGGAGAGAGAGGGCAGGAGTGGGGCGAAGATGTTGGGATATGGCAACCTAGCATGCATGGGGCATGGTAGTTAAAGAGTTAAGGTGCATGTAAAGGGTGTTTGTGGGAAACTTCCTGTTTGGTAGAGTTTTATGGTCTACCTTCCTGCTGCACTTAGCAAATGCTTTAATCTTTTGTTTGAGCTTCGGCTCAGTCGCCATTCCAGGGGAGATGCCCATGTGAGACAGACACACTTTATTTTAACTATGGAGAACCCACATTTTGTAGAGGGTTCGTAGGATGTAGAACTTCTATTTTTATTTCTCTGCTTGCATATCTCAAGTTGATGTACCTGTGTATCCATACACAAGATATTTACTGTAAGTAAACTCTTTTATATACTTCTAATGAAGTCTGAGATTCTTTATTCTTAGCTAGATCTGTGGGAGGAGCGGTTTTCGACTGGCTTAGCTGTACTGACCTTAGAAAGCTTCTGCTGACCTGCTATATTTTGCTCTGCTAACTGAGACCACCAGTCTCAAATATTTTTCCATAATCCCAATAGAAGAGTGGAGGGTACCAGAATGGAAATGGGAAAAAAGAGAGCAGGAGACTCGCCCTGACCCTCCACCCTCTTCTTGGGGATTTCTCCAACGGGATCCAAAAAATGGATGGTTCCGAAATCACCGGGTGAGGTTGGCAGGCAGGGCGCTCTGGTTAAATGCCAGTACTGAGAGCCACAAGGTTATGAGTTCGAACCCAGAGAGCTCCAAGGTTGACTCAGACTTCCATCTTTCCGTAGGTTGTAAAATGAGTACCCGGCTTGTTGGGGGCAATTAGCTAAAAAAACAAAACAAAAAACACCCAATTAAAAAAAAAAACACCCAATAACATTGTAAACCGCTTAGGGAGTGCTTTGGCACGGATAAGCGGTATAGAAATATCAACGCTATTGCTATTGCTATTTCTGCAAAGGGCCAGAAGTTCTCCTATATGGGCGTGGGGTGGCATTCCAAAGAAATCTCCCCTTCCCAAATGAGAAGGGGTGGCAGGAGGAGTGGAATAAAGGCGGGTTGGGGGCTGGAACATGCCCAAGATGAGGCAAGGAGGGTTAAAAAATGATCTGGCAAACCTGGACCACCAGGACTCCTCTAGAGCCCAGCCTCCTCATGAATCATCAACCGGGGGTTTTCCAAATGACCCAGCACCAAGAGAGCAATTGGCATTGAGATTTTTGCTTTAAAAGGGCTGCCTGCGATCTATCCTGTGCACACTAACTTTGGCATAAGCTCCTATGCAGGGCGCTTGTGAAAATGCACCCCGTGCTTTGCAAGAGTCTTCATCTCCAAGGAGGCCTCCATGACAAAGGAGGAAGAGGGGAAATCATTTGGAACCAGGCAAGGAGACAACGTCCATTCCAACCTGCCCGCCGGTGCTGAGCCCCTCCGAGGGCACCTTAAAAGCCGTCCCCGGGGTCCCTGGAGGGAGGTGAGACGGGTCACCCTCGTGCCTTACTGGAAAGTGGGGGGGGGGCTTGCGGGTCGACCTTGGCGTTTAGGAGGAAGCCTAGGAATGGCGCGTCGGGGGGGGGTGGATTGAAGCGCAGGAGGGGAGGGAGGCCGGGCACTCCGGGTCTCAACAGGGAGCCCAGGGAGACGGCTGGGTCTCTCCCTCCATGCGCGGCGAAGAAACGGCAGGCAGAGCGCAGCAGGCCGAGGATACGCGGCGCCCACAGGGCAGAGGGGAGGCCATTCCCCCGAGAAAGGGACAAGGCGGCCTTGGAGATATTCCTCTCTCTCTCTCTCTTTCTCTCTCTCTCTCTCTCTCTCTCTCTCTCTTTCACACACACACACACACACACATTCTCTCTCTCTCACACACACACACATTCAGACATAATCTCTCTTACACACACACATACACATTCTCTCTCTCTCTCTCTCTCTCTCACACACACACACACACACACTGACATTATCCCCTCCCTCCCTCCCTCACACAGACACACACTCAGACATTCTCTCTTTCTCTCACACACTCTCTCTCACACACACACTCAGACATTCTCTCTCTCTCACACACACACTTACACACTGACATTATCTTCTCCCTCCCTCCCTCTCTCTCACACACACATTCAGACATTCTCTCTCTCTCTCTCTCTCACACACACACAGAGACATTATCTCCTCCCTCCCTCTCTCTCATACACACACTCAGACATTCTCTCTCTCTCTCTCACACACACACACAGAGAGACATTATCTCCTCCCTCCCTCTCTCTCATACACACACTCAGACATTCTCTCTCTCACACACACACACACACTCTCTCACACACACTCAGACATTCTCTCTCTTCTCTCTCTCACTCTCTCTCTCTCTCTCTCACACACACACACACACTGACATTACTTCCTCCCTCCCCCTCTCTCTCACACAGACACACACTCAGACATTTTCTCTCTTTCTCTCTCTCACACACACACACACTCACACACACTCAAACATTCTCTCTTCTCTCTCACACTCACACACACACACACACTGACATTACCTCCTCCCTCCCTCTCTCTCTCTCATACACACACTCAGACATTCTTTCTCTCTCACACACACAGACACACGCAGACACTCTCTTTCCCTTTCCCCCTCCCTCCCTTCTGCTTTCACAACTCCTTCTCTCAAATCGGTGCCAAAGCGCGGCGCAATTTCCACGCCATTTAAACCCCCCCCCCACAAATCATCCATCCACCCAGGCCAGGCAGGTCAGGAGTGTCGGGTTTTCTTGCCCCCCCCCACTCTCTCTCCAACGCCCTGCGCCTCGTTCTCCAACCCTTTCCAAATCTTTTCTCTCCCCCCCCCCCCAGCCACCGGGCCTCCTCGCCCTTGGGTATGATTTTCTCCGCCTCCCCGCAAAGCGCAACCGACCGACACATCTCCTCTGGGTGCCCCCCTTCCCCTTTCTCGGCGTCCTGCACGGCTGACGTCACTTAACGACATTAATGAGCGAGACGTTATTTTTAGCCAACCTCGGGTAACCTCCAGGGAGTCTCCTCTGGATTTATTGGAGTGGGTGGGGGCGCAGCGTGGGTTGGTTGCCAACTTGAGACGGGGGGCCCGGTGAGAATTTGGGGGACGGGTCTCACAGAGGCGGCGGCCCAGGGTTTAAGCAGCAGCGCTCCAACCCCGCCTGGCACTGAAGAACGGGCACAGCCGGGCAGGGGTCTTGGGTGCCCTCTTTTCCCACTGCCTTTCCAACAAGCACTACTAAAATCCACCTCTGACCCGAAGGCATTTGGCTGGAGCCTTTGGGCTTATTTCAAGAGAGACTTGGAAGCAACAGTAAATATCTGATACACTCTCTGTGCACCCATAGGTGGAGAACACGCAAACACACACACACACACACAAGGCTGAGGCCTACCTCGGTGGAATGTACTGTTTTAGTGGGAAAATACGGTTGCTATGTACAACACACACACACACACACACACACATACATATATACTGTACGGTTGCTACATAGTTCACTAGATACTTTTTGCATAAAGATAGCATTGACCCTTAAAAAGAGGGAGGAAGGAGGAAAATGCCTTCTGATAAAAAGAAAATATTATGTTCATCACAGGCCAACCCCCGATACATTTCCAGCTAGCCTTCGCTCCCACTTCCCTTCTTTGGAGCAGGTGTAACTGATCAGGGAGGAATCCGATTATTTTCAAACTTTAAATGTTTTATTGGTTTTATTTTATTTTATTTTATTTATATCCTGCCTTCCTCCCCGAGATTGGGTGGATGAAAGCTTTCCCCTTCTCCGGCACAGAAACCCCCCAAAAGAACTCAGTGTCCAAGTAAAACAACCTTCAATAACACCCACATGCTGTCCTTCCCCCTATTCCAAGCCGAAATGTCTTAAGTAAAATCACTTTGTAAAAACAGCCCGTTTCTTATCTTTCCGGCCGCTTGCAACGTGGGCAACCCAACGCTATCCTAAAACCATCGACATTGGGATAGAAAATGCCCATACAAGTCGTCAAGGCGCCTAGAGATCTACCAGCCTTTCCGGGCGGGGGGAAAGGCAAGTTTTGAAATAACTAATTAGTGGGGAACAGGCCTTCCCATTTTAAAGAGTCTGAAAATGACTTCTGATATACCCAGCATTTTGAAATGAGATGGGCAAGGTCTTCGACAACCATTTTGAGAAGGCCTTGCATTACTCTCTCCGGGTGTCCAAGAAACCAGCAACCCACTCCTTGCCACAACAATACAACCTGGGAACTCAACTACCTGAGCAGGAAAACATAGGTATGAAACTTAAGGCTGGCCCTACCAAGGGCAGACGGTGGATCCGGCCCAAAGGGCAGCACACGGACAACTATTTGATAGCGGTGGGTTGTTGCTCTTGGAGTTGCTGCTGCTAACAATAATGATGCTACGTCCCAGATGCATTCGGATTTTGCTCAAATATCCCCCCATTTTCTTTCCAAATATTTGAAGTCCACCCACCGTGGCTTCCCACCAACTAGTCTCAATTGTGAGTCAATTGTTTCCGACTTACGGCGTCCTTAATCATAGGGTTTGGGGGAGGGCTGAGAGTGTGTGACTGGCCCAAGGTCACCCCGTGGGTTTTCCTGGCCCAGTCGGGATTCGAACCCAAGTCTCCAGAGTCATAGTCCAACACTCAAACCACTACACATTTGATGACTGGTAAACACTATGCCTGGAAACAAATCCTCTGCGTCGCAATGAACCTAGATGAGGATGACACACATACGCGCGGGGCTCAGCTGGCATATAAATAGCCGAGGGAACCCAATCCTGAACGCTTTTAGTCCGAAGTCAGCCGCACGCGGTTCAGTCCGTGGGAGGGAGCCTCCAACAGGTCGAGGCCTTGAACATTTCCCGAGAGAAGTTGGCTCCAACGGGGCCCACGCGTGCTTTGCCTCCACCTCAAATTTAACTGCTACCTTTCAACGTTGTGTGTGTGTGTGTGTGTGTGGACGGACAGACGGATCGACCGACAGATTTCCCTTTCCCCAACCGGTGGGGTGGCCTTGAAGCCCCAGGAGACCTGCTTAGCCCCTGGCAAGCCACGAAGGCCTGCGAAGAAGCCGAGGAGGATGCCTCAATCCCTCCCCTCTCTCGTTCACGCGTTCCTCTTTCCCTCCCTCCATTCACACGTGCACCTGAGCCCCCCTTGGCCCTCCTCCCTCCCTCGTTTGTTTATTCCAAGGAGGCGGAGGGGGTCGGCCATCTGGAGCGCTGGGTGGCCAGAAGAGAGCCTCTTCCCTCCAGACCTTCTCCCCTCCTCGCCGCCCTCTTAGTACACCATCCGTAGAGAAACCCCATCCCCAGGGCCGGTTTAAGGGCCCTCCAACACCTGCAGCCTCAGGAGGGGGCGTCATTGCGGGGGGGGGGCGTAGTAACCCTCCTCCTGCAAAAACATTATTAGTGATAATCTGAATATCCTGTCCTGTGAATAGCTTAGGTTCTGAAATAAACATATGGACCCCCCAAAATAAAGCATTGCAGGGGCCCCCAAAATTCCTTAAACCGGTCTTGCCCATCCCTCCAGATCTCTTCCCAGGACCGGTTTAAGGCGCCGGCGGGGTCAACATCCGCGGGGGGGGCATCATTGTGGGGGGGGCGTAATAACCCTCCTCCTGCAAAAACATTATTGGTAATAATCTGAATAACCTGTGCTGTGAATAGCTTCGGTTGAGTTCGGTTACATTGACCTGAGATAAACATATGGGCCCCCCAAAATAAAGCATTGCAGGGGGCCCCAAAATTCCTTAAACCGCTCTTGCCCATCCCTCCAGATCTCTCCAGGGCCGGTTTAAGGCACCGGTGGGGTCAGCATCCGCAGGGGGGGCATCATTGTGGGGGCCCCCGTAATAACCCTCCTCCTGCAAAAACATTATTGGTAATCATCTGAATATCCTGTGCTGTGAATAGCTTCGGTTGAGTTCGGTTACATTGACCTGAGATAAACATATGCCCCCCCCAAATATAGCATTGCAGGGGGGCCCATCATTGTGGGGGGGCGTAATAACCCTCCTCTTGCAAAAACATTATTGGTAATCATCTGACTATCCTGTTCTGTGAATAGCTTAGGTTGAGTTAGATTACACTGACCTGAGATAAAACATATGGGCCCCCCAAAATATAGCATTGCAGGGGGGCCCATCATTGTGGGGGGACGACGTAGTAACCCTCCTCCCGCAAAAACATTATTGGTAATCATCTGAATATCCTGTACTATGAATAGCTTCGGTTGAGTTAGATTACATTGACCTGAGATAAAACATATCCCCCCCCCCAAATAAAGCATTGCAGGGGGGGGGATTCCTGAAACCGGTCCTGCTCGCTCGCTCTGATGGCGGGCCCATCCAATCCAGCCTGCCTCCTTCCTTCCTTCCCTCCGCTCGCCTCCCTCCCACCGTGGCCGGAGAGACCAGGCAGCCCAGCCGGCCAAGAAGCCCGCCAGCCAAGCCAGCCCGCGATCGGCACTTACAGGAGGCAGCGGCAGCAGCAGCAGCTCCGGCAGGCGAGGGAAGGCAAAGGCATCCTTGGTTTGCACAAGGCGAGCGGGGGGGGGGGCTGCGCAGCTACTCCCAGCCCCGCCGTGGCTTTGGCTCCGGGGCGCCCGGCCCTTCCTCCTCCTCCTCTTCCTCCTCCTCCAGCTCCGGGGCAGGCGAGGGAGAGCCTCTGGCGAGGCAGCCCCCGGGGTCTCCTGGCGCGCCCAGCCAACCCAGCCAGGCAGCCTCCGCTCGCCTCCCCTGCGCTCTCTCTGCTCCTTTTCCAAGCAGCTCGGTCTGCAAGCCAGCCTGCCTGACGTCAGAGCAGCGGCGTCTTTCCCCAGCCAATCCAAGGCCGGCTGGAGGAAGAGGAGGAGGAGCCGAGAGGAAGAAGCCCAGGGGGAGGGGGGAGAGGAGGGGGGAGGGAGGGGGCCCTTTGCAAAAGACCCCCACCCACCCAACAGCAATCGCTGCTCTCCACTCCTTCCCCACCCACCCCTTGGCTCTTTCAGCCAAGACTCTGATGGCTCTCCAATTAAAAAAGGGTTTTTTTAAAAAAAAAGTCAGGCTCTAATAGGCTCCGGCTAAGGATGGCCCTTTGAAACCTTCCCAAGCAGACCTACCACTTCTCCCTTCATATTGGCTGGGGTTTGGTTCCAGGACACCCCCCCCCCGTGAATACCAAAATCCGTGAATACTCAAGTCCCATGAGATGGAATGGCCTAGCAAAATGGTGTCCCTTAGATAAGATGGCAAAATCAAGGATTGCTTTTGGGATTATTATTTTTTTTAAGAATAGTTTCACGCCGTGAATACTTAAATCCGTGGATACGGAGGGACAACTGTATAACAATAATCATTAATATCTATCTATAGCTAGAGCTACTCTAGCTATATATCAGCCAAACCTCCCCTCTCCCACTTCATCTCTACACACTGGGACCCCAACACACTTCATCTCTACACATCCCTCAGACACCCCCTGGAGGAACTGTAGGGGCTACCGGATGGCTTTCTGGGCATCCTATCATCATTTCTGGGCATTCTATCATCATCATAGAATTGTAGAGTTGGAAGAGACCCCGAGGGCCATCCAGTCCAACCCCCTGCCATGCAGGAATACACAATCAAAGCATCCCTGAGAGATGGCCATCCAGCCTCTGTTTAAAGACCTCCAAGGAAGGAGACCCCACCAGACTCCGAGGGAGTGTGTTCCACTGCCCAACAGCTCTTACTGTCAGAAAGTTCATCATCATCATCATGATAATTAATAATAGTGGTGGTGTTTGGTGGTATTCTTTTAAGGAAAACAGCTTTAGGGAATCGATAAGGGGATGGCTGGGTGGAGGAAAGGCCCTGGAGGGGTCAGAAATGTGGCAGAAGAAGAAAACCTAAAATCATATTGGCCGGAAGGTGAATGCCAAGAGGAGGAGGGAGGCTTCTTTGTTCCCAATTTGGTGGGTTTGGAAGCAAGGGGTGATTAGCTCTCCTCTACCGCCACCGCCATCTCACTCTGCCTTTCCATCCATCTATCCCGACGTATAAGAGAGGGAACCAAGGCTGCAGGCTCCCAACCAGATGGAGATGACACCCGGAGGCCAAGCCAGGTCTTCGCCATTTGACTTCGCCCCAGGGTGGGTGGGATGAGAAGGGGAAGGGGCTGATCCTGCTCGGTGTGTGTGTGTATGGGGGGTGGGGGACCTGCCCTTTCCCCTCCCCTTTTATCCCACCCTGGGGTGAAGTCAAAAGGGGTTCCTTCCTTCCTTCCTTCCTTCCTTCCTTCTTTCCCTCCTTCGAGGCTCCTTGGGCGCCCTCGCCTCCAGCCCTGCCTGGCCCACCCGGGCCCACTTCGCCACGGGCGCTGTCCAAGTGCTGAAATCCAGCCCCGCTTTGCTCCAAGACTTTCGTCCGCCTCCAAAGGCCGCCTTGGGGGGGGGGGTTGGGGAAGGAGAGGAGAGAGCCTGCTTAGCCCAGGAAGGGTCCCTTATTCTCCCACCCACCCCCAATTTAGCCTGGAGAAGAGATGGTTAAGAAGGGACACGATGGCTCTGTTTAAATACTTGAAAAGGTGATGTCAGACTGAGGATGGAGCAAACTTGTTTTCTGCCGCTCCAGAGATTAGGACACGGAGCAATGGGTTCAAAGTACAGGACAAGAGATTCCACCTAAACGTTATGAAGACCTTCCTGACAGTAAGAGCTGTTCAAAGGTGGAATACACTGCCTGGGAGTGTGGTGGAGTCTCCCGCTTTGGAGGTTTTTAAACAGAAGCTGGATGGCCATCTGTCGGGAATGCTTTGATTGTTTGTTCCTGCATGGCAGGGGGTTGGACTAGATGGCCCCTTGTGGTCTCTTCCAGCTCTATTATTCTATGAATTCCCCAGGCCCGTCTCATTCCAAATGGAATCAAGGTTGCCAGATACCCAAAGAATGAGGCTTCCAGTCTTAAAAGGAAAACGCGTCGCCTTCTCTCCATTCCCCCCCCCCGGGATAGAAAGGAGGGAGGGATGCTGCGAGGTAAAGCGAAGAAGGGGGCAGCAAGGGGGGAGAGGCTTCAGCTCCCCCTCCCTCCCTTTCCCGGTTTCCCAGGATCGCCGAAGCAGCGGGGGAGGTCGTGCCGCCTGAACTTGCCAGCGGGGTCTATCCATCCATCAAACTCCAGACAGACAGATAGACAGACAGGCCAAGTTCATGAGCAATCGGTTTAACCCTTGGCGGACCGCAGCAAAGCTTTACTAGATCAGGGCGAGTGTGTGTGTGTGTGTGTGTGTGTGTGAGAGAGAGAGAGAGAGAGAGAGAGAGAGTTAACAATTTTTGAATTGAGGCGGTTGCATGAGGATTGAAATCTGGGACAATCCTTGAAATCCTAACATGTTGGACCTTGGACCGGTTCTCCTGGTTTCCCTCCCTTTCTTATTTTCCTAAACTTCTTGCAACTCCTCTTTCTTCCTCTCTCTTTTTTTAAAAAAAAGGTAATTATCATTTTTTTAAAAAACACCTATACATATCTTAATTCTTTCCTTTCTCTGTAGGCCTTCCTTGTACGGTACTTCTTTTGCAAAGCTAGAATTCCCTCCTTTTGTATTTGCATTTTTTTCAATCTACCTCATTTTTAAAAATAAATAAATAAATAAATACTAACATTCTTTCCCCTCCCTCCCGCAATCCTTTTGACATTGTTTTTCTCCCCCCAAATCCGGGCTACAAAGGAGCGTTGGAATATAGCTTCTCCTATATGCATTGAAAAGAAATAAATAAAGACAACGTGGTGTATATATAATAATTGGCATTCTATAAGGATGAGATGCAATTTAAGGACGACCAACGGCACGAAAGCCTTCGACACTAATGAGCAGGAAACGGCTACACAAGAAAGAAGAAACGCTAGAATAAACCCAGGTTGCTGATTGCCATCCAGACCTGAATGTATGCATTTTGAGATGGGAAACATCCTAGGCATTTTTCTCACAAAACCCAAGACTGTATCACGATTTCGGTCTTGTTTTACTTAAAAAAAAAAAAAAATCTCTGCGGCATGATCAGATTTTAAAAAAACATCTAAAAACGCCTTTCCACTCTAAGAATAAAATCTTGTTATGAAGATTAAAATTTAAACTGTTGCACTGAGAATGGACAATAAAGAATGATGCTTTAACTAAGGGAAAACATCAGCAAGAAAACAGGAGGAGAAGGAAATAATAATAATAATAATAATAATAATAATAATAGATATTTCCCTTTCCTATTGAGGTTTTGCCAGTGACTCAGTTTTGTTGTTGTTGTTGTTGCTCTAATAATTAGCTTAACTTTTAACCTTAACGGCCACCCTCGTTTGGAAAGCTTCGAGTTCCCCGTTGAATTCGCTCTGCTCCCTTCGGGCTTGAAATGTAGACACCAAACCAACTTTTGCCCGAAGTGCATTTTCTCAGCAACCTCCTAAAAAGAAAAAAGTCCCCCGCCGGTTCCCTCCTCTCTCCCTCTGCTTTATCTTTCTCCTCTTCTTTTTAATTTATTCTTTCTTTCTTTTAAAAAAAAAAATTCAAGCACCCGGGTGGTGGACGTGCTTCGCAGTTTAACAACGTCTCCCTTCTTTTGTTCTGCTGGCGCTGGGACTCTGTTGTCGCCCCCATTGAGTGAAGTGACTGCCAAGGCAAGTTTCCAGTGGGGATGGTGTGGGGTGTGTGCGTGTGTGCATGCGTGCACGGACGGACACGCCACTTCCACCATTTGTTAGCAATGGAGGTTCTTCCCTCCCTTGCTTTCTCTTTTTGTGTACACACACACACACACACACACTCTGTAACCCAGAGAAGAGAGCCAGCCTGGGTGCCCTGGTTTAAGGATTGGACTCAAGGAAGACCAGGATTCAAATCCCCACTCGGCCATGGAAACCCACTGACGTGACCTTGGGCGAGCCACACTCTCTCAGCCTCGGGAGAAAGCAAGGGCAAAACCCGACCCTGAACAAATCTTGCTATGGAAATCCCGGGATAGGTTCGCCTTCGGGTGGCCGAAAGTGGGGAAAGTCTTGAAGGCACACAACAACAACAGAGAGGAAACGGTGATTCAAGACTAGAGCTCATGCAGAGCTGGTCTGATCCAGCCCTATAGTTTACATAGGGGGCGGAGGGGTCACAATTTCATGAGAACATGACTAAGTCACTCCTCTCCCCACCCACTCCCGCCACCCTAGGAATTGTTGGGATATATAGTTGCAATCCAATATGCTGACTTGTTTAACTGCTGAAAGGGTTAAATGGTAACCTCGGTCCCTCTTTCAGAAACGGACCCCACTCCTTTCACCTGCTCCATACGAGTGAATGGAGCTTTCTTTCCCCTTATTTTCACTTGAACGGTGTGTGTGTGTGCTTGTGTATTAGGGCTGCAAAAAGCAGCGGAAGGGTAGGTATGGGGGGGGGGAATACCATTGCTCCAAGCCACGGGCCTTATTTTTTATTTTCTTAGGCAGAAAAAGAGTTGCAATCGCCTTGAAGACCGATTCTGTGTGTGTGTGTGTGTGTGTAGGCGTGGGTCTGAGTGTTTCAAATCCACAAAACCAATCATTCCACATTCAAACTGCCCGCCTACAACTCCTGCCTGGAAATGAGATGACAGACAGAGGTGTGTATGTGTTTGTTTGTGTGTGTGTGTGTGTGGTTTTCCCCAGGATGACAAAATAGGCCCTGAGCTAGAGAGAAAAACGGGAGGTGAAGAGACACAATCGTCTTTGCCTCCTCGCTTCAAATGAAATTGTTTCCCTACCCATTAAAAAAAAAGGTTGCCCTGAGTCAGGATGGGGAGGGATGGACAAACGAGTTGATCTTGAAGAGCCTCTCAGCAGCCTTCCAGAGCCCACCAGCAACCTTACACGCGGGTGGAAACACACACACACGCATACACACCTTTTCCATCTTCCACAATGCCATCTTCCTTCTCCCAAACAGAGGCCAGATATCCTGGAGGAGACCGGGAGGCGAGAAGGAGACTGCGGCAGATTTATCCTGTTTAGGGCTAACTGGGGATGCATGGAGTTGGACTAGATGGCCCTTGTGGTCTCTTCGAACTCCAGAATTCTATGAAACGCCTTTACAACCTCCTGGGTGATTCCAGTTCTTTCAGTGTCATCACCACCACCCTCCTTTCTCTTCCCAAATCCACTCCCTTCTCTCTTGAAGCCCCTCCAGAATAACCAAAACTGCCCCGTCTAGAGGACCTTTTTTAAAATAAAATCCCGCTTGCTTGCTTTTGGAGGAAAGCTTTCAAGTGCAAAAGCGGTAGCCCTTACCTTGGACAGGCGAGGCCAGGATCCGTCCGGCTTCTTTCTCTCCTGCTTCTGCCTGCCTGGGTCGCTCTTTCTGGGCGATCCCTGAGCTCCCCCCCCCACTCCAAAACAGGGAGGGTCTTTTCTCCTCCACTCCCTCCCTCCCTCTCTCTTCTCTCCCGGAGTCTGGAGCTCTGGCGTTGGTCGCCCAGAAGAAAAACCAACCACCCCCCCACCCTTCCCAGCCTCACCTCAGAGGCGAGGGGGGGTATTTGGAAATGGAGGACTGCAGGGAAATGTCATTTTAGGCTCTGAGAAGCCCAAGAACAGCGGGGGGGGGGAAGCAAGCACCCCAGATAGCTCTAGACGGCACCTATAAAAGCCCCCTAGCTCTATTCCTCCCCTCCCTTCATCCAGGCTCAATAAATAGATGAATATATTGTATATATAATTGGCTCAGTAACGCCGCAGCGTTAAGGCCGTTGGGTGTCTCCTTTGGAGGGGGGGGAGAATTGGGAGCCTTTGATCTTCTGCTGAGGAAAGGGGGGCAGAGATTGGGTGAGCTATAGGGGAACGTGGAAGAACTCTGTTTATGGCCAGAGGGCTGGTTGGCACCCGCGGATGAAGGGGCCTGGACCATTGGGGCGAAAGTAGGGAAAGGGTTGGGTGACGTGGGAGCGGGATTCACACGTTCTTCCCAAAGAGAAAGCATCCCTAAGAGATGCGCGGACGGGAGGAGGGTGGAGGGAAAGGCTCAAGCCGTAGCTGGGCAAGGGAGTCGCCCAAAGATTTGGGAAAGATTTTTAGGAAAGAGGAAAGTGTGTGTATGTGTGTGTTGGATTGAGTGTGTTGGCTTGTGAAGTTGGGTGGGTTGGGGTCGGAGGAGATGGTGGGTAAGCCCCATCTTCTGCTGGTTGCCAGGAAAACCGGAGCAAGCCGTTTCGACTCTTGGCCAAGCGAGAGACGAGAACGAAACTTCGTGGCCGGCCAGGATCGGAGGCCGGAGCCCAGGCTCTTCGGAAAGCCCCACCGGCAGCCCCACCTTCTCGAGGGCGGCGAAGGGGAGAGGAGAGGGACCCACGCGCGAACAGCTCCCGGCCGCTTCCCCCAGAGAGACAGCCGCCGGAGAAGCGGGGAAGTGGAAAGAATACCCCACCCACGCACAGACACCTTATACACACCTACACGCATGGTAGACACGCGTGTCTGTGTTCTTTTTTGGGGGGGGGAGATTCATCGGGATTGGGATGTAATCTAAGGATAGATGGGTGGGCAGCAGGGTTAAACCGGGTGGGCATTTTCTCATCGTAGGTCCTGATCGTTTCCCAGCCTCGTGTTTCTTTGCCTTCCAACCCCGTGACTATGAAATGCCAAAAAGTCCACTCCGAGCGAGCGATTAGATCAAGACAGATGGATAGCTTGACAGACAGAATGATTGTAAGCCGCCTTGGATCCCATCTTGGGAGAAAGGAGGGATATAAATATAATAAATAAAATAAAATAAACGCCCTCCTTCAATCTCTCTTTCTCTTATGGCCTTTGTAAATTGCACATACACGCGTGTGGGTGGGTGGGCGTCTGTATATGTCTCTGCTGCATATATACACAATTTAACTTTTTTAAAAATGCCATGCCTCTACGTGTCCGTGTGCGTGAGCTTATACACGTGTACCTCCTTATGTGTAGGGACAGTCACCAAATACATACTGTACATACTACACAGAGAGAAGATAAAATAGTAATAAAGGACTCCAAGAATAATGATGGTGATAGTGATGATGATGATGATACCCAATCATACTTACATGGGCATAAGTGTAATTTTGCAACTTATACTTTTTCCTAATACAATTGCAACTTTGCCTTGAATGACCAGAGAAGAGTTCCTATCCTCGAAGGAAACTTCACCCTCGGATTTTTCCAACTCCTCGACAGGCCATTAAAAGCAAAGACCCGAAGGTGTAGCTTTGGAGCTGACCAAGTCTGATACCCAATTTTGCTTGGTACAACTCAGAGACAGACCTGTGTGAGATTTTTAAAAAGGTTGGACTGGTTAGAGAAGTGGGGGGGGGGGATTGACACTCAGTGGATGCAGTTGCAGTTTGCAAACTAGTCCGTTAGGACTAGTAAAATACCACCAGCCTAAACAACAGTAATATAATGGCTACAATCATATAATACTATACACTGTGTGATAAATATCGTCTTTGTTAATAGCAATTTTTTAAAAAAACTTTTTTGTTTGGGCGGTACCCTTTCCTCGGTTTGGTTAGTGTTAAACTAAAACCATGCTTATTTGTTTGGCTAATATGTATGTATGTATATATATATATATATATATTCCAACATACATATACTGTATGTGTGTATATATATATATATATATATATATATATATATATATTAAATCCCTTGGCTTGGTCACTTCTAGTAGCCAGAAGCAGCGTTAACAGAAAGAAAACAACGGGTCTTGGGCCAGCCCAGCGTTAAGCATCCAACGCTTGATGGTCCAGCGTTAAGCCTTAAGCGTTGAACGCGTGGCCATTAGAGCGTTTAAGCTCTTCCCACCATCCCTGTGGGGGGGCTTCACGGTCCTAAACTTGGCCAGGGTCGCGCTCAGGGTTTAATTTCCCCAATTTCTCAGCAACCACCCACTCACCCATACCCACACCCACACCCACCCCGGGTCTCGCTTTCCGCCTCCCCTTGTTTTAGTGCCAACCTTCCCTAGCCTTTCTCCATCCTCACGAGCAGGTCCTGGTCTACCAGGCGAGGCCAAGGACCAAAGGAGAGCGCACACAAGCGAAATAGGATTCAGTATCCACACCCACGTATCACACCCACACCCACGCGGTCCCCCAACCTTGGATGGAGAGACGATCGTCTTTGGGAAGGGACCCCCTTTCCAAATAGCAATAGCACTGATATTTATACAGTTGTCCTTCCATATCCACGGATTTGGTATTCACACCAAAAAGCAAACCTTGATTTTGCCATCTTATATAAGGGACACCACTTTGTTATGCCATTGTATATAATGGGACTTGAGTATTCACGGATTTTGGTATCCACGGGGGGGGGGGTCATGGAACCAAACGCCAGCGAATAGGAAGGGACAACTGTATACCGCTTACAATGCCAAGCACTCCCTAAGCGGTTTACAATGATTTTTTAAAAGCGAATTATTGCCCCCAACAAGCTGGGTACTCATTTTACCAACCTAGGGAAGGATGGAAATTTGAGTCTATCTTGGAGCCCTCTGGGATGGAACTCATAACCAAATCTAGCCGAAAGATCTCCCTCCACGATCTTTTTGTGAAGTCAGACTGCCAAAACCAACCTGTGCAATATGTTTTGGAATTCCCTTCCAGTGGAGAGGATAAACGACTGAGGTCATGCTGACAAGCTTTGGCTTTGGTGGCACATAAGATGCCCAGCCCTGCCTCCTGGCATCTGCATTTATGTTCATAGGAGCAGACACTCCACATCCATCATTGTGCATGCAGGTCTTTTCATGAAATTTGCAACCACGTGTCATCAAACTTCAAGATCGTGTGAAGCCTTCATACATGACAACTATAGAGTGCATGCAAAGGTGTTTATAGGTTCAGAATGTCAAGGGACAGAGCTGGCTGGCAGTTACAGCCACAGACATACATTGCTTTAAACAGCAGCAGTAAATAAAATAAAATAAAATTGAGAAAGGTTTGGAGTTTTGCCATTCTTCTGATGGGGAAAAATGGAAATCCGAGGGAACAAGTGAAAGAGTATGTCCTGGACATTGTTTGCTTTTGGAACGAACAACACATGACTTTCAGTTTTACAGTATTTTATTTGCTCATGAAGAATGTCCACAATTCTTATATAAAACAACCTGCAGTATTAATGGCTGGCAAAATACAGTGGAATGCCCACTTGGAGACTTTCTGGGTCACTTTCATCCAGAGACCTTTGCATATATATTTTCCCTCTCCTCTCTTTCTTTCGCCAATCCCCCCCAACTTTTCTGATGACACCCCCCCAAGTGAAAAGTGATGTGGGGGGGGGACACAGACCTTGAGAAATAAAAGCCCCCCGAGAAGGGGAGAAGCTCTTGACCCCCTGACCCTCGGCCTCTGTTCCTTCCCCACTGAAGCCGCGTGTGAACAAAAAGCGACCGGTTGGGCTCAATGAGGAAGGGCACCAGAGGTTAAACAAATCCCCTTTGCCTCTCAAAGGTCCGGCCTGTTGATCGCGATCGCCTTGAGGCTTGTTTAGGTCTCTTCCCCTCCCCTTGATTTTGATGGTTTGTTTAAAATAAGATCCCCACCCCACCCAACCCCTCCTACAATGATATTAATGTTGGGAATGTGGTTGGTAATTCCTTCACGGTTCTATTCCTAACCTAATTATTTAATATTATTATTATTAGGTATATCATCCTAATAATAATATCATATCCACCATCCACAATAATAATATCATCCTCCACCATCACCACCTAAATCCTGTTGTTAGTCATGTCTTGAGTAGACTGGTTGAATGAATGGGATTTACCCATGTCTTGACTCACCACTTAACAGAGGATTGAATGGATCTACTCGAATTAGGAACGACTAATAGGATGTCAGCTAGGACTACAATTGTCCCTTCATATCCGCTGGCGTTTGGTTCCAGGACTTCCCGTGGATACCAAAATCTGTGAATACTCAAGTCCCATGATATGCAACGGCACAGCAAAATGGTGTCCCTTAGATAAGATGGCAAAATCAAGGTTTGCTTTTTGGATTATTATTTTTTAAATAATATTTTCAATCCGTGAATACATAAATCTGTGGATGCCAAATCCGTGGATACGGAGGGACAACTGGTACTACTAATAAAAAAATATAGAAAGGATTCAAGGAAATTGTTGGAAATATAGCACCCCTTCACTTAGTAACTTTAGGGAACTCCTTGCATGTTTAACCGTATTTTAACAACAGCAACAATAACAATAATAAGAAATGTGATGATGATGATGATGACGATAAGGAAAGCATTCACAGAAAGGGAACATTATTATTATTATTGCTGTTATTATTATTAGTAGCAGCAGCAGCATTAAAATATGGTTCCCTTTTCGTGAATGCGTTCCATATCATCATCATAATTATCATTGGAATTATTATTGTTATTATTGCTGTTATTATTAGTAGTAGTAGCAGCATTAACATATGGTTCCCTTTTCGTGAATGCTTTCCATATCATCATCATAATAATCATTGGAATAATAATAATTATTATTATTATTGGCATTTCTTACTGGTCTCTCCCTATGGATGAGGCGGGGTACAACAACAGATATTAAAATAGATCAACAGATTAGACACATGAGGTCAGTTAAAAACAGATAACATCAGGTTTTTTAAGTATATACCCTCTGTTAAAATACCATTTAAAATCAATACATATTAAAAACAGTCTATTCATACTTTAAAATGTACATTTTTTTTAAAAAAAGCATCCGAATAGGCCTGCCAGAAGAGACTGGTCTTTCGTGCTTTTTTATATTCAGACAGTGTACCCAAGCTGTTCAATCTCTTGTTTGGTCAACTATTCTGTTGTGTTTTTCTCATCCCACATTCACACACACCCACACACACCGCAGACCTGGATGGCCATTTGTAAATTCTGCCCCCCCCCTTCTCTAACTTTATTCTATTTTTTTCAAAAGAGCCAAAGCCTGAGTTCCTTTATCCAAATACCCACCTATGCCCCTAGAATCAGGGGTCTTTGGAATGGTTTTTAAGACCAAAAAGGGCTCAACAGTGGCACCGCAGGTTGTTGTTAATTTTGCAAAGGGAGGGCAAATGACTTTTCTCATCCATTTACAATTCAAACATCTCTAAATATGAAGACTCCTGTCAGCACAACATCTACTTAGGAGTGCCCCTCCTTGTGTTCAAGGGAACTTACTCCCAAGTAAGCCTACCTGGGACAAATTGCAGACTTTACTGCCCCTGGAAGGACTGCAGTCCTACACACACTACAACCTGGACAGCGACTACACTACACAAATAATCCAGTTTGAAACTGGATTGTTTGCCATGGCTCCTTCCTAAGGAATCCTGGGATTTGTAGTTTTACAAGGTTTTTGGTCTCCTCGGCCAAAGAGTGTGGGTCCTTCACCAAACTACAAATCCTAGGATTCCTTAGGAAAGAGCCATGGCAAACAATCCAGTTTCAAACTGGATTATTTGTGTAGTGTGGATTTGGCCTTAGACGACAATCGAAGTTTTAATATTTCTTTAGAAGGGGTGGGTGGGTTAGGGTATTAATGTAATTACGGGATTGTTATGATGTAAGCCGCCCCGGTTGCGTTGCAGAGGGGCGAGATAGAAATATCATCATCATCATTATTATTATTATTATTATTATTATTATTATTATTAAAGACAGACCACGGTTAGTCTGAATCAGCATTAAAAAGACAGGCGAAGGAATGCTGTCGGTCTCAGAAGCTGCCACAGGCTTCTTTGGTATCAATATTGCTTCCTGCGTGGTCGTTTGGTAACTTTTGATAGATCATTCCTGAGGATGCTCAACTCCAGGTCCAATTTTATCAGATTATTTCGGGGTAGGGGAGACTCAGCCTATCCTAGTCTAAAATTGGGGGAGGTAGAGTTCAAGGCTTCATTCCCTCCACCACCACTTCCAGGGTCCATGGCCAGAATCTAAAATATTCTGTATACCTTGATGACTTTTTCTAAATACAGTAGTGGGGATTTGTGTGTATGTGTTATGTGATGCCAGCAGAGTTTCCTTCTGAGAATCAGGACTTGTTTTTTCTCACCTTAAAAAAAAAAAAAAGAATCTTAAGTATGAGAAAAAAATGGGGAATGCATCATCCATTGGGCAAACAAAGTAGAATAAAACAAAATGTCCAAGCAGGAAAATCCCAATTTTACTAGCCTCTTCAGCTTGTGAGAACGTTCCTCCAATAAGACAGAAATGGACAACCCACAGCAAAGGATTTGTTTCCGCGTTGGCTTAACTTGATCTGCTAGGCGCTTCCATATTATAGAGATGAGGACATCAATTTATATGGCAACATTTTACATTACAGTATTTTAAAACACGCACATTGAAGCCCTTTGCTGGTCTATTCCTATTTCGGCCTCGATATAGCTGCAGAACCGGTGCATTTATAATGCATTTATAATGCAGAATCCTTAGACTTTGCAACGCGTGATAACGGAACGCCATAATAGCTCCGTTGAGTTGGGCTGTTGGTCTGCTGGATTAAAACCCATTTATAGTTGCCCCTTTATATTCGCTGGAGTTTGGTTCCAGGACCCCGTGGATACCAAAATCCGTGAATATTCAAGTTCCCATGATATGCAATGGCATAGCAAAATGGTGTCCCTTCTATAAGATGGCAAAATCAAGCTTTGCTTTTTGGATTATTATTTTTTAAAGAATATTTTCAACCCCTGAATACTTAAATCCGTGGATACCAAATCCGTGGATATGGAGAGACGACTTTGTATTTTCAAATCTGAAATATTCAACCGGGAGCCCCATGTAGGTTAGGGCCAAGCCTCTTCAAAATCAGAGGAGAGGCAATGGGGTGGGAGGAAGTGTGACATTTTATTTTAAGAGCCTTCAGTGGAAAATATCTGCTTTAAAAGGTGAACGACTGGAGGACCAGTTCGTTTTCGGAGGGATTGGCCGCTGCCCAACTGCGGGCTCTTTGAGCAAGGGCGACCCCTAGCGGCCTTTTTGAGAACTGTACTGTAGATACTCAAGAGTATATTTGATTTTGAGACTATGGCTCCCAGCAAACTACTTTTCCATATGAGTAAGTAGCCCTTGAAAGCTCTTGCTTTTTTACATGCTAACGCAATTACAGAATAGCATGTAGATTATTTGCCTCCCCATCGTATTCCCATTATTTATTTATTATTTTTTTATTGCAACCCCCCCACAACATATAACATTTAACATCTATAACATATCTTGAACTACACACTACAGACATAGCATACGATATACATCCTAAGAAAAAAGGGGATAAAATGATAAAGTGCAAAAAAAAAAACAGACAAAAAAGAATAAAAAAGAAAATACTTTATATAAAAAAAGAAAACTACACTTGTACTAAAACTGGTTCCTCCTATTTGCCTATAATGATGTTTCTTATCTTGAAACTATTTGCAAACCTCTCAATTATAAATACAATATCCATTACAAACTCCCTTTTCATTATCAAGCTAAAGGGTTCTTACAGTCTTCCCATTATTTAAAGGCCATTTGTCTTTACTGATTCTCTTGCAAAAAACTACGGATGGAGAATTGTCCCTGAAATATTTATTTTCCATTTATCAACACCGAAGGGCCAGTTAAAAAAAAATTACACCGACTTTCTTCTCCTCGAATGGATCGTCTAGTTTAGGTCCTGGGATTTCGGGGTTTTCAAACACCATTCGTTTGAATTGTAAGAATGTGGAGTAATGGCATGAGAGAAACTGTCGTTCCAAAATGAAATAAAATAATATGTTGATTACTACGATAATACACGTACAAAACCCGTGCAAATATTAATTTAAGTTATGTGCAATTATTTTCCCCTTCACCCCGAACGTTAAGAACAAAGAAAAAAATAATAATTATTATATGAGATGGGGAGGGAAGAGGAAAATGCGAAAAACGGATTTGCAGAATCACTTCCGTTACTTATGGCAATTATTTGACTACAGTACTACATATGAGACCATTAGATGATACGGCTTTTTCTCCTGGTTTTATGCCGATTTTGTATTTTATTATAGCATGTTCATAAATGTTCATTACAATTATACTGTGTGAACAACCCAACCTTGAAATTAGTATAAAAATAAATGTCTTGAATTCTGTTGCTAGCTCTACCGAAAGTATACCCATTGAATTGATGGAACCTACCTATGTGTTGACTTATCAGTCAACAATTTATTGGATGGGTCTAGTCTAGCTGAGACTAACCAACAGGATTCCAACCAATAGTAACAGTAATAGTAATATTATATGTAGTATATATATTAATTTTTCCCCACCCCAAATTAGGTCCCAGATGCCTGCTACAAAAAACAAAAGCTCTCAGAATCTCTTCTTAGGGAAACTAAAAACGCACAAAAAAACGACATTTGAAAGTTTTAACGTTTGTACACACGTTGACGTTTCCTTTTCTCCTTATAGTTGAGTTACCTGTTTAGGGGTGGGATTGTAGGTAAAAGATCCACCCCTCCTTTTATATTCCCTTTTCCTGAGAAAAGTCAAGAACTCGATTTAGCCTTGGGCTGGTTTTTTTTTTAAAAAAATATTTCATCTTTTAAATAACCCAGCTTTCAAAAATTAATTTTTTCTTTTTAACGGTCCTTTGAGCAAGACACACAACCGCTGAATCAGTCTGGAGAGCTCAAACCCAAGCATCTCATTTCTCCTTGGTTTCAATCAGAAATAAATCCGTCTCCATTCAGTCGTCTTTACTCTCTAGTGCACAAGACCACCGCCTGATTGGTGTTTATTGATCTTCAATAAAAGATCAATGCTACGAGTGATCATCACTTCTCCTTCCCCCAATATTTAAAATACAATAGATATGTATCATGAAAGCTGGAGAGTGAAAAAGTGGGTATGAAGAAAATTTGAAAAATGGGTTGCTTGATGGAGAGTTCTGTGGATACCCACCACTGCTAAAAAGACCAATATTATGAGTCCTTGAGTAAAACCAAGCTGGAACTCTCCCTAGAAGCCCCAAATGACCAAACTGAGGCCAAATACACACTGCACAAATAATCCAGTTTGAAACTGGGTCATTTGCCATGGCTCCTTCCCAATCGAATTCTGGGATTTGTACTTTTACAAGGTCTTTAGCCTTCCCTACCAAAGAGTGCTTGCTGGTGCCTCACCAAACTACAAATCCCAGTATTGCATAGGAAGAAGCCGTGGCAAATAATCCAGTTCCAAACTGGATTATTTGTGTAGTGTGGATTTGGACTGAGGTGGTTGTACTTTGGTCATATCATGAGAGGACATGACTCATTAGAAAAGGCAATAATGCTTGGTCAAGTAGAAGGCGGTAGGAAAACAGCCAGAAACCTATCAGGTGGATAGGCTCAGTTAAGGAAGCCATAGCCTTTTCAGCATCATGATCTTACTTAAAGGTGTGGAATAATAGATTATGATTGACTTTGCTATGTAGAGGGTGACTGATCATTGAACTATCTTGTAAACAGGGATAGGGAGGGTGGGGAGTGGTGTGTGTATGGTGTGTACACACACACACATTGTTTTATTGTGCCTTCAAGCCATTTCCTACTTGTGGAGACCCTATCACAGGATTTTCTTGGCAAGATTTGTTCAGAGGAGGCTTGCCACTGTTAGATTGGTTTTGGTATTTATATTAAGCAGATTGCAGCAGACCCCTAGTGTTTCATGAGCTTCTGGTGCAAGACAGCACATAAAACATTCTGGATGCTCAGTAAAGTTATAAAGCAGAACTTACGTTTATTAAGGCAGAGAATACATCTTGGATAAGAAAAGTAGATAGAAAAGAGTTACCTAACTTAGATGGAGGAGTCCCTAAAGCTGACTCCTATGCGTACGTGTAAGAGGTCTTGAGGCACGTCTGCCTCATGTTCCTGACTTAAAGCTTCTGAGACAAAATGTTGTAAAAAACACTAAAACTTCTTGGGGGCAAGGTAGGGGGAAAGTGACCTCTGCAAGCAGGAAGTAAATACAGGTCAGAAACACACCCAC
The DNA here is from genome assembly GCA_030847615.1 of Gambelia wislizenii. NCBI lineage: Eukaryota > Metazoa > Chordata > Lepidosauria > Squamata > Crotaphytidae > Gambelia > Gambelia wislizenii. The sequence continues at coordinate 8,161,903 of JAUMIR010000009.1, forward strand.
AGAGTTGTAAACAGTGTTGATGTTTCTTTACTTCCAATAGTCACTGCCTTCCTCTGAGGCTGAGAGAGTGTGACTTGCCCAAGGTCACCCACTGGGTTTTCATTCTGTGCAGGGATTTGAACCGATCTCCAGAACCATAGTCCAACACTCAAACCACTACACTAAAAACCCTAAAGGCACTGGATCCTGTCTGATTCTGGAAGCTAAGCTGGGTAGGCCCTGGTTAGTACTTGGATGGGAGGTCACAACAAACACCAGGTGCTGTAGGCTGCATTTCAGTGGAAGAAACTGGCAAAACCACTTCTAAGGATTCTTTGCGTAAGAAAATCCTATGAAATTCATGGTGTCTCCATAAACACACACACACACACACGTATAAAAACAAAAGGAGGAGAAGTAGGAAGCCTCAGCCCTGAGTTTGCAAGGTATTTATTATTTATTTATTTAGGTATTTATACCCCACTCTTCAGCCACAAAGGCTCTCAGAGTGGCTTACAAATGGTTAAGCAATAGCACTTTAAACATCTACATCAAGCTTTATAGGGTGCTTGGCACTTAGAGGTTTCCAATGTAAGTTATCTAAGATCTGAACAGGGCTGTTGAAGATAGGGCAACATGGAAGTCCATCATTCATAGGGTTGTCATGTTCTCTCTAGGAATTTATGCAAAGCATGTTTATAGCTAATTTCCTGTTTGCTTGTTTATATACCTCTCCTCTTCTTGATCTTGTAGGCACCTTTTGTTCTCTGGGGACCAAGCCCCAAGCACAAGCACACTTTTTTTTTTTTAACTAAGCTTCCTCCATTAAACATGCGATTTTAAAAGTTGCTCTCTAGAGAAAGAAGCTTCTAAGTTCTGAAAAGCATATAAACCTTCATATTTCTTCCTCCTATCTGAAGATGCTGAACTTGTGTATTGATTATGCACATGGTACTTTAAACTTCCTTTTATACATTTTAAAGAAGACTAAGCTTGTTTTATTTCTCAGCTAAATATATTGTGTGTGGAGAGGAGGTGGCTGGCTTGATCTGTTCCCCAAACTTCTGCTAAGCGCAATTTTGACTCTGCTACTGAGATCTCCAAATCTCAAATGTTTTTAAAATTCCGATAGCAAAAACAAAAGAAAAGACTCATGGGGCATCTTAAAGACTAAAGTCACTTATTGTTGCGGGAGCCTTCTGGAATATTATATAGAGCAGACAGGGAATTTTACGCCACAGTAAATGCACAGGTCTTTAAAGTGACAGAAGGCTTTTGGTGCTGTTCGATCACTGCTGTGCCACGGATGCGTTTCCACACAAAATAAGCCTGATTTTACACACATCTGGGTTGGGAGTCTCTTCTCCATCACACCACCACCCCCTTTCCTGTTACTCTTCTTAATTTTTCACAAACCACCTACTGTCGACCCCTTGCCACAAGAGGTATTTTAAGAAAGAAGGAAGCATTTTTTTTCTTGCAAGATCTTGTGTGTACCCCCCCTCTTTTTTTCTTCTTTTTTTTGCACAAACAGGCATAGGCACCAAAACACCACCAGTGATGCTAATTTTAAGAATTAACTTCTTAATCAGTTTCTACAATCCAAAGGAAAGAAATGGCATGGAAAGACAAAAGGTACAGCAAGGGGAAAGCAATGGACAGAAAGCTTCCAGAATAGAAATCAGATTGTACTCCCCTCTAATTGGGTATTATCAATTTTTACTGGATGGAAAATAGAGACAACAAGTTAAATACATCCTTCTCAATTGCCCAGACTTCTTAATGCATTCCATCAGTAGGGGAAATGCATTGTGGGAAGACATGGGAGAAGGCCTTCTCAATGGGGGGCACCCCAGTTGTGGAATTCCATCCCCATGGAGGGCCGATTGGCACCAGCGTTGAGATCATTTCTGTTCCAAGTCAAAACCTGGCTTTTGATTTTAGAGCCTTTGGACATAACTGATTCTATCTGGGCTGTGCATGTCCTATGGTTACGTTGTTTAATTTTTTAAACAGGCTTTTAAGGGCCTGTTTTCTAATTGACAATATATGTAACATGTTGTTAATCTTTCAAAATTATTATTTATTGTTTTACATTTATTTGATTGAAAGCCACCCTGACCTCTTTGGCTATAGGGCAGGAGAGAAATATTTAAATAAATACATAAATGGATGGATGGCTATTTTCTGCTGGTCTCACAGGGTATCCATTCTAAGTATCTTTTCTATAATTAACAGTGGGAGTAATTCTCCTCCGTTAACAATGGTAGGCCCATGGGGTTCCAACAGAGCTTGATCTTACTAGTACAACTGCCACCCCCATGGTTTATGTGCCTCCTAGATCTTCAAAATGTAACTCAACTATCAAAAAACTAAAATCATGGCATATCCTAAAAGGCCCAAGAACTATAACTGGAATATAGATAGCCACAAGATTAAGCAGGTCTCTTGCTTCAAATATTTGGGGGTAATTTTTCATGCTACTGTTCCCAGAATCCACTAGCTGATATGGCACATTGGTTTCATACAGCACAGGCGTAATGGCCAGAGCCATTGTGTTAATGACATCAGCTCATGGAGGGCAAGGCATGGTGAGATGGGCCATGGCACACAAGCCCTTGGCGCTCTGCAACAGATAATTGGCAGAAGGGACACCAAGGACAGTTCCCCCTCCCCATAACCCTGGAACCAGGCCTGGAAAATGCAAAATGTTTTTTTTAATAAATAACTCAACCCAGAATTTGGCTGGGAAGCTCATAGAATCATAGAATTGTAGAGTCGGAAGAGACCACGAGGGCCATCCAGTCCAACCCCCTGCCATGCAGGAAATCTTGATCAAAGCATCTCTGACAGATGGCAATCCAGCCTCTGTTTAAAGACCTCCAAGGAAGGAGTTCTGGGAGTCATTGTCCAAAAAGGTAACCTTTCCAAGCTCTGGGACCAGCAATTATTTCAAGACACAGTTGCAACATAGATTGCCCTATTGCATCACATATACTTAAATCATGTCTTCTTTTTTTTAAAAAAAATCCTCATACTGGTCATAAAAGGGTTTTGAAGGACTACAGGACCCTGCAATGAGTGAAGAGGAAGAAGAATTGATCAGGCTGTGAGATCCACCATAATACAATCTCAGCTAAGGATGGTTTTAGAATCTCCTACCCTCCAGCTCCATTGCTGTTTGCTAATTCTGTGATTCTCTGCTTTCAAATTAAAAGACCTCAGGGCTTCTTTATTCAGGAACTATACTCCCTACAGAGTGGCCTGCCAAGTAACACCTGAGTGTGTGGGGAGGGGAGGGATGGTTGGGAGGTTAACTCGACCATTGGAAAGTTATTTCTTCTCCTGCTTTTGAGCTAATAACAAAGAAGCAAAAAAAACCCACAAAAAAAAAACCCTATGGCTTTCCCATTGTTTTTGAGCTGCACATTACATCAGCCCTGAGCACTGGCTGTGCCTGCTGGGGATAATGGGGTTAGAGTCCAATACGATCTTGAGAATCATAGGTTCCCTAACCTATGCAGCACTGGAATTTATTATCTTGAACTGTCATAAACATGTAAGAAACTGAACGGAAAGAAAAGTGAATGGAAAAGTGAAAAAGGGTTATTCCAGAAAACTAATGAGTGGCAGCGGGTGTGGGTGTGCTATGCTGTAGCCTAGCATAATAATCAACCCAGTCCAGTCTTCACTTCAAATTCACTATACTCTGGTGAAATTTCAAATGTAGGAAATCAAGTTGAGCCCTGGTGGCGCAGTGGTTAAATGCCAGTACTGCAAGCCACCACGTTGCAAGTTCGATTCCAGTGGGCTCCAAGGTTCACTCAGCCTGCCATCCTTTCGTAGGTCGGTAAATTGAGTACCTTGTGGGGGGCAATTAGCTAATACACATTGGAAACTGTTTAATGCAGTGTAGATGTGTAAATAGCTATTGCTTAAAACAATTTGTAAGCCGCTCTGATAGCCTTGTGGCTGAAGAGCGGGGTATAAATAAATAAATACAAATACAAATACAAGTTGTGGAGGGCAGGACAAGCAGAGGAAGACACACAAGCTAAGGCTACTGGACTAAGCCTAGATGTGACTGAGAGATTTTTTTTTCTTAAAAAAAATCTAATTTGGGTCCAGTTCCAAAAAGCTCAGCACATTGCTTAATTTCTCCAGGGCCAACTGTACCTAGCTCCATGGTAATCAGGTCAGCCAAGAGATTCACCTCAATCATACGGAACAACAGGAAGGCTAGAAATGAAAATTCAGTATCACTCAGGTATGAAAATCCAGTATTTAATGTGAAAACCTAAGGTCCAGTTCTTGTAACCATACAACAGCAAGTCGAGATGTACTGAGATACAATCAGTGTAAAGTATGACCAGATAGTACTTACCATCTTTGAAACAGGGGAGTAAAATTTGAGCATTCTGTAGGAGTCCATCAAGACTCCCATGATTTGCTCCTGTTTTTCTTCTCTATGGGATTTGGTCTCCAAACAGAGATTACTTTATTTCCAGGTTATCATCATCCATGGAAGCCAGGTCAACCATAACCGTTCCATTTCCAGGTTCCATCACCAACCTTTGTTTCCACAGGAAAGAGACCAGGAACTAGAAGCATCTTAGAGCCACAGCTAATCCCCCCCTCCCGCTTTTCTTCCCAAACGAAGATTCAGGAAGGACTCATCCCACGCTTTCTGCAAGCATGCTGATGACTAAAAAGGCCAATCCAAGATAAACAAGTCCGGTTGCAGAAAGCACAGCAGAAGGTCTCCTTGGGTGATGTTTCTGGGTTGTGATTCTTTCTGTGTTGTTGTTTCTCTTCAACAGCTAATCCAGTGGCTCACTAATACCAGGAAGTGTGGAAATGACAACTTTACCAAATGACCTTGGTTGCATTTTGTGGCTATGGCCCTTAGCAACATTTTAACTGTGCTGGAAGGCACTGGGAGCCTCCTTATCAGTGTCAGCTGTGCTAGGTGAGAAGTTATCTATGGCTGCAATCTTTTCCATCCATCTACAGTGCCTGTGATACTTCAATTGGCTTTTCTGGCCAGGTGGTATCCTGTGTTTCAGTGTGCCATGTGGCACTTGTGCATTAGGACTTCAGCTAGTTTATTAACGTCTATGTGTCATATCCCATGCTTCCGCTCATTTGAAGATCCCACATTGTTTCACAAAGGCATCCCAGTGTCCTTGTACTCCATCAGTGCTCCAATGTATCACAGCTTTATGTTGGAGTGCTTCAGCTGTGCCATTAATTTCTCCATGTGCATCTTCTAAGATTGTGATATGTGTGGTACAAAACATCAAGTTCAGTTTGGAGCTGGGTGAAGGAAGGTGAGAATCATTACTATACAGTACTGATTTTTTAAAAATGGTTTAAAGATCCTTATACCAGAACAGCATTTCTAATAGTGTTGTGTTCACTTTTCTGGAATTTTATTGATCTGGACATGTGACTTCAGTGATGTGACTAGTGTTGGGCTTTGGGGCTGAAAGTAACCCAGATTGGAGAGTGGCAGGTAATGGAGGCAGCAACAAAGCCATTCCTGCACATCACACTGGGCATGCCAGGATCCAGCAGGACTGAAATTGTTTGGCATGCTCTTTCACACTTTTTTTTTTTTTTTAAATCTATAGTTTTAAATGTTGATCAGGCTGGTCCCATGAATCATACCACTCATTCTGAAGACATGCAACAGAATCACTCAATAGGTGAGACTGCCTGTTGCATCTCAAAATGGTTACTCAAATGACCTTTGCCACTTTCCACCCACTGCAGGTGTACATGAAGTGGAATTTCCAGATTCTCAGTGTCAGAAGAATCACAGAATCATAGAATTGTAGAGTTGGATGATACCACAAGGGCCATCCAGTCCAACCCCCTGCCATGCAGGTTTGGAGGAAGCAAAGTCCAAGATATAGGTTATGAGATTTGCCTCTGCAGTGGTGCTCTCAGGCTATGACCTTTAAAGCAAAAATCCAGGCTATATATACCAAAATAGGTAGAGGGCCCTCAAATGCTGGTTAGCCCCAAACTGGGACAGTTAACACAGTTTTGAAGTGAGTTAACCAGTTAATACTTTACCTCTAAAGCATGCCCACTCCAAATATTGTTGAGCTGCCAGTCCCAGCATCCCTAGCAAGTATAGCTAACTGCAAGGAATGCTGGGAGTCCAACAACATCTGGAAGACTCCATGATTCCCACTACTGCTCTAAGGCCTCTTCCAGTCCAATAAGCTAAAGATCCTGCTCTCCTTGCCCACTACAACTTGACTCTAACATGATTTAAGCACCCCATCCATTCCAGGCAAATATTTTCAACCCATATGTGTATGTATGTCTTCAGGTTGCCTATCAATTTATGATGACCTCATGAATTTCATAAAGTTTTCTTAGGCAAGGAATAATTCAGAGGTGTTCTGCCAGTTCTTTCCTCTGAAAGATAGCCTACAACACCTGGTATTTGTTGGCAATCTCCCATTCAAGTACTAACCAGGGCTGATCCTGCTTAGCTTCCAAGATGAAACAGGATCTCAAGCCCTTAGGATATTTAGAAACCCTGAATTAGAGTTAAGCTGAAATACATCTCAGGAAAGATTTTGGTCTGAATATTCTTCCCACGCTGTTAAAAATATGATGGTTTAGTTGTTGCCACTGTTTTCATTTGGGTGGCAGATGTTATTCCTTCTCCTCACAATGCCTGAAAACTAACAGGAGGTGTGGAGCATGGTGGGAAAATTTAAAAAAAGTAGCTGCCAGCAGTTTCTGCAATTTGAGTTTGCAGCTTGAAAACTGGCGAGGCCTCCTGTGCCTTTCATGGTTATGTAGAAGAGGGAATTTCTGCAAGTACTGTATTGCTTGTGGCACAACTAGGTAACAAACAAGACCTGCTGAAATACTTTCTTCTGCATGACCATCAAAAGGACAGGAGTCCTCTCCAGTTTTTACTCTGACAATCCTATCTGTGACAAAAATAAGTTTTTTGTCATTGGAATAGATTTTGTAATTTTGTTCCTTCTTCTTTCCTTTCTTTCTTTTATAAATCATGGATGTTTTATCCAGTGTTTTTTCTTTTGTTGTTCTTGTTCTCTCTTGCTATTTTCTGTACTTTTTATCTGACTGTATTACTAAATAAAAAGGTCTTCTACAAACTCAGTATGGCTTGTAATGGTGTATCCCCAAAAGGAACTGTTGTAGAATTTTAATCCCTACAGAGTATTTGGGGAAAATGCCTCTTTCCCATTTAGCTATCTGCAAACAAGGGTGGAGCCAGGATTTTAGATCACCTGAAGCTGAGAAGCAAATGGCACTGCCCCTACCCCCATGATACATAGTTCCCAAATCTAACCACGTTATTTCAACACTTGAAGCAGAAAATCCTATAATCACCTCTCTCACAAGCAGAGAAATACCTTAGATAATTTAGAGTTATTGCTATCTTTTCATACTACCCTGATTATCTGCCTCAGTCTGCCTAATAGTAGGAATAGATGTGCCTACAAAATTTGGGAACATTCTTTTTTCATGCAGCTCTATATTTTTCATGTGGCAGGTCAAAAATCTTTACTCCTTTCTGCCCTGACATGTGGTTTGGGAGAAACTATGTTAGGGAAAGAGGAGTTGAGGCTGCCTCCTTCCACGGCAGTTCCTAACAGGGTCAGCTCAAGAAAGGCTCGCTGCCTGAGGTCAAAATTGTACCCACACCCTATTCCACCACATACAGAAGCTGATTGAATTTTACTTCAACACTGGCAAACAGGGCAGCAGTTTCCACCACACCTAAGGGCAAGAAGCTAATTCAGGGGTAGAAGACAAGTTTTGTGGTCCACCTATAGCTTTGTCTCCCAAAAGAGAGGAGTGTTTGAGGAGGAATGGTGGGGACAGGAGCTATTTGTCACTGCTGCCCCCAGCATCTGATAGTTGAGGCAGTTGCTTCACAAATGGTAGAACCTTCCCTGCTGCCTGCATTTGGGAAGGAGAGGACCCTCCCTCCCTCTTGTTCTTGTGTGCCTTCAAGTCATTTCTGACATATAATGACCCTAAGGCAAGATTTGTTCCAAGGGGGGTTGCTGTTGCCTTCCTCTGAAGCTGAGAGTGTGTGACTTGCCCAAGGTCACCCAGTGGATTTCCTTGGCCAAGTAGGGATTTGAACCCTGGTCTCCAGAGTTGTAGTACAATACTCAAACCACTACATCACATTGGCTCTTACATTTTATTTTATTGGGTGCTCTTCAATTTTTGCTTCCTAGGGTGGATATCTGCCAGCACAGGTGTGGTGGAACAGTCCCTGTGGCGAACTAACCAATCCTGTCTTTCTATTTTAACCAAGGACCTTATCAGACTAGCATCTAAAAATGCTGAAATTTCGTGAATGATGAAAGTGGAAACATAGTGGCATTATTACACTTATTATCGCACGCCACTGCAATCATGCAAAAGAACCGCCACAGAATTAACACATGACCGCCACTAGTACTTTAGGAATTGAACTTTATTTCTGTGATTTAGCATGGGTGAGATATTGGTGGTTCTTGTGAGAAGACATGAGTGTGCTTAAAAACATCAAAACTCCCTTAATTTGCAAATTAAATGAACACACAAATACTTACATCTAAAAATGTGCAAACAGACCAAGACAGTTCATAAAAAGAGCATCCTGTGGATAGTTCTCACATTCTCACCCGGATGTTTTCCCACCGGGAATGGGAAGTGGGGAAAGAGGACCGCCCATTCACACTATAATCTCACAATTACAGCAGGACGTAGTTTTGCACACTCTTCAATACTGTAAAAAAAACAAAAAACAAAAGCAATATTGAGAGCTATTGACACCTCGTCCCATCAATTAAAAATGATGCCTTATTAGCAGCTGGAGCACAGATTGGCCACGTAAACATGTCAATGTTGTGCAATAGTGGGACCCATTTGCGCTACCATGATGTTGTAATCATGCAATTTTTGCCGTGTCTGATAAAGCCCCAAGAGTGCATAGTCAGCCCACTACAGGCAACCTTTCCTTCTGTGTCCATGGGAGTGGTTCATTTTGTTCCTCTGGTCCAACGGGGGGGGGGGGGGGGCAGGAAGATAGAAAAGATGGTGGAACAGAGCCCTAGGCATCTCCTTGACTGATTGGATTGGGTTTATCAATGTCAGGGTCCAAAATGAGCCCTCTCCCAAAGCCCAGGAGGGAGAAGAATCAAATGCAGTCTCTTTCAGAAGGCCCCCAATAAAAATATGAAGAGGAGGTTCTAGTCCAACGCTCAAACCACTATACCACACTGGCTCCATTTCCCTCCCCCTACTACCCCATTTTGTTACAGTATTGTTCCAGAGATACAGGGGCTATATTTCATCCATTCAGACCATGGCAGGCACGCTGCCCAGCTGTTTACTGGACTCACGCCATCTCATTAGCCTAAGTGTCTATTGGAAGGTGTTTGTCCCCAAACCAACCCTACCTCATTAAATACAGAACAGTTATAGATGGTTATTGGAGCACACATTGGGTCACAATGTCATTATGAACTCATAATAGTTCATAATGCCTCTGCTTAGCTTCACTTGTCATGTTTAGGAACTAAGGCCAAGCTGTCCTGCCAGTTGCTTTGGGGGCCAGGGACTGCTGGTACCACTTTATAGACTTCCACTTACTGCTTCATTTTGCAGCATATGTATGGACTAATAAAGAGATCAGAAGAAGATGCTATTCATTTCCTAGACTTTCTCATCAAAGAAAGAATGAATGAAAGAAAGAAATGAGAGCAAACCTAGGCATGTTTGCTGCTCATATGTAAAATTTACTACCTTCAAATAAAGCTTACTCTCTAGAAAGTGTGTTTAGGGGTTTCAGCCAGTGGTGTAGTGGAGCCAGGGCTCAAAAGGTAGGAGCACCAAGGATTGTTTTTATTAGTGAGAATAGCAACATCAGTTGCCTCCCATCAGACTTTTATGTACCTCTTAGTTGAGCTGCAGTCATCACAGTAGGGTCCATGGGTTTTTTTTTTTTAGCAACAAAGAATTCTTAAGAACTATCCCTTCTGTAATTCAAAGATGCAGGTTGGTCTTCCATTGGCAATTAAGATCCATTAGCCTTACACAAGACCTGTACCCAGTGCAGATGAAAATTGTTAGATCTGGTTCGTTGAGATGCATTGTTCCTGGTATATTTTGGACTCTTGATGCTACAGCTAAGGGGACTACTACAGTATTACGTCTGCCTGTACGTCAGAATCTACACCACTGATTGCAGTCCATCTCCAATGGCACCATCCTGGGAAATTATAATAATACACTTGAGGAAAATGGAGAGCATGTAATCCTTGACCTGGACAGGGTGCACAAAACCATCTCCTAGAAGGTTAAAGCTTCCTGCCCAGTGTGTAGCAAGAAGTTAAGATAGTAGGGTTCCATGCTGTAAGTTTATTAAAGGGATACAGTAGGACCCCCATATCCAATGAAGATTGGTTCTGGGGGGGCATGGATACCGAAACCTATGGATAACAGCGAACACCATTGAAAATAAAGGGACTTGTAGAGTTGCCTTGGAGAACCTAGAAAATGGCTAGAGAGGACACATTTTCTTAGAAGACTCTATGGTAGGTGTGCTGTTTTATGTCCCGTGGATAATGAATTAGTGGATAGCGGAGTCTTACTGTATTCAATTTCCAGCCTAAATATGCTAAAGTCACCAGATCCTATCTGATTTTGGAAGCTAAGCAGGGTCAGCTCTGGTTAGTACTTGGATGGGAGACTGCCAATGAACACCAGGCGCTATAGGCCACATTGCAGAGGAAGGAACTCTACTGCTCTCCATTGTTACTCTCTGTTTTCCATTTTATGCCTTTCTCCTTCTTAAGTCTATTTTAATAGTTGTATTTTATAGTTAGAAATTTGAATTAATTTATTATTGTATAGCTTGTTTTAATGATGTCATTTTAACATTTGTTCTAGATTGTTTATAATGTTTTATATGATGCTGGCCGCCCCAATCCGGATAGGAGAGGTGGGATATAAATAAATTGATGATGATGATGGAACTGGCAAAACCACCTCTGAGTGTTCCATGCCTAGGAAAACACTATGAAATTCATGGGGTCTCCATAAATCGACAGGTGACTTGAAGGCACATATATACACACACATTCAATTCCCATGGGTCAGGAGGCTGTACTAAACCCTCCCCCTCTGAAGAGAGCCCTTAATTTCCAGGACTCTGGAAATTAAAGTAGTTTTCCCATTCTCTGCCTAGAACCCGACATTGCTCTGCCAAATTCCAGCAATGGTCCAGTAGAAGTAAAGAAGGTTGTTTGTTTGTCTTCCTGTGATGCTGCCCCTACTGATTTTCAGCAGCATAATTTGTCATCGTTGCCAGCAACTGGAGAGCAGATCACATGGGTGGGTTTATAAAATCACCCTGGCTGGGGGTACATGTGGCTCAAGGCTACATATTGCTCCAGCTTCAAATGCCCACCTTTTACATGAGCAATTGTAAAAGAGAGTGCTACACCAAGAACAAAGGTAGGCACATGCACAGTTTTGTAGATAGCCATCAACTTCTACATATGATAATGATAGTGAAACTTCTTTTGGAGCATTTCCAGAAAACAGTGACTAGGATGGCAAAAGGATCTGGAAACAAACTGCTATGAGGAACAGTTGAAAAAAGACACCTGATATGCTTAACCTGGAGAAGATTTAAGGTGAGTGCTTCTGATCACAATCCTCAGAAACCTGGAGGAATCTCATGCTGAAGATGGGGCAGACTTGGTTCTCTGCAGAAGACAGGATTAGACCCAATGGATGGAAATAACTGTGGAAATGGAAATAAATTTGGGGTCATCTTTAGGAAAAACTTCCTAATGATATGAGTGGTTTGACAGTAGAATAAACTGGGTTGGGACAGGCTAGAACATGTTCAAAGAAGGGCAACCATGATGATCAAAGGTCTGGAAACCAAGGCTCATGAAGAATAACTTAGGGAATTTGGTATGTTTAGGCTAGACAAGACTGAGAGGTAATATGTTAGCCAACTTAAAAATACCAGTAAGGATGTTATGTAGAAGATGGAGTGTTTTCTGCTGCCCTAGAGACTAGAACCAGGACCAATAGATTCAAATTACAAGAAAAGAGATTCCGTCCAAACATTAGGAAGGATTTTTTTACTGTAAGAACTGTTCAACAATGAAATAGACTGTCTTAGAGGGTGGTGGGCATCTTTCTCTGAAGGTCTTTAAACCAAGATTGGATGAGCATCTTTCAGGAGTACTTTCGTTGTGTATTCCTGCATGGTGAGGGGAGGGGGTTGGATTAGATGACCCTTGTAGGCCCTTCCAGTTCTAAGATTCTATTATTCTAGGATGGACTATTTTGCTGGAGGTATTTAGACTGCCTCCCCATTGATGCCCCCTTGTCATGGGGGAGAGGCTTGCGTACCCTAATGATGTTTTGAGCTATGCTGGCGGTGGCATAATAGCCACTGGTAGGGTCTCCCATGCCAGACAGGTCAAAACCGAAGGGTCTGACAAAGAGCGTCAAAGGGCAGGATGGGCTCTCTAGCCTTATGGCAACCATCCTAGGAGAAGGAAAACTCTAATCCCAAACCCGGGCAGATGGTGCCCGTCCAACCCTGTAAGGTCAACCATCTAAGAGAAGGAAACTCTAATCAAACCTACAACCCGAGGACCTCATTGCTACCGTCCATACTTGCAAGGCCACAGCAGATGAGCCTTTGGTTTATAGGGTGAGGCCTGTTCTGTGCACACTACGCTCCACCAGAAAAATCCATTGCACAGACGAAGAAAAGCCAGAGAGAGGGGAGAGAGATTTAGACAGACTTGCCAGACATCCATCAGGGGATTACATTGACTAAAGAGTGGTCTAGATGATCTCTAAGGTAGCTTCCAACTTAATTCCACCCCCAACTCTACTTTAAGAGAATACTTCCACAACAGGTTTACAAAAGAACCTGCAGTATATTCTAGGGCACCAACATTCGCATCAAGCATTGTCCAGTCTAATCAAGCATTGTTGCTCTTGGAGAGTGTTTCCCAGAACAGAGCCATCACTCACCGCACTGGATAACTAGAAACTGTAGAAGCACAGAAATAAGCAAACTGACTTTTAAAGGAGGTCCCATAATTTAGGATCCTTTGGGATTCACTGGCACCCAGTCTAAACGTAATGGTCAAAGCTTGTCAGGAAAGAGTGCAAAATACAGGCTAGCATTTTATTAATGAAACAGACAACACTGCCATCTGGTGTACAACAGGAAAAAGGCCACATGACAGAATGCTTGCCTGTGTAGGCAGGCAGCCCATGGTTTTCTGGGTTTTGACAGTTGTATGGTGAATTTACAAGCTATACAGTACATGGAGAAGAATGACATAGTAAAATGCAGGGACGCTTCAGGCTGCTAGTGGGCTGTTGCACAAACCCTCCTTGCAAATATAAAGATAGCACTGTGGGAGCATCCTGCACCAGTACAGTTCTCCCTGCTTTGCTCCTTTAAAAAAAGTTTTTCAGGGAGACGTTTCCATTGTTAGAAGACCTATTTGGAGTGGCATCCCTATCTGGTCACTGCTTCATCATTGGAAGTGTTTAAGAAGAGGCGTTATGGTCATCTGTCATGCATCAGAGTGTTAGATTGTGTGTTTGTATGTATGCACCTTCAAGTCACCTGTCGACTTATGGTAACCTCATGAATTTCATAGGGGTTTCTTAGGCAAGGAATACTCAGAGGTGGTTTTGCCAGTGCTTTTCTCTGAACTATAGCCTACAGCACTTGGCATTTGTTGGCAGTCTCCCATACAATAATGTCCCTTCCAACAGCCAGCATGGTGTAGTGGTTTGAGCATTGGACTATAATGCTGGAGACCAGGGTTCAAATCCTTATTCAACCATGGAAAATCACTGGGTGACCTTGGGCAAGTCATACTCTCTCAGTCTCAGAGGAAGGCAATGGCAAACCCCCTCTGAAGAAATCTTGCCAAGAACCCCCCCATGACAGGTTTGTCTTTGGGTCACCATAAAACAGAAATTACTTGAAGGCACACACCAGCAGCAACGTGCCTTACAGTTCTTCTTGTGGCATGCTTTCCAGTCATTTCCAACTTAAGGCCTATTGCAGGGTTTTCTTGGCAAAATTTGCTCAGAGCAGGTTTGCCAGTTCCTTCCTTTGAAGCTGAGAGACTGTGACTTGGCCATGGCCATCCAGTGGGTTTTCATGGTTGAGCGGGGATTCAAACCCTAGTCTCCCAGAGATTTAGTCCAGCAGTCAAATCAATGCACCCCACTGGTTCTCAAACCTCCCAATTCTACAACTCTTAAATATTTCCTACTTTTCCTCTAAGAAGCCCAAAGCAACATACATGGTCCCCTCACCCTTCCATTTTTATCATCACAAACCCTGTGAAATAGGATAGAGTGATAGGACTTTATCAGACCAGACAAATATGGCATCATAAGGATGCTTAATGATCACAAAGGAGCACGCATACCAGATGACATTGCCCTTTTGTGAGCATGTATTGTGAAAAACTGTTCCTTTTTATTGATGGGCCAAGCTGTCATTAGATCAGCCATGGCATTTTGTTGCTCGCATTGCTGGCATTTGAATCCTTGCACCATTGTACTCATGTGAATACAGTGTCAATGGACAAACACTTCTGGTTGATTTTTCTTGGGTTTTTTCCAGGCTGTGAGGCTGGGTTCTGGAATAGTTTCTTTCTGACGTTTCACCTGCATCTGTGGCTGGCATCTTCAGAGAATGGTTGGGTAGGAGTATGTGTGGAGTTTATATACTGTGAACCCCTGTTGGGGAGTATATGTAAATTTGTGTAATTGAATGGTTAGTTTCTGGGTATAGAAATGCAAGGCTCGTTAGTGTCTGTTTGGCTAATGGTTGGTTGATGGGCCATTATCTGCTGGAACTCCCCCTGTCCCTGGCTGGAATTCCTTTGTAAGTGTTGAGTTTTGATTCTATTGTTCTTCAAAACTGGGAACGAGATTTTGTTTACTTTTAGGGTTTCTTCTTTCCTGTTGAAGTTGTCCAGGTGTTTGTGGATTTCAATGGCTTCTTTGTGCATTCTGACATGATAGTTGTTGGCCTGGTCCAGAATTTCTGTGTTTTTAAATAGCATTTTGTGTCCAGGTTGGTTTATCACATGTGACAACGGAGGGTGGTCTGATAACGTCCTGTCTAAGGCCCCTTTCACACTAAACAATTATAGCACTATGATTGCACTTTCACTATCAAGATTCCATGTTATGGAATCCTTGGATTTGAAGTTTAGGGAGGAATATTTAAAATTCTCAGCCAGAGAGCTCTAGTGCCTCACCAAACTACACATGTCCAGAATTCCACAGGATGCAACCATGGCAGTTAGAAGTGGAATCATACTGCTCTGTGTGATGCAATAGGTCCCAAGGCAACTGTCCAAAGATTGCCCTGAGTTTTATGACCAAATTAGAATTTCAACTTGGACCTTTTTTGATATTGGTTGTAGCCAGATCATTACACAACAGTTGCTTCATAGATAGCCATATTGTCCTAACAATGCTAGGCGGATGGAGAAAGATCTCGATATCTGTGGACCAAGCTATTGTTAAACTCATAGGAACCCAAAACAATTTAGCAACTGTACTTTGACTGTGATGAATTGAGAGTCACTAAAATTTGTTGGTAAGCAAAAGATAGCCTGGCTGCTCACCTAGATAGCCACTCCCTATCAGATCAGATATAGGTTTAAATAAAAGGTAGGAATCATGTAGCCTTCCAAATGAGTTTGGACTACAAGTCCCAGCAGCCTAAGCCAATGATTAGGAATCCTAGGAGTTGCAACCCAACAATACACGGAGGACCAAATAACTTCCACCCTTGGGCTAAATAGACTAGAACTTGGAAAAATTACTACAACTCTGAGAATCGCGCCTATAGCACAGGTGGCCTGCATACCCTCCAGCATTTCACAGATGAAAACTAGGATGCATGTGGTCAACCAACATCAGGTGGTGGCCAAGATGGCAAAAGTTATGAATGAGAAAGAACACAGAAACTAGGACAGCCTGCAGCAGTTTGCTTTTGCCTGAGCCTACTGGGAAGGGCCAGGTTCTACCCTCTCTTCTCCTCTCTCTCTGGCTAAGTTAATGCAGTGCAAATTTCGTTCGCCCCTTAAACTCGGTTTGCAGCAATTGAAGAAAGCTGAAGATGAAGGGGGAAATGAAAGGAGGGGAGAGAAACTGGGACATTTTAAAAGCAGCTGAAAAAGTAGGACATGAGAGGATTAACTGGGATTGCCCCTGCCAAACCTGACCTGACCCAACCTGGCAAGGCCTTTGCTCTTAATATATAACTTTACAAACACACAGTTCTAACAATTGGCCTGTTAACCTTCCAAAGATCCTTGCAACACCAATGCAAAGTAGTACACCTGTTTTGTAGAAGGCATCTGCTCCACTTGGGTATAAAACCTCTCCACACCACCCCCTGCAAAGCTGGCATTTAAAAAAGTGGGGGGAAGCTTCCTCAGCACTAGAGTGCAATTTCTGGGATTCACAAGCCTGTCTTCGTCCAGGGATGCTACAGTCCTACATATCCCTAAAGGCATATGCATGTGAGGAATGGAAAGTTCTGAAGCCATTTTTACTCTTAAGACCTTAAAAACTAAGACATCCCCCCAGTGTTCTTGAAGGCTTTCCTTTTGGTCAGTTTTTCTCAAACCTGGTTCCCTGGATGTTGTTGGTCTTTAAATCTCTGTTGGCTGTGCTGGCTGGGGTTTCTGGGAGTCCAATACCAGCTGCGGCTCAAGGTTTATGGACCACTGCTTGAAGTATCATAGGGACGGATCAAAACATTTTGCTGCCTGGGGATGGGGAGCAGCAAACAGCGTCCCTCCTCACACCCAGTCCCCATGCATCTATTCAAGTCAAGGTCTATAAGTATCCCCAAACACTCAAATTATTTTGGCATATGAGGCAAAAATTAATAATCTCAGATTAGCCTCTCTTCAACACGGCCCCCTGAAGACACAACAGCAATACAATTCAACAGTACTGTACACATTTTCTGTCTTTAAATGACACTTCAAGGTTGGTAGTCACAGCTAGAGCAGAACTGTTCAATCAGTTCTTGAATGGTGAGTTGTCATGTATAAGAACTCCTACACTACTCATGACTTACAACAGGATTTGAGCTCGTTTTCATGGGACCTTAATGGTAGGGTCAGTCCTGAGGTGGTGGTGGTTGTTGTTGTATGCCTTCAAGTCATTTTTGACTTATCCTAACCCTATCACAGGGTTTTCTGGGGGCTGAGAGTGTGTGACTTGCCCAAGGTCACCCAATGGGTTTTCACAGCTGAGTGGGGATTTGAACCCTGGTCTCTGGAATCATAGTCCAACAATCAAAATAATGAGAGTGAACAATTTGGATCAGGGACAAAGCAGAGAGAGAGAGAGAGAGAGAGAGAGAGAGAGAGAGAGAGAGAGAGAGAGAGAGAATATACTACTTCTGTTGTTACTGCTGTGTGCCTTCAACCCTAAGGTGACCCTATCATGGGGGTTTTCTGGGGCTGAGAGAATGTGACTCACCCACGGTCACCCAGTAGGTTTCCATGGCTGAGCAGGGAACCAAACCCTGGTCTACAGAGTCATCGTCCAACACTCAAACCACTACACCATGCTGGCTCTCATAATGTTACTTTTAGTGGCAGGAAAAACCTTCAGATGCCCCACATATCTTCCAACTTACCACCTGTTCCCTAGAAACCTCACCACACCTCCAAATCCATTGCTTCCTCAGATTTTGCAGTTGTCAAGAAGTTGATTCTACATACCAGGAATGCTAACAAGATCCGTATGTACTAAAAAGATGTCTCTTTCTGCAGAATGAAAGAGAGATCTGTGTTACTATTCTCCACCTCAGCTTGATTCCTGCAGAATTTGTTGCCACAGAAAGAAAGTATAATAATCTGTTTTTATTATTAACACTTAAAATGCAGGCAGCAGAAAACAGGAGATCTGGTATAGAAGAACAGAAAGATTACAGAATTCCATCAACCTTTTAAGAAAGTTGTCTCTGCTCAGATCAAACTCTGCCAATTAACACTCTTGGCATTTTCATTGAATGGGTACTGGCTGAGGGAAAAAAGCAGCAACTCTGCTCCATATGCTTTCATGTATATAGAACTAGCCCCTTATATTACTTTTCCCTTCTGTGGCATTCCACTGCAAAGCATCACCATCCTTCCATAGACTCTTATAGTTGCAAGAGACCACAAGGACCATCTCAATGAGCACATTTTAAAATAGATTTAGACACTAGACACTTTACTCCTATTAATGCAGCCTAGAATCACATTGGCTTTTTTTGGTGCTGCATCACACTGCTGACTCAAGTTCCGCTTGTGGTCCACTAAGACTCCTAGATCCCTTTCGCATGTACTCCTATCAAGTCAGGTGTCACCCTTCCTATATCTGTGCATCTCATTTTAACTGCCCAAGTATAGTAAATTACATTTCTCCCTGTTGAAATTCATTTTCATTTCTACTTGTTTACCCATAGAATTCAACTTTTATATATGACCAAAGATTAGGTCCCCTTTGAGGGGCAGGAGATGAAGTTTAGTGGAAGATAAAGATAGCGTGGGACACATTATGGTGAAATTTACTAGAATAGGAGACAGACTGGGTGTTACTATTCCCCACCTCAGCTTGATTCCTGCAGAATTCGTTGCCATATTATTGGCTAATGATTGACATGACTTTTTGAAAAAGCTTTGACAAATTCATAGGTAGAACAGACTGCCTTAGAAGAGGGTGGGTGCTCACTCATTAAAGGTTTATAAGCAGAGGCTGCAGGGATGCTGAACTATCATCCCATCCCAGCTTGTAGTAAGTTAGTTTTCTGTACCAGTAGGAGTGAGAATGAGATGACCTTTGAGATTCCTCTATGATTCTATGGAAGACATAGTTATTGAAAGCGAATGTTCATAACTTAAATGGAAATTCTGTGTCCAAAAGCAGTGTATCTCCAGATAACACAGTTGCTAGGAGACACGCAAAAGCAAAAGGGCTGTTGGCATAATGCCTTACTTGTAGACTTCCTAGAAATAGATGACTGTTCATAGTTGAAAACACAGCACTAGACTGAATGAATCTTTGGTCTAATCCAAGGAGGTTTTTTATAGGTTATTTGAAAGTAGCTGTGTGGTGTAAGCAGGAGGTGAACAGGTAAATCTTTCCCCAGCATTGCATCTGCCTGTCGGACAACTGTCAAAAACAGAAAAGTCTAATCAGACAAAAGTTTACTACACCACATTTCTTCCATATAGCATTTTGGTTCCAGTTGTCTTGTTTTATCAGGATCAATCCCAATTTTCTGGTAAACCATTTTTTAAAATTGTATTTTTGTGTACTATTCTCTCTTTCTGTTTTAATTTACTGCTTCTCTCTTGAGAATTCCTTGTTAGAGTTTGGAGGTGCATCTACACTAGAAATAATGCAGTTTGGCACCACCTTAAGTGCTGTAGCTCCATTCTATGGAATCTTGGGGTTTGTAGTTTTACAAGGTCTATAGCCTTCTCTGCCAAAGAGTGCTGGTGCCTCACAAAACTACAAATCCCAGGATTCTGTAGGATGGAGCCATGGCAGTTAAAGTGGTGTCAAACTGCATTATTTCTACAGTGTAGACGCACCCTATTTGGCATCAAACTACAATTTCTACAGCATTGATGCACTTCCAATCTGGTAAAAAGGCAGGAATGGTCTTTTCCTGGTAGGTAGAAACGTGAAGCCCTCGAAATAGCCTGGGATTTTTTTTTTTTTAAATAGATTTGGGAACATTTTGTTTGACTGAAGGGCTTGTTTTTTGTTTGTTTTTTTAAAAAAACGACAATGTGTTCATTTATTTTGTTGGTGTTGTGTGCTTTCAAGTCATTTCTGATTTATGGAAATCCTAAGGCAGGGTTGAAGATAAAGTGTGTGTGTGTGGGTTTCTTGGCAAGATTTCTTCAGAGGGGGTCTGCCCTTATTTCCTCTGAGATTGTGACTTGCCTGAGGTCATCCAGTGAGTTTCCATAGTGGAGCAGGGATTCAAAGTCTGGAGGAGTTTGGGGTCCAGAGAAGACTGGGGTACTGAGTTTCGGGTGGATCTTCCCGGTGACATCTGCAGGGGGGCACAGATAGGAAGGAAATGGAGTTCCGTAATGTTGTGCACGCACGTGCAAGAAGGAAGGGATCGCGAGACAGTGCAGTAATTCGGTACAATTTTTTTAAAAAGGGAGCATGCACATACCAAGTACAGGAAATGACAATCTATGGCTGGAGGAGGAGACCTCTGTACGGAGGCAGGGTTTTAATTCAGTATGCGGTGAGCTTTTAGCGCTTTGAACGGATGCCGTTCCATTGGAGAAAACAGGCAGTAGGTATGGCTTGCATGGTGGGATAGATCCACATCATTATGAATTGGGACTATCACTAGAAAAGCCCCTCCTGTAGTATTTTTCGCAGTGTCCTAGTCCAACACTCAAACTGCTACACCATGATGGCTCTCATTGTTCATCTATTTACACTCAAATTATTTTCAAAAACTACTGTATGTAACAAGAAGACTGTGTAACTATGTAAGGCTATGTGTACAGTATCATACCACGGCAATTCCTGGACCTGGTTTCTTTTTCTCAGTTCTTTTTATGTTCAGGTGCTTTATTTTCTTTATGTGCTTTCTGTTCAGGTATCCCATACAGTTAAGGATCTCGTAGCTCCATTTGTAACAAAAACATTAAAAAGGAAGTTCAATGTGTAATTAGTGTATGAGTAAACTGTGTGATTTTAATATATCAAACTCAATAATTTTATGCCCAGTAAAATTATACATACCCCCCCCTAAAGTAACAAAGCCATTTCAACCTGGAAAGGGTGTTAAATAATACTAATTATTATTTGTTATTATTTCCTACCCGGCTCTCTCTGTGGATTGAGGCAGGGAACAACATCAAATTGAACACATAACACAGTTAAAAGGGCATATTACATATTAAAGAGCATGATACATATTAAAAACAAGCAATAAAAACTCTAAAATTCATAATTTAAAAATAATCTGGATAGATCTGCTGGAAGATACCGATCTTCAGTGCTGTTTAACACTTGGGCAGCAGATCCAGCTGTTAAATCACATCTGGCAGGTCATTCCACAGTCTGCGGGTGGTTGAAGAAAAAGTCCTCTGGGTAAGTTGCCATCCTAATCCTCCCTGACTGAAGTAAATACAGTCAACCCTTCATATTTGCTGGGGTTTGTTTCCAGGACCCCCGTAGATACCAAAATCCGTGAATACTCAAGTCCCATGATATGCAATGACATAGCAAAATGGTGTCCCTTATATATGATGGCAAAATCAAGGTTTGCTTTTTAAATTATTATTTTTTAAAGAATATTTTGAAGCCGTGAATACTTAAATCCGTGGATCCCAAATCCGTGAATATGGAGGGACAACGATATTCCCCAGAGGACCTGAATACAGGGGGCAGATTATATGGGAGAAGGTGATTGCATGGGTAACTTGGACCCAAACCTTGTAGGACTTTAAAGGTGACAATCCACACTCAGTATCTTGCCTGGAATTTAAAAATTACATTCTCCCCCAACATCTCCCTCCCAGAATTTCTTCTGCCAAATAAAAACCAAAAACACTTTCCCCCCTAGTAGCAAAATTTCCAGATTTTTTTTTCATCTCTATAGGTAGGTCTTGAAAAAAACATTCCTTGACAGAAATAAGAGGGCAGTCTTTTTATTATTATAATTATTAGTTATTTATACCCCACTCTTCAGCCACAAGGCTATCAGAGTGGCTTACAAATTGTTTGTAAGCAATAGCAATTTACACATCTACACTGCATTAAGCAGTTTCCAATGTGTGCTAGCTAATTGCCCCCACAATGTAAACCATTGTAATGTAACCAATCAATGTAAACCATCAGCTCTTAACCTTTTGCAAGCTTGTGGCTGGAGCAGATTGAATGGCAATGAGCAGGCCAAGCCAGCCAGCTATTCTTTGCCTTGGCTGCTGTCAAGTGGCCACTCTATTGCAGGCAGAAGGTGGGTTGAGCAGGTTAAGAACCACTGGTGTAAACCATGAGCAAGCACAGCACTGCAGTCCAGATGTTGCTGGACAGCTGCAATGCCCATAAGCCCCAACAAGCATACCCAGTGGTCAAGCATGCTGGCCAAGTAGTTCAACAAGACCTGGAGGCCCATATGTTATCCATCCATCTATGTTCTAGCTGCAGTATATGCAAGGCAGCTCCCTGGGTCCCTTTAAGCACCGTTTTGTCTGTGAAATAGATAGGATGCTAGTAATTGTTTCTTTTCACAATTCCAGAATAAATAAAAATTCTGTAAGTGCAGGCAGAAATTCAACAAAAGCAATATCTCCCCTGCAATGAAAAAGGCTACACTTGCAGAATTCTGCAAACACTTGCACAAGAGGCTACAGTTTTCTGAAAAGTGAAAAAGGCTACACTTGCAGAATTCTGCAAACACTTGCACAAAAGGCTACAGTTTTCTGAAAAGTGAAAAAGGCTACACTTGCAGAATTCTTGCAGTCTTGATTCCTGTCATTAACTAGCTATTTTATCTTCATCTATTAAAATAAAATTTAATAGCACATTGCTAGTAGATGAAGATAACATAGCTAGTTAATGACAGGAATTAATACCAGCATGAAATGTTCAAGAAACGGTTTAAAATGTAATATAAAACATACATTTCATTTTAAATTATTACAAAAAGATAAAAATTGAGACTCCCCAGGAGTCCCTTTGATTTTGCGACCGCGGCAGGACTCGAACCTGCAATCTTCTGATCCGAAGTCAGACGCCTTATCCATTAGGCCACGCGGCCACCTTAAAGCAACAGCCCCACTTGCTCTATAGGAAGTAAGGAGGGAGGGATGAAGAGGAAACACAGTCGATAGGCCCGGACCATTTCAGAATGTACCATTTCTGCATGAGAGTTGGGGGAAGATGGATTTTTTTTTAAAAGAGAGAAAATAAGCTTTGCTAAGTGGATCCAATTCACTTTTAAAACACATTTCTCTTATATTTTGTGTTATTCACGGATGTAAGTCTTTACAAAGCAATAAGGAGCAGTTTTGCTTTTCCTATTGTTTCACACACATACACCCCAATTGGACGAGACCATTCCAGTCGAGACTAGGAGAAGGTTCTATACCAAGGGGGGGCGTCTAGAGTTTTTTGGACTACATTTCCCATAATTCCACACCACTGGCCGTGCTAGCTATGACTTGTGGGAGTTGAAGTCCGAAATATCTAAAAGGCATAAGAGCCGCTGAGGGTGCCGGGAAAAAAGTGGGGGGGGGAGAGAGAGAGAGAGAGAGAGAGAGAGAGAGAGAGAGAGAGAGAGAGAGAGAGAGAGAGAGAGAAGAGGGTAAGTGAGGCTGGTGCTCTTTGCGATGCCTGAGGGACACAAACGGGGTCTCCCCAAAAACGGGGTCCAGAGAGGAGAGGAGGGGCGGAAGTGCAGCAGGAGGGGCGGAAGTGCCTTCAAATTTGAGGAGGGAATAGAGCCAGGGTTCCTCAACCAGGGTTCCCTGGAAGCCTAGGGTTCTCCAAGAGGTTCCCCCAGATATTGAGATTTTAAAAAATTATTTTATTTTAGTTGTAGATATAATAATTTTAAGGCAGGGGTTCCCTGAGATCTGAATATGGTTTCAAGGGTTCCACCAGAGTAAAAAAAAAAAAAAAAAGGAAAAAAATTAACGTTTTATTTTAGCTGTAGATATAATAATTTTAAGGCAGGGGTTCCCTGAGATCTGAACATGGTTTCAAGGGTTCCACCAGAGTAAAAAAAAAATTGAAAAAAAATAATATTTTATTTTAGCTGTAGATATAATAATTTTTAGGCAGGGGTTCCCTGGGACCTGAACATGGTTTCAAGGGTTCCAACAGAGTAAAAAAAAAAATATTAAAAAAAATTATTTTATTTTAGCTGTAGATATAATAATTTTTAGGCAGGGGTTCCCTGAGACCTGAACATGGTTTCAGGGTTTCCAACAGAGTAAAAAAAAAAAATTTGAAAAAAAAATAACATTTTATTTTAGCTGTAGATATAATAATTTTTAGGCAGGGGTTCCCTGGGACCTGAACGTGGTTTCAAGGGTTCCAACAGAGGAAAAAAAAAATGAAAAAAAATTAACATTTTATTTTAGGTGTAGATATAATAATTTATAGGCAGGGGTTCCCTGAGACCTGAACATGGTTTCAAGGGTTCCAACAGAGTAAAAAAAAAAAAAAAAGAAAGAAAGAAAAAAAAATTATTTTAGCTGTAGATATAATAATTTTTAGGCAGGGGTTCCCTGGGACCTGAACATGGTTTCAAGGGTTCCAACAGAGTAAAAAAAAAAATATTGAAAAAAAATAATATTTTATTTTAGCTGTAGATATAATAATTTTTAGGCAGGAGTTCCCTGAGACCTGAACATAGTTTCAAGGGTTCCAACAGAGTTTTAAGAAAAACTATTGAAGAAAATCAACATTTTATTTTAGCTGTAGATATAATAATTTTTAGGCAGGGATTCCCTAAGACCTGAACATGGTTTCAAGTGTTCCACCATGGTGTAAAAAAAAAAAAAAGTTGAGAAAGGCTGGAATAGACTGTAGGCATCTTTTGGGTGGTGGTAGAAGGGTATTAGAAGGAAATGTGCCATTAGTTGGGGAGAGGAAAAGGAGCTAAACAGAGAGTCTGCAGGAGGAAAAATAAATTATGTGTGAGGGGAGGTCAGTCTGGAGTAGGGTTTCTCAAGTAGAGAATTTGGTTGTCTTAGTGCCCAAAACTTTGCAACTAGAAATGTTGCTCTCTATACAAAGAATGTGATCATTGATGTAGATCATGACATTTAGGAACTAGAACTGTTTTCTTAGGCCTACTGAATGTTTATATAAAAAAGTGTCTGTGGCCTTTTTCAGACAGGACTTATTGCACAAGAAGACTCAGGAACAGTTACGACTCTGTCGTGCGGCTGGGGGTCCGTTTCGTGAGTACAACTACCATGAGTAAAAAATGGCGTGGCTGCCTTCAATCATACCTGGAACAGTCACGGATGACGCTGAGAGAGGGACAGCGTAGTCCGAAATGGACCCCCTGCCGCATGACAGTGTCATAACTGTTCTGGAGTCTTGTTGCGCGGTAAGTCCTGTCTGAAAAATCCTGTGTCTTAGGAAAATGGATAGCACTGGATTTAGTGTTTTCAGAGGTTCTAAGCAAACCTCAAATTTAATAGATTTTTATCCCACCCTGCTTGCAGAAGTCATGGAAGCATTTTTCCTTTTCAGCACACTGTTATTCACGCAACAGTGCTGGGATGTATGTTTAGCTGATAGTGAGTTGGCTGAGGTTATTCAGCACAATTTGTGTCTAAGAGGGGATCTGAATCGCTCTGATCTAAGTCTGAAACACTGTTTAGGTACTATACAGCTTGCAAGGTAAGTGGAATAGAGCATCCAACATCTGTGACAGATGGAAAAAATGCCACACTGAGCCCCAATTTTGTTTGTCTCTTGATAGATTTGAGCTAACAAGAAAAGGAGATTCATATATTCTTTATGCTGCTCGTTCCTAGTGAAGATGAAACGTTTGATATGGAAGACTCCACTAGCAAGTCCGTTCGTATTACATATGGCACAGAGATGGTCCTCAAGTTCCTCTACAAGCCACCTTCTGCAGGAGGACATGTTGCAAGATACCAGTGCAGCACCCGAACAGCAGCGCATGAATCCCCTTGGCATACAGATGCTTTCCAAAGGTCTTCATGAGCAGATTTTCAGGGGTGTTCAAGTACAGTATTCAGATGAAGATATCCAGAAGAGTGTGGAACATCTGCGGAAGCATGACTTGTGGGGCAAAGAGACATCCATCATTCCTGATGTACAGCTGCAGCTGCCCCAGATGTATGGGTCCAACATAGATGAACACTTTCGCATTTTGGCACAAAAGCAGAGCCTTCCATATCTTGAGGCTGCGAAGGAGCTTCTTCAGTGTGAGATTCCACCAGTGCCCCCAGAATGGGCTTGGGAAGTAGGATGGACAAAGTATGGACCAAGTGGGGAGAAGAAAGCTGTGGATTTCCCTGATGAGCGAGTCTTGGTGTTTGATGTGGAAGTATGCATGGATGAAGGGCATTGCCCCACACTTGCAGTGGCTGTTTCTCCAAGTGCCTGGTAAGAGGGCGAAAGCTCTGTATAAGGCTGGACAGGGTTCTTGTTCCTGCAAGCCAGGGGTAGTGAACATGAGGCTCTCCAAATGTTGCTTAGGATTGCAATTTTAATTTTGTAAATACAGTTGTCCCTTCACATTTGCTGGGGTTTGGTTCCAGGACCCCCCGTGAATACCCAGATCCATGAATACTCAAGTCCCATTATATGCAATAGCATAGCAAAATAGTGTCCCTTATATAAGATGGCAAAATCAAGGTTTGCTTTTTGGATTATTATTTTTTAAATGAATATTTTCAAGCCATGAATACTTAAAACCATGAATACAAAATCTGTGACTATGGAGAGACAACTGTAATGATTACTTATATTTATATCCCCCCTTTCCTTTAATGTGTTTATGTGATGCAAATAACTTTCCCTGTCCTCCTCTTTTTTCTGCTTTAAACAAACACCATGAAGAATGGTTAAGGGAGCTGAGAATATATACTGTGTATGTATATATATATATATATATATATATATATATATAGGTATTGAGAGAGAGAGTGAGTGTGAATATTTATACCCCACTCTTCAGTAGCAAAGGCTCTCAGAGCAGATTACAAATTGCTGCCATCTCCTTGACCTCAGGTTTATTTAGCCAGGAGAAGAGAAGATTGAGAGGTGATATGAAATGTCTTTAAATATCTGAAGGGCTATCATGTGCCGTGTAAGTGATCTTGTTTTCTGCTGTTCCAGAGAATAAAACCCAATCAAATTGATTCAAATTGCAAGGAAAGAATGTAACCGAACATTAGAAAAATGTTTCTGATGGTAGGAGCTTTTAAACAGTGGAATAGATTGCCTCAGAAGGTGGTGGGCTCTCCTTCAATTGAGATTCTTAAACATAGTTTGTCTGGCCGTCTGTCAGGGACTCTTTAAAAGTGGATTCCTTTGCTTGCAGGAGTTTGGCCTAAGATGACATTTGTGGTCCTTTCCAACTCTGTTTCTCTCATTAACCCTGTGAACTAGGTCAGATTGAGAGTGACTAACCTGTGGTCATCCAGTGAATTTTATGGCTAGGATGAGGACATGGATCTCACAAGTCCTAGTTCACAGCTCTGATAAGATGGTTTAAAATAACAAGAACTCTAGGGAATACTTTGGATGTGCTCTGTATTTCATTTGTCTCTGATCCCAATGCTGCAAGTTTCCTTTTTCTAAACTTACTAAAAATATCAAATCCACAAATAAATGAAGGTAGGTGCTAATACCCACACATGCTGGGTGGGGTTTCCTTCCTTGGAGGTCTTTAAACAGAGGCTGGCTGGCCATCTGTCAGGGATGCGTTGGACTGGATGGCCCTCGTGGTCTCTTCCAACTCTGCAATTCTATGATTCTATGTTTTGGTGCTTCACACAGCTGTGAGTAATATGAAGATGGGTATAGATTTTCCTTCGGTTTTTTCCAGGCTGTGAGGCCATGTTCTGGAAGAGTTTACTTCTGACGTTTCGCCTGCATCTGTGGCTGAATCTTCAGAGAATGGTTGGGTAGGAGTGTGTGTGGAGTTTATATACTGTGAACCTCTGTTGGGGAGTATATGTAAATTTGTGTATTTGAATGGTTAGTTTCTGAGTGTAGAAATGCAAGGAGGATTAGTATGCAGGTGAAACATCAGAAGTAAACTCTTCCAGAACACAGCTTCACAGCCCGGAAAAAAACCAAGGAAAATCTATGGATGCTGGCCATGAAAGCCTTCGACTTCACATTGAAGATGGGCATGTTTGTTCCTCAGGTATTCATGGTGTAGCAAGCGACTATTAGAGCGACGGTATACCTGGTCCAGCCAACTGACTCTGTCAGACCTCATCCCTCTGGAAACGAGCAGTAGCTCCACCAAGCAAGATTGCCAGGAAAGGCTGGTGGTGGGTCACAATGTCTCTTTTGACCGTGCACACATCAAGGAACAGTACATGATCCAGGTAGATCACTCCTGTCTGCCAATTTGGCCATTTCTTCTATTTTTTCCTCCTTATGTTCTCAATGTTCTTGATGGCCTGCAGAACAAATGATTGTAACATATTATGAACTTGTTTATTACTATTATCTACTATTACTTATTATTATAAAAATGAGCTAGTGTAACTGTCAAGAAGAAATATAAAATAAAGAGAAACAAAGTATATTAGTAGATATCAGTGTTCACCACTAGAAATATTAACCTGTATACAAACAGGTAAAAGTCCAGGTGACAGTGTGGTGTGCAGTGCAGATTATCTCCACTATAGGCAGCAGTATTTTTAGCAAGTCCTTGTGAATCTTTGCAGCTGCAAACAAAACAACTTTTTTGGTTATTTGACACTAGAGCTACATGTTTTTCTGTCACCTTGTGTCTTTAAATTCCAGCCACTTTTTCTTTGCTATAGAGCACTGTCCATGGTGGCTACCTGCAAAAGAAAGTTGTTCCTGTAGCAGGAAGGGTGCTTAATATTTCCAATATCATCTGCTTTTTGGCTACCTGACGTTCCTTAACCATGTTTCTAATAGATATCTGGATGTAAAACCTCAGCTGGAGTGAAATCAGATGGGGGAAGGACCTGTTGGGGGGGGTATAAGCAAGGCACTACCCCTCCCCACTGTTTTCTCTTCCACCATGGCGTTTGCAGGGAAGAGGCAGTAGCCAGGATTTTAGGACAACAAGGATGGAGACAGAATATAGTTTGGAATGTGCCACTCAACAAGAATTATGTCTGATCTGGGCTATACAAGTTATCAACTCTAACACAGCTTAAGTGTTCTCATCATGCTTCCTTGTGATCCTTCTGCGGCATATGCTTGGTCCCTGTTGGAAGACATGATAAAAAATGTAAAGCATGTGCCTTCGAGTCACCTGTCGATTAATGGTGACCCCATGAATTTCATAGAGTTTTTTTTAGTAAGGAATACACATAGGTGCTAAATATTTTATTTGCCTGCTCCCGCATATGCACAGTTGGCACTCCACATTCACTGGGGTTATGGATGCAGGACCCCCACGAAACTGAAAAAATGGCATATGTCATATCTCTAGCCCCCCCCCCAAACCATATTTAACAAAAAAGGTATGATGCATGGATTCAACCCACCTTGGATGCCTTTAAGGCAGCGGGGTTCCTTCGCAAGGGAGAAGCAGGTGACCAGTGGGGCTTACCCCACTGCTGCTGTTCTATGCCATTTTTATTAGGGACTTATATGCTTCACGGCACAGTCTCAGTCTCACGAGGTTTGCAATCCCTATTAAAAATGGCATTGAGCAGCAGTGGATGTAGCAGCAAATAACCCACAAATAATAAAATCTGCAAAAGTTAAACCTGCAAATGTGGAGGGCTGACTGTAGTACTTTTTGATCCTTCAGGTTGCCTTTATTATTTCCCGCCTTAACCATATACAGTTATTTATGTAAATGTGTATTCAACTTAAGCTCATTCTTTGTATTGTTCAATAGGATGTATTCAATGACAGCATGGTGTAGCGGTTTCAGTGTGAGTCTAGTACTTTGGGAAACTAGGGTTTGGATCTCCGCTCAACCATGGAAACCTGCTGGGTGATCTTGGGCAAATCACACTCTCTCAGCCTGACAGTACAGCAATGGCAAACCTCCTCTGAACAAATCTTGAAAACCCGATGATAGGTTCACTTTAAAGTTTCTATAAGTTAGAAATGATTTGAAGGCACATAATGACATCAGTTCAAATGGTCTTTTTTGTGTCCTTTAAACACCTATTTCAGGGCTCTCGGATGCGCTTCCTGGACACAATGAGTATGCACATGGCCATCTCAGGACTGACAGGATTCCAGCGTAGCCTTTGGATGGCAGCAAGACAAGGCAAGAGGAGAGGGCAACACCAGGTTCAGCAGCATATCAAGAAAACACGTGGCAAAACTGATGGCCCCGCAGTAAGTTGGAGAGGAAGTGAGGATTCACTTGCTGTTTTCTTTCCTTCTTTGGTTCAGTTCAACATTTGTTATCTCTCTGCAATCCCAATTAAATATCTACAGGGCTTGTCCCTGAACAATGCTAGTTAAGAACTGATTAATCTAGTCCAGTGCTGAGCTGAGCTGAGCTGCAGGCAGACAAAAGGGTATTGTGGGGGTGGGGGGTCAGAGTGGAAGGTGTTTCGAAAGCAGGATTGCATGATTCCCTCCCTCTCCCAATCATATACCTGTTTAATAACCCATCCTTTGAGAGAAGTAGCAAAAGATGCTGATGAGGATGCATGAGACTGTCATTAACAACTTAACTCATTGTTTGTATTGTTTGACAGGATATAAGCTTCCCTTCAGTGCTGGCTGTTTATTCTTTTGCTGCCTTACTTCTTTGCAGATTGCTTCCTGGGACTGGGTGAACATTAGCAGCATCAACAACCTAGCAGATGTGCATGCCTTATATGTTGGGGGCCAACCACTGGAAAAAGAAGCTCGGGAACTCTTTGTCAAAGGGAGCATGAATGACATCAGGAATAACTTCCAGGTAGAAAAGGAATATAGGGGTCAGTCCTTTCAAAGAATGAAATCAAGGGCCCTAGTATTAAAAATTTAGTATCATGAGGGGGAGGAATCATTAAGGGACAATAGATATGGACACAGATTTTCGGTTGCAACACAATTTGTGTACATTTATTGAGACAAACAGGCAAAGCAAAATTCATTCTAACTTGCCTGTTTTTTCAGAAAGGCATTAGCAAAGCATCCTTAACCTCATAGGACAAGCAGTCTCAGTCTCTCTCTCTCTCTCTCTCTCTCTCTCTCTCTCATTCACACACACCAACCACAGCATGCTTACCTCATTTAGCCTTAAGAGACCAGTGCAGAAATAGTATACTGAGATGGGAGGGGTCAGGTGCACTGAGTCCCAATGACTTCACTTCAGTATTGTTTCCCAGTCTCAGGCTGGTCTTTTTGCCACAGCTATTGGTTATGTTTCCTCTTGGACCAATTTGCTCTGTTCCTTGGGTAGCTCTCTCTCTCTGGCTTTTCTTCGCAAACAAAGATTCAGGAAGGACTCATCCCGCGCTTTCTGCAAGTGCACTGATGACTGAAAAGGCCAATCTGAGATAAACATGTCCAGTTGCAGAAAGCATAGCAGAAGGTCTCCTTGGGTGATGTTTCCGGGTTGTGATTCTTTCTGTGTTGTCGTTTCTTTTCAAGACTTGTTCAGCGTGAGTTCTCAAATAAGGCTGCAGCATTGTGGATAGTGCGTCTCCATGCCTCCCAATGTGAGGCCAGGGCGGACCACTGTTGGTGATCAATTTGGCCGAGCCTGAGATGTTGTTTCAGGGAGTCCTTGTATCGCTTTTTTGGAGTGCCCCTCTTACGCTGACCTGTGGCAAGTTCACCGTAGAGTAGTATTTTTGGGAGGCGATGGTCCTCCATCCTAGAAACGTGCCCTGCCCAGCGCAGCTGTGTTCTCAATATCATGGCCTCAATGCTGGTGATCCCTGCTTGCTCGAGGACAGCAACATTCGTCACATAGTCAGTCCAGTGTATATTTAGGATTGTGCGTAGACAGTGCTGATGAAAGCGTTCGAGGAGTCGTAAGTGGTGGCAATAGGTGACCCATGTTTCAGACCCGAAAAGGAGAATAGACAGTACAATGGCTCTATACACACTGATTTTTGTGTTTTGCCTCAGGTGTTTATTACTCCAGACTCTTTTGTAAAGTCTTCCAAATGCCCTATGTGCCTTTGCTAATCTGTGATTGATCTCTTTGTCAATCTTGGCATCTGAGGAGATGATGCTTCCCAGGTAGGTGAACTGCTGAACAGACTTGGCAATGTCCAGATGATGGTTTTCATCCTGTGGTGCAGGCTGGTAAAGAACTTCTGTTTTTTTATCAGAAGTGTATCTGATAGAAGATTAATTATGTAGCTACTAGGCAGTTTATAACATGCCCTTCAGAACTGGTATGCCATATACAGTCATCCCTTCACATTCGCGGGGGTTACGTTCCACGGACCCCCGCGAATGTGAAAAAACCGCGAATACTGTTTGCCTCCCCACTCCCCCACAGGGCCTTCGTGGGGCCTCCGGAGATCCTCCGGAGGCCCCGCGGAGGCCTTCCCTGCCCTCCCCACTCCCCCCACAGGGCCTTCGCGGGGCCTTCGGAGGGTCTCCGGAGGCCCCACGGAGGCCTTCCCTGCCCTCCCCACTACCCCCCCAGGGCCTTCGCGGGGCCCCCGGAGGGTCTCCGAAGGCCCCGGGGAGGCCTTCCCGGCCCTCCCCACTCCCCCCACAGGGCCTTCGCTGGGCCTCAGGAGGGTCTCCGGAGGCCCCGCGGAGGCCCTCCCAGCCCTCCCCACTCCCCCACAGGGCCTTCGCGGGGCCTCTGGAGGCCCTCCGGAGGCCCCGCGGAGGCCTTCCCTGCCCTCCCCACTCCCCGCACAGGGCCTTCGCGGGGCCTCCGGAGGCCCTCCGGAGGCCCCGCGGAGGCCTTCCCTGCCCTCCCCACTCCCCCACAGGGCCTTCGCGGGGCCTTTGGAGGGTCTCCGGAGGCCCCGCGGAGGCCTTCCCTGCCCTCCCCACTCCCCGCACAGGGCCTTCGCGGGGCCTCCGGAGGCCCTCCGGAGGCCCCGCGGAGGCCTTCCCTGCCCTCCCCACTCCCCCCCCCGGGCCTTCGCGGGGCCTTCGGAGGGTCTCCGGAGGCCCCGCGGAGGTCTTCCCTGCCCTCCCCACTCCCCGCACAGGGCCTTCGCGGGGCCTCCGGAGGACCTCCGGAGGCCCCGCGGAGGCCTTCCCTGCCCTCCCCACTCCCCCCCAGGGCCTTACCGGGGCCTCCGGAGACCCTCCAGAGGCCCCGCAGAGGCCTTCCCAGCCCTCCACACTTCCCCACAGGGCCTTTGCGGGGCCTCCGGAGGGTCTCCGGAGGCCCCGCGGAGGCCTTTCCTGCCCTCCCCACTCCCCCCACAGGGCCTTCGCGGGGCCTCCGGAGGATCTCCGGAGGCCCCGTGGAGGCCTTCCCTGCCCTCCCCACTCCCCCCACAGGGCCTTCGCGGGGCCTCCGGAGGCCCTCCGGAGGCCCCGCGGAGGCCTTCCCTGCCCTCCCCACTCCCCCCACAGGGCCTTCGCGGGGCCTCCGGAGGGTCTCCGGAGGCCCCGTGGAGGCCTTCCCTGCCCTCCCCACTCCCCCCACAGGGCCTTTGCTGGGCCTCCGGAGGGTCTCCGGAGGCCCCGCGGAGGCCCTCCCAGCCCTCCCCACTCCCCCCCTGGGCCTTAGCGGGGCCTCCGGAGGCCCTCCGGAGGCCCCGCGGAGGCCTTCCCTGCCCTCCCCACTACCCGCACAGGGCCTTCGCGGGGCCTCCGGAGGCCCTCCGGAGGCCCCGCGGAGGCCTTCCCTGCCCTCCCCACTCCCCCCCAGGGCCTTAGCAGGGCCTCCGGAGACCCTCCGGAGGCCCCGCAGAGGCCTTCCCAGCCCTCCACACTTCCCCACAGGGCCTTTGCGGGGCCTCCGGAGGGTGTCCGGAGGCCCCGCGGAGGCCTTCCCTGCCCTCCCCACTCCCCGCACAGGGCCTTCGCGGGGCCTCCAGAGGCCCTCCGGAGGCCCCGCGGAGGCCTTCCCTGCCCTCCCCACTCCCCCCCAGGGCCTTAGCGGGGCCTCCGGAGACCCTCCGGAGGCCCCGCAGAGGCCTTCCCAGCCCTCCACACTTCCCCACAGGGCCTTTGTGGGGCCTCCGGAGGGTGTCCGGAGGCCCCGCGGAGGCCTTCCCTGCCCTCCCCACTCCCCGCACAGGGCCTTCGCGGGGCCTCCGGAGGCCCTCCGGAGGCCCCGCGGAGGCCTTCCCTGCCCTCCCCACTCCCCCCCAGGGCCTTAGCGGGGCCTCCGGAGACCCTCCGGAGGCCCCGCGGAGGCCTTCCCTGCCCTCCCCACTCCCCCCCAGGGCCTTAGCGGGGCCTCCGGAGACCCTCCGGAGGCCCCGCAGAGGCCTTCCCAGCCCTCCACACTTCCCCACAGGGCCTTTGCGGGGCCTCCGGAGGGTGTCCGGAGGCCCCGCGGAGGCCTTCCCTGCCCTCCCCACTCCCCCCACAGGGCCTTCGCTGGGCCTCAGGAGGGTCTCCGGAGGCCCCGTGGAGGCCTTCCCTGCCCTCCCCACTCCCCCCCCAGGGCCTTCGCGGGGCCTTCGGAGGGTCTCCGGAGGCTCCGCGGAGGCCTTCCCTGCCCTCCCCACTCCCCCCACAGGGCCTTCGCTGGGCCTACGGAGGGTCTCCGGAGGCCCCGCGGAGGCCCTCCCAGCCCTCCCCACTCCCCCCCTGGGCCTTAGCGGGGCCTCCGGAGACCCTCCGGAGGCCCCGCGGAGGCCTTCCCTGCCCTCCCCACTCCCCCCACAGGGCCTTCGCGGGGCCTCCGGAGGCCCTCCGGAGGCCCCGCGGAGGCCTTCCCTGCCCTCCCCACTCCCCCCACAGGGCCTTAGCGGGGCCTCCGGAGACCCTCCGGAGGCCCCGCGGAGGCCTTCCCAGCCCTCCACACTTCCCCACAGGGCCTTTGCGGGGCCTCCGGAGGGTCTCCGGAGGCCCCGCGGAGGCCTTTCCTGCCCTCCCCACTCCCCCCACAGGGCCTTCGCGGGGCCTCCGGAGGATCTCCGGAGGCCCCGTGGAGGCCTTCCCTGCCCTCCCCACTCCCCCCACAGGGCCTTCGCGGGGCCTCCGGAGGCCCTCCGGAGGCCCCGCGGAGGCCTTCCCTGCCCTCCCCACTCCCCCCACAGGGCCTTCGCGGGGCCTCCGGAGGGTCTCCGGAGGCCCCGTGGAGGCCTTCCCTGCCCTCCCCACTCCCCCCACAGGGCCTTTGCTGGGCCTCCGGAGGGTCTCCGGAGGCCCCGCGGAGGCCCTCCCAGCCCTCCCCACTCCCCCCCCTGGGCCTTAGCGGGGCCTCCGGAGACCCTCCGGAGGCCCCGCGGAGGCCTTCCCTGCCCTCCCCACTCCCTGCACAGGGCCTTCGCGGGGCCTCCGGAGGCCCTCCGGAGGCCCCGCGGAGGCCTTCCCTGCCCTCCCCACTCCCCCCCAGGGCCTTAGCAGGGCCTCCGGAGACCCTCCGGAGGCCCCGCAGAGGCCTTCCCAGCCCTCCACACTTCCCCACAGGGCCTTTGCGGGGCCTCCGGAGGGTGTCCGGAGGCCCCGCGGAGGCCTTCCCTGCCCTCCCCACTCCCCGCACAGGGCCTTCGCGGGGCCTCCAGAGGCCCTCCGGAGGCCCCGCGGAGGCCTTCCCTGCCCTCCCCACTCCCCCCCAGGGCCTTAGCGGGGCCTCCGGAGACCCTCCGGAGGCCCCGCAGAGGCCTTCCCAGCCCTCCACACTTCCCCACAGGGCCTTTGTGGGGCCTCCGGAGGGTGTCCGGAGGCCCCGCGGAGGCCTTCCCTGCCCTCCCCACTCCCCGCACAGGGCCTTCGCGGGGCCTCCGGAGGCCCTCCGGAGGCCCCGCGGAGGCCTTCCCTGCCCTCCCCACTCCCCCCCAGGGCCTTAGCGGGGCCTCCGGAGACCCTCCGGAGGCCCCGCGGAGGCCTTCCCTGCCCTCCCCACTCCCCCCCAGGGCCTTAGCGGGGCCTCCGGAGACCCTCCGGAGGCCCCGCAGAGGCCTTCCCAGCCCTCCACACTTCCCCACAGGGCCTTTGCGGGGCCTCCGGAGACCCTCCGGAGGCCCCGCGGAGGCCTTCCCTGCCCTCCCCACTCCCCCCCAGGGCCTTAGCGGGGCCTCCGGAGACCCTCCGGAGGCCCCGCAGAGGCCTTCCCAGCCCTCCACACTTCCCCACAGGGCCTTTGCGGGGCCTCCGGAGGGTGTCCGGAGGCCCCGCGGAGGCCTTCCCTGCCCTCCCCACTCCCCCCACAGGTCCTTCGCTGGGCCTCAGGAGGGTCTCCGGAGGCCCCGTGGAGGCCTTCCCTGCCCTCCCCACTCCCCCCCAGGGCCTTCGCGGGGCCTTCGGAGGGTCTCCGGAGGCTCCGCGGAGGCCTTCCCTGCCCTCCCCACTCCCCCCACAGGGCCTTCGCGGGGCCTCCGGAGGCCCTCCGGAGGCCCCGCGGAGGCCTTCCCTGCCCTCCCCACTCCCCCCACAGGGCCTTCGCTGGGCCTACGGAGGGTCTCCGGAGGCCCCGCGGAGGCCCTCCCAGCCCTCCCCACTCCCCCCCTGGGCCTTAGCGGGGCCTCCGGAGACCCTCCGGAGGCCCCGCGGAGGCCTTCCCTGCCCTCCCCACTCCCCCCACAGGGCCTTCGCGGGGCCTCCGGAGGCCCTCCGGAGGCCCCGCGGAGGCCTTCCCTGCCCTCCCCACTCCCCCCACAGGGCCTTAGCGGGGCCTCCGGAGACCCTCCGGAGGCCCCGCGGAGGCCTTCCCAGCCCTCCACACTTCCCCACAGGGCCTTTGCGGGGCCTCCGGAGGGTCTCCGGAGGCCCCGTGGAGGCCTTCCCTGCCCTCCCCACTCCCCCCACAGGGCCTTCGCGGGGCCTTCGGAGGGTCTCCGGAGGCCCCGCGGAGGCCTTCCCTGCCCTCCCCACTCCCCGCACAGGGCCTTCGCGGGGCCTCCAGAGGCCCTCCGGAGGCCCCGCGGAGGCCTTCCCTGCCCTCCCCACTCCCCCCCAGGGCCTTAGCGGGGCCTCCGGAGACCCTCCGGAGGCCCCGCAGAGGCCTTCCCAGCCCTCCACACTTCCCCACAGGGCCTTTGTGGGGCCTCCGGAGGGTGTCCGGAGGCCCCGCGGAGGCCTTCCCTGCCCTCCCCACTCCCCGCACAGGGCCTTCGCGGGGCCTCCGGAGGCCCTCCGGAGGCCCCGCGGAGGCCTTCCCTGCCCTCCCCACTCCCCCCCAGGGCCTTAGCGGGGCCTCCGGAGACCCTCCGGAGGCCCCGCGGAGGCCTTCCCTGCCCTCCCCACTCCCCCCCAGGGCCTTAGCGGGGCCTCCGGAGACCCTCCGGAGGCCCCGCAGAGGCCTTCCCAGCCCTCCACACTTCCCCACAGGGCCTTTGCGGGGCCTCCGGAGACCCTCCGGAGGCCCCGCGGAGGCCTTCCCTGCCCTCCCCACTCCCCCCCAGGGCCTTAGCGGGGCCTCCGGAGACCCTCCGGAGGCCCCGCAGAGGCCTTCCCAGCCCTCCACACTTCCCCACAGGGCCTTTGCGGGGCCTCCGGAGGGTGTCCGGAGGCCCCGCGGAGGCCTTCCCTGCCCTCCCCACTCCCCCCACAGGTCCTTCGCTGGGCCTCAGGAGGGTCTCCGGAGGCCCCGTGGAGGCCTTCCCTGCCCTCCCCACTCCCCCCCAGGGCCTTCGCGGGGCCTTCGGAGGGTCTCCGGAGGCTCCGCGGAGGCCTTCCCTGCCCTCCCCACTCCCCCCACAGGGCCTTCGCGGGGCCTCCGGAGGCCCTCCGGAGGCCCCGCGGAGGCCTTCCCTGCCCTCCCCACTCCCCCCACAGGGCCTTCGCTGGGCCTACGGAGGGTCTCCGGAGGCCCCGCGGAGGCCCTCCCAGCCCTCCCCACTCCCCCCCTGGGCCTTAGCGGGGCCTCCGGAGACCCTCCGGAGGCCCCGCGGAGGCCTTCCCTGCCCTCCCCACTCCCCCCACAGGGCCTTCGCGGGGCCTCCGGAGGCCCTCCGGAGGCCCCGCGGAGGCCTTCCCTGCCCTCCCCACTCCCCCCACAGGGCCTTAGCGGGGCCTCCGGAGACCCTCCGGAGGCCCCGCGGAGGCCTTCCCAGCCCTCCACACTTCCCCACAGGGCCTTTGCGGGGCCTCCGGAGGGTCTCCGGAGGCCCCGTGGAGGCCTTCCCTGCCCTCCCCACTCCCCCCACAGGGCCTTCGCGGGGCCTTCGGAGGGTCTCCGGAGGCCCCGCGGAGGCCTTCCCTGCCCTCCCCACTCCCCCCACAGGGCCTTCGCGGGGCCTCCGGAGGGTCTCCGGAGGCCCCGCGGAGACCTTCCCTGCCCTCCCCACTCCCCCCACAGGGCCTTCGCGGGGCCTTCGGAGGGTCTCCGGAGGCCCCGCGGAGGCCTTCCCTGCCTTCCCCACTCCCCCCACAGGGCCTTCGCGGGGCCTTCGGAGGGTCTCCGGAGGCCCCGCGGAGGCCTTCCCTGCCCTCCCCACTCCCCCCACAGGGCCTTCGCGGGGCCTCCGGAGGGTCTCCGGAGGCCCCGCGGAGGCTTTCCCAGCCCTCCCAGGGCTTTCACGGGGCCTCTGGAGGCCCCGTGTCGCGGTTTTGGGGGGGCCCTGGGGGGCCCTCCCAAAACCGCGAATACTCGAAACCGCGAATGTCGAATTCGCGAATGTGGAGGGACAACTGTACTTCAATAATGTTCTTGATAGGTAGATTTCTTGAAATAAGCCTGTCAGTCCTTTAATTGTTACCATTGAACAACCTTGCGTGTAGATGCAAAGTGCAGTCTCCTTCCCTTTCCTTAGCACAGCATGGTTCAAAGTGTCTCTGAGCCCCCATATACAGGTTGGCCCCCGTATCCACTGTTTCACTTATCCACATCTGAAAACATATGTTCTCTCTAAGCTTTTCTGGGTCCTCCAATGTGATTCTGTGGTCAATGCCTGGTGTTCTTCTCCTTGGAAATTATAGGGTTCCCTATTATCCACGGTTTCGGGTATCCATGGGGGCGGGGTCTCAGAATGTATCCCCCATTGATACAGGGGTTGACCTGTACACTTTCCTTACTTCTGTATTTCTAAATTTATTATATTATTGCCCCCTTTATAGTGTCCTCTATCATTTGCAGATGACCCTTCTTTATACCTTGTCTTCTGTGCATTCCATCATGTACATGTACAGCAGGATCACACACCCCCAACCCCCAGAACTCTCTTATAGGCATTTGCATTAGAACTTTGGTCAAGAGACAGAAAGTTACATTTAAAAGGGTTTAGTGAAACAGAACAAAAGTTTGTTTCATTCTGTAATTATGCATTTAGAGGTTAGCGCTTATACGTTGTGTTATGTGTATATCAGTTACATGATAAATTACATAAGGCACTTAGAATATTGAGGGCCCATACATTTATACATTCAGAGATTATAAATTCAACATAAAGCTTATATGTTGTGTTAATGGATATGTTGGTTGCACAATAAATTACTAAAGACATTTAAAATATTGATCTGTAAATGGGGAAAGCCCTTTATACATGACAACATCTCAGTGACATAGTATGTTCTTTGTAGGTAGAATGCCCCAGGTGTGATTGTAGGGTCTAAAAAGGATTTTGGATACCAACCATATGTTTGCCTTAGACCTGCAGTGCTTCTGCTGGTCAGAGGAGACAGTACTGGCCTAGACGGACTGATGATATGAATCAGTTTAAGGTGACTCTTGATATGGCCTTTTATCATTTATCTCTCCATTCTCTTTATTTTTTTCCAAAGGACCTGATGAAATACTGTGCTTGTGATGTCTTGGCAACTCATGAAGTATTCCAGGAACAGCTTCCTCTTTTCTTGGAAAGGTAAGAAGTTGTTAAGGCGTTTTCCTATGCTGAAAATGAGATTCAGATTTAACTTTTGCTCCTATTTTCCAAAGAATGGGGACTCTAAATTGGGAGACCCTTTTCAACAAAGGATTTTGGTGAATTCCATTATGAGAGTCCACTTCCTAGTTAGTCAGGTTGTCAGATTGTCAAAAGATAAAACACTATCAAGCTTTATACTGGTAAGGAGTCTTGATTTCTTTATCCCCATTTGTTTAAGAGGAAAATAGCTGAAACTTACCTGGTTCATCATGGTGGTAAAATATCATTATAGACAAAAAAACAAGAAGTGTAAGTGTCATTTCACCAGGCGCCTACACCTTTTGGAAGTAATGTGTATGCAAAATTTCTGAGTCAGTGCTCTTCATAAACAAATAGAGATATTGTTGACCAAATTTCACCGTAGGGTTGGAAAACTGAAGCAAAGAATTCTGGGAGTTTTAAACGGTTTCATGACATATCATATTAGTAGAATGCCTGTTATGGTGGGCACAGAAAGTGTGAAGGGAAAGCTTGTATATTGTAAGAATCTGGGGACCAGAATATGTGTATATGCTCTTCCTCCACTACCCAGGAATTACTGTCCACAAGGGCCATCCCAGCACTGCTGTCTCAAGAGTGGAGTGCACACTTAATTTGTCTTCATAGGAATAATGGAAACCATACATTGATACTGGAAAAAGTGAAGAGGGTCACACGGTGCAATGATGTTATGGGTGTTAGATCTGTTCATTTTTGATGATTCTACCTGTACAGTCCCAGGTTTTCATCTGCGTGGAACCCATCCTGTGTTCTGCCTGTCAGTTGCTCTTGGCAAGACAGTCTGTTAGGAACCACATACCTGCCAGGGTAAGACACTAGATCCTCCAGAGCATCTGCAGAGAGTCAGGCGTCATCACAGTACTAGGCTATGCAAGTGGCCTCATGCTCAGAGAAATCACTCAGAGACAGAGTGTATAGCATAGCAGGCTTTACTTGTCAAAGAGTAAAGCAGATACATTAGGCACTACAGTAATACAGATATGACACAGATATATCTTAAAGCTGGATAGGACATACAGTCTTGTCAACAAAAAGTTTCTCAGGCTCACTGCTTGAATTTTTTTTCTCACAGAGATACGAACCTTTCCAGGCTCTGCTGCCAGACCTCCCCCACTTTTCTGGCCTCTACAATGCCAGTACCAACAACAACAGCTGGGGATAAGTCACCTTGGCATATGCTGAAAACATATTTCTTTGCACTTGGAAAAACCTACCATTTCACATTAGGAATAAAGAATATACTCTAACAATACCCTGTATTGTAAGGTTGTCCCATGTTTAAGGTTTAAATAGCATTGTCCAGTAACAGCCAGCCAAATGATTTGCAATGTGTGACCAACTCTCTCTTTATGTCTCCATTAGGTGTCCCCATCCTGTGACATTTGCAGGCATGCTGGAAATGGGGGTCTCCTATCTTCCTGTCAATCAGAACTGGGAAAGGTACCTGGATGAAGCCCAGCTTACATATGAGGAGTTGCAAAAGGAGATGAAGAAATCCCTGATGAACCTGGCTAACAGTGCCTGCCAGCTACTTCATGAAGAGAGGTTAATGAGTAGTATAACACTGGTGTAGTGCAGTGTGTCTCAGGATATAATTATGTGTTTACTGAAGACCTAGATCTCAAAGCCTAGGTCTTCATAGACAAATATGTATATTGGGAGCATGAAGTTAATCTGAATAGTGATCAGTGGAGATG
This sequence comes from Gambelia wislizenii, assembly GCA_030847615.1. Classification (NCBI taxonomy): domain Eukaryota; kingdom Metazoa; phylum Chordata; class Lepidosauria; order Squamata; family Crotaphytidae; genus Gambelia; species Gambelia wislizenii. The sequence goes on from JAUMIR010000009.1 coordinate 8,203,283, forward strand.
CAGCAGTTAGCCCTTCCACTAGCTGGGATTCTGGCTGAGGATGGAGACTGGGATATTGGGGGTAAAAGGCAGCTGGGAAAGAGTTGGGTATATCCTCCCACATGGCACTTAACTTTGCAGCTATTTAGTGAAGGTTCTCAGAACACAGTCTTGCCAAAATTTTAGTTATGCCCTTAAATTCTGTAGCTTGCATTGTTGACAAACTTTGGCCTTAGGAATGTTTCGCAAAAGGAAAGGAAACGGTGAACAAGATTTAGCCTTTTGGCTTTGTGATAGATAAGTGTTGTTTCATTAAGCTGAAAATTACTTGCTTAAAAAATTTGACTGTCACTGCCTTAGCCTTGGGAGCATCTTCATTTGTCGTTGGTAATTAATCTTCCAACATACACACTTCACTACTATAAGTTAGTGGATACCTGTAGGCCAATGTGTCACAGATGGCAGTAACTCATGTGTTGTGGTTCGGTTTATGTATCAAACAGGTACAAAGATGATCCCTGGTTATGGGATCTGGAATGGGACCTTCAAGAGTTTAAGCAAAAGAAGAAGAAAATTGGGAGGAAAAAGGCTCAAGACGGTAATGGGGAACTTCCTAAAGTTGCGGAAAAGAACTCCATGATGGAGTTCCAGGAAGGTAAATTAACAGCATAACTAACTGCTTTCCTACTCGCATGGGACATTTGTAGGAATTGTGCATCTCTCTCCTCCTCTCTCTCTTAGCCTTAAATAGAGAGAGGAGGAAAAAAGCTAAGAATGCAGGACACTACCTTAAACTGAGTCTTAATCCAGCTAGTTCAGTATTGTTGCTGCTTACTGGCAGCAGCTCTCTGAGGTCTGTCTCCAGCCCTATTTGATGATGCCAGGAATTGAACCTGGGCCTTGTGTATGCAAAACATTACATTAAGGCCCATGCCTATGCTTACAGGAAGACCAGAGTACAAGCAACCTTCCCTTCAAATCTTGTTTGCAGATCTGAAATATGTACCTTGGTGTGTATCTTGCAGGCAGAATTGAGAATTAAATGTAAAACATTTTCTATTCTGCATTTTTTACATATTAAAAAAGATTAAAACAAAGACTGAATCAGGAAATGAAAAGGAATGACAAAAACAAAACATAATTCATAGCCAGAATAATGCTATCCTCTATGTTGATAAAAGAGAGAAAAAGAAATAGAATCAGGAATCATTACTGTTCATACTACAGTCGGCCCTCCATATTTGCGGGTTTAACTTTTGCAGATTTGATTATTTGTGAATTATTTGCTACCGCCTCTACCTTTTCCTTATGCCATTTTTAACAGGGAATGCAAGCCTTGCGAGACAGAGAGAGACTGTGAGCGTGTGGCAAGGCTTGTAAGTCCCTAATAAAATGGCATAAGGCAGCTGTGGAAGTGGCAGCAAGCCCCACCAACCACCTGCTTCAGCCTGCCGCCTTGAAGGCATTCATGGTGGGTTGAATCCATGGATCTTTTTGTGTGTGTACTTTTTTGTGTGTCTTCAATATGGTTTGGTGTGGGGGGGCTAGAGATATTTGTGGTTTTTCCACTTTCACAGGAGTCCTGTGCCCCTAACCCCAGCGAATGTGGAGGACCAACTGTATATGGTACAAGTAACCGGTGTTAGGGTTTACATATATTTATTTCATCCTTGTGTCTTTTTGGCTGTAGGATCAGCTGAAATATCTTTCTATAATATGATGATCTTTTGGCAGATGACATAAAGAATAATATTTATTTATAAATGAAATTAAGGGGATATCCCATCAAAGTTTTCCATATATTTCTCTCCTTTTCCATTTTTTGATATACTTCTCAATTTTTGTAATAGAGCTGTTGTCCAAATTCTGTTTAACTGGTTATGATGATTGTGTCTGTTTAAAATTTTCCTTTGTTGGACAGATCCAGCCCCAGCTGTAGCAAGGAAAAGTCCAATTTAGTCCTTATGTTTAAGTTGTTTATTTGGTCCAGTCCCTGAAGCAACATCTCAGGCTCGGCCAAATTGATCACCAACAGTGGTCCGCCCTGGCCTCACATCGGGAGGCATGGAGACGCACAATCCACAATGCTGCAGCCTTATTTGAGAACTCACGCCGAACAAGTCTTGAAGAGAAACGACAACGCAGAAAGAATCACAACCCAAAAACATCACCCAAGGAGACTTTCTGCTGTGCTTTTTGCAACCGGACTTGTTTATCTCGGATTGGCCTTTTTAGTCATCAGCGCGGTTGCAGAAAGCGCGGGATGAGTCCTTCCTGAATCTTTGTTGGCGAAGAAAAGCCAGAGAGAGAAAATATTATCAATAATAGTAATTCTCTTTGGCAGCATATATTCTGATTTCTTGTATGTGAAAGAAACTAAACTAAACTATTTGCTCCCAAAATGATTTCACCATTGGCCATTGCAGCCACATGTTTTAGGGATCCATTTTACCACATCCTTTCCAGCAAGCTGTCAACCAAATTTTTATAGATCATAGGAGAGGACATAGATGCCACCTGTGTGTAACCTCAAACACATTTTTTTGGCCAAAGCTGAATAGACTGATGTGAAGGAGAAGTCCATATTATCCCCCCAGTTCTCTTCTGTATGTTATTTCAGTATCTAAATCTGTTTCTTATGCAAACTTAGAACTGTATGGTATACAAAATTTAGTTTATATTAAACAATTATATAAAATAGATACTTGCCCTCTGGTAGTAGCATTAGTGGTGATAGAGTCGTGCTCACAAATAATTAAAGATCTTGGTGTCCCATTGGTCTGAGATAATTTTTTTACCAAATTAGATTGATATTTTTGAAACCAAATGGCTTCTAAAATTCTTAGTTTGTTATCTAAGTGTTCTATTGAACAGGACTTCACTAAAGAATTTCCACTAACAAACAGATATTTAATCTGTGTATTCCTCTATTTTTCCATTGTGCAAATTGGATAAATTTATCAGGAAAAGAAAATTCTGGATGTGAAAGAACTGGAAATAAGGGTGACAACGACAGTACTAATATTTTCACTCACTGATACCAGTTTTTCAGTGTGCTTATCAGAAACAGATTAGTGATACCATGTATCTTTTTAGCTCTCCATGGGCCTGTCTACACTGCAGATATGCAGCAGTTTGATACCACTTTATCCACCATAGTTGTGTTCTGCAGAATCCTGGTATATGTAGTTTAGTGAGGTTTTTAGCCTTTTTTATCAGTGAACTCTGGTGCCTCACCAAACTACAAATACCAGGATTCCATAGGATAGAACTATGTATTGGTGAAGTGGTATGAAACTGCTAATTTTTTTCAGTTTAATGTCTTTAATAACAGTTTAATAACTATTAATGTCTTTAATAATAGTTTAATAACTGTTAATGTAATATACGGTGGACCAACACCACTGATTTCCATAGATATCCACTTTGCAGTCTCAGTGATTTCAGGTGACAGAACTGTCAAGGGTTCTAAGGCCCGAGAAAGGCTTTTTCTTTAAGTATCTGTATGTTCTGTCAGGTTCCCCCCCCCCCCCAATTTCAGGCTTGTGGGCAAAAGGATACAAAAATTTGGTTTTTAACCAAAGCATATAAGAACAGTGAATTTCTGTAGATTGACACTTGTATACAAGTCAATGTTCTCTTTCTGGAGATGCCTCTCCCAGTTGTCTTTAGATTCCTGTGTATTTGAAAACACACACACACACACACATTCTAATTCTTCTAGGCCGTTATGAGCCTTAAAATCTGTTTGTTGGTTTTTAATGAACAACAACAAAACACCTGTTCTGTATTAGCTGTTGCATTCTGCATTGGCTTATAGCATGTGTGGGCAAAGTGAGGCCCTGGGGCTGTATATGCCGCCCTCCCCCAGATCTTTTCGTGGCCCTTGACATCTCCAGAATCCCCAGACTTACCTTTTTCTGGCCAAAAAGAGGGCAAATTGCTGCCTCTGGAAACCTTCAGATGCAACCATTTATCCTTTAAATTGTTTGCATGGCCTCCCTGCACTGTTTAACATCAAAAATACCAATTTTTAAGAACCAGAAGTGGACTTCCTGCCACTTTTTAAAATTTATTTTTGGGCAGTCCATTGTGGCCCCTGGAGAGTCCCAGGGCATAAAAGTGGCTCCTGGACCTGCTGCATTTTCCCATCCCGTGTTACGGGCTCTCTAGGTCAGCATACAGTTGTTGGCCATGCATATTCTTATGTGTCATGAGACAGGATGTAGTATATTTATGAAATCACCTCCAAATTATTGTGCTTCTCTTAGAAATGCCCTTTTCTGGTTTCTTATATCATGAGAATAGATCCTGGTCCCCCAACTGAAGAGGAAGAACAGAGCATCCATGAAAGTCGACTATCCTTGGATCGTCTGAAGGAGACTGTGGTTTTGCAGCCAAAGAGAATTCAACATCTACCTGGCCATCCAGGGTGAGTTGCTAAAGAAAAATTACATATGTTCATCTTCTAGCCTTTTTAGGGTCCATGGTTAATCTCCTGACTTAAATTATTTCATGCCTTTGGGGACCTTGCATGTCCATGTTTTTCCATGGTTTGGAAATCAGATTACTTTGATGTGCAGAATTGTGTCTGCCCTTGGAGAATGCAATCAATAGTAAGCACAATTTCCAGCTACATGACTGGAGCCAGTAAATCAGATTATAATATTCTAATTCTTTACTATTTGCAGCCTAAAAGGTTCTAAAAGAGAAGAAATATTGGCTTTGAAATTAAGCGGGAGATAGTGAAGTTTTCTGCACCTTTCTCAAGTATCTCAGTCTCACTTCCACTGTCCACCCATATCTCCTATCAGCTCTTTTTATTTGGTTTCAGTACTGCTCCAAAGTGATGTTCTCTGAGTGCTTTGGAATAAAATACAAAATTAAAATACAATGATATCATAAAATAAACATAGGTAGTGATTTCTTTCTTTTTAAATCATCAATTTAAAAAGTTTAAGGGCTACATTTCCCCCAGCACAGGTGGTACCGTAAATTGTGTCCACGGTTGGATGATCCCGGTTGGGTGCCTGGGCCCAGCCTTATCAGCCTTCAGATGAGAGTAACCCCAAAGCTCATGAGGCTTACCTGGGATGGTTTTCCACTGCACTACTCTGAGAAATATGGCTGGGGCTACCTGGTACCAGGGAGAAAGGACAACCTGGCAGACCATGCTCCAGGTGATAAACTGCCTGCTTGTCCCTTCAGGTAAGAAAACAGAGGGCTTTGGGGGGAAATAGAGTAACGAAGCTAACCTTATAAATTTTGCCATATAAATATAACCTTATAAATATAAAGTTAGTAATATTGTTATGTAATGTACAGTGTACAGATGAATGTATATATTCACAGAAGCGGGTAGGTTCCTGTGCCAAAGGGGATTGAAGTTTGGGAACAGGGGGCAGCAAAGGAAGGGTTGGGAAGGGAGAGGAAAGGTAGCAAAAAAAGAGAGAAGATTAGAAAAGCCAGATACTGTAAGGGATGAATGTGAATGGAGTTTCCTACATCAATCTCCAGAACAGGTATCTCCCTTCACGACCCATTCAAAGCCCTCTATCCTGAGCAGTTGCCACACAAAGGCAAACAAACAAAAAAGTTAGTCTCATCAGGAGAGACAGCAGAGGGAACCTATTCACCAGTGTGCAGGTGTGACCTCCATTGTCTTTAGCTGAAGCTGTTTCTTTTCAGTCAGTTCCAAGTGCAGTTTGCCCAAAGTGGCCCAGCCATGCCCTTTAAACTCTGAAGCCAGAAGACTAGGGTAACTAACTTCTACCCCCTCAGTCCCATATCGTGTGGAATTACTTTGAAGTCATGGCTTGGTACACCACAGTCAAGTACAAGTGAGATGGCGTGGGGAAAATATCTTATTAAATCCACTCTGCATCCCCACTCTTTATTAAAAAGCATGCTCTCCAGAGATCAATGGTAAAGCACAAGTTTTGCTCAGTTAAGTCAGTGCCGTTTCCTTCTAAGTAGATTTTTAAAAATTCATAGGCAGGCATCAGAGGGCATGAGTTTAGCCAGCTAGACATATTAGCAAGTGCAGAATGGGGGAAGGGGGACAGAGGGAGGAAAGCAAGAGAAAAGGAAATAGGGAAGGTGAGTTGATGTGATTGGACCAAGTACACCAACCTCCCGGCTGGGTAATGTAATATTGGTGAAGTTCAGGATTGTTTGCAGTTGGATTGAAGAAATAAGACGATTTACTGGATTCAGTTCAGTAGGGTGGACATTGTAAAAGCTTAAATGTGGTTCAGTGAAACTCTTTCTGTAGGGTTATTGAGCATCTATATCGGGAACATTGCAAGGAAAAAGGCAAAGAGGAGCCTATTTCACTGGACACCCCCTTGGAAGAGGAGCTAATATTAACAGAAAACAGCACTGTCTGGCAAAAGGTAAATATGTGTATCTCAGAACTAAGATAAAATATCAATATTATTATATGGTGCAGCTCTTATCGTTTCAGATAACAAGTAGAGGAGAGGCACGTTTGATGCTTTTTTCCAGATTAAGAAGAGGTAGCTCCCTCAGTAGCTGCCTAAATATCCAAAAAGCACCAGATCCCATCTGATCTTGGAAGCTAAGCTGGGTCAGCTTTGGTTTGTACTTGAATGGGAGACAACCAATGAATACCAGGTGCTGTAGACTATATTTCAGAGGAAGGAACTGGTGAAATCACCTCTTAGTATTCCTTGCCTAAGAAAACCCTATGGGATTCATGGGGTCATCATAAAGCGAGAGGCGACTTGAAGGCACATACACACAGCTCCCTCAGTACAGAAAACAAGCATAACAAGGATGAAGTCAGGTGATAATCTGTGCTAGCTTTCTACATGCAAGGAATCTCCCCTGCCCATGCAGTAGAACTCCTCTTAGTCATATGGAGGATCAGGAAGATAAATGATGATATGAATTCGGAGAGAAAAAGGGCATAGCATGTTTAGGATGTCTCTCTTTCTTTTTTGTCAGGTTGAAGAGCTCAGCCACCTGGATATGGATACGGATTTAAATATCACAGTCAATCAGTTGAAGCAGGTAATGACATATCTCATCAAGAGAGAGAGCAAAATCAGCACTTGGCATCTGTCATTCAGATTTGTGGGCCTGGTATTTGGCATGTTGATCTTGGAATGCTGGAAAAAAGTTTGAGCACTAGGCTCCTATGATTTTGAACTCTCCAGGGAGGTCTTGCCTATATTACAAAAGACTAGTCTGTTAGGGGAGATAATAAAAGTAGCTTTTCCCAAATATTTTATCTATTCTGGCAGCCCTGGAATGAACAATGGGAGGCATTGTAAATGCCAGACTTTGAGACAAATATACTTTTTTTTAAATAAATGATTTTTATTAAACACGTTTCTCATCTTCATAACAATTAGTACAATTAGCACATTCATAAATTCATTCATTATCTTATACATTCCTTTATCTTCCACATATATTCTTATCATTTAGATTCATAATCCTTTCATTTCATACATTGCTTCTAAACCTTTCCTTTTTATCTAATTTATCTAAAAAAACAATTTCTTCCCTATCTTCTTCCTCACCTCAATCAAACCTTTCATCTTATCCATTCTTGATCTCATCCATACTCCATTCAATATTTCCCATTAAGATTTATCACCTCTAATCTATTAACCAAAATAAATTGCCTTTCAGTGTAATATTATATCAGTTTACAACAATTTCCTATGCAAAAAAACAAGTTTTTTGGAACAAAAAAATATTTTCCTATAATCTTCTTTTTATACAAGAAATCCAGTATTAATCCAGCTACCCCAAATTCCAGCGAGATAATCTCTGGTCTCTTTCCATTTTTTTTTCAAAAAATTCCACATTTTTATTTTTAATAACTTTTGTCAATTTATCCAAATATATCAATTCTACCACTTTAATTGACCATTCCTCTCTGGAGGGTATGCTCTCTAGTTTCCAATGTCACATGAGTACTATCCTAGCGGCAAGAATTAAATTAAATAAAATTTTCTCCTCTTCCTTTTTTACTTTGTCGCTGAATATACATAACATAGATTTCTGGGCGCATTTGAAATTTTCTTTTTAATATTTTCTCTATTGAGCTATAAATCATTATCCAAAATTTATATACCTGCTTACATGACTGCCAGCAATGATAAGAGACAAATATACTTTGAAAAGAACATGTTCTGGCTGGAATGGATGACAAGAACGTTCTCCTTTCAGAGCCCTTTTTTGGAAATGCTTCTCTGTACCTTATTCAAGTTTTATAGTTCACAGCCTATATAAGTGGGACACTAGGTACCTCTTGCATCTCAGGTTGTCTTCTTTTCTACATTCTTGTCTGAAGCCCAGCTAACCCTACAAGTGAATTTTCCAACAGGATGAAATTGAATCTGCACAGAGTCATCCTGACTATCACCATGGCAATGGACCGTATAATGAGGTCAATATCCCTGGGTGCTGGTTTTTCAGGCTGCCTCATAAGGTATGTGTGAACTTCCCAGGTGTTTCTTGTATATCATAGGATATTAATTCTTCTGGAGCTCAGCAGTTAACTAAACTTTACAGAAGTATTTCAGCAATTAAGCAAGAAATCAGCCTTTGTGGTATATGGAAGATGTTTACCCCCACACAGATAGCATTGTTTTCTTTGTTTATTTCAGTACGCACGGTTCGTTTTTCCCCCCTCCCCCAGTTAGTTTATTTTATTTTGATTGATATTCTTGTGCAAACTGAAGTGTACAAGTTGGATGCTGTATTGATGTTGCACCTCATTTCTGTGCCATTGAGATTGACTTTGGCTAGGGGGCCTCCTGCTAAATCCTTCTGACAGAATTGTTTTTCTCCTTGATTACAACAAAAACAAGAACAAAGAAAGGAACATAAGCAAGAGGTACCAGAGTTTGGCTTTACCTGGAAAGTTCACCCTGTGACCTTAGAGACGTTTTGCCTATTACCAGATGTGTTGACGTGTTGCTTGTTAGGAATGGAAGGACATTCTACCCATCCCCTAAAGGCTTTGTTTGAACATTTGACAAGTGGTTGTTGTTGTTGTGTGCCTTCAAGTCATTTCTGACTTATGGCGATCGTAAGGTGAAACTATCACAGGATTTTCTTGGCAAGATTTGTTCATAGGGGGATTGTCTTTGCCTCCCTCCAAAGCTGAGAGTGTGTGATTTTGCCCAAGATCACTCAGTAGATTTCCCTGGCTGAGTGGGGATTTGAACCCTGGTCTACAGAGTCAGAGTCCAAGCTCAAACCACTACACCACACTGGCTCTTGACAAGCATTAAAGAGGTTGTAATCCAGTAGTTTCCATGTAGAATGTCCCCAGTTCATTTCCTTAGATTTGTTAAAACTGGGATTTTGGGTAAGAGGAGAGAGAGGGACCCCACCTGAAAGCCACTCCCAATTGGAGTAGGCAATACTAGGATAGATGGACTAAACCAGGGTCAAGAAACTGTTTTGGTTGTAGAGGCTGCCTTGTACTCAGGACCATTCTTTAGGGCTGCCTCAAGTCCCTTTGCTCCAAGGTCCATCCGGCCATTCCTCCATGCCTGTTTCCACTTTCTGCATGCACAAAGAGGCATGGATTTCTTTCCTAGAGATAGGAATCATGCAGCCCTCTAGATGTTGTTAGACTTGAACTCCCAACAGCCCCAGCCCACTTAGTCAATAGTGAGGAATGCCAGGAGATGAAGCTCAACAACATCTGGAGGACCACCCTGCTGTATAGACATTTCCCACACTCTACTATATAGAGAAAGTCCTTTTGTTCAGTAAGTCCCAATGGGGTGGAAAGGGCCTTGAAGGTATTGCCCTTGTTATCTCTAGTCAATGACCAGAAATGAATCAGCAGCATTCCCCCCAACATGATGCTTGATTTGCCAATTGTGAAGGGCCCAAGGGAATCTTTCCCACTCTGGGGGAGCAGGGCTTCAGAGAGAGGGAATAGGGGTCTTTCAGACTCTAAAGCAGTTGTGGTGAACTTTCACCCTTGTGCCCCTGCAGCAGGTCACAATACCTTGTTTTCATCTGAAAATTGTCTAAAAACAGAATTCACTTCCAACTTAAAATAGGCATTGGTCTACAGGAGGACGCACCAGATCCTGTATGATCTGGAACCTGGTTAATACTAGATGGGAGACCACCAGCAAATACCAGGTACTGTAGGGTATATTTCAGAGGAAGGAACTGGCAAAAACACCTCTGAGTATGCCTGGCCTAAGAAAACCCTATGAAATTCATGGGGGTCACCATAAGTCAGCAGACGACTTGAAGGCACATATACATGCACAGAAGTCTATCGGGGCAGAAATTGGGAGCTGCAGAATTTTAACACTCTTCTGGGGTTTTTTGGCCATTTGTGGCCTTTTGTGGAAATTGCTCATAATTTGTTTAGTCGGGGGGGGGGGACCTAGGGATTCCTGGGGAAGCCTAGAGACCACATATAGCCCATGCCATGCTCAGCTTGCAAGATTGAAACTACACCCTATGATTTGGAATAGCCCATAGCCTGGTGGTTTGTCTTCAGCATAAGACAGCTTCACATGAAGAAAGGAAGTCTTTTATGCTGGCTAAGCCTGTTTTAAAAGTGATGTGTTGAAACAAAGCAAACCTCTCTTTCCTGCTTTTAAAAGGATGGGACTGGCAACAATGTTGGCAGTCCATTTGCCAAGGATTTCTTGCCCAAGATGGAAGATGGCACCCTGAAAGCTGGTATTGGAGCCACAGATGGGACACAAGCTCTTGAAATCAACAAGAAGATCTCCTTTTGGAGAAACGCCCATAAACGAATCAGGTGAGCAGGGCCCCTTGAAATCAGTTTACAGATATGTATGGCTGCAAGATAGAGGTCTCCCTCTGATTATTATGCATTGAATTCTGTACTCTTAAATCTCCCCTCTCTTCTCCACTCTGCCTCTCCCCACAAACAATTACAATTCTCATGGTTGGATTCTGACTTGATCAGACTGAGAAGACTTCATGTAACAAGTTATCTCTGTATTGGCCACTGAAGGAAATGGTTTACACATCTAGCTCTTGTATAATGTTGATTTTTTTATAGTGTTGTTTCTGCCCAAGTCCTCAACTTGCAGAGAACTCAGGGAGGGTGATTTTGTGCTAGATATGGGTGGTCAGTATTGTCAACTTCATGATTGGCTTTGGGGAGTCCTGAATTAATTGCTGTCATTTTGCCTCTGTTTTTTTTCTGTTTGGTCTTTTAGAAACTAGGACCTGGGGTTTCATATGCTCTTACAGGAAGACACGGATGATACAAAATCTTTATCTTCTGTTGTGTTTGCTTTTCAAAGTAAGTTTTCCTTGATCCTGCATTTCATGTTCTTTGTTCTATCAGTTCCCAGATGGTGGTATGGCTGAAGAAAGGGGAGCTACCTCGATCAGTTACCAGGTATATATATGGAGATGTTCTCCTTATTGATCTTTCCTTATATACTGTGTAATATGTTAGCTCTGACATGTTACAAAAATAACTTATACCTAAAATCCACTATAAAGCACAATAGTATATAATTAGTAATGTTTTTGTAAGTAGATGACTATATTCCCTGGCAGCTGATAGTGCAATCTAAATACCAAACATTTCACTCCAAACTGATGGTGCAGAAGGTGCTTCATATGGTCTCAGATGTTGACAAATGGCAAAGATGACAACCTACAGATAGCCATTTTGTTGATTTCTAATGCAGTTTTTCTTTGCTGACAGGCCCCATATATTATATATTTCTGGCAGAGCTGATATTTTATTCCATGTTCAGTTCCTTGAATCTCCACATAATGGACCCCAGAGCTTGTTTACATGTTCATGATCACTATGAAAGAACACATTCCCGTGCTAAAAAGGAGGAGGGTATGAAAATCATCAGTCAGTCAGTGAGAGAAGTCAGTGCTTGTTCCCTTTCTTGAAATTCTTAGCTTTGAAAAAAGGGGCAGAAAATGATAGTCCCCAACTTGCCTTTAATTTTCTGTCCTTACTATGGTAGTGATAGTTAGGGTTTTGTATATTATTGCCAAGGAAATTCAAAAAGACACCAATTCTGCTCTCAATTAAAGTAAAGAGAATTCTATAACATTAATCAGCTTGCATCCTTTTTGCTGTGTAAACAGGTATTTTCACTAGGAAAACAAGTATTTTAATTTTTACAGAAGTTGAGGTAAATGTGGACATCTGAAGTGAATGGGCTAGGAATGTCTCTCTAGAGTCATTAGATAAAAGTGATAGCCTTGGAGAGCACAGAAATGTTGTCCATTGAACATTGGAAACATTTTCAAGACTATTGTTAATAGATTTTCAAAATGTTGCCTCAGTCTCTTTCAGTGGTTGGCTATGTAAAAAGCTGGCATTGGAATTGGAAGACCTGACCAAAAGATTAATGGCCAAATTAGAGTGCTAAATATTAATGAGCATACACTGAGCTATCTAGGAAAGACCCTTTAGCAGTTCTAGGTTTTACATAATGTGTCAGTTTAGTTTCAGCCACAGATATTCATTATTGAGTCCAGTGCTTGGATTTCTGCTGCACTTTGAAATGGCTTCACACACTGAAATATTTCTAGGCACCCAGACTATGACGAAGAGAGTTGCTATGGAGCCATCCTGCCCCAGGTGATAACTGCTGGGACAATAACTCGTCGAGCTGTAGAACCTACCTGGTTGACTGCCAGCAATGCTAGAGTATGTATTTCTCCATTTCTGTTGCTGTTGTTGTTAAGAAAGGAGAAACAAAACTGAGATACAGGTCATGAAAGTATCCAGTTTTTCTGTACCCATTAATATCAGTTTATTCAAAATTGAATCATTTTTGTCTAAATGTAACAAGGTAGTGGTGACAGGGGGTAAGTAGGTAAAGCATTCTGCTCTTTTTTGTTACTTGCTAGAAGACAAATTACTGTCTGAAGTGGAATTCAAAGTGACACCACCCCCCAAAATACTTTTAAAAATGCACACTCAGACACTAGTTACTGCTTTAGTCTATACCTCAGCACCATGCCACTGTCTGAAATAAGTTGCTTCATTCTGCCAGATGTGAAGATTGGCCACAGCAACATGCAGAATTGAAATAGAAATATGTGTATGTGTTACACCACATATAATGTGTTTTAAGAACATCTGGGAGTTTAAGACAGAACTGATAAAATGGTGCAAGAGAATCAATTTATAATCATACTGATTAAACAAAATTTAATAACCTAGAAGTCCTTCTTGCTATTGGCTGTATGTAATGGAAGAATGGAAAGAGTATTCTCAATTATTCTTTTCCTAGTCAAAAAAATGTGTTTTCCCAAGACTTGGGAAACCCATCAGGAAGAATAAAACATCAATGAGACTTTTGCAGTTTCCCCCCTGTATTCAAATGTCCTGAAATGTTCTGGAGGAATTATTCTGCTGAGAATAAACCAGACATGTATTTGTCAACAGAATAATTCCCCATGAATATACTGGGATGTTTGAATACCAGCAGACTACTGCAAGAGAAATGCTCATTTTCTTCAAAAACGGGGAGAAAACTATGCCAATTATTTGTCCTTACATGCAAGGATGAAATAGTGGGGGAATTTACATTCCTTGTGTGGTGAAAGTCTGCAGTCTAGCAAGAGTGGCATAGAAAGGGACTTTCTTCGGTAGGCATAGGGTTGACATGGTGACAGTAGAACCTATTTTTATGTGTCTAATAGGCAGACCGTGTGGGCAGTGAGCTGAAAGCCATGGTCCAGGCCCCTCCTGGCTATCACCTGGTTGGAGCTGATGTGGATTCCCAGGAGCTTTGGATAGCTGCCGTCTTGGGGGAAGCACATTTTGCTGGCATGCATGGTAAATGTCTTCACTTTCAATAGCTTTCCCTTGTTGGTTTTATGTTTAGCATTTGGTAGTCAAACCTATACTCACTGTGAACATGAAAGTTATGTTCTGTTATCATTGCTAATGGTTGTCAATAGTTCTTTCTTAAAAATGTCTTTCCTGTTTGTTTTTAAAAAGATGACAACCTTAGCATTGAGAAGCAACATCCTGAAACCTGTTTAAAAATGAAACTGTATTTTATGTGAGCCACCTTGGGTCCCTTCTGGGAGAAAGGCGGCATATAAATTAATTAATTAATTAAACAGATTGGTTAAGATTTTGTGATTTTGCCTGGGATGGAAAGATTAAGTGCTGAGTGAGGCACTGGTATAGCAGTGTCTGACAACTGGAAATCTTAGAGAGCAAGCTTGTGAAATTTCAACAGATATCTCTTTTGGGTGTATTTCTGCAAAAATAAAGGCTGGAGTCTTTTTTGCTTAAAAATGAAAGCTAGATATATCAGCTGAATCCTACAGCTAGTGTTATTTTATTATTATTTTTTTACACTTGCACAGCAGCATTGCAAATATATAGTCACCCCCCACACTCCATTGTTATTTTGTTTATGTTTTACTTCATGGCAGGCTGCACAGCTTTTGGCTGGATGACTCTTCAGGGAAAGAAGAGCAATGGCACAGACCTGCACAGCAAGACAGCCTCCACAGTGGGAATCAGCAGAGAACACGCCAAAGTGTTCAACTATGGCCGCATCTATGGGGCAGGGCAGCCCTTTGCAGAGCGCCTTCTCATGCAGTTCAACCATCGCCTCACAGAGCAGCAGGCCAGTGAAAAGGCTCGCCAGATGTATGCTGTCACAAAGGGGATCCGGAGGTAAGGCTGCCTTGGGAAAGAGTTGTTGTTGTTGTGTGCCTTCAAGTCATTTCCCACTTATGGTGACCATAATATGGTGACAGGGTTTTCTTCTCAAGATTTGTTCACGGCGGGGGGGGGGGGGATTACCTTTGCCTTCGCCTTCCTCAGAGACTGAGAAAATATGACTTGCCTGAGGTCACCCATGGCTAAGCAGGGATTCAAACCCTGTTCTTCAGAGTCTTAGTCCAACGCTCAAACTACTATACCATCTTGACTCTCTGGGGTTAGCCTCTGCTTAATCAGCTCTTACCATATAGTAACTGTAGGTGCAGTCTTTAATCAGACCAATTTAAAAAGGCATCCAGCAGTATATTTTTGAACAAAAACTTGATATTAAAAAACACAACCCCAAGTTTGTGTTCAAAAAAAGCAGTTTGGCTATACTCTCAGATAGGTGATAGTGTCTTTTTTCAGCTGGGTCTAGCTACAGTATACATGTATAGTCGGACCCCCGTACTTGCTGAACCAAATTCTGCAGTTACAGTTATCCACTCTATGGAATGTATACCATAGAGTCTTCTTAGAAAATGACTAGAGCGGTGTTCTCTAAATATTTTTAGGTCCTCCAAGGCAACTCTATGGTATTAAACCATAAGTCCCATTATTTTCAGGCATTTGCTGTTATCTTTGGTTTCCAGTATCCATGTTAAGTCCTGGAACCAAACCCTTGCAGATACAGGGGTCCAACTGTACACAAACGATCTAAAACAAAGGTGTTTTTCTGAAAATTTTAATTTATATGCAAATTCATACAGATGAAAGAAAAAGTTAGTTAATGCCCATTAGAGCATTAATTACAGTGACTTTGTGTGACATCCTTAGAAACAATGTTTCCATCTCTGCTACATATTGAGCAGGTTATTTGCCTTTTAGCCTCCCTAGTTTACTTTTTTTAGAAATAGATACTTTCATAGAACCATAGAGCTGGAAGGGACTGCAAGAGCCATCTGGTCCATCCCCCTGACATGGAGGAATACACAGCTAAAGCACTTCTAGAGATGCCCATCTGCCCTCTGTTTAAAGACATACAGTTGAGGAGAGTCCACCATCAGGAAGTCCTTTGTAATGTTTAGGTGGAATCCCTTTTCTTGCAATTTAAATGCATTGGTTTGTGTCCTAATCTTTGAAACAGCAAAAAGCAAGCTTGCTCTTCTCATCCCTCGATATTTAAAGAGGATGGGTATAAAAAGATTCCTGTTTTGTCCTTGGCTGTACTACCATGGTGACCATTCCTACTGAGGGAGAAGATTCTGGTAGTTTGGGCATGCTCTGAATAATTTATCTACTTTATATGTATGAAGATGGGCAAACAGATTACCCTGCTCAGTTAAGGCTAGTAGCTAGGTCAGACTGGCCAAAGACTGAGGAGGATTTCTCCTTTATAGAGCATATGACTTGGTCTCAGACAATTCATCCAAGTAAGCTTTTCCTGGGCACCTTCCTATACTGTCGGCCCTTCGTATCCATGGACTCTGCATCCACGGAGTCCATCACCCTTGGCTTGAAAATATTCCAAATAAATAAATAAATCCAAAAAGCAAACTTTGATTTTGCCATTTTCTATAAGGGACATCATTTTACTACACCATTGTATATAATGGGACTTGAGCATCCACGGATTTTGATATCCACGAGGAGTCCTGGAACCAAATGAACCAAGGGATACAGTGAACCTGTATTGTGTTTCTTGGCTCCCATTTGTGCTGTGCAAATGGTCTTACTTAGGGATACTTGCTTGGGGTTTTTCTGCCTCCCTTTCATTTTCAGTTTCATTTTCTATTCCATTCTTTTCTTGTAGGTGCCACCTGTCCAAGGAAGGGGAATGGCTAGTGAAAGAGCTGGGCATCCCTGTGGACAGAGCAGAGGATGGTTCTGTGTCCTTGCAAGATGTGCGGAGGATACATAGAGAAGTGGGGAAAAGGTAAAGGGATATGTCCAGTTTTCTTCTAGATTATCATTTCAATAATTATTAATACTAAAGTAAAATAAGTCCTCTAAACACTCCAGCATAAAGCATCTGTATAGAATGTAGATATTTTTCTAGGTCACTGAAGTTTTGCATCCTGATTACTGGAAATCCTTCTCAGCCATCATTGTAGCTTTTGAGGCATTCACTAGGAATTGCTCACACATCCACCTTTGCAAGCATAAAGGGCTGTAAACTCTTGGGATTTTGCTACAGCTGAATACTGATAACATAGCAATCGAAAGTCTCTGCCTCACACCACTTATTTTTTCTATGCTGGAGTTTGCTGTACAGGTGTTCTACACACATCCTTTTTCAGTGGTAACTTCAGAAAAAAGATGCCATCACTTAAGTCCCCATTATATAATGCCCTACTCCCCCAATAATTGTGGAATGCCATTCTCAGAGAGATTTGCCTGGCACCAGCTTGATTTTGGGAGATCAGAGGAAGACCTTATCCTTGCAGGTCTTTTACATAATTCTAAAACCATTTAATAACTACCCTTGTCCAGGTTGGTTCAATAGTTACCTTTATCTTGGAATATGTTGTTTCTGTTTTTAAGTTTCTGTTTTTAAGAGCCACTGTGGTATAATGGTTTGAATGTTAGACTAGGGCTTTGGGTGACTTGCGGTTCAAATCCCCACTCAGCCATGGAAACCCACTGGATGACCTTGGGCTAATCACAGTCTTTGAGCCTTAATGGCAAACCTCTTTTGTATGAATCTTAAGAAAACCCTATGATAGGATTGACATAATTTGGAGTCAAGGCTTACAGCAACATATTGGTTTCTATTTGTATTATTGTGGTTTTTCATCACATATTTCTCCCAAAGATCTACCAGATCTTTTTCTGCCATGCTTCCTGTCTGTTCTTGCTTGTCAGGGTTGAATACTTTGTAGGCCCTGGCCTATGGAAAAGTAAGGTTGCTGAAGGTCGTACCCCTTCTGACTACCTTCTGTGCTACCAGCCACATTGTGGAGGTTTGCAGTTATATTGCTGAGTTCTTATATTGCAGGTCTCGAAAGAAGAAGTGGGATGTGGTCTGTCAACGAGTGTGGACCAATGGGACAGAATCTGAAATGTTCAACAAACTGGAAAGCATTGCTATGTCAGAATCACCTTGCACCCCTGTTCTCGGCTGCCGCATCAGCAGAGCATTGGAGCCGGCTGCTGTGAAGGGTGAAGTGAGAGAGCGCTCCTTTGATACTGAATTCTAATTTTGCTTTAAACAGATATTTTTGGTTTTGGGGGTGGTAGTGATTGTTCACCTTCCATTATAAGTGCCCTTACTAGAGATGTAATATGGGAAGAGAGGAGTGTGTACTGAGTTCTCTTGCCAATAAGCACCAGAATGTCTCTCTCTCTGGCTTTTCTTCGCAAATGAAGATTCAGGAAGCACTCACCCCACGCTTTCTGCAAGTGTGCTGATGACTAAAAAGGCCAATCCGAGATAAACAAGTCCGGTTGCAGAAAGCACAGCAGAAGGTCTCCTTGGGTGATGTTTTTGGGTTGTGATCCTTTCTGCGTTGTCATTTCTCTTCAAGACTTGTTCGGCGTGAGTTCTCAAATAAGGTTGCAGCATTGTGGATAGTGCGTCTCCATGCCTCCCGATGTGAGGCCAGGGCGGACCATTGTTGGTGATCAATTTGGCCGAGCCTGAGATGTTGTTTCAGAGTCCTTGTATCGCTTTTTTGGAGTGCTCCTCTTACGCTGACCCATGGCGAGTTCACCATAGAGTACTATTTTTGGGAGGCAATATAAGCAGCAGAATGTCTCTCTCTGGCTTTTCTTCACAAACGAAGATTCAGGAAGGACTCATCCCGCGCTTTCTGCAAGTGCACTGATGACTAAAAAGGCCAATCTGAGATAGACAAGTCCAGTTGCAGAAAGCACAGCAGGTCTCCTTGGGTGGTGTTTCCAGGTTGTGATTCTTTCTGCGTTGTCGTTTCTCCTCAAATAAGGCTGCAGCATTGTGAATAGTGTGTCTCCATGCCTCCTGATGTGAGGCCAGGGCAGACCATTGTTGATCAGTTTGGCCGAGCCTGAGATGTTGTTACCAGATAGTTAAATCATTAATCTCCAGCCATCTGTATGAATTATGTAGCTACAGTTCCTGATGTCAGATTCCCCCCCCCCCGATGTGCTTTACTTCAGAAAGTGCTTGGTAATCCATTAATTTATATGGTATCACTCTATGCTGCCACCACAGCAGGAAAAGATGTTTTCTTCGCCATCATCTCCTTTGCAGATATAGGATGGTGAGGAAAGCCTGAGTCTAGTGTAATATACACACTTGGTACCGTGTTCCTTCAGCTCTTTCTGGAAGGGTAAGTTCCAGGCTCAAAGTCAGGAAGTACAGGAACTATATTATCACAGAATTTTAGTGCCCATGATGAGTAAAAATTACCTCTAGACAGCAAGAGAAGTGTGTGTAGCATAGGGTTTTTTGTAGGTTTGCTGCATGGCAATCAGTAGATGATACTGCAAGCTTTGAATCAAAATTTAAATAGCCATTAAAGACATGGTGACCTTACTATTTCCCACTATTTTTTACTACTTCCATTGTAGTTTGTAACGAGCAGAGTGAACTGGGTAGTTCAAAGCTCAGCTGTTGACTATCTGCATCTGATGCTTGTGTCAATGAAATGGCTCTTTGAGGAATACAACATTGATGGACGCTTTTGTATCAGCATCCATGACGAAGTGCGTTACCTAGTCCAGAGTGAGGACCGATATCGGGCAGCTCTAGCTCTGCAGATCACCAACCTCCTGACACGGTAAATGCTATTCTAGTCATGTCATTTCAAAGGCTAATGTTATGCCATCTCTTCATCTGGACAACCTGAAGAGTTTGTTCAAGAGGCAGTGAAAACAACTTAAAAAATGATGTAACAGCTGTATTCTGAAGGACTATTAAGTTGAAGTAAATAGCACATCCATTAAGTAACTAGTAGTATGAGATTTTGACTTCTGGTAAGCTACCACACTAATGGCACCAAGCTGTGATTGTGGAGTTGGAGAAGCCTGTTTAAAATTCGGCTCTAATCACTCTTGCAATCCCATTTCATAACTTCACAATAAAACATACCATATACTAGTTTAAAGAGTGAACATATTAATATTCAAATGTATTCAGAGACTTGTATGGGTCTAAATTCATTTGCTAGTCTCAACTGCAGTAGACTTACAGGTGAAGTTCTCACAGCAGAGCTGTGTAACGTAACTCTCTCCTTGATGCATCCATCAGTTGTGCTATGCAGTCCTTGTGTTGAATGGCAACATTGCACAACTGAACCAAGACGCCAAATGAGGAGCCAATTCGAAAACCTAGTGTTCATCTGTGTATATCATCTACATGTGCATCCATGCACAATGACATTGCATGTGCAACTCCTGCAACTTTCAGTTGAAAGCAGCTGTTGTGCAGCAGACAAATATCCAACTGCTTCCACCAAACACAGCAGCTGTTAAATCAATAGCAACTTGCTCAATTAACATTTATGTAAATCTTCATTGATTCAGTAGGACTAGCAATTAGATTTAAGCGGAGGGGGGATTTGATGCGCAGTCGAAGGCTTTCATGGCCGGCATCCATAGATTTTCCTTGAGGTTTTTCTGGGCTGTGAGGCTGTGTTTCTGGAATAGTTTCTTTCTGACGTTTCACCTGCATCTGTGGCTGGCATCTTCAGAGAATCTATTCTGACCCTTCAGAGTCAGCAAGAAACTATGCCAGAACACGGCCTCACGGCCCGGAAAAACCCCAAGGAAAATATAAGGAGGAAGGATTGTTCAGTGCTCCAGCCGTTGAACTGCAATTTCCAAAAACCCTATCTAGCATGACCAATGCTGGGAGTTTTAGCCCAGCAACATCTGTAGGGCTGCACAATACTAACCTCTAAGTTAGGTCTTGATTTTTTTTCCCCAGGTGAGAAACCTGTGGTCATCTAGATGTTGTTGGAGTGCAGTTCCCATCAGCCCTAGTCAATATGGCCAGTGGTCAGGGATGGTGGGCACTGTAAGCCAACAAATATGTACGAGGCCACAAATACCTCAATGTGTTTAGGAGTAGTATCAGGGCGGTTAGAATGGCATAATTACTTATATAAATCCATACAAGTGTTTTAGATGGTAGAAAGGTGTTTGATAATGTTGAACTGACTTGTATTTTTCAAGTCTTCAAAGGATCCATTCTGAAGATAATTTTCTGTGATGGATTCAAGCAATATTTACAACATCAAAAGCTAAAACATTAAAAAAATATTCTGATATTTTTCAGTTGTCTAAAAAGGACAAGGCATGGATGACAGCTTTTTATTCTTTGCTTGAAATAATTAACAATAGCACATAGAACATAATGAACTTAACTAAAGAAAGTACAAATTAAAATTACATGCTGCTGCTATTGCATTAATTTTAAACAGATCCATTGAAGCTAATTAAAACTAGTTAGAGTTGTCATGACATCAACCAGGAAATGTAAAAATAAAAAGAAAATGATAGTACTAATGTTTACAAAATTTACAGAAAGAATACATGATTATATAAAATCCTCCATTTTATATTTAGGTAAGAACAACTACCCTGATCTTGCATTCTTTTCATCCATACGCAAGAACTTGGCCTATTTTAGAAGCATTGTTCAGGAGTATCATTAACCATTGTTAATAATTTAGTTTCAGCAGCTCTGGTGGATGACTTGCCTATCACTTTGGGTGCTCAAACTTTCCTTAAGTTGCTCATCAATCTCAGTTGCCTTTGAGAGCATGCCTTTCCTAATCAGCCTCCACCTACACTCAATAATAATTATAATAATACCCATCCAGAAGTGAAATTTTGCATATGCCATGTAGTCTATACATTAAGTCAGATCATCTCAAATATCCCCTCCAGAGTTGATGAAAATCTGTCCACTTGTTTACATATGAAGCAAACAGAAATGTAATAAACTGGTGGGAGCAGAAGATCAATCCACAATTATGTACCAGAACAAAGACAGGAGTTGTCTGATCACCAAGTTTTCTGCCTTTGATTCCTCTCTCCTCCCTTGGATAGTCAGTTCTCTCTTCATATTCTCAGTCTTTAAAGTTTCTAATCTATATTATTATTTTTCTCTAAATTTAATTTCAGTACATCAGCCTTCAAGTTTCTACTTGTTTCCAGCTCTCTCTCTGTCAGCAACCCCTTCTAGATTTAGTTCAATCCAGGGCAATGACAACAGAGGCTAAAAAGAAAGCAAAAAGCAAAAAAAGAATTTGCTGACAACAAGAATAGATGTGATAGAAGGTGCTGCTTGATGTATTCTGTGATTTAATTTTAGCAGAAGGTGATGCCCCCTTGCACAGTAGAAGGATAATAAACATCACAAAAACCAGACACTACAGACTGTGGAATTGTTGACAATTCCAGTGGTGGACATTCCAAGAGCTAGTTTAACACCAGGAGCTCTAGCTACAAAGGAAATGACACTCTAGCTACAACGGATGGAGCAGGCTTGTTTTCTGCTGCTCCAGAGACTGGAACACAGAGCAATGGATGCAAGCTCCAGGAACAGAGATTCCACCTCAACATTACGAGGAACTTTATGACAGTAAGAGCTGTTTGGCAGTGGAACACACTCCCTTGGAGCGTGGCCGGGTCTCCTTCCTTGGAGGTCTTTAAACGGAGGATGGATGGCCATCTGTCAGGGATGCTTTGATCATGCTTAAGAGGCGATATGATAGCCCTGTTTAAGTATTTGAAGGGGTGTCACGATGAGGATGGAGCAAGCTTGTTTTCTGCTGCTCCAGAGATTGGAACACGGAGCAATGGATGCAAGCTCCAGGAACAGAGATTCCACCTCAACATTAGGAGGAATTTTCTGACAGTAAGAGCTGTTTGGCACTGGAGCACACTCCCTCGGAGTGTGGTGGGGTCTCCTTCCTTGGAGATCTTTAAACAGAGGCTGGATGGCCATCTGTCAGGGATGCCTTGATCGTGATTTCCTGCGTGGCAGGGGGTTGGACTGGATGGCCCTTGTGGTCTCTTCCAACTCTGCAATTCTATGATTCTATGATTTCCTGCATGGCAGGGGGTTGGACTGGATGGCCCTTGTAGTCTCTTCCAACTCTGCAATTCTATGATTCTATGACACATTGCTAAACAAGCAGGATGAAAAAAGTGGATAGTGCATTATGAAACTTCAGCATTCTCAACGAAGAGCCTTAGTGGTAGTTTTGTTGTGATTAGAGGACATCATGGCAAATTAAGAACATAATGCCAAGGGTTTGCAGTGCTCCTTCAATAAGGTACACAAGGACTGTACAGTTCATAGTAGCTGCAACACCTGACTCAGTATCCTTTCGAATTAGATCTCTTGTAACTTCTCCAGTAGTTAGGTGCACCTTTGTTATAATATTGGGAGACAGCAAGCATCCAGGGCAAATATTTTACTTGGGTGAAATTGTTTTGGGATATGGTGTTAGAAGAAGTTTTAGTAGAAACCAAAGATTAAAATTGGGCATGCTGTGACAAGGCAGAAGAAAAAACTAGAAAGGAGGAGGCAATTTTGAATGTCCTCACTGTCTTTTCAAAGTTTGGAAAGCAACATGATTTTAGACAATTGAGACTTCAGTGTTTGGTCATCTGCAGAATGCAGCCACAATTGATAAAATGGTTGTTGTTGTGTGTAGCACAGGATAACAACATTGGATTCAACAGGAAGGCAGCCACACTTTTTAGAGCTACAGCCTGTACCTCAAACATTTGATCGGGGCAAGCATGGATGGAGAATACAATCATGTGTGCATGTGTCAGCAAATAGGAAGGTTTGAAGTCCCTCTTACTGAACAAAGACATCCAAACTGGGCAGAAAGAACCATTTTATCCATCTCTACAACCTACCAGAAATGAATCTTTAACAGTGCGGCCTACTTAAACAGAACTACAGTTAATACAGGGAAGTGGAGTGTGATGACCCCATCGTTACCTTAAAACAGCCAGACAATTCTAGGAGCAGCAGTTGTTTATTGAGCTGAAGTGGTAGTACAGAGTCTGAGGCTTTTGCCCAGAATGAGGCTACAGGAAAAAGCTGTATTTTAAAACTCAAGCTATTTCAGGTTTCCCCTCCCTCCATTCCCATTTCACATTCCATTCTTACTGGCTAAGTATCACCGGCCTTGAATCACTCTGGGAAGGCATATCGAAAGAACTGAAACCAAACATCAATCCTCCCTTCCTGGGAATAGAGAGAATCCCAACCATAACTAAGATAACAATTCTGAGTTCTCAGCTACTTCTTAATTAGCAGCAAAGCATAACATAGGTTCCCCAACTAACTACAAAGCATAGCATAGGGCTGATCAGCACAAAGGTCTGAACCTTACAAGGCAGAGGCCTGAAAAGCCTGAAAGGCCGCTGACATGGAGCCTCAACCAGGCAATATTCAATCAGTTGAATAAGAGAATACGTCATTTTAAGACTTGTTTGCATCCACAGCAAGTTGATTTGTTTCATAATGAGATCCTATTTATAGTATGTTATTCTGCTGATTTTTTTATCTTTTAAGTGGATCTGTTTTAACTTTTGTAAACCACATCTTTTTGTCTTAAGCCCATCTCAGCCTTTGGAAAGGAAATGGCATGTACTACACACAAGGCATGCTTTAAAATTTACACTGAGCATACAAAACCTTTTAAGGCATACAGAGACTGTTTGTCTCCTTTGATCCGTGAACTCTAGGGCAGTGTGCTTCACTACAAATGCAGTCTTTGTATTTTAAGGTTTGTAGATATCAGTGCTGTAAATTGTTCTAGGACCATAAACCAAAAACCCCTAAAGATGTAAGCTTCTTCATCAAAGTCATTGGTGGTGTCAAAGGCATAGGCCTTAAATGCTTCACTGGAAGTGATCTGCACCAGAGCAACTTGGAGCATTCCATTAAAATCCATAAGACATTATAAAATTGCTCAATTTCAATCTATTGAGGAAGTGTTCAGCAGAAAGGTACTTAAGCATGTAGCTGGGGATAAAAACTACTGGGCTTGGGTGTATATCCTGTGATTGTATATTGTTACTTACCTATGAAAACTTACCCTCCAGTTCTTTTGGCATGATGCAGAGGACAGATACAATTAATTGTATGTATATAAATAGGAACAGTTATGATGAAAAGAGTGCGTAGGAACATGAAAATGAATGGTTCAAATATTATACAGTAGGACCCCTGTATCCACTGATTCAGTTATCCATGGGACACAAAACAGCACACCTACCATAGTCTTCCTAGAAAATGTGTCCTCTAGCCATTTTCTAGGTCCTCCAAAGCAACTCTGGTATTTTAAACTGGAAGTCCCAGTCTTTTCAATGGTGTTCGCTATTATCCATGTTTTTTGGTATCCACAGGCCCCCAGAACCAATCCCCAGTGGATACGGGAGTCCTATTGTACAGTCTAATGCTTCTTCAGTTGAAACTGCCATATCTATATATGGGACGATCCTGGTTTCCTTTGCACAACACTATGTGAAGATTACTGTGAGAACATATGTGGAGCACTAGGGAAGGGGGAAGCTACATAAGGATACCCATCCATAGCAAGTTCTGTTAAGTTTAGGTGATGTAGAGCTGGCGAGTCTTGCATTAAATACATTTCTATGAATGATTAAAATACTTCCTATGAACTCCATTCATCAACACTCTCCTCCTTCACTCAGGTATATGTTAGATGTTTTCTACATCCTTTAACAAATATCAGAGTTACAGCTATAATAGAAGTCAAAACTAGAACCTGCTGCCTTTCTTGCGAAAGGCAAATGGCTCAAAGCCAATATGGACAACTTATGTTCCTTTCATTTTTAGGTGTATGTTTGCCTATAAACTGGACCTTCAAGATCTCCCTCAATCAGTGGCCTTTTTCAGTGCTGTAGATATTGACCAGTGTTTACGGAAAGAGGTGACTATGGATTGTGTCACTCCATCTAACCCAACAGGGATGGAAAGAAGATACAACATCCCACAGGGTGAGTACTACATCCCTTTGCTCTGCTGAACAAGGAGGGTCATTATGTTTCACTCCTCATTGACACAAGGTGCACATATTCATCCCCTTCTCTCTTCAGCAATAAGTCTGGGGGAAAAGAATAATTCAAATCAACTCTTAATCTTTGGTTCTTCTGTATCTCTTCTCTGTAATAACTGGGTTGTTGCTATTGTTCTGACAGTTTTCCTGCCTTGTTCTACATTTCAAAGTTGCGTGGGCCTTTTTGCAACATCTAGCTTTAACACATTGCTTGTTCTCACTTCTAGTCTTGTTATCCAACCACCAGCATTTCTTTATATGACATTTTAGTACCACTTCAGAACACTACAAACACTTCTCAAACGGAAATCTTGTCATACAAGTGGTGATTATGCTGAGCACTTCATGCAGCAAATTAATTAGTATTCAGGCAGGTTATAATTAAGGCTTGTTTATTATTTATTGAGATGCAGTTTGTAAGAAGTGGATCTCAAATGTGTGTTTCACTGTAATGGGCAAACTTAAAGAAAATGTCTGTGAAAACAATTCAGTTTCTCTCTCTTTTTCCAGGTGAAGCTTTGGATATATATCAACTTCTCAAAATCACAAAAGGCTCCTTGGTGAAAGAAAAATAGGATTTGAAATGTTTTACAGCTAACATGGTGCATATTGGCTCAGGGAATCCTCCCAGGCGTGGTCTTTTAAGCAATGATATCTACATACCCCACTGAATTCTATTCACTGTAAGAATACTAAGAACAATGTGTAATACAGACAGACTGCAACTACTATGGCAAAGTCTCAACTTTTCCAGACAAATACCAAGTCCAAAAGGAAGGACTGCACTTCAATTGTGCTCTGCAAGTGCATTACCGAACAGTTGTTCAGCAGGCCACTGGTTGTACAAAACATTCAGGGAATCATATGCAATTTAATATGACAAGTAGGTACTTTTCTAATTTACTAGTGATAAAATCCCCAAGGAAATAACCCTGGTCATTGTCAGGAGAACTGTATCGTCAACCAAACCAGTCACTCATCAATAAACAAAGCTCTTATTTTTTCCGTCTCTTCTTCTTTTGGGGCTCCTGGCTGGTGTTCGACTGGGCAGATGCAGTGTGCTAAAAGAAATGAAAACAATGGGCTGCTCATAAACTGTTGTTTTGAGGAAACAAGTTACTTGCTATGCCAGAACTGCCATGCACCTTTCTGCTTCCTCCCTTTGGATATTTTTTGGGGGGAGCAGGGAGACAAAAGAAAATCACACTATTAAATGTTCCTGTCTTTATTAATCTTTTTGATATTCATTTCCCTTTCTGCTCACTCCATACTGTTTGATGTGACGCAGTGCTGGAATCAGTTACTCAGCTTCTGAGCTGTTATTTCCCCCATAATATTGGCCCATTGTTGCAACAAGTTGTCAGTGTACAGTAATAAGTGGTTTCTCTGCTTAATTTGTTAGCATCCAGGTAACTAACGTTCTTACAAACTCTTAAGAAAGACAACTAATAGGTACAGTCTTAACATGGATATCACAAGAATAAGGATCTTTCTCTCTGGCTATTGGAATGTATGCTCACCTGGTCATTGTCAGGTTCATTCTCAGTATCATCAGCATTCTGTTCTTGTAGCGCATTCTCCAGTGTAGACACATTGATACGGAAGTCCCGAGAGGTACTGAGTTTCATATACTGCATCAGGTTTACCTGCAGCAGCCAAAGGAATGGTCAAAGTTTAAAAGCTCATGTTCAAATGCACATGACTTACCAAATACTTATCTAAATATAGAAGCAAGAAAACTGAATAAGAATTAGTAGAAAGACTGGTATAGGGCCAGGTACCTTAAAAACTGCATTTGAGTAAAAGCATTTTGCTCGATGTATGCAATAATAAATTTCTTTGGGTAACAAAAACAGTATTACAGTGGGCCCTTGGTCTCCACAGGGGTTTAGTTCCAAAACCCCTGGATACTGAAGTCCCATTATATACAGTGGTGTAGTAAAGTGGCATCCCTTATATAAAATGGTGAGCAGCAAGGTTTGCTTTTTGGATTTTTTGTGTGTGTGAATATTTTCAAACTATAGTCAGTTGAATCCATGGATAAGCAGGTTTTTGTCAGTATTACATGCAATGGCAGAGATATCAACCCTCTTCTACTTTGTCCTGTCTCCTGATAACTTTAAGATTTATAAAATACTATTACTGTACTAGTATTGAAGTGATGAATGAGGACTATCCCAGTTACTTACACAGAAATTTATAAAAAATGATTAACCATTTAAGACAACCTAGGGGCAGCTCTACTCCTTTATTTCATATTGCAGTGAAAAATGTAGTTGTTAGTCCTGACCAGAGTAGGCCCATTGAATCAGTGGGATTTACCTATATGTTTACTCGTAATTCATCAATTGATTGAATGAGACTATGCTAGTTGGGAATAAGTAACAGGATACCATGAGCTTAAAAAGTAAACTATTTCTTAAAATGGAATGTTACGGTACCTTTGATTTTTTTGAGAGATGGATCAGAAAATTCTCATATTGTTCTATTGCAAAAATCAAGTTTGGAATTGGTTTAGTTTCCCGCAATACCTTTGCCTATAGAAAGAGAGAAAAGGAGCATAATTAAATAACTTAGTGGAACACACAGTGATGGGATCTCACAGTGAATTACTATATAGACCTTTCACAGGCTGGTCACCAGCAAGGGTTCTTAAAACAGAGCAAAGATACTGTGTATCATAATGATTCTCACACCACAGGAAGGAACCATCCAGGAATCAGTTAATTATTATAACCGGTCACATACCCTAAAACTCTACTTTATCTTACATGATCCCTGGGTTCTTTTCCCAGTTCTCTTCTGCCTCAGCTTGTTTTTGCTCCTCCTCAATCTAACTTTACCTTCAGTCTTTCTTTGCTTTCCTTCCTCTTTCAACTTGCTTAACTTTTTCCTTTATGTCATTTTAAAATATCTATTCATCGCGTGTTGCTGCCCCTCCCTCCATTCT
The DNA here is from genome assembly GCA_030847615.1 of Gambelia wislizenii. NCBI lineage: Eukaryota > Metazoa > Chordata > Lepidosauria > Squamata > Crotaphytidae > Gambelia > Gambelia wislizenii. The sequence continues at coordinate 8,231,949 of JAUMIR010000009.1, forward strand.
GGCTATGGGACCTGTGGGAAAGATCATTTCTCAAAACAATTTCAGTAATTGAAGTTTGCCATACCATTTTTTTAAACAATTTTGCTGTGAGCTGATTAGTGCTAAGGCAGCACATTCCAAACTTGGGATGTTCTGATTCACAGGGCTTGCCATGAAAAACCTGACTAGGCATCCTCTTCCCTCTTCCCAATGCTGACTTGCCAAAGCAACTCAAAGGGGTTCTGAAGAGATGGAATGCTCCTCAGAGACTGCTATGGCACCTGTGGCATTTGCTCAGGAGCAAATGGCATTAAATGCTCCCCAAATGAATGGTAAATAGTGACTCCTCCTTGATTGTTACAATAGTTTGATTGGATATGCTGAGGGAGAATGGCACTGAATGATACAAAATAGAGTACATCTCCACCTTCACAACTGTGTCAAATGGGGTTAAGGGCAGAAAAGTGTGTGATATTTGGATTGGAGTTCTGGGATAGGAAAGCTATAGCTGCAACTATTTTAAACGTGGGAATAAAAGAGCAAAAAAAAAAAAAAGCTGCATAGCAACAGACCACCTAATGCTGACAGAAGGTGTTAGGTTTTCCCCTCAACACTCACCATGACTGTGGAAACTTCTGTTGATACCTTATCCTTCTTCTTTTTCTTTTCTGCTGCAAAGCTTAATGTTTCACTCTGGATGGTCTAGAGGAAAGCAAGAGGAAGGAGGGAATGATATAGAATACAACAATATAGAATACAACAGAAAGCGAGCGCTGTGAGCAACACCTAAGAGATTGGTTATTTAAACAAAAGTCTAGATTCCCACCAACTGTGCTCTCTTGACGCTGGTAACAGTCCTATGTATAAGCTGAAATTCCGTGAGGAGCATGGGAGACTGTGCCAGATGTAGAATTAAGCTTCCTCGGCATTACAACTGAAGGACAAAATAAAGTCAGGAGCTTTAAAAAGTGTGAACAACACATCTCAGGTAGCACAGTCAGATTTCTTGTGATTACAGACATGATTTTCTGCACAGCTTCATGGCCATATCCATGACAGAAAACAAAGAACACATTAACAAAGCAAGCAAAGTGGCAACATTTTTTAAAGTTGTACAGTTTGTACAGCCCATAATTCAGCTTTCTTCCCACACTATGTATTGCCTAGACAAATCTTAAAAAAAAAAAAAAAAAAAAAACACAGGGCTCTGACAAACCATTTCATCTACTGAAAAACATGTTGGAGCAATTGCAGCATCAAACCACTATTGAAAAAGGTTCAGTGTTTTGATGTGTATATGCCACTGCAGGTAGCATACATAGAGAGCTAGGGCTTCCCATCCAAACAGTGACTGGGCCAAAATCTGCTCAGCTTCAGCATCCTTTGCTATCACACCCTGTTAATAACAGATAGAATATTTGGGACTTGAGATGTGAAATCAGAAATTCAGCTCTTTATTTGTCTTACCTGAACATATGTGATGAAGGCATAACACTGAGGAGTCAAGTGGGAACCAGAGAGTCTAACCTGCAGAAAAAATGTCACTGTTGTCCAAAGAATTTCCTTCCTTGCATAGTAATGATGGAAAGATGTGCATTTATTAGCACCTAGAAATATTACGGTAAACAAAACTCACCAGCTTTTCAAACCGTCCTGGAATCCCCCCTGTTGTGCTTCGACACACTTGGAGATACTAGAATAATGCAAGAGGACACGGTGTGTGAGCAGCAGGGTCTCTTGGCTACTGAATGGTCTTGTATATGCCCCTGAATGTCACCCCTTGTGGCTTCAAGATCAGCAGGTTAGACCCTGTCTCCAGAGCTATTCTCATATGATATTTGGGAGGTAGCAATTAGGTGCAGGACAATGTCAGGAGTGGTACCCCCCCCCACTGAAATTCTCTGCCCAGGTAGGCTAAAATGGCCAGCAATCTCCCAGCTTTTAACAAAAATATCTTCCCATGTTTTAGATTCACTAAGAGTAACAAATCTAGGATTATGATTAAATGTTGTGTTATGCTAATTGCTTAATAGCTGTGATAGAACATATGTAAAAAAGCCTACTGCACTAGATAGCAGAGTATACATTTTAGAAATAAAAAAAATGGCATGATACACACCCCGCTGGCTCTCTCAACTTAAAAGTAGCCCATTGCCAGCGTTTATGCATTCAGGCTGATATAGCATGTATCTACAGTGTAGAAATAATGCAGTTTGACACCACTTTAACTGACATGGTGCCATCCTACAGAGTCCTGGGATTTGTAGTTTTGTGAGGTACCAGCACTCTGCCAGAGAAGACTAAAGACCTTGTAAAACTACAAATCCCAAGACCCATAGGATGGAGCTACAGCACTTAAAGTGACGTCAAACTCCATTATTTCTACAGTGTAGATGCACCCATAGACTTACAAAAAACTTAAAATCAGGGCATCTATTCTCACCTCTCAGGGTCAGGAACACTTACATATTTTACAACGGCAGTGAGAATACTGTACATCTTGCTGACACTCCTGAGTAATGTGTCCACACAGCTCCCTGTGGGCAAGGCTGTTTGCACCAGCTCGTGGTAAGCAGTCAGCAGTGTTCCAAGCTGAAGGATGACTGCCTTTTCTAGTATCTGTGTCTGGTTTGTTGCTTGAGAAGCATCTTCTGCAATAAAGAAGGAAACTCAGACAGATGGAGCTCCTGAAAATCTAAGAATAGCCATGGTTTGGATGAAGCTGCCCCCACTTCTTCAGGGGAAGTATGCCATCAGTACATTGCAAATGTGGGGCTAAGCTTAAGAGATAATGGCTGCTCCAAGGCAGTGGGAGACAGAGAATAGATCAGATCTACTCATTTTCAATGGATTAGTCCAGGGCTTCTTAACTTTTCCCACTTGCAACCCCTTTTTTCCCCGAGAAATTTTTACGTGGGTATATAGGTATATAAAATAGGCATCCAGAAACATTTACTGTTGCCAAATTTTTCGTGACCCCCAAATTCAGTTACGCACCCCCACATGGGGTCACGACCCACAGTTTAAGAAGCTTTGGATTAGCCTGGGGTTTGATTTCCAGCTGTCTTACAATAGCTACATCAAAAAGACTCTTCTACAAAAACAAAAAGCCTGCTAAAACAAAGAAAAGTTGGAGGGTGGAGGAGAGAACTAGGAGTGGATTTGTGTTCTGGACCTGGCTCTGAACTTCAAAGTTCTGAGTGGAAAAGTAGATCTACAAGCCTAAAGCAAGTGGGGAAGATGTCACTCTCTGAATGTTGTTGAAACACATCTCCCATCTGCACACACCTCGCCTAAGGCTGATGGGCAGCTATAGTCCTACAATAGGTGGAGTTTCACATGTCTCCTCTTTCTGGACCACCATCCACCTATCCCCATCCAAAGCAACTTAGCGAATTTTCATGGCAAATGCCATAATTTAAACTGGAAATTTGCCAATCCGCTCTTAGCCACCATGCTGAACCAGCAGCATGTCATAGAATCATAGAATTGTAGAGTTGGAAGAGACCACAAAGGTCTCTTCCAGTCCAACCCCCTGCCACGCAGGAAATCACTGTCAGGCTCATCCCTGAATTCTGGGGTTTAGAGTGGAATTCGTGGAGGACCCTGACATGAGGCTGGCTTTGGCCTGTTTCTTTGCTTGGGCCTCCCTGCCTTTGGAGGGGTGCCAGCCTGCCCTGTTGGCCTGGGAACGCTGTTCTCCAAAGCAGCTCAACGTCACGGCTCCAGGTGCTGGCTGGGCCGTTTATTCTCCTCCCGAAATGCCATTCTCACGCTGTAAGGGTTTATCTAGGTGTTGTGCTAGTCTGTGTTTAGTTTTGGCTTTGTTCTATGTCCCTGATACACGTTTCCTTACCAATAAAGAATTCTTATTGAGTGAATGCGAGTGTGTGTTCTTGGTACATCACAATCACGATCAAAGCATCCCCGACAGATGGCCATTAATCCAGCCTCTGTTTAAAGACCTCCAAGGAAGGAGACCCCACCACGCTCCGAGGGAGTGTTTTCCACTGCCGAACAGCTCCCACTGTCAAAAAGTTCCTCCCAATGTTGAGGTGGAATCTCTGTTCCTGGAGCTTGCATCCATTGCTCCGTGTTCCAGTCTCTGGAGGAGCAGAAAACAAGCCTGCTCTATCCTCAACATGACACCCCTTCAAATACTTAAACAGGGCTATCATATTGCCCCTTATCCATCTTTTTTCCAGGCTAAACATACCCAGCTCCCTAAGTCTCTCCTCATAAGGCATGGTTTCCAGACCTTTCACTACTTCATGGAGCTGATTCTGCTTGGGCCTGCTGAGATGTTTTTTTGTCCCTATGAAATCTTTGTGAGAGGCTTAAATTATCCTAAAGACCCACGAGCCTCTTTTTCCTGATATGCCAACAAGGATAACAGTGCTCTCGGCTAACCCATTCCTCTTAGATTTCATAGTTACACCTGGGTGAGGCTCAGCTACTTCTGTCTTATGAAGGCTGAACAGAACAGGTTAAGAATGGTTGGCCTACAGATTTCTTTAATGATAATCACCATGCTTTACTCAGATAAGCTGGTTTTAACATGAAACAGATGAGGTTGGATTCAAAATGTAAGGAAGTGCAACTGAGCTGGCAGAAACAATTTCACCCCCCCCCCACAACAGGCCACAGAAAATGCTACACAGAGGAAAGTGCCTTGTATAGGAGACTGCTGACTGGAGTGAGCTGTGGCACTGGGGGACAGGTAGAGAAGGAAACCTCTCATACTTGACAGAGGAGGAGTTCTCCTCCAACAAATGGAGGAGTTCTGTCCATGGAAGACAGATTATGGAATCAAGTCACGATTAGTTCTAATTCCTCAATAGTTATAGGACAAGTGCTCCTTTTTTACACTTACCTACTGCCTCCAGTCCCAAATGGCTCTTCATTTTATTTATCAGCCAATCCACTTCCTCAAGGACCTTATCTGCTTGACTCAAACCTAGCAACTAAGAAAGAATGAGAAAGCATGAGATGTTTGAAGAAGCTTTTTGTGTCATACATCAGAGGAACACTTTCTGTACACTGCTCTTTCCTAAAGCAAAATGTTATTTGACACATTTATATAATCTTACTTCAACACATTTGATCCTTGTTTTTTAACGTAATCCAACTCACAAAAGCCGTAGGAGCTGCTGTCTTTGAATTCACAATAGCAAAGTGGGACTGATGCTCCACTTCAAGATCCTAGGAGGATTAAGAAGAGACAGATAGTAACCTAGATATTTATCTTTCAGACGTCTATTACATCAGACCCATTTTATCCTCAAAACAGCCCTATGAGGTAGGTTAGGATTAGTGTGGCTGGCACAACGTTACCCAGTCAGCTAAGCTTCACCCAGATCTCCCGAGTCTAAGTCCAGTACTCTAGCCCCTTTACAATACTGGCGGTCTCTGATACACCACTGGCAAATAAATATAGGCTGAGTTCAGCCTGAAAGCCCGAAGTGGTCTATTCACCTGGTCTATGTCCCCAAGCTGAGCATGGATATCCTGGGCAAGGTCACGCAGTATGGTGACGGGACTCTTGATGAGAGTGTGCAGACTGAAGAGCAGAGCAAGCAAACCTTTGCAGCAAGGAGCATCTTCTGCAGAAAGGGAAAGTACAGTGAGCCAATTCTGAAAAAACCACAATAGATCTGCTTGGCTACAACAATGGCAAACTGTGCTCACCATCTTCTTTATTTATTCGGATTACTCTCATGTGTCTATGCCATGGCACAACGTCCATGGCTTAGCTTTTTCTACTGTTGGGCGCTCTTCAGCAGCAAAAAGAGGGCTAACCAATCAGGAGTGCCTCCTGCTTAAGGCCAGCCACACAAAGAACACAGTGCAGCAGCCCAGCCTTGAAGTTGCCACTGCCTTGACCACTGTAGTCAAGCCATTCCTTATCCAAGAATAACTGAAACAGGTTTGCCCAGTGTAAGTGACTCTGTAATCTTAGTCATAATTTGTACTGAAATTGAAAAGTGGGGAAGGAGAATGATAATCTAACCATGCTTTGGAGACTGGGCAATACGACATTTGTACCAGGTGCATTAAGGACAAGATACTCTGGATGGGGGTGCAATCCCTCCAAAACACCCAGTGCACATCTTAGGATACTGCTAGATCCTCTTTACAGCTGGAGAAGCTGATGACTTCAGGCATGCTTCTTCCTGCATTTCACTTTCAGTACAAATTATGCTTAGGAGTACATCTGCACTGGCAATTTCACTAACCAGTCAGCAAACCTGCTGATAACAGTGGTTGCAAACTGTTTAGCACCAGTCAGGACAAACTCTAATATAAACATAACACGTTGTTGTTGTTGTTTTTGTTGTGTGCCTTCAAGTCATTTCCAACTTATGGTGACCCTAAGGTGAACCTATCACAGGATCTTCTTGGCAAGATTTCTTCAGAGGGAATATGCCATTGGCTATGTCTGAGGCTGAGACAATGTGACTTACCCAAGGTCACCCAGTGGGCTTCCATGGCTGAGCAGGGATTTGAACCCTGGTCTCCAGAGTACAGTAATCCCTTCACATTCTCGAGGGTTACGTTCCACAGACCCCCGCGAATGTGAAAAATCTGCGAATAACGACTGCCCTCCCCCTCCCCCACCATAGCGACCATGGGGCCTCCGGAGGCCCCATAGTCGCTTTCCCCAGCCTCCCCACTCCTTTCCTAGGCCTTCCCGGGGCCTCCGGAGACCCTCCCGAGGCCCCGTGGATGCCTCCCCAGCCCTCCCCCCTCCCGTCCAAGCCCTCAACGGGGCCTCCAGAGAGTCCCCAGAGGCCCCGCGGAAGCCTCCCTGACCCTCCCAACTCCCTCCCAAGGCCTTCGAAGGGCCCCGCGGAGGCCTTCCCAGCCCTCCCCACTCCCCCCAAGGCCTTCGCGGGGCCTCCCCAGGCCTTCCCCCCTCCCTCCCCGGGCCTTCACGGGGCCTAGCAAGGCCCCGCGGAGGTCTCCTCGGCCCTCCCCCCTCCCTCCCCGGGCCTTCGTGGGGCCTAGCAAGGCCCCGCGGAGATCTCACTGGCCCTCCCCCCTCCCTCCCCGGGCCTTCGTGGGGCCTAGCAAGGCCCCGCGGAGGCCTCTCCGGCCCTCCCCCCTCCCTCCCCGGGCCTTCGTGGGGCCTAGCAAGGCCCCGTGGAGATCTCCCCGGGCCTTCACCCCTTCCTCCCCGGGCCTTCGTGGGACCTAGCAAGGCCCCGTGGAGGCCTCCCCGGGCCTCCCCCCTCCCTCCCCGGGCCTTCGTGGGGCCTAGCAAGGCCCTGCGGAGGTCTCCCCGGCCCTCCCCCCTCCCTCCCCGGCCCTGCGTGGGGCCTAGCTAGGCCCTGCAGAGGCCTCCCCGGCCCTCCCCAGGCCTTCGCAGGGCCCCGCAGAGGCCTCCCCCGTACTCCCCAAGGCCTTCGTGGGGCCTCGCAAGGCCCCGCGGAGGCCTCCCTGGTCCTTCCCCCTCCCTCCCAAGACCTTCTCTGGGCCTCCGGAGGGTCTCCAAAGGCCCCGTGGAGGCCTCCCCGGCCCTCCCCGCTCAGTCCCAGGGCTTTCACGGGGCCTCCAGAGGCCCCGTGTCGCGGTTTTGGGGGCCCCCGGGGGGGCCCTCCCAAAACTGCGAATAATCAAAACTGTGAATTTCAAGTTTGCGAATGAGAAGGGACAATTGTAATAGTCTGATGCTCAAACCACTACTACATCCCTGGTCTCCTGAGGTTCTAGTCCAGACCTCAAACCACTACACCACACTGGCTCAGGCATAATATTAGCCACAGTTAATGCCAAAACTTAAATGTGTCTGGGATGGGGGTGATCAGTGACCCAAACAAACTCCTGGCGGCAACGTTTGGAACCTTTCTCCTCTACTAATTTCTTTAACTCCCCTTTTGAATCCTAATGCTCACATTTCATTAGGTGCCCCCTGCTCTAGGATTTTCAAGACACAGGGCAGGGAATTCAGTCTCAGCCTAATAAAAACTCTTACCCAGGCTAGTTTCCTTGCAAATCTTGACTGTCCAAGACAACAGCTGCACAAACTGCACAAGGAGAGAATGATTTCTCATTAATTTTGATTCTTCCTCTGTCTTCAGCTGACAAAGTGCCCAGGGTAGCTTATGTGCAGTCAATGAGAACAACAATCATTAAAGGGGTGATGGTTATGATAACAGTTTTGCCCCTGCTGCTGTTGCTGCCGCAACCTCTCCTCCTGCTCCCAAGGCAGTTGGTTCTAAAGGACTCTGTGAAGGAAGGGGGCTCTCTACCAGCCTTGCAAATGAAGGTGCAACATGTTCTATGACTATGATAGCTGGGCTATGATAGCTGGACTAGATGTAAAGTCACCCCAAGGGTCACTTTTGAAGGCAAGTTTGATGCAATAAACGAGAGATCCCTGTATGAAAAATAAGAGTACATCAAGTAGACTGGACCAAAGATTGATCTACCTCAGCAGTGGGGTGAAAGTAAAGAGAGATCTAGGGTGCATCTACACTACACAAATAATCCAGTTTGCAATTGGATTATTTGCCATGGATCCTTTCTATGGAATCCAGGGATTGGTGAGGCACCAGCACTCTTTGGCAGGTAAGGCTAAAGACCTTGTAAAACTACAGATCCCAGGATTGCATAGGAAGCGTCCATGGCAAGTAATCCAGTTGCAAACTGGATTATTTGTGTAGTGTGGATTAGGCTCTACTGCAAAGGGATTCAAGCTTCCCTTGCCAGAGCCCAGAATCCTTTTATCATGGAGAGCAGAGGTGGGGAGTGAAATGCAACCCACAGAGGTAATTTTTTGTACCAAAATGCCCCCAAACATCTTAGGGGGAAATTATGCCATGTTTCCTTCCTGGCTGTTTTAGACCCAGGAAAGGCTTTCTTTCCAATAGCAAGTGACCTGGAAGACTTCTCCTATGTAGACTTCTCCTATGGAGATAAAAAGTTTCTCTAAAATGGCCCAGAGGGCCAACAATCTGGTAAAAATGCTTATGTCCCTTAAGGGGAAAATAAAAGGTTTTGTGGGGCAGAGGGTGCAACCTAGGTTTTTAGATTGAAACCCCATCAGTTGCCTGCCCCTGATATACTGGCTCCATGGTGGATATACAGGAGTTTCTCTACAGAAAACTCAACACAGGAAGAGCTCTTGGAAGACAGGCAGCTTGAGAACCACTCTTTTAATGTGATGCTTCTACTCACATAAAAGAGCCAATAAAGAACTGGCAAAAAAAGGAGAGGGTAAAGGAATCCGCTATTTCAAAATCCTGCAGAGAAAGAACAAGACCCATCAACTGAGCTGACTGCTATATCTATAAAGGTCCTCTTGCTCCCAAGCCTTGCTGCCCCCCACATCCCATTTGCAAGTGCACTATATACCTGGGGGGAAGAGGGCTCCAACAGTCTGGAAAGTGTTGCAAGAATGTTAATCAACAGAAGAGCTTCCTTGCTGCTGAAGTCTTCCTCAGTACTGCTGAGCTGGTTCACCAGAGACCTCTGAGGAGAGAGAAAAGGAGTTTGGAAAGCACAAGCAGACAAACACAGAGGAAAAGAAAAACAGAAGTGGGGGAGATCAACATGGCAAGCACAATGGGAATCAAACTTTTCATTCCTGGCTCAATATTCTAAGGAAGGTTCTTTAGGGGAAGACGCTCTGAGAAAAGGTCAGAGAATCGTCCTAGGCCTGCTCCAATGGGAATGTTATTTTTGCAGTTGTAAGTGGTAATTAGAAGCGCAGGACCATTGTTTGGCCCTGAATCTTTATGAGCTAGAGATGATTCCTTAGGCAGCTGAGCATCAATCACCACCTTTCAGTAGCCTACCTGAAATTGTCGAATCTGGAAGGCTGCTTTCTCAGTGGTATTAATATTTCCCTCTTCAATATCTTCATTTGTAGTATCTGACAACAGGGAATGAAAAGATGGGTGAGGGGAGGCAGAGGCTGAAGCTGAGAGAGAGGATTCACTTTAGCTATATAAAGAGGGGCATATATGCATTGTACTTACACATCACAAGTCGTGGTTTGATTTGTTAAATGAGATGTTCATTACTTAATATTAAGGTCCAGTTCTATACAGCAGAGGAGACACTGAAGAATGGTAAACTCCCATTGCTACCTACACCAGGCAGAAGGGTGACCTAAAAATCTGATTTTATCTATTGAACCCTTGGCTTTTTCCTGTTCTTTCCAAAACCTAGCCCAAAGTAGAAGAAAGGCCATACAGGAAGGTGGCGGGCAAGAAAAAGAAGAAACTTAATGCATCAACAGAGGCTAACTTGTGTGCAAGGATACCACATAGTCCAAGAAGCAGCCCATTGTTCTCATGTATGGTGTGTCTAGATATCTATTTCTCTGAGCTCTAGAATGGACTTTCATTGTAAGTAACCAGCACCCCACTCTCAGATGTAAGAAGGAGCCATGCAGGAATGGGATTTGCCCAAGTTCAATACTCATTTGCCCAGGAAGGCGATTCTATGTGGGCTATACTACAGAGAAACTCTTGTAGCTACCTCAGTACTGTAGATAGGGACACTAGGAGAAACGTTTTGAGTGAAAATCTCAATGGATGGGCAAGTGAGATGGAAGGTGATCTTTTATATTCTCTGATCCCAGATAATGAGCCATGTGGCTCTGAGAACACACTCTTTGCAACATCCCGCAGAAATAATTCAGAAAAAGATTATCATGAATGCCTACCTAGTGCCTGTAGAAACTGGGGGATCTTTTTTGGAAAAAGTTGCTGCATTGTGTTAAAAATCCGCAGCAAACCCTCCAGGCACAGTAACGAGATGCTCTTTCCCTTCTCTTTCTTCCCCGATTCTTCAGCTGTAGTTGGGATTGAGGTGTATCTCCACAGCAGGACTCTGTGGGAAGGGCAGAGGATAATTGGAGTCAGGCAAGTTTAATGGTCAAGTTTGATGGCCATTAACATTCAGTCTTTTGATGGGTTCTCCATCTCAGCAGAATCAGACCATTCAGCCATATCCTCATCCTTCCAATCATTCAAAGAAGCATTTTCTGTAGACAGTGCCTCTAAATCATTATCATGATTCTTTCATTCCTCAAAATGTTGTGGTCAGCCAAGGGAAATATAGTCTTCAAACAACACACTGCACCCTGTAAAATGTAGCACATGTCTTCTTTATTTGCAGTCTCTGGCAGGCAGGAGGAACAATGCACCAAGCACCTAGCGGGTTAACATACAAACCTGTCAAGTTGTACTATTCTTAGTGGTTCACAAATTATGTAGATGTGTCTTCAGTTTAAGGAAGAGTCCCATTTCTCTTGCTTCAGGAACTTTCTCAAACCAGAAGGATAAGAATATTCAGAAAGCATATTTTCCAATGCCTGGATATACTTTATGGGACTCTTCATTATGATAGCATCTCCTGCCTATAGAGTTGATTTTATTATTGTGAACTGTTCTAAGAATTTTAACTATATCACAAAATAAAAATTAAATCTTTTCGCCTTAACTGTTTACTACAGACGTATGCTGCTCCCAGCGGCTCAAAGATCTATAAACCAAGTAGAAACTTGATTACTGTATCACCCAAAGGAAGTATATTACTAGTGGAATATACTGTAATCATCAGTTGCTGGGGTGAGGGGAGAGTCAATAGTTGTAGTTGTTTTTTTAGTTAGTGCAGTTAGGTGTGTGTGTGTGCGAGGGTGTTGGTTGTTGTTGATTGTTATGTGTGTTTTATATATTTGAAGAAAAAAGTACCATAGTTGTTATTGTTTAGGTTTGTGTTTAATACATTTTACAAAAAGATTTATATAGCGAGCTTGCTGAGAATACGATTCTAATTGAATTTCAAACAACTCTTCCTGATTTTATTCCTTAGGCAATTTGATGCAACAGCTTGATTCCCACCACTTACCAGTTGTAGGCTAAAGCCTCTGGGATACATAGTGTCTGACTTACCGAGTGATTTTGCAGAGGTTTTGGAAAATTTTCTCTTGGTTCTGCCCATCAGGCCCATCTGTTTGACCCTTCTCTTCTAACTGCTGCACTTTCTGTAATGCCACATTGACAGCATAGTGCATGAATTCACTGCTAGAGCGCAGAACAGCAAGGCTCTCCTCATGGCTCAGGGAACTGTCCCTAAAGGGGCAGAAGGAATCCAATTCTTTATGGTGATCTCAAGAATAAAAAGAGAGAAAGGAGGGATATAATCAATGAATACCTCTCCCATGAGAGTTCCTTACCTGAAGAGACTTGTAAGCAAGGTACACACAAAACCCATAGAAAGGAAACTCTGAGGAATTTTGTTTGCCATGGTGAGCTTATTCTTTCCAGCTTTCTCTTTCAAGATTTCACAAAGTTTGCTGTAACACTTGAACAAGGCCAGAATATCTTCGAATTTGCTCTTGCTGCAAAACATATCAACAAAAGGTGAAAATAAAATTCAAAAACCTCCAGACACATTTCAAAGAGTACACAGTTTTTCCTGACTTATTCCTTAAGGTGGCTCTAGTTTGAATTTCTAAAAACATTCTTCAAAAATTCAATTTGGGTGTTGATTCCTATAGTTAAACTGACAGTTCGTTTTAGTAAGCATAGCGTTTAAAATACACATATTGTCCAAGATCCTAGATTGCATTAATGGAGTGTAATATTCCACCAAATATAGCTCCACCTTCTCCTCACCTCCCATTCACTCAACCTTCCTACCTGCTACCAGAGTGTTCCCTGATGAGCATATGGTAGCCAGAGAAAGGAGGCTATATTCCAGCAGCCAGCCACAGAAAGAAAATGCCTTTTTCTTCCTCAGGGTGTTTGATGCTCTGGAGGTCTCTTCTATGCATGCAAACATACCCTGAGCACTCCAGAGTTAATCTAAAATTTGTTACTGCCACCCCCATTGACATTAACCCTTTCCATGTAACCCAGTGGGAAGTTACTGGGTTCAAATTGTGTTTCTCACTCTGACTCTGCAGAGTTTCCCCTCCCCCCTCCCCCCACCCCTGGGGAAGGGACACCTAAGCAAGGTGCATGAAAAGAGTGTGCAGAAGGGATAGATTTAAAGGAAATGTATTCTAAGCAGAATGACATAGCAAGAAAAAGTATCTCTTCCATGAAAGGCTACTTCCTTCCAGGTACACTTGGAAGTTACAAGTTACAGAGAAGTCAAGTCAATCCAGCCAAGTTGTACAATAAACATAAGCCCTAACGCAACTAAACTAGACAGTCCCTAATCTACTTACAAGGGTGCAGTCCAGATGTGCTGGATGTTCATGGGGACTGGGAGTCTAGGCCTTCCAGCTTAGCATCTACCACACATCCCCCCATAGCTGGGATGAGGGTCTCCCAGTTCAGGACTCTCTCTTTGCCCTTCTTTGTTCTCCTCTCTGACTCATGCCCCCCAAGGCAGTATTTATCACCTCTTCTCAGAAGCATCTCAAAGTTTAGTTCTGCTGGACATCTTCACTGGTCAGCCATCCTTCATGACCTGCGATTCCTCGTGATGCTGACCCCCAATAAAGTGTAACTTTACTCTCAACACCTAGTTGACCCTTTGTTTACCTGGTTGGCTGTGCTGGTCAGATAATGGGGAAGACCCCATTATCACAGGGTTGCTGCTCAAACACATTATCACAGGGTGGCTGCTACTGCTTGGCGAACCCACCCCCATCTTCCACCAGCTACTAAATGGATCAGGTGAGAGCACTGGCAGATAGGTACATTGAGCAGCCAGGAGTATTGCAGATGGACATGCTGCATACATCTGTCCACAATGATCATAAAAAGGAATAGGCAGGTCACATTATGCTTTTTATTTCTTTATTTTATTTCTTTATTTATACCCTGCTTTTCAGCCACAAGGCTATCAGAGCAGCTTACAAATTGTTTTAAGCAATAGCAATTTACACATCTACACTGCATTAAGCAGTTTCCAATGTGTGTTAGCTAATTGCTCCCACAAGCCGGGTACTCATTTTACCGACCCACGAAAGGATGGAAGGCTGAGTGAATCTTGGAGCCTGCTGGAATCAAACTTGCAACATGGTGACTTGCAGCACTGGCATTTAACCACTGCGCCACCAGGGCTCCATTATGCCTGCCTCTATCATCAACAGGACTCCAGCCACTGTATTCCATGGAAAAGAATTCATATGCATCAAAAGGTTATTCTTTTAAATCAGGGATGAGGACTCATGATCCTCCAGATGTTGATGGACTATAGTTCCCATAGCCCCAACCAGCCTGACCAATGGACAAGGATGATGTGAGTTGTGGCTGAATAACATCTGGAGGACCACAGGTTCCCTACTCCTCCCTTACACAGAGAATTTGTAATGATAAACAATGTACTGTAATGGTATTGCAGCGATAAACCATGTTAGGACCAACGGTAGCATCTATTCCTAACTATTTCTGCTGACTGTAGTTGTGCCAGACTTGCAAGGTGAATACCACCACATGCCACAAAGCACTAAGGTGGGAAATATTTTTCCCATGCAGGGCCACTGATCCATGGGAATAACAAATGGTGGGCAGGGTCAAAGCTAAAGACAGAGTCAAAAGTTTCCTCCTCTCATCTCTTGTGGAACTAGTACTATTAAAAAAAATCTACCCCTTACCTGAAGTTTCCTATGGAGAAGTTGTACTCAATCAGGACCTCACAGATGCCCATCACCAAAATGGCATAGATATTGTTCTTCAGGCCCACTCCAGTAGATTGAGAAAAGTCTGCTGATTTATCCTGAGCATTAAACACAAAGAAATCAATATCTCCTCTCCAAGTGTCTGCCACAGAATGCCTTGCCAACCCCTCTTTCTAAGTTACCAGTTCAAAATCTTCCAGTTCACTCTTGATCATTCGCTGTGTGATAGACTCCAGCATCATATCCAGTTCTTGCTGGAAGCCTTTATCATCATCTTCATCCTCATCCTCACCCTCCTCAGTCTGTTGGCACAGAGTTGAGGTGTTCTTATACCAGGCTAGGCAATGCTGGATACAGCAGAGTAAGTGTGCCTGAAGAAATTAGGGCAATACCTATTAATTGTCATACAGTTTGTTCAGACAAATAGATAAGGACAATGTTCTAGGATGGTGATGATCAAAAGCATTTTAATTCTTTTCCTCTCACTGCGTTCCTGATTTGAATCAGAATTCCTACACCTACTGCTTATAGAAAAACACAAAGCTCCCATTTTTATCACTGCAAGCTTCCCTTCCAGTGCAAACACAGAGCAATGGGTCGTTTGACATAAAAGGATCTGTAGTTTATGGAAAATACTGGCAACATACGCACACTCAGTTCAGCAAAATGGAAAATGCACTTGAAAAAGCCACTATCTGACTCTCCCACTCTCTCACCAAAGGTTCTTGCAGGAAGATCTGGTCTCTCTGAGCCAGGATGCATCCTTCTAGTTTTATCGGAGGCAGCAAGTCAGGTTCTGTTTCGTAATATCGCTTCATCTGCCATAAAAAAATAAGGAACAATAATTAGCACTTAAACAAGTAGATATCAGTCCGTTTTACTGTCAGATAGCTGGCGTAAAAAGAGAGACAGACCAACAACTGAATTAAAATTCAAGCAATAAATCTTCCCCAGCTGAAGTCAGGACTAGGTGGTTGGGGAGGATCACAAGGGTTCAAGCATGTAGTACCAAGGACTTGCCATGATGCCTTAACCAACCCTGAGATATTCTAGTCTTGTCATATGTTCTATACCTGGGAAAGCAGCATATCCAGAACAGAATTGCTCAGCTGTGAGTTCCTACGCAAAACATCATAAAAACCCTTTAAGAGGAGGAAAGAAGAAAGGATTAAAATTAAAAAACACACACCCAGGGAATTTTTCTCACAGTAGTCAGCCTATAAAAAACAAGCATACCAGTCTTCCTACCACTGTCGACAAGGAAGGTCAGAACTGATCCCAACAGTTTGGCAGAAAGAACAAACCTGAGCTAGCTGATAGTAAGAAACTGGTTTCTATCAAATGGCTCACATTGCCATAGAGCACAGTCCAGGTGGACAAAGATGTAAAACCAGAACCCTTTAATAATCAGGATTTCAGTACATGAACCCCAGCCCTGTTTAAAGCTGAACCACTTCAACAGATCTACGTGTCCACAGATGCCAAAAGCATCAGCACACAACAATTTGACCCACTATAACTAATAAAATACACACACACACACCACAGAGGGAGTTCTCACCTCATAGAGCATAAGTCTGACATCAGCCTGCTGGCTTAAGCATCGTCTCAAGCTGCCCAGGATTTCTAGACAGAAGGCCTCATTAGCTGCAGCATTATAGCGGGTGTGAACATCCACTTGGACCTGAAAGGCAATAAAGTTGAGTATCCCTTATCTGGAATTCCAAAATGCTCCAAAATCTGAAACTTTTGGAGCGGCAACATGTATGTCTTGTTCAGCATTTGTGAAGCTGGAGAGAGATGTGAGGTTCTGTGATATGGGAGGGATCCATGCTCCCACTGTTTCACAGATCATTGTATTCTCTCCAGTCAAATAAATGAGCAGGAGTACCGCAGCCGCCACCTCAAAGGCAGAAGTAGGCGGCTGGCAAGCCTGCTGCCAGACCTGGCTGCAATTACTGGGTTCCCATCTGCAGAAGACTTGGGTAGGAAAGGAACTGACTCAGATCTGGGTAGTTGCCAGCATATGCTGCATCCTGCTCTAGACCTCAGCTCAGCCGGGAGGGTGAGGTGGCAGTGGAGGAGCAGCAGCAGCCACCATGGTCAACGCTTGTGCAAAGACTGGCTGAATCTCCTCTCCTCCCACTCCTCTCCTCCACTCAAAGGCAGGGGAGCCCAAAGGATGCATGCCTGGCGGTCGGGGCTTACTGCCTCCTCTGCTGCTACCCCATGCCATTTTATATACATGCAACTGTACTGTATTCCAAAATCCCCCCCCCCAAAAAATCCAAAATATAGAACACTTCTGGTCCCGAGCATTTCAGATAACGGATACTCAAACTGTGCTAGAATTGTGCAGAAACACCTTCTATTCACTATGGCTAAAGATGCACTTGTATGCACACTTGGCCACAGAGCAAGACAGGGGTCAAAAGATCGCAGGGTGCAGGGGCTGAGAAAATGCTTCAGCAGGTTACATTATGAGTTACGACAGAGAACATGAGTAGCCAGAGACTAAAGCTGGGATCTTCCACAGCCACAGAATATACTCCTGTTGTTCTCCCCTTCAACATCTGATATTCAAGAGTATGCTGCCCTTGCACATGGAGGCTGCCAGAAGCATACAGACACAAACTGGTGTGTGTCATCATTTTGTGACAGCGAGCCGCATAAAATACTTTACACAGTCAGAAGGAGAGAATAATTCATAATGCCCCCATGTATACTTATATCAATTACCGCAGAGGCCAAACAGGTTCCTAAGACTACAAAGGAACTAGCTGTGCTTACCTGACTTGCCCCAATTGCTTGGCTGCACTGGGATGAATTCAAACTGCCCAGAACTTTAAAATTCTTCAAGAGGAGCAAAAATCCAGCAACTGCTGACTTGCGGGCGCCCAGCTGCCTGCAGTTAAGATGGGGTGAGTATCAATGAAGGGGAAAGAATTAGAGAAATCAGAAAAGCCCCAAGAAAGTTTTGTTATTAATTCTGGGGGATAACTGTAGTTTGACAAAAATAGTTTCCTATATTTAGACACATAACAGAAAACTGTGGCATGCTGCAAACTACATACAGACGTTTTAAACTTCCATCTCTTTCAATATAATGACAAACTATGGTTTCCCATGACATCTGAAACAGGCCATTGAAAAAATGGGACAAGCAAAACAACAGCAGACTGCATTCACCTTAGTATTCAATACATTTTAATTATTATTGGGAATTGCTTTCTAAAACACCATGTTGATTCCAAAATAGCCAGAGGTTATGAATTTATAAAAGCAGCTGGCTTTTTAAAAAATTAAATAAGAGGAAAGCATACATCTTAGGAGACAGATATTTTTTTAACGGCATCTTACCCAGAAAACATTGATTTGCGAAGAACAAGGATCAGGGAATCCCGCATAGACATGCTTATTTTGAGCAGAGGCTGGGAGAAAAAAAAGTAAACATTTAATAGTCTCTGCAATGGCATCACAAAGGCCAAAAATACAGACATAAGGAGGACATCATTTCAACATCATGAAGGTTTTTATTGTACGACGCCCAAGAGAACTGCAAGTATGCCAATGCAAAAGAGATTAACTCCTCCTCTTCTTGCCATAACCTAGCTGATCACCTGGGCTGCCGTTCATTTGCTTTTCCCTGGTTTCAAGATTTTCTGAAATAGCAATCTTGCAGGAGACTCTTGAGGGATGAGAGAAACTAAGTTCTCTCCTAATCCCCAGCCATCACACTTCTGAGATTGCTATTTTCCCAACACAAAGAGCACTAGAAAAAGTGATCTCAGGGGCAAACTCAATCCGTGTCTGCTGTAAGTAATGGACTAGCTGAGGGTGAACAAACTTCAGACTAGAAACAGGTGCTCTTGGTCAGTGGAAAGGCAGATCAGGGAATAAGGATAAACCCTGTGTTGACTGGGGTTACACTCCCACTGAAATCTCAGATTCACATCTTTGGCAGACTCCTGGACTCAGTCCTGAACCTGAAGACGTTAGTAGTGGCCAGGAGTGTATTTGCACAGTAAAAGCAAGTGTGCCAGCTGCACCCACTTCTGGAGATGTCAGATCTTGCCACGGTGACATGTGCTTTGATTACTTCCCATTTGGATAACTGCAATGTGCTCTATATGGAATGCCTTTGGAAACTGTGTGGAAAATGCAGCTGTAGACTACTGACTGGGGCTGTTATGTCCTTGTTGAAACAGCTTCACTGGGTACCAGTTTGTTTCCAGGCACAATTCAAACTGCTGGTTATGACCTGTAAAGCTGTATACAACTTAGTCAGACTACTGAAAGGAAGAATAACCATATACAAGAATGCCTAAGTTTGGAGAACCATGCAGGAGGGCATTCTCACTGCCCCTCCATTGTCACAGGTAAGGATACGTGAGAGGCCTTCTCAGTGACTGTTCCTAGCTGCAAAATTCCCTCCCAAAAGGGACTAGGCTTGCCTGTTCTCTGCTCTCCTTTCAACAACAGGTAAAGACACTTTTATTTAAACAGGGATTTGGAGATTAACTGGGAGTATAGAAGGGTTTTTTTTAATGGGGTGCACATGGGTTTATTCATTGTTTTCACTGCATTTGATTTTAAATTACATTGCAAGCTACTTTTGGTCCCATATTGGGGAAAAGGCAGGATAGAAAAAAAACAAGAAAAAACAGAGGGATGGAAAAGACTTTCTTATCCCCAGACACTCCCTAGATTTCAGAGGGCAGGGAGAGAATGTTTAAACCTTGTTATTAATATCCACTGAGATGGAGAGGGAGCAGGGAGAGTGCATGGCACACACATGAAGCCTGCACCAAATGTAGCCTTTACAACCAAAGAGGAATTCCTTTTCATAGATCTGTTTTGCCCTATCTCTTTGAAAGACATTTCTTTTGAGAAGAGTATCTGACCTACTGAATTATTTATCTTCTCAATATGTTTCTTGAAGTATTTTATTCCTATTTTATTTTTATTATAAAGCCCTCCCTCCATCCCAACTGCCACCACCCTGCCCTTGGAGGGAGAGATGAAGAACCAGACAGAACTCCCAACAGGCCTGGGCTCAGCAGCAGGTGAAAGGCCCTCCCTCCAACCCAACTGCCACTGCTCTGTCCCTGGAGGGAGAGAAAAACCAGCATTATCTGCTGGATTTAATCCCTACCCCCACTGCCATTCCCTTTTCCTTATGCATCATGTCTTATTTAGATTGTAAGCCTGAGGGCATGGAACTGTTAAATTAACAATTTGTAAGCTGCTCTGAGAGCCTTTGTGACTGAAGAGCGGGTATAAATTCTCTAAATAAATAAAATTGGTGTTTTAATATACTGATTAGATTTGTCAGCTGCCTTCACCACTTTTTTTATGAAAAGGAAGAATAAGTATCATTTAAAACAAATCATCAGTAAAACAAGAAGAGGTGTATTTTTGATTACTTTAAAGATGCTGGCATTTTAAAAAAAATCATTCCTAAATTGCTCTGAGAGCTTTGACTTGAAATGCAATACACACATCTATAAAATAAAACAGGTTTACCTGCACAGCTTTAAGAAGCCCTTGTACTGTATCAAGAGGCAAGAATGACAAATGATCAAAGGCCTCTGCAACTTTGGAGGAGGAGTTTTGAAGAACAAGGGGCGCAGACATTATAATATTGGACAAAAGATCTGGAAAAAAAAATTAAAAAGAGCTATGGGCTATACTGAGACAACAGGACAAGAAGGTGCAAACATCATGCATCTGGGAGAAGAAGGGAGATGGTGTTTTTTTACAAGTTCAAAGACCAAGAAGAGAATCACTGCATCCTCTTCTCCTCTAACTGCCAAAAGCCGAGCAATGAAAGAGATGAGGGCATCAAATTGACTGAACCCCCAAAAGAGTTAAGACCAAAGCCTTGGTATGTCCAACAAGGACCAGATTTGGGTTCAAATCCCTATCAATACCCAGCTATTAAGCTCACTAAACAATTTTTAACTCAGCCTAGCCTACCTTACATGATAGTTAAGAGAATAAAATGAGGACGATTTCACAAGCAGTTCTAACATCCTTGGAGAAATGTGCTTTTTAGTTAAATATGTTTAGTTTTAGTCAGTTTCCAAAGCTGTGCTCTGTATGGTTTCTCTTTCTGATGGGTTTTAATAGGGTTTTTCTGTGGAAATACTCCGTATGTGGAATACACTACTGGGGAAGGTTCACTGATATCCTTTAGATCCCAGATATAAAGTGTTCTGTTCACCAGTCTTTTGGCAGATTCTAATTAGGTACAAAAGGGATAACAACTGGGAGCACCCAATGACATCCACAAAAGAAAAAAAGGAGACACATGTCTGGATGCTAAAAGCACAGTCTTACTTGCTAAAAAGTCCAATGCATTTTGGCCTGTAGATACTCTTAAGGATGCCTTCACGCTGCTATATAAAAGGCCACAAGAGGACAACAGTTAAATACTTGACATGTCTGACTGAAAACCTCCAATGAAGGAGAATAAAACAGTGAGCACAAGACTCAAACCTCTCAAATAAATAAGAACAGAGAGCTATGGCTCTGTGCAGAGGACAACACTTTCCTTAAGACCACTAAAACGTTACAGAACACAAGCTTTCAAGTAGTTCATGTTACCTTTGTTCCACTTCTGTCACATTTCTAATGTTCTAATACAGTGGTTCTTAACCTTTTCTTTACCAGGGACCCCCTTTAAGTATCTTTTGTTGCCACAGACCCCCAAGGCTTAACTCAAAGATTTAAAACATTAAGAACAATAATAATACCTAAACCCTAAAAGTAAACAAAATCTGGCTACCAGTCCTGGAAAACACTAAAATCAAAACTCAACACTTGCAAATGAACTCCACCCAGGGACAGGGGGGTTTCCAGCAGACAATGGACCATTAGCCAAACAGACACTAATCCTCCTTGCGTATTTCCACCCAGAAACTAGCCATTCAATACACAAATTTACATATCCTCTCCAACAGGGGTTCACAGTATATAAACCCCACACAAACTCCTACCCAACCATTCTCTGAAGATGCCAGCCACAGATGCAGGTGAAATGTCAGAAATAAACTTCCAGAACATGGCCTCACAGCCCAGAAAAAAGCCAAGGAAAATCTATATAATAATAATAATACACCATCCATTAAACCTTCCCTCAGACTTTTATCCTGCTTCTTCCTGAAAGTTTGTGGCTGGAGCAGATTGATGCCTTGGCTCTTGTCACATGAGCTGAGCAGCCTTCAATCTTTCATGGACCCCCTGTGAGGACATCATGGCCCCCTGCGGGTCCATGGACCATAGGTTAAGAACCACTGGTCTAATAAAAGGAATCAATCAACTTTACGTTTTGTTTATACTCATGCATCACATGGCTTTTGTTTTGTTTTATTGAAATGCACTGGTCTGAGACGGTCTTTGCAATAATGTGCCCAATTGTTCCATTTCACAGTTACCTATGAAGTGGCTGACAGAGGATCCTGCATTTGTGATAACTCTGTTCAGGACCTGCTCCAGTATTTCACTTCTTATCAGTTCATGGACCTGGGAGGTGGGAATGAAGATGGAGGGAGGGGGGGGGGAGAAAGATCTTGTTGATGCAATTTCAGTTCATTCACAATCTAACACACACCAACATCTACTTTTGATTTTATATCTGACTTCACCAGCTCATAAAATTTCTACCTGAAACCTGCTGCATAGTCATGGCATAGTCATGCTGGTGAAGCAGGTGGGAAAAGTAACCTGTGTCAAGATACTTTTTCTATAGACTGGGAAAAAAGGAATAATTCAACCACTCTTGATGCAGACACAGAAGTAGAATTAGCAGAACCTCCCATAAGAGAAGGTTGAAACCAGAAGAAAGTAACATCTAATTTTCAGTTGGAAATATAGCCTCAAGGCAAGTGTGCTTAGAGAGCGTGATGGCACTACAACCCCAAACTACTTTTGGAAAAAGCACAATACCTAGACCCACTACAATCTGGGTTTAAACCAGAGTTTGGCACCCAATACACTTTGTCATTCTAATTGGTAACTTCTGTTGGGAAAGAGACAAGAGTAAAACCCTGATGTCTTGACAGCTGTTGATACCACCTACTCATTGTGTCTTGTTACATCAATTCTGTGGGTTGGTGAGCATAGCACTATGGTGACACTGCTCCTGCAGGTCAATTTCAGAAAGAACCATCAGGGCTTTCTGCTCAACTCAGGGCATCTGCACTGGGGAGTTCTACAGTTTTATATGTTCCCCAGTCTGCGGGGCTAGGACATCCAGGGAGTTACAATGAGGAGACATCAGTATGCCAATGACACCCAGCTATGTTTCTCCTGGTCATCTGAGTCAGGTGAATTTGTGTATATGCTAAACCAGTGTCTGGACTGAGACCATAAAACTTAAGGTCAGTTTTGACAAGACAGATTCAACTTGACAAGATGGAGGTATAAGAAGTTGGTGGACAAACTATTCTGCTCTCTAAAGGAACCCATACACAGCCTGGTGGTGCGCTTCTGTCAAACACTACCACCAGAGTGACTTTGGTAGTTCAGAAAACTATTACTACCTTCTGATGGGTTGCAAGTTGCATCCTTACCTGGATAGAGATGGCCTGGTGACAGTAATCCATGATCTACCAACTTTCATGATGGACAATAATAATATATTGTACATGGTACAATGATAACAGTTCAGGAGGTTCAACTAGTACAGAATTCGACAGCTAAAATTCTAGCTGATGCAAGTAGACAGAAACATGTGACAACATTCTGAAGGTGTTCTACTAATTGCCATTTGCTGCCAATTCTAATTAAAGATTCTGGTGCTTACTTTTCATATACTAAATGATTTGGGATCTAAAACCTGCAGAAGACCTCCTCCCATATCCCTGCTCATGCACTAAGATGTTCTTAGAGAAGGTACACCTATGACAGGGCTTCTTCTTCTTTCCACCTCAAGAATACCCTTTTGCAGGAAGTAAGACTTAAGGCCAACATGGCTCTCCTTTTGATACCAAGTTAAAAAAGTTTTCTATGTATTTCAGATTTATTGTGTTTTAACTGGTGAAATAGTTCTGTTTACGCCTCTCCAATGTATTGTTGCTGATGATTTTTAAATGTATTTTTATTGCTCTTCCTATTTTGTATTGGTCGTTGGAAATTTCTATGCATTTTCTATTATAGAAGGCATCATGACATCATCAAATGTCCTGAAATCCATTTTTGGATAAAGACACATATGTATTTATTTGCACATTTTTATACATTTTTACAAATAAATAAATACATGCATGTCTGCATGTCACTACTGTGCACTTAGCTCGTTCTAATCAGTTGTGTCCAGAACTGAGACTCATTTGGCAAAGATTGGGTTCCTGAGAGTGAGCATTTTCCCCACTCTGACACACTCTAAAAGTAAAACTTTTAAATTTTGAAAAAGAAAAATGTAGATTCAGTTTTAGTCCACTTCTACTTTAAAAAGAGATGAAGAGTATGCCTGAGGGATCAAAAACTGGGAGACAAATATCAAGGTGGAAAAATCACAACTATTTACCTACAAGAACATATAACACTCTCAATCTTACCTTGAAGGTTTCCAGTAGGATATCAGCTCCTAGCTTGCATGACTGCTGGGCTGGAGTTTTGGAAAGACCATGGTTAGTTTCCATTCCTTTGCCTCCAAAAGGTCTTTTTGGCCCATAGGAGTCCATCAAGATGAATCCAAGATCCACCAGGCCCTGAGTCACACGATCCCAACCAAACACACTGGATGGAACCATTAGAGGAGAGAACAAGAGAATTTCACAATAAAGAGCACTTCATCTATAGTTAAAGTTCTTGTCCGTTCTTGGATATGGGCAGTGCTGCCATTTATGCAAAGCTAACAGCTCTGCAGTGTCTTTAGGTCCCTGCTTACTGAACATTTATGATACTATCAAAGCTACCTAAACGTTGATTGGTGGGGTGGTGGTGGTGAGAAATGGGATGGTAGAAAAGTTTATTCTGTTAACTGATTTCTGTTGATGGGCTTTATCTACTCACCTGTTTGTTACAACTTCCAAAAACATGGCAGATATGTCATAATGATGAAGAACTAAGTCCTGTAGAAACTTGGAGCCCTGGAGGAATTGCTTGTCCTTGAAGCTTTTCATAATTGACATTTTGAGAAAGTCAAATACCTAAAGTACAAAAGTGAATATGCAACATAGACTAAATTTGTTTCATTTTCACAACTGCTGCTTCAACTAGACCAGGAAAATGATGTGCAAAACTTATTAAGAAGGTCTTTGGATAATTTGCACATGTGTTATGGTTTGCATTATTTTAAATTGTTTGAACTGGTTTTAAATTGTCATTTTAAGTGGTTCAACATGCTTTTAATATTTCAAAATTACTCTGATTGTTTTTAAACGGTTCCAAACTGATTTTATTTTATATTGTCCTGACATCCTTGGAATATAACAACAACAACAACAATATAATTTAGGGCAGGCTATAAAAATGTAATCAATCAGTACAATAATTTTGTTAGTACATGTAGGTATTCTCTATCTGACTCATTGATGCAGTCACGATTCAGAAAGAAAGGCATATACCTGCTCTTCAAATCGGTGTATTCTC
The DNA here is from genome assembly GCA_030847615.1 of Gambelia wislizenii. Taxonomy (NCBI): domain Eukaryota; kingdom Metazoa; phylum Chordata; class Lepidosauria; order Squamata; family Crotaphytidae; genus Gambelia; species Gambelia wislizenii. The sequence goes on from JAUMIR010000009.1 coordinate 8,257,117, forward strand.
GCCAATGAGAGCAAAATGGTTACACTGAAGGGACACAGGGCTCTGCTAGGATCCCCCTGCTGCTCAGCCTGGAAAACATCAATCAGAATACATTAGAAAGCTTCATATGTATGATGACATTGAATATTGTATCTCAGATCTGACAATTTGCAAAGTGAATGTTTCATGTTTCACTTTGAATTCAGAACAATAAGAAGCATGAACTTTTCCCTCGACAGACTAAGCGCTACAACCCTGTCATTGAATCATTGCTCCAGCACTTGAAATTATTCTGATACATGTGTAGCTTTTTAATTATACAAAATTTGTTATGTTTAAAAAGTTTTACATACTTGCTGAACTAGTATTACTCTTGCTTGTTTTATATTGTTTACCTTTTGTATTGTTTCATATGATGAATATCCTGTGTTTTAATGGTCTGTGACTGCATGATAGAGATTGGATTGGAATTTCTTTCGCAGTCAGTTGCCTTATGGTGTGTCAGGTCACCTGGCTCAGTATTTTCAAAACTGAATGGCATTGGTTTTTCAGGGTTTCAAATAGGGGTCTTTCCACCTCTACCAGGAGATACCACGGACTTCACCAAGATCTTTTGCACATAATATACTACTCAGCTTTCTTGCAAAATGCAAATGCCAAAGAGCATAAACATTGTAGCTATACGCAGGTATGTCATGCCTGTTCAGTCTTGTATGCCTGCAAATAATTCATCTACATAGAATAATATTAGCGCAGTTTGTACTGTGATGGCAGAAGGCATCATAACACCATCAAAATTCCTCTGGACATTGGCATCCTAAATACATTTCTCTCAATGAGTTCAAATAAGATGACTAGTTAGCAGAGTTCAAACTTGAAATAACCTCTCCTAAGAAAAAAGAATCACATCTGGACAACCTGAAGTGTACTCTGAAGCCTTGTACTCTGGCTTCAGTGTACTCTGAAGCCTTTTGCTCTACTTACTGCACGAAAGAGAAAAGAAAGTAAATAGATATAACCCTGCATGCAGCTCCCCTACCAAAGCCCTGCTTGAGAGAGAGGAACTGATTTGGTTTTGAGTGAGTGCATGCATGGGGTTGTAATATTCTCACAGCTAAGTAAACAGCAAACTCCACTGAGCTGGAGGCTGCTTTTCCCTTTGTCTTTAATTTGCAGAAAGAGACAAAAAGAGAACACAAGTTCAGCCATTCTGCTTGTGTTTGCCTGGCTGGGCAAATATAGCAGAGCTAGTATCTACTTTCATTTTTGTTTGTGTTCGTCACCCTCTTTTGTGATGATAAACATGGATTTAACATTCCTGACTTAATAAACCACAATATGTTAAACCAGGAATTAGCATTGGGTCCACATGTTTTCCGCCTCTTACTCTTCCCATCACATACCAGCTTCAGCACTGTGATCATGGTTTCTTTAAATCAAAGTTCTTCTACATCCAAAATGGGTAACTGTGATTTAATGCCACGTTACTAACCCATATCAAACTGTGGCTTAAACCCCAAATTAAACCACTCTTCCCTATTTCATACTTAGCAACGGACCACAATTGAAAGTGACCAGGATCAGAGTACCAAATCCAACATGAAAGGAGAGAAAGGGAAGAAAGCATAAGGGAAAAATGGATAGGCCCAGCCCTCATTCACAGTTTCCTAAAGCATGATTCAGAAGCCAGGAATATTAAATTTATTTACTTTTTATTTGTTGATTTATTTATTCATTCCTGCCTTTCTCTAAGTACAGGACCCAAGGTGTAGTACACACCTTAAAAAACAATACAATTCTCAATACATAAATTAAAATACAATTAAACTAACTTTGATTTAAAAACACAAGTTAAAAGCACAAGCAAAACAGCATTAAAAGGTATTTAAAACAAGCTCACATAAAAACTCTCCACACACCCTCCCCATTAAAAACCTCCATCTGCCATCACAAAATGCTTCCTTAAATAAAAACATTTTCACCTGCCAGCGGAAAGAAAGCAGGGAGGGGGACAACTGGACCTCCTGTGGAAGGGAGTTCCACAACCTGGGAGCAACCACAGAGAAGGCTCTCTCCAGAGTCCTCATGAACAGTGATGGTGGTGGGACTGAGAGAAAGCCTTCCTGTAGATCTTAAAGCACACATTGGTTTATATGAGGAGATATGATCTTTCAAATAGTCTGGACCCAAGCTGTGTAGGGTTTTACGATCAAAACCAGCACTTTGAATTCTGCTCAGAAATGGACCAGTAGCCAATGCAGCTGCTTCAACAAGGAGTCACACGATCCCAGCTCTGGTCAACAGCCCTCATCACCAAAATGTTTGACCCACTGAAGTTTCTGAACAGTTTCCAAAGGCAGCCCCACATAGAGTGCATTACAGTAGTCCATGTGCCACCAAAGCCAGATATGACTTCTCAAGGAATGGGTGCAGCTGGCACACTAATTTTAACTATGCAAATGCACTCCTGGACACAGCCAAAACCTGGCCATTCAGGCTCAGAGCTAAGTCCAGGAGCACATCCAAGCTGTGAACCTGAGATTTAAAGGGGCGTGTGACTCCATCCAGCACAAGCTGAATCCCTATTCCCTGATCTGCTTTCCAAATAATCAGGAGCACCTCTGTCTTGCCTAGATTAAGTTTCAATTTGCTCACCCTCATCCAGTCCATTAAAGACACCAAATACTGGTTTAATACAGAAACATCTTCCTTTGAATCTGATGGAAAGGAGAAACAGAGTTGTGTGTCATCAGCATACTGATGACACTGAACTTCAAAACTCTGGATGACCTCTCCCAGTGGTTTCATGTGCCACCCTGTAAGCAGCACACATTACTGCTGCAGAAAAGGCAGAAATTAAGATGGTGGCAGCTATGTCATCCAGATAGAAAAGAGTAAAGCAGGTCAGAGGCCAAAAAATACTCCAGCTTCTTTGAGTGTCATTCTTTAGGGAAAAGACAGGGGTTTTTTAATCCATCAATCATATAGAATTCAATTAGACAGCAAAAGCTGCTACCTAGCACCCCAAATCATGATTAGTTTGAATGAGAACAACATTTCATGGTACCAGTTAAAAACCTGGAAGCTTATTATCACCATAGGTCAAGTAAAGATGTCCTTTCAGTGAGAAGATGAACACTAACACCACCTGGCTTTATTTTACATTCGGCATACCTTTAAGTATTTTATTAACTCCTTTCCTAAATCCTGGTCCAAATCAATGGCCAACACAATATGCAGAATGATAGTGCCTTCCACATGACGGAGTTGGTCTAAGGGAACTGTGGCTTCTTGAAGGTCCGTTAACCTGAAAGAGTTGGTCACACAAAGGTCAAAGATACAATCATGGTTGTAACAAAGATACAATAAGGACAACCTAAAAGAAGATAATGCAACACTTTTGCCCCACTCCAGAAGAGCCAATACTGGGTTAAAAGAATAACAGATATAGTAGAAATAAAGAATACAAGGAATAACTTACTCTGAATTCCTCTGCTCTTCTTTTAGCTTTTTATCCATCTGGTTGAAAAAGCTGATGATTCCTTCCAATATGTTTTTCTTACTACCCTGATAAGTTATGAAATAAGAAAGGAACATAAATCTTATTACAATAATAAAGCATATTATTAATGAGCATTCATATGTTTGGGGTGGCACAAGCCTATGTAACGTTTAAGATCTGACAAAGTCGCTCTACTTTTTGTCCCAACTATGGCCAAGGTAAAGCATCCAGAGTTTTACATCTATACAAACTATTTGATACTTCAGTAATATCAGTGAATTACAAGTTGTTTTCATGAGTACAGTATAATTTGCAATTCTAATGCTATATCACTCCTCACTGTTAGCCTTTATTGAAAGTGTCTAGTAGTGGGTTTCAGCAAATAGCACTACAAACACCATGATAAATATCTAATGGTGCAGAATGGAGGTGATCCTTCATTTTTAGAATCATAGAATCATAGAATTGTAGAGCTGGAAGAGACAAGGGCCATCCAGTCCAACCCCCTGCCATGCAGGAATCATTTAGTTAAAAGATAGTTTCGGATTTGCAGGAGGAAGACTAAGCTAAGATATAGCAAGAATTTTTAAATGAGCAAAGTAATTTTGGAATTTAAAAACAAATTACACGTAACTTTTTTATTCTGTAACATTTTCATTCTTCCCTGTAAATTAATTAGAGTGATTCTTTCAGCACATTCTGTATATACCATACACAACATTGTTTGAATATAGTTATCTCCAAAAAGAGCCTAGAATAATAGGAGAGTTGGCAGAGATGCAATGGCCATCTAGTCTAACCCTCACCATGAAGGAATAAACAGCTACAGTATGACTCCCATATCTGCAGGACTGTTAATCACAGACTATGAAAGAATGGCTGGAACTGTAACACGAGTCACCCATGCAACCTAAAACACATGCCTGACAGGGTCCAAGTTCTGAAATTTGGAGACTTGTCCAGTTTCCCCAAAGACTTTACCTTGGAAGAAAGCAACAGCAGCTGATAAACTAAAGGCGGGATTTCCTGGAGGTCTAACTTAGAAAACATCCTTAGGACCTTCTCTACCACAAACTGCAGCTCTTCTGCATTTAGTGGGACATCCCTGCAGAGTCAAGAAAAAAGACCCAAATAATTTCTCCTTAATTCACAAGTCAGTCTCTTCCAGAAGGCAGCAGTATATTTAGTTCTAGAGCACAGATGGTGAACAAGACTTTCCACATGTTGAGGACTGCAGCTCCCAAGTGTCCCAGCCAGCATAGCCAGCGGTGAATGATCATGGGTTTTTTTCATGGCTTCAAAATTTCCAGAAATTTTACATCTCTAGTCCTGGTCAACAGAATGATGAGTAATTTCTGTCCCTCCATGCTATTGTTTTCTACTCCCACCAAACCTAGCCAAGATAGTGAGAGATAGTGAGAGCCAAGATGGTGAGAGATGATGAGAGTTGCAGGCCAACATCTGGAGGGCTACAAATTGCTCACCCCTGTTCAAATTATTATACTTAACTAGGTCCCAGAACAGTCTATCACATTTTACTGATACCAATTTGGATCACATGGGTCTGCTCATGTTTCTTTCTCTGATCAGGCTTCACCTGATCTGACACTCTCGAGATATTTCGGGATCTAAAACATAGGGAGGGCTAGATGCAGAAGGATGTGCCAGTCTCCTCCTTCTACCACCAACTGACTCAATAAAGGATGCAAAAGCCACTACTGGTATTTGAATCATTCCAAACCTAGAACAACTTAGATTCCTTCTATCCAGAGCTTTCTGCAGCCTAAATTACACTCAGCTGCCTAGAACTTCTTCCCAAATGTAAACATGGGCCACAATTAAGGTGCCTAACACTACTGCTTATACTTTTGCAAGACATTTAGATCACAAGAGGAAAGAAAAAAATTGTCCATATTAGGAGGTTACCTGAACATAGAGGTTAGATAAACCATGTATTGATGACTCCACCTGTTAAAATAAAAACCAGAATCTGAAAATAGAGAATAAGCTATCAACAGAAAATACAGTACTGCAAAAGGGTAGCTTTTAGTCTTTTGCAGCAAAAACAGTTCTTGTAGCACACAGGTTCCTGTCACACCTTAAAGACTTGACTTTATTACGCCCTAAGATTGTGCATCTGATGAAGCTAGCTGTAGTCCTGAGGTGCTTACACCAATTTAAAAAAATCTCCAAACTGATGATCTTGTCTGAAATAATTCATTCACTTAAAGTATTTGTAAATAAAATAAAGTGAGGAAAATGACCAAAAGGGAGAAAAGGAAATCCCTGTCAAAAGGCAGTTAAAGTGAGTTTAGTGTTGGATTCTGCAAAATATGGCAAAAAACAAGTATGAAAGTAGTGCATTCTCAAGGGAATCAATAGAATAGACCAAAGACATGCCTACCTGCTAGAGCACAGGGTATTGATCAGCTGTTTCTTCAATTCTTCTCCATTCAGCTCACCTGGAAAAGGTAAAAAGCACATAATATAAAGGCACTTAGGAGCGGTTGCTAATCAAAGAGAGCAACAATGAAAAGGAAATTGATTACCTGTCCCATAAACCAAAGTCTCTTTTGATGTAGCTAATGCAGTCAGAACTGTAGGAAGCAGCTCCAAAGATTTACCGCTGAGCAGACTGCCTCCTTTTACAGCATCAACAAACAAAGTGGCCAATTCAGCCAATGCAGGGCCTGGCAGTTTGTGAGCCTGACCAATGAAAAACAAGATATAAGAATATACTTCTGAGGGCTATCAATACCCAACTAGTGGTAGTGGGTGACAGTAGTAGTAGTAGAAGAAATGAACTCTCATGATGCCACTAAAAATTACTTTACAAAGAACTGTTATATCCACATTCTGGAATGTCTTTCTACGGGAGCCAAAAGGAAGTACCACTTGCATATATCACATCAGTCAAGAAGAAACTGAAGGCCTGGAATGATTTAACTACCACAATGTACAAAACTACATTTGATAATGATGAGTATTAGCACACATGCAATGCTATCCTTATAGGACTGTAAATTCCTTTCACAGGCTCTGCTCCTGCAAATTTAACAGCAGCAGCAGCAGCCTCACAAGTAGAAATAAGGAGGTGATCTATTTTTCTGCCATGGAGACAGACTAGATTTCAGTGCATGAGCAGCTGCCAAAGTCATAGGATTAATATCAGTATGCAGGACTGACAGACGACAAGTGACACTTATACAGCAACCCTATGTCCTAAGAGTCCGATTCCTTGACTAAGAAGACTGAGTCCCATGAGACAACATGCTTCCACATAAATGTGTGTAGAATCAACCTGTACAGAAGATGACCAGCACATTGTTTACATCAGGGTGGGGAATTTGTGAGATTCCAGGTGTTTCCAAACAACAGCTCCCATCATACCTCATCATTGACTATGCAGTGTAGGACAAATGGGAGTCATAAAGAACAACATCCAAACAAACTCTGGTTTATATGCTGGCCAATTCAAGAACATAAACCTCTTACATGAAAGCAAAAGGGAACCAGCCCTCCTTTCTGTCAGAACTAGCAGGCCTCGGAGAAAACTCATCTCTAACATAAGCAGTTGTATAATCTCAGATGCAGTTTCCACATGCAGATCCCCTGTCTCCACCAACTGGATACAGTGCTTGTAAATGAGCCTCCTAACAATGCCATTCTGCTGGAGCAAGGCCTCAGAGAAAACTCATTGTAGAAATTCAGTCCTACCTCTAACATAAGCAGTCGTATAATCTCAGATGCGGTTTCCACATGCAGATCCCCTGACTCCACCAACTGGATACAGTGCTTGTAAATACTGAGTCTCCTAACAATGCCATTCTGCTGGGAGCAAGGAGAACCTAGTATGGAGGACAGAAATAAAGTAATAAAGAAAGGCATCTGGTGAATATTTCAACACAGCTTTCTGGCAAAAAGGAGTGATGGTGACTTGGGCTCCATAGACTCTTCCACTGATCTCTCAAGAGTATTTATGGACTCGTAATTCACAGGCAGCATACTTTCTTCTTAGCACTTTAAACAACAAAAATGTCCTGTGCAAGAGTATGCTTGGCTATTCCTTTCTCAACAGAAACAAAGCCAATAAAAAGTTTCCCATTATTTAACATTGATGGAGTTTGAATTTGTTGGCCAAAAAACATCAACCATCCAGAAGGAATTACTCAGTGCTAGCACACTAAAATGATACTAATCCCAAGAAACCTACCTGGTAGGATTAATTCAATAGACAGAAGAGAGATGAGGTCCCTCCTAAACCAAACAGTACTACTATATTTGGAAACTTACACTGTTTGGTATACTTGATTAAAATATAAGTCTCACACACATACATTATTTTTGTGGTTGAGTCAAAAAGCTAAAAACAAACAATGCAGAGTTCAGTCCATCATGGGTCATTGCCTTGTACCTTTGAAGATTCCTCTCAGAAAGACACAGCTCTCCTTCCCTCTCAAAGCCTGCTTTGTAACTAGGTCACTCAACTGCAACAAGAAGTAAAGAACCACAAGATTCATTTGTCATCATATTAGACTTGATACTATACTATGTGCAAGTCAGTAGTTTCCATACAATAACATTGAAGCACACAAGTTTACCTTCCCCTTAATCTTGCAAATATTTTCACAAGAGTTAATCGTTCATAACAATTTTTACAGAGATTTTGAAGACATCTTACACAATCTGGTGAATGGCTCTTTACAAGCCAGTCTTAATGCTAGTGTCATGAGTTAAATTATATCATATCACAAATAGGGGCAGCCCTTCCCTCCTTACTATGCAGAACAGGAATTAGCAGCTGTGAGCCTCAAGGTATTGTTGGACTATAGTTCCCGGCACCCATCACCACTGACTATGCTAGTTAGGGCTAGTGGATGTTGCAGTCTAAGAAGAGCTAGAGGGCCACAATTGTCCACTTCTGACATACAAACATGTATGAACTTAGTCAGACTTAGTGAACTATACCTTATAGTGAACTACAACTTACAGTAGGACCCCCTTATCCACTGGGGATTGGTTCTGTGAGGCCCTATGGATACCGAAAACCATGGATAATAGCAAACACCATTGAAAATAATGGGACTTCCAGTTTAGAATACCATAGAATTGCCTTGGAGGTCCCAGAAAATGGCTAGAGAGGACACATTTTCTAGGAAGACTCTATGGTAGGCGTGCTGTTTTGTGTCCCATGGATAATTGAATCAGTGGATAATGAATCAGTGGATATGGGGATCCTACTATACACTTAAGAGCACAAAAAAACTAAAGGAAGCTATATGTTTGTCTAATGATCTTAAGGGGGTAAAAGTCTGCAAGGAGGAAAAAGGACAACATTTGACATAATTGCCATTAGTGCCTATAATTAGGTAGGAGTGCAAGGATGGACATATAATATTTTCTGAACTATAGTACTGAAATCCGCTAGCCAGCATGGCTAGTGACCCTAATGGCTGCAGTATTCTGGGAGCAATAATCCCAAAAATTAACATTTCCAAGTCTAGTTTCACCCTTAAATGCTGTGATCAAAATAGTGCCAAAATGACAATAGTGTTATACTGATGCCATAAATATACCATTTCTCCATATGCAGGGATGCCTTGCAGAAAAAGTAAACACAAAATATAAGTAACACTGTGTAAGGCTACATGAAATGGATGCAGAAGTCAACACACTTAGTTGCAAGACTACTAATCACAGAAGTGATCTGTGCCCAGATACTGTACACATAGAACTTACTATTGCTATAGCAGCTCACCTCATTTTCTTTCAGGTTTTTCAAACATGACTGAAGTTGCTCTGATTTCTCTTCTCTTGCTAGAGCAAGGATTTTCTGGTCCATTATAAGACAGTTGGTAGGAGAAAAAACCTTTTTTTAATCAACTGTGACCTACAAAATTAGAAAGAAAGAGTTTATATTGATAGGATTAAAAACAGGAATATCAGATTGCCCCTCTATTATTGTATAGCCAGTAGGAAAAACACACACAGCATAAACACCAATTTATACCATCAGCAAAATCAGGCAGTAACAACTTTTCTGGTACATCTTCACACAAACAGCAACAGGCTGCATATTTGAATCCCTTCCCACAGAAACATGTCAGGCAGTGAGGTAAGATTTTCCTTCATTTTTTTCCAGGCTCTGAGGCTGTGTTCTGGAAGATTTATTTCTGATGTTTCGCCTGCATCTGTGGCTAGTATCTCCAGAGAATGGTTGGGTAGGAGTGTGGGTGGGGTTTATATACTGTGTTTACATTTACATATCCTTTACATATCCTTCCCAACAGGGGTTCACAGTATATAAACCCCACACACACTCCTATCCAACCATTCTCTGAAGATGCCAGCCACAGATGCAGGCGAAATGTCAGAAATATACTCTTCCAGAGCACACCTCACAGCCTGGGAAAAAAACCAAGGAAAATCTATGGATACCAGACGTGAAAGCCTTAAACTTCACAGTGAGATAAGAGTTAATCCTTCCTTGACACATAAGAAAGGATTGTCCCTCTGCACAGGGTTTGGGGAGGGGAAATGGTGAAATGCCAGCACAATCTGAAGTGATAAAGTCCAGTGAAAAGGGTATCACTTGTTTCTGAAACAACAGTTTTATGACACTTTAAAAAAGGCAACCTCCCTCAAAACAATCTGGCCAAGAAAACCCTGTGACAAAATCACCTTAGGGCTGCCATAAGTCAAAAAAAGAAGACACACAAGGCTATCACGGGGCTTTTTTTTTTTTTTTTGGCCAAATTTGTGCAGAGGGGATTTGCCATTGCCTTCCTCTGAGGCTGAGAGAGTGGGACTTTCCCGAGGTCAATCACTAGGTTTACCTTTTTTTTTTTTAACTGATACAGTTGTCCCTCCATATACACAGACTTGGTATCCACGGATTTAAGTATTCATGGCTTGAAAATATTCTTTAAAAAAAATCCAAAAAGCAAACCTTGATTTTACCATCTTATACAAGGGACACCATTTTGCTATGCCATTGCATATAATGGGACTTGAGTATTCACAGATTTTGGTATCCATGGGGGGTCCTGGAATCAAATCCCAGCAAATATGAAGTGACAACTGTACCTACAATTATTTGTCAGACCGGTGACCTGCTCAGCCACCCTATAATAACCCCTCATCCTATTGGCTACTTAGGTTATTTTTATTATTGTTGCTTTATTATATTGTTTTATTATAATTATTTGATTACTGTTTTACACAAATAAACCATCTACAAACATGATCTAGAGACAAATAGGACATTACAAAGAAATGACCACAAATATATATGTTGTTAAATGTACTATATAGTTGTCCCTTCATATTTGCTGGGGTTTGGTTCCAGAACCCGCCGTAGATACCAAAATCCATGAATACTTAAGTCCCATTATATGCAATGGCATAGCAAAATGGTGTCCCTTATGTAAGATGGCAAAATCAAGGTTTGCTTTTTGGACTATTATTTTTTAAAGAATATTTTCAAGCTCTGAATACTTAACTCTGTGGATAACAACCTGTGGATATGGAGGGACAACTGTATATTATCTCCTCACCTACCTCCCCACATCTTTATCCTAGCAATTGTCCTGTGATGTGGGTTTGGCTGACAGGCTATGATTGGTTCAACTGCATTATTGTCTTCTCTAGTAAATCATATAGCTAATACAGTTGTGCCTTCATATTCACTGGGGGGTTTGGTTCCAGGACCTCCTGTGGGTGCCAAAATCTGTAAATACTCAAGTCCCATTATATGCAATGGCATAGCAAAATGGTGTCCCTTATATAAGATGGCAAAACCAAGGTTTGCTTTTAGGATTATTATTTTTTAAAGAATACTTTCAAGCCGTGAATACTTAAATCCGTGGATATGGAGGGGCAACTGTCATATATAATATATAAATGTAATGTAATTAATATGTATATTCAATGTAATATATGTTGTTAAATATATATTTTTAAAAAGATTTTATTTTGATCAATTCAAATAAATTATGAATTAAAATTATAAATATTATAAAATATTAAATAAATAAAATAAATAATAAAATATAAAGAAAAATAAATAAATACAATTTTAAAAATTAAAAAATTAAATTTATAAAAATTATAAAATAAAGTTGTTAAATATATAACGTGATAAATGTTGTGTATATTTGTGGCTGTCCCTCTCCCTTATTACCCGCCGGAGCTCCTCTCCTTCGGCGGCTCCTTCCTTCCTTCCTTCCTTCCTTCATTCCCCGGCACCAAAACTCCCGCCAGGAAGGAACTTGGCCGGCGTTGCCCGGGGCAACAGAGCCCTCCCACTGCCTTCTGTCGCCCGTTACCCTTGACGACCGAAGCCGAGTCTTCGTGTCGCAGCCCGATGACGTTGCGGGCTTCTCTGTCGTGGGAACATGCCGCTCGTGGCGCATGCGCACCGTGTGTGTGTGTGTGTGTGTGCGCGCGCGCGCGCGTGTGTGTGTGTGTGTGTGTGTGTGTGTGTGTGTGTGTGTGTGTGTTGGAAGAGGGCATTGACGGTAGAAAAACCGTCAAGTTTCGGGTTCCCGTTTTAATTTTGACAAAATGGTGGCGGGTTTTGGGAGCCACCTCCCCCCCCCCAAAAAAAAGCTGGGATTACTGTATTTGTGGAAGGTTTCCCTTCCTTATTCTTGTGGCGGTCGAACATATATTATTATCCTTTTTTAGATATTTAATTTTTTAAGATTTTTATAAATATAATGTATATATATATTATACATTATATTTATATAATATAATATGAATATAATATTATATATATAATAGTATATATATAATATAATATAAATATAAAATATAAAAATATAATATATATATATACACACATACAGTTGTACCTTCATATTCGCTGGGGTTTGGTTCCAGCCCCCCCCCCGTGGATACCAAAATCCGTGAATACTCAAGTCCCATTACAGTTGTCCCTCGGTATCCACGGATTTAAGTATTCACGGCTTGAAAATAGTCTCAATAATAATAATAATAATAATCCAAAAAGCAAACCTTGATTTTGCCACTTATATAAGGGACACCATTTTACTATGCCATTGCATAAAATGGGACTATTTGCCCTTGCATATAATGGTGGTGGATTTTGGGAGCCTCCTCCCCCCCCAAAAAAAGCACAAAAACAAAAAAACGCTGGGATTATTTGTGGAAGGTTTCCCTTCGTTATTCTTATGACCAATTAGTTTCTTGAATGTATTTCCCAGCAATGGAAGATATACTTCTTTTAGATTTATAATTTTTATTTAATTGAGTAAGAAAGAAAAGAGTAAAAAAAATAAAGAATAGTGAATACAATTGACACAACGTAGAAAAGAATTAACAAAGAGAAAATAAAATAAAAGATACATACTTTTATAAAAGATAAAGTATATAATTTTTTTATATATATATATATATATATATATATATATATATACTGTATACAGTTGTCCCTTCATATTCGCTGGGGTTTGGTTCCAGGACACACACACCCATACCAAAATGGTTGATTGACTGATATCTAAATTCTTTTGGGACCATTCTCTTCTACAGACGGTTATCCAGGACAAAGCTTAGAAAAGTGTGGGGTTCTTTTTTTGGAGTACAGGATCCAACCATGGCTGAGGGATGCTGGAAGTTGAAGTCCAACAAAATTTAAACTTTTAAGAAAAAATATATAGTTGTCCCTTCATATTTGCTGGGGTTTGGTTCCAGGACCCCCCATGGATACCAAAATCCATGAATACTTTCATCAGCGCTGTCTATGCACAATCCTAAATATACACTGGACTGAGTATGTGACGAATGTTGCTGTCCACGAGCAAGCAGGGATCACCAGCACTGAGGCCATGATATTGAGAACACAGCTGCGCTGGGCAGGGCACGTTTCTAGGATGGAAGACCATCACCTCCCAAAAATAGTACTCTACAGTGAACTCGCCACGGGTCAGCGTAAGAAGGTTGCTCCAAAAAAGCGATACAAGGACTCCCTGAAACAACATCTCAAGCTCGGCCAAATTATCACCAACAATGGTCCTCCCTAGCCTCACATCAGGAGGCATGGAGATGCTCTATCCACAATGCTGCAGCCTCATTTGAGAACTTATTTGCTCTCCTTTTTAAGGGTCCTCTATCTTTAAACCAAACTTGGGCTGAACAGTCCTGCAAGTAGAAGAGACCCTCACCCTCAAATGGAGGACTTTCCTCTAGAAAGTAGATAAAATGTTTTGAAGTAATTTGTTGTGTAGATATGTGTGCACCAGTAATTCATTTCAGGTAGCCTACCTTGCAAAATGGCAGTGTTTCTAATAATGTTTGTTACTTATAAGCATACTTCATACTGATAAGAGAATGACACAAAGAGAATCTTTTACTCAAAATGCATCTAAATTAATCTTTAAAAATACAGTAAATAGAAATATTAAATTGTTATACATACACTTGATTAACATCATTCCAATTAACACAGACTCTCAATTAAATCATTCACTGAATTACTTATGAAATGAGACTTTGTTATGCCCTTGGTTACAAATAATCCCAAATTGTGCATTACAGGTAACTGTGTTACTTGCATCTCATTACAGTGGGCCCTTGGTATCTGCTGGGGCTTGGTTTCAGGACACCCCACCCCATGGATACCAGAATCCATGGTTTCTCAAATCCAAGTATATCCAATGGCATAGTAAAATGATGTCCCTTTATATAAAATGGCAAAAAATGAGGTTTGCTTTTTGAATATCTTATTTTGGGGGTGTGTATTTTTGAACCATGGTTGGTTGAATCCGTGGATGCAGAGTCCATGGATATTGAGGGCTGCCTGTACTTGCAAACTCAGGTCACATGGCTGCCATAACCACAACACCACATCTTCATGTGTTAGAATAATTTGCAAGCCTGTGAATCAGGAGCTCTGGAGTCTGATTCAATGATGCATGTTTGTCACTTTGGCCTGGTTCAGACATGCAGTATTGTAGATTACACACACTTGGATTACCCATATTATCTGACCAAGGAAAAGTATGGTATGTGATGCCGTAGAAAAGTAAGTGCGAGGTGATACTGAGGGGATAAGAAAAGTTCTCTTTAGGGAGAAGATGGAGAGTCCCCTGTCTACTCACCAGGTGCTGATCTCCAGGCCTCTCAATTTGTTCACATATTTTCAATCCCTAAACAAAGTTTAGGAAAGTAAGTTGTTACATAACTTGTTACAAACCCACCCCCAAAAAATACCTTGCCACAATTAACAATGCAGATGGTAGGAAATTTAATAACTTTTATGTTGCTTATTGCTTTTTCTTAATAAAAGAAGCCTTAAGATTGGTGAGAATGGTATAAAACATGGAAAATTCCACTCAAAAGGCATTGAAAATGCCTTTTAAATTAGCTAGAAATGCTACTTGTTACACCACCATCACATTCCCACTTATTGCATTACTTTTGAAACCTAATTTGGTTATGCCATGGTTACCAAGAAAAAACCCAAATTTCCAAGTATTACAAGTAGCTGTCTCACTTGTAGCTCATTGCCTCAAAGGTCTGCTAATGAAGAATAGTTACAAAGTATCATATGGCTCAACTGAAGTCAAGCCACCTTTGAAAGAGAACATCAGTGGATAATTTGTATATATAACCTTATGAGGGTATGAAAAAATGGGGTAATTATTTGGGTAAAAGCCTTGTAAAGTACAGTGGGACCTTGGTATCCTCTGGGGGTTGGTTCCAGGACCCCCCATGGATACCAAAATCCATGAATACTCAACCCCTATTATATGCAATGGCATAGCAAAATGGTGTCCCTTACGTAAGATGGCAAAATCAAGGTTTGCTCTTTGGATTATTATTTTTTAAAGAATTTTTTTTCAAGCCGTGAATACTTAAATCTGTGGATACCAAATCCATGGATATGGAGGACAACTGTATTCTCCTTTTCTGAAGTGTTTTCTTCTTCTGCCTTTTAATATGTTGGTGGTTGTAATTTGGTTCTATCTGATGAGTTTCCCTCTCATTGTGTGTCCTATATTGGAACAAAAGTGGGATATAAATTAAATAATTGTCTGATTTTTGTAAAGTTTTGGTGCCATATGCATGCATAACTATGGGGAAAGCTTAGCAATGTATTCAGTTGTGACTACAACTCTTGTGCTTGTAGCATTCATGTTTTATATTTGGAAATTATAGTTCAACATATTTGGAGGGCCGACGATTGCTCTAAAAATAGACTTGTCTTACAATCTATTATCAACAGTTCAAAACGAATCTCACTTGCATGCAAAACTACGAATTGTAACAAATTCCGATTATAACAATTGGAATTAATAGCTATGCACAACCAAATAAGGACTTGTTGGATTTTAACTACCCTTTTTCCAGAAAATGAATAATCAATTTACATTAATCGTAATGGCAATGTCACTCCATTTGTAGCACAACAGTAACTTTTTAGTATGGCCTAACTAAATGGTGGAGGAGAAATACCACCTGGTTCAGTTGTGGAAAATAGGGTTATGGTGTGAAGAGGAGGACACTTTGTCATGTATACCAGCCCAGCCAGTGCTTTGTAGCCTTAAGATTTTTTTAAAATGAGCTACTTTTGAGAAAAGCAGATTACTGTATTTAAAAAATTGTAAATATAATGGTAGCTAGCTACTTTAGGGCTTAGAATTGTAACTAGTAGCTTTAAATGTAGCATTCCAAACTCTGGGGTTGTCTATATGGCGAAAATACTTCTCATAGAATCTGAGGACAATACAATTTGTCTACATGGGATCCCGCATCAATATACCATATTCAGCAGGAGGGGGGGGGGCAAAAATGCCAAATACAGGTACTTTGCGAGAAAAGCCTTTGTAGCTTTTCCCATTTTTAAAAAATAATGCGTAGGAAAACGCACTATCGCCTGTTAGGACAACTGATTTGCATCATTCCACATTCTCAGAGTGGACAGCTGTTTGGTTGGACATGAGCAGTGGTGGAGCTTGCTAACAAGGCAAGAACCTGAAACTGCCATGTTGGATTTTCGCCATACCCATAGTGCACTGCAGTGAGAAAATAGCCCCCCCCTTTTTTTTTTTGTTTCTTTGCTTCTTTATTAAAGTAACTCAAGGTAAGTAAAAATGTGAGTAATTCACTCATGCCTGCCATCTTGATTTGCAGGATGCCTGTTGGAACAGTGAAAGCAGATAGCTTCACAAGCCAGCGATCTTAAAAAAAAAAACACCGTTAAGACAAATAGAAGCTGCTGCAAATTGGCATTACGGCACACCAATCCACATTTTATTGCTTCATATAGACAAGTCCTCTGCCTGTCACTTTTTGTTATATGTGCTTCCTAGGAATTTTAGTTCAGATGAAAGTACACTGGGGTAAGATGCATTCACATTTAGACCCACATGCATCACTCAGGCTGAAGATAATCTGGAAAGAGTAAAACAAAATCCAAAATGCACAGGTGGACAGGAACTACACTTCCACCAAAGACTGCAAGTGTTTGAGTTCTCCATAACTTTTAATCAGGCTAGATGGTAAAAATTGAAGCAGGAGGAAGAAGCACAGTTGTTGTGTGCCTCCAGATCTCTTCTAACTTCAGTTGATCCTAAGGACAGATTTTGTTAACGGGGCATTTGCCTTTTCCTTCTTCTGAGGCTGAAAGAGTGTGACTTGCCCAAGGTCACCCAGTGGGTTTCCACGGCTGAGTGGGGGTTTGAGCCCTGGTCTCCAGAGTCAAAGCCCAATGCTCAAACCACTACACCATACTGGCTCCCAGTAGAAGAAGCATGACAGTCCAAAACAAAAACAAAACCACAGACTGTGGATTTTGAATTTTGTTGAATTCTTACACCACCTTCATTTCTGGAAATTGAACTCTTAAACATGAATATGCCAATTTTCATTAACAAGCTTGCCACACCACATCTTCAGAAGGCCACAAAAAATGGTGAGGGAGAGGCAGTCATTTGTAGAAATAGAGTCCCGAAGAACAGAGCAACTCCCCGGCAAATAGGGTCTCCCTGTCATTTCCCCCCTTCTCACCATATCAGCCAGCCTTCCAGCTTGAATGCTGCTCATATCAATGCATCTCATCCACTAGAATAGGCGTGCACAACATACAGCCACGCACAACATACACAACATCTAGGAGGGACCACATTACTCCGGTTTTGAGGTCCCTCCACTGGCTGCCTATCAGCTTCCGGGCCCAGTAAAGGTGTTGGTTATCACCTTTAAAGGCCTAAGTGGCTTGGGTCCAAGTTATCTCAGGGACCGCCTTCTCCCTTATAAACCTCCCCGCACTCTCCGGTCCTCTGGGAGGAATTTGTTGCAGCCGCAAAGAGCTAGGCTTGCGACCACCTCCCAGAGGGCTTTCTCGGCTGTCGCCCCCAAATTGTGGAATGGCCTGCCGGATGAGATCTGCCTATTGACATTGTTAGACAGCTTTAAAAAGGCTGTCAAGATGGATCTCTTCAGGCAGGGTTTTCCAGAATAGCTAATCCCGGCCTCAGGAACCCCCTTTGGAAGTTGATTCTGGAGCTCCTAACTGTTGCTGCTCGCTAGGAAGGGTTTTTAATAACAATTGTATTATATGTTGATTTTAATTTGTATTGATTTAATAATGTTTTAAGGGGGGGAAGGGATTTTGAGTTGTTTTATATTATATATTATTTTACTGTTGTAAGCCGCCCCGATTGTTCGCAGAGGGGCAGGATATAAATAAATTTTATTATTATTATTATTATTATTATTATTATTACAGCCCACGGACCACATGCGGCCCTCCAGAATATTTCGTGCAGCCCACAAAGCTTCTGATTGGTCAACGGTGGCTGCCAATCTTACATTTTAAATAAACTAAAGGCAAAACAACCAATTAAAAAAACAGTGCTGGCTCACAGAGTGGCTTGCTGGAAGCACCTGCCCCAAACTGGTGCCCCACATGTGATCAGGAGATGTTGGAGGTGCTGGCTTACTTGGGAAGAATCTCTTACCTCAAGGTAAGCCAGCCGTGAAGAGCCGATTTGGCAGCAGTGGCGGCGGATGTGAGGAAACACAGAGGCCGCATGAGCCCCCGGCTGCTGGGGGCTGAAGCAGCCTCTGCGTTCCCTCGCTCTGGGAGGAGATGATTTGGCGGCGGTGGCAGTGGGCATAGAGGTATGGCCATCCCAGCAAGCACCCCCAGGGCAGATTGAGGGAGAGGAGCACAGTTAAGTGAGCAAGGCACCCGAGGAGAGAAGGAGAAGCAGGAGTAGGAAGAGGAGGTAATTATACCTTTATTAATTAATTGTTAATTATTATTATTAATAATAATCTTAATTAATTAATTATACCTTTACTTGGAAATTGAGCTGCTAAAAATCTATCTGCGGCCCTCAGACATTTAGCTTATTTTAATTTTGGCCTCTACCTACTGCCAAGTTGTGCAGGTCTGCCTAGATCCACTACCGCTATGGCCTTGACCTCATCCAACCTCTATCTGTTGAACAATCTCATCTGGGTTTTTTTTAACATGTCCTTTACATAACATTTGTCCCAATTGCTATTGTCTCATACAGACTTAACCCTTATTAAGTGACACTTTTCCTTCACTCTTATGAGTTCAGACAAAGAGCCCATTCAACAACTGCCAACAACCGACCACTATTCCCCAACCCCACCGCCGTGCAAGTTGGCCCTCTTCTCTCCTGGATCTTTGCTTTCCCACGTGTGCCTTGGATCATGCTGTACAAACTCCATAAGCACCCAGCAACAAGTGGATGCCTTTGTTCCATGAGGCGATTTTAACCTGTGTTTAGGAAGCAGGGATTAGCCTAAGTGACCTCTTCTGTTGCAAACCCATGGGCTTATTTTCAAAACATTCCACAAAAGCCTAAACTGTTCACCAACAGAAGCCCGTCTCAATGTAGGGAAGGGTCAGAGCCGTTAAGAATCAAGGAAGCGCTTAGCCCTATTTCTCAAGGAAGCCATTAGCATTATTGTTATCTTCTCTGTTTCTGGGGGTCCTTTCACACCACAGAATCTTAGTGCTATTTTTCCACCCTAACTGCCATAGTTCTATCCTATGGCTCCTGGAATTGGCAATTTAGGGAGGGGCCAGAGCACTACAGTGCCTCATCAAACGACAAACCGCAAGATTCCATAGGATGGCAGTTAAAGTGGAATAATGGCACTATAATTCTGTAGTGTGAATGGGTCTAGTGGCTTTATCAGATGAGCCCCTTTAAACATTCTTTTGCTGACATATAAAAAATCAATTTTTATGCCAGCAAAAGAACACCTACCACCACCACACTTACCTTCTCTCCTGGCAAAGGCTTCTCCGGCAATGAAGAGGGAGTGAACTGACCTCCCTTCACTTCCTCATTCAAAATCCCGTGGATTCTCGTGAGAAGATGCTTGCATGGGAAATTAAAAAAAAAAAAAAACACCAAAAAAGAACACAGAAAATGTTTTTTTTTTAAGCACATACGGACATGTAAAAACTTACAAGTACCTCAAGGAGGGTCATAAAAAGTGTGTCACTTACCTGGATGTTGCGATCTCACCTGGAAATGTTTGCACCGGACGCTGCATTCATGTGAGTACAATGGCACGAGGTTTCACATGCCGGCAATGCTGGCACTAAAGTGCCATGGGGGATCAACTGATGGCTTCACCCATCAATTAAAAGTATGGGTTTTGGCCAGGACATAAACACAAAAGGGCAATGTCATGTGGTACATGCACCCTTTTGCGTTGATGTGGCATCGTTATGACACCGTATTTAATACGTCTGTTAAAATTAGCTAACACACATTGGAAACTGCTTAATGCAGTGTAGACATGTAAATTGCTATTGCTTAAAAAAAACAATTTGTAAGCCGCTCTGATAGCCTTGTAGCTGAAGAGCGGGGTATAAATAAATAAATAAATAAATAAATAAATAAATAAATAATAAAATCCTAGGAGTGTGCTTATTGTAGCCAAAGTGACACCCAGGTATAAGAGAATGCTAGCAACCTCACTTCTACGGAGGAAACACTGTGATTTGCAGAAGTACCAAAAACTTTAAAAACATGCCCCTGAAACATTATCTTAACTGAATGATCATAAACTCCTCTTTCGGGTTGCCATCTGTCTGTGATTTGGTAAGGTACTTAGAATCCTCTGCTAGAGAGCTCTATTACTGTCGTATAGGAGCGTGGTCTAAAGCTGCTAGCAGAGACAATGGTAGGAGCTTTGTCCCACAAGGTTAGGGAAGTGACAGTAAAGCCCAAGAATACCCCGTCCCGCCTTGCATTATTGCACAATGTTGGCATGGTCCAGCTGTTCTTCTGTTCTGGTCCCGTAGAAGATGGTGGTAAATGCGAATCTTTTTTTCCAACTGGAAATATCCATTACCAAAAAGACTCGCCTTTACCACCATCTCCCACTGAACCAGAACAGGAGAACAGCTAAACTATGCCGACATTGTGCGATAAGACAAGGCGGGACATGCTACTGTCAGACTTTACTTCTGCTTCCCCTTCCTTGTGCAATAAGCCCCTAGGTAAATCACCAAAGTACAAATCCCCAAATTCAATAGGATGAAGCAATGGAAATTACTGTGGGATCAAATTGCTATACTTGTGCAGTGTCAATGCACCCTAACCTATCAACACATAGGTATCAAAAATCCACTCATTTCCTGCACCATACCCGCCAACATTCCAATTTGACAGTCCAGGTTAATCTTCTATCAGCCATTTTTTCCCAGCTCCTTTTAAAATTTCCCAGTGTCTCTCCTCCTACTTTCCCCATTTGTCCTCAGTTTGCTTCAACAGCTATCAACTGAGTTCAGAGCGTAAAAGTAGTATGCACTCAGCTAACAGAGGGAAGAGGAGAGGAAGAGGTGGAGTCTTGTCCTTCCCAGTAGACTCAGGCAAAAGCAAACTGCTCCTAGCTTGTGCGTTCTTCTTTATTAATAACTTTTGCCATCTCCACCTCATGTGTCCCAGTTTTCATCTGTGAAGTTTCAAAGCTCTCCAACACCTCGCTCTTCCACCTGCTTGAATCCTGATGTATATCTTTATAACCTTTGCATCTCCCAGCAAAATCACCAATGCAATGCAAAGATGTTAGTCTTCAAAGTTTTGCTGTGCTTGCCACCAGAGACTAACTCCACTACCTCTCTAGAAATAATGGCTTAGGAATTTCATACTGATACAACAAACTTGAAGAAATGCACCCTTTTATATTGCATTTCATAGTGGTGACAGCCCTTGCAATCATGCTTGATTTTGCTGCTCCAGAATATCTTGGAAAGATTCCTGTAGCTGTTATTTTGGGTTGAGGTGCTCTAGATTGTGCTAGGAAGAATTCCCCTTGAAGCCAGAGGGCCTTAATGATATGTAACCATCCTTAGGATTTCTGTCAAGGCCAGTGCCTGGCTATGGATGGTGGGGCTTGTGGTCATCACACTGCAAAAGCAACAGGTTTGGAAACCTTGATTTAAATAAGTTGTCCCTTCATATTTGCTGAGGTTTGGTTCCAGGGTCCCCCGTGGATACCAAAATCCATGAATACTCAAGTCCCATTATATGCTCTCTGGCTTTTCTTCACAAACAAAGATTCAGGAAGGACTCATCCCACGCTTTCTGCAAGCGTGCTGATGACTAAAAAGGCCAATCCAAGATAAACAAGTCTGGTTGCAGAAAGGACAGCAGAAGGTCTCCTTGGGTGATGTTTCCGGGTTGTGATTCTTTCTGCATTGTCGTTTCTCTTCAAGACTTGTTCAGCATGAGTTCTCAAATAAGGCTGCAGCATTGTGGATAGTGTGTCTCCGTGCCTCCCGATATGGTGTCCCTTATATAAGATGGCAAAATGTAGGCTTGCTTTTTGGATTATTATTTTTTTAAGAATATTTTCAAGCCATGAATACTTAAATCTGTGGATACCAAATCCATGGGTACAGAGGGACAACTGTATTGTATGATTTTGCTGAAATTGATAAACCTAAATAGAGAAAAGTTAGTACTCTAGATTCTTTTAAAGTGGAATGGAATTTAGCTATTGAATACATGAGAAAGAACTGGAGGGAATCAGTAGTTCTAGGATTTGAAGGATAGAATGAACAATAAGTACAGTATGACTCCTGTATCCACTGATTCATTATCCACTGATTCAATTTTTCATGGGACACAAAAAAGCTCACCTACCATAGAGTCTTCCTAGAAAATGTGTCCTCTCTAGCCATTTTCTAAGTTCTCCAAGGCAACCCTATGGCATTTTAAACATGAAGTCATTTTCAATGGTGTTCGCTATTATCCTCGGTTTTTAGTATCCATGCCCCCCCCCCGAACCAATCTCAAGTGGATATGGGGTCCTACTGTAGAATTGATGTTTATTAATAGGTATTTTAGTAAAGACGTTTAAAGGTTTTGATACTGAAATAGAGGAAGTAGAATTACTTTATAATTATTACCATAAGCTGGCAAGTTGGAAGTTATTTGTAATTCCTTTGTTTTTGTTAGTACATGGTAGACGCCCCCTTGTCGTGGGAGAGAGGCTTGCGTACCCTAATGATGTTTTGAGCTATGCTGGCGGTGGCATAATAGCCACTGGTAGGATCTCCCATGCCAGACAGGTCAAAACCGAAGGGTCTGACAAAGAGCGTCAAAGGGCAGGATGGGCTCTCTAGCCTTGTGGCAACCGTCCTAGGAGAAGGAAAACTCTAATCCCAAACCCGGGCAGATGGTGCTCGTCCAACCCTGTAAGGTCAACCATCTAAGAGAAGGAAACTCTAATCAAACCTACGGCCCGAGGACCTCGCTGCCACGTCCATGCTTGCAAGGCCACGGCAGATGAATTTCTGGTTTAAAGGGTGAGGCCAGTTCTGTGCACGCTGCGCTCCACCAAAAAAATCCATTGCACAGGCTCGGTAGTTCATAGTATGTAGATGGTAGGTGTCATATTTGTAATTGACCCTTGTATGTTGTTTTATATTATGAGATTTATGTGTTAATAAAAATATTTTTTTTTAAAAAAAGGAAACATTAATTTAAATAGAATGACTTCTCACCATAAGGGAGAAGGCAGTGACCAGCTGAGGTCTTCAAAACTGCTTTCAAGTTTCTGTGGATTCTTTAAACTAGACTTGGACTGGGTAGACCTTAGAATACAGTAAGGGTGGGCAACTTTTGGCCTTCCAGAAGTTGTCAGATAGCAATTTCTACCAGCCCTGGACAGCATAGCTAATGGTGATGGGTGATGGAAATTGCTGCCCAACAAGATCTGGAGGGCCACACGTTGCCCACCTGTGCAAGAGAGGATGTATTCAAATACTGGGCTGCCTCCTGTAAATTAGAACATAGAGCCTCATCCCAAAATATGGACCAGGTAGTGGTGTACACAGACAACTCTTTAACTACTCAGTGAGGACCCCAGACTAGTGAAATTTACAAGCATTTCAAATACCTAGCATCCTTAAGGCCAAGATGCTAAACCAGGAGTGGTAAAAAAGAGAGAGAGAGAGTGAGAGAGAGAGATTTAAAATTGGAGTGGCTTTTGGCTGAACCCCAGTTCATGTCCTCCTCACACAGCTCCACTGACAATAATCTCTCTCTCTCTCTCTCTTTCTCTTTGTCCCTCAATCAGGCACTATTTCCACCCACCGTTCTGGCACCAAGTTCTACCAAATCCTTAAATCTCAACACTGCCATTACAAAACTTCCTCACATAAATCCCCTCAAGCTTACATCACCCACCCTGCCAATGTATTCCTTAGAAAGCCCTCTTCAGAACAGAGGGCTCTCTAGATCAAGGGATAGGCAGCCAGGCACACACATCCCCATATTTTGATTATAACTCACACTATACCTAACCACTAGACATGCAGGCTGGGGATTATGAGATCTGGAGGTTGCTAGGATCTGAACTGGTATAGCATAGTGAGTCAAGTTTAGACAAACATATCCAGGGATAGCCATGTTGTCCATACTGCAAAATAAAACATACAAAATCCACAAAACAGCAATACCTTTATGGGACCAACCAAAAACGCACAAAATACATCATGCAAGCTTTCAAAGCTCCACTGGCCTCATCATCAGGCAAATGTGTTAAAAATCATACAGGCGAAATGGAGAACATAGAAGTTTCTACTGTTTCTCAGTACAGGTCTTCCATTGTTATTCAGAAGCTACCGTATTTAAAGTAGATACGATTGCTATTTCATGTGGAAGAGTCACCATGTGGAAATAGTGTATTCATTTTGTGTGTGTGTAATCAAGAATTATTTTTATGATCTGTGTATACTTTTTTCTTTTGTGTGTGTACTTTTTTTCTCTTGAAGAATGTGTTTATCATGTATTGTTCTGTATATCCTGTTTGCATTCATATTTTCTACCTTTCTTTTTTCCTTTTAAAGTATATTGCTGATGATGTCTGAAAAAAATAAAATTTAAAAAAATTATACAGGAGAAGAAGACAAAAATGATAATGTTAGAGTCACAGGCCTACATTTTGTCAAGAAGTGGGTTTTGTTGTTGTCATTTAAGATGATCTGGACTCTGGAGGGATATCAATGTAGGCAGGGTTCACTCCCCTCTTTAGCCATGTGGGCACTGGGAGAGAATCATAAAATCCAGGCAATAAAATTTCAACTCCATAAGAAACAGAAAAAGTACATTCCCACCTGGCTGTTTTTGTCCTGGGTGAGGCTATCTGTCCCTTTCTTAGGGAGAGAACATTGAATTTCTCAAGAAACCTCTGTACTGTTGCATCTGAAAAGTTCTTTTAAGTGCTGTATAGGTAAAACCCATCAAATGCAGTCCCAATGAAAAAGTTTTACCTTTGTTGGAGGCAGAACTCTCTAAGGAGTTAAGTTCCAGTCCCTTCACTCCCTCTTCTTTAGGATTCCCTGTCATGGCTAAAATGCGGTATCCTCAAATCCAGAACACATAACCAGGGGTAGCCATGTTTGTTATAAAGCAAAATGTAACAACCAAAATCTACAAAATAGCAATACATTTTATTAGGTCAACCAAAAAATGCACAAAATATATCATGCAAGTTTTCAGCGCTCCACTGGCTTCATCAGGTAAAGGTGTTAAAAATCATATAGGAGAAAAATCATACAGCAGTTTGGGCAAGGTGCTTTTTTGGCCTGCAGCTCCCAGCAGGGCTGGTTTAAGGGCCCTGTAGCACCTGCAGCCGCAGGGGGGCCCATCATTGTGGGGGGGGGGGCATCGTAACCCTCCTCCTGCAAAAACATTATTAGTAATAAGCTGAATGTCCTGTACTGTGAATAGGTTAGGTTAGGTTACATTGACCTGAGATAAACATAGGGCCCCCCAAAAATAAAGTGTTGTAGGGGCCCCCAAATTCCTTAAACTGGCCCTGGCTTCCAGAACCCCCCAGCCAACATGGACAGCATCTTATGCTGGATGGGGAATTTGGGGTATCATAGTCCAAAAAAGCAACTTGTCCATGTTCTGGATGAGTCAGGATAAACCAGTGTTCTGTCTACATAATAATGGATGTGTGCTCTAATTGCAGAGTTGGGGGTCAGCTACACGACAAAAATTATCCCGGAAGAAATTGGGACGAACTTTTCCCCTGCTACTTGCAGAGTTAAGTCGATGTAGGTAAGGCTTTGAGCGTTGAACCAGAACTTTGGGCGATCACAGTTCATTTCGTAGAGGGGCGGGATATAAGTAAATATTATTATTATTATTATTATTATTATTATTATTATTATATCCCCACTCAGCCATGGAAACCAATTGGGTGCCTTGGGAAAGTCTCAGTCCTGGAAGAAGGCAATGGCAAACCCCCTCCAATCAAATCTTGCCAATAATAGGTTTGATTTAGGTCGCCATAAATTGGAAATGTCTGATAGGTGATAGTTGATAGGTTTGCCTTAGAGTTGTCATAAGCTGAAAACAACTTGAAGGCACACAACTTGCAGGGCCAGCCCAAGAGATTTTGCTGCTTGACGCAAAGGACGATACCCTCAAAGTACCCCGCACAGTTTCAACCTTCCCTGGCCTTGAACCCTGTAGATGTTTTGGACTACAGCTAGTGTTTCCATATCTCAGGACCGGGCCCACCTTTCCCAGTCCTCCGTGTGTGGGGGGGGGGAGAAATCTCAGAAGGAGAGCACTGTTCTTCTTTATTAGACTTGGGTATTTGTTTTTTAAAAATTGAATGACATAATAGAAGCAGTGGTAGTTGATGCTTAATATATTGTGCTAATGACATCACAGGACCCGCCTACTGTGACATCACCTGAGGCCACCTCTAATTTATGTTTTGTCCTGGGATGGTACTAAACTAACAATGTTAACTGCAGCTCCTATTATCTCCTGCTGGCATAAGTCCTGTACTGGCTGGAGATGGTGTGGCTTGTAGTCTAACACCTTTGGAGAAGATGCCAGGTTGAAGAAGGTTGCTCTAGAAGTTCATAGAATCATAGAATCATAGAATTGCAGAGTTGGAAGAGACCACGAGGGCCATCCAGTCCAACCCCCCTGCCACGCAGGAAATCTTGATCAAAGCATCCCCGACAGATGGCCATCCAGCCTCTGTTTAAAGACCTCCAAGGAAGGAGACCCCACCACGCTCCGAGGGAGTGCGTTCCACTGCCAAACAGCTCTTACTGTCAAAAAGTTCCTCCTAATGTTGAGGTGGAATCTCTGTTCCTGGAGCTTGCATCCATTGCTCCGTGTTCCAGTCTCTGGAGCAGCAGAAAACAAGCTTGCTCCATCCTCAGTGTGACACCCCTTCAAATACTTAAACAGGGCTATCCTATCGCCTCTTAACCATCTTTTTTCCAGGCTAAATATACCCAGCTCCCTAAGTCTCTCCTCATAAAGCATGGTTTCCAGACCTTTCACAAATTTAGTTGCCCTTCTCTGGCCATGGTCCAAGTTGTATCAGAAAGTCAAATTACATGTGACATTGAATACATGGTTTGAAATTGAATGGATTTTTCCTTCAACCTATAAACAGCAGCTACTTGGGCCCCTGATCAGGGCATCAGAAGGTGTGAAGTTTAACCCAGTTTCTTGAGAAAACCACACACCCACAGTTATTATTTGTCTCAAAGAGAAACCTTCATTTGGCACCAATATGTGTTTTTCTGCTGGATGTGAATGTTGTATCTTGTATGTGGGTGGGTGGGTGGGGTGGACTTCAAATCTGGACCTCCTTAATCTTTAACTGTTGTGGGGGGAGATATAGAAAACAGGTGGATGGAGCAGGGTTGCTAGAGTGCTGAACAGAAAACAGCACTTCATACTGCAAGGTTTTGTTGCAGAACCTACTTCCGATGTATCTCTCTCTCTCTCTCTCTCTCTCTCTCTGGCTTTTCTTCGCAAACGAAGATTAGGAAGGACTCATCCCGCGCTTTCTGCAAGCACGCTGATGACTAAAAAGGCCAATCCGAGATAAACAAGTCCGGTTGCAAAAAGCACAGCAGAAAGTCTCCTTGGGTGATGTTTTTGGGTTGTGATTCTTTCTGCGTTGTCGTTTCTCTTCAAGACTTGTTCGTCGTGAGTTCTCAAATAAGGCTGCAGCATTGTGGATAGTGCGTCTCCATGCCTCCCGATGTGAGGCCAGGGCGGACCACTGTTGGTGATCAATTTGGCCAAGCCTGAGATGTTGTATAGCACTTTCAAACAGACCTTAGACTGGGGACTTTATCAGACCATCCTGTGTAAAAGTTCTTTTGCTGGCATATTTTGCTGCTATGTCGGTAAAAGAAGCCCCCCTCCCACCAGACTTACCTTGCCAGCAGTAATGGAGCACAAATGGAACTCCATTTACTTCTGGGTTACTGATCTCGGAAATTCTTGAGAGAAGACACTAGTGTGGGAAATTCAAAAATAAAAGCAAAACAAAGGCACCAAAAGTTCATACAAGCACAAAAACACACTTTAGAAGCCCCAAGTACACAAAGGGGTCATGAAAAGAGTGTCCCCTACCTGGCTGTTGTGATCTCAAGTGGAAGTTTTTGCCCATTAACGCTGCATTCATGTGAGCACAATGGCATGAGGATCCAAATGCCAACAATGCTGGCAACAAAGCGGAATGAAAGATATGTTGACTGCTTGGGCCATCAATAAAAAGGTATGCCTTATTCCCTACACATGATTGTGAAAGGATGTCATCATTTGGTATGCGAGCCCTTTCACGATCATCAGGCATCCTTATGACACCATAGTTGCCACATCTGATAAAGTCCAGAATCTACACACACAGTGCCATGAAATGATACAAAATGAGGGCAATGAAAAAGGTTTGTCTGCTGTGTTGGTTTTAAGTCTACATAGAATTTTAAATGAAGCGAAATATTAAAAACAAAGCAAAGCATGATGGCTGATCTGCAGTCAGAGACAGGGTAAGCCAGCCTACAGTTTCAGCATGTTTCATCACCTCAGTCTTCTGTATGTGCCATATAGCCCAAGCACCACAGTTCACCAGCCATTGTTGCAAGTAGTATAGCCCCATGGGGGGTTGGGGCATGCCTGGAGTGGTGAAATGAGGGCTTGTGGGTCTGCCTATAGCATAGTTATTATTGAGAAAGGACGCACAAGCTTGGGGAGTCTACAACAGTTTGCTTTTGCCTGAGCCAAATGGGAAGGACAAGAATCCCTCTACTCCCCTCCTTTCTGATGACTTAATTGAATGCAATCTACTTTTGCACTTTGGACTAAGTTTGCAGCAACTGAAGTAAGGTGAAGACAAAGGGAGGAAGTTGGAGGAAGAGAGAGAAATAGGGACATTTTAAAAGCACCTTAAAAAGTGCGATGGCAGAGGAATACCTAGGACTGTACCTCCCAAATTAGGGCAATTGGAGGGTACATAAATCAGTATGTAATGTTGTTGTAGAGCCAGGGCTCACAGGGTCCAAGCACTGGGACTTTTCGATTAGCAGAAACGATGACGCAATCTGCCATCCTCACACCCATCAGCCTTTCCAGTTCCTTTTGAGTGTACAGAATCATAGAGTTGAAAATGACGCCAAGGGCCATCTAATCTGTCCCTTGCCATGCAAAAATGCACAGCTAAAGCACCCCAAGAGTTGAACAGGTAACCACTGTTCAAAAAGTTGCATCACCTTCAAGGAGAGTTTGCTCCACAGTTGAATATCTCTTACCATCAGGATTGCTTAGTGGCAATCCTCACAATAGCTAGGAAGAGGGTGAATTTTCCAAGCAGCAAGATTTTTTTTTTCAAGTTACCCCTGTTGTAATGCAGCCTATTTTGGGATGCCTTGATCTTGAGTGGACAATTTAGATCCATTAGCTTTACAGAAGACCTGCTTCTGGGAGAGATTAAAACTGAAAAAATTGGTTTATTGATCTGGAACAATGCTGCTGCCTACATTTTTGGTCTCCCCTTGAGGTCTTAGCTATGGGGTCTGTCCCATTAAGCACCTGCCTTTCAACATGTCTCATTGCACCACTGTGGCGGGGGCAAAATTTGGGACCACCTGTATGCAAATCCTACACTCTACCTCTAAGTTACAGTCCCTCTGTGATTAAATACGGACCCTCTCCACTCCCTCCTTTTGCAACATTCCCCAAAGTCCTTGCTTCCATTCTGTATGTTACACTAATGAGCATGGCCCAGTTATACAATAAGAAGCTTTTATACTTGGCTAATCGGTCCCAGAGTCCTGTCGGGCTCCCCTGCCATGCGCTTCTGTGAGCCAAGGCCACTTGCTCTCTTGCGCGCTCTCACTCCCCCAGCCCCCCTCATCTGCCTTTTGTAATTTTTTTAATGGGGTCCCTTGCCTGGTTTGTGCTGACCTAATTAAAAAGCCTGTTGTGAGCAATGCCTTGTGATGGTCTAATCCCAGCCCAGTGACTCTACAAAGCTTTCGCCGGGGCTCCTCCTTGTTCCATTCTGGCCCTTGTTGGTTCTTCGGTGCCGGCTTGTGTCCAGACTTTTCACTGTACCGCACCTCTTCAGGATTGCACATTGACCTTCCTAGAGCTGTTTGGCTTCTCGGGTGAGTATCTAACGACTCTTTTGTTTGGATTCAGATTTTGTACCCTCTGCCAACACCACTCCTTTTTCTGCAACCAGAAATTCAACAGATGCCACTGCTTTGTCTAAAATGGCTTTCATTAACAGCAGGCACAGTCAAATCAAAGTCTAGCATTTGAATATCCCACTGAAACAACTTAGAAAGCTGCTTTTGACCGGGCCAGGTATTTTGTTCTTCTAGTCCAGCGACAACTACTTTCTGACAGGCAGTAGCTTTCCAGCATCAGAGGCACACAGTCATACCCATCTCTGCCAACCTGATCTTTTTAAGTGGAGATGCCCAGCACTGAACCTGGGACTAAAGATATAGAAAGTCTATCAATCTTCTTCTAAGTGAACTTCTCATTTTACTAATGAATGCATTCTTGTACTTTTTGTATTGACCTATTTGGGTGCATTTTTCAAATGTGTTTCAAATAGAGATTCCAATATTATTAGTTGTGTGCATTTTTGAGGAAGGAACGTGCTTTGGGGCATTAAAAAAAACACACACACAAAATGCACCACAAATGTTGCAAATGTTTGCATTTCCAAAGCAAAATGCATTTCTGTTCTGCGATCTGTTTTGGGAGCTGTGGAATGGATATTTTTCTTCAGAAATCTGAATACAACAAATTTCTTTCCCATTTCTGAGAACTTCCAGTGCCCTATCTACTGAAGCGAGAGTAACAACTAGTGCTTAATAAGTGCCACCCATAAACACACTTACTAAAAGTAAGCAGCCCCCCCAAGTTTAAAGGCACTTGCTTCACAGTAAACAAAAAATAGGTTAGACTTGCAAGAAGCACAAATTTACTGTGTGATCAGATTTTATAGATGAAAGCCCAGAAGATAGCCCTTTATGATGTATTTGACAAAGCAAGCTAGTCTATAGGCTTGTCTACACGATGAAACTACTCCTCATAGAATTCACAGATAATACAATGTGTCCAACATAGCAAGCCATCTCAAAAGTCTTAGGAAGTATTTTTCTTAGGAAATCTCTATTTTGGCTGGGTTGTGTCCGTTGTTACAATATTTCTGACTCAATAAAAAAAGTGGGGGAAGATAACTAGAGTTGAATTTTCTTTTTCTTCTGTTCCTCTCTTTGCAAAACTTAAGAGTCAGGTTTTTGAGAATCCATCAAGAACAAAGGCATACCCTTTAACCATCTCAGTTTGTCGGGGACTGTCCTGATTAATAATCTGTCATCCCAGCTTTTAAAATGTCCCAGTTTTGCTCTCCTCTTTCCTCTTTCTCCCTTTTGTCCTCAGTTTACTTCAATTGCTCCAGATGAGGTTCAATGTGCAAAAGTTGTCTGACAGGGCAGAGAAGAGGGAGTGGAATCTTGCTCTTCTTCCCTGTAGACTCAGATCAAAGCAAGCTGCTGCATCCTCTCCTAACTTGTTTGCTCTTCCTCATTAATAATGGTTTCCATCTTGATCACTTTCTGATGTTGCTTGACCACTTGTGTTGTGGTTTTCATCTCTGAAACGTTGGAGATTTTGCAAAAAAAGAGAGAGAGTGAGACCTGGGGCTGGTCTAAAATTTTTGCAACCTGAGGCAGATCAGCAAAGAGCACTCCTCATTTGCTCAGGTCAAGATGTACATACACAACGCCAGCAAAATTGTTCTGGTGCATGAGACAGAAAATCCTACAAGTACCCTTCCTATCATGAGGTTGAAGACTTTCATGGCCAGCATCCATAGGTTTTCCTTGGGTTTTTTCCGGGCTGTGAGGCCATGTTCTGGAAGAGTTTCTTTCTGACGTTTCACCTGCATCTGGGGCTGGCATCTTCAGAGAATGGTTGGGTAGGAGTGTGTTGGGGGTTTATATACTGTGAACCCCTGTTGGAGATGATATGTAAATTTGTGTATTTGAATGGCTAGTTTCTGGGCCCCACAGTCACTTCCAGAATACAGCCTCACAGCCCGGGAAAAAACCAAGGAAAATCTACTCTTCCTATCCCTGGCAGGAAAAAAAAAATAAACGAATAAAGAACTAGGAACTAACCATTTGTGGCTCTTTCCAGCTATCCAAAATATGCTGCCTGAGCCATTGACTTTTGCTATATTGGCTCAGGATTTTAGAAGCGGTAGTCCAACTACATTTGGGGACCTAAGTTTGGAAGTGACAGGTTCAAGGCATTGTCCTGTGTTCCTAATGCTAGAACACGTTTTATGTACAAAAGGGTCCAGGTTCAATTGCTGGCACCTGCAGTTAAAGCTGGCAAAGTCTGCTGTTTGAAAACCCTGGACGAGCTGGCTAGAGGAACCAAATGGTAGAAGGCAGTTTCTTATGTTCTTCAGACCCGCCTAGGAATCTGTTCTCAGACATCCTCAGACTGGGAAGACCATCCTCCAGGGAATTCAGCCTAGCTGTAATTAAGGACCAAACAGGCAAAGGAAGCTAACAAAGCTAACAAAGAGATTCCCTCCTCCTAGCCGCACACGGGTACACAATTACTTGTGTTCACATTACTAAGATGTGTTAAAAGGCATCTCCATCCGCTAACCTAATAAAAGAAAAATTAGGGGGAGGAAAGCGACCAGGGCAGGAATCACAAACTAGAATTATGGAGCTTGACTTGTAGAGACAGTTGGAGCATATGCATGAAATCACCTCTGCTATATATACTCTGTCTAATGGCCTCAGTTGTTTCCCTTATAGGATTGTTATAAGGACTGCTGCAAAGAGTGAATGTGAAATATCTTGAATGCTCAAAAGGTGGCTAAAATCAGTGGCAATATACTATATTTTGAAGTGCAGGAAGTCTGTGTGACAGCTCTCATAGCTACAACATTTTTTTTATTATTTTGCCAGAAAATGAGTGGTTTGGGAATTCTAGTGGAGCTTCAGGCCACATGTGATAATTGAAGCTATCCCTGATTGCTATGTCTGCATATTCTGCTTTTCAGTTCTTTATACTCAAAGGAGCCAATACTTTCACTCTTGTTAAAAGTTCCCCATCATTGAACAAAAACATCCAAAACACACAAACCACTAACAAAAACCTACAGCTGAGTTTACAGAGCATAACTGTGCACAGTTACCTGGGAGCTGCTGATGTCAGTGGTGCTTACTTTTGACTAATCTGTAAAACACTTTGTGGTTTAAAAAAAGATCATCAACCAGCTGAAATACAGTACTGTACATTGTTTCATTTTTAATTAAAAATATGAACAATCTTACAAAAGAAATGTTAACAGCCGTTGGGTTGGAAGTGTCTGTCAGCTTCACTTTTCTTCTGCATTCAGTTTTTAACATCACAGATTTACCTTCTCAAATATGAAGAAATTTTGCTTGTCCTGCAAAACAACAACAACAGCAGCAACAACAACAACTTTGTACCATTCTGGTACAAAAGCTTGTCTAAGAAGGAATAGGATGGCCATCCCTGGAATGTGGTTTTCACCAATGCATTGTGACCTTGCAGCTTCTGGATCTGATCCCACAGGGTTAGAGGAACACATGTGGCTGCAAAATGTTTGAGGCATGAAATTATTAAGTAGGTCGCCTTCCCCTTTGAAGAGGCATATTCTGACATCAGCTTGCCGATTCTGAGAGCAGGAAATATAGGTGAGCATGAAATTGTGTCGTGCAAAGAATAAGGACCAACACACTTGCCTCTGATTTAATTTCTTGGCCATTTTGGAGATATTCACGGTTGCAATGGTCTGTGTGGACTTCAATTGGGTGTGTATCCCCCTATAGTAGGTGTCTCCATACCTTGAACACAGCTTTGATGGCTAGGAGCTCCTTCTCCCAAATGGTTTAGTTCTGTTCTGTTGGTGTCAACTTCCTTGAGTAATAGGCAGAGAGCAGAAAGTGATACCCGGTCGTCATGGGTTGTAGAAGCACTGCCTCTACAGCCACGTTAGAGGCATTGGTTTCTTACAAAAAGGTGGGTCTGTGGGGTCTTGATGGTACAAAATTGGTTCTGATGTAAACAGTTCCTTTAATCTCCAAAAGGCTTCTTGAGTGAAGGGACCACAGTAAAATGGAGTTTTGCCCCAAAGGAGATTGGTTAAGGGCATAGCAAACTGGGATAAAGCATCGGTAGCAATTAGCAAAGCACAGAAATCACTGGATTGCCTTCTGTTTTTTGTTTGTTTGTTTGTTTGTTTGTTTGTTTTTGGAGGATGCTAAGACAGTACTGCTTCCACCTTGCTGGGATCCATCTGTACTCTATTTGGGGAGATCCAGTGACAAAGGAAGTCCACAGCATGAATGTTAAACACATGTTTATCTAGATTTGTATACAGCTGGGGGCCGTTTACACGATGAAAATGTCCTGGGAAGAATTCGTGTCAATCCCTGGCAGTTTACACGTACATCGGGTCGGGTACGTGATTTTCGGAAGGGGGGCCACCTTTTATCCCTCAACCTGCGGAACTTCCAGTCCCGCAGGTTGTGCCAGTTTTTAAAAAAGTCACTGGAGGATTCAGAAAATCGGAACTGTAAACAGCGTGGGACAAAAAGTCTCGGTACTGGGATGACCGGAAATGGTGACTGGGGGCGGGCTTAGAGCTCAGGGACCAGAAAAGGAGGGGTCAGTCACCCATTCAACAGATCCAGCCTCACCAGCCGAAAACAAAGGTATCCCTTCCAGCTGCACGAAGGCTGATGTATGTGTGTGTGCGCGCGCGTGTACTCAATTACCTTTTTAAATGGATTTCTACACTGCAAACCCTTCAGCTTTACCTTTTCCTCAACTGCATGTTACAGAGAGATCGTAGTAGCTTGGTCACCTCCCTGGCACATTAAAATATTCAAGCCTCTGAGCGAATTAGCACCCTTTAATTCCCCCTCTCTGTGTTTGTGTCTTTCAAAACGCCTGCCTATAGCCATCTCTGCAGCCAGCTGTAGGGGTTAATATTTTAAAAAGGCAAGAGGAAAACCAAGCACTTGATTTCAAAAGGAAAGCACTCTGCTTGTTTTCAAAGCACTCTGCTTGATTTCAAAAGGAAAGCCCTGCGACTGAGCGAAAGATCTATCAGGATCTTTCAAAATGCTTTCTGCCTCTTTTGAAAGGGTTAAAATGTTCACGAAGCAAGGGGGAATAACAAACCTCTGCCCCCCTCTCTCCACCACCCCCAGCCAGCCAATAGCATCGCTGTTGGCGCGGAACTCTAAAGGAAGTGCGTCACCGAGGTTGTGAAAACATGAGTAATTGCATCTTTGATTGACAGCCAAAAAAAAAAAAATTAAAACCTAAACAAAACTGGAACTATGGACGTGTAAATATCAGTCACGGGACCACACGGGATATCCAGATCAGAGACATAAATCGTATAAACAGCGAGGGGCGGATTTGTGATCACTATGTCACGGTAGGCAACGCGACAATTTCTGTCGTGTAACTGGCACCCTGGTGTGCTCTCAGACATTGGAGAACAGGTTATACATGGGCATTGTGCTCTGTCTGGTTAGGGGAATAATACAAATAAATGATAACAAACCAATCAAGGTAGTCTCAGAAGATGTCATTCCTAAAGTGTTGGAAGACAGCAGGGACATTGCATAGCCTGAAGAGCATGACGGTATATTCACAGTAACCATATTGGGTCTGGAAAGCCTTGTTCCACACATTGCCAGCCCAGATTTGGACTAGATTGTATGCTCCCCTGAGGTCTAGTTTTGTGTAAACGTTCACATTATGCAGCGGTTTCACTTATCCACATCCAAAAAATAGTCCTCTCTAGGCATTTTCTAAATCCATCCAGTGCGATTCTATGGTCCGCCAGAAATTGGGCCAGAAGTCATTCATTTCAATAGGGTTTGCTATTATCCAGGGTTTCATGTAGCCATGGTAAGTCTGGGAACATATCCCCTGTGGATACAGGGGGTGACCTGTACTCTACTCTAGTTGGGACTATCAGTAGGATTTAGCCCTCTGTGTGCTGATTAGATATTCTTGAAATTCTGGCTAACACTCCATGCTTCTGATAATGTGTGTATAGTCTAGCTTAATTTTCAAGGTGCCACAGGATGTTGGGTTGTTTCACTTACCCATCCAGCTGACTTTTGAACATGTCCTGGGAGGATACTGTTATCTCTTTCTGCCTCAGTCTGAAAATCATCTTGGGCTGGGCCTAGGCAGCATGTCTCCTGTTGAGTGTTAACTTCAGATTTCCTATCCTTTCTTTCAGTGTCTCAAAGAGGAAAAAAGCAACAACTATGACTTCTGTGGTGAGTACTGATCTTGCTCCCTTCAGTTGGCTCCCTTTGCTTTGCTCCCTTCTCCTGGTTGTCCTCAGTGAGGATAACTGGTGACCTTTAGTTAAGGGGACCTTGGTTTGAATCTACTCTCAGCCAGACTGGGATAACTATCTAGCCACCCCGTCAGACACCAGAACTTGCTAATTATGGGTAAGTTGGAGGGCCCACCAATGACAGCTCAGCCTTCCAGCCACTTGTTTCTCCAACGCAAGTATTCAAGATTCCTCCAGCTGCATTACATTTACCATAATTCCCTGAAATGCTCCAGAGCATGGAAAAAATTAAACGTGGCAGATAGCTTTGCAGGCCTACCGGTAGTTGCTGCCACTAGACAAGTCAATAGTCAAGGGCAGGGATAGCAACAATAGGGAAAGGAAATGATAGCCAGTTTTCAGGGATGGTCTCAGACTTGGAACAGATCCTGGCCATCAAGCATTACATAGGTATGCATGTATTGATAACCCTCCTTTCTCCTTATATGTGATCCAAGGTAACTTACAACAAATGAAAATGAAGTTAAAATGTATTATACAAGAATTTTTAAAAAACTGAACAAACAATTCTTTTAAAAGCACACAATTAAAATGGTTTAAAACATATTTAAAACATAATTTTAAAAGATAAACCAGAGCACAGCACATTAAAAGATCCTTAAAAGTTAAGAGACAAAGGTCTGCCTAAATTAAAAAGTATTTGCCTGCTGATAGAAAGCGAGCAGGGGGGAGGTCAACTGAACCTCTCATGGAAGGGAGTTCCACAGTCTGGGAGCAGCCACAGAGAAGGTTTTCTCCTGCACCCTAAGCAACCATACCTGTGATGGTGGTGAGACCAAGAGAAAGTTCTTCCCCAAGGATACACAGATTTTAAAATTTGGGCACAGAGGGAGTGATGGTTTTTCAAATCATCTGGATCCAAGTCATGTTGGGCTTTAAAGGTTATAACAAGCACTTTGGATATGCTGGTACATGTAAGCCTCATTGGAGATGGTTAGGTGATTTTGGGTCAGCCAGCCAGCCAGCCAGCCACTATCTGTCAGCCTACACTACCCTGCAGGGTTGTTAGGTTAGCAAATGTTGGGGGCCATGTACAGTAGTGTCATTCATTCAGTTCACACCGGTTCATCTGAACCAGTTGTTAAAGCTGCTTAAAAAACAGGGAAGTTAAAAGGGGAGCAAAGGAGAGGAGGAGGAAGAGACCAGAGTGGATGAGAAGGACAGAGAGGTGAGAAGTTAGAGAAGAAGAAGGACTGGATCCTCTGGAGCTACAGGGGTGAGTGGAGGATGCAGACACCCTGAGCACCCCACTGTTCAGTGCAGCTGCTGCTGCTGCTTCTGGGTGTGTGTGTGTGTGCAGGAAACACTGGCCAGATATGGAGCTGGGAGAGCAAAAAAGAAACAAACAAAAAACCCATGACATTGGATTGGCCACCATAATTGGTACTGTAACTCTAGTATTTGTTTCTATCTTGTTTATTATCACCATCTCCTGGGATCCCAGCAGGGAGGCAGCAAACATCTGCAGGTAAAGAGGCATATTTACACATATACACATGTTGGCAAAAAAACCAAAAAAACAAAAAAGATCCAGAAGAACTACTTGTTAATTATTTTGAATGACATCACTAGCCATGTACAGTGGCATAGCTAGAGCTTTTGCCACCGGGGGTGGTCCCTGAGTTTGCTGCCCTTGTCAATATGCAGCAAAAATACTACAAAATGACACATAGGGAAATTAATTAATTAAATAAATAAATATGGAGTAACAGGGATAAATAAATCCCTTTCAAAATCTTAGTTTGTGTAGTCTGACGCACCTAAAAAACTGGGAAACTCTAACTCACCTCAGAAAAACAAAGAAGAACAATGTAAAAAAATCACAAAGCTATTACACACACTTAACAAGATCAGATTATAACAATCTAAGGCATAGTCACTATCACCATGTGTCAGACTGGCAGGCATTTTCTCCATGGCTCCCTGATCGCCGTAAATGCCACAAACGTGCAGCAGTATGTAAGATTTGTTTAAAAATAAAACATCGAAAAATAAAATTGTTTCTCATATAAAAAGTGCTGCCCCCTCTAGCTACACCACTGACCATGTATGCTACGCTCCGTGAAGAAAAGATGGGATAACAATGAATAAGATAGAAACAAACACTACAGTCCCAGTCCCTGCAGCTAATCTAATGTCATGTTTCCACCCAACACATCTGGGGCGTCTGTCAGCTTAGTCTTTCAGAGCTAAACCAGGCTGCTTTTAGTAGCCTGCTACCACCTTTAAATATCCACAGAGACTGGGCTAGACCAGACCTACTCAGGAAGCTACAAGATGCTAAGGGCCAAACTTAATCCACTGAACTAGAGCCTTAGCTATGGTACCAAAACATTAGCATGTGATGGAGTACTCAGTTTAGTACCTTAGCAAGACATGAATAAAGAGACATAACACCCAATTAAAGTAGGTGGACCTATTTACAAGGGTTCTGCTTTTTGACCAATTCCGGTTTCTGTTGGATAAGCTGTTGGATAAGCAGGGTCTTTCTGGACATACCAGACATAGGGAGAATGTTTAGATCGCAACACAACATGTACTAAATACAGTGCCCTCATACTATTCAAGTACAGTGGCAAATGCAGAAGATACATTGCTCAGTTGAGAAGTGTGCTGTGCAGCAAAAGCATGAACTATGGGGAGCCATTTTATCTACCACCTTCTTAGCCTAGGCTGATCATGCTGGAGCAATTAACCAACCCAAAGGCCTAGAATACTGAACCTTCCAGTAAAAAGTGTACATGCATCTTCTCCCAGGAGGGGTAACAGCTAAATATGGGAAACTTAGAGATAATCTTGGACTAGCAGGTGCTTTGTATAAATAGCTACAGCCAATTAGCCAACTAGGTAAAGACAGAAACAAAGTTGTAACAATTATGTTGCAAAATGGTAGGTCTTTGAGAATTGAGGTTTAAGGGGAAATGGGCCTGTATAACATGCTGGATTTTTTAAAAAATGTTGTTTTTAACAGTTTATGTTTTAAAATTGATTTTGTTTGATAGCTTATTTACTTTTAAACTTTTGTATACTGTGACTTTTTATCTATGTTGTTTTTTAACTGTTGTAAGCATCTATAGCAAGCAAGTTGTCCTGAACACGAGTTAGCAAGTGTCCAAGGAAGCAGGTGGTTGGTGCATAGAAGCTGTCAGGTAGTCAGTCCAGTCTGGGTCAGTCACAGGTTGTCTGAGCGAGATGAAGGGGGAAAAAAGCACAAGGGGAGTTATAACAAATCCAGAAGTTATATCAGCAGGTCAGATGTCCAGATGCACAAGCCAGCAAGGAGTAAACAGAGTAGTCCAAAATGTAGCCAGTCCAAGGTCATGAAAAAGAAGGCACATGAGAAAGTACTGCCTGTCAACCAGATAAGACAGTTGTCAGCACTAAGGCTGAGGGAGAACTGTCGGGATAT
This sequence comes from Gambelia wislizenii, assembly GCA_030847615.1. Classification (NCBI taxonomy): domain Eukaryota; kingdom Metazoa; phylum Chordata; class Lepidosauria; order Squamata; family Crotaphytidae; genus Gambelia; species Gambelia wislizenii. The sequence continues at coordinate 8,297,277 of JAUMIR010000009.1, forward strand.
CTATGGGCAGTTCCTTTAAGGCCACTGGTGCCTAATTGGGTCAGTGTCTATTACTTAACCAGAACTTGGCTTGGCATTTCTCTCTCTGTCACTCAATGGATGGGGGCATGCCATCTCTAGCATCTGCAGCCTTTGCCAACTTGTGCTGGGGAATAGGGTCCCTTACTGCCCCAGTCCCCGTCTCCTCAGATTCAGAGAGAGTTCCACCCACTATCAGAAGCTGCAGTTTCCTGGCAATCTGCCTCCTTCTGCTCATCTGAGTCTTCCAGGGGGTGAGTTACGGCAGAAGTTATACCTCACCCTTCCCTCTGTCCTTCTTCCCCACAGTTTGGAGGTTGCTCAGGTGGTTGTTGTGAATTTTATGGCTGCCATATTGAAAACTGGAGAGGGCTCCTGTACCTTTAATGGCTGTGTAGAAGAAGGGATTCCAGCAGATGTTGCTTGTTACCTGGGGCTTTATCGCACAATGCTCTTCTCCTGCTACAATAGTGTTGTTTCTAAAAATGCTATTCAATCAGGATTGTTCTCTTTCCTTGCACACCTTGGGAACCATTCTGAGATTGCACCATTTGTTCATGCTCAAAGCTTATCACACACAACATTTGGGGCTGCTCAGCCACTACCTCCTCCAAGACATTATCCCTGACCTTTTCCCTAGTTCAACATGCATGTGCATGCACGTGCATGCAGAGAGAGAGAGAGAGAGAGAGATGCCTCTCCCACAGAAATATTAATGAAAACAGTCACGTTTTAAAAAAGGCATTTTTCCTTTGTGGCAGTGGTTGGGGCTTCTTGATCAGGATAGATGAGACTTCTCAGACTTAACTGATCGCTGACAGATGAAAACTATCAGCTACTGAGCTGTCTGCCTAATCTATTCCCAATGCTGGCTTTCATCTGCCAGTGATTAGTTAAGTCAGAAGCTAGAAGAAAGCAAGAATTACTGGGCTAATTAAATAAATGCTTTTTTAAACTGTAAGACTCTTTTCCTCTTACATTTCCAGGTGTGTGTGTGAGATAGATAGATAGATAGATAGATAGATAGATAGATAGACTCCAGAATGGGGATGGAAAAAAAGGGGTGGGCAGCTGTGAGCAAAATATTGGCTTCTCTGACAAGCACCAGGTTTTTTTTGGGGGGGGGAGCAGTCATTTGGAAATGGTTTTTTTTCTATAGAGAAAAAAAGCTTAAACATTTCTCTGTTACTTTACCAATTGAAAGGAAATTGAATTTTAATGTCCATCCCTTCTTCTCCCCTGGTCACTGGAGGTGACTGACCTTTCCCCACCCACTGACCACCCAAAATCAGAATAAAAATGCAATTGAACTTTTGCAGAGAAAATTGTAGCACAACAGAAGCAGGAAAGGAATGCTTTCCAAAACAGTCTTTCATGGGAGAACAACAGAAGAATGACGCCATGGCACCTTACAAACTAAAAAGATGATCACAATATAATTAAAAACATATTAAAAATCAGCATTAAAATAGAATTAAACTATTAAACATATTGAAGCAATTCAATGCACACACTTTTATTATTACTAAATGTTGTCATCGTCACCACCAACACCAACACAGCCACCTAATTATTAACAAAAGTTTCCCCTGTTGCTGCTTTTTGTCTAATTCCCCAAGGTGGAGAACCAATCCAGAAGGTGCAGATAGTTTCACGCAATTAACCTCATCCATCTAATTTGATCCTCTGTTTCCAGCACTTGGCAAGGACTGGGGCAACTGAGGTCTTTTTTACCCTAGGATGCCAAATATTAACACTAGCCCAGCCCTCCCCAACCTAGAATCATAGAATCATAGCGTCAGAAGAGACCACTAGGGCCATCTAGTCCAGCCCCCTGCCATGTACGAATACAAAATCAAAGCACACTCCTGGCACTCTCCCAATGACTTGGACTAGGACTGATTCACTAACTGAAGGTCAAATGTAGACAAGCACATTTATTATCACACTACACAGCTATAGCACTATTATTCCACTTTAATCACTATGGCTGCCTCCTGTGGAATCCTGAAATATGGAATTTAGGGAGGAACATTTAGCTTTCCCAGCCAGAGAGTTCTTAGACCTCCCTAAACTCTCTCTGTCTCTCTCTCTGGCTTTTTTTTTTTATTTATACTTTTTATACAGTTGTCACATCACAAATGCACAAACATAATCTATACATATATTCCAATATTAAAAAAAAGGATCGGTTTCTACTCCTCACCGCAATTTACATCATATATTATATTTCATATATTCATGCTATTTTCCCAAAACCTTACCATGAAATTAACTTCCTTTGACCATTCTTTTTTCCCTGAAGTATTTTATCCATGTACCATAAAATCCTGCTTCCCTTTATTTGTATACTTTTTATGTTCTTCTAAGTCTAATCTTCAAGTAAACCTCAAATTCACAATATGTCTATTGGTTGTCTCGGTAAAATTTGTTCTATAGCTCTACCTTCTCTAAATTCCTCCATTTTCTCCTCCAATATTCCTTCACTGGTTCCCAATCTTTTTCCGTCTCATTTCCCCCCTTCTCTTTTATTTTAGCTGTTAGAATATCCATATCTTTCATTTCTTGCAATTTGATTAACCACTCCTCCTCCGTGGGGTATTCGTTCACCTTCCACTTTGAAGCAAAGACTAGCCTTGCTGCTGAAACCATATATAATAGAATTTTCCACTTATTATTGGTGTTCTCCTCCCTAATCTTATCTACCATGTTTAATAGATATGTTTCTGGTTCCATGTCAAATCTAATGCCTAGCATATCGGAAATTGCTTGGTGGATTTTCTTCCAGAACTTTTTCGCCCCTTGACAATTCCACCACATGTGGATTAACGTACCTTTAGTCTTCTCACATTTCCAACATAAATTGTTCCTTGTATTGTACATCTTGTGTAATTTTGCGGGTGTTAAATACCACCTATGCGTCATCTTCAAGAGATTTTCTTTTAAGTTTTGAGACATAGTGAATTTATTTGTGTTAGCCCACGCTTTTTCCCACCTGTTTAAATCAATAGTGTGTCCTATGTCTTGGGCCCATTTAATCATTGACTCTTTAATGTAATCCATTTCTAATTTCCTTTCCAGTAGAATATTATAGTATTTCTTTATATGATGTTTTTTATTATCGAAAATAATTTCATCTAGTTGATTTTTGTCCATTTCAAAGCTTTCTAACCTCTTGTCCATCCTGAATCGTTCATAAATTTGTTTGTATGGGAACCAATTCATAAGATGACCTTCCTTCTCTAATTGTTCTCTGGTCTTTATCCCAACTTCTAACCCATTCTTTACTATGATATCTTTATAAGTTAGCCAGCTTTCTTCTTTATTTTTTGTCCTTCCAAAGAAGGCTTCCTCTGTTGAGATCCATAGGGGGATTTTCCTATACAAGGTTGGTTTTAATTTCAGCCATACTTTAATAAGAGCTTTTCTAACATAATGATTGTTAAAGTCTTTATTCTCCTTGATCTTCCCGTACCAGAGGTAAGCGTGCCATCCGAATCTGTTACCTGATCCCTCTAATGTTAACAGCTTAGAATCCTTAAGAAGTATCCATTCTTCTAACCAAAGGAGAGAGCAGGCTTGATAGTATAACTGTAGGTCTGGTAAGGCACAGCCTCCTTTCTCCTTTTTATCTAAAAGAAGCTTCCATCTGATACGAGGTTTCTTTCCTGACCAAATATACCTTGATATTTCCGATTGCCACATCTTAAAGTACTTGTCGTTATTTAATATGGGCAGATTCTGAAATATAAACATGAACCTAGGGAGTATATTCATTTTAACCGATGCAATTTTGCCCAACAAAGAAAGATTAATTTTTGACCACTTCATCAGATCCCTTTTTACCCCATTCCATAATCTCTCATAATTATTTTTAAACAAATCTGCGTTCCTTTTAGTGACCCAAATACCTAAATATTTTATTTTTTTCTCAATTGAAAAACCAGTCATTTTGGAAATCTGTTCTTCCTGTTTTTTGTCTATATTCTTTGTAATTACTGCCGTTTTTTCCTTGTTTATTTTAAACCCCGAAACCTCTGCGTATTCCTGAATAGTCTTCCCCAATTCCTCTAAATGTTCTATTGGGTTGTCCATGATTACTACTATGTCATCCGCATATGCTTTGATTTTATATTCATGGGTCTTTATTCTTGTACCTCTAATGTTCTCATTCCGCCTGATTGCATCAATTAGTATCTCTATGGTGGCTATAAATAATAATGGAGAAAGTGGACAGCCTTGCCTCGTACCCTTTTTTATATCAAATTTGTCCGATTTTCCGCCGTTCACTAGAAGGTGTGCTGTTTGTTTTGAATAAATTTGATCTATCCATTGCAGAAACTTGTCCCCGACCTCCATTTTTGCTAACACTGTTTTCATAAAGACCCAATTTACCCTATCAAAAGCTTTCTCCGCGTCCAGGAAGATCATTGCGAGTTTTTTCTCATTATGTATTTCATAATGCTCAATTAAATTTAGAATAGTCCTTATATTACTTTTAGAATGTCTATTTGTCAAAAAACCGCTTTGATCTTCATGGATTTCTTGAGAGAGAATTCTCTTCAATCTTTGTGCTAGAATAATAGCAAATATTTTATAATCGCAGTTTAATAGGGAAATGGGTCTGTAATTCTTTGGGTCTTTAGTGTCTCTTCCTTCCTTGGGAATAAGTGTTATATGTGCTTCCCGCCAGGACTCTGGTATTCCTTCTTCTATTATTTTATCCATAGTCATTTTCAGTGGATTGAGCAGTACCTCTTCCATTTTTTTATAGTATAGGGGTGTAAACCCATCAGGTCCTGGAGCCTTCCCAGTCTTTAGTTTGTTGAACGCATACGATAGCTCTGCCATAGAGATATTAGCATTCAAGCTTTCTCTCTGTTGGCTATTCAATCTTAATATCTTTTGTTTTTCCAGATAAGTTTCTATTTTTTGTTGTCCCGCTTGGGTCAGAGTTGTTTGATTGTAAAGTTTCTTATAATATTCTTGGAAACATTTTTTAATTGCTTTTGAGTCCGTTTCTAATCTACCTTTATATTTTATTTCTGTAATCATCTTTTTCTCTCTCGTTTCTTTTAGTTTTCGCGCCATCCATTTTCCTACTTTGTTAGCTGATTCGAAGTACTTTTGTTTTAAAATTCTCAATTTTAGTTCTATTTCTTGTGTCACCAGAGATTGGACTTGTTTCCTTAGTAAATTCAATTCTGCTTCCAGATCTTTGTCATATGGACTATCTTTAAGTTTGTTTTCTCTAATTGCTATTTCATCTAGCCAACTCTGTAACCTCTTTTTTTCTTGTCTTTTCTTTTCTATCATTCGCTTTATAAAGAAACCTCGCATGACTGGTTTACTGGCTTCCCATATAGTTTTAAAGTTCATACCTTCTGTTGCATTTTCTGCAAAGTATAACTTCAATGTTTCTCTTGCTTTTTCCAGTATCTCATCATCCATCAATAAGGAGTCGTTTAGTCTCCAGGTCCATTCTTTGTTTTCTACGTGTATTTTTAATTGTATAGGATTATGGTCCGATATCCATTTTGAGAGTACCTCAACCCCTTTGATATTTAGGAGCAACTGTTTAGAAGCTATAAACATATCTATCCTTGAAAAAGTATGATGGACATCGGAGTAAAATGTGTAACTCTTAGCACTACCGTATTTCCATCTCCAAGCGTCCGTCAAGTTTAAATCATTACATAGTTCAAAAAATTTTTTGGGTAGCCTCCCTTGGTTTTTCCTAATTTTCTTATCAGACTTTCTATCTAGTGCAGGATTTATCACCCCATTCCAGTCCCCTAATAACAAAATGTGTTCCTGATTAATTTTCTCTATTTCCATAATTAATTTTTTGAAAAAAGAATCTTTATTCACCAAAGGAACATAAACACCCACCACTAAAATGTTCATCTTCCCCATCTTAACTTCCACTCCCACATAGTGACCATCTACATCTTTAAAGAGCTCTTTCGCCGGGTATTTTTTATTAACATAGAGTACCACCCCTTTTTTCTTTTTATTTGATGAGGATATGAAATTTTGCCCTAATTTGGGATTTTTTAAATATTTAATATCTGTCTCTTTAATTCGTGTCTCCTGGAGGCATATTATATCATTGTTTGACTTCTCTAAATAATGAAATATCTGTCTTCTCTTGTGATTGGAGTTAATACCTTTTACATTCCAGGATAAAATTCTGCTATCCATTTTCACTTCTTTAAGTTCTTTAACTCTCTTCTATATCCTCCTCTATATCCTCATCTCTCCCCTCCTCCTCTGCTTTGTCTCTGATCTGCATTAATTCTTCATCTGTTTCTTGTCTCACCTCCTCCTCTGTCTCATCCTTCTCATCTCCAACATCACCTACATCGTTTTCCTCTGTATCTTCCCTTCGTGGATCTATCTCGCCTTCTTCTACCGTATCTACTTGACCTGACTGGTATTCTTTTTCCTTTGTTCTTCCTCTTTCCTTATCTCTTTGAAGTCTTTTATAAATCTCGTTCGCTCTCTTTATTGTATTAACTTTGTATCGTTTTTGTTGATAAGTAAAAGATACCCCTTCCAACCTTTCCCATCTATAATTTATACCCCTTCTTGCTAACTCCTGTGTTAGGAATTTATATTCTTGCCGTTTTTTCAGTACTTGCGGTGGGATATCTTTAAAAATCTTTATCTCATTTCCTTCTATTTTAAATTTATCTGTGTAGCTTTTTTGTATTATTTGCTCTTTTAATCTGTTCCTGGTAAATGTTATCACCACGTCTCTTGGTATCTTTCTTTCTTTCGCTATCACAGAATTAATTCTAAAGAGCTTATCCACCTCGGAATCTAGTCTTTGTTCTGATATTTCCATGAAGTTAGCTAATGCTGATATCACCCTTTCCTCCAATTTTTCATTCAATTCCTCTGGGATACCTCTCAATTTTAAACATTTTTCCCGATATCTAGATTCAGTGACCATCAGGGATTTTTTTACTAACTCTTGTTCTTCCACTAGGCTTTGTGTATTCTGTTGCCATTTTTCGGATTGTTCTTTAATACTATCTACCTCTTGCCTTATTTTATGCATGTCTTCTGTTAATTTTTCAAGTCTTTTCCCGAAATTGTTCAGTTCTTTTTTTATGTCAGATTTTATTTCCGCTCTAATTTCCTTCATTTCCTCTCTCACTTCCGTTCTCATCTTCTTCATTTCTCTTCTCATTTCTTCTAGCAATATTGTAGTCATATCCGTCCCTTTAAGTGGCCCTTCAATTGAGGGCCGTCTTTGAGTTGTCAACTGTGATTGGGCCGCCATAGCTGCCTTTCGTGTCGTGGCCATATTAGTTCCTTTACTTACAATTCTGCCTATGTATAATTCAACTTTTATCTGTTCACAATTTAGTTCCTAAATGTATATACATATATATACACATACATGCACATATAACTACGTTTTATACCAGTAAAATTATATGGTCTCCCAATTCCCCAAAAAAAAGAAAAAGAGAAGGAAAAAAAAGAAAAAAAACAACAGTTCCACTTCAAACCAGATTATACCCGGTTGTGCTTCAAAACCAATATCAGATAACCTAAACAATTAAAGTTCAACCCACAATATAGCCTGAAATGGTTATAATAACAAAGAGTACTATATTTCTAATGCCTCAGGTTTAGATAATCCGCTTTCTGTTTTCCCAGTACCTTCTTTCAATTTCCTCCCACTCTACCTCTAATTCGGTCTACCTTTTTTTTTTTCTCTCCCCCCCGTTACCTCCTTTAACTCAAAAAGAAACTGATACCAATACCAATATGCGTATTCGCTTTGCCTCCCAATGGGGGAAAGAGTGGGGGGACGAAAACAGAAATAGAACAGAAATAGAAGCAGATTCCAAAGCAGTCTCAAGCTTGTCTCTAGTGTCCCTCCAATTCGAAGCTCCCACACCTCCTGGCTCACAACTCCGTCTCCAGGCACACAGCTCCAAACACAAAGATTCTCCGGACTGCTCCTCCCAACCTCTCCGAACTCCAAACTCCACGTTCCACCTCTGAACTCCCCTCTTTCGTTCTGCCTCTCCAACACCCTGCCAGTCCGTGCCGTTGTTTCGTTCCAACCCGACTCTTTGTGATTATCTATAGTTTGTGGTTGTTCATAGTCTATAGATTTAGTTGTTCTGTATGGCCTCTCCCAACTCCAAACTTCAAACTCCGAACTGCAGAGTCCAAGCCGAAAATCAAGACTCAAACCGCCAACCTCTTACTCCGTTTCTGCTCTCTTCTCTCTCCTTTCTCCGCTCCTTTCCGTCTCCGTCTCTGTGTAACTCCACCAATCCGTTCCGTTCCGTTGTTTCGCTCCAGCTCAGCTCAGCCCCTCACCTCTTTCTTCTGCCTTCTACGCCTCTTCCTTCCTTAACTTCCTGGTTATTTATCCGTTTATGTTCTTTTATGTTTATCTGTATTTACCCTCTCCCTGTCGCCTCTGCTTTCCCCAGTTCTTAGAAGAGGGCATACGAGGGAATAGAGTTCTTCAGGTAGGAAAGAAAGGATTTGCTGTTGTTATATCGCTTCCTTTAAGCTTCGCTAAAAACAAGTGCTGGCGTCGCTAAATCCACCGAGGTGGAGGCTTGAGTTGGGAGACTGGTTCTTCGGACCCCTCAGGTCCACCTGTGTCCGCCCCTTTGCGGGGTGACCCTCGACCTGGAAACGACCCCCTTCGAACCGTCACTTTCCCCCCGTACCAGGAGGGAGTGTCAGGGTTCTGCACACCCCGAAATCAACCAAACTCAAGCCCTGGCTGCGAGAGCTCTAGCTCCTCACAGCCACACCGCAACGCCGCCGCACCGGAAGTCTCTCTCTCTGGCTTTTCTTCGCAAATGAAGATTCAGGAAGGACACATCCCATGCTTTCTGCAAGCGCGCTGATGACTGAAAAGGCCAATCTGAGATAAACAAGTCTGGTTGCAAAAAGCACAGCAGAAGGTCTCCATGGGTGATGTTTTTGGGTTGTGATTCTTTCTGCGTTGTTGTTTCTCTTCAAGACTTGTTCGGCATGAGTTCTCAAATAAGGCTGCAGCATTGTGGATAGTGCGTCTCCATGCCTCCCGATGTAAGGCCAGGGCGGACCACTGTTGGTGATCAATTTGGCCGAGCCTGAGATGTTGTTTCAGGGAGTCCTTGTATCACGTTTTTGGAGCGCCCCTCTTACGCTGACCTGCGGCGAGTTCACCATACCCCAGAATTCCACAGGAGGCAGCCAGGGCAGTTAAAGTGGAATAATAATGCTATAACAGTGTAGTGTGATAAAGTCCTTAGGCACCAGGATGAGGAAGGCTAGGGTGGCTTGGACATTCACAGAGGCTTGGCCTCAGAAATTGAGGTGGGGATTTGACCAGGGCAAGAGTTCATTTGTTCTTGTGGCTTCTAGACTGGCACATTCAGGATCGTTTCTGAGGAGGAGCAGGCTTTGCGTGCCAAACTTGAGCGTCTGACCACCAAGGACCACGGCCCTGTCTTTGGGAAGTGTGAGAAGATCCCAGCACACACCATACAAAAGGTAAGAGTTCTTGGCAGTGTGGACTGGAGCAGAGGACCACTAGCGAAAGAAGGGGTGGGCATGGAGTACTAGGGGGCCACACTCCAGCAGACCACCATGCTTGTCCTGCAAAACAACAACAACAACAACAACAACAACAAAACTTTGTTTTGTCCCAAAAGGCCACTAGGAGACCTTCCTGGACCTCTAGAGGGCATTTGGCATCATACTGAGACAAAAAATAAATAAAGGACTAGTGGGACTAACATACTATAGTTGCATTGGAGGACCTAGAAGATGTCTATAGAGGACACCTCTCTAGGCATTTTCCAGTGCAACTCTATGGTATGTGACCCTATTTTTCATGCCGTGGATAACTGAAACCATGGATATTGGTTCTGCAGATATGGGGGGGTCTGACTGTATTTTAAAACATTACTTTAAAATAGCAGTTTTAGAGGGGAATGGACTGCTTTCACGTTTTGTGTTATTCTCTTATACATCAGGGCTGACAGCCAGACCACTATATACAATCTGATGAGCTAGACCTGTGACCTCATACATTTTGCTATTCACATTTATGATCATGGCACCATTCCCACAATTGCAAATGCCCCCTAAAACAGTGATGGGCAACCTTTTGAGCTTGGTGTGTCAAACTTCGCCAAAAAACAGCATAACTCAGGTGGTGTGTCACTTTGAGGAAAAAACATTATCTCTGCTGGCGGAAGTGAGGGCAAAGATCCCAGCTTAACCGGAAGTCCCAGAACTAGACACTCTGTGCCGGACTTCTGTTGTTTTGGCCTAAAGACCTCTGGCACAGAGTGTCTAATAGGGGAGGATGAAACATTTGCAACTACAGTTGTCCTTCCACACTCGTGGGTTTCACATTTGCGGTTCCGCATATCCGTGGAGTCCTGCTTTGGGGAGGGTGGGAGGGGGGAAGAAAGTGGAACCGGGGCTTCGAAGCCCTGATCGCCACTTTCGGGAGGGTGGGGGGGTGGAGGAAAGCGGCGACCAGGGCTTCGAAGCCCCGATCACCACTTTAGGAAGGGGGGGAGGTTGCAGGGGGGAGGCATACAGCCACATGTCATCAGAAATGGCTACGCGTGTCATAGGTTCACCATCACTGTACTATACAGTAGTTAATATGTAACATTTTAAAAGGAAGCATTCAGATTTGGTCAAGACCTCAAGCACATCTCTCACCTTGAGCATTGCAATAAGCAGTGCCAGCCACTAGATGGCACCAAGCATGCACACTCAGGTAAAAAGGATGTCTTGCATACCTGGTACCAGAAGCTGGCATCCCAGGGCAGTAGCCAAGACCCCAGATCCCTAGGAGGGCACAGCAGAAGTGACACCTATCTGACTTTTCTCAACATGTAGTGCCAGCTGAGAGGCTGATGACTTGTCTGGACCAAGCTTAGCCCTGTTCTTGCTGGGTCTTCTTTTGTGCCATTATGTTGCAAATGAGAGGGTTATATTATTTTGCTCTTCAATATGATCAATACGTTTCTGAAAATGCTGGTTTAAGTGATCTGTGTGATGTCTACCACTTGAAGTAAAAAGATACTCCGGATTGGACTGGGCTGCCAATTCTAAAGGACTTTAGAAGGCAACCCCTCCCAGGTCTTGGCAAACTACCAAATCTGCATTTTTATGTACCTACACTTTCTGAGACTTAATACAACAACATCTAAAATTTACAAAATATCTATAACTTTATTGGGCCAACCAAAAATGCACAAAATACATCATGCAAGAATCTCCACTGACTTCTTCATCAGGCAAATGTGTTAAAAATCATACAGGAGAAGAAAAATAATGATAATGTTAGAGTCACAGGCCTATGGTTTGGATGGATACCAATGTAGGCAGAATTCACTCCTCTCTTTGGCCATGTGGGCACTGGGAGACCAAGGGTGCATCCACACTACACAAATGATCCATTTTGAAACTGGAATACTTGCCATGGCTCCTTCCTATGGAATCCTGGGATTTGTAGTTTGGGGAGCCACCAGCACTCTTTGGCAGAGAAGGCCAAAGACCTTGTAAAACTACCAATCCCAGGATTCAAGAGGAATGAGCCATGTGAAATAATCCAGTTTCAAACTGGATTATTTGTGTAGTGTGGATTAGGCCTTGAATCATGAAATCCAAGCAATAAAATTTCAACTCCATTAGCAACAGAAAAGTAAGTTCCCTTGAGACCTAGGCTGCTTCTGTCCTGGGTGAGGCTGTCTACCCCTTTTTTTTTTGGGAGAGAACACTGATTTTCTCAAGAAACCTCTGTACTGTTGCATCTGGAAAAAATCTTTCAGGTGCTTTGTAGGTAAAACCTATCAAATGCAGTCCCAATTAAAAAGCTTTACCTTTGTTGGAGTTAGAAATATCAAGTCCTGGTCCCTTGGCTCCCGCTTCTTTAAGACTTCCTGTTGCAGCTAAAATGTGGTATCATCAAATCCAGAAAACATATCCAGAGGTAGCTGTGTTGTCAGAGCGCGCACTACCTATGGTCCCTTTATGCTGGGTTCTGCAGTGCTGTATCCTCCTTGCAGTGTGCAAGGTGCTGAATAATAACTCTGAGTCTCCAAGTCCTATTTAAGAACTTTACTTAGAGTATTTACAGCTATATACAGATCAACAACTGTCCAGTTGCAGAGTAATCCAACAGCATCTCCTGCTACAACACCAATAATGACCTCCAACAATGAACATAGACCACACCGATATTTGAACATATTGTCCATGGCATGATCTCCTTCCAGAGGTGTCTGTAATGATTCAGTTGCATCAGCCACTTGCATCATCTCTGCTGTATCATCCTGGGCATATCCTGGGTGGTGTGATGATGACAGTTCATGTCCATCACCATCCTGCAACCTCTTCCTCATGTTGCATCATCCAGCATATACAGTAGTCATATTCTGTCCAGTGAAATTCTGGCCAGACTTTGCATATGTACTGACACATGTTCTTTACCACGCCCCTCCAATTCACAGAGGGGAGAAGCCATGTATTGAGGAGAAGTTTTGATGTCTGTCTTCCCCCACATCACACTGATCTGCCTCACTGTCCAGTGACACAGGCTGCTCCTCTGTGATGTTCAACTCAGGAAACTCCCGATCATTCTCTGTTGAGGATCCAGCACCATGTCTCAGCTCCTGGGCATTGCTGTTTTCAGTACTTGAGCCCTGTCGTATTGCTCACCTGTGCCCCACACACTCATGAATCCTTGTAAGAAGTGGAAGAAGGTTCCCCAACATCACCTTTGCCCCAGATCCCTCAACCCTCTGGACAGTCCTACTAGACTGACCTTTGGTGTGATCCATCTGAACAGTTCTTATCTTCTTATTTTAAGAGGTTGCTTCTCCTTATTTGGGAGAGGGTTTCTTTGAATGTGGTGACCCAAGTGCTGGTTTTCCTGGCAAAGGGAAAGGCGATATTGTCCAGTTACCATGCCATCCTTCACCCTACCTCCTTCTATAATCTTAGCCTCTCTTCCACAGGCTAAGGATGAACTGAATGAGACACCGGAGAAGCGGGAATCAGCCATCAAAGAGCTACAGGACCTTGTTCAGGAGAAAGCCAAAGGAGGCGAAGATATCTGCAAAGCAGTGGCTGAAAAAGTGAAGGGGAAGGATGATGCCTTCTTTCTCCGTTTCATCCGTGCCCGCAAATTTGACCTCAGCAGGGCTTATGATCTGCTTAAAGGTGGGGATTCTTACAGGTAGCTCCCTTTGTTCACTGCACCCAAGGGTACAGATGCTGATCTGAGTCTGAGCTTTTTGTTACAAATAATACTCTCCTGGCTGGGTACTGATGGAATGTGATGGCCAGTTGGCAAAAGTCAGAGCTGAAGTCCAGGGCCCCACAGCTTGGAGGTGGAGGGGGGAAGACAGTGGTAGGTGACCACCTTTGTAGCCATAGGTGATTGAAGCAACAACATAGAATATCAGTCCCTGGGTCAGCATGAGCACCTCAAGGCCTATTGGGGTTGCCACTGCTCAGCACACTAGCCTTTTTAAAAAATATGTCATAATAGGGTTGCCAGAGTGAAAACTGGAAACCTCTACCTTTAACGGTTGTGTAGAAGAGGGGATTTTAGCAGGTGTTGCGTGTCATGCAACCACGCAACAAGCAAGACCTGCCGAAATGCCCTCTTTTACATATCTGTTACAGGTACAGAAGCCCTCTCCAGTTTCTACTCTGGCAATCCTAAGTCATAGTGAAGTAGTGATCAGGTAGGTATGAACGTGGTTAAAGATGCTAATAGCATAATTTTTGATTTTGGAAATCTATAGACCTTTCCTTTAACAAAATGACTATTATTCCAAAAGTAAATGTGTTTATACATCAGGGCAGGAGAAGTAAACTCCGTTTTATTCCTGTAGTTATAGTGCTGTTATGATTTATGTGAGATTAAAACGAGATATCGCACATACTCAGGACCTTCCTTCCTTCCTTCCTCCCTTCCTCCCTTCCTTTCCTTCTGTAAGAAAGTCACAATTGCTGCCCCCAAATAGTTTACATCACAATAAGGATAGCTCATAGTATGTGAGAGTAAGAGGGATGTAGGACCACCACCTCTGCTTCATTTTAGGGATGCTACTGTTGCACTCAATCTCTCTGGAGGGTCGCAGCAGGTTTGTGAGATCAGATGCACTTGGCTCAACTCTATTTCAGGGCTCCTTTTGTTTGTGATCTGGCCAGTAACAGGGCAGCAATTAACTGAACTAGCTGCAGAGATGAATTATAAGGGAAGCTGTTGTCCATAAAGGAATGCTGTCCTTTTATTTATTTATTTTTAGTTTTAAGCTTTCCCAGGTTGACATTTCCTCATTTCATGCCTGACAGCTCTTTACAGCATGCAACAAACTCTCCCTCTCCCTCCCTGTCCCAGATAAAACAGACCTGGAATTGCCTCAATGGGCTTGTCTAGATGCAACAGTTTTCTGAGAGTAGGTGTGCATTTTCACCCATTTGCAGCAAAGTTGATTTGTCTTCACATTTCTGTGCCTATTCGTATCCGTTCACATTCATTCGGATTGAACAGGCACACACGATCCTAAAGGGCAATTGAGCAAAAATGTGCAGTGGTGCGAATTCAGGTAGCTACATTTCTGAAAATTTGTATCTATGTCCATTTCCCAGGAAGCTCTGGGGAAAACTGTGAATCCTTCTATTGTGCAGTTTGTGGAGTTTTTAGCCCCCCTCCCTCTGAATACTGCGAATCGCGTTCAGACAGATTGCTTTGTCTGCAAATTCTATGAGGAATATTTTCATCGTGTAGGCAAGCGCTATGAATCTGAACCCTTCATCCTAGCTAACACAACAAGAGAACCGAAAGCAACTGGAGAATATAATTTATTGGAGATGAAAGGATCTATCAGTGATTGCTAGTCACAGAGCTTTTAAAACTACACCTCCCCAAATCCACCAATCAGCACAGCAATTGGCCACACTGTCTGGAAGATTCTGGGAATTACAGTCTCTAATTAGTTTTGATGCCTATATTCCCTCCAGTATCAAAGACTGTCTGACTTTCTATTTTAGTCACTGGGAAGCAAAAGCATGTGTGAGCTGTTGCACATATGTTCTGCTTGTGCATGCAACCTTGAGTCATCACCCAAATGCAGGCAGGCTCAATGCCCAGGGGTTCGTCCTGTTTTGAGTTTTGGCTTAATCCTATGCCACCCAGGAAACCAAGGACTCCAATTTTTAAATAACAGTAGTATTTATTCAAGTTAACAGACAACAGGAGCTAAGAAACACTGAGAAACTACAGAAGATGTATGTCAGTCTGATGCTTCTCATCCTTTTCCTAGGACTAGAGGTGGCAAGAGAAGTTTTTGGTCAAAGTTAGTCCAGTCCAGGGATGTAGGCAATACCATGCTCAAGTACCACAAGTGTGTGGTTCCCAAACAGGAGTTGTTTAAAAGCTCTGCAGTCGGTCCAGCAGCAGCAACTGGGATGTGTTTCAATAAAGCTCCAACCAGCAGGTGGTAGAAGGAGGATTAGATACCAGATCTGAGACTGTGGCAATATTTTTGAAGGCTACCAACAGTAGCAGCAGCAGTGGCAGCACTAAGTTCATCTCAAGGTGGACTAACCATAGGTGACAGTAGGAAGACTTCTGAGATTCTTGTAGAGATGGTTGCATCACAACCCAGTAGTCATTTCACCCCAGTAAAATGAGATATGGTATTAGAGAATAATAGCCGATACGTGTAAAATTTCTATTGCAACGACAATTCCCTGTTCCAGACAAAAGAAGAGCTCAGTTCTTCAGTCTTTTCTCCACAAAAGGGAGGAGCAGTTCCTAGTTTCCTCCTCCTTCTCTTCCTCTGGTTTAAGCTAAAAGACCCTATTACCACTACCTACCCAAGCTTCATCAATTTTTTCCTGCCTAGATTTACAGTCCCTATTCTCAATGGGCACAGAACAGCATGCAGTTCTCTCACTGAGGCTGGCTGGAAAGAAGGCATAAGCACACTAGGAATCCTGCTGTTCCTCAACACATCCCAAGAGCAGGGATGGAAACCATGCTGTCCTCTTGAAGTTGTAGTGCAACTACGATTCCTTACCATTATTCTGAATAGAGCAGAGCTGGCCAGTTCATAGATTTTTCTTCTCTGTTCTTCTCTAGGAATTGCTAGGTCCTCCAGTGCAACTGTATGGTATGTTTGTATCGGAAGCCCTTTATATTAATAGGGCTCGATGTTACCTCTGTTTATAAATGGTAAACCCAGGAATGTATTCCATATGGATACAGGGGGTGACCTGTACTAACCAGGGCTGACCTTGCTTAGCTTCCAAGATCAGATGGGATCTGATGCCTTTAGGATATTTAGAACATTATCAGGTATTAATTTGTCTTCTGGTGCAGACTGTCTAGAATCTTGTAAGTGGTGATTATAATTGATTCTGTCCATTGCCCTAGTTTCAGCAATCTCTCTTCCCCCCACCCCCTACCCCCCATCCCCAATTCCAGGCTATGTCAACTTCCGTCAGCAGTACCCAGAGCTATTTGAAAACCTGACCCCTGAGGCTGTGCGTAGTACCATTGAGGCTGGCTACCCTGGCATTTTGAGCAACCGGGACAAGTACGGACGGATTGTGCTGCTGTTCAACATCGAAAACTGGGATTATGAGGAGATCACCTTTGATGAGGTCAGCATTGTTGGGCAAAGGTCTTGTCCACACCACACACACCTGCATTTTGTTCTGCTTTAAATATGACAGCTTCCTCTGACAGAAGGGGTGAGGCATGTGTGGTGCTCCAGATGTTGCTCAGCTAAAATTGAGCAGAGCTTATGGGAATTACAGCCACAAACAACCTGGAAGGCTGTATGTTCTGTTCCACTGCTCTATGCTGACCAGCAGTGATCTTTCCCAAGCTGGTTCAGAAACTGAGCTTGAGATCTTCTTCATATAGAGAATGTGTGCTCAACCCCTCAATCAGAGATAGGTGGATGTTGGCTGTCACTTATGGGAAAGTCAGTACAAAATATCTTGGAGAAAACTAGGTTACTTATCTTGCCCTGAGCTCCTCATGGAAATGCTAGTTTCTTAGGAGGAGGACATTCTGGTTGGCATCCTGTTCATGATGCCTTCAAGTCGACTCCTAGTGATCCAAATCTTGGCAAGATTTGTTCAGGGGGGGTTGGTAATGCCTTCCTCTGAGGCTGAGAAAGCACGACTTGCCCAAGGTCACACCTAGTAGAATTCCAGGGCAGACCAGAGTTTCAGACCCTGGTTTTCTAGAGTCCTAGTCCAACACCCAATCCACACTGACTCTCAGTCCATATATTATGATGGCATAAAACTAATTCATGCCATTGTGATTAATTTTTACAGTTATTGCACAGGTAGTAAGTCTCTTCTGACCATGTAAAAACCAAAAGCCTTCCTAAAACCTAGCTTTTAAGCAGTTCAGCCCTCCTTCCCCCAACACTGCTATTTCCATGTTGCTGCAGAATGCGGGGGGTGGTGGTGACTGGAGATGTGTCCAATTCTTTTCCTTTAACTGGATGTGCTGTGAGTGACAGGCATCTGTAGAAGCTTGTAGCATGTCCAGTTACTGGAAAATAGTTGGATGCCTCCCCAGTCACAGAAATGGACATGTTGGGAGCACTGCACTGCTTAAAAGGTAGGTTTTTGGAGGTAACATTGGGAGATGTAGTTATGTCTCCATAGAAATGTCTCTTGATGCAGGATCCCAGTCTCTATTGGGAGAGAAGCCCGAGGTGTCCCTTCTTATATGTGGATTGTGCTAGGGGTGGGTGAGAACTTCATTTCATTTTCTTTTTTTTAATAAGTGTTTGGCCAATTATGTAAACCTCTTCAAAAACAATGAGATCTAATAAACTGAGTATGGGGGAAACCAAAACTGGAAATTCATCTACACTAGCTGGACCTGGTGTACCATATGCCATTAAAAAATTCCCTGAAAAACTCCCAGTAGACCTCATGACAACCCTGTAAGGTAGGCCAGGGATTTAAATTCCTCCTCCCCCTTCTCAGTGTTCCACACTTTTCCCGGAATTGCTGACTCACTCTGTTACCCTGCTGCTGCCACCACCAGTAGACTGCCTGGATCCCATTGCAGGCCATGACTGATGAGTGGCTGAGGGAGTGAGAGGAGTGAGGGGCCCTTGTGTGGTGGCAATCCAGTAGATTGTGATGTGGAGAGGGAATTTGCATTTGGGTGTTGATTGGTTGGGTGTGTTTCCTGAGCAGCCAATCAGCACACTGGGAAAGGCAACATACCCAAGATAATTATATATATATATAGATGGGCTTAGGGTTTTGAGTGCTTAACACTTCAAAATGTAATACTGTATATCGCTTATATTATATAGTCAAATGAAGTTTGAATCCCAGTGCAATTCACCTATACCTGTGGTGCTGAATTAGAGTTGATTAGGGTTGCAATAGAGAGCCAGAGTGGCATAGTGGTTTGAGCATTGAACTACGATTCTGGATGCCAAGTTTCAAATCCCTGTTCAGCCATGGAAATACACTGGGTGACGTGAAGTTGAAGGCTTTAACGGCCAGCATCCATAGATTTTCCTTGGGCTTTTTCCGGGCTGTGAGGCTGTGTTCTGCAAGAGTTTATTCCTGACATTTCGCCTGCATCTGTGGCTGGCATCCTCAGAGAATGGTTGGGTAGGAGTATGTATGGGGTTTATATACTGTGAACCCCTGTTGGAGAGGATATGTAAATTTGTGTATTTGAATGGCTAGTTTCTGGGTGGAAATACGCAAGGAGGATTAGTGTCTGTTTGGCTAATGGTCCATTATCTGCTGGAAATCCCCCTGTCCCTGGGTGGAGTTCATTTGCAAGTGTTGAGTTTTGATTTTAGTGTTTTTCAGGACTGAAAGCCAGATTTTGTTTACTTTTAGGGTTTCTTCTTTCCTGTTGAAGTTGTCCAGGTG
Source organism: Gambelia wislizenii (assembly GCA_030847615.1). NCBI lineage: Eukaryota > Metazoa > Chordata > Lepidosauria > Squamata > Crotaphytidae > Gambelia > Gambelia wislizenii. The sequence goes on from JAUMIR010000009.1 coordinate 8,316,243, forward strand.
TTTGTGGATTTCAATAGCTTCTCTGTGCATTCTGACATGGCAGTTGTAAATAATTTTGGTGTTTTTAAATAACATTTTGTGTCCAGGTTGGTTTATCACATGTTCTGCTATTGCTGATTTTTCTGGCTGGCCCAGTCTGCAGTGTCTCTTGTGTTCTTTGATTCGTGTTTGCACACTGCATTTAGTGGTCCCTATGTAAACTTGTCCACAGCTGCATGGTATAAACTCCTGCCGCTGTGAGAGGGTCTCTTTTGTCCTTTGCTGACCATAGTATTTCTTGGATTTTCTTGGTTGGTTTGTAGATCATTTGGAGGTTGTTTTTCCTCATCAGTCTCCCTATTCTGTCTGTGACTCCTTTGATGTATGGTAGAAATACCTTCCCTTTGGGTGGCTATTTTTCTTCATTCCTGTGTTTTTTTCTGGGTCTGGCTGCTCTTGTGATGTCTGATCTGTAGTAACCATTAGCTTGTAGAGCCCAGTTTAGGTGCTTCAGTTCATCCTCCAGATAGTGGGGTTCGCAGATCCTTTTTTTCTGGTCTGCCAATGTTTATATTGTGCTTCTTCTTGTCTTGGGTGATTATTGGAGTTCTTGTGTAGGTATCTGTCTGTGTGTGGGGGGGGTTCTGTATACCTTATAGCCCAACCGTTGGTTTGGTTTGCGGATGACTAGGACATCCAAGAATGGCAATGTTCCTTCCTTTTCTTTTTCCATTGTGAATTGGATATTTGGGTGGATTTGGTTACAAGTCCTGAAAAACACCAAAATCAAAACTCAACACATGCAAATGAACTCCACCTAGGGACAGGGGGATTTCCAGCAGATAACGGGCCCATTAGCCAAACAGACACTAATCCTTCTTGCATAACTCCCCCCGGGAACTAGCCATTCAAATACACAAATTTACATATCCCCTCCAACAGGAACTCATAGTATACAATCCCACCCACCCCTACCCAACCATTCTTTGAAGATGCCAGCCACAGATGCAGGCGAAACGTCAGGAATAAACTCTTCCAGAACACGGCCTCACAGCCCAGAAAAAAACCACAGAAAACACTGGGTGACCTTCGCAAGTCACAGCCTCAGAGGAAGGCAATGGCAAACCCCCTCTAAACCAAGGAAACCCCTTAGGGTTGCCATAAGTCAGAAATGACTTGAAGGCACACAACAACAACAACAACAACAACAGGTTGCAGTTTCTTTTCCCCCAAATGGATCCTCATGATTAACACCAAGGTGGAAGGCAATTGCAATATAATACAGTCGTCCCTTCACATTCGCGGGGGTTCCGTTCCACGGACCCCCGCGAATGTGAAAAATCCGCGAATAACGACTGCCCTCCCCCTCCCCCACCATAGCGACCATGGGGCCTCTGGAGGCCCCACAGTTGCTTCCTCCAGCCTCCCCACTCACTTCCTAGGCTTTCCTGGGGCCTCTGGAGACCCTCCCGAGGCCCCGTGGATGCCTCCCCAGCCCTCCCCCCTCCCGCCCAAGCCCTCAACGGGGCCTCCGGAGAGTCTCCGGAGACCCCGCAGAGGCCTCTCACGGCCCTCCCCGCTCCCTCCCAGGCCTTCATGGGGCCTCCGGAGGCCCCGCGGAGGGCTCTCCCGGCCTCCCCCCTCCCTCCCCGGGCCTTCGTGGGGCCTAGCTAGGCCCCGAGGAGGCTTCTCCAGGCCCTCCCTCCTCCCTCCCCCGGCCTTCCTGGGGCCTCCGGAGCGTCTCCGGAGGCCCCAAGGAGGCCTCCCCAGGCCTTCGCGGGGCCTCCGGAGGGTCTCCGAAGGCCCTGCGGAGGCCTCCCCAGCCCTCCCCCTCCCTCCCCAGGCCTTCGTGGGGCCTAGCCTCTCCCGGCCCTCCCCCATCCCTCCCCAGGCCTTCGCGGGGCCTCCGGAGGGTCTCCGAAGGCCCCGCGGAGGCCTCCCCAGCCCTCCCCCCTCCCTTCCAAGGCCTTCGCGGGGCCTCCGGAGGGTCTCCGAAGGCCCCGTGGAGGTCTCCCCTGCCCTCCCCGCTCCCTCCCAGGGCTTTCACGGGGCTTCTGGAGGCCCCGTGTGGCGGTTTTGGGGGGGCTCTGGGGGGCCCTCGCAAAACCGCGAATAATCGAAACCGCGAATGTCAAGTTCGCGAATGTGGAGGGGCAACTGTACTTTTCATACTGGGAAAAACAATACATCTTTATTTAGCAAGTGGAAATAAGGGAGAATACTTTTCATGTCTTTACCAAAATCTGCAGTTTCCCCATCCCTAGTTTTTACTATAGTAACTTCACCAACATTAGCTAAGACAGACTCTATGGTTGCAATTTCTGATGGCAACAGGTGGAAATGGGATCCAGAAGATAGATCTCAGGACACACTACCTTCAGCCATTCTGTCCATCTGTTTTAAATCCAGATTCTTCGTGCCTATTGTGTGATCCTAGAAAAGCTACTGGAGAATGAGGAGACTCAAATTAATGGTTTTTGTATCATTGAAAACTTCAAAGGCTTTACCATGCAGCAGGCCTCCGGCATCAAGCCTTCTGAACTGAAAAAAATGGTGGACATGCTACAGGTGAGATTTGATCTACTTATTGTCCTCCCTAGCAAGGATGGAGCTAGTCCTCTCTCTGCTCATTGCAAGAAGCAGGACAGGCATCCCTAGAAGCAGGAGTACTGTATATAACTACCCCCTTCCTTCTTTTAACACTCCTTTGGCAGTGCATGAGGAAAAAAAAGGCAGAGCTTGGAAAGTTACTGTTTAAACTATCATTGGCCAAGATCCTACATCAAGAAGATGGAGCATAGATTTATATTCAAAGAGTGACATGGCAGTTGTGCAACATTGCCTTGTTAGTGAATTGTGATGTGTGCAACTGAGTGTGAAACCAAATGTGCATGTGTATCACCATGTGTGGTGCAGAATGTGCATGCACAATCATGTTGCATGCACAGCTCTACTTATGCAACCTTGAACTGAATGCAGATATTCTGCATCAGACAAACATGCTCAGCCATTTCTGTAGGGAAACATTTGCAGGCATAGAATACCAACAGGGTCCTAGCCATTATATAACTTGTTGCAAAGTCCCCCCTCCCCCCAAATAATTAATTCCTATTAACATTCCTTTTAAAAGAGTAGATTATTTTACTTAATGGCTGGAATCCTGTTAGTCTCAACTAGAGTAGGCATATTAAATCAAATATTAAATAATGAATAAACACATAGGTAAATCAACAGGCCTATTCTAGTTGAGATTAACAAAAGGATTTAGGTCATTTAGGTCATCACGTTGCATTAAATATTTGAAGGGATGTCATACTGAGGATGGAGCAGGCTTGTTTTCTGCTGCTCCAGAGACTAGGACACAGAGCAATGGGTTCAAACTACAGGAAAAGAGATTCTACCTAAACATTAGGAAGAACTTCCTGACAATGAGAGCTGTTTGGAAGTGGAATATACTGCCTCGTAATGTGGTGGAGTCTCCTTCTTTGGAGGTTTTTAAACAGAGGCTGGATGGCCATCTGTCAGGAATGAGTTGATTGTGTATTCCTGCATGGCAGGGGGTTGGACTGGATGGCCCTTGAGGTCTCTTCCAACTCTATGATTCTACTTTTTTGAAAAAATAAAACCTTAGCAATGATAAGAATATGGCATAAAACTTGGAAAAAAAACCTTCCCATATTTCAAATGTAACTTGCTGCATTGGAGGTGACTACATTCCTTGTTACCCGTTACTTCCACGTTTTGAAGAAACAGAGAGAGAGAGAATGGAATACACCCCCCATGCTTTGCTGCTGTCCCAGGTTGATTTTGCATCTGTTGCCTGATAGAACCCTATTTCCAACTGGAGTCCAATACTGGCTGGCCTCAACAGCAGCAGGTGCAAATACATTCCAGAAGGAAAGCAACGAACATGGAAGGCTTAAGCGTTGCTTTCCCTTGCTTCCTCTCTGCTGCAATGCCCTCCTGGAGGTCCCAAATCCTACAATGCAACATTATTGGCTTTCTATGACTTCTACCTAGTGTGGACAGCTGCCATGAAACAGGTCAAGTTAATTATCTTCTCTCCTACAGGGAGAGAGTTCAGCTGTTTTTATAGGAGTAGCACATACTTTTGCCCATGGAGAAAGTTCTCAATATTTCCTCCTTTGCATATTGTTGCAGACAGCTTCTCTCTTTTGGTGTTTCCATTCATCCTTTACCCTCCAGATTCTGTTTCTGGGGGCGGGGGAGGCATTTGAAAAGGAGTGACCTGACAAGGTGGTGTAGATATCATTATGAAGAGTAGAGGAATGTGGCGAGGGGAAGAACTATCATCCTTCATAACCCTGTTTGAGTCACCACTAGTCAGAAGATGAACATGACTGTTGATCTGGCACATTGGCTTACTCTGGACTAAAGAGAGTTTTGTAGCTGGTTTGCATCCAGCACTGCCTAAAAGGAATGAATTAAGTTAGAGCCAGAAATGGGATAGTGAACAGCAGGGCCCAATGTGGTCCCACTGTGCAAGCAATAATTAGATGTTGCAAGGGGAACACTAGACTAGGGATGAAAAGTATGTGTATTAAAAATAGTCAAAAATTAGTAAATTTTTTAAAAAACCCTCATTTTTTGCATGTTGTGAAACCCAGGCAAGAAGAATCCTGAACTGATAAGAATATTTGCAGTTTGGGACTACCTGTGTATTAAACAGCATTTCCTGTGACCGAAACAGCATTTTCTGCACAGAAAATATTTCTATGTAGAAATGGTTTCCTGTGCAGAAAATGCTTAATAGTCCTCTAATATTCTGTGCAAAATTCACATATGGTTGATTTGAACACAAAAAGAGCATGTTCTGTGCAAGAAACCGCTTTTTCTGCACATAAAATAATTCCGGCTGTTCACTGCACAAAACAACCTCATGAAAATTTTGCACAGAATAAGTCCCAAGTTGCAAATAGGCTGTGGTTTTCAAAGACTTCCTTGCAGTGGGATAAAAATTGCTAAAATTACTCATTGCTTTCTTCAAGAAGAAAATGAGTGAATTACATCCCTACATTAGATAGCAAACTGAATGTACCTGGTAACCTGCCTTCCATTCCACTAGCCTCAGTAGGCGTGAGCCACCACGAGCAGAATCTTCCTAGGTTGTTTCATCATTGGAGTGAATAACAAGATGGACTTTTTCCATGTACAACAGCCAACTGGACTGGCAACTGATTTTTTCCTTGACTTGGCAGTGGGCCAGCATCCTCCCTTGCATGTGAAGGTGGCTCTCTAGCCTGGGACAGGTTGTGTGGATCTCAACTTGATTTCTCAATACCTTGGTGCTGCTTCCCAACATCTTACTGTCTGAAGCAAATGTTTCATTCTGTCTTATGGTAGGGCTGGCCCTGTTGAATAGTTCTCATTAAGGAAAACGTAATGCCTAGAGCACTTGACACAGCAACGTATGTTTCTGCGTACAATCTCACAAAGAGGACAGCTTTCAGTGCTGGTGTGCTTAGTGCAAGCTGTTTTCCTTCCTCCCTGCCCCATTCACCCCAAATTAGCCAAGGCAAAATCAAGGGTGTTGAACAAATGAAAAGGAACTACAGGTTGCCTGCCGTATCTGTGGAAGATATGTTCACAAACTTGAATACTTGAAACCACGGGTAATAGCAAACCCCATAGAATCACGCTGGAGAACCTAGGGCATGCCTAGAGAAGACACCCTCTAGGCATCACCAGCATGAGTCTATGGTAACTTCTGGTGGAAGTTACCATAGAATTGCTCTAGGGGACCTAGGAAATGCCTAAAGAGACCATATTTTTTGGACAAGGGATAATTGAAACCGCCAGCTACCCCGTGCATGGGGGGGGGCTGTACTTTCCCCCCACCTTTCCATTTCTGCTTCATGGCTGAGTGTGTAATGAGGACATTTGGCATTCCTAGGATTCCTTCCCTGCTCGGTTCAAGGCTGTCCACTTCATCTATCAACCTTGGTACTTCACCACAACCTACAACGTGGTCAAACCTTTCCTGAAGAACAAGCTACTAGAAAGGGTGAGTTACACTCCAGGAAGGTGTACAATGAAAAGGTGAAGTGCTGCAAAATAAGGACAGCAGACACAGCCCAGGAGGAGAGGTTATGGAGGATATGTTGCTGCTCCTAAAAACTGTTGTTTTGTGTTTCCCTTCCCATCTTAATGTTAACTTCAAATGTAAGACAAGGTGTCATACTAAGCTCCTTGGAGGAGTTGGGAAACTCTGGTCTGAAGCCCATTGATAGTCCCAACTGGAATAGAGTCATTCAATCAATTGATATGGAACCAGCACTCATGTAAATCCCATTGATTCAAAGTATCTATCTAGTTGAAATTACAAACAGCGGGGGGGGGGGGATGGAATTGTGCAGCACTCCAGTTGTTGAACTGTAAGTCCCAGTGTTCCTTACCATAGCCCATAGTGGCTAGGGGTGCTGGGAAACGTAGTCCAACCTTGACCAACAGAATTCAGACCACTAATGGTTTTTGCATTTTGACTTGATACAATATTTTCAGCCTAGCTAGTTTTGTTTTAAAAAAATTAAAGCTGAATATTTATTACTTTTTTTATTTTTTCAAATGTTTGACCTCTGCACCCACTGCTACTGCAATTTGCAGAATTGTCTACCTTGCACGCCTTAGGACACAGGGAGCAGCAAGGGGAAATGGGTAAAGCAATTTGAATGGGATCAAAGGGCAAATGATATCTTATATTTCTGGTTGCTGAGATAAGCTTATCAAGAATATCAGATAGAAGCAGTGCCAAGCCATACCTGCTCACCATTTTCTCCTTTTTTTCTCCTTTTCTTTTTGCACTAAGGTATTTGTGCATGGTGATGAACTTGACTCCTTTTACCATGAGATAGATGCCGACATCCTGCCAGCCGATTTTGGGGGTAACCTGCCAAAATATGATGGCAAAGCTACTGCTGAGAAGCTTTTTGGGCCCAGGGTTGATGCTGAAGACACAGCTCTCTAAAAAAATCAATAATGACATTTAAAAAACCCAGCATCTTTGCATAGAAGATAGTATCAAAGATGGTCAACAATCCCAGCCATCTTTTTAAAATGTAGCATTTGCTGAAAAGATCCTTGATCATAAACTTCAGGTGTGCCTTTCTTCACACCTGTAGTAGCAATTTCTGGTTATCAGACAGATGGTGGAACGTAGAAAAGCCCCTGTGACTCCAACTCTCTGGACGAGCTCTCTCTTTTTTTTAAATCTCATCCTCTCTTGTTACCCACCACCTCCAATACACACACATAGAAATTGAGCAAGTTGAAGAAAAGGAGAGCAATGTTGCAGCATGGCCAACAGAGGTGGCAGGATTTGTCCATCTTGAACCAAGCACCCAGCTAGGGCAATAGCTGGGAAGTGCCTTCACAGATTTACTGGTCTGCCTTACAAACTGTAGGGCAGCAGCAAAGTGCACATCCACCAACAAACATATATATCAGGGCCACATGAGTGACTGGCTTTGGGGTGGGTGCCTAAGGAAGAAAGAAAATGACTGCTGCATTGAAAATGGTATTCCCAGAGCCCGTCGTTCCAGGAGCTTTCAACCCATTATAAATACTGTTTTCAATATAAATATTGAGAAATAAAAAAAATATGTTCCAGCAAAACGGCTTCTTTGGTTTTGCTCATGTTCAGAGTAATCAAAAGCATGTCATCAGAGTTGCTTGGATGCTCTGTACTTTAAAAAGTACAGTTTGAGTTTAAAAACTCAAATCCTTTATAAGGAGGTGAATCGTGCAGGTTGCAGAGAGCTGGATTTCTGTATGATACATCTTATTGAGTAACTTGTACTATGTTACTTACATGATCAGAACAACAACAACAATAATGGAAAGCGAAATGGCATATACAAGACACGTAAAGTCCAGGACTCTGAGTGCTCTACGTCTTAGGGATACATCCAATGTTTGTTCCAACTGCTGTTATTATTTGCCATCAAGTTGGCTTCAACTTATGGTGACCTTGTGAAAGATAGACCTCCAAGACATGCTCTTAGCCCTGCTCAGGGCTTGCAAAGTCAGGGCTGTCGCTTCATTAATTGAGTCAATCCAGCTCTAATAATGCATCTGTCCTCTTTTCCTACTGCCTTTTAATTTGCTGAGGATTATCGCCTTTTCCAGTGAGTCATCATTGTCTCATGATATGTCCAAAGTGTGGCGGTTTAGTCATATTCGCTTCCAATGAAGGTTCAAGCTTGATTTCCTTTAAGACCCATTTGTCTTTTTTTTTTCTGCAGTCGGTATTCATAGAACTCTTCTCCAGCACCACCTTTCAAATGTGTTGATTCACAGTCCAGCTTTCACAACCATACATAACAATCAGAAATACTATGGCATAGTCCTAATCAGAGCAGACCAATTAAAATAATTGGATTTGTTAGCCATCGCCTACATAATTCCTATTAATTTCAAAAGGTCTCTTCTAGTGGAGACTAACATTGGATTTAGCTCTTATGACTGTAATTCCACTGGCTTCAGAGGTTTCAAGAGGCAGTGCTGAGACAGGCTACAAGATTTTTAAATATATATATTAAAGTTTAAATTAACTGGTAGTTGCATTCTGCAACTGATTCCACATTCTACTATTTTCCTGCACTTCCTCAGAATCACAGCTTACCCACACGAAAAAAAGGTGGGGGGAAATGGAAATTGCAGCCAACAGGAGAGGGAATGGTATTTGGAAAGACCTCTAGGATGTTCCTAAACTTTAGCAAAAGGTTGAATAATAGCTGCTTGGAAGTAGTATTGCAACCTTTTACAAATTGTGGGTACTGTTGAGCGTAGTAGTGGTGGGCAGAATGAAGACTTCATTCTACTGACAGAGAACTCAAAATGATTTGTCATAGATCGGTAACATTTCAATACCACATGGTTAACAATACCAACAAAAGTGTTCCCCTACCCCATCACTGATTAGAAAATTGACAAATAAAAAATGCAGAAAGTTGGGGGGGGGGGAACAAGAAATACATCTGCTCATGAAAGGAGTGGAACGTTAGTACTAGTACTAAAACAAAATCCTGAACTTCATGTGTGCTCATTGGCTATACAGTCGGACCCTAGTAACCATGGAACCAATATCCGTGGTTTCGGTTATCTGTGGGACACAAAAAGACGAGCACATACCATACAGTCTTCCTAGAAAATGCCTGTAGAGGTGTCCTCTCTAGATGTTTTCTAGGTCCTCCAAGGCAACTCTATGGTATTTTAAACTGGAGGTTCCTATATTTTCAATGGCACTTGCTGTTATCTACATTAAGTCCGGGAAACAACCCCCCATGGATAGGGGGGTCCGATTGTACTTGCTATTTAAATGTTTTGCAAGTCTGTCATCCGCTGCTGCCCCAAAGTGCCTTGCTTCACTTCCACCTAGACTTGAAGGTTCTAGGAAAAAACTATTAATAGACACCTGAAATGTGTCTACCTTGGTCTCTTCTCCTATGGCCAAAGTCTCAAACCACTTTTCAGCTGCTTTATTGCACAGAGAACCTACTTTGAGCTTTGTAGAGACACTGCACTGGTTGCACCACCCCATAGAATAATATACATTTTGGAATACAGGTTGAGTCTCCCTTATCCGAAATGCTTGGGAGCAGAGGTATTTTGGAATATTTTGGATTTTGGAATACTTACATATACATAATGAGGTATCTTGGAGATGAGACCTAAGTCTAGACACAAAATTAATTTATGTTTCATATACACCTTATACACATAGCCTAAATCAGACAATTTTATACACAATTTTTAAAAATAATTTTGTGCATGAAACCAAGTTTGTGTACAATGAGCCATCAGAAAGTAAAGGTGTCACTATCTCAGCCACCCATCTGGGCGTTTTGGATTTTGGAATTCTGGACAAGGGAGACTCAACTTGTAAGGCTAACAAAAATAAACATAGTGAAAACATTTATGCACTTAGAACTCTCCACCTCACCTCATCAGTTTGAGACCTAAGATATAGCTTAGGTAGTTTGTGCATCTATCCAGTATTTAATTATTGAATTTATATCCACCTTTCTCTCAATATGGAATTCAAGGTGGCTTACAATAATTTTTAAAAGATTAAGCTAAAACAGTAGGTTACAAAAGTTTAAAAATAATTAAATAACAGCGATTTCAAATACATGATTAAAAACAGTTAAAAGGTATTTAAAACACAAATTCCATAATATTTAAAACATAATTTTAAAACATATCGAAAACATAAGATTAAAAAAATACAGCACATGTACTTCACACACACACTACAGTTGTCCCTCCATATCCATGGATTTAAGTATTCACGGCTTGAAAATATTCTTAAAAAAATAATAATCCAAAAAGCAAACCTTGATTTTGCCATCTTATATAAGGGACACCATTTTGCTATGCCATTGCATATAATGGGACTTGAGTATTCATAGATTTTGGTAACCACGGGGGATCCTGGAACCAAACCCCAGTGAATATGGTCGACTGTACTACTCCATAATTAAAATTCAGGAGCCTGCCTGAATAAAAATGTCTTCATCTGCCAGTGGAAAAAGAGGAGGGAGGGGGTCAATTTGATCTCCTGCAGAAGGGAGTTCCACAACCTGGGAGCAGCCACTGAGAAGGCTCTCTCCGTTACTGGGTTGAACCATAGCTTTACCAGTACAGAAAGCTGCAAGTGTATGTGTGCTCCTGTCTCTGGCTTTTCTTTGCAAACGAAGATTCAGAAAGGACTCATCCCGTGCTTTCTGCAAACGCACTGATGACTAAAAAGGCCAATCCGAGATAAACAAGTCCAGTTGCAGAAAGCACAGCAGAAGGTCTCCTTGAGTGATGTTTCCGGGTTGTGATTCTTTCTGCGTTGTCATTTCTCTTCAAGACTTGTTCGGTGTGAGTTCTCAAATAAGGCTGCAGCATTGTGGATAATGCGTCTCCATGCCTCCTGATGTGATGTGAGGCCAGGGCGGACCATTGTTGGTGATCAATTTGGCCGAGCCTGAGATGTTGTTTCAGGGAGTCCTTGTATTGCTTTTTTGGAGCGCCCCTCTTATGCTGACCCGTGGCGAGTTCACCATAGAGTACTATTTTTAGGAGGTGATGGTCCTCCATCCTAGAAACGTGCCCTGCCCAGCGCAGCTGTGTTCTTAATATCATGGCCTCAATGCTTTATTTACTATCTTCTTCAGCATGATGCTCCAAAGGGCTACAGCAGAGCTTGAAGAAGACGGCATCTATATACGTTACCGTACTGATGGTAGCTTGTTTAACTTAAGCCATCTGAGGGCTTGCACTAAGACTCTAAACTATCTAGTTCACGAGCTGCTCTTCGCTGATGATGCTGCCCTTGTTGCCCACACAGAAGCAGCTCTGCAGTGCCTAACATCCTGCTTTGCAACAGCTGCAGAGCTGTTTGGGCTGGAAGTCAGCCTGAAGAAAACAGAAGTTCTTTACCAACCTGCACCACAGGATGAACACCACCATCCCCACATTGCCGTCGGCAAATCTGTGCTTAAGTCCGTTCAGCAGTTCACCTACCTGGGAAGCATCATCTCCTCAGATGCCAAGATTGACAAAGAGATCGATCACAGATTAGCAAAGGCATATACGCATATGCATTTGGAAGACTTTACAAAAGAGTCTGGAGTAATAAACACCTGAGGCGAAGCACAAAAATCAGTGTGTATAGAGCCATTGTACTGTCTATTCTCCTTTATGGATCTGAAACATGGGTCACCTATCGCCACCACCTACGACTCCTCGAACGCTTTCATCAGCGCTGTCTACGCACAATCCTAAATATACACTGGACTGACTATGTGACGAATGTTGCTGTCCTTGAGCAAGCAGGGATCACCAGCATTGAGGCCATGATATTGAGCTCCTGTGTAAGGCATACATAATGCCCTGCTAGTGAGATTGCATTACTGATTCACTTGAAGATATTTTGCCCATGTCCATGTGATTTTCTAAGCTCCAGAGCACAAAAATATGAAAGGTTGACTACATGTTGTGTTGTGTGACTAGTGAGCTCTTAAATACTGGAATGAGCCACTCTCATCTAGCCTAGGGATGGGGTGGGTATTCGACATTATCCCAAATGTGGTTTAAATTTGGTGCTCCCGACCAACTGGGGAAAACTGATGGGAAATAAAACAGCACTTGGAAAGTTCCCACAACTTGCGGGGATGTTTGTTTTGTTCGCAGGACAGCAAAACAGCACAACTTTGTCAACTCTGTGCAGCCTTAAAAGCTGCACAGTTGGAAGACAGCACAACCTTCGAAGTCAAAGTTGTGCATCTATACTAACTAAAATGGCACAATTTTTTAAGTGTCTGAATGGTTCAACATTGAAAAAGGAACAACAGTAGAATATTCTTTGAATGCTAAACCGTAAAGTTGTGCACCTTAACTGTAAGAACTATGACTTTTCTCTCCAATTAGCTTCATCCCTGCCAAGGCTGCTCTTCTTCTGTTGCCCTCTCCTCTGACATTATGTCTCAGCAGGGTTTTTTGCATAACTTGCTCCCTGAACTCTCTGGGTTCTGAGTCTGTGGTCCTCTTCTTTCCTGACCTGCCTGCCTACTCTGATGCCACAATTTCTTCTCATCCCTGCTAATCCTCAAAACATTTTCTCAAAAAGTGGTGGAAAATGAAAGTCATGGTGGGAGGAAGACCAACAACTGCCCAGTTGTTCTTCAGGAAGTTGAGCAGTTCTGAGTAAAACTGTGTGAGTTTCTTGAAAATAGTTTTTAAATATTGCAGTGAGTTTTCTGTCTTTTGTGTGGACCCCCCCCCCCCAACACACACATACACTACAGGAAAAAAGGTAACCGGGTTAAAAAAAACCCTATATGATGGCCCATCACATTCCCGAAACAGTAGAATTGAAACTATGGCTGTTTAATGATAAAGTCATCAGACCACTTTTCTTCATGTTTGGGACATACTCTTTGTTGCTTGTTAAGGCAAGAGGCAACAGTAGAAATACTACCTAAACAGAAGCTGGTTTTCTTCCTTACTCTACTTCATATTCCATGAAATTAGATCTATAGCAGCCTCCACTTCTCTCCCCTTCCTCTCTCTCCAGCTAAATACCAGGCCTGTTTGATTTGCAATGCAGACCAGCAGGGGTCCCTCTTGAAATGGAAAGTCCCCAACAAACCTACAAGAGGCACATTCATTAGGCCACTGGCTTCTATTCAAGCAAAACAGGATGTCTGCTCTGAAGCTGCAGAGGAGGTAGGGTCTTTTAGAATGGAGACTGGGAGGGTGGTTGGTTGATCCACCCACATCAATAGCACAAATTATCCCAAATCAGAGACATTAAGCACTTGCTTATGCAGAGCAGGGGCATGGATGGGGCCAGGTTTTCCAGTGCCAACCCTCCAAGGTGAATTCACCCATATTAAGATGGGGAGTATGGTTGAGATTAGAATCACTCAAAATCTAGAAGAAACCAAAGAAAGCTCTGTTCCCCTTTCAGTTCACAGCCTCCTTCTTCTCTGAAATGCAAAACAAGGAATTCTGTGGATCACAGAAAGCTACCATGTTATGGGAAAAAGTTCTTGTTGAACATTCTTGACTTGCTATTTTCTCATAGGTGAAAGGAACCTGGAGAGAGCAAGGGAGCAAGCAGCACAGACCTTCCGTGCAGTCTGCTGGGATATAGCCCAACAAGACCTGTTTGATGTTCTGCTGCTTAAACAGCTTCTAGATTATTAAAGGTTAAATAAAATCACAATGCAAAATGTCAGGCCACTGTCCATGTGGGTTTTTCTTAAATTATTATGTGGACTAAAAGCCTACAAACATTTGCCTAGCTGTTTCAGCTCAGTTTACAAGCTACAGTCTTTTACACCTCCATTCAGTCTCTCCTACAGTTTCATTCCTCTGAATTCCTCCCTCTGGCAACCTTGTCCCTTGTAATTGTGGATAAGGGAAGGGGAGTGGACTTTTCAAATGTTATTGGACTCCCAGCTGCTATGAACATGGCCATTGGTTCAAAATTATGGATGTCATACTCCAGTATGCAGAGGCCCAATGGTCCCACATATGTTTCTGGTAAATTCTCCTTCCCTGAGCTTGTTTGCTTTCACAGGACTTGCCCTTTTCAGTCTTTCTTTTCCCTCTAAAGACACTTCTCCCTGTCTTGCCCCTATAATCTGAACAGTTTGGCAAACCTGACATTCAGACAACTCAACAGAAGGCCTTCACAAAAGCTATCAGTACACTGCACTGACTCCTAACTAATATATTAAATGCAAGTTCCCACACTTAGGCTATCACTTCTATTAAGCCAAGGGTGGGTGGGAGGAACAATATTTATTAATTAATTTTAATGCAGACAGTCTAACTCAAAATAAAGACAGACACTAAACCAGTGGTGTTCAACCTGTGGCCCTCCAGGTGGTTTGGACTATAGCTCCCAGAATTTCTGACTAGCTGTTTCAGGCTTCTGGGAGTTGGGAGTCCAAAACACTTGGAGGGCCACAGGTTGGACACCACTGCATTAAACTATGGCAGTAAACACAAAACTGAACACTAACTGACTAAAACATAAAAGAATTCTGAACCCCCCCCCCATCCAAACTGTAATGAAAAATAAAAATGGAGAAACAGAAAAATATATTATTCTACCTTTACCGATCCAACTAAACTGAAATCACTATAATTACTAGTAACCATAACCACAGATTATTACATTAGGTTTCTTGTTGCTCAAGAAGTCCATAATTGGCTTCCAATCTTTCAAAAAGTCTTCAATTGGTTTACCTTTTAAAATCCATATTAGTTTGGTAATTTGGGCAAATTCAGCAGCCTTAACAATACATTCTTACATCATGGGTATTTCAGTCCATTTTCCAAGTTTGGGCAAACAGTACTCTTGCAGCTGTTATCATATATTGAAGTAGTAGTCCATATTTACTACCCAATTAGGGTAGTAAGGGAGATGACGCAGGTTATACCTGCGCAGAACCCATTGCTTAACCCAACAACGGCCTGCTGTGATGCATTTAACAACTACTTTGCAGATAAAATCTCTTGGATAAGAGCCAACTTAGATGCCAGCATTTTGACAGAAACAATTGACGAGGTGTCCAGCAACTCCGTTGATGTAAGTTTACTGAATCAATTTCAATCTGTGAGTACCAAGGACGTGGACAAGCTACTTGGTAGAGTGAGGAAGATGACCTGCCCTTTTGATCCTTGCCCTTCATGGCTGGCCATCGGCGGGGGGGGGGGACTGCCTTAATGGTGTTCCTTAAGGACATCATCAATGCATCCCTCAGGGAAGGGTGTGTTCCATCTTGTTTAAAGGAAGCGGTGGTTAGGCCGCTCCTGAAAAAACCTTCCCTAGACCCCCTGGACATGAACAACTATAGGCCGGTTTCTATGTTACCATTCTTGAGCAAAGTGATCGAGAGGGCAGTTGCTCTTCAACTCCAAGTGGTCTTGGATGAAACTGATTATCTAGACCCATTTCAAACTGGCTTCAGGACGGGATTTGGAGTTGAGACTGCCATGGTTGCCTTGACCAATGATCTGCATCTAAGCATCGACAGGGGTAATGTGTCCCTGTTGGTGCTTCTGGACCTCTCAGCGGCTTTCAATACGATAGATCATGGCATTCTCCTGGATCGCCTGAGTGGGTTAGGAATCGGAGGCACTGCGTTCCAGTGGTTCCGGTCCTTCCTCTTGGGCAGGTCCCAGAGGGTGCGGCTTGGGGACAGCTGCTCCAGCAGAAAGGAGCTTACTTGTGGCGTTCCGCAGGGTGCCATCCTGTCCCCGATGCTGTTTAACATCTATATGAAGCCGCTGGGTGAGATTATTCGGGGTTATGGGGCTGGGTGTTATCAGTACACTGATGACACCCAGATCTATTTCTCCTTGTCCCGATCATCGGCCTCGAATCCCAATGGCATCTCTCCTCTTAATGACTGTCTTAAAGCTGTAATGGGCTGGATGAGGAAAACAGATTGAGATTAAATCCAGACAAAACGGAGGTGCTCAAGGTAGCGGCCCCGAAACCAGGAGTTGGGTTGCAACCACCAGTCCTGGATGGGGTCACACTCTCCGTTAAGGACTGTGTTCGCAGTCTGGGGGTGCTCCTTGATTCATCGCTTCAGATGACGAGTCAAGTGAATGCGACGGTCAGGAGCGCTTGTTATCAGCTTCGGCTGATACGCCAGCTGTGCCCTTTCCTGGAAGTAAGGGACCTCGAGACTGTGGTGCACGTGCTGGTAACCTCCCGTCTAGATTTCTGCAATGCGCTCTACATGGGGCTACCCTCGTGCTTGGTCTGGAAACTTCAGTTGGTACAAAATATGGCAGCCAGAGTGGTCTTAGGAACATTTCGGAGAGATCATATAACTCCAATACTAAAATCTCTCCACTGGCTGCCTATCAGTTTCCGGGCCCAGTATAAGGTGTTGGTTATTACCTTTAAAGCCCTAAATGGCTTGGGTCCAACTTATCTCCGGAACCGCCTCCTCCCATATAATCCTCCCCGCGTACTCCGGTCCTCTGGGAGGAATCTGCTTCAGCCACAAAAATCTAGGCTGTCTGCAACCTCCCAGAGGGCCTTTTCAGTAATCGACCCCAAATTGTGGAATGGCCTGCCGAATGAGATCCGTCAGCTGACGAGCTTGAGTAGCTTTTAAAAAGCACTAAAGACGGATCTCTTTCGGCAGGCCTTTCCTGATTAGATCCCGGCCTCAGGAACTCAGTCTCCTGGCTTTTTAAAAATTATGTATATATTTGTTTTTAATGTGTTTTTTAGTTAGGTTTTAATCTTATTGTGTTTAATGTCTTTTTATGGGGGAGGGTGGGTGTGGGTGGTGTTTTTAGTCATTACTATAATGTTTTAATTGTTGGAAGCCGCCCCGATTGTTTTTAGCAGAGGGGCGGGGTATAAATAAATTTTATTATTATTATTAATAATAATAATAATAATAATAATAATTAATTAATTAATTTATTTATCAATATACCCAGCAAAAACATTTCTGGCGACACTACAAAATCTACCCCTAAAATGTTAAAAAATAAATCTTAGACTAATAGCTTTTCACTTTCTTGAACCTTCCTTTTCCTGGCAACCACAACATTGATTTGAAGCATTTGGACACATTTTCGACAGCTTATTTGGAGTTAGATACCATTTATACATCATCTTATACTGGTTTTCTTGTAAATTATGACACACAGTAAATATTATATCTTGAGTCCACATTTTCCCCCATACATCCATTTGAACATTATGTCCAAAATTTTGAGCCTACCTTGTCATGTAATCTTTTAAAGTTTCATCTTCTGTCTCTAATTTCAAAAGGTATTTGTATACTTTTTAATTACATGATCATCATCCTTACACAATTCTAAGTAAAACTCATTTTCTCCAGCCTCTTTGACTGGATTTCTCTTATGTTGATTTAAATCTCTTTAAGTTGCAAGAATGCAAACCAGTTAAGATCTATGTCCACCTTGAGAAAAATCTCTCTTGATTTTGCATCAGATCTTGTAGTCCATAGCTTGTCCTCTAATAACCCTCCTTCTGCAGCTGTGGCATGACTAGGCATGACTTGGCAGTTCATGGAGTCAGCCGTCATGAGTCAGCATGACTTCTGCAGTTGTTTGGCCATTTTATAATGGAGTTCAGTCTCTAACTTCTGACAGATAGCCAATATAGAAATCAAATAGACTACAACATTGGAAGCAGAAGATGGGGAAGCTCCATTCTCTCTACAAAATCAAGATCAGGAGCAGACTGTGGCACTGATAATGAACTACTAATATCAAGACTTGGATAAAGCTAAAGAACACTAAATCAACCATCATGCCAAAACACTAAATCAACCATCATGCCAAAATACAATCTGAACAACAATAGTATAAAAAACATTACTAAGGATTCTGTGTGTCTGGTGTGGGATGAGGTCCATGAGGGTGACACCAAGAGCTACTGTACTGGGTGAGACCAAACCTATTTACTCCCCTGGAGACAATGGCAGTGGTACCATAGCTAACACTTGTTAGTACTGTGCAGAAGGAGGCACAGTAAACCCCTTTGGAATGTCTTTTACCATGAAAACCATATGATAAGACAATCCAAAATGAAACAAGATAGTGCCAAAACAAGATAGTTTCCTGCATGGCAGGGGGTTGGACTGGATGGCCTTTGTGGTCTCTTCCAACTCTGCAATTCTATGATTCTATGATTTAAGCTCCCAATTATCTTGTCCCAAATACAAAAGATTATCACAATATAACCATCTCTGATTTTTAATATATTCTTTCCTAAAAAAAAAAAAAAAAAGCTTCCAAGTATTATGTTAAGAATTTTTCCCCTCTGTATTTATACCACACACAGAAAAGCCTTTCCAATACAATGATTTTTAAATCTGGCACATGCCTTAACTTTATCATACCAAAGATGTCCATGCCACTCAAATCTTAGATCATGACCTTCCAAGTCTCTCGCCTCTAAGCAAAATCCATTTCTTCTGCCACGCAAAACAACAGGCTTCATAACACAATTTAATATTTGGAAACCCCAGATTATCCTTCTTTAGCATCATATAGTGATTTAAATTTTCCTTGCCTGCCACACAAATCTGGAAATATATTTCTGCTATTGCACAAAGTTGTGTTTGAAAGCCAGTGTGGCAGTGGTTTGAGCACTGGATGAAGACTCTGGAGGCCAGGGTTCGAATCCTCATCTAGCCATAGAAACCCATGGGGGTGACCTTGGGAAAGTCACACTCAGTCTCAGAAAACCTTGATAGGGTCACCATAAGTTGGAAAGGAAACAACAACAGCAACAACTTTTTCTTATTATGGGGATAATTTGAAAATAGAAGTCTTGGCAAAACAATTGTTTTTATTACTGCTGTTCTCCCCATAAGGGATAAATTTAAGTTTCCCCATTTTTCTCAATCTTTTAATTTCTTTTCTGATTTCTTCATAGTTATTTTGAAATAATACACTTGTTCTTCATAGGGTTTCTGACTCCCAATAGTATTTAAAATGTGAGATTGCAAGTAAAACGTTTACAGCTGACCTTGTACTAATCACTTCTCACCCTTGTTCTTCATCTATAAAATATAGACATCAGCCAGCAGCTTTTACCAAGGTTTAGAGCTCCTGATCTCCAGTCACACAGAAGTAGATTTTCAATTGTATATGCTGACTAATGGAGCAAAGGGAGAGTGCAGGAGGTAGCTGGTTCTGTCCATATCCTGACTTTTCATATCAGCCTGGGCCATGAGCCCTATTAGCTATTTGTCTCTGGTTGACAGACCTCTGGATTTCAGTAAAAGAAAAGTCAATCCCGCAAGCCCAAGCTTGCCCATCCCTCTTCTAAGCCTGAAGAAACCAGTAATGAGACATAAGAACTTGTTATGAACTCAGTAAGGTCTTTATTTTTTTTAGGCAAAGAAATCCATTGAATCAAATATAACAAAATTGATCTGTTCCGCAATGACTTCTGTTTAGCACACACAGAACACAAAAAGTAAGAAAAAAAATCAAGGACACGCTGTTTTAAAAATTTGAAACGTTAAGCATATTTATAAAAATTGCATTGCTAGTTGCAAATCTTCATCCCCCAAACAACTGGCTCCTAAGAATCCACAACAGGAACCAGTGGCAACGAGAATCGCTTGCACACATGAAACCTTTTCAGGGCAGCATTTTTTGTTTCCAAAGAAATTAGGAATGTGGAAGTGATGATTTCCAAAAAAGTCTGTTTGGAAGCAAAAATTGCCAAAATAGACTTTTTAAAAAAAAAAGAAATGCAAAAAAGCCTAATACTCGTCTCACTCTGATAAGGCAGCTGCAGTGACAGAAATCAAAGAGTGCACAGGTACAGGTCTAGCTTCCTGAGGTGTTTTGAGATATCCCTCTGCTTGGTTATGTTCAGGAGATGGGATAAAATGGAATCTCTCTTTCAAAAGTTGTGCTTTCTTAAATGAGGAGAAAGACTGCCCAAAATGAATCTATGGATTTACTACTAAATACAGCTGTGATGAAAATAGCTTGGGAGGACATGGATTCAAGTGGACTGAACGCTACCAGGGATAAACCCAGATGGCAGGTTAAGTGCTTCAGGTTTTCAGTTCACAATAGCCCCTCGAATAAGCACTGATGCTTGGATAGGTGATGCTTTTACAATCTCTCTGATATGAAACGGAACCTCCTTCAATAGTGGCAAGGCTTTTTGTACAAGCAGAAATACTGCTGCATATAGCAAACACTATTGGCACAACAGTATGTATGCTGAATGATAAGAGCCACAGCTCAGGAGGCAACCGGTTGTTCCACGAGACTACAGTAAGTTTGGTGGTCCCAGGAACTGAGGCGTTAAAGTGAAGATTCCTGCATGGGGGAAAATAAGAAGAATCTTCTCTGTTTGCAATAAATGGAGGGTGGTGGGGAGAAGAAGCTGAAAGGAGGGGGGTTTCCAATTCTCAGTTCCAGCTTAGCAAATGCTGCCCTTTCATGGTTGTGCCCTTTCATGTAACCAGCAAAAAGAACAAAACACCAGATACTTAAACAAGATACAGTACAGTTATTGATAATTAAAAAAAAAAAAAAAAGGACACAGATTCTTCCACCATTCCACCTGGATAATTCCATCTCATTTTGTAATGTGTCCATGCCAAAGACTCTTCAAGAGAAAAGCAGACTTAAGAAAAGAATTCCAGACAGGAACATCTGTAGACAGCACAACAGTATGTTCACAAAGAACAAAGGCCACAAATTCCAGGTGCACTGTATGGCATACCCCTATTTGAACTGAGTCCTTGCTCTTTAAGGTAAGCAAATGACCCTTAATTCCATACTCACCATGCCAACAAGTTGCCTTTTACCTTCATTTTGATCATTTACAATAAGTGCACCTGGTATGCCACTAAGACCCCGGAGGAAAACTGCCATACACCAGAGAAAAACTGCCAATAAAAATAGGCATATAGGAGGTTGCAGGAGAAGAGACTTGGACACTTCTAACCTTCTTCCTAGTTACTGCTGCTATAGCCACTAACTGACAAAAAAACAACAAAAAACTTGACCCCTTTTGTGAGTCTCCCCGTAGAGATATTCTCTATGATAAAAATCCTAGGGACCCAGAAGTAACCCCAAATGAAGATCAACAAATATTGACCTCACACTGGTAAAACAATAAAATTTAGGAAAACTATTAATACCAATCTGCATGTACTTTGGAGAAGACTGTAGCTGAATATAGGGGCATTTCTTCTATGACAGTGCGTGCTTTCCAAGAAAAATGATCGACTATGGTTTTAAAAACATTTTTGCCATGTCTCTGGGACGTCTCTGGGAGTTGTAAACATTATCTGTTACCTGGTCATGTACGTTTCCAGGTCAGGAGTGGAGAACATATGGCCCTCCTAATATAGTTAGCTGGCAACTCCCATCAGCACTAGTCACATAGCTTAATGATGAGGGACAATGGCAGTTGCAATTCAATAGCATATAGAGGACCACGTATTCTCAAATTCTGCTTTAGATACAAGCCAAAATCTTGGCACACCAATGCTTACGGAGATTGCAAGAATTTCACCCAGAGCTGAGTTACTTTAAATACAGACATCAGCAAACTGCCAACACATGTAACTCTTCTGTGGACTTGCAGTTTTACAGAATGCTGCAGATGTTA
Organism: Gambelia wislizenii; assembly: GCA_030847615.1. Lineage (NCBI taxonomy): Eukaryota > Metazoa > Chordata > Lepidosauria > Squamata > Crotaphytidae > Gambelia > Gambelia wislizenii. The sequence continues at coordinate 8,337,898 of JAUMIR010000009.1, forward strand.
TCAGCGAAAAGAGTTGGTCTGTACATTACAGTCACCTGGCAAAGGCTGCTTTAAATCACTCCATGTGGTAGTTCTTGTCACATGGAAACTCAATGGAATGTAGAAGCTAACCAAAGAGACATGAGACAATTTTCACTTTTCATCAATAAGCATACTTTGAACTGGTGCAGTCAGTCACCCAAAAGGTCTGTATGGTGAGCTGCTACATGCCATTAAAAATGGACTCCAAACAGAAGCCATAACAAGCAATCATCCCTAAAAAGAATTTTGACCGTAGAAAGTAAATTCCACCAATATTGTCTCCCCAGAGGAAAAAGTGACAGGCCCAATTTTCCAGAAAAAACGTTCTGGGGTGGAATAAATATTTCAACATATGTAAGTCTTCTTCCTGGTCTTTTTCAGCAAGAAGACAAATTGCAGCAACAGCTGGATTTCACTGGAAATTAGCAGTAGCATTTTCAAATCATGTCAACTTTTCTTTTGAAAATTCAAAAAGGTTCAAATATTTTGTACGAGTCAAGTCTTCATCATCCTATTCTTCCCCCTACATAAGAGCTTTTCACTTTGTTATTTTATTTGGTGTTCAATTTTCTAGGGAAGTTTCCTAGTTTTATTGTCTCATTGGGAGGGGAGGGGAGAAGACCAAGCCTGGAACACATCTGACTGACCAAGTGAGTGAGAATTTGGACCCTCTCTTCATACAAGTCCACATTTTGTTATACAGACTGAACTCTCTTTCTAACATTTCCTGAAGCAATCACAATAACTTCCAAGGAATCTGTTTCATTTCTCTCCCATTCAAAATAATTTTAAATCATAGTTCCTCTTTGAAAAGGCTAGACAGAGGAATGAGCATATCATCCTGGAGTGCTACAGTTTAAAAATGCCATCAAAGGCAGGGATAGGTTACTTTTCTTGTTTGTACCCAAAACCAATCTACTGTAGCAGGGCCCCTTAATGAACAGCAGCAAGATGCACCCTCGCACCCACCTTCAGCAGGGGAAGGTTAAGAAAAGCCTTGGTTTGCAAAGAAACCTGTAGTTTCCTTGGGTGATAGTATGTTCAATTTAATTGCAACAAGTAAAGGTCTTCTGGACAGAAGTTAATGCCATTTTGTGTTAAATTCTGCCATGCAGCATACCATAAGGCTGGCTGGTGAGGAAAATGGCTCTCAGCAACAGGTCTTATTGGTTGCTAAGAAACAGCTACCGTACATGCTAAGAAGGAGGGCAAACTACTATGCTCGATACTGTTGTGAAGGAAACTAGTAGCAGACTCCCTTTCAGTTTACTCTGTAAAAGTTAAGTCCACTGGGGATAAATAAACGCCATTAACTTCTAATTTATATATACTGTAACAAATGAAATTAAATATCTATTCTGCTCAAATGGAAAAGAAATTCTTAGTATTCCCCAACCAGCACAGATCACTATTTCAGCTGCACAGTTTTTAGGATCCTTATATTGGAATTTGGCCATTTATGAATAAACAGGAAACCCTGTGATAGGTTTGTCTTGGGGTTGCCATAAGTCGGAATCGACTTGAAAGCATACAGCACAACAAGGAAATGCCCAAGGACAACGTATAATAGGATGAGAAACAATGTAAAAGCCTACTTTTTCGGAAGGACAGAGAACGAAACCCTTAAACACACTGGCCAAATCTTGCATCATTCACCTTGGTCATTTCCTCCTGTCTGGGGGAGAAGTAGAACCTGTAACCTCTAACTAGGTAGTCAATGTTTAGGTCACACAGTCTGCTAACAGGACAAGGTTGCTGGACTAAGGCTGAAGAAATCTGATACCTGATGTAAGAAATGCACCTTTGCTATAGTACCTAATTATTGCTCACTTAAATAAAAACAACAGCCACCCCAAAAACAAAAGATACGCCTTTCTGAATGTCAAAGCTGGTCCAAAAGATGCTCTGCGCAACATCCAAGGCTTCCAACCCATTTACAGCAAACAAACAAACGGATACTATAATTAAAGTGCCTAGGTAGCAAAACAAAAGGTCAAAATAATAAAGTGCTAAATGATATGGGAGCTTCTGATGAGAGAACTGTTGTAAGAGAGAGATGAATGGAACCATAAGGAGGGATGGGAGAGTGAAGCAGAATCTAACCTAAGAGTTCCACTGTCTTAATAAAGTCATCTTACCATTTGATTTTAAAAATGCTTATTACTCTAATAGTTTTCTTTCAGGAAAAGCTTTTTACTCAGTGGAAAAAACTATCCTTGTTGTGTGGCAGCAAAGAGGCTGCTTTTTCATTACACCTCTCCCTAATAAAATACTCACAATATGCTGTTGATGTCCTTGTGCTGAAAGAGTACAATGTGGACAAGTAGACTCACAAAATTGTCCTGTGGAACCCACTAACAGCAGAAGCAGTTAATACAGAAATATTTCTAGCTATTCAGTATATTGTAGACACTCAATCCTCAATACTACTAAGGAAAGAATGGGTGGCTGATATAGCCACTCAAAATCCTTTAAAAATTTTGGAGATCTACTTGGTTGTGCCACTCTAATGTACATGAGACACTGGTGAGGCAAAGAGCATGTTTTACTTTTTCTGTTCCTCACACACAAAATTCCTATAAGCTCATACATTGATTTGCTATGGAGTACTCTTTAAAAAAAAAGGAAAAAAATGAAACAGAACATCCACAGGCTGACAGTAACTCGCTTCCATTCAGACTGTGTTAAAAGGCCCTGGGTTTAAGAGCACACTAAGTCCTGTGTCAAAATAAAATTCCTTACATTAGAAAAGGCAAGTGTCACAAGGCTACTTGTTTCGTCTCAAGTGGTAACACAAAAGGGTATCCATTGGACTGAACAGTCCAGAACTATCTGTGTGTGAAGTTCCAATGTAAAAGCCAAACATGTGACTCAATGTCGTTGCTCCTACATACTGGAGCAACTGAAGTGCTGGTAACACTCCAAATATTTTCAAAGCAATCTAAACCTCAGTAGTGCATTAACCAAAAAGGGCAAGGGCCCTTCATGTAGAGATGCAATTCTGAAAACTTTTATCGTGTTTTGTGAGTTAGCCACACTGATGATTTACAGACCTCAACTGCTGGTTTCTTCTATAAATTGATACAAACTTTCCCCCCTGCTGGGGTTGAGGGCTGGCAAGGGGAAATGCAATCACAAAGAGAATGGCACTCGTTACTCACATTACTGACAGCTATACCAGTTTTGCAAAAACCAGATAAGGTTATTTTTAGATTGTTTCTTCATCAGTGAAAGTGTGAGCAGAGGGTCAAGAGTATAGGAACTGCTTGCTACTTTCAAAGCAATTCTGTTGTTGCACTTATTTCAGAATCTTGAAGCAAGCAGATAGCAACCCACCAATACAGTGGATCAGTTCTCAATGCATGAGATCACTGCAAATATTCAGACAAACTTCCAAGTTGCTCAAAACCAGACATTAGCTCCTTGCGCAGCAACTCTGCTTTGGCATGAAACACTGTGGTCAAATGCCCAAGATCAAGATGTCCAAGAAGTCAGGCCTGGAAAAGAAGGGGAAGAAGGGAAGATTTCCACAAGATGGGGATTAAGGTGGCAGAACTTGAAACGTCTTTGGGACCATTTATTCTTGGCCAGATGACTGTTCTGTATCAGAGCACTGAGATTTATTCTTCTCCCACTGACAGATGGCATTGGTGTATTGCACCACAAGCTTATCCATCCAGGTGAGGGGCTCAGGAAAGAGTACTGCACCCTCAAAGAAACCAAGGTGACCTCCGTGCAATGGCAACACAAACATGACATTCTCCCGCTTTTCTGAAAGAGTGAAAAACAAAGTTTAGAACACAACTGAATAGTTCTGCATCTCAGCAAGCTACAGTACTTTGCCTGTTACTGAATATCATCTCAAGTTTAAGAAAGGCTACTCTTTTGTCTGGAACGCACATTTAACATGCAACCAAGAGTATTGTCATAATGTTCTAGTAGGCTGTAGAAGTTAGATTGATGGGTACACATAACAGGGCTGTCTGTGTAGCAGTGCTTCAACTGTGGAACTCCCTACCCAAGGAAATTAGGCTGGCCCCATCTCTTCTATGCTTCTGGCAGGCAGCCAAAACAGCGCTGTTCCGCATGGCATCTAGCGTTTGAAACAGCTGTTTTAACTGTTTCAAAACTGAATTCTAGGATTGTTTTTAGACTGCTTATAGGAGTTTTTAAAGATTATTTTAATGTGTTTTTAAAATTTTATCTTCATAGTATTTTAATTGATTTTTATTTGTTCATTGCCTTGGTAGCCCTTGTCGGCTGGGAGATGATACAGAAATCTTTTACATAAACAAACAAATAAATAGGCGGTGTTAATTAAGATGGAGGATTGCAATTAACAAAAAACAAGCCTGTGTTGGGTACCTTCCAGAGTTCCTTCTAGAAACCAGGTCACACCATCCCTGCATTTTTCTGCAGGGGTTGGATGGGATGGCCCTTGTGGTCTCTTCCAGTTCTACAATTCTATGATTCTATGATCCCCTTGTTCTATTTTTCCTATGTCAAATTTTAGATGGTCAACCTTTTGGGGTAGGGACCTGTCTTGTGTACTATGCAAAATGGGTGGTTGCATTATACTACTAAAAACATTGATGGTGCTATAAAAACATAAACTCCACATGTAACAAAACTGTCTGCAAAAAAAGTTGTGAAAACACAAACGTCTTTCCATTATTCACAAGTCTATGTGCAGACCATCACAATGAAGTACTGCCTTGCTGCTTGTTTGGAATTCAGTCTTCAGCAGAACAAGGAAGAAGGTAGCATGCAATCCAGGGCCACATGTAATTCTTTCACAATACAATCAGGTTTGGAAAGGAATACCTAGCTGTGAAGCTTTCAGCTCACCTGAGAGGGCTCTTGGGATTGATAAGAGACTATCATGTACCAGAGGGTCATCAGCAGCATTAACCAACAAGAGAGGAACAAAGATCTGCAAACACACACAAAAAAGGAGTGATTTATATGCTTCAGTTTGAACTTCTTTCTCCAAACAACAAAGGGCTCTTCCAGACTGGTCTAAAGAAGTGTGAAGTGTAAAGAAGTGCATGGGAATAGCTCCTTGTATTTTGCCACTCATTAGTTTCATCTTTGGTGCTGTTTGAAGTGATTTCTTCACTTTGCACTAAATCTCTTCCAAAGAGTTTTAAAAACAAACAAACAAACAAAACCTAGGATATACAATACTTTTCTGAGGGTGTACCATGCTCTCTTAATTTTCTTTTTAGAATCATACTCCAAAAGTAAGATTTACTGATTCACTATAGCACTACAACTCTAAGAAAAGAAAAGGAGGAGAGAAGGGAACACGTTGTTCTGACATGTCTCAGAATTAAAAAGAAACCGACCTGAGGGAGGAAATAAAATGTTGCAGCAGATTCTGAGAACTGCCAGAAAATAATCCAGGACAACAAAAACAAGGAATACTGCAACTTCCAAACACATTTCTTCCATTTGGGAAAAGTTCAACATCTAACATAAAGAGTCTAAATACAGCCACACTGTGAAATCAGAAGTGCTGACCCTGAATCTGCAGAAATAAACTTGGAATCACAGAGTTGCAAGGGTCCACAAGGGGCCATCTTATCCAACCCCCTGCTTGTGCAGGAATCCACAGCTAATGAATCCCTGAGGTGGCCTTCCAAACTCTGTTTAAAAAAGCCACCTATGACAGACAGTTCAGTACCTTCTGGTGCAGTCTGTTCCACTGCCAAATAGCAATTACCATTAGGAGTTCTTTCTAAGGCTTAGTGGGAATCTCCTTTCCTGTAATTTGAGTCCAGTGGTTCCACCCCATCCTCTTGAACAGCAGTACACAAACTTGCTCCATCTTCTAAACAACAGCTCTTCAGATATTTTTTTCTATTATACCACCTCTCCATGCTAAGAATACCCAGTTCCTTAGAACCATTCCTCATAGGGCTCGGTTTCCAAACCCTTTCCCATCCTGGTTGTCCTGTCATCTATGTACTCCAGTTTGTCAATATCATTCTTAGACTGTGTTCCCCAGAAATGGATAGCGTATTCCAGATGAAGTCTAAACAAAGCAGAACAGAGTGGTACTAAAACTTGTCTTGATCTGGACACTACAGTTTTGTTGACACAATCTAGAACTTCGTTATCTTTTTTTGCCACTGCATGATGCTGTTGTCTTACATTTAACTTAGTAAATGTGAGTCAACAATCACAGAATCATAGAATTGCAGAGTTGGAAGAGACCACGAGGGCCATCCAGTCCAACCCCCCTGCCACGCAGGAAATCACAATCAAAGCATCCCCGACAATGTGATGTGGCAGCAAACCAATCAATCAAGAAAACCTAATGCAATTCTACGTAGACTGCATCAACAGAAACACAGCGTCCAGATGGCCTGATAACACACATTTAAAACTGGCGGCAAAGCTTAACAGTGCTGTACAGGAGATTCCTATCAGAGCCATAATTCAGAGCACTTTGTTAAAAAGCCTTTCAATTATGGTTATGGATTAAGGGGAAGGATTACACATACTACTCCCCTAACATTTTTAGTTGTTGCTTTGCATGTGGAAAACCATTCTGGCCATTACTGCTAGACTAAAATTCAGGAAAGTTATTTTTAGACTAAGTGTTATAGTACAGTATTACCCAGTTAGTATGGCCACTAGCTATGCTGGTTGGGACACTCTGGCAGTTGCAGTCTTAAAAAGTAATTTTTTTCCAGCTCTGTGCTAGACAGAGAAACATCACATGTTATTGTGTGCCTTCAAGTCATTTCCAACTTATGGTGACCCTAAGACTGAGTTATGGTGAAACTATCACCAAATTTTCTGAGGCTGAGAGTGTGTGACTTGCCCAAGGTCATCAGTGGGTTTTTATGGCTGAGTGGGGATTCAAACCCTGGTCGTAGTCCAGCACTCAAACTACTAATTGGCAGCTAAAAAGGCCAATGCGATTTTGAGCTGCATCAATAGAAGTATTGTGTCTAGATCAAGGGAAGTAATAGTGACGCTCTATTCTGCCTTGGTCAGACCTCACCTAGAATACTGTGTCCAGTTCTGGGCACCACAATTCAAAAAGGATATTGACAAATTGGAGTGTATGCAAAGAAGGGTGACTAAAATGGTGAAAGGTCTGGAAATGATGCCTTATGAGGAAAGACTTAGGGAGCTGGGTATGTTTAGCCTGGAAAAAAGACGGTTAAGATATGATAGCCCATCCCACTAAAAAGAACCAAAGTAACAGTATTTACTGTGGCAACTTACTCTGTGCAAGTAATGCAGACAGCTCTCCTGTTCATAATATTCCTTTAAAGAATTGTAGCCATGGAATTTCCTGAGACACAAAGAAAGAAAGTGTTTGAGACAGATTTTCCTTCAACTGAATTACATGCTATTTTCTTCTGATTTCTACAACAATATGAAAAGAGTTCCCAAAAAAAGATGCTTGGAATTATTATTTCAATGCATTTTAAAGCATGATATCTCATTAGGATTCAGAAGGAACTATTTAATGAAACACCCAGAGAATTCACAGAACCATTTAAAAATTCTTCCTGTTCTTAGCTGCCAAGTACAACAGCTAAACCCATTTGCAGATTTGTCCTGGGGAAGGCAGCATCAATGAAGAATAGCATAGCTACTTAAATGAATGGTTACTTAGAGAATAAGGCACCAAACAAGGAAGTAGCATGATGGATAAACGGTAGCTAACACAGCTGTATTTAGAACATACTTTCTGATTAATCATCGTAGCTACAATTTGAGAACCTAAATATTAATTATATTACTAACCCCACCTTAAAGACACATTAATACTCCCTTCTGAACCTGCAGAATGAACTTTTCCCATGTCAGACTCCTATTGTATCTAAGAACGAAAGACTCCCATTTTACGTACCACCTACCCAGTTTACAGTAGCTATCGTAATGCTGGTTTATTATCAGGGTTCAATCACTCCCACTAGTCCCAAATAAAGTTTTGTATAGGCCATTCACAAACAAGCCATCTATCATTTCCCCCCACAATATGTTTTGGTATTCCCAACAGCAGAAAGCAAAAATAAATAGGGAGACATATGCTCACAAGAGGTCTGACAACTCTTATTTTGCCTTTTGGGAAATACAAGTTTTACAAAGGGTAATACTAAGCTGAAAATAATGGGAAACATCTGGGGACAAGGTTGATTTTCTGCTGTATCACTATAAACAAGACTTACTGCATTATGAAGTATGGGAGACTATTTCTAGTCAAGGAAGGTTTCATCTAATTTCTACTTAAAACTACCAAAAGGTATCATTTTGGCACTGGAAAACCTACCCTTGAAACTCCAAGAGAGAGAAGCAGCTATGTGATACAATGTGTAAAATGTTGTCAGCATTGATAAAACAATCATAACTTTCTCTCTAAAACTGAAATATAAATAGAGGAAATCTGAGGCCATCTGGCTAGTTGTTTCTACTTGTGGCTTTGCCTATGGCTCACCACAAGCTTCAGCCATGAAGCTGGCCAGCACTAACCAATTACTTCCCAAGGGAATGTGGCCCACAACAGAAACAACTGACAACAGGTTCTCATTGCTAACACAACAGCCTAAGAAGAATTTCATGCAGCTAGATATAGCTTATTTCCCTCTGAACCCAAAATGAAAGTGCTTAAGACATTTAGGAGTACAAGTCCTTGTAGTAGAGCACTTCTCTTACACATAATGCCTACAACAATACTTCTTTGTATTTAAACAGCACCATATATTAGAATAATGGATGTATGCTGAACAAAATATATGTGAATTCCAAGCTTTTATATTAAAGTAAAGGTTTCTAATAATGAGTTAAGGCTGATTTTATAAAAACACAGGAGAACTTCAACTATACAGTCTGACTGCAACCAGACAGCTTAGCAACCTAACTTCAGTCACTGACAAGATTGCCATTTACAGTATGCTAGTAGTAAACCACCCCCAACCCACCTTTTAAAAGATGAATAAAGAATTGTTGGGAATTCAGTGGCCAACAGTGCTAACAGCAGTGACAATTTCAAGAAGATCTAAATGACAGCACATTAACCTTCCCAAACTTGTGCTCGTCAGACAGAACTATAGCTTCTATCATCATCAACCACTGGCTGTGCTACCTGGGGCTGATGGGAGTCAGATTGCACTGGATTCAGGAAGGCTGCAATACATTATATTTATATGGAGAAGGTATTAAACTGATTCTTGTCATACCTCATGATGTTGTCATCAATTTGCATGAGAGATGTTGCTGTGTGAAGTTTGCTCAGGTCTGTATCTGCTAAACTTTGAGGTTTTTTAGGGCTGTCAGCAAATAAAGCTTGCCTGAAACACAAGAGAAAGAAAACAAAAACACAAATGGTAATTATTTATGCAACACAAACAGTAATCACTAAAATACCCACATTTACTGTTTGTATGAAGGCTGCTTAAAAACTGCTTTATAAGGAGACAGCCTATGACATCTATCAGTGTCACTTCTGACATAGTCATTCTGTGTCAATTTCAAACAGTTCTGAGTTTGTCCTGTGTGGAATGGATGAGAAACTAGAGAATGGCATTACATTGTACAGAGTACAACTGGACCTATGTTAGAGGTCCTTAAGAGCCAATGTAGCTCTGTGTAGGTGTGGGCAGAACCACCTCCTGTATAAGCCTACCCAGAATTTGAGCTCTTCAGCAGAGGCCTGAAGCCCTGTTGTGTTCTCATCATCCTGAGAGGCTAGGACAATGAATATAGAAGACAGGGTTTCCTTTATACCAACGCTGTGACTGTGTAATTCCCTCTCAGGGGACGCTGGGCTGGTTCCAATCTTGTTGAGCTTCTGTCAGATGGCCAATCCGCATTCTTCTATAAGGTCTTTGGTCTTTAAATGGTTTGTAATTTGATTTTTAATCACAATTGACGGAAGTTTAGAATGATAATCAAGTAACCCCCCTTTCCTTCTATAGTCCCCTTGCTTGTAGCATGTTGTACAATCTACAGAGGACTGCAGGGGGGACAGAGATGGAAGTTTTGATTCCACTGGCTCTGGATATCCATGTATAACACTTAATCTTGGCCCTTCCAGAAAAGATGGATTAAAAATGTAATAAATTAAAATCCAATGGAAAAGAGTGCAGTCAGTTGGGACTTAAGAACAGTTTAGTTCAATTACACTTGCAGTAGCTGAAGGTGCAGCTAGAGCTTGCTTGGCTTGAAAAATTCTGGAGTGTAACAAAGTGAAAACAGCTGAGAATCTAATTGTTATTGAAAAGACACAATTTTTTGTTGTGTTGAGAAGTGCATCTTGCTGTGTTGAGAAATCCAGTAAGAGCAAACTTTTGAAAGGATACAATAGATGCAGATATTTTACAAATAATTTCTTGCAGTCAGAAGCAACTGCATAGAGGCATAAAGAGATATGGATGGCTTTGGTATTCATGCCAAAAATTGGATATAGCTACTTCTCCATCTGGTTGCCGTCACATTAGCGAAGTGTGATAACATTCGCTGATCCAAATAAGCTACTTGGAATGATTATTTTAGCATAAGCTATTCACTGGAGACATCTGCCATAAGATACATTACAGCCAGGCAAGGGTTACAGACTAAACAATGGCCTTAGGAACAGAGTATGTACAGAGGCCAACAACAAACGACTTGTAGTTGTGGGCCATGTAAATAACTGTTGTCATTCAAACAGCAGCTATAACTCAGAAGGCATGAATGAGGGTTTGCTTTGATGTTCTTCCCTACGACCCAATAGAAATACTATAGAGACAAAATATTTTGGGCCATTAAACAAACTTTCCTTCAAACCTGCCAAAGATTTCTCATATCAACAAATGAGAGCTTTTTTAACAGGGCGATTAAAATAATTTAAGCTAATTAGTCAAAACACAGTATGACCCCTGTATCTGCATCCCCAGTACCTACAGTTTCATTTACCCATGTCCAAAAAAATATGTTCTGTCTAGGCATTTTCTAAATCCTCAAGCGTGATTCTATGGTATGCTTCTGCTGGAAGCTTGACCACAGTGTTGTGCTGGAGGACCTAGAGATTCCTAGAGAGGTATTCCCTCTAGAAATCTCTAGATCCTCTAGCATGACTCTATGGTATGCATGTGCCTGAAGTCATTCATTTCAATAGGGTTCACTATTATCCATGGTTTTGAGTTTCCACAGTAAGCCCAGGAATGTATCCCCCGCAGATATGGCCGGGGGGTGGGTGGGTCATATTATATTCAAATTCTATCTAATATACTGTACATAATTAGAGTCAATGAACATCAAAGGTTTTTTCTCCATGATGTCTTTGTCAGAAAGCAATACCACAGCTATACTTACAAGGTTTTCAGACTGCAGTTAAGTGATAGTTTCAAACTATTTCCCAGACCTCAGTGAAAATGTTACTGAACTTCCTAAATAAAATACTATAGAAAACAAGGTTACCACTAGATACAGTCTTTTAGCAGATACTCATCCAAAAGATACTGAATAGATTTAAGTGGCAGTCTACTCAATGATGACAGTACATTGGTTCAATAAAGCTTGCAATCTACACATTGTGCTAAGAAGAGTTAACAGCACTGCATGTGCTAAACTGACAATAAGGTCCATTTAGATTATAAGAAGCATACTTCTGTACCTATGAGACAAGATTATTTTCTTCATGTTGTCTGCCATGAGGAAGTTGTAAAGCCTCCGGCACTGATCCCACTGCATGAAGGTTTCTTGTGCCCTAAAGACAATTGGAGGAAAGAATCAATTAAAATGAGCAAAATAAGCCTCTTGGATATGAAAGCAAAATGTATTCTAAGTAGATGGCAAATTCCCACACAACTGGTTTGATTATCTTCCAGGAAATACCAAACACTATGAAGACCTTTATTTTTAAAACCTCCTTTTTCAAAAACACAGCAGTGTCTTTTAGAAATGCAGTATAAAAAGATTTAGCCAGCAGGGGGAACACAATTCTAAGAAATCTGAGCATGACACAGCTAAGAGCTTGCAAAACAGAACAGAAGTGTTCCACTGTTTCAACAGGTTCTTCCTCAATTCACTTGCAGATAAGGCGTTACAAAAATTGGCAGAGAACATATAGATTAACCCAAAATCATACTTGAAAACTAGCTGGTAAACACAACAATGTTTAGTACGTAAGAAAAATGCAGGCACAGCACTCAGACTGAAGTATTTAAGGTAAAGACAAAACATTCCAGCATGTATGTCCATTATACCTTGGACTTTCAGCCCTAAATGCACACAGATGCCAAAGGTAGTATAGCCTTGTGAAGCCATTTGCAAAAAGACGTGGTATTTAAATACAACACCCTCCTCCTTTTTTCAGGTTCAATCAATATTTGACACAAATATTTTTGAGAAGACACAGTATGTTAAGCTTGTGCTGTTCCCATTTCTAATCCTCTTGCTTTTAATCTTGCCACAAGATTTTTGCAGTTGCAGTCTGTAGCATAAAGAGTCTTTGTTGTTCACTCAGAAACCAGAGCTCAATTGAAATGTGTTCTGCTAAAACAGATATTGCCATTTCCTTAGTCAAGCTGTACTGCTTCATACTTGGACCAAACAGAAATACTTATGTAATATTTAATTTTAAATATAAAAACCTCTCAATTTTGGTCAGTATTCAATATTTTGTTAATGCAGCTGCAGCTATACCACTGTGGTTAATTGACTTCAATGGCATTTACTTCCAAACCCCTCCCCACATCTTTACAAATGAAGTCTAAATTTCATTTCTAGGAAAGGCTATATACTCCATACATTTGTCTGAGTGGGTGATGAAATATACCTCTACTTGACTGTTTTTTGGTGATGGACAGTTCTCCTTGGGTTTAATTAAGCCTTAACCTGGTTATGGACAATAAAAAATACTAGCTACATATTCTGCTAGGGTTAAAAACCTGAAGCATGCTGGTTTACAAAAATGCTAACTGTCCAGTTGCTATCCACTGTTTGCAGACTGGTGAGAACTTAGTTTCATCTAAGGCCCTGCCAATTTTCTCATCAAGTTTACTACCCATTTCTATCATACAATATCCCAGTGCAACCTGGCCTGACAACATTACGTGAGGTTTCGAAGTGCCACAGATTAAACAAGCAGCTTTACTGTTTTCTATATCCTTGGATATAATCAAGCCTCTGTGATTATGTGTGTGCACATATGAAAATTCCTATTACCCTTTTAGGAGCTTTGGTGCAACACTCAAAATGAACAAAGCAGGTGCTACATATGTAACAAGGTAGCACAGTGGTTTTGTACCCAGAACGCTTTTATGAACTATGCACGATCTCTCTCACACAAACAGGGTGGGGAATCTTTATGGTTGTGATGGGGTACGAACATGGCAAACAAGTTCAATGTGAAGTCGAAGGCTTTCACGGCCAGCATCCATAGATTTTCCTTGTTTTTTTCCCAGGCTGTGAGGCCGTGTTTTGGAAGAGTTTATTTCTGACGTTTCGCCTGCATCTGTGTCTGGCATCTTCAGAGAATGGTAGGGTAGGAGTGTGTGTGTGTGTGTGGGGGTTTATATACTGTGAACACCTGTTGGAGAGGATATGTAAATTTGTGTATTTGAAGGGCTAGTTTTTGGGTGGAAATACGCAAGGAGGGTTAGTGTCTGTTTGGCTAATGGTTGGTTGATGGTCCATTGTCTGCTGGAAACCCCCGTCCCTGGGTGGAGTTCATTTGCAAATGTTGAGTTTTGATTTTAGTGTTTTTCAGAACTGGAAGCCAGATTTTGTTTACTTTTAGGGTTTCTTCTTTCCTGTTGAAGCTGTCCACGTGTTTGTGGATTTCAATAGCTTCTTTGTGCATTCTGACATGACAGTTGTTGGCCTGGTCCAATATTTTGGTGTTTTTAAATAACATTTTGTGTCCAGGTTGGCTTATAACATGTTCTGCTACTGCTGATTTTTCTAGCTAGCCCAGTCTGCAGTGTCTCTCATGTTCCTTGATTCATGTTTGCACACTGTGTTTAGTGCTCCCTATGTAAACTTGTCCACAGCTGCATGGTATGTGGACAGAAGGATTTACAGCAGATAATGGACCATTAGCCAACCATTAGCCAAAGAGACACTAATCCTCCTTGCATATCTCCATCCAGAAACTAGCCATTCAAATACACAAATTTACATATCTTCTCCAACAGGGTTTCACAGTATATAAACCCTACCTACACACACTTCTACCCAACCATTCTCTGAAGATGCCAACCACATATGCAGGCGAAATGTCAAAAATAAACTCTTCCAGAACATGGCCTCACAGCCTGGAAAAAACCCAAGGAAAATCTACGGCAAAGAAGCACACCCAAGAAAAAAAAAACTGCCACATAGTCAGGATAATCAGTTTAGGACTGCAATGTCTGAGAGGGTGTCTCTCCCTATATTTACCTGATCACTAAAAACTGTCTGGGGCTTTTCCTTGTTCCCACCACTGGGAGCAATGTACTATGAGATGTGGGAGAGCTTTTTTGGCTGAAGCACACCAGTAATGTTCTCCCCAAGGTCTGTCTGTTACCAATAGTGGCCTTATTTGGGTGTCAAATTAAAACATGATTGTTCACTCAAGAAGCTGGGGCCTCATAAGATCATAGTTTGGTTTTTTAGTCTATTAGACTGCATGTTCTATTTTTAAAAATTATTTCAAACTGATTTAATAGATGGTGGCCTACCCTGTAATCACCCAATATAGGGGTGGACAGAGATGTAAAATTTTTGGAAATTTTGAAGCCATGGGAAAAAACAATTTTTCCAGTTTTTTTTCCAGAAAAAATGGACATTTTCAGAAAAATTGAAAAAATGCAACATTATCACTTTTTACAGATTGAATGTCACTCTGTTATTTTAGGAACATAAAATATGACTATGTACAATTTGGTTTGGCATAAAATTATCACAACCGGTATATTAAAAATACAGTGTATTCAAACAATTTCTCTCTCTGGCTCTTCTTCGCAAATGAAGATTCAGGAAGGACTCATCCCGCGCTTTCTGGAAGCGCGCTGATGACTAAATACAGTGTATTCAAACAATTACTACAAATGGAATTTACTTTTTAATTTTTTTTTATTTGTAACAAATGGAGCAACAATCCCCTGAGCTGTACGGAACCTCTTCATTTTTTCAATTTTTTGAAAAAAAACCAAGAAAAGCTTTAAGAAAAAATGGGAAAAAACATGGTCTTTTTCTGAATTTTTCCAGTTTTTTTCCAGGCCTTCACATCTCTAGGGGTGGGTTATAAATATTTTTAAAATAATCACATACATATTGAGAAATGCTCTGCGTGCCTTGCTTCTTGTCAAAAGAATGCTAGGCAATCATCCTTGCTTTTTATATGCTAGAACATTTAGCACATTAACAATGCCTTGTAGACATGCACCCAAGTTGCCTCTATCAAATTGTACCATCTGAAAATGTTGCACATTTTGGGAGAGCTTCTGGTTTGGGACACAGTGAGCAAGAATGGTTTGGGAGCTGCTCTCAAGCTCCCAACCACAACAGTGATGGTGAAAAGGGGAGAAAATCACTAAACTAGTGCAAAACAAATGTCAGATGATAAAGTCTGGCTTTCCACTGCATGTATTTTTTAAACTGAAGTTTTGGAAAGCTGCAATGTTGAGCAGAACAACAGCTGAAGGGAGGGAGGAGCTAACCTCTCCCTACTGGTAGCTTCATGCTCCTGTCCATCAGTTCAAAAGCACACTCTTGTCTTGATTCCAGATCACAGTCAATAAAGACTGATTCATTTACATACAAACATCCAACTACTGCAAAGTCATTAAATTAGTTTACATGAACATTTAGTTTACCTTTAAATCCTGACTCACAATCTAGTGAGTCTTAAAAACAGTAATACAGGCCGCCACCACCACCACCACCCATTTACATGGTGTCAGTACCTATGGTTTCACTTACCCATGATTGGGGGCGGGGAAGGACTGATGGACAACAGAGTTGCTCTGGAAGTTGACCAGAGTTGTGCCAGATGCCCAAAGAAGCAGCCTCTCTAGGAATTTTCTAGGTCCTCCGGCATGATTCTATGGTCTAATATGGGGTTGCTATTATATGTGGGTTTGCATATCTGTGGTAAGTCCAGAAACATTTCCCCACATAAATGGAGGCTGTCCTGCATTGGCGGGTGAAGAACATGGTGCAACTGGCCTCATCCAAGATTCAAAAGACACTGATACTCCTTTAAACAGGATCCAAAGATCAACAGATCAAGTATAAGATATATGGAAGTGACTTGCACCACCAGGCTTAAGCAAAACCCATGAGCAGTAGCATTTGTTTCCTGACAGGAAGCTTACCTTAATGCACTATATCCTTGACACACGCTGATACAGCACAACACACAGTCCTGGTTAGATTGGTTTTCCCCAAGATATTTGCACACTATATTCCCACCCAAGCTGAAACCCACAACGACCAGCTTGGACTGGGGATAAGTCTTCCTGATGTAGTTTACCATGGCTCCAAATTCCCAGGTGCAACCTGCAGGCAATAAAAAGACAAAGCGAACTTTACAGTACAGATTCCATCACAGCCCCAGACTTCCTTCAAGGCTCATATACACATTTTTAAAAGACACTGCTTCTACAATAGCATACATACTGTATGTGGAAAAGGATGGGCGCTTTAACAGACTTATAGTGATCTACAAAGAGACAATATAGATGGAAAACACAACTGCAGTATCCAGTGGATAGCATTAGTTTGTGAAACCCACTCATGCTCTTCTGAAGAACATTTTACTGCAATGTGAACAGAACCTCCAGCTGCTGGGTATATTTACAAAGTTTTAAAATACTGGATCCTAGAGAACTTTTCAAAATGCCTCGCTATGTCTCCTAGCCAAAGCTATAAGTCCAAACATTCGTCATTTCATTCAGGTCAGTATTGGGAATAATTTTACAAACTGTCACCCAACTCTGTTCCAAAAAGAATCATCATCATCATCATTTTATATGGCACCATCACTTTACAAGTAAAAGAACAACATAACAGTTGCCTGCCCTCAGGCTTACAATCTAATGAAGACATGACACAAAAGGAAAAGGGAATGGCAATGTGGGAAGGGATTAAGTCCAGCATATACTGCTTCTCTCCCTACGAAGCCATAGCAGTGGCACTTGGAATGGAGGGGAGGACCTTTCATCTGCTTCTGGGTCTGGGCATGATGGGAGCTGTGCCTGCTGCTTCTTCTTCTCTCCCTCCGAGGCCAGGGCAGTGGCACTCGGGATGGAAGGAGGGCCTTTAATTGCATTGCATTACAAAGAATGCTCACCAGCATCCCAGATTTTGAGCAGTTATGGAATTGATACCATTCAGAATGAATGGGATTTTATCTCATGTATGCATATGACTGCAATATTTGTGCACTTGTTTAGAAGAGGGTTGAAAGATTGGTAGCAATCACACACCTGTGGAATTCCTTGGCAACCATGGTTGCACAGTTAACCTTTCTGTGTCCTCAAAAAAAAATTAATATCAAGTCACTGTGGGAGGTGTCTTAATTTGAGAATAATTCTGAGCTCAAGGACTCATGTTGGCTGCACTGCCTGAAAGAAGGCTGTGTAATCCTATCATTAGGCAAAACATATTTAACATGGACATCACAGAGATTCTGGCGGCCACTAGGAAACCACTAAGAACTACTGCTGAGCCTCACACATTCATATTCGTGTTCCAGCAAAGAGGAGAAACAGAAAGAGTAGGACTGGACACATATCCTTCTGAAAAACTGTCTGACTACTAGGCATCAGGCTGGCTGCAAGTGCTCCTGTTTCCTTATTCACAGTGGTGCTAAGGAGAAAAGAAAAAGAGAGCCACAGCACACCAAAGAAGCTGGTATGCTGCGGCTCTCTTTCCACTTGCCCTTTTCTTCTTAGTACCACTGTGAAGAGCCATGCCCACTAATTTTGAAGGTAGTGGCCTTCTTTGCTTTTCTCTGCCTACTTTCTTCTGAGCAGGCAAGGAGTATCTTGCTTTGCAGCAAGGCTTAGGATGTGCTCGCTAATTACCCTTCATCTCAGGATGTCTTGCCAATGAGAAGATGATTGGGTGGCTGCAATCAGATCAGATGCTCAACTAAGGACCTGCACTATTGGAAACAGACTCTCATGGAACAGAGCTGGTAAAGTTGTCCTCTCTTGAGAGATGTGCCACAGATAATGTTTTTCAAACCTTGTTTACTGAAACGATAGCTGAGTCACAAAAACAAAAAACACAGCTGCCGTAGGAAGGAAGCACTGCAGGGTTTTACAGTGACATTTTCAATTGCTCAGTAATACTCCAGGAACTGTCTCCCTGGGGCTGCAATACAGTATGGCTATTAAACAACAGCCATGTAGAAGTCCTTGATGATGCCTTTAGACTGACATCACAAACAAGGAGGTAGAAATAGTGTTAAATGTCAACAGACCTGTGTAGCAGCTTTAAACTCAGCAGCTCTCAAGAAAGCTATACTCATCTTGACAAGCTATGTATAATCTAAGTAAAAGGCAGAACTTGGGGAGACTGGGAGTTGTAGTCCAAAAAGTAACTTTTCCAAGCACTGGACAGAAGCTAAAGAGACAAACACCAGGTCGTTAACAGCTTGCAATGTGTGTGCCCAGTAAATGCCTATTCCAAGAAAAAAGAAGTTGTCTCAAATGCCTTTCTCTTATCAATCCATTCTGCTCATATATGAATAGCAGAATAGTGGTGAAATGAGAATGGTCTCATCTCATTAACTTGTCCTTTCTCCACCAGTTTTGCTTTCCACTGATTTGACAGCATAGCCATATTTTATACTGCAAATAAACCAATTTTAGGAATCAACATTTGGAGACACAATGAATGCGGACTTAGCACAAGTAATGGCTTTCAGTCAGTCATCAATACTTTCAAAATCAAAATCAAACAAGTAATCTTGCTTAGTGATTAGCCAAGCAGGGCCAGTTTGAACTGTGACAAGTTTATGGTTCCAGAAATATCCAGCATGTGCCTGATGGTAGGGAACTTTGCCCAGCTCCAAATGCAAACTAATGCTGAAATGGCAGTACAAAAGACCTAACAAATATTTACCGTAGGTGAACATGCGTGGTGAAGTTAGCTCAATGTTAGGGAGAGCTCCAAGGTGGTTTAATACTGCACATCGATAGCCATTCTTCTGGGCATAGTCAACAAAGGTGCGGATGTACTGCTTCTCACTGTGATTAGCTATTCCAGGGCAGATTACCATTGTGATATCTTCTGTATGATAGAAGAAATTGGAAGAGGAGAGTTTGAAAGAAAGCAAAAGAAATTATCTAAGCTCTGATGGATGCATTTCATTTTAGCCAATATTACAACGAAGACAGCAAGCACATTATTTCAGGACAAAGCAATGTTCACATATGCATGGGCATCCTGCTCAGGCTAAAGCAAAGGCCTAAACCTAATTATTAGCCCCAACTAGAGTAGACCCATAACTTAGTGCAATTTACAAATTGTTGATTTAGTGGGTCTACTCCAGTTGGGACTAACAACTGGATTTAGGCCAATGTATTATAGCATGCTTATAGTATCAAGGAAAAACACAGTATGTCCTACGAAACTTCAATGTTTGGCTGGCAATATTCTTCCAAATTAAGACAATTTATTCTAACTAATGACCCAAAGCCCCATCCAAAACATGTCTCCGCTTGCTGATAATTGGCCTTGGATCCTGTTGTTGTTGTGTGCCTTCAAGTCATTTCTGATTTATGGCAGAGAAAGGCGAGCTACAAATTAAATATTCATCCTCGTGCAAAGTCAGCATCACGAAGCCAGCCCAGTTACTACCCTAAAGCACTCTCCCCCACTCTCTCCCTTACTTGCTCTATAAATTATTTCCAGTTTTGTTATTTTAAGCAGTTGAAATTGAAAAATTAAGATTTATATTCTGCTTTTCTCAGAAAGAGTTAACTCAACAAGCATAAATGATGCAAAATATTTTGATAATGAATTACAGTCAGCCCTCCATGTTTGCGGGTTTAACATTTGTGGATTTGATACTTTGCGGATTATTTGCCTCCACTGCTGCCCTATGCCATTTTTAATAGGGTTTGCAAGCCTCACAAGACTGAGGACTGTGGTGAGGCTTGTTAAGTCCCTAATAAAAATGGTGTAGGGTAGCACTGGAGGTGGTGGCAAGCCCCAACAACTGCCTGCTTCTGCCTTGCAAAGGAACGCTGCCACCTTCAAGGCATCCATGGTGGGTTGAATCTATGGATCGTACTTTTCTGGTGTGTTAAATCTGGTTTGGGGAGCCTAGAGATACTCATGTTTTTTCCATTTTCACAGGGGTCTTGCAACCCTAACACCAGTGAACATGGAGGGCCAAACTGTACTTAGAAATTTTTCATAAATATACCTTCTGTAACTTAAACTAGGGTAATCTATTTCATTAAAAACAAGAGGATATCAGCTTGCCTTTCTAGAAAGAGAAGCTTCATAAGAGGAATTGCCTGCCAAAAACAAGACAGTGGCCTAAATGTCCACACTTATTTGAAAACTATCCTTCTGAAGTGGTAATAAAAGCTTCCTTTTTTCAAGATTATGTCAAAGATGCTAGGCAGCAGGGGGGAAAATCTTCTTAGCACGATCAGCTTATTGTAACATTTTAAAATAAATCTTTAAACAGAGCTCTACTGCTTGTTTTACAATGTGAAATGGAAAGGGTTGTTGATATCTAGAAACTCAGGCCTCTGTAATTTGGCAAAAGGACTACACCTGAGAATGGAAAATTCAGAACATCAAGCAGTGGTTTTACTTGCATTTGGACAACACTCAAACCTCGCAAAACCAACAGCATCATATCCTTTGCCTTCAGAAGGACATCAAGTATATCCTAAGTGTCACACTTTAAAGTCTGATAAATGCTAACAACTCTATTACAATAAAAGGTTCAAGATTTAATTACACACCAATGCAGAAGTGAAAAATCCTATAGCATAAACAGGATGTTTTAGAGACTTTAATCCTAAGCATGATGCCGTTTATGGCTCACAGGAACAGCTTTTTTATACTCACTATCTAAACTGGAAATCTAGGCCATAAAACACTGCATTTTATCAACAGTCAGTTTTTTGTATATGATTCATAACAGCACTAGCTCTAAAATTTGAGAGGCCAGGCACAACATTGAAGACTTTATGTGCTCCCCCAAATTGTGGAATGACCTGCCGAACGAGATCTGTCAGACAAGCCTGAGTAGCTTTAAAAAAGCACTAAAGACGGATCTCTTTTGGCAGGCCTTTCCTAATTAGATCCCGGCCTCAAGGGATCCTGGCCTCTTTTAGTCCGCTGGCTACTTATTGTATTTATTGTTTTTAAATGTGATTTTAGATCAGTTGCTTTTTAATTTATATTTGTTTAATATTTTTTTATGGGGGAGGGTGGTGGGGTGTTTAGGGATTTTTTATCTGTATTGTATTTTAATTTTTGTAAGCCGCCCCGATTGTTTTAACAGAGGGGCGTGGTATAAATAAATTTTATTATTATTATTACTCCAGATTCATGATGTGGTAACCTATGGCAATGAAAGATAGCAGTATCATTTTCCCAGTTATTTACTTAAGCTTTTAGGTCAACAAACAATGGATGGGCACAGTTGGTTGTCTAACCTCTAATGCAGTTTTCAGCCAGTGGTTCAAAGAGGTCAAAAGTTGCTGTTGCACCATCTGACATTGTGAGATACTTGCGAAGTCCATAAGGATGTGGTGATCTTACTCTCCCCATCTTCCCATAAAGGGCCGTCTGGATGTGACCACTCTTTCCCCATATCAGAGGTGGAATGTACCTAAAAAGGAAATAAAAAATAATATTTTAAAGACACCGGATCTCATATTTTAAATAAAGAATTTTTATCCTAGGGTAGGATTTTATGATATTCCAAAGTGTTCACTAATCTGCTCTGTCTATTTGATAAAAGTTAAAAAGATGCAGCTCTGTGACTATCACTTGACAAAGGATGACAGATTGGACCCAGCCGATCTGATATCAGGTATGATTCAATGACTTCTGAAAAGCATTCTGCTACAGTGTAGAATGGTTATGAAAGCATTTCTGTTCAAAGAAGGAAGAAACAGCTGTGGTACACTTATTAGGAAGTGGAACGGCCTGGTGCCAAAGCAGATGGCCTTTTATCTCAGATTTATGGTTCCTGATGTACTAAAGAAGAAAATTTGAAGGGGGGAGGGAGCAGGAAAAGAGAGAAGGACATGGAGGATGGCTTTTATCTATTTTAGCAACATTAACACAGCTGCCAGGAATCGGCTGGTGCATAATCCAAAGCTGTCAGAGAAGAGAAGCCTTTTCTGGAAGCCATTATCAAGAAGGTTAACTCATGACTCAAAAAAACAAACAAAACAAAACAAAAAAAAAAGTCTGTCCACAGTGCCAATACAAGGATGATTTTCAAAAAGCATCCGCAGAAACAGAGCTTAGCATGTTTCATGGTCAGCATGCACGTTTCTTGTTACACTGACTTGATCATGTGCAACACTGACATAGGGGAGCTTCTGTACACTGACCTAATATGGGGGTATATTGTTCAAATTACATGCTGTTATATATACCAAGGAAACATTATGAGAAGAGCCAGAGGCGAATTTACCTTGGCATTCTGGAGTAGCTACCACATACCAGCTCCTGGTTTTAATTATCTATCTATCTTTCTTTCCTGTCTTTCTCCTGACAGGGGACCCAAGGGAGCTTACAACAAAATTAAAATCCAGATACAATTAAAAACCTGAAGGTGTTAGAAACAATTAAATTAGCTATCCTGTTAAAGTAATTGACAATAGTATAACTTCATTCAAAAGATGTAAAAATAAAGATAAAAAAGCGCAACTCATGCACCCGCTTTTAAAAACCCGAGTTAATGTCCAAACGTCTGTTTACATTACAGGCATACCTCAGTTTTAAAAGTCTCTACCAAGGAAACTCCTTTTTATAAGTCTTTTTAAGCTTTCCCCAGCCCCTTCTTCTTCCTTTCCTCTTCCTCTAGCTGGAAGCTGTTTGGCAGCATCAGCACTGGGAGAATAGTGAAGGACAAAGGGCTGGAGAAGCAGATATTTTCAGTGTTGGGTTAGAGTACTATGCCTACAGTAAACATTGCAATAAAAACTTGAGATGGGAAAGAACAGGATTCTGCTCCTATCTATCCTATTATAGCTGTGTGTCTGCCTACAAGAAAGGTAAAGAGATGTTGCCTCCAAAATCTCTTACTAAGTGTGCATAAGCAGCAAAACAAAGGGGAATGCAATTAAGCCTGACTCACCTGCAACCCCTACAGAAGCACAGATGTATATCTTTGGCCACCAAAATGAGTATCCTAAGAAAAATGGAGGCTGGTGAAAGAAGTCATTCTGGGATACATTTTAGGAGAAGCTTTCAAATGGTCTCTAGAAGGTTCAGCATGTTTTAATTAACTTTTGCAAGGCTCACCTGACCTGACTGTTTCATTTCCCATGCTTATAGTGTTAGTTTTGAACAAAAAGTCTGCTGAAGCATTTTAAACTGTTGGTTAGGAAATTATCTCTATTCCTTCCATGTTATTCCTGTCTCTAGTACCAAACTTTTTGTCAAAGAAATAATGCCCAGGAACACATCTACTTTGTTAACTGAGGTATACCTGTACCTGCTGGTGAAAGGAGAGCTGAGAGGGGGCCAGCCTAACATCTTGCTGGAAGGAATTCTACAACCTGGGAACAGCTACCAAGAAGGCCCCCTCATGTGTCCTCACCAGACAGGCCTGTGGCAATGGTGGGACCATTAGAAAGTCCTTCCCTGAGGATCTCAAAAGTAGTGGAGGGTTGCAGAGAGAGATACAGTCTTTCAGATGGCATAGAACTAAGCCATATAGGGCTTTACAGGCCATAAACAACACTCTGACTGGTATCCAGAAACAAACCAGTAACTGTTTCAATATAGGACGAGATATAATATATGTTATATGCTCTCTGTAAACAGCCCCAGTCAGCACACAGCTTTTAGGGCTTGCTATAGTTTCTCAACAGTTTCCAAAGACAAGCGGGAAGTAACTGATGCCTGTGTCACAGTACCCAGATTTGACATCTCCAGGACTGGTCACAACTGATGCACTGGTTTTAACTGTGCAAGTGCACTCCTGGCCACTGCTAAAGGACCATAACCACTGTAAAACAATGCCCCCAAAGAGATGGTCCAGAAGGATATCATGGTCAATGGTACTTAGTGCTGCTCAGACATCCAGTAGAACACACTTCCCCTATGCAGTTGATGGTGTAGGTCATCCATCAAGGCAGCCAAGGCTGTCCCCTCCAGAGGGTACTTTTAAGTACCCTGAGTGATGTGAAAACACTGGAAGGGCAATTGTTTTTGCATTAATAAATAAAGTTGGTATATGCAAGTTTATTTATTATTTGACATTACTTTTTCCTAGGGCTGGAGTACCAAACAACTTATACAAATTTAATTAATTATATTGCTAAAACACCAACTGAGAGAGTTTTAAAATGCTACATTAATAATAAAAAAAATCAGTAATCACAGTAATACAGCTAGGTCACATATTTATGGAACCACTGGTCATACTGAACTGCACACTAGTATTGTCACAAATGCAGTAAGAAATTACAGTAGTACCACCGTATCCACTGATTCATTATCCACAGGTCACAAAACAGTACATCTACCATAGTCTTCCTAGAAAATGTGTCCTCTCTAGCCATTTTCTAGGTCCTCCAAGGCAACTCTATAGTATTTTAAACCAGAAGTCCCATTATTTTCAAAGGTGTTCACCATTATCCATGATTTTCAGTATCCATGGGGGCCTCCAGAACCAATCCCCAGCGGATACAGGGGTCCTACTGCAGTTCTTTCATTATTGATTCATTCACAGGGATTCAAACAAAAAGAAGGAAGCTAAGGAACATGATTAGAGATTGTAGAGCAACAGTGTCAGGAAAGAAATTAAAGAAACAAGGATTTGGTAGACTTAAGAGTTGCCATGAAGGTGTCCACTTCTGGATGATGGATTTGGGTCACAGTGACTCCTACACACACACACACACACACACACACACACGTGCAAGCACATACACACAATTCCTGCAGGTATGGGGAGCAAAGGGCCTTTGCTTATTATTATCAGGGAACACCATGATGCAATTTTATTAAAAGGTGCACTGCCCCTTAGAAGGGGAATTACTGATTTAATCAGTATTCTGGCTGAAATCAAACAACATATAATCCACTTACTGGCACTGTAATCCTATCTGATTCATATATTTTTCATATCGTGTGCAACTCTTGGTGTTCTCAATAGAATTATTCATGAACGGTCATCAACATGATCTAATCTGGTATTAAACACCAACACTGGAAAAAGGTCACTTTTGGAGCAGCTGAACCGTGTCTCTTCTATCTCCATATTGTTTTCACAGCCATTAGCTTCAATTGCTGTTAAACTGCTGTCTTGAACGTACTCAAAAGCCTTGTGAAAGCCTTGTGACTAATAATTCCAGAACATGTACAGAAGTAGCTTGGCAACACCTGTAACACTGATGCAAATAATGCACAAATTATGTTGACCATATGCAAGTGAGATAAACTAAGTACAGCCATCTGCTTCCATTTCTGCCTCTTTTTACTCTAGTAACCACAACTGTATTTGCTCATTTCTGCTACTTATAGATGCTACTTATAGACATGTTATTGGAAAATGGTCATCAGAGACTATAGTTTTGAACTACTTAACAACAATAAAAGTATGTCATGTGTCAATTTAAAAAGAATATTTAGGTGATATTATCAGTAGCTGAGTATTTAATGATAGTAACTCAATGAGCATTTCCCAAGTTTGGGAGATTGCCAACAGCTATTATTAGCTATAGCTATTATTTCTTAAGGCAAAGCTGTGTTGATTCAGTTGATTCAGACAAGAAAGAAGTCTGTTTCTTTATTAACGAATAGTAGTGAAAGATGAAAAGGTACAGCAATTAAAGGAACTGAACACAAGACAAAATACAGTACTGATAAAGTTCAAACAGAAGTTGAGTAAGTCTCCCCTGAATAAAATCATCCAAAAAGGTCCTTAAACTGAAAAATAAAACAAGTGTCACACTTGCCTGTATTCAGAAAAACAAAAGGCTGAAGTCAACACAGACCTGTGGCTAGAAGATATATGAAGTGAATATAGGAATCCCCCACTTACTGGACAAGTTAGGGAGCAGAGCACTGTCAAAAAGTGGAAATGATTGAAAAGTGGAACCTAGTCTTTTTGTAGCTTGCAAATGCCATTTGGTTGCATGTCTAGGACTCTAAGAGACCAGAATTCAAATCCGCTCTTAAGCCATGGAAACCCACTTGGGCAAGCTGCCTTGAATTCCATTTTAGGAGAAAGGGGGGATTACAAATTCAATAAATAAATAAATAAATAAATAACTCTCAGCCTTAGAGGAAGGCAATGGCAAACCTCCTCTGAAGAAATCTTTCCAAGAAAACAATAAGATAGGGTCACCATAATTCAGATTTGAAGGTACGTAACAACCCACTGCAAATTCCAGAATTCCGTTTGATGGCACCATGGCAGTTAAGGTGGAATAATAGGGCTGTAATTATGCAGTGTGAAAGGATCACAGGCCTTGTACTGAGGGCTCCACTTTTTTATATATGTTAGCAACACATGCCCAACTTAAAACACACCAACTAGAAAAGGTGGGGATGGGAAAGTCCGACTTACAGGGCGTATTTCAGCTCTCCATATAGTGCAGGTACATCTCAACTGTAAGGGAACTATTTTGTTATTTTAAAAGCAGGTGGCAGATCAGCTATTGGAGTGTATATGAGAAGGAATTGGAAATAAATCCCTGTGCAATTCTATCCTTGCCAAGTTGACTTGGATGTTCAGACCCGCTTACTCCAATAAGATTTATCTCTCCCTCCACAAGATAAAGTAGTGCAGGATTGCAGCTGTACTGTTTATTTGACAGTAAGCATTATTCAGGGGTGTAGCTACAAATGTGGGTGTTGTACCTCACCCCAAGAATTCTGACCATTAAATTTTCTGTCAGCCCCCCAAACTTCTAGCATTGCAGTAACTTAAAACTTTAGTTCAGCATTTAGAAATACAGTTTAGACATCCAAAGGAAAGGTAACAGAGAAAGCAAACAGAATTTATAAAAGTTCTAGGTGTGAATGATTTTCAGCATGTTGCTCTTTGCAATGCTGCAGATTTGGGGACCGAATTCTTTACTTCCCCACATAGCTGCACCTAGGCCCAATTCTGTTTGAGAGGGCTTACCCTCGAGCAAGCATACACAGGACTGAAGCTATAAAGATTTCGCCATCTACCCACTTCTTTGGTGTGCATGTACACAATCAAGATTTTGCTCAGTAGCCTCAGTAGTCTTTTTAACCTCAAATATTTTTAAAAATGCTTGCAAACAGATGCAGGTGAGATGTTTTTCAAAACTTAGAAACTTCCCCTCTTTCCCCAGTTCACTCTCCTGAAAGATATATTAACCAATATCCAGAGAGATGAGAAAGGGGAAGGAAAGAAGGGCTGGAAGAGAGAGCTGCAGTACCAGCAGGAAGGTGTCCGTCCAGCTTTGACTTTGGGTAGCAAAGACATTGTTTGTGCTTGGGAGCTTGCATAAGCCAAACAAGCGCTTCTCCAAGTGCCCAAACATGGTGAGAATACATTTAAAAGCCAGACACACTACCGCCTTCTGCCTTGTCAATGTGGCCACTTGCCGCCGTTGCTGAGCGGCACACGCTGCTATCATCACAGCACACGACTGGGTGGAAGGAGGAAACAGAAGGTACTCCATATTGCATGCTAAGTCCTTCAGCCAATCTTTGAGGTACAGTTGTCCCTCCACATTCGCGAACTCGACATTCGCGGTTTCGGGAGGGCCCCCCAAGCCCCCCCCAAAACCGCGACACGGGGCCTCCGAAGGCCCCGTGAAAGCCCTGGGAGGGCTGGAAAGGCCTCCGTGGGGCCTCCGGAGACCCTCCGGAGGCCCCCGCGAAGGCCCTGGGGGGGAGTAGGGAGTGCCGGGAAGGCCTCCGTGGGGCCTCTGGAGACTCTCCGGAGGCCCCGCGAAGGCCCTGGGGGGGAGTAGGGAGGGCAGGGAAGGCCTCCGCGGGGCCTCCGGAGACCCTCCGGAGGCCCCGCGAAGGCCCTGTGGGGAAGTGGGGAGGGCTCGACATGGCCTCCGCGGGGCCTCCGGAGACCCTCCGGAGGCCCCCCGAAGGCCCTGTGGGGGGAGTGGGGAGGGCAGGGAAGGCCTCCGCGGGGCCTCCAGAGACCCCGCGAAGGCCCTGGGGGTGGATTGGGGAGGGCAGGGAAGGCCCCACGAAGGCCCTGTGGGGAGTGGGGAGGGCAGGGAAGGCCTCCGCGGGGCCTCCGGAGGCCCCGCGAAGGCCATGGGGGTGGATTGGGGAGGGCAGGGAAGGCCCCACGAAGGCCCTGTGGGGGAGTGGGGAGGGCAGGGAAGGCCATGGGGGCGGATTGGGGAGGGCTGGGAAGGCCTCCGCGGGGCTTCCGGAGGGTCTGCGGAGGCCCTGCGAAGGCCCTGGGGGTGGATTGGGGAGGGCAGGGAAGGCCCCACGAAGGCCCTGTGGGGGAGTGGGGAGGGCAGGGAAGGCCTCCGCGGGGCCGCCGGAGGCTCCGCGAAGGCCCTGTGGGGGAGTGGGGAGGGCAGGGAAGGCCTCCGCGGGGCCTCCGGAGACCCTCGGGAGGCCCCGCGAAGGCCCTGTGGGGAAGTGGGGAGGGCTCGACATGGCCTCCGCGGGGCCTCCGGAGATCCTCCGGAGGCCCCCCGAAGGCCCTGTGGGGGGAGTGGGGAGGGCAGGGAAGGCCTCCGCGGGGCCTCCAGAGACCCCGCGAAGGCCCTGGGGGTGGATTGGGGAGGGCAGGGAAGGCCCCACGAAGGCCCTGTGGGGAGTGGGGAGGGCAGGGAAGGCCTCCGCGGGGCCTCCGGAGGCCCCGCGAAGGCCATGGGGGTGGATTGGGGAGGGCAGGGAAGGCCCCACGAAGGCCCTGTGGGGGAGTGGGGAGGGCAGGGAAGGCCATGGGGGCGGATTGGGGAGGGCTGGGAAGGCCTCCGCGGGGCTTCCGGAGGGTCTCCGGAGGCCCTGCGAAGGCCCTGGGGGTGGATTGGGGAGGGCAGGGAAGGCCCCACGAAGGCCCTGTGGGGGAGTGGGGAGGGCAGGGAAGGCCTCCGCGGGGCCTCCGGAGGCTCCGCGAAGGCCCTGTGGGGGAGTGGGGAGGGCAGGGAAGGCCTCCGCGGGGCCTCCGGAGGCTCCGCGAAGGCCCTGGGGTGGATTGGGGAGGGCAGAGAAGGCCTCCGCGGGGCCTCCGGAGGGTCTCCGGAGGCCCCGCTAAGGCCCTGGGGGTGGATTGGGGAGGGCAGGGAAGGCCTCCGCGGGGCCTCTGGAGGCCCCGCTAAGGCCCTGGGGGTGGATTGGGGAGGGGAGGGAAGGCCTCCGCGGGGCCTCCGGAGACCCTCCGGAGGCCCCGCGAAGGCCCTGTGGGGGGAGTGGGGAGGGCAGGGAAGGCCTCCGCGGGGCCTCCGGAGACCCTCTGGAGGCCCCGCGAAGGCCCTGGGGGGGGGAGTGGGGAGGGCAGGGAAGGCCTCCGCGGGGCCTCCAGAGACCCCGCGAAGGCCCTGGGGGTGGATTGGGGAGGGCAGGGGAGGCCCCACGAAGGCCCTGTGGGGGAGTGGGAGGGCAGGGAATGCCTCCGCGGGGCCTCCGGAGGGTCACCTGAGTCCCCGCGAAGGCCCTGGGGGTGGGTTGGGGAGGGCAGGGAAGGCCTCCGCGGGCCTCCGGAGGGTCTCCGGAGGCCCCGCTAAGTCCCGGGGGGGAGTGGGGAAGGCAGGGAAGGCGTCCGCGGGGCCTCCGGAGACCCCGCGAAGGCCCTGGGGGTGGATTGGGGAGGGCAGGGGAGGCCCCACGAAGGCCCTGTGGGGGAGTGGGAGGGCAGGGAAGGCCTCCGCGGGGCCTCCGGAGGGTCTCCGGAGTCCCCGCGAAGGCCCTGGGGGTGGATTGGGGAGGGCTGGGAAGGCCTCCGCGGGCCTCCGGAGGGTCTCCGGAGGCCCCGCTAAGTCCCGGGGGGGAGTGAGGAGGGCCGGGAAGGCCTCCGTGGGGCCTCCGGAGACCCTCCGGAGGCCCCGCGAAGGCCCCGGCGGTGGATTGGGGAGGGCTGGGAAGGCCTCCGCGGGGCCTCTGGGGGCCCTCCGGAGGCCCCGCGAAGGCCCTGGGGAGGCGGGGGAAAGCGACTATGGGGCCTCCGGAGGCCCCATGGTCTCTATGGCAGGGGAGGGGGGGCAAACAGTATTCGCGGTTTTTTCACATTCGCGGGGGTCCGTGGAACGTAACCCCCGCGAATGTGAAGGGACGACTGTATTTGCCAAAAGGCCACTACAGGTGTCCCCCACTTTTCAAGGACCCACTCTTTTGTCCATTCTAACTTACTACCAAGTACTGCACATTCAACACAAGGTGCATTCTTTCATCAGTGTTTTCACAATGGTATTACAACTACGTGATGGCTTTTTTTCTCTCAGTTGACTCGCTGCCTATCTCTCCAAGAGGACAAATTATTTGTAAAATTGCCTTTACATCAAATTATAATTTATCAAACAGAATGCAAAAGTTCAACTCCACAGAATACCCATTAAAATATTTTAAAGCACAGAAATACTGTACTCTATTACCTATTTTAACTATGGCACTGATAGGCAAATGCATGGGTGTGAGCAACCAATTATTTTCCTCCAGACTTCCCCACAGTCCGCAACCAACAATCCCTAGCACAGGCTGGAATCCTGTATGGTGCAGTATAACATACAATTCTGCATGAAGAACTATATTACAACTGCATATTCAATATCACCCAGACTCAGTACTGAGCCACTCCCTCTCCCATAGCCTTCCATGGCTGGTAGAACGTGCAGGGAGGAGTGTTGGAGAAGTATCTGACTATGTCCTATAGTCAGATGTGAAATGATTACATTATCCACTGAGATCCTTTGGGATTCTCCAGAGGTCTCAGCAGATTATTGTTAGAGGTGTTCGGGGAGATTTGGGGAACTGGCAGGGTGTTCAGGGGCTGCAAAAAAGAGTTCCACGTGCCACATGTGTACTTTCCCCACCCCAATCTTTGGCAAGGATATTTCTTTTGAACTGATTACAGTTCCATCACACAGACAAAATGACATGATGAATGTCAGTGCAATTGAATTATCTGAGGAGTAAGCAAAATCAAAACAGCACTAGATTAATGCACATAGCAGAAAAGACACAACACTGTGCAGATCTGGGTGATCATGGAGGATTTTATGAAGCTCTTAAAGCAGTGTTTGGACCTACTTATCAGGTCCAAAGCTCCTTATACAGTACAGATGGTCAAACATTAATTATTGATAAAGCCTCCATCCTGAATCGTTGGGCTGAACATTTTCAAAGTCTCTTTAGCACCAACCGAGTAGTCCAAGGCTCAGCTATCCAACATATGATACAAAAACCAATGAAAACAGAACATTGGTACTTACCGTGAAGGTTCCTTTTCAGCAGCCTTGGGGAGGGAGTCCTTCAATGGGTATTGGCTCCGCCTCCAACCAATCGCAGGCAGAATTCTCTGTGAATTTAAATGTCAAAGCCATCCCCTCCAGGAGGTGGAGCCAACCCCTACCTCCCCAGAGAAGTATGAATACAGTTCCAGCAACAAACAAAAAGAGTAGTCAACCACAAATAAATCGAACATTTAATAAAAAGCAATAGTAACAAAGAAAAAAACACCACCAAACAAACCTACTGCTCTACTTCTACTATCCCCTTCTTTTTTCTTTCTTTTTTTTTTTTT
Source organism: Gambelia wislizenii (assembly GCA_030847615.1). NCBI lineage: Eukaryota > Metazoa > Chordata > Lepidosauria > Squamata > Crotaphytidae > Gambelia > Gambelia wislizenii. The sequence goes on from JAUMIR010000009.1 coordinate 8,369,777, forward strand.
TTTTTTTGGGTGGGTAAGGACTCCCTCCCCAAGGCTGCTGAAAAGGAACCTTCACGGTAAGTACCAATGTTCCGTTTTCCAGCAGCCTGGGGAGGGACTCCTTCAATGGGACTTAAAACAGCGGTCCCAAAAAGGGTGGGATTTTTTTTTTCATTGCAACACCTGCTGTAACACCCGCCTGCCAAAGGCCGCATCAGCTGACGCATACGCATCAATCCTTTAGTGTCTGGTAAAGGTGGACGCTGAGGCCCAAGTTGCCGCTCTACAAATGTCAAGAATAGACAATGCTGGTCCCAACGCTGCCGACGTCGCTGCGCTACGGGTGGAATGCGCCTGAATCCCCGCTGGGACTGCCAACCCACTGACTGAATACGCTCGCTCAATGCAACATCTCAACCACCTTGCTATCGTAGAAGAGGAAACCTTCCTCCACTTCCTCTGACCCGAACAAGCAATGAATAAGGAATCAGACTTGCGAAACTCTGCCGTTCTCCTGATGTACATCTTCAATGCTCGCCTCACATCCAACATGTGCCACAACTTTTCTAGTTCCGCTCCAGGACGTGGACAAAAAGAAGGCAATACAATCTCCTGTGCCCTATGGAACAAAGAGTTCATCTTGGGTACAAACGAAGGGTCCAGTTGTAAGATAACCGAATCCTTCTGAAACACACATAACTCCTCGCGAACCGATAAGGCACCCAACTCAGACACTCGCCTAGCTGAAGTTATTGCTACCAAAAAGGCCACCTTCCATGTAAGTATGTTCAAGTCCACCTCTCTAATTGGTTCAAAAGGTGCCTGAGTCAACGCTTTCAACACCACATTTAGCTTCCATGATGGAAACCTATGCACCACCGGCGGCCGCACCAAACTGACCCCTCTGAGAAAACTACGGACGTGAGGATGGGAGGCTAGAGTCTTGCCTCGACTCCCCTTCAAAATCGAACCAAGAGCTGCCACATGCCGTTTTAACGTACTGGCAGCAAGACCTTTCTTCAACCCTGCCTGAAGGAAAGCCAACACCGAACTGACCGAGGCCTTCGCTGGCCGGATGCCCCTACCTCGGCACCATCTGCAGAAGGCCCTCCAAGTGACCTCATACAAGCGAATCGTGGAGGATCGTCTTGCCGCGAGCATCGTATCCACCACCTCAGGGTCGTAACCCTGCTTCAATAGTCTCTTCCGCTCAACCTCCAAGCGTGTAGTCTTAACCAGCCTGGATCCGGGTGAAGAAAACCTTCCTGTGTCAGCAGATCCGGCCATGGAGGTAAAGGCCAAGGATCCTGAACTTGTAGTTGAATCAAGGCCGGAAACCAGGGATGCCTCGGCCAACAGGGAGCAATGAGAATCACCTCTGCCTTCTCCTGCTTCATCTTCCGCAATACCCTGCCTAACAATGTCATTGGTGGGAAGGCGTAACACAATGTTTTTGGCCACGGAATTGTCAGAGCATCGAAGGCTAATGCACCCGGAGTCCAGAATCTGGATATATAACGAGGAAGCTTGTGATTCTCTTTTGATGCAAACAGATCCACCCAGGGATCCCCGAAGCGAAATACTATAACCTGAAACACCAGATTGTTGAGACTCCACTCGCTCTGGTTCAACGTGTGCCTGCTCAACCAGTCCGCCTGGATATTCAGCTTTCCCTGCAGATACTCTGCTCTGATTGAGAGGAGATGTTTCTCCGCCCACGAAAACAGTCTCTCCGACTCCTCCATGAGGGCCCGCGACCGGGTCCCCCCCTGCTTGTTTATGTGGGCCTTCGACGAGATGTTGTCCGTGCGTATGAGGACATGCGTCCCTTCCACCGCTTCGGCAAAGCTGAACAACGCCAACCTCACCGCCCGTAGCTCCAACAGGTTGATACTGTATTGTCGCTCCTGTTCCGACCAGAGGCCCTGTGCCGTCCGCTCCCCGCAGTGGGCCCCCCAACCTGTCAGGGACGCATCCGTTGTTACCACCGTCCTCCTTGGTTCCAATATTGGGACCCCCAGCGAAAGATGCTCCTTGAGCCACCAACCCAGTGACTCCTTCACCTCCTTGGGTACCTTTAGGAACCTGCAAGTCTTCCTGACAATCAGATCCTGAAAAGGGAGGAGAAACCACTGTAACTTCCTGAGATGAAACCTGGCCCAGGGGACAGAGTCGATGCACGCAATCATCTGTCCCAACAGCCTTGCCAACGACATCAGGGTAGATTTGGGCTGATCCAGCACCATGCGAACTAACTCCTGAATCTTCAGGCTTCTTTCCTCTGGAAGGAAAACCCGAAACAGTACGGTGTCCAGCACATTCCCCAAGTGTTGGAGCCTTTGTACCAGCAGTAGCTGACTCTTTTTCCTGTTTACCAGAAAACCATGGGCCTCCAGGCAGGCTATTGTCGTCTCCACATCCTGAGACGCTCTGTCCTGGGTGGACGCTCTGATCAGTAGATCGTCCAGATAAGGGAAGATGTGTATCCCCTTGGTTCTCAGGTGTGAAATCAGGGCAACTAACACCTTGGTGAAAACCCGTGGGGACGACGATAGACCGAAGGGGAGCGCTCTGTACTGGAAGTGCGCCTCCTTGAACGCGAACCTCAGGAAAAGTCTGTGTGCTGGATGGATCATGATGTGTAGATAGGCTTCCCGAAGATCCAGCGAAGCTAGGAAGTCCCTTTCCTGGATTCCCTCCAGGATGGAGCGTAACGTCTCCATCCGAAACTTGCGTTTCGCCACCTAACAGTTGACGCCATGCAAGTTTAGAATGGCCCGCCATTCGTCGTTCTTCTTCGGAACCAGAAAAAGTGGGGAGTAGGTTCCAGAGAATCTCTCGTTCTCTGGGACTCTTTCTATCGCCTGGATCTCTAGGAGGTGGTTGATTGCCTCCTCCATGCGCTGCTGTTTCACCCTGCAGTTCGTTGTGCACGACTGCACAAAGGCTGGAGGGGGTCGTGACAAAAAGTCTATTGTATAACCTTGTCTCACTGTCTTGATGACCCAAGCATCTGTTGAGGTAGCCTCCCAGATCCCTGAAAAATTGGTTAACCTGCCCCCAATCGTTCCCTCCATATAGTCAGAGGGACTGGTTCCCTTTTCCTCCTTGCTTGGGGGGCTGGGAGCCAGCACCCTTGGGGGACTGGTTGAACCTGGGTTTCTGAAAGGGTCTCGAGGGGTTCCAATTTCCCTTCTGCTGTCTGAAGTCCCTCTGGAAATTCTGTCTGAACCCTCTAAACCCCTGGGAGTAAGGGCGAAAGGGCTTGCGCTCCTCCTTCTTAGGAAGAGAAGGGAGCGCCTTTTTCTTGTCCTTTGTTTCCACAAGGACCTCATCTAATGTTTCCCCAAAAAGCTTTCCTCCATTAAAGGAACATCCAGCTAGATTTGCCTTGGCTTTGTTATCAGTGTTCCAGCTTCTCAGCCACAGCTGCCTTCTGGCTGCTACATTCGCACCCACTCCTTGGGAGGAGAAGCGAAGTGCATCTAAACTTGCATCCGCTACAAAGGCTGAAGCCCTGGCAATCTTGTTCATGCCCTGACGATAGGTAGCTTCGTCCTCAGGTACATTTGTGGTCACATCCTTGGCCCACCGGATGATGGCCCTGGCAAAGATAGAGGCTGCTGATGCCGCCCTCATAGCTAAGGCTACCGCCTCATGTGTTCTACGCAAAAAGGTCTCTATCCGTTTGTCATCCGGGGCCTTGAGATGCTCGTCCCCATCTCTAGGAAAAAGCGATCCAGAAACCAGCCCCACCACCGGCGCATCAATGGCGGGGAGTTTTAGCATATCCATGAACTCTCCAGGGAAGGTGTATAATTGTTTTACCAAGGCAGGTTGGGTCCTAGAGGCCCCCGGTTTCTCCCATTCTCCTATTATAGCCTCCTTCAGAATATCAGGGAAGGGTAGCGTATTGCCTGTCCCCTTGCCCGCTGTTCTAAGTTCAGGAACCCCTTTGGTAGAGCCCCCCTTGTCTGGGTCCACTGATCCCAGCTCCAAGGCCCTCAGCACCTTCTTCAGCAGAAGGGAGAAGCATGATGTTTCAAAGAGACGTGGGGAAAGTTGGTCCTCACCACTCTCCTCCTCCCCCTCTGAAGAGAGCTCCCCCTCCTCCCTGGGATCGCCCTCCTCCTGTTCCCCAGAGGGATCCTTGGCCTCTGCCGGGGCCTGAAGGTGCTTCTCCTTCCTCAGCTTTTTGCGGGGGGGTGAGGACCCGTCCCCCCTTGGGTCCCTGTGGGCGCGCTGCGGCTCGGTCCGGCTGGCTCCGAGTCTGGAGAGGCCTCCCTGCGGTCCCGTTTGGTCGCTGCTGCCTTCCGCGCCCGAAACGGCCGGGATGGGGGCCTGGAATGGAAGACCCCCCCGCGCCCGCTGGATGGCCACCCCGGGGTCCCCCGTGGTCTCGATGCCTGCCGCTCAAATTGATCCACGCGGCAAACGATGGCGGCAGAGTCCTACCATCCATCTGCAGTGGCAGGAGAGAGTCCAGAAGCGCGGCGCCATCCTCCTCCTCCCTGTTGCGCCTGGGTACCCCTTCAGAGGTCCCCTCCGGCGCTGCGGTCCCGGTAGCCGCGCGGTCCGCCTCCTGGGAGGAGGCCACATCGCACTCTGACCCATCCTGGGTCGATTGGCTCAACGTGCGCCCCAGGAAGGGGGCACGGAGCCCAGAGCCCTGGCTCTGTAAGCCAGGCTCAGAGAATTCCTCCTCCTCCGAGGAGAGATCGCCCCTCTCCACGTGGTTGTGACTGGGGGCCGCCATCTTGGCTCTTTGTTCTCTCTGGCGCGCTGGAGCAAAGGAAAAAACCGCCTGCTCAGGCACAAGGCAGAACAGAACTGGGGAGGTAGGGGTTGGCTCCACCTCCTGGAGGGGATGGCTTTGACATTTAAATTCACAGAGAATTCTGCCTGCGATTGGTTGGAGGCGGAGCCAATACCCATTGAAGGAGTCCCTCCCCAGGCTGCTGGAAAAATGAATTGGACATAGCTCCCATTTTGGAAGAGACCCTTAAGGCCATACAGCAGATGAAAAAGGGCAAGGCAGCTGGGATTGATGGAATCCCACCTGAAGTTTGGAAACACGGAGGTCATGCACTCCACGAAAAATTCCATGAATTTCTTGTGAATTGCTGGGAAAAAGGGGAACTGCCATCAGACCTCCGAGATGCAGTCATCATCATCACCCTGTACAAGAAAAAAGGAGCAAAATCCGACTGCTCAAACTATCGAGGCATAACACTGCTCTCTATTGCTGGAAAAATCCTTGCAAGGATATTCCTGAACAGATTAGTTCCTGCTATTGTAGAAGAACTTCTCCCTGAAAGCCAATGTGCCTTCAGAGCCAATAGGAGTACTACAGACATGGTATTTGCCCTTAGGCAACTGCAAGAAAAATGTAGGGAGCAGAACAAGGGTCTCTATGTAACATTTGTCGACCTCACCAAAGCCTTCGACACTGTAAGTAGAAAAGGTCTGTGGCAGATCCTGGAAAGACTAGGATGTCCCCCCAAATTCCTTAAAATGATTATCTTGCTACACGAGGGCCAGCACGGTCAAGTCAGATATGGCAATGCTCTTTCAGAGCCCTTTCTAATAACTAACGGAGTGAAGCAAGGTTGTGTTCTTGCACCAACTTTATTTACAATCTTCTTTAGCACGATGCTCCAAAGGGCTATGGCAGAGCTTGAAGAAGACGACGGCATCTATATACGTTACCGTACTGATGGTAGCTTGTTTAACTTAAGCCGTCTGAGGGCGCACACTAAGACTCTAAACTATCTAGTCCGTGAGCTGCTCTTCGCCGATGCTGCTGCTCTTGTTGCCCACACAGAAGCAGCTCTGCAGCGCCTAACGTCCTGCTTTGCAACAGCTGCAGAGCTGTTTGGGCTAGAAGTCAACCTGAAGAAAACAGAAGTTCTTTACCAGCCTGCACCACAGGACAAACACCACCATCCCCACATTGCCGTCGGCAAATCTGTGCTCAAGTCCATTCAGCAGCTCACCTACCTGGGAAGCATCATCTCCTCAGATGCCAAGATTGACAAAGAGATAGATTACAGATTAGCAAAGGCATATAGTGCATTTGGAAGACTTCACAAAAGAGTCTGAAGCAATAAACACCTGAGGCAAAGCACAAAAATCAGTGTGTATCCTCCTTTATGGATCTGAAACATGGGTCACCTATCGCCACCACCTACGACTCCTCGAGTGCTTTCATCAGTGCTGTCTACGCACAATCCTAAATATACACTGGAGTGACTATGTGACGAATGTTGCTGTCCTTGAACAAGCAGGGATCACCAGCATTGAGGCCATGATATTAAGAACGCAGCTGCGCTGGGCAGGGCACATTTCTAGGATGGAGGACCATCGCCTCCCAAAAATACTACTCTACGGTGAACTCGCCACGGGTCAGCGTAAGAGGGGCGCTTCAAAAAAGCGATACAAAGACTCCCTGAAACAACATCTCAGGCTCGGCCAAATTGATCACCAACAGTGGTCCGCCTTAGCCTCACATCGGGAGGCATGGAGACGCACTATCCACAATGCTGCAGCCTTATTTGAGAACTCACGCCAAACAAGTCTTGAAGAGAAACGACAACGCAGAAAGAATCACAACCCAAAAACATCACCCAAGGAGACCTTCTGCTGTGCTTTTTGCAACTGGACTTGTTTATCTCGGATTGGCCTTTTTAGTCACCAGCGCGCTTGCAGAAAGCGCGGGATGAGTCCTTCCTGAATCTTCGTTTGCGATGAAAAGCCAGAGATTCAAGTAAACTTTTCTGGCCGTGCTCAGGTTATTTTATGCTTTTTTTACAAACCTAACTGCAGCACAAGCTCACTTTCTTAGAGCAGAAGAAACAGTTAGAGCTGTGTGTACTTCTATCCACTTGCTCTAGCAGTCCTTTAAATCAAAGGTCAATCCAGAAGAAGCATGCAAAATCCTTTAAGCTCCAGTAAGGATCTTGGAATTCCACAAAGAACACAGCAATTAAAATTCTATGCATTTTGCAATGAGTTCAACTACTTTACAGCCCAATCTTCTGCATGTTTACTCTGAAACACTTTCTTCTTTCTTGCATGCAATTTTTAAAAAGTGTACCATATACTGTAGGTTTTTTGTGGGTTTTTTTCTGTACTGTGAAGCCGTGTTCTAAAAGAATTTATTCCTAACGTTTCGCCTGCATCTGTGGCTGGCATCTTCAGAAAAATCCCCACATGCCAACCTGTACCATACACTTTTTATTCTACAGAACCTAAAGGTCCAAAAAGGAGCACTCAATATACAAATGAGAATCCCCCACCTCAAAAAAAATAAAATAAAATAAAATAAAAAAATAAACACATGTCTGAGCAGCACAGTAATGTGCAATGACACTTAAACGTGATATAGAAAGATCAATAATGTAATTCAGAAGCCAATGAAATAATATTGTCTAAATTAAACAACAGAACACTATCAAGGATGGACCACTTGAGCACAGCTCAAAAGAGAATGTCTCATCTTACATACTCACTAGCCACAAATTTCTACTGGTAATGGGATGTGGGCCACTCAAGATCTGAGGGGGTGAGCAATATTGTACTAAAGGTGAATTTTCTTTGTTTTGCTACTATTGATGGTTTCCCGTTTTTACTGACAGGTTTTTGCCAGCTTCTCAAATTGAAAAAAACAAACAAGTTCCTTGAACTTCAAGATCTTGTACTTTAAAAGTAACAAACTAAATATTTTTTTAAAAAATGTAAGTTTGGTTTCTAATTATATTTTGTAAAGTGTACTTTTCTTATGTCACACATGATACTCTTATAACAAACCAAGTTATATATACTGTTATGCCTTTTATGTTCCTAAAATAACCAAGTGACTGTAAAGCCATAGCTCAAACATTTTCCAGGTCTTGGCCTGTGGCCTCAAATACCCACATCTAAGTTGGCCAGACAGGAAATAAAAAACTGACGGAGAGAAGGGATTCTATCAGCAATAACTGAAAAAGAATATGGAATCCTGCCTGGTCGGGTTGGCACGTGGGGATTAACCCAATCATGGTGGCTTGATCCTCCATGCCATCCCGGGAATAAACATCACATCTGAACCAAGCCACAAGGAACTCTTCTCCATACTGAAGTGTGACAAGTACTGGTTATACAGAAAATCTAGAAGCTTTCTTTCCACAACCATCTCAGTTTACAATGGCAAAAAGCTGTAATCAGATTGTACCCCAGGTTCTGATGCACAATGAAGTTTCACTAACATCTGGAGGATTTTTTTAAACTATCCAGATATCAGTGAAACTTAATTATTCTATTATTAAGGAGCAACAAATTCCATTTACACAAAAGTTTTGTTCAGGCATTTGAAATTCATCATGTGGGGAGGGAGACTCTGCTTTTATGTCCCTCGCCAACCCCATCTGACAAGTAAGCCGGGAACCTGTCTGTAGAGAAGAAGCCTGTCAAAAGCCATTGGCTATACCTGGACCAGAGTGCCAAGTCACATGGATAATCAGTGAGCACTCACTACATCGCTCCCCTGAAGACATGCCTGCTACGATCAGACAGAATGGGGAAAGGGAAACAATTGTGGGGCTGGATCAGCATATGCATGGGTTCAAGAAAAGAATACAGATATTCAGGAAAAGAATTCAGAAACAACGTTTGAAAAGTAAACAGAGGGAAACTGCTTCACAGGATAGTAAAAAACACAAATGGTATTGATGCTGTATTAAAAGAAAACAAAATTAGTCTGCTGCTACAAAAGCAGCTTCAGCCTAATACACAGGAATGAACAGTTTATCAGCGTTATATTAAGCAATAGTTTTACAAATTTCAGCACAAATCACTCAGCTGGACTGGTGCTGCCAAACACACGTAACTGATATACTGTTAGCTCCCTATACCAGAAACGGGAGACAAACACAGGAAAGTCCCCACTTTCCTATTGTGCTTGTAGGTAAGTACTCAACAGAATTTGTTTGGCCCCAGTAGAAACAAAATGCTTGTACAGAAAACCTGGAGACTCTGTCCTAGCAAAGCTGTTACTAGGGTCTTTCCACATATTACATGGAAATGAACCTAGGCTTGCCACTAGCATAAACTAGACAAGGAGATGCAGTCAGCTTGACTTTCTAGTCAACTTCCCTGAATGAGGCCCATGTTTCCAAACTACATATTTCAAATATATCCTAAACGCGGATCAAAAAGATGTGAAGCTGCCTTTATGTTCTTAGAATCTAACACAAAAACTGTATTTTTGCATTGTAATACTAAAAAAAGACCTTAGACCATTTTCTGATTTCTAAAAGCAATTATCTTGTTGTACCTAGTATGTTTCATTTGAACAGATGAAAGCAGTTAACATGTTGGCTACTCACTCTTTGGTTAGAAGAGGGCATGACTTGAGTAGGAAGCGGGCCAAAGGAGTGTCTTGGTATATGAGATCAGGAGGGGCAGTCGGACTCTTCAGATTCAGGCAGCGGACAATAATGTAGAGAACAGCAGCTACAGCAGCCAACTTCACCCCATCAAACACTGCCGGCAGCTCAGGGGTTTCCATTAAGGAAGTCATCTTGAAATCTGGAAAAAAGAAAAGCTCAGAAAACTATTTCCAGCAGCCAAAGAATCCTTAACAAAGCAATATAGCAGTGTTTTCTTAAGAAGAGTATGAGAAATGCTTTCAAGTATAAATGTGTTGTTTTTAACTGCTGTGGAGTCAACTGACTTATGGCTACCCCATGAATGAGAGACCTCCAAATCATCCTATCATCAACAGCCCAGCTCAGGTCTTGCAGACTCAGGGCTGTGGCTTCCCTGATTGAGTCCATCCATCTGGAATGCAGTCTTCCTCTTTTCCTACTGCCTTTTAATTTTATCAATCATTACTGTCTTTTCTAGTGAGTTATCTCACAATATGGCCAAAGTACAACAGTCTCAGTTTAGTCATCTTGGCTTCTATGGAGAGTTCAGGCTTGCTTTGCTCTAGGCTCCATTGATTTGCCATTTTAGCTGTCCACAGTATCAGCAGAACTCTGTTGCAACACCACATTTCAAATGAGTGCATTTTCTTCCTGTCAGCTTTCATCACTATCCACCGTTCACAAACATACAGAGAAATGGGAAATATGATGGCATGGACAATCCTAACTTATTCAATGATATATTGTGACACTTCAGGATCTTGTCCAGTTCCTTCATAGCTGCACTTCCAAGTCCTACTCTTCTTCTGATTTCTTGACTGCAGTCTCCATTCTGATTAATGACTGAGCAAAGGTATGGAAAATCTCGAACTATTTCAATGTTTTCATCGCCTACTTTAAAGTTATATAAATCATCTGTAGTCATTATTTTTCTCTTAATCCCTGCTCGGACATGGAAACCCACTGGGTGACCTTGGGCAAGTCGGACTCAGCCTCAGAGGAAGGCAATGGTAAACCTTCTCTGAACAAATCCTGCCAAGAAAACTCTGTGATAGGGTCACTTTAGGGTTGCTGTAAGTTGGAAACAACTTGAAGGCACACAACAACGTTCAACAGTAAACCTGCCTCAGTACAGTTGTCCCTTCACATTCGCGGGGGTTAGGTTCCATAGACCCCCGCGAATGTGAAAATTCCACGAATAATGACAGCCCTCCACCCGCCCTCCCCAAGCGACCCCGAGGCCTCCGGAGGCCTTGCGGTCGCTCTTCCCGGCCGCCCCCCGCCCTCCCTAAGCGACCCCAAGGCCTCCGGAGGCCTTGCGGTCGCTCTTCCTGGCCGCCCCCCGCCCTCCCCAAGCGACCCCGAGGCCTCCGGAGGCCTCACGGTCGCGTTTCCCTGCCGCCCCTTGCCCTCCCCAGGCGACCCCCGAGGCCTCTGGAGGCCTCGCGGTCGCTTTTCCCTGCCGCCCCCGCCCTCCCCAAGCGCCCCCCCCGAGGCCTCCGGAGGCCTCGCAGTCGCTTTTCCCTGCTGCCCCCCCTCCCCAAGCGCCCCCCGAGGCATCCGGAGGCCTCACGGTCGCTTTTCCCGGCTGCCCCCACCCTCCCCAAGCGACCCCGAGGCCTCTGGAGGCCTCTCAGTCGCTTTTCCCGGCCGCCCCCTGCCCTCCCCAAGCGACCCCGAGGCCTCCGGAGGCCCCGTTGTCGCTCCCCTCGCCACTTTCCCTGGACTCCCCTCGCCTCCCCAGCCCTCCCCACTCCCTCCCTAGGCTTTTATGGGGCCTCCGGAGCACCTCCAGGGGCCCCATTAAGGCCTCCACAGCCCTCCCCACCCCGTCCCCAGGCCTTCATGGGGCCTCTGGAGCTCCTCCGGGGCCCCCGTGAAGGCCTCCCCAGCCCCTCCCAGGGCTTTCACGGGGCCTCCGGAGGCCCCGTGTCATGGTTTGGGGGGGGCGGGGGGCCCTCCCAAAACCACGAATAATCAAAACCGCGAATTTCAAGTTCGCGAAAGTGGAGGGACAACTGTAGTTTCTTTCTTGACTTTCTTCAGTAATTGTTTGCTATTTTCTTTGCTATTTTCTGCTAGTAGTACGGTATCATCTTCGTATCTTAAATTGTTGATGACCCTTCCTCCAATTTTCATGCCTCCTTCCTCTGAATCTTATCCTGCTTTACGCATGATATTTTAATTAAACAGATGGGATGATAAAATACAGCCTTGCCTGACTCCCTTGCCAATTGGAAACTATTCTGTTTCTCCGTATTCTCTGTAATAGTAGCCTCCTGTTCTGAATACAGGTCATCAGGACAATCAAATGTAGCAGGATACTCATTTCTTTAAGAGCGATCCATAGCTTTTCATGATCTATACAGTGAGCCCTTGATATCCCCTGGGGCTTGATTCCAGGAACCTCATAATGGATACCAAAATCTGTGGATGCTTACAACCCATTATATACAATGGCACAGTAAAATAATGTCCCTTATATATAAAATAACAAAAACAAGGTTTGCTTTTTGGAATTTTTTTTTTTAATTTTCAAGTCGTGGATGGATGAATTCGTGGATGCAGAATCCGTGGATATGGAGGGCCGACAGTACAATCAAAGGCTTTCCTATAGTCTATAAAGCACAGGGTGATTTTCTTTTGAAATTCTTTGGTACGCTCCATTATTCAGCGTTTTTGTGATATGATCCCTAGAGTTTCTTCATTTCCTGAATCCAGTTTGGCCAACTGGCCTTTCTCACTCCAGATATGGTAAAAGTGTTTGTTGTAGAATTTTGAGCATCACTTTGCTTGCATGGGAAATTAATGTATTGGTCCTGTGAGTACTGCAATCCCTGGTGTCTTCTTTCTTGGGGACTGGAATGTGTATTGAGTTTTTCCAATCTGTGGGCCATTGTTTTGTTTTCTGTATGTATTGACAGATTTTAGTTAGAATTAGAATAGATTCTGTCTCTGTAGATTAAAGTAGCTCTATTGGTATGCCATCTGCTCTTGGTGATTTATTTCTCCCAAGAGCTCTGAGTGCAGCGTCCATCTCATTTTCTAAAACTGGAGGTTCATCTTCGTATGGTTCTTCCTTGAATGAATCTGTCAGCCTTTCTTCTCTTTTATATAGACCAACCCAAACATTTCATGTCTAAAGGTTATAAATTGTCCCGTCAATACTGCAGGATCACTGACGAAAAACCAATTATTCTAATGTATTTTTCTATGTAAAGTCAGCTAACTGCTGTGATATCCAAGAACATAAAGTCCAGTTAAGGAAAGATACAAAATCAAGAGGAACAGAGCATAATACACAAGCATGTTTTTCTAAGCCACACAGGCATAGACTTACAAGAAAACAGGGACTTAATGGTGTTTCAGGAAAGACTCTTTACAAGAAAATTTATCTTGTGACTAGCCTTGAATCTCCTTATTGAACGGAGGTATATGGTTATGTGAGAAGAATCTTTGATACTACTTACTTGTAAGTCAAATTTCATCAGTAATTACAAAATTCTATTAGTAACTGCAATTCTCATTTTAAGCCTTACACATTTCTGCAGAACTCCACCTCACTAATGTAGAGCCTGGTAATGTCTCCTGCCTGAAGACAGTACTGGAAAGATGCCTAGTAGAGAGACTAACATCAAGGGACTGAGCATTTTCACCCCACTGGCACCAAAATACAACCTGAAGACAGGCTGAAACAATGGATGATAAAGACTACGGCCTCTTTCACATTATGCAATTATAACACCTTGATACCATTTTTACTGCCAATGGCTCCATCCTATGGAAACCTGCAATTCTGTGAGGTATTTAGAATTCTCTGCCAGAAAGTCCTAGTTCCTCACCCAACTACAAATCCCAGGATTTTGCAGGATGCAGCCCCACCAGTTAAAGTGGTATTGAAATGCTGTAATTGTTTGGTATGAAAAAATCTGAGTCATAATTAAACTGTGAGTGTTCATGAGGTCTGTAGAGGCCTGCCCATTTTGACCTCAAATCAGAGCTGAGTGAGGGACTAAAATATAAGATCCAGGTGAGAGGAAAGTTGTCCCAGGAGAGCAGTGTGAGTGCCAAACAACAGTTATTTCTTAATTCTTGAGAGTACTATATTCCCTTTGTGGAATGGTGATCTATGTGAATATATTTAGAGTACAGTTGTCCCTTCATATCTGCTGGGATTTGGTTCCAGAATCCCCTGTGGATACCAAAACCCGTGAATACTCAAGTACCATTATATGCAATGACATAGCATAGCAAAACACTGTCCCTTATATAAGATGGCAAAATCAAGGTTTGCTTTTTGCATTATAATTTTTTAAAGAATATTTTCAAGCCGTGAATACTTAGATCCATGGATACCAAATCCGTGGATATGGAGGGAAAATTGTATATTCTTATTTTGTGTCAGGGTTTCATCTCTCCTGTTTAGATTTAAACTGTGAGATTGAGCAGTTTATTTTCACTGTTACTTGTTATCATACATACTAATATTTTAATTGTTTTTTAATTGTTTATCTAGTGATGCAATGCTTAATTATTTCTTTTTTGTTTTTGAAAAGTTGTATTTTCTGCTATGTACTTGATAGGCTGTGAGTCACTTTGCACATATAGATAAGCTGCATACAAACAGAAATGATGAGATCTTGGATGACAAAACAATGCAGAACAATTGGGGGGAGCTGCTTCAAAATATTCTTTTTGTCACCTTTGCAAATGTAATTACTTTTGGTATCAACACAACATTCTACCAGATTATACAGACAGGTCTATAAAAGATGCAGAAAACAAGTATGCAGATGATTTCTCCATAGCTTCCAACTCTGTCTCAATCTGTGTTTTAGCAGGAAAAATGTTGCTAGGTTACGTACCAAAACAACAGCACTCTTCTGCTTGAACTGATCAACAACAATTTGAAGGATGCTCAGGGTAGTCCTTAACAACCCACAAACAACGTATTTTAAGCACATAACTTACCTGTGAGGTGTGCCACTAATTCCTAAATACAGGAAACGCAAGGAATCTTCTAAGCAAATCTCTTGTTCAAGTTCAAATTAGCCTGAAAAATACAAATAGACTGTATATCACTTTACTGGCAACAGTAACAGTCTAATAAAACACAAGCCTTAGTACAGGGACTGCACAGTGCACAAAATCCATCTGCAATACAAGAGGACAGCTGTCTTAAAGCCACTTCACACAAATCAATTATATGGAGACCACTTGAAGGAGTGACCATAATATGGCATCTACATGGAAACAGCCATTACTGTACAGCAACTAACTCACTGCAGACACCTGTGACCACTATGTTTTGCCTCACAATACTGCAAAACAATCTTTATGTTACGTTTATACTATAAAACTGAACAACATAGTAAGTCTGCCCATCGTGAAAAAAAGGTGACACTTTTAAAAGAACCTTTGTAACTATGAACTGTAGGAATCCATTTTAAGCAAATCAGTCACAGTGAAAGGACATGCATGATTCAAACAGCAGTTATCCCAATCTTTTATCTGAAATGGATGTCAAGGGACAATGTTTACTGTCCAAAGATCTCAACCACCTTGTATAAAATGTCTGTCTGAAATAGTAGCAGCTACGTGTGTATGTAACCACAGGAGGGAGGGAATCATACAGTGAAAGATACAAGGGAAGAAGAACACAGACTTGGTTCTAAAACAGTTGCTCTCAACCTTTCATTATCTTAAGGCCTATTGATTGTGGTGTCAAATAACCTGGGTCTGACTACTCTAGAAACGTATGTCTCATCTTCCTCAGGAAATATTTTGTATGTTTACAGGCATTTTGCTATAATAATTATAATATAAAATGATAAAAATGGAAATACATTAAAATTGCAGTAGCATTGTTGGAGTAAATGCAAACAAAATTAATAATTCCATTAGTAGTTAAAAATAGTTATAAAAACCCTGAGTCCCGGCAAGCTTAATTCTGCATGCAATCTACATTATGTGTACTATTGATTGAAACCCCATAAAAGCGTATAAAAACAGACAGTAAGATATATAATGAAAAGTGTTTTATTTGCTACAAGGAAAGACATTGGTCTGCTAAGCCCTCCAGGAATTTCCAACATGTATGTCATCAAACAGACAAGGGTTTTCATGAGATACAGATATAGTACTAATAATAATCTAGATACAATATAACTGAACATAGATACACCCCATTTGTCAAATGCAGGCCTTCGGTTTCCTTTGTTTCCTGCATAAACAAGTAGAATGGCAGGGAAAGTTAGTGCCAAGAAGAACATGAAATTCATCTGATATATTAACAATGGAAAATCCACCCAGGTACATATTTACAAATGGATGGGTAAAACATACCAAATTACCAGAACTTGGAGAAATCAGCATGAACTTTTAACAAGCAAACATCTGGTTAGTTAAAGAGCAGAGACTGGTGTGCCATTAACTGTTGCCAGTTGCACGAGTGGTTCAGGTACTTTAAGGATTCACAAGAACTCTCTCTCACCATCTCTACAGAAAACCATTTAAAAAGATTGCTAATGGGAACCATTAAAACAAGAACGAAAACCAATTAACCAACCCTAGAGTGTGAAATGTTGCATGCCCAGACTCAGGTTTAAACTGAGGAACAGACCAGGGAGGAAGCAGTGGCAATATGCAGATAATTTACATAAAAGAAATTCTGAGGATCTGTCCAGTCAATTGTGCTCATCTGGAAAAAGCAGGAGAAAGAGGCTTCAGGAAAAGGGAACAAATACTATGAGCTTTTAGTACTCTAATTCCTCTGATAAAGACTTTAAAACATCCAACCAGTTTAAGACTTTACCCCAGCTACTGCCCTTTTAAAAATTCCAAAATGGCGAGAAATCTTGATTAAAGAACAGGAATTAGAGCTCAAGGATATTCTTTGGACATCTATATAAATAACTTACTATTCAGAATTTTAGTTACACACTATCTAGCATCACCAACAACCATTATCAGAAAGCACACCAGAGCTCAGTAATGCAATTGCTCAGGACACAATAAACACTAATACTGCAAGAGTCACTATCTCAGAATCAGGACTGTATCACATAATAGGTTGCGCTGGCTTAGTTCCGTGTTTGATCTTCCCTTATCACACAATGTTGTGACTCTCCCATTGTTATACTGCATTTCCCTCGTTATTGGATCATATCTTTTCACTGACAGGAAAAACCTGTCAATGGCTCCAATATCAATGCTGTTCAACTATTGTTTCTAGTGTGTTTGTTTCCTTCTGTTGCAGTTCCAATATTCTGGCAGTCATATGGTGTGAGTAGTAGTAGCATTTCTCCTCTTCTCCCCCTCCCTATTCCCAGGCAGGATGAAGACACTCAATTTCTCTCTCTGGCTTTTCTTCGCAAACTGTCTGTACAAAAAGGACATTACAAGAACAACATTGCTTTTACTCCACTCTCTGGTCTTTATTTTTTATTTTTTCTCTAATTATGCAATTGTACAACTGTAGTGTTTTATCAGCATGCCACAATTAAACAATTACAGCAGTGACCTCATAACATCCATTAAAAACAAACCAAAGCAAAACAAAAACAACTTCAGTTTTCCAGTACATTTACTCCTGTATTCATACATGGAAAAGCAGAAAAAAATGGTAAGTCGCCAGCATGCTGCAATTACGGCAGCACCTTCCATTTGCATGAAATGCCAAAACTGCACAATTGTGGCATTTTAAAAGGGGGGGGGATTGTGCTACATAGGGCAGAAATGGGTAGGAAGGTGGGGTCAAGCAAAGTGATGCAGAAGAATGATTGTGGGAATGTGCATCACTAAAACGGCACCACAGCACTATTGGAGAGAAGCTGTAATGATTACTGTTTCCATACTGGTATGTTACTGTTTGCTTAAATAACATGATTGCTACAAAACAAGCTGGTGTGATAAAAGCCCTAAATTATTCATTAACATGTGGGAATTAGCATGCTTTCTAGCTGGGTTGTTGAATGATGATTTAAGCTATACACAAAATATTCTTTTTTGAAATGCTACAGGTAAAATAGGAAGGAGATGAAGCCTTTTTTCAACAAAAAATATTAAAATTCACTAGCTATCAATTGTAGTTAGCGTGCTGCAATGGTTTGAATGCTAGACTACAACTATGAAGTCCAGAGTTTGAACCCCAGCTCAGCCACGGAAACCCACCAGATGACCTTGGGCAAGTCATACTCTCTCAGCCTCAGAGGAAGGCAAAGGCAAACCTCCTTGAGACAAATCTTGCCAAAAAAATGCCATGATAGATTTGCCTTATAGTTGCCGTTAAGTCAGAAATGACTTGAAAGCACACAAGAAGTTATTAACTTATGAGCGAATTTGACAATGAATACCTCAACTGCCAAGGAGCACTACAAAATTCCACAACCCAGTTATCAAGCTTTTGGAAAACATAGTCTAAATTGAAAGACACATAATATTTTGCTGACATAATAAGACAGATACTTTTTCTGCCTAGGTGTGTGATGACTGTACATTTTAAACTTTTTTCTTATTTTATATAAAAACACAGAAACAACAGCACCCCTGTATCCATGGAGGATTGGTTCCCAGCCCTCCCGCGGATGGTGAACTCCATGGATAATAGCCAATGGCATACCAGGGGGCATCCCGGGAAATGGGGAAGAGATCACTCCCTTCACCCCTGCATCACCATTTTGGCCCTGGGAGTAATCTCCTGGGGAGTGATCCTTGGGGCAAAGGGAGAAGGGAGGGAGATCTCTCCTCCCCTCCCTTTGCCTCCACAGCAACATTTTGGCACTGGGAGTGAACCCGGGGAGCGATGCTGGGGGCAAAGGGAGGAGGGAGGGAGATCTCTCCTCCCCTCCCTTTGACTCTGAGTCAACATTTCTGCCCTGGGACCAAACCCGGGGAGCGATCCTTGGGGGCAAAGTGAGGAGGGAGGGAAATCTTTCCTCCCCTCCCTTCACCCCCGCGTTGCCATTTCCACCAAGGGAGTGATCCTTGGGGCAAATGGAGTAGGGAGGGAGATGTCTCCTCCTCTCCCTTTGTCCCCTACACCGCCATTTCTCTCCTCCTCCCCCATCCACCCCCCCCGCTGTCACCATCCATGAATAACTGAATCCGTGGATGGCGAATCAGCGGATGCAGGAGTACTACTGTAATCACATTATTCTAATTTAGACATCATGCAGGAAAAATTACTCAAACATCTTGCTTCTTTCCCCACCCTTTAAATTGTGTACAATGTAGTCTGATGAAAAGTTCTGGAGAACGTGAAAGTTTTGCTCATTTTTGTGGCAGTTTAGTGCACAGTGACTCTCTTCCACTCATATCCTTCAGTTTAGTGACTCTGACTCTGGAGGTAAAATGTCATAATTACTACTAGCCTTAATCTCACACTTCTGAAGTGTGGACTCCAACATATCTCAAAGACTATCAATCCAAATACTGGAGTAGAAGGAATAATATTCTCAGAGACTCCCTTTCAACACTTACCCCCTTATTTGTACCCTCAAGATACTATTTTGTTCTGTTCAGTGTGGAGGAAGTCAACATATATTAACTATACATAACAGCAGCTAGGTGTAGGGTTGAGGTCAATACCTTTTAGAAACAATACAGGATTTTAAAAGTATAATCTCAAAAAAGAAAAGGGGAGGAAAAAAGAAATATGTAAATAGATTATGAACAAAGAGTGGGCATATATATTAATATAAACTGACAATATTTCCAAAAGTGTATTTTCTTGAAGTTGACATATATAAAATAGATGTTCATGCATGACTGATATCATGCAATGGAACAATGACTCACATACAGGAGGAGTTACTGTAAATGCTACTATCAATTTTCACACGCCTAAAGAGAATGTACAGTTGTCCCTTCGTATCCACGGATTTGGTATTTAAGAAGATTTTAGTATTCACGGAATTTGGTATCCACGGGGGTCCTGGAACCAAACACCAGCAAATATGAAGGGACAACTGTAGTGCTTCCAGTGAGAGGCCTCCTAAAGTTACCAATCCAAAGACACAGACACTCTGCTATTCCATCTCTTCATCCATAACAAATTTTTAGGGTTTAGAACAGAGAGAAAAAAGCAGTAAGAAAACACAGGAGGTTTACAAATAGAAGAAAATACCATATGAACCCCCCCCATCAAACTATTACCCAATTAAAGCATTAATTGGAAACACCCCAGTATAATATAAATCAAACATCCTGGTCTAGATATGTTTCACTATTACAACTATCAGATTATTTTTGCAAGACAAATATGCTAAGCAAACACATTTATTTCTGGCTGTCTTGCTACAAAAAACATTAGAAGAATCCAAGAAAAAGTCTAAAATCCAGCCTTGCCATTGTATGCTTAGGTCATAAGAAAGTATTGCTGGCATTTTGAACACTGTTGTTATATGCCTTCAGGTTGAATCTTACTTATGGCAATTCTATCATTGGGTTTTGGCAGGATTTATTCAGAGGAGTTCTTCCTCTTCAAAGGCTGAGAGAATTGTGACTTGCTCAAGATCACTCAGTGGATTTCCATGGCTAAGTGGAGATTCAGGAGACTATCAGACGCATTAAATATGGTGTTATGAGGAATCGAGGGAATTACTAAGGGGCTTACTTTTCATACGATGTCCTCCTCATCCCGTGCTTGTTCCATGCTGCCCTCATTTCTTCTTATTCACGGCTTAAACTGTGAATAGATTGCCCATTCCGTTTCTATAACGGAACAATGGGCGAGTGAAAAGGGGCCCATTATGCTGGCACAATGCCAGCGTTAGTGGGAGGTCCGTGTCAGAACACTTCCGGATGCAGTTCTCCCTCCAACCTCCCTCTTGGGCCCCTTGATCGCCGCCTGGATCACTTGCTGGATCGTCGTCCCCCCCAATCGCTGCTTGGATCGCCCCCCCCATCCCTGCCTTGATTGCCCCCCCCCACCCCTGCCTGGATCCTTTCCCTCATAGCTGCCTGGATCGGCCTCCACCCCTTCCTGGATTGTTCCCCTCATCACTGCCTGGATCACCCCCCTTTCCTGGATCGTTTCCCTCATCACTGCCTGGATTGCCCCCCCACCCCTGCCTGGATTGTTCCCCTCATCGCTGCCTGGATCACCACTCCATCTCTGATCGGGACAAGGAGGTAAGTGACACCCTTTTTTAAAAAAACCTTCCCCAGGTCACTTGGGGGTTTTAAAAGTGTGTTTTTGCGCTTGTTGTCATTTTTTCTTTTTAGTTTGCATTTTCTTTTGGAATCCCCCCCCCCCGCACTGTTGGAACTCAAACCGGGAAGTGAAAGGGGTTCTGCTCGAGCTCCATTTATGTTAAGCCATGTTTGCAAAAACGTCAGGCCAAACTAGATTTATCAGAGTACCTAAATCACCCGACTAACCCAATTGAGTATTTCATGGACAAAAGGGTCCCCCAAAATTTGTGGGACTTGAGGTGGAGACTCTACCATCAGGTTCTTAATCTGAGGGGAAAGAGACCGTGGACTGCAGAGGATAAGCAGACTTGTCCTAGTCGGAAATATAAAAAAGCTGAGATTTTGAGTGGCATGGCACAAAAGGAGATGATCAGACATTTTGTCCAGGACTGCCTGAGTGCCCAGGAAACATGGGAGGAGGTGGCCCAGGTCCTGGATTGGCCAGATTTGGCACAACAGGCTTGGGAGACAGTGCTTTCAGGGACCGAATCTCCAGAGGGTGTCAGGGGACCCAGAAAGTCAGTGTGGGCCAAAAGAGGAAGAGGAAGGAGTCTGGTTCCGTGGCTGAGAGTTTTTGGAAAGTGCCCTGGTCCACAGTATACCTGGTAAACCTCTATGTGATGTTAGGGTTAGTTTTCCAAAGACAAAGGGAGGTGAAAAGTCAAAATCTGCAGGATGTAAAAGGCACTGCTTATTATGTGAAGAAAGTAATTGAAAATTTAGCTCTGAGTGAAAAAGAGAAATTGCCAAACCATCGTTGGAAAATTTTGGCCGTGGTTTAGTGAGACAACCCCAGCAACAACATAAAAGGATATTTTAAATAAATATATTATTATTATTCTTATTGTATTTTTGTATTATTTTGTATTACTTTTTATTAATCTTTTATTGATCTTTTTCTTTTCCAAATAGGTATAATCGTAATGTGTAAATTATTATAGTGCATTTAAATTAAGAGGAAAAATGTATTAGTGTTAGGATAGAAAGTTTTATTTTTGAAATAGTAAGAAAAGAGGAAATGAATTATTATTATTTTTGCATTATTGTTACGACCTTTTGCAGTCGGGTGTATTTTTCAATAGAATGATCTTATTCCAATTAAAAAATTCCTAATCTCCCCCCCCCCAAATTCCATTCACTCCTGGAGGCTGAGGGGAGGAGGCAGCCACACTTTTAAGGTCGGTCTGAAACGGGAGGGGGGGGTATTGTGCCACAATGGGGACGGGAGGGGGTGGAATATTATATAGCGAGATGGGGATGCCTTTTTAAACATCTGAAACAGGGGGTTATTGTGCCGTAATGGGAACGGGAGGGGGTGGAATATTATATAGAGAAGACGGGGACGCTTTTTAGGACCCCGTCTGATAATCTCCTCAGGCTCTGGTCCCCCAGAGTCCAACACTCAAAGCACTATACCACACTGGCTCTTGAACATGCCTGAATATAAAAGTTTCACAGTTGTATTTATCCAAGTTCTTTAATTTGTATTTTACAACTGGTGACACAGATGTTAAAATATTTGATGCCTATAGCAGTTCAACAGTCAATATCTAACATTAGCTCTATTTAGTTTTTGTTGTATCCTACAACACAAACGGGCAGAAATCATACTATCAGTCTGACTGCTTTGATAATACACCACTTAATACAGTATATACTTTTACACCTGCATATGAAATGACCACGGTTTCTATTTCTATGAGATGGAAGAAAGAAAACCTAGAAGAGGTGACATTCAACACTATATTTTAAACAGAGGTGTCTCTTGTAGATTGACCACTCTTCTACAAGAGTAGTTGTAGCACCTGTCCCCGCAAAGCTGTCTCAGTTAGTGCTACTGTTGCCATACGAAAGAATTAATTGCAGTGCATCTAATAGTTCACCATACAGAGGGACAGGGAGATGATGTCAGAAGGTTAATCTTAAGATGGGCTTGCCTTCAATGTTTTCTTCAGGGCAGGATAGAAAAGACCCTTAGAATTAAAGCATTCTCTGACCAGGAATTTGTTTTATGTAAAGTAACTGAATTGAGCTCGCAAAATCCACTCCTGGTTACCCCAAGCTTTTCATTGGGGCGGGGCAGGGAATAGTATAGCAAATATTAGTGCTATAATTAAATAATGGGAAGGTGGAAATCCTTGATGATATTTTGCAAATCATCCTGGGATCTACTACATCTATCGAGATCCATTTCAAACTGGCTTTAGGACAGGATATGGAGTTGAGACTGCCATGGTTGCTCTGGATGACAACCTTTGCTTGGGGATCCACAGGGGTAGTGTGACCCTGTTGGTGCTTTTTGACCTCTCAGCAGCCTTTGATACAACAGATCATTCCATCCTCTTGGATCGCCTGAGGGGGTTAGGAATTGGAGGCACTGCCTTGCAGTAGTTCGGTTCCTTCCTCTCGGGCAGATCCCAGAGGTGAGGCTAGGGGACAGTTGCTCTACTAGAATAGAGCTTAATTGTGGCATTCCTCAGGGAGCCACCTGTCCCCAATGCTATATAACATCTATATGAAGCTGCTGGGAGAGATCATTCGGAGGCATGGAGCACGGTGTCATCAGTATGCTGATGACACCCAGATATACTTCTCCATGTCTCGGTCATCAGGTTTGACTTCAGATGGCATCTCTCTTCTCAATGATTGTCTTAGGGCAGTAATGGACTGGATGAGGAAAAACAAATTGAGACCGAATCCAGATAAAACGGAGGTACTAACAGTTATGGGCCAGAAACCAGGTCTGGGAATACAACTTTCAATCGTGGATGGAATCACACTCTCCTCCAAGGACTGTGTCCACAATCTGAGGGTGCTCCTGGATCCATCGCTCCAGATGTCTAATCAGGTAAATGCAACGGTCAGGAGTGCATGTTATCAACTTTGGCTGATACGCCAGCTGCGCCCTTTCCTGGAAATCAGGGACCTCGAAACTGTGGTACATGCGCTGGTAACCTCCCGCCTCGACTTCTGTAATGCGCTCTACATGGGGCTACCCTTGTGCTTGACTCGGAAATTTCAACTAGCTCAGAACATGGCAGCCAGGTTGATTTCTGGCATTTCCAGAAGAGAGCATATAACACCTGTGTTAAAAGCTCTCCACTGGCTGCCTATTAGTTTCCGGGCACAGCACAAGGTGTTGGTTATGACCCTTAAAGCCCTACATGGCTTGGGTCCAACTTACCTCCGGGACCGCCTCCTCCTGTACGACCCTCCCTGCGCACTTCGGCCCTCTGGGAGGAATCTGTTACAACCTATGAAAACAAGGCTGTCGGTGACCTCCCAGAGGGCCTTTTCTGCTGCCGTCCCAGATTATGGAATGGCCTGCCAGATGAGATCCATCTTATTACCACCTTAGACAGCTTCAAAAAAGCTGTCAAGATGGATCTTTCCCGGCAGGTCTTTCCCGAATAGTTATCCCGGCCCATAGATTCGGCTGTCTTTTTCCTTGAGTTGCCATTGAACTATTCCATTTTTTCCTCTTTTTAATTATTGTATGTTTTTAATCTTTTCTAATTTAATATTGTTTTAAGGGGTGGGTGGGTTAGGGTACTGATGTAATTATGGAGTTTTTATGCTGTAAGCCGCCCCGATGGCGTTGCTGAGGGGTGGGATAGAAATAAATATTATTATTATTATTATTATTATTACATCTGCCTTCTGCCTATCCATGGTTTAATATGCACATGACAGTACCAAATACTGGTTTGATGATCACCAGCCTCCATTCTACAGAAGTTTCTTTTCATGACTACACAGCATTCTAAGAAAGTTACCTTTGCCATACAAATATTCATCACTAAACCTGTTACGTAATCCAGATAATTACGTGACCTGCATTGCTATTGTGCTTATAGAACAGGAAGCCCAAATGTATTACTGTACAATTAAAATACAAAGACTGTTAGTCACAAGTCAGAACTGGTCACCTATAATGCAGTCAAATAATAACCTCAATTTGAGTTCTTATTTTATACTTCTTAAAATAGTTACCGATTCTTAGCACTGGTCCATTCACAACTGTTTCCAGACAATACAGCTTTGAAATACAGTACATACTTTAAAAGAGAAAGTTCCTATAATTTCCCTCAGACATCCTAAAGTTTCAACATTATTTTTGTTTTTATATCCTCACACCATTTCCCCATGCTATTTCTTCTGTACAGTGTCACAGTACAGTAATTTAAAATTAAACCTCCTGCATGCTGAGAAGAAAAAAATTGGAAGAATGCCAGAAACCAAACACATAATAGTTATGTTAACCTGACCAAGTAACACCTCCCCACACACACCCTTCCCACTTGAAATAAAACTGACATTTATCCACAGCCAACATCTTATAAGTACAATACTAAGCTATCGCAAACTCAGTTATGGAAGTAGCTTTTTTAACCCAAATGGGAAACTCCTCTGTCATTCAATTACCATGTCAAGTATTTATCTGACCCTTAACAAATCTTTAATTTGACCAAAAAATCATATATATGTGTTTATACCCCTAAAAATCTTTAAAGTGTCACACAATAACACTAAAATGCTTAGATTATTGTATCAGGCTCTTTAAGATATGAAGATTTCTGTCCTGTAAACCTTTCCTATTAAGTGCATGGGATAATGAAAAAACAACAATGGACTTTAAGGCAGACTCAACCCGCCTCTTAGGCATGCAAGACTGTTATAATAATAAACCACAATACAATAAGGGAAAATAATAATATTGTGCTTTTTTTAAAAAAATAAGTGGTGGGCAGAGTAGTAACAAAGGATGATTTAACGAATGCACTTATGAAGAAAAGTTTCTGATAGGCTGTTAAAAACAATTATTTGAGGATCAATATATATGAACATGGCCGAAGAGAAAGAGATGTACACCCATTCTACATAAACAAAATGAGCTACTACAGCTGGACTTTGTAGAAGACAACTGGAATGTCAAAGTTCATTCATCTGGTCAAACCCTCTCCTAACACAGGAAAACTACTGCCACAGTAGCTCCGATACAGCAAAATCCAACCTCTGCTTAGAAACTACTACTCTAATGCAGGAGAATCCACTACTTTTAAGTCATGTTTTTCTATACCAGAAAGATGTTTTTCTTAACCGAACATTTAATTAAAATCCTTTTTTTTTTCATTTGAATCCATCGGCTTGCGTCCTACCAAATGAAGCAACCAAGTACAAATGGGTTCTATCATCTATACAACAGCCCTTCTTATTTATTTTACTAAAACATTTCTAGGCTGCTTCTATCACCTTTTCAACATCTTTTTCCAGATACAGAAGCAGCAGGGGGAAAGGGGAAGGGTAGAAGTTACTACATACAAGGGAAAGGGCAGCAAACTTATTGCCATCCAAAGGAAAAAGTGGACGAGAATAAACAAATCCCCACAAAACTGAGAGAAACAGATGCTGAAAGGCAGGGGGCAAATACCAAATCCACCACTGTGGATATAACCTAGGCAGGAGGGTAAAATGAGAAAAATCTCATGACACCAAATGGCGAAGGTGTCCTCCAGAATCCATAAACGTTTTAGAATAAGGGAATAATCTGAAAAGCCACAAAGAAGCTTACAACTCATGTCATAAAGAGAAACAGCAACTGGGAGGACAACAGGTAGGGCAAAGCCTTGAAACTAATTCTGGAAAAAAAAAAAGAACCTTTACAATGGTAAATTAGGAAACATGAAAGAACATAATTATATTATAAGAGTGGGGAGTACAGAAGCAAGGAAACAGCCTATCACAATGTGGCAAATCACACCTCATCTGTCAGGGCTGTCGATAATATTAAAAGACTAATCATATGAAATGCTCTTTAAAATGACTTATTTTGCAAAGTGATCTTGAATACAGTCAAGGGCAGGCCTTACTCTCATTTGTATCCCTCAATTCTATTGCAGGAGCAAGGGCCTACTGCTTCACATCCTTGCTTGTGGGCCTCCCAGAGACATCCAGCAGGCTACTGTTAAAAACATGCTGTTAGACTAGATGGACTTCTAGCCTGGTCCAGGAGTGCTCTTTTTATAGTCTTATGGCACTGGGGGGCGGGGAGGAAGAGATACTGACTCCATCTTAAGTAACATTCTTGATTACTTCAATGTGTGCGAGGGAGGGTGGGCATCTAGAAGGGCATCACCCTGCAGGACAAGTAGTTTTAACACAGGTTATCTGGTATTTCTATCTTAATCTTCTACTGAAACAACACTTAATAAGGTGGAATACTAGGTACAAAATGGGGAGGTGTAAAAAGTAACCATAAAATATTATGGCACTGTCTCCCTCTCTGTATATGCACGCACATAAATACACATATAAAATAAATATAGACAGACATGGATATCAATACATGACAGCTGTCATATTTTACCAGTGTTTTTCATGCCTCCTCATCACCTTCCGTTACTGTTAATATCCCAACTCAATGTAGGTAGGTAGGTGGGGGGGGGAGGGAGAGGGAGAGAAAGAAAGAGATTGAGAGAGATGTAATGAGCAAAACATTTTGGCTTCGGCTTTCTTCAGCTGCTACAGATGATAAAGATGAAACTTTTATCTTCTTTAGCAGCTGAAGGTGGAAGCCACAATGTTTTGCTCATTTTGTATTTTTTAATTCTGTTTTGTCATCCCTTCAATATGTGTGTGTGTATTTTATTCGAGTAATTAACTGAATCCTTCTAGGATCCAGGACAAACTTGGGTGATGTGTTGTTTGTTTTTTTCATCACTCTTCACACATACACATATAAAACAAAATAAAAATAAAATGGCGGGTGAAGTGTGGGGGGGAAGAATTATAAAGGGAAGAAGAAAAATATGGTGCATTTGGAAGAGAACTACAAATGCAACTCCCTCATCCCTGCAGAGAATGATGGATAGGAAATGAACTTGATGGTGAAAGAGGAAATAAATAAGAGAGAATGGCTGAAAGGGGGGGAAGGACACAAAATCACCTCCTCGATATTATCATCCATGTATGGATGGAGGGGAGGGGGGTGGCAGTGGAACTCTATGGGCGAGGATGGAAGCTCACCCTTCGTCTGTTCTCCTTTTCTCCCTTTAATTCTGTCTCTTCCCACGATGCCCACATCCACCTCTCCTGAGGGGTGGGGAGCGGGGAGATAATTGGAAGATGTGTGTAACGCAGCACGATGGAAAGAACCATCAACCTTCATCTGTCATTTACAAAATAGATAAATGCATGTCTTCAAAGGCAGCTTTTGGTCTCACAGTTCTGCAAGTAGTGTTATAAGAACAACAGAGGTATCCACCCTATTGGGAAAGTCGCTTTGGCAAATCCCAATTGTGTGGATTGTTCTGACCATGGGCCATCCAGAGAATGAGGGGATTGGTACTTACCAGTGAATATTCATTCTTGGATGGCCCAGAGGAACAATCCACTCCTGCCCTAAAGTTGGAAGGAGTATTAACTGTGAAACATTTATACCAGAAATATGTTTTTCCTTAACCTAACATTTAGTTAAAATCCCCCTTCTTGTCATTTGAACCCATTGGGTTAAAATCCTCCTTCTCATTTGAACCCATTGGGCTAAAAATCCTCTTCCTTGTCATTTGAATCCATTGGGTTAAAAAATCCTCCTTCTCATTTGAGCTAATTGGGCTAAAAATCCTTCTTCTTCTCATTTGAACCCATTGGGCTAAAAATCCTTTTTGTAATCTGAATCCATTGGGCTAAAAATCCTCCTTCTTGTCATCTGAAGCCATTAGGTTAAAAATCCTCTTCCTTACAATTTGAACCCACTGGGTTAAAAATCCTCCTTCCTGTCATTTGAACCCATTGGCTTGTGTCCTCCCAACTGAAGCAACAAAGTACAAATGGGTTTTCATCATCTATATAACAAGCCCTTAAGACAAGTTACCTGGGATTTCTACCTTAATGGTCTACTGAAACCACACTTAATAAGGTGGAATACCAGGTACAAAATGGGAAGGTGTAAAAAGTACTCATAAAATATTATGGCACTGACACCCTCTCTGTATATGCACGCACACAAAATAATAATAATAATAACGTTTATTTATAACGCACTTTTCACAATATGAGTAGTACTGTAATTGTGAAACGTTAAAAAAAAGAGAAAGAGAAAGGCACAGTGAGAATGATAGAGAATAATGAAAGAATTTGACCGAAGGAACGCAAATGACAGGAAAAGTGCAGCAGCTTACAGTTTGGGAATTAAACTGAGGGAAAGGCTCGCGAGTGACGGTTTTTAACGGTTATGGAACGTTCGGATTTCGAACTCCAGCCAATGCCGGGGAGAGGAGGGGGGAGAAGAAAATCCCCGGATGTTTGGGGAGGGGTCGCCTCTTGGCGGCCGTCCAGGTTGGGAGAATACCTCAGCTCCTATCCAGCCCCATCCGTCCTGAAGGCGACAGAATACACACCCTCGCCCGCCCTGAACCCCGGCCCCATGTCCCCCCTCACCTGCTTAGGCCCCACTTGGGCGCTGCCGCCGCTTCCTTCCTCAACAGCGAGGCCCATCGAGATACACCGCCAAAGCTCCCGGCTCACAGACCCGTTCTCACAGCCGACTGCCCCCTCCTCCCCGCTCTGTCATCCCATTGGCGCCTGACTCTGTCACTCTTCATTACAGGGTTTTCTATTGGACGTCGGCTCCGGCTCAAACTGAGGGAGGGGCGAAGGGTTCCGCCCCTCCCACAGCCGTCGGGCATAAAAAAAAAGCCAGAGAGTGAAGAGCTATGGTGAGCTATTGGCTCCTTATGACGCAGTTGGGCGGGGCTTCAAGGCGCCATTGGTTGAGATAGCTTGTCAGTCAGGATTGGAGGCGGTGGTGAATCGCGCCGGCGCTTAAAGAAAGGGGTGGGAGGGGAAATTCCAGAAGGAGGAAGAAGTGGGCGGGGACAAAGAGGGGCTGGAGCTGGTGGGTGGGGCTGAGTCACGTGGTTTTGCAGAGATGCCTTCAATGCTGGGCTTCTGGCAGGACTGGACTGCAATTAATTCTGGTTCCCCTTCAGGAAATAATGTTGAAATGTGCTCTTGATGACTTTGTTCCTAGCAAGGGGGATTGTCAAATTTCCTGAGGAGAAATGGGTTGTGACACTTTACAGTAAAAAAAACAAAACAAAACACCCCCCCCCAAAAAAAAAACACTTAAAAAGAGGACATTTACAGAAACCTCATCCACATTAAAAATTTAGCCAAAATAAAAAATGATTTGCTGGGGGGGGTATGTGTCCTCCTAGAGCAGTGGTTCTTAACCTGTGGTCTCGGAACCCCAAGGGGGCTGCAATGTCCTCACGGGGGTCTGCGAAGGCTTGAAGGCTGCTTGTGCCTGCAGTGAAGTGACCATGTGGAAGGAGCCAAGGCGAAGGCTGGCTGGCTTGGCTTGCACATTGCCATTCAATCTGCTATAGCAACAGACTTGCAGGAAGATGCAGGAGAAAAGTCTTCCCTCTGCCGCCAGTGTCTCTGAGGGAAGGTTTCATGGATGGTGTAATTGTATTACTACTACTATTATTATTACTGTTATTATTATTATTACAGTTGCCTTTCCATATCCACGGATTTGGTATCCATGGGTTTAAGTATTTACAGCTTGAAAATATTCTTTAAAAAATAATAATCAAAAAGCAAACCTTGATTTTGTCATCTTATATAAGGGACACTATTTTGCTATGCCTTTGCATATAATGGAGCTTGAGTATTCACGGATTTTGGTATCCATGGGGGGGGTCCTGGAACCAAACCCCAGCGAACATGAAGGGACAACTGTATTATTATGTATGATGATGATAATGATGATGATGGTTTTAAATATTAAGTTAAGTCTTGGGGTCTGCAGCAACAAAACATGTTTAAAGAGGGTCCCTGGTAAAGAAAAGGTTAAGAACCACTGTCCTAGACTGACCAACTCTCCCTTATTCCCTGGGATCTCCCTTATTCAAGCTATTTTTTTGATTACTGCTTCTTGACTCAAATTTAGTACAGCCAAATAAATTTGCTTTTTAAGACTATATTTGATCCATTTTCCTTCCTTGCTTTTAAAGCTGGAGACTTGAATGGAAAACCTAAAGAAATTGGTATTGTGAGCTATACAAAACCGGTGTGTGTAGTGATTAGTGCAGGGATGGGGTTTAGAAAGTCCCCACTAGATCACTATACTCAGTGGCTAACAGTAGAACATGCCACTTTCTTTAAACCTGACCTACCTCATAGGGTAGTTATGAGGTAAAGTAAGGAGAACAGAGAGTCATGTACCATCTTCAACTCAGGACTGGTTTAAGGAATTTTGGGGTCCCCTCAATGCTTTATATTTGCGGGGGGGATATATGTTTATCTCAGGTTAATGTAACCTTACTCAGCGTAAGCTATTCATAGTACAAGATATTCAGATTATTACCGTATATTCCGGCGCATAAGACGACTTTTGAGCACTCAAAAGTGCCCTCCAAAATCGACAGTCGTCTTATACGCCGGATATACTTTGCTTCACCTGCCTGCCTATCACCTGCCTCTTCGCAAACGGAGCAAAGAGTCAGGAGATGAGGCAGGGGGGTGAAGCAAAGTGCTCCTCCCTGCCCCCCGCTCACCCTCCGCGCATCCACCCCCCCTCCCTGCCCCCCGCCCACCCCCCGCACATCCATCCCCCCTGCCGAAAGCTGCGGAATCGCAGCTTTCGGGAGAGGGGGTGGCTGGAAAGCCCCCTCCTCCCTCCCCCCGCCCATCCAGCCCCCCTGCCGAAAGCCGCGGAATCACGGCTTTCGGGAGGTGGGGTGGCTGGGAAGCCCCCTCCTCCCTGCCCCCCACCCACCCTCAGCCCAGCCATCCCCCTTGCCCAAAGCCGCGCTTTGGAGAGGGGGGGTGGCTGCAAAGCTCCCTCCCTCCAGCCACCCCACCCCCCTCCGCCCAGCCACCCCCTTCCCCAAAGCCGCGCTTTGGAGAGGGGGGGTGGCTGCGAAGCCCCCTCCGCCCATCCACCCATCCACCCTCCGCCCAGCCACCCCCCTTCCCCAAAGCCGCGCTTTGGAGAGGGGTGTGGCTGCGAAGCCCCCTCCGCCCATCCACCCATTCACCCTCCGCCTACCCACCCCCCTTCCCCAAAGCTGCGCTTTGGAGAGGGGGGTGGCTGCGAAGCCTCCTCCCTCCACCCCCCCCCCAGCCAGCTGGTCATCCCGCATTCCCCAACCCACCAGGAGACTGGGCAGCCTCCTGTGGGTTGGGGAATCGCGGGTGGAGGGAGCCCAGAAGGAGGGATGGGGCTGTGGAGTTAAATCCCTAGATTCGCTCCCTCTCCCTTGACGGTGGGGAGAGGGGGTGAATCCCGGGGTTTGGCTTCACGGCCCCGCGTCCTCCCTATGGAGCCAAACAGGGCATGTTCGCCCCTTCTCCCCACCTTCCTTGAAGGTGGGGAGAGGGGGCGAATCTAGGGGTTTGCCGCGGCCGCCCCCGCTTCCCCCGCCTTGGTCCCCTTCGGAAGAGCCAAGACGGAGGGAAGGGGGCTGCTGAGGCAAACTGGGCATTTTCACCCCTTTCTTCCACCTTCGAGTCCAGTTTGACTGGAAGGTTGAAGAGAGGGGCGAATGTTGCCCTGCCAGCTGATCCTGTTCGCTTTCCCAACTCACGAGGAGATCTTCATGAGTTGGGAAACAAAGAGGATCAGCAGGCAAGGCTCCCCCAGCCAGCCAAATTGGTGGTGGTGGTGGTCTTATCTGGCGAATATATGCCTAGGCCTAGATTTTTGGCTGGAAATTGGGGTGGTGGTCTTATACGCCCAGTTGTCTTATACGCTGGAATATACGGTACTAAAAATGTTTTTGCAGGAGGAGGGTTACTATGGGGGTGCCCACAATGATGGGCCCCCCTGTGGATGCTGACACCACTGGTGCCTTAAACTGGCCCTGCTTCAACTCATGAGAGGATAGGGAGAAAATCAAGACAGCAAACAAAATAAATGCAGAATAAAGTGCTTTGTTTTCCCCAGTACGTTAACAGTACCCTGTTCGATTTCTTCTTGTATCTGCATGTCTCCAGACACATTACTCTGGTCTTGAGGTATTGTTATGTCATCTCAGTCATGTGGGAATTGGCCCTTTAGGCTGACTCTTGAGCTTATGATTTGGGTGTAAGCCTGAGATCCTGTTTGATGTGAGCTTTTTTGCTTAGTTATGTAACTTTGCATCACATAATTATGAGGTCTTTGAACTTCATGATCCATAGCCTAAGATTATACTCCAGAAAGTGCTAGTCTGAGTAGCTTTCTGCAGTGTCTGGAGGATGGGTGGAGTTCCACAGATCCTTTTTGTGAGGCCCTATGAGTCATCCTGCCAGGTCTCTTTAAGTACATCTGCTCAGTCCTTGCACATGGCAGCTCATGTGTTTATGAAACAGCTCTTGTCCAATGGTGCTCAAGTCTCCTCCTCTGTGTGCGAAGCCAGCCTGTAGGCTGCATTGAGAGGCTGGTCCTAACAGCATAAGCAAGTCCCTTGTCATGATTCCTTCTATGTACAAACTCGTGCATGCAGAAACCTTGAAGTGAAGACAGCTGCTCTAAGCTGAATGCCAATGAGATCAGAACACCACCCTTTCTGTTCCTGTTTCAGTACAAATACAATGCTGTAGGCTACCACAAAAAGTTGCCCTTGCTCCCCCACCTTTAGCTTCTCCTTTCCATGTCACATGGCATATTACAAGTGACATTTTAAAAAGTAGACACATCAGAGCAAAGAGTATTCTGAGAGGTCAGGGCACGCTAAGACAGAACAATGTGCCCTTGTCCTGTACATTTGTGCTGACCTGCAATTCACTCACTGGCAATCACACAATCCTCTCACACCCCAAACTGCTGTGCCTTTGAATTCACTTCCCTCACTTATACTATATTCGTAACCAGGTGGAGTTCTAATATGCAACACCTTTCACCAGAATAAATGCCAACATAATTTTATAATTGGAATTATTTTTTCCAAAAGTAAAACAGAAGCAAAGATGAATGAAATAACTTGCCACTGTTTTTACACAGAAAGAAAACAGAGGAGCCATATTGCTTAGATGATGAGTGGCACAAAGTAAAAAAATCTGTGCTATTTACAATATAATCATCATATACATGTTTACTCAGAAGAAAAGGTCCTCCAAATTACCGGCGGGGGGAACTTCTTGGTGGCCCAGAGCTGGAAGGAGTGAAACATTGGTTGGGCACTATCTTCTCCTTGAACTTAACAGGCTTTGGGGAAACAGCCATAATACCAGCCAATAGCAAATAGCCTATTGACAGGCAGAAGCAGGACTCTTTGGAGATTTTCAAATGGGGCCAAATGCCCCGTTCCTGCCCTGCAAGCCCCAATCCTGTTCCTGCCGTGGAATAAAGGTAAAATATTCAAACACTTACCTTTATTCCGCAGCAGGAATGTCCTCCCTCTCCCCATGCTGGCCAACTGTAAATGCAGCCATCATAAAGCTGTCAAAAATACAATCAAAGCACATAAAAAAAGCAAAAACAAAAATTACAAGTAACCCGGGGAGTGGGGGAAGGGTGCAACTTACCTGGATGTCCCGTTCGTGGCTGGAAGTGCTCAGACCGGACCTCCTCCCCCATGCCTGTCATCTTGGAACAGGGACAGGGCTCCTTTTCCCACATCCCTGATTCGTTTGCGAAGAAAGCCAGAGAGAGGATTCCATGACAGACACGGAAGGGGTGTTCTATTCACAATGTTTCATCGTGAATAGAGTACTCCAGGAGCAAGATGGGAGCAGAATGGAAGGGGTCAATGTTGTCCGAAAGGGAGCCCCTTTCTCAACCCTGTTCCATGCCTGCCCCGGGAATATTGGCCCCATCTGAAAATCTCCTTTGTGATCTACAGCTTCACTCAGATCCACCCTTGTACCTAGGGTTATCAGTTCAGGACCGGCCCCAGATGATGTAATTAAGTGTTATGCATTAAGCAGCAACCACAGATGCTCACAGTTTTAAAAAATTAAAAAGATAGATAAACCATCTCCATAAAAAGCACCTTAAGAAGTAGATTGCATAAAAATACATCTGAAGAAATAGGCTGAACTTCACAAATTAATTTGGAAATTAATTAGCTAAAGGCTTGTTCCTTGATCAGAGTGAAATGAGGAGAAACTATTCCTTCTCACCTACTTAGGGAGATGGGATAAGGAACATTTAATCTAGTCTGCTTGCTTCTAGCCAGAAGGTAGATGCTGAGCAGGGGGTGAACCCTGGCACCACAATGACTGGGAGGGAAGGAGGAAGCTAACTAAGTAAACAGAAAGAACACCTGGTGAGCCCTTGTAAATTACAGCAACAAATCAATGAAACCTTGCAAATAGGAACAAGATGCTGTTCTGCTAGGCAGGTGGAAATCTGCACACAGCCCTTTTCTCTTGCCCAGAGCTGAGTTCACCAAACTGGAAAATTTATACTCTGGCCTCCTGCCTAGAGATAACCCATGGAAACTGGACACACAGGGACAGGTCTTGAGATCTGGCAATCCTACCTGTACCATTAAAAGGGGCTCCAGGTAACAGCTTCAGAGCAGCTTCCCACCCACCCTTCCTCAAATTGATCATTTGGTCAACTGTACTGCTATAGGTGCTAAGCAAAGGTGCAATAAGATCCCTTTGTTTACTGATATTCTAGACTAACACTGCTATAGGTGCTGTATATTACAGATGAAGGAACTGGCAAAACCACCTGTGTACTCCTTGCTTAAGAAAACCCTTATTCATGGGGCCACCATAAGTTGACAGGCGACTTGGAGGCATACACACTGCCTACAGGCTAATGTTTTGCATACCTTTTAACTGTCCCAATTTGACAGGGACAGTAGTGATTAATCCTTTGCCATCCTACTTTTCTGGTTACTTTTAAAAAGTCTAAGTTTTGCTCTTTTCCCACTTTCCCCCCTTTGTCCCCAGCTTACTTCAGATGGCGCAAACTAAGTTCAAAAGTGTAAAAGTAGCTCGGATTAAATTAATTCATCAGGGGGAGAGGGGGCAGAATCTTGCCCTTTTCTATAAAATCAGGCAAAAGCGAATGCCTGCAACCTCTCTTAGCTTGTACATTCTTCCTCATTCTTAACATTTGCCATCTTAACCACGCCCTGGTGTGGTCAAGGTATGCTTTTGTTTGGCATGTGTTATATATGTTGGGTGGCTATAGTGCTTTGCTGGAGCATGTTAGCATGTTTTGATCTTGAACTGTCTCAATTTGGACATGGGAAGTAATTCTGCTTTTGGAGAGATGGGGCCGGGGTGCCTGCCATGTGCAGTTCATGGGTCCCTTTACATTGGGGATATAGGCAACTAGGTTCACACCTACGTTGGAGGAAATGCTTGGCTCTGCCTTGCTCTCAGGTGTCAGGGAAACCCACAAGGGGCTCTTGCCCATGTGGAACCCCACATCAGTCATTCCAGGTCTAACCAGCAGACAGGCTCTGTCAGTTGGCAGGTGGGTTGGTCAATGTTTGGATACACAGAATCATAGAGTTGGAAGAGACCACAAGGGCCATCCAGTCCAACCCCCTGCCATGCAGGAATACACAGTCAAAGCATTCCTAACAGATGGCCATCCAGCCTCTCTTTAAAAACCTCCTAAGAAGGAGACTCCACAACAGATGCCCATCCAGCCTCTGTTTAAAAACCTCCTAAGAAGGAGACTCCACCATGCTCTGAGGCAGTGTATTCTACTTCTGAACAGGCCAAGACATCCCAGGCCAAGACTCTTCAACTGAAACCAATAAAGCTGTGGCTTGTTTACAATTCCAGCTTCCACCCCTCTCCCACCCCAATAATCTGGAGGACCTTTTCTTCTGAGTAAACGTGTATATGGGGATTATATTGTAAATAGCACAGATTTGTGCCACTCATCATCTAAGCAGCATGGCTCCTATATTTTCTTTCTCTGTAAAAATTGTGACAAGTTATTTCATTCATCTCTGCTTCCATTTTTGAAAAAAATAAGAATTCTGATTATTAAACTGTGTTTGCATTTATAGATTTTCCTTGGGTTTTTTCCAGGTTGTGAGGCCATGTTCTGGAAGAGTTTCATTCTGACGTTTCGCCTGCATCTGTGGCTGGCATCTTCAGATTTATGGCAAATGTGTTTGCATTTGTTTAATCTGGCCAAGTAGAACTTAACACTTTTATCACTGGACCCATAAGTAAGTTGCATTGAGTTCAGTGGGACTTAAGTCTCCAATTCTGCTGCCTCCCCCGCAACTATGGAACTATCCTTAAAATACCTGTAGCTTGAATATTTTATTCTATCAGTGAATCTGAAGAAGTGAATTGAAATCCACAAAAGCTCATACTAAAATATAAAGTATTTCATTTTAATGGAGCCACAAAATTGCTCCCTGCCCCTCCTTTCTTTTAAAATCTTCTAAAATTTTCTTCTAAAATTTGAATCAGACTGTCATGACTATCTCTTTTAACTTACTGTTAAGCATTTATAAGACTGCAGCTGAATTTTAGTTAAAATATTAGAAGGAAAAGATTCTCAGTGATGAGGGTTTTTTTGTTTTGAAACTTCCTCAAGGGAAGAAAGAAAAATGGGCATGTCGCTGGGGAATTGTGATCTGATTCATGCTTCTATACTTTGACTTCTAGTTCTTCCTTTTCATCAGCTATTTTTGGATAAATAGCTGATGAAAGGAATGCCTCTTGACTTTAAAGAAAAACATTTCCATGACACGCAACAGGAATTTCTATGCTAAACATTTGGGCAGTGACTCAAAATTCTTCTTTCTCCACAGCTTACTATAATTGATTGTGTGGTCTTTTATAAAAAGATGCAGTACTTTTCAAGCACTAAGAAAAGTCATTATTACAACTGGTGAAAGGTGCTCACAACAAATCAGAAGTAGTGACTGAGCTTAATGTCTCCCATTCTCATCCCAGATGAAGACTGAGAAGGAGATGGGTTGTGGGGGAGGGAAAGGAGATTTTTTTGAAATCCTATTTATGTCTACAGCCTTTGGGCCTTCCTTTATCCAGTAGTAAAATGAAGTCTTCAGTGGTCCAATCTTCTCAGATACTTTAATGTTCAGGAGCGATGGTTCTGTAATGATTGTTACCTGCCCTGACATCCCCGCAACTCTTTTAATAATTCATCAATTGGCTAAATTTCATATATTGGCTTATTATTGGCACTCCATGTGCTTGGCATGCCCGGGTAAGGATTAAGTGAACCCACCCCCCCCCGGAAATGATACGTTAGGGAGGAAATGGGCTAATTCTCCTGGATATATATAGAAATTAGTCATTCAACAATCCTATCAAGGTAGCTGGACACTCTTTGTCTGCAAAACTGGTCTTTCCTCACCTCTCCCAAAATCAATAGAAGTTTGTCTGAGATCCATCAATTTTAATGTTTCAGCCATTTCTGATTATTAACACATCTGGAGAATCCATTGTTTAACCTTGGGAAACTCCGGGAGACCTTGTATTCTACTCAAACTCACCCCTTCAGGGGGAATATTGAATATGAATATCACCCTAAAATACAGCCAAAGTGTACGCAGATCCCCTTCCTCCTGTCACTCCATCAATCTGTGTCACCAGGGTTGCTGCGTCTACACAAATCTCTGCTAGCCAGACAGATATAGTATAGCCTATCATCCTGAACTCTATTCCTCTGTGCCAATACTTCCTACTTTCTTTGTTAGCCTAGTGTGAGTGCTTGAAGCCTGAGTGTATGCATGTGTGTGTTCCTGTCGTGATGGAGTTCCCATCATCCATAAAAGCATTTTTATTATGTATTTATTTATTCATTTATTTATTTATACCCTGCTCTTCATCCACAAGGCTATCAGAGCAGCTTACAAATTGTTTTAAGCAATAGCAATTTATACATCTACACCTCTGAGACTGGAGTCAGTATTTATGAAAGTGGAGGCCAGAGTGTGGGTGACCATACTCAGCTACTGGCTCAGACTATCCCTCTTTCCCACTGGCCTTGCTCCACTAACCATAAGTGATGATTTCCAATCCAGCTGGAAACAGACAGTGATGACTAAAATTTCAACACTGGGCCTTTCTCCAGATCTTCTGCTTAGCCTGGGATATGATAGGGCGAAAGCTACTATCAAACAACGGGTAGCAGATATAGAGCGACAACTGGATCTAGCCAGTACTCCAACCTTCATTGCTAGTGACTCCAATAGATATCTGGCCTCTCCTTTGGCATGCTTATCAACACTTGAAATACCTAAACATCCAAGGGCCTTTACTCTTGCACGGTGTCGTGCCCTCCCTTCAGTTGTCCTTGAAGGCCGATACAAGAAGATCCCCTTCTCAGACAGACTGTGCCCCTGCAACTCAGGCCAAATAGAAACAACAGAGCATGTATTACTCCAGTGCTCATACTACAGGGACATACGTCTCAGCCTAATTTCACCCCTGTTGCATAAATATCAAGGGCACACTGGACAATTCTACATAAACTTGTTGCTTTCAGACACCAACCCAGGAACAACTTATAATGTTGCCAGATTCTGCGTAGCTGCGGTTAAAATACAACAGACAATGTCCTCAACAGTAGAATAGTATCAACCTAGTCTTGTTATACTGGAGCTAACATTTTAAATACTGCTTTTATCCTGTTTTTATCCTGTGTTTTTACCTTTACTCTGTATCCCTTTTACCTGTGCTGGTCTATGACCGTAATAAAGTTTCTATTCTATTCTATTCTATTCATCTACACGGCATTAAGCAGTTTCCAATGTGTGTTAGCCAATTGCCCCCACAAGCCAGGTACTCATTTTACCGACCTACGAAAGGATATTTTTTATTTAATCTCCTGGCTTGGAGTCTCATCAGTGAGTCCTGGTATACATAGGTCAAAAGGTCCCGCTGTTACCTGGCCTCTCGCTGCCATCTTGAGCTAATTAGAATTCGCCATATTAAAATTCAGACATTAGTGGGCTCCCCACAGACCCCATGCAACATAATAACATAATAAGATCCAGGTGGATGACTGTCCAGAAAGCGACTAGGTGCCAGCAAAGTATGAACAGCACTAGTCTGGGAAGGGAGCCAACTGTTAATTAGCTCACAGGAATGCAAACACAGTCAAAGATTTATTCCAGTAACACAGTCCAAAGGGTCAGAGGCTTACGACAACCAGGCACCTTGGTCCAAAGCAGTCTGAGGGTCAACAGGAGCAGGCAGCAGAGTAGTCAGGGACAGTCCAAGGTCTAAGCACGACTCAGGGTAACAGAAGTCAAGATAACTGGAATCCAGGCACCAAAGTCAGCAGGAAGCTTTCACCTGGAAGATCAGTTGATCTCTGACAAAGCCCTCATCGCCTCTCCCAGCATATATAAAGCAATTAAAGCTTTGTCAGGTGTTTGTTAATGAGCAGGTTTTTCTCATAAAGTCTCAGAGACTTCCTTTGAGCTTCCTTTTGAGCTCGCTGCTGGGTATACGATGGTGGAGGTAAGTCCCTCTCTTCTTCTTCGTCAACCTACTCGGACCACACACACACACACGGTAATGGCGGTGTGTAAATGGTGAGGAGAGAGAGAATTAAAATGCCATAATATAGACAGTGATAATTATGTTACTAACAGTTGTTAGGTGATTACACAAACATACTTACATTGTTACCACATTGGTAATTGGTGCTGATATCATTATTAATTTCATCACGTTTGTATCCATCCTTTTAATCACAGGTGCTCATGGCTGAGTATATGGTGTTTTTTAAAAAATGCTCATAACAATCCTGTGAGGTAGTTAATGCATAGAAACAATTGCTAGTTCAAGGTCACCCAATGCATTTCCTGCTAGGCAGTAAAATATATGATGTGCATAAATGCACACGTTAATGCAGTAATGCCAATTTCATTTTTAGAAAGGCAACTTCTGAGGGGTGAATGAATATGGAACATCAGAAGAAAAACAGATGCTTAACCTGTTCTTTGCCTATAATTTGCCTCTGCCAAATCATCACAAGTAGGTTAAACATGCATGTTTACTACCACAACCTGTGTTAATGCCTATTGGGGAACAGCTTAGATGGGAAAGCATCTCAATTGTTGACCAGTGGTTTATTTTCATAGAGCTTGTCTAAATGGTGAAAATACTCCTCATAGAATTTGAGGAGAATACATTTTGTCCCAATGAGATCCTGCATCAATTTGCCGTATTTGGAAGGAGGGGGGCAAATACTCCATATATTCTGCAGGGAAACCCTTTGTGGCTTTCCCTGGAGTTTTTAAAAAACAGTGTGTGAAATGGGCATTCCTGCTCATTGGGAAAAGCCACGTGAATTGATGTACTTTCTTGATATGAGCAGAAGTAGGAAGATGATTGGTCGGATGTGCTCAGGGGGCAGAGCTTGCTGGCAAGACAAGTGCCTGGAACTGCCATTTTGGAGTTTTGCCATAGCGACCATGCACTATGGCGAGAAAATAACCTCTTTTTTTGTTTGCTTCTTTGTTAAAGCAGAAGGCTGTACTTTCGCACCTTGAATGTGTTTTTTTAAAAAACTGTTCGGTGGCGGCAATTTGAAGCAAATAAAAATGTGACTAATTCACTTATGCCTGCCATCTTGATTCACAGACATGCCTGTTTGAACAGCGAAAGTGATCTTCAAAAAAACCCAAGAATGTTGAGACAAACAGAAGCTGCTGCAAATTGGCATTACTGCATACCAGTCCACATATTGCTTCTTACAGATGAGCCCCAAGAAAAACACTGTAACCAGGGCTTTAGATATTGGTTTTAATGATCAGTATTTTCTATAGAAAAATGCCAGATAATATCCATAGTTCGACAATACTTTTATTAGGACCAGATAAAATGCCACCAAAGTGTGCAAATACAACCCCTATGCTGCTGCTTTGGCCCAGTGGGCCAAACCCTAAGGAAGGGACTGTATTTGGTGAAGGAGAGGAACAGAACTAGAGCTGGAGCAAAGTTGCAGTTGCCAGGGCTAAGGAGTAGGCCCGTTCCATTTTGGAAAAGTAATGAGACTTTTGGTTGAGAAAGGAAGGGGCAAAACCACCTCTGAGTATTCCTTGCCTAATAAAATCCCATGGAAATCCATAGTCACCACAAGTTGACAGGTGACCTATATGCATATACACACACATTTAGGAGAGAAAAAAGGGGTAAATTCCTCATAGTGCAATTTCTGTATTGCATTTGCTTCTATTTTATAACTGGGCTCCAATTTTGTACTTCTTTCTGGGTTCTGTGGGGCCAACTACAATTTAATATTGTGAACACAACTGCACTTTAAGAGCCTTACCAAACTCCACAGAAAAGCGAAAAAGCAGCAGGCATGTTACATCTTTCCTGCTGCCTTCCTGCATGGTGTCATTGTTTTTTTCATTCTGGTCTCCCAAGGGACTGAGGTAAAACCTGCCTTTTTGCTAACCAGAAAAACCCATTTGCAAAAAGGCACAGTTTTAACTTTGTCCCCCATGGGACTGGAACAAAAGGATGCTGAAAGGACCCAACGTCATGTGGGAAGGGAGCAGGAAAGATGGGACATTCCTGCTGCTTTGCCACTTTTCCTCAGAGTGTGGTAAAGCAATAAAACTCAATATATATTTTTGACAATACTTTAATATAAATTAGACAATAAATTTGACACAGATATACTGTCTCAAAGGGTCCAAGCATCTAATGCTGTGCCAGTGCAGGACTTGATTGCAGGACTCTTCTGCCTGTGCTGCTTGGTATTTTTTGCAACATTTGTTGCAACATTAAATCCCTAAATAATAATTTAAAAAATCAAAATACTCCTTCTTAGTTCTAATAAAAGTATTATCTGACTGTGGACTTTGTTTCTGATCCTAGCTATGGACCAGCACACCTATCTTTTATATATTCATTCATTATACCTTTAAAACAGCCTTATTATTATTCCCTTAACATTCACTTGGATACAAGTTGCTGGCATGAGGTTGATATATTGGAATTTTATTATGATTGTCAAAGGCGGCACTTGGCTAATTCAACGTGACAACCCCTGAGTATATCTTGGATTCACATTTACTTGCCGTTGAGTCATATGTTCTTCCTGCTGTCGCTACACAATGCCATGACAAGGCAACAAAAATCCTCCCACTTATTTCAGAGTGGTCCTCTTGGCTTCAGCAGAAATCGCCCAAAATGTCTCGAGGGCCAAATGTAAACATTTACTGTTTTTCATTTGCTACATTAGTCCAAATTACAGCTGGTAGTTGTAGTAAATAGCTATTGGAGAGGGGAAAAAAGAGAGCGAGAGAGATAAAATTAATCCTGCTTCTATCTTGAAACAGCATGGCTGTTGGATACAGCAACCCTATGCCAATACAGCCATGGGAACCTCGCAATTATAATCTGTAAATTACATGCTCTTTTCTGCTAAAATTCATACCCAGAATCAGACCCCATTTAGCAGGATCAGCCCAGTTTCTCTCCAGTGGTTCAATTTATCTTCTCTCTTTTGTAGCAAATTTGCTGATTTCAATGCAAAGTTTACAGGGCTGGCCCGAGACACTATGTTGTTTGCTGTAAAGGAAAAGATGACACCTCCACTATTCATCTATAGAAACTGACCACACTAGCCATTGAACTTAAACACTAGCAACAGGATAGAGTTCTCAGCCATATACGAAGAGTACATTTTGGTTTGGGGGATGCAGGATAGGCTTTGACCTCCAAGGACATTATCAGATGCAGCCAAAATCGCAGGATTATGATGTCATGCTAGCATG
Source organism: Gambelia wislizenii (assembly GCA_030847615.1). NCBI lineage: Eukaryota > Metazoa > Chordata > Lepidosauria > Squamata > Crotaphytidae > Gambelia > Gambelia wislizenii. The sequence continues at coordinate 8,413,053 of JAUMIR010000009.1, forward strand.
AACAGGCCCTGCCATCACACAATGACGTCATCTTTGCGTGGTTACTCTGTGCTCCAGCTGCGAAAAAAACGTTATTTCTAATTCATGGGATAAGCTGTCAATAGATCAATAGTGCTTTTTCATACTGTTGATGGCCCTGTTGTAACCACGTCCCGTTGTAATCACAGCATGAATGGCAGCCCTCGGCAACAAAACTTCCGGGTGATAATGTGAAAACGAAGTACAGGACACTCTTTTTATGAATTGTCCCATTTAGTTTCAAGGTTTTAATGTTTGTTTCAGTGCTTGTGTGATCATTTTGTTTGTTAATTAAGGCATTTTTAGGGGTTTTAAGCATGCTCACGTCTTCTCATGAGAACCGCCAAAATTTCACCCAGGCTAACTCGTGGAAGTAAACTCCCATTCTTAAAGCACTAGTGATTGATGTGCAATAATTCTGTGGCGGTTCTTTTGCAAGATTACAGCGATATGTGATAATAAGTCTTATAATGCCACAATGTTTCCGCTATCCTCATTTGTGGAATTGCAGCATTTTTAGACATTCGTCTGATAATGTCCCAAGAGAAGAGAATGGCCAGGGGATTCACAAAGAAACCCACCCAGCATCTGCCACCTGAGACTGTTGCCTCACTCTCCCTAATGGTAGGGCCTATAAGGGATGACCTCGCCAGGCCTAGAAGCCTGACTGACCTTCAAGGCTCTGCCAAAAGTATAACATCTGAAGAGCATAAAAGCAATTGTAGAAGCACCTTTACTGTGTTGTGTTTCTTTGCTGTTTTAAAGTCGAGGGAGGGGGGATACACAAAACTTTTGTGAAAACCAACCTGTTAATACATGCAATTTGTTCATCTTCTAAGCATCCTGTTTCCTACTACTTATTTATTTCCCATTCCCCTCCCCCCAAATGGAGGAAAAATAATTGCACAAAGCCTTTTGGGAGCAAGCACTAGCAGCATACCCTCCAACTCCCCCAATTAATCCTCTGCCATCCTACTTTTTCAGCTGCTTTTAAAATGTCCCAGTTTCTCTCCCTCTCCTTTCCCCCCTTTCTCCTCAGCTTACTTCAATTGCTGCAAACTGAGTTCAAAGAGCAAAAGTAGCTTGCACTCAATTAACTGAGAAGAGAGGAGGGGCAGAATCTTGCCCATCCCAGTAGGCTCAGGCAAAAACAACAACAACAAACTGCTGCAGCCTCTTCCAGCTTGTGTGTTCTTTCTCATTAATAACGTTTGCAGTCTTGCCCATGCTAATTTACTTGGCCACATATGTCCCAGTTTCATCTGTGAAATGTTGGAGAATATGTAGCAGCTCTCATCAAACTTGGGATTTCCTGATCCTAGCTTTGTGTCTTAACTTAACCCTGGCTCTGAAAAAAAAAAAAGATGCCTCAGTTCCTAGCCAAAGAAGCAACCAAATTGCCCAAAGCTCTTGAAAGATTAAAGCATGTACTTTACCATTGAGCTATGGATTTCTGGTCCCTTCCCACAGTAAATGTTGGATGCAACCCAATTGTCTGAGACAGAAAGGGTTACACCTTGAGCCCAAAGTTATATAAGGTTTCTCAATGCTGGTCTGTATTAATTTTCTTGATTCTATTAGTATTCTAGCTGTTTTAAATCATTGCATAAAAATATCCTCTCAGTTGTTTTAGTCTACCCATTCATGTAAAAACAAGTTGTAACACCGTAGTCACATTTTCCAAAGAGTAGTATATTTTTCAAAGTGACTAAGTCCCAAAGGTTCTGAGTCACCATAGAGAAAGAAGATGCTAAATTTAAAACATGCAGGCTGATCCTAGGAGAATATGCTTGATGAAGTCAATAAGCTTAGCTGTCTAATTTTACATAAGATTTTACATCTTAGTCACAGTCTCCACTGCTAAATACTATCTCTATACAATACCTTGCTTCTTGATTAGAGTTAGATGAATTCCACACAAGTGGTTCAATCTTTTTGCCTCATATATTTATTTATAAAAGAAAGTCCTCCTAATGTGGATTTTTAATTTGAAAAAGAGAATCAAATACAAAACCTAACAAAAGAACACAGTTTGAAATAAAGAAATAATTTATGGTTTTTCTTAGGTAAAGAATACTCAGAGGTGGTTTTGCCAGTTCTTTCCTCTGAACTACAGTCCCTGGTATTTGTTGGTGGTTTCCCCTCCAAGTACTAACCTTGCTTAGCTTCCAAGATCGGACAGAATCTGGTGCCTTTAGGATATATAGCACCATAGCACCATAGTACTGTTGGATTTTTGTCAAAATACATCTTGCTCTCTGTTAGTGCTGAAGGATTGGGAAACTATAATGTTTAGCTCACAAGATTCAAACCGCTTACTGTAGTTCATGATTAGACCTGAGCAGGGGGGGGTGGTTGGACTTGATGAACTATGAAGCCCCTTCCAACTCTATGATTCTATGGAGATTATCAGACAACCTTTTAAATCCACAACAGGGAGGACAGGAGAGTGCCAAAGGGCTCTCTTTTCAGATGATGTCGTCCCTGTCTAGTTCTGCTCCCCTTCACCCTCCGTTCTGGTTGTGTTTTCTTCTATTAACAGATTAATTCGTCAATAGATTGCCTGTTCCATTTCTATAACGGAATAACAGGCTTGTGAAGAGGTGTCCCGTTATGCTGGGGCTAATCCAGCCACAGTGGGAGGTCCCTGCTGGACACTTCTGGGTGCAATTGGGACGAGGAGGTAAGTGGCACCCCCCCCCCGGGTTACTTGTTCTTTTTAAAGTGTGTTTTGGAGCTTGGAGTTTGGGGTGTTTTTTTTTACTTTTATTTTTAATTTTTCCACGCGATCATTCTCTCGCGAGAACAGGCGGGATTTGCTTTACTGGACATGAATGAAGCTTTACGACAGCTGCATTCACTCTTGGAAGGCCGAGCGGAGGGGGAGCAGTTCTTATAGCGGCATAAGGTAGGTGTATGAATTATTTATTTTTTGGAACAGGGACAGGAGTGGGGCGGGAGTGGGGCAGGTGGGGGGCTGGCGAGACAGGGACGCTATCAGGTGGTTTGTCTGATAATTTCCTGTGTGTGCAACAGTTTAATTCCAATGTTAAAGGATCTTATTGTCAGATGACCTTAAAAATCCACAACAGGAACAACAGGAGATTGCCAAAGGGCTCTCTTATCAGACATTGTCATCCCTTTCTCATCCTGCTCCCATGTCCCCTCCGTTCCATCTTTTTTTTTATTGATGGCTTAAGCCATCAATAGAGCACCCGTTCCGTCTCTGTGGTGGAATCACGGGCTTGTGAACTGGTGCTCCTTTTTCTGGTTTGATGCCAGCTGCAGTGGGACGTCCCTGCTGAAGACTTCCAGGTGTGATCAGGACATCCAGGTAAGTGACACCCTTCCCCCCCCCCCGGGTTACTTGGGTTTTTAAACTTTGTTTTTGTGCTTGCTGTAACTTTTCTTTCTTTCTTTTACTTTTTTTAAACTTTCCCACACGCTCGTTCTCTCATGAGAACGGCCTGGGATTTCAAATAAGGAAGTGAATACAGCTCTGTGTGAGCTGTATTCACTTCCTGGACTGCTGGTGATTTTAAGGTAGGTCTGAATTTTTTAAAAAAGTGGAACAGGGATGGGAGTAGGGCGGGAAATAGCTAGCGAAACTGAGACACTATATATGGTCCCCGCCTGAAAATCTCCTTAGACCAGCAAGTGGTAAGGGTAGGTTGGAAAGGAGTGGTCTTTGCATTCAGATAGTGCTCCTGTTTTCTGCATCAGTTACCATACAGAGGTGCCTCATCTGTCCAAGGATCCCTGGGACTTTTGCTGGGGTCCACATAGGAATCAATAAACTACGGAAAGGGTGGGAGTAAGAAAGTGAAATTAGAAGGGAAAGGGAAAGCAACAGAAGGAGTTTTAGTTGGGTGGATGAGAAATGGGGTTTTCAGAAATTCATGCAGTTGTTGACTTCAGATGGTGTCTCTTCTCTCAAGTATTGTCTCAGAGCAGCAATGGACTGGATGAGAAAAAACAAATTGAAGCTGAATCCAGACAAAACAAAGGTTTTCATGGTAGCAGCCCCGAACCCAGGTACTAGGATACAACCTCCAGTCCTGGATGGAGTTACACTCTCCTCCAGGGGCTGTGTTCGTAGTTTGGGGGTGCTCCTGGACTTGTCACTCCAGATGACAAATCAGGTAAATGCAATGGTCAGGAGCGCCTGTTATCAGTTTCAGCTCATCCGCCAGCTGCGCCCTTTCCTGGAAATCGGAGACCTTGAGACTGTGATACATGCTCTGGTAACCTCCCATCTTGATTTCTGTAATGCACTCTACATGGGGCTACCCTCGTGTTTGGTCCGGAAACTTCAACTAGTACAGAACATGGCAGCCAGATTGGGTACATCTAGAAGAGACCATATAACACAGATCTTAAGATCACTTCACTGGCTGCCCATTAGTTTCCGGGCCCAGTACATGGTGTTGGTTATCACCTTTAAAGCCCTAAATGGCTTGGGTCCAACCTATCTTCAGGACCGCCCTCTTCCATATAACCCTCCCCGTGCACTCAGGTCCTCTGGGAGGAATCTTCTGCAGCCTTTAAAAAATAAGCTCTCCTCGACCTCCCAGAGGACATTTCTGCTATTGCTCCCAGATTATGGAATGGCCTGCCAGACGAGATCTGGCACATTACCACCCTAAATACAGTCATCCCTTCACATTCGTGGGGGTTAGGTGCAGACAACCCCCACGAATGTGAAAAAAATGTGAATAAGAAATGAGCCTGCCGGCGAGCGGTTTTCCACCCCAGTCCCTTTCCAAGGCAGCGAGGAGCTTCTTGAGAAGCCCCTGGCTGCCTTGGGAAGGGAGTAGCGTGTAACACGAGCGTGCCAGCTGGGTCTTACCCCCCCTTCCCAAAGCAGCGAGGAGCTTCTTGAGAAGCCCCTGGCTGCCTTTGGAAGGGAGTGGGGTGTTGAGCGGGGGGGGGGGGCGCAGGCAGCTTTCCGCGAATGATCAAAACTGCAAATGTGGAGGGGCAACTGTAGCTTTAAAAAAGCTCTTAAGACAGATCTCTTCTGGCAGGCCTTTTCTGAATAGATACCTGGCCATCAGAGAGAAAAAATCTTTGGTCCGATCCCTATCCAGCTATTTTATTGTGTTGTTTTTGGTATTTATTAAGTATGTTTTAAATGTTTAATTATTTAATTATATTTTAAGGGGTGGGTGGGATGGAGGGGTTTGTATCTATATTTTAAATGCTGTAAGCCGCCCCGATTGCATTTTGTAGAGGGGCGGGATACAAATAAATTTTTATTATTATTATTATTATTATTATTATATTCTCTCCCAAGCTCAAGACAAGGATAAGCAGGGCTGTGTGTGTATGTGCCTTCAAGTCACCTGATGGTGACACCATGAATTTCATAGGGTTTTCTTAAGCAAGAAATACTCATAGATAGTTTTGGGCAGTAAAATAATGTGTGTGTGTGCACCTTCAAGTTGCCTGTTGACTTACAGTGACCACATGAATTTCATAGGGTTTTCTTAGGCAAGGAATGCTCAGAGGTTGTTTTGCCAGTTCCTTCCTCTGAAATATAGCCTACAGCACCTGGTATTCATTGGCAGTCTCCCATCCAAGTACTAAAAAGAAATGACTGTGCTTAGCTTCCAAGATCAGACATTAAAATAATAGATGGCATTTTTTCCATCTTCATTTTAATATGGCTTTTAGTGCAGGTGTTTAATATAAATTTAGATTTAGTAATGTTTTACTCCCCGCTAATATAAATGCAACTGAATCAGATTTTTTAAGCATATCAACAATTAACTAAATGGATTAACACTTTTCTAATAACTTTCTTGTCTCTCATTGAGCTTCACATTAGGCAAGGAACTGCTTTTCAAGTAAGAAGAACTTACCTTTAGACTTAATTTTCATTGCTCACCTGGTTATGGTCGCTGGTTTGTTTTGCCTTATTTATTTGTCATGTAAAGGTAGCCTGGCAACACTTGCTTTTAGCTCTACCTTGAGATAAAATACAAAGGTGCTATTTATTTAGTGGTGACGTTGCGCAGCTTAACTGATAAGGCATCTGATATTGAAATTAAAAACAGCAGGTTCAGATTCTGTAGCAATTGCAAAATAAGAATTGATAAGTGCAGCCTATTGTTTGGTCGAAGAACACTTCTTTATATGAGTGACATCCCAGGTTTAATGCATACCCTTCAACATTTCACGAATGGTGACCAGGGGCTTGTCTATTTGAGGCAAAAAAAGTGGATTGCTCCACAGTAATGGCAATTTGCAGCAGCTGCTATTTGTCTTACCAATTATTATTATTATTATTATTATTATTTTGGCAGATGGCAGTCATGCAAAGCTATCTGCATTTGCTGTGCAAATGGGCATGCCTGCGAATCAAGATGGCAGCCATGAGTGAATTACTCGCATTTTTACTTACCTAATTCTCTGCTGCTGGACAATTAAAAAAAAAACATATCCAAGGTGTGAAAGAGCAACCTTTCACTTTAATAAAAAAAGCAAAACAAAAAAAAAGCCGTTTTATCACCTTAGCACTGATTCGCGAAGGCAAAAATCCAACATGGCGGCTCTGGGTGCTTTCCTTGTTAGCAAGCTCTGTCCCCCCACATGGCTGAACAATCATCTGCTTCAATGGGAAAGCAAATAAATTTGGGTTGCTTGTCCCAACAAACAGGAATGTGCATTCTCCTCGCGGTTTTTCAAAAAATACAGGAAAAATCGTAAAGGCTTTTCCCATGGAGTATATGGTGTTTTGGAGCCCCCCTCCTTCACAATATGACAAGTAGGTATGGGATCCCATTGGGACAGATCATATTCTCCTCGCATTCTGTGAGGAGTTTTTTTGGCCATTTAGACAACCCCCGGGATACATGGCCAAATAACATCAGGGTGTGGTCAAGGCAAGTTATTAATGAGGAAGAACATGCAAGCTAGGAGAGAATGCAGCAGTTTGCTTTTGCCTGAGCCTACAGGCATGGGCAAGATTCCTCTACCTCCTGCTGAATTAACTGAGTGCAAACTACTAAATTCAGTTTGCACCAACTGTGGTAAGCTGAGGACAGAGATATGAAGTGGGAGGAGGTGACTGGGACATTTAAGAAGCAGCTCAGAAAGTGGGACAATAAAGGATTACTGTATTTGGGACTGTCCCTGCTAAATTGGGACACTTGGAGGTATGACAGTGTCTACCAGGATCATCAGTTAATGGAGCTGTAGAATTTCTGGTAGCTGAGCTGAGAAGGACCTCTGCCTGCCGTTTCGAAAGCTGCTGCCAACCCCAGTCAACAACACTAGGCAAGAAGTATCAATGATCAGATTCCATGAGAGGAAGGCTGGGAGGGGATTCCTTCAGGTAGCAGATGCTGGTGTGGAGTAGCAGCAGTTGCATTGTGAAGTCAAAGGCTTTCACGGCCGGCATCCATAGATTTTCCTTGGTTTTTTTTTCAGGCTGTGAGGCCATGTTCTGGAATAGTTTCTTTCTGATGTTTTGCCTGCATCTGTGGCTGGCATCTTCAGAGAATGACTGGGTAGGAGTGTATGTGGAGTTTATATGCTGTGAACCCCTGTTGGGGAGTATATGTAAATTTGTGTAATTGAATGGTTAGTTTCTGGGTATAGAAATGCAAGGCTTGTTAGTGTTTGTTTGGCTAATGGTTGGTTGATGGGCCATTATCCGCATTGCCTTAACTGCTCCTCCCAGGTGTCTTTGTTGGAAGACAATCTGTTCTCTGCCCCTTGAGCTAGGCTGCTGCATTTAGGCATGGAGGAGGATGTTATCCCATGGGCAGTGCTGAAGATTCTACTGCTATTCTTGTACTTCTGTATATGGAATAGAAGAACTCTATCTTGCTGTTTGCTTCCGGCAGCAAAATAGTTTCGGCTGACTCTGACTACAATGCTGGTTTGGATTACTGTAATGCACTTTTTAGCTGTATTTTTTTAATTATTGTAAGCTGCCTTGAGTCTCTCATTGGGAGAAAGGTGGGGTATAAATCTAAATAAATAAATAAATAAATAAATAAATAAATAAATAAAGCTGCTTTTGAAAAGTGCTCAGAAACGTCTGTTGACCCAAAGAGCAGGTGCCAGGTTGTTAACTGGGCCTAGCTACAGGAAACACAAAACTCCCTTGTTGCAAGGTTATTTAAAAGACTGTATCTCCCTGTATGAGCCCAGTAGAGCTTTAAGCTCATCGGGAGAAGACCTTCTCTCTGTCCCACCACCTTCTCAGGCTCGTTTGGTGGGAACAAGGGCCTTCTCGGTGGCTGCACCCAGACTTTCGAAATCCCTTCCCAGAGAGGTCAGGACAGCCCCATCCTTGCTCTCTTTCCAGCAGCAGGGTAAAACATTTTTGTGCCGCCAGGTTTTCACAAACTGACAAGGGCTGGGCTTTTAAGGCTTTGTGGTACAGTTTTAAAGATTCATAAGGGTCTTTATAGAGTTTTTAACTTATACATTGTTTGATTCTTTTTAAATTTTTATATTTTTACTGTTATTTTTACTTTGGTATTGTTTTTAACTTGTATTGTTTTAAAGATGTTGTTAGCTGCCTTGAGTTCCATTGTTGGGAGAAAGGCAGGAAATAAATGAATAAAGTGGTGGTGGATGATGATTTTTTTTATTTATTAGTTATTTATACCCCGCTCTTCAGTCACAAGGCTATCAGAGTGGCTTACAAATTGTTAAGCAATAACAATTTACCGTACACATCTATACAGCATTAAGCAGTTTCCAATGTATTAGCTAATGATGCAAGCAGATGATGATGATGATGATGAATTGTATGCTTAAAGAATTAACTCCCAAATGGTATGCTAGGAGAAATAAGTGAAGCAATTACTTAATTTCATGAAAACCTGAAGTATGACCAGAGAAAATTTCCTCTGGCCTCTCGATATGATTAATCACTCTAATTTTGTAGAGTTTCAGACCTGCAATTAAATCCGTGGGAGACACAGAACAGGGTAGGAAAAAAGTCTTCTTTTCAGACTTTTCCGTGTCTCCCCCATCCCTATTCCGGATTTCCCTGTGATATTTTAATTATGAGGAAACATCGTTTTTGGACCACCCATTCAGTTTCTGTAACGGAATCAGGGTGGTCCAAAAGGTGTCCCATTCCTCTCCTGCGATGACAGCCATGGGAGGTCGGTCGGTTCTGGACACTTCTGGCCAGGAACGGGACAATCAGGTAAGTGGGACCCTTCCCCCCCTCTCCCCGGGTTACTTGTATTTTTTATTTTTTGCATCCTTTTTTTTTTTTTGACAGCTGGGGGGGGGTATTTTTGAATTTCCCTCCTGCCCATTCTCTCACGTGAACACGAGCGGGGTTTGGTTTCACTGCTGTAAAAGCAGCTTTATGGCAACTGCTTTTACAGCAGTGAAGCCGAGGGGAGGGGGAGGACATTCCTGCTGCTGGAATGGGATTGGGATTGGGATTGGAATGGGAATGGGAATGGGATTGGAATGGGATTGGGGCTTGCGTAGCAGTAATGGGGCATTTGGCCCCATTTGAAAATCTTCTTTGACTACAGTCAACAGTCCTGAGTGCAGATAACCCGGTACAGTAAAATGACCTGCCCACACAGTAGGCTGCCTCCCCAGTATTTGCTTTGGGCTGTGCCTTCTGGCACCCATAGAAGAGTGATTCAAAGAGAAACACACAGAGAGTGAGCGGCTCCAAACCACCAATAGAGTGGAGGGACAAAGGGGGCAAAGTACATTTGTAGGTGAGGATGAGTTTTACCCCTTCTTAAGACTTCTGACAGAGCAATATTGGTATACTTTGGATTAATGCTCCCATCCTAAACCCATTTTCTGTAAACTAAAACCTTTGATGTGGATGACCAAGACATTGAAATAAAGACTTTCCATACCTTGGCTTAGCTGTAAATGAAAATGGAGGCTATAGTCAAAAGATCAGAAGATGACAGAAGGGCAGATTTGAAGGAAATTGAGAAGATCCTCAAATATGAAGACATATAATTGAATACCAAAGTCAGGATCATCCGTGATATAGGATTTCTAATTTCTTTGTATGGTTGTGAGAGCTGGACAGCGAAGAAATCCGACAGAAAAAGAATCAATTCATTTGAAATGGCACTAGAGGAAAGTTCAAATGGAGCCTAAAGCACATCAAACCTGAAATCTTTCTAGAAGGCAAAATGACTAAATTGAGGCTATCGTACTTTAGACCAGTCATGAGATGACATAGAATCATAGAACCATAGAATTGTAGAGTTGGAAGAGACCACAAGGGCCATCCAGTCCAACTCCCTGCCACGCAGGAAATCTTGATCAAAGCATCCCCAACAGATGGCCATCCAGCCTCTGTTTAAAGACCTCCAAGGAAGGAGACCCCACCACGCTCCGAGGGAGTGTGTTCCACTGCCAAACAGCTCTTACTGTCGGAAAGTTCCTCCTAATGTTGAGGTGGAATCTCTGTTCCTGGAGCTTGCATCCATTGCTCCGTGTTCCAGTCTCTGGAGCAGCAGAAAACAAGCCTGCTCCATCCTCAACGTGACATCCCTTCAAATACTTAAACAGGGCTATCATATCGCCTCTTAACCGTCTTTTTTCCAGGCTAAACATACCCAGCTCCCTAAGTCTCTCTTCAATGGCATGGTTTCCAGGCCTTTCACCATTTTAGTTGCCCTTCTCTGGACATGCTCCAATTTGTCCATATCCTTTTTGAATTGTGGTGCCCAGAACTGGACACAGTATTCTAGGTGAGGTCTGACCAAGGCAGAATAGAGCGGCACTATTACTTCCCTTGATCTAGACACTATACTTCTATTGATACAGCCCAAAATTGCATTGGCCTTTTTAGCTGCCGCATCACACTGTTGACTCATGTTCAACTTGTAGTCTACTAGGACTCCTAGATCCCTTTCGTACGTAGTCTTGTTCAGCCAGGTCTCTCCCATCCTATATCTATGCATTTCATTTTTCCACCCTAAGTGCAGTACTTTACATTTACATGACTCATTAGAAAAGATAATAATGCTTGATAAGGTGGAAGGCAGAATCTGAGTAGGGCTGTTGAACAGGGTGACTTGGAGGCCTCTCATTCATAGTCACCATAAGCTGAAGCCAATTTGACAGTACAGTAGTTAAGTACAGTAAAATATCCCTCAGAACGTGGTGGGGTCTCCTTCCTTGGAGGTCTTTAAACAGAAGCTGGATGGCCATCTGTCGGGGATGCTTTAATTGTGATTTCCTGCGTGGCAGGGGGTTGGACTGGATGGCCCTCGTGGTCTCTTCCAACTCTACAGTTCTATGATTCTATGATTCTATGATTCCAGTAAGCATGGCAAGGCTTGCAGCCTTATACCTTAATTTCCTGTTTATGTTATAGCTCAGAAATGGAGGATGTGGTGACATGTTTTGGTGGATATATGGGTGGTTATATTTGGTGTCATATCAGTGACATGAGAGTAGAATGAAAACTTGGCTTAAATTTGCTATCACTAGTCCTCTGCCCTTTCCTTTATGTGACTTGTGATTATTCTGCAGGAGAAGCTCACTGTTTCAAACACTTCCAAAGCATCTAATTTAATTGCTTCTGCACCATTTGTCAGTATCTCCTTGGCCAATTGACCATACTATAAGGATGCCTTCTCCTTGCCAAAACTGAATTGATAGTGTTATCATGCTGATCTCTTCATCTTTTTTTTTTTTAAAGTCTGTTGCTATGCTGCCAATTTTCTTCAGGAATTGTATTTGGGGTTTACTAATAGGACCGACAGGACACTATTTTAATGAATGGTAGCGTTTGCTTGGTATGTTTTTATGTTTAAGGGTTTATTTGTGAAGTTCTCTAATTTTGTATTTGTTTTTGGTGTTTTTAACTGAAGTTGTGTCTTCTTGCGAGAGTAGCCAAAATCTCACCCATGCAAACTCACAGAAGTAAAAGAACATTTTTCTTAAAGGCACATGCGTGGGCCAGCATGAAACATTAATACTCTGTCATTAGAAGGCAATGTGAAGAGAAGTGTTACTATAGTGCTAGCTGAAATCCCATTTTTTAAACCACAAGTGATGATTGTGTGCTAATTCTGTGGCGGTAGTATCGTGTGATTACAGCAACATGCAGTAATTACTATAATTATGCCACTATGTTTCTGCTTTCCTCAGTCATGGAATTACAGCATTTTTAAATGCCAGTCTGATAAAGTCCTTAAGCCACCACTCAGGCCACTACATTATGCTGGCTTTAGTAGATATTTCACTAGAAATTAGTATATGATAGCACTCCTTCCACAGAAAATAATCCAATCAGACAGGAAAACATGATGCTCTAATTTACACTGCAAGCATTATGATAATTAAAAATGAGTACCAGGTAACAATGCACCAATGCCCCAGTAAGAGTGCTAGGGGGCACTGTGTTTCAAGAAATATTGATGGTTTCAGTACACAAGTGCTTTCCTTCTGTCTTGCGATTTGCTCTTCTTCTCCAAAGTGGGAAATAAAAATCCTACTGACATTTTCTTTTCTGTTGTTTTCACGAGATTCAGCCAAATTCTAAAAGAACCTATACAGAAAACCTGCTATGGCGACAAGAAGTAACTGGCTAATACCTTAATGTTAAGCTGCTCACTTTTGTAAAATACTGAAACAGAAAATATCACCACCACTACCAGGACAAGGAAAATAAATTATATGGACTTCTTTTGCTGACCTTTCCTCCCCAGTAAGTAATATGAAGGTAGAATGTTTAGAAGCCATCATTTTAAACCAGGGGAAGGGAAGACATGGGCCACTTGTAGGCCTGCAAGCCCCCATGACCCCTCTCATAGTACCTTGACTTTGAGGACCCCTCTAAGCCAGGCACTGAAGAAACAGCACTAGAAAGATTATGCTTCTAGCTGGAGTCCTGTGCCAAATGATCTAGTGTAGCAAAGCTGGAAGGGTATTTCATTCCACCAGAATTTATAGAAGAATCGCACCTTATATTGTTTTCTCAGGAAGATCAGCAGAATGCTGCACTACACTCCCTGAATGACAGTTTGCACATCACTATTCATCTTCTCTGCATTGTTTATCTTGAGCAGCTACGGTAATATTATTTAGGGCTAAACTACACACTATGTTAAATGTGTAGCATGGGGCCACAAGTTATTCTCTGTTTTATTTGTAAGCAAATGTCTATGGGCCCAAACTGGATCAGGTTCAGTACTTGTGATTTGAGGCAAATTATACCCCCTACAGTTAATTTTTTAAAAACGGAATCCTCCCAACCCTGAAAATATACAGGCAGAGAGAGAGAGAGAGAGAGAGAGAGAGAGAGAGAGAGAGATGAAGCCATTTGCATGTCCCTGAAGGAAGTAAGTTTGAGGAACCCTTGAATGTACAGAATGCATTCACTGACTTGATGATGTTGATTTGCTATCTACTCAAGTGGCAAAGCTGTCCTTGGCCTACCCTTCCAGGCAGTCCAGGACAGTTCTCTGAGGGATGCTGTGCTTGCATCTTGCACTTTTAGGTTTTTTTAGGTGAAAAACTCTTGAACATGCAACAAAATCTAAATATCGGGAAGAACTTTTCTACTGTAAGAGCTGTTCAACAGTGGAATAGATTGCCCCAGAGGGTGGACTCTCCATCTTTGGAGATCTTTCAACAGAAGTTGAATTGGCATCTTTCAAGATTGCTTAAATTAGTTTGACTAGATGGCCCTTGTGATCCTAACATGAGGCAAAATATATCCTTTTGCCATTTAATTCTCTAAGGTCTTGTCTATATGTGGGGGGAAATGTGGATTGGTGCGCACTAATGCCAATTTGAAGCAGCTTTGACTTGTCTTAACTTTTTTTTTTGGCAAAATCACAGGAATCAGAAGTTATCTGCTTTTATCGTCCCAATGGGTATGCCTGCGAATTAAAAGTGTGTGAGTTAATTATTTGCATTTTTATTGTTGCCAGTTGCCACTATGGAACAGTATTTTTTTTTTAAAAAATGCATATCTAAGGTGTGAACATGTGATATTCCTCCTAAATAAATTTTTAAAAAGAAAAAAGAGCCTGTTTTGTCACCTCAGCACACAATCAGAAAATCCAACATGGTGGTTTGGGGCACTTGCCTTGTTAACATGCTCCACCCCCTGCACACTCCTAACAAATCAGCTTTCCACTTCCGCTCTTATCGGGAATGTGAATGAACATGAATCAGATTGTTCCAATGAGTGGGAATGCATATTCCCCGTGCAGCTTTTAAAAAACATCGGGAAAGGCTTTTCCTTCCAAGTTTTTGGTGGATTTGGCACCCCTCCTTCCAAATACTGTGGATTGATGCAGGATGGCATTTAGACAAATCATATTCTCCTCAAATTCTATGAGGAGCAAATTTTCGCTGTTTAGACAACTCTTCAGCCACTGAAACAAATTTATATCATCTACAACTGGCTGAAAAGCTCCAAAGCGGAAACTAGAAGCAGTCTTCTGGTCACTTCTGGGTTGCCTTTTTTGGCCAATTTTCAGATAAAAATACAGTTGCACTGCCCACCATGCAGGGCAAAACCTGGGCCCACTGTGGTTGCCCACCCTGCCTTAAACTATCAAAATTAGTGAGTTTGGTCATGTGTGCAATGTCTCCTACCCAGGACTGGTTTAAGGAATTTTGGGCCCCCCTGCAGTGCTTTATTTTGGGGGGCCCATATGTTTATCTCAGGTCAATGTAACCTAACTCAACCTAAACTATTCACTGTACAGAATATTCAGATTAGTACTAACAATGTTTTTGCAGGAGGAGGATTACTTTGGGGGCTCCCCACAATGATGTGTCCCCTGCAGATGCTGACGCCACTGGTGCCTTAAACCGGCCCTGCTCCTACCTTGAGAGCCAAACTAGCTGAAAGAATAGCTCTTTTCATTTTGGTGTCAAGGAGCCATGAAGATACTCCTGTTCAGATCCAGATATGATTGGCCCCAAATGTTTTGGTGCCTGACTTAAAGAGCAAAACAGTGCCTTCCCTTGACTCCACACCATTCTTCATACACAAGTCCAGCAGCTTGACAGTGGTATATTAATGTAACATTGGCAAAAGGACAGCATTACCTACCAAACCTGAGGACAGCAGACCAATTTAAGAAAATGTAGGGCAACTGTAACATCTGCAGGTTTGTCCTCCAAAATCTTGTTGAAACTTTCTCCTCTTGCATCTGAGACTTGGGGCAAATGCCTCAATTCCCCCTATTGCTTAAGTATCTTTGGCCCTCCAGATGTTTTGAATGACAACTCCCACAAATGGTCAGTTTGGAAGAGTTACTTTTGGGGATTACCATCCTCAGAATTCCCCACACAGCATACCACTGAGCATGGTAGTTTAAAAAGTAGCTTATCTGAGTTTTGCAACTGCCTCTGCTATGTGGTGCTGGTGAGAGTTGCAAAAGAAGGCTACTGGGGGGCCCAAGATACTCCCCCATGCCTAACAGGCTGGTCCTGGATCAAGACCTCAGTGCTGTGGTAGGGAAAAGGCACACAAGCTTTTGATAACAGAGCAAAAGACAATTTGGGAAGGGTGGAAAATTCATCAGGTAGAGATGATCAAATATTATCTCCCCTGGCATTGTGGTTCCAATCCAAATCTCCCTCCTGCAGATGCTTTTTTTATCAAAACATGAAGAGAAAGGAAATCCAATCATGGATTCCCATTGTCTTCTCTCCTTTCCCCTGGTCCTGAGATATCATATCAGGAGAATGGGGAGAAAAGAGGAAAGTTCCTTATTCTTGTAGTAATAAATTATGTACATCATTCATTGCTGTTATAAAGTTCAAGGCTATTTCTTAATCACTGATTGTTCATATAAGCAAGTAGAATTAATAAAGGGGGTCTTCCAGGGCTGATGAATGGGTGGCTGTCCATATGCTGTAGGACTGCAGTTTCCAGCAGATGAGAACCTAGAAAGTTATTTTTGCTTTTATAGTTAATCACCATTATAGTTGCAGGGTTTTTTTTTAATGTACCTCTTTTGCTTGTTGTCAGAAGTAAAGAAAATAATTCCTTTTAGATGCTTTAAAAACAAAAAATGTTGTGGATGTAGTGTATCTTGATTTCAGTAAGGCCTTTGACAAAGTCCCCCATGATATCCTTGCACAAAAGTTAGTTACATGTGAGCTAGACAATGCAACTGTTCAGTAGATTTGTAATTGGTTAATGGGCCAAATCCAAAGGGTAGTTACCAATGGCTCCTCTTCATCCTGGAGAGAAGTGACTAGTGGGGTGCCACAGGGTTCTGTCCTGGGCCCAGTGCTATTCAACACCTTTATTAATGACTTGGATAACGGAATAGAGGCCATGCTTATCAAGTTTGCAGATGACACCAAATTAGGAGGGGTAGCTAGTACCCCAGAGGACAGGACCAGAATCCAAAATGACCTTAACAACAGATTAGAAAGCTGGGCCAAAACTAACAAAATGAATTTCAACAGGGAGAAATGTAGAATACAGTACTACACTTGGGCAGTAAAAATGAAAAGCACAGATATAGGATGGGTGACACATGGCTTGATGGCAGTACATGTGAAAGGGATCTAGGAGTCTTAGTGGACCACAAACTGAACATGAGTCAGCAGCGTGATGCAGCAGCTAAAAAAGTCAATGTAATTCTGTGCTAAATCAATAGGAGTATAGTGTCTAGATCAAGGGAAGTAATAGTGCCACTGTATTCTCCTTTGGTCAAACCTCACCTAGAATGCTATGTCCAGTTCTGGGCACCATAATTCAGGAAGGATATGGACAAGCTGGAATGTGTCCAGAGGAGGGTGACCACAATGGTCGGAGGTCTGGAAGCCATGCCATATGAGGAGTGGCTTAGCGAGCAGGGTACGTTTACCCTGGAGAAGAGAAGGTTAAGAGGTGAGATTATAGCCATGTTTAAATATTTGAAGGGATGTCATACTGAGGATGGAGCAAGCTTGTTTTTTTGCTGCTCCAGAGACTTGTACACAGAGCAATGGATTCAAACTACAGGAAAAGAAATTCCATCTAAACATTAGGAAGAACTTCCTGACAGTAAGAGCTGTTCGGAAGTGGAATGCACTGCCTTGTTGTGTGGTGGAGTCTCCTTCTTCGGAGGTTTTTAAACAGAGGCTGGATGGTCATCTATTCGGAATGCTTTGATTGTGTATTCCTGCATGGCAGGGGGCTGGATTGGATGGCCCTTGTGGTATCTTCCAACTCTATGATTCTATGAAAAACAGCTGACTGTTACAGACTGCAGGCCTGTGGAACAAAAGACTCTCCTTCCATTGCCCTTGATACCCACATCAGAGCCCAAGGTACAGCATAAACCATCACTTGAACCATACATTGCTATAAATAGTGGCCACAAAGTTACCATTACTGGATACCACAAAAGGAGTGATGTTATCCTTCACTAAGTTACAAACACAAGCTACTGTGTAGTTATTACCTCTATTATTGAGAAAACAAATAAGTATTTATAAGCAATCTGTTACTTTCTGGCTCTGCATTGTTGTTGTGTGCCTTCAAATCATTTCCAACTTATGGCTGTCCTCTGTGGCTTTTCTTTGCAAACGAAGATTCAGGAAGGACTCATCCCATGCTTTCTGCAAGCACGCAGATGACTAAAAAGGCCAGTCTGAGATAAACAAGTGCGCTGATGACTAAAAAGGCCAATCCAAGATAAACAAGTCCGGTTGCAGAAAGCACAGCATAAGGTCTCCTTGGGTGATGTTTCTGGGCTGTGATTCTTTCTGCATTGTCGTTTCTCCTCAAGACTTGTTCGGCGTGTGTTCGCAAATAAGGCTGCAGCATTATGGATAGTGTGTCTCCATGCCTCCTGGGTGCCAGTTACACAACAAAAATTGTCGCGGTGCTTACCGTGACTTTGTGATCACGAATCCGTCCCTTGCTGTTTATATGATTTATGTCACTGATCTGGATATCCCGGGTGGTCCCGTGACTGATATTTACACGTCCAAAGTTCCGGAGTTTTTTTGGTTTTAGTTTTTTTTTTGGGGGGGGGTGTCAATCAAGGATGCGATTACTTGTGTTTTCACAACTTCGGTGATGCACTTTCTTTAGAGCTCCGCACCACAAGTGATGCTATTGGCTGGCTGGGGGGGGAGAGGGGGGCAGAGGTTTGGTATTCCCCTTGCTTCTTTAAAATGTTAACCCTTCAAGCAGTGGCAGAAAGCAGATCTTTCGCTCAGACGCAAGAACGAACGAGTGCTTTCTGTTTGAAATCAAGCCGAGTGCTTTCCTTTTGAAATCAAGCTGCTTGGGTTTCCCCTTGCCTATTTAAAATATTAACCCTTACAGCAGAGATTTAGCAGCAGAGTTTAGGTTTCAAGCCATCTACAGACAGGCGTTTTGAAAGACACAGACACAGAGAGGGGGAATTAAAGGGTGTTCATTCGCTCAGAGGCTGGAATATTTTACTGTGCCCGTTCAGACCCTGGGAGTTGATCAAGGCAGGGGATGAATGGGCGACCCTCTGCCCACCACGATCTCTCTGTAACATGCAGTTGAGGAAAAGGTAAAGCTGAAGGGTTTGCAGTGTAGAAATTCATTTAAAAAGGTGATTGAGTACACGCGCGTGCGCACACACACATCAACCTTCGTGCAGCTGGAAGGGATGCCTTTGTTGGTCCCTGATCTTTAAGCCCGCCCCCCAGTCACCATTTCCGGCCATCCCCTAGTACCGAGATATATTGTCCCAGGCTGTTTACATTTCCGATTTTCCGAATCCTCCAGTGACTTTTTAAAAAACCGGCACAAACCACGGGACTGGAAGTCCCGCAGGTTGAGGGATAAAAGGTGGCCCCCCTTCCGAAAATCATGTACCCAACCCGATGTATGTGTAAACTGCCAGGGATCGACACAAATTCTTCCCGGGACATTTTCATCATGTAAACGGCACTCTGATGTGAGCCCAGGGCGGACCATTGTTGGTGATCAATTTGGCAAAGCCTGAGATGTTGTTTCAGGGAGTCTTTGTATCGCTTTTTTGGAGCGCCCCTCTTACGCTGACCCGTGGCAAGTTCATCATAGAGGACTATTTTTGGGAGGTGATGGTCCTCCATCCTAGAAACGTGCCCTGCCCAGCGCAGCTGTGTTCTCAATATCATGGCCTCAATGCTGGTGATGCTTGCTTAGTCAAGGACAGCAACATTCGTCACATAGTCAGTCCAGTGTATATTTAGGATTGTGTGTATACAGCGCTGATGAAAGTGTTCGAGGAGTTGTAAGTGGTGGCGATAGGTGACACGTTTCAGACCTAAGGTATTCATACCTAAGGCATATTGGCAGCCCTAAGGTATTCCTATTATGGGGTTTTCTAGGCAAGATTTGTTTAGAGTGGGTTTGCCTTTGCCTTCCTCTGAGGCTAAGAGAGTGTGACTTGTCCAATACTCTCCAACGTTTAAGAGATGAGAATCAGGATACATGTACCCAAGCAACATCAGGATGTGGTCAAGATAGGAAAATAGATTTTCCTTGGTTTTTTTCTGGGCTGTGAGGCCGTGTTCTGTAAGAGTTTACTTCTGATATTTTGCCTGCATCTATGGCTGGCATCTTCAGAGAATGGTTGGGTAGGAGTGTGTGTGGAGTTTATACACATGAGAGACACTGCAGACTGGGCCAGCCAGAAAAATCAGCAGTAGCACAACATGTTATAAACCAACCTGTACACAAAATGTTATTTAAAAACATAGAAATTCTGGACCAGGCCAACAACTATCATGTCAGAATGCACAGAGAAGCTATTGAAATCCACAAACACCTGAACAACTTCAACAGGAAAGAAGAAACCCTAAAAGTAAACAAAATCTGGCTTCCAGTTTTGAAAAACAATAGAATCAAAGCTCAACACTTGCAAATGAATTCCACCCAGGGACAGATAATGGGCCATCAACCATTAGCCAAACAGACACTAATCTTCCTTGCATATCTAAACCCAAAAATTAACCATTCAAATACACAAATTTACATATACTCCTGAACAGGGGTTCACAATATATAAACTCCACACACACTCCTACTCAACCATTCTCTGAAGATGCCAGCCACAGATGCAGGTGAAATGTCAGAAGTAAACTCTTCCAGAACATGGCCTCACAGCCTGGAAGAAACCCAAGGAAAATCTATGGATGTCGGCTGTGAAAGCCTTCAACTTCACAAGATAGGAAAAGTTATTAATAAGGAAGAATAGACAAGCTAGAAGAAGCTGTAACAGTTTGCTTTTGCCTGAGCCTACTGGGAAAGGCAAGATTCTCCCCCCCCCCCCGCTGAGTTAAATGAGGGCAAACTTTTTTTGCACTTTAAACTGCATTTGCACCAACAGAAGTAAACTGAGGACAAAGAAGGAAAGTAGGAGGAAGAGAGAAAAGTAGGATATTTTAAAGGCAGCTGAAAAAGTTGGACAGCAGAGGATTAATGGGGACAGTCCCTGCCGAATCAGGGCAGTTGGAGAGTATGGCACTGCATCAGCCCTAGCCAGCATTGCCATTAGTGCAGGATGATGGGTGATGTAGATCAACATCATCTGGGGGGGGTGCATATTCCCTACCCCAGGGCAACTTTAATGCAAGCCCCCCCCCCAGTAAGCTGCTTGATATGGTGGGTGGGGTAATGCAAGGCAGCCTTGGGGGTTGATCTCTGCTCCATTCCTGCAGTAATGAACAGCAGATTGAGGGAGCGGCTTTGGATGTTTCCTTTTTGCTGCATCAGTTAGAAATATATCCGTGGAGTCTCCATTTAGGGTGAGGGACCAACTCACAAGGGGCCTGGGAAGGAGCAATTGAGGATGAAGACAGGAGCCAGGAAGCAGGAAAGGGGAAGTAAAAGAAACAAATACAAGTCAAAGCAGGAGGGACAAAGAAAAGCAAATAGACGAGAAATGAGAGGAGAGGAAGCAAAACAGTGATACAGGAAATATGGGAGATGAAAGACCAGACAAAGAGATTAGAAAAACAGAGTGAGCAGCCACACTACCTCAGGATTTCAGTAATATTTTGAACTTGGGCTCCCTTCTAAATACTCTGCCTTCCAGGGCAGCCCCCACTCTACAATCTGCCATCAACCATCTGTTTGTTTAGTTGGTGTGTAGTTTCTTTCACAGCACAGCGCAGCATGGAATCCAATCCACTACTGCACACAAATGTCTATAGATATAGCAAATCTAGATATTAAGGATTTCTTTTAGCAGGAGTTGGGCCAAAGCTAACAAAATGAAATTCAATACGGAGAAATGTAAGGTACTGCACTTAGGGCGGAAAAACGAAATGCACAGATACAGGATGGGGAAGACCTGGCTGAACGAGACTACGTGCGAAAGGATCTAGGAGTCCTAGTAGATCACAAGTTGAACATGAGTCAACAATGTGATGCAGCAGCTAAAAAGGCCAATGCAATTTTGGGCTGCATCAATAGAAGTATAGTGTCTAGATCAAGGGAAGTAATCATGCCACTCTATTCTGCCTTGGTCAGGCCTCACCTAGAATACTGTGTCAAGTTCTGGGCACCACAATTCAGGAAGGATATGGACAAGCTGGAATGTGTCCAGAGGAGGGTGACCAAAATGGTGGGAGGTCTGGAAGCCATGTCCTATGAGGAGCATCTTAGGGAGCTGGTCATGTTTAGCCTGGAAAAAAGACATTTAAGGGGCGATATGACAGCCCTGTTTAAGTTTTTGAAGGGGTGTCACATTGAGGATGGAGCAAGCTTGTTTTCTGCTGCTCCTGAGACTAGAACACGGAACAATGGATGCAAGCTCCAGGAACAGAGATTCCACTTCAACATTAGGAGGAACTTTCTGACATGAAGAGCTGTTCAGCAGTGGAACACACTCCCTCGGAGCGTGGTGGGGTCTCCTTCCTTGGAGGTCTTTAAACAGAGGCTGGATGGCCATCTGTCAGGGATGCTTTGATTGTGATTCCTGCGTGGCAGGGGATTGGACTGGATGGCCCTTGTGGTCTCTTCCAATTCTACAGTTCTATGATTCTATGATTCTGAGTGTGCCCTTTCCCTTAACCCTACATTCTTGACAGATCTGAATGACAGGAATAGAAGCAAACTGCTGTTTGTTGAATTCCTACTGGTTATCTGAGGGAGGGAGCGGGGGAGGGAGGGAGAATAAACCTAGGTGGGAATAGTCCTTAGCTGTTGTTTGTCTAATGCAGAAGATGAGGACCACCAGAGATTGCTGGACAGAAGCACCCATCCTCATTCACCATTGGCTGTGTTGGCCAGGGCTGATGGGAATTGCACTCCAACAACGTCTGCATACCCTCCAACTGTCCCGATCTGGCAGGGACAATCCAGATTAATCCTCTGTCATCCCATTTTTTTCAGCTGCTTTTACTATGTCCTAGTTTTTCTCTCCTTCTCCAACTTCCTCCTTTGTACTCAGATTACTTCCTTTGCTGCAAAGTGAGTTCAAAGTGCAAAAGCAGTTTGTACCCAATTAACTTAGAGGTGAGGAGAGGAGGGTGTGGAATCTTCCCCTTCCCAGTAGGCTCAGGCAAAAGCAAACTGCTGCAGCCTCTCCTATCTTGAGTGTTCTTCCTCATTAATAACTTTTGCCATCTTGGCCACACTGTTATGTTGCTTAGCCAGATGCATCCTGATTTTCATCTGTGAAATGTTGGAGGGTATGCATCTTAGGGCTACATGTTCTAATCTGCATTCCTGGTTTAATGGTAGGGTTCAACTGTACCAGTATTTTTTTTCTGAGACACAAGCAACCTCACCCTCTTCTCCAGGTCAGGCTCTGCAGTTAGATGGAATGAGTCAGCAGGTCTGAGATGCCATTAAAGTACACCATCTGCCATTTAATTTATTACATTTTTTTTAAATTTACTTTGAATATTTACTTCATTTACTTCATTATCAATTCTGGCAACTCACCAGAAGTAAGGAAAACAAACTTGTCCTCTCTTGCTCCTTCCCCAACATTTGATTCTGCAGAAATTGGATGATACTTTTTATAGCTAAACAGAAGATGGAATCCACTATTGCAGCATGCATAATGCATTTGTAAATCCCTCAATCCTGCTTTGCCAGGCAGCAGTCACTGTGAGCAATGCAAGTCTGTTCTCCTATCAATCGGAGCACAGCATACTGATGCTTCCATCCCCCCTCCTACCTGTGATCTCTGGTGCAGGGAGGAATTGTGACAGGGATCTTGTTTCTGATTGTTGCATTGGAGATTGCTGGAGGGAGAGAGGTGGAAATGTCAGTATGCTGTGACCCAGTCGACAGGAGAACAGATCTCTGTCACTCACAACAGTTGCTGCCTAGTAAAGCAGGATTGGGGGTATCAAGCCAGGAGATGCTAGTAAGTATACTTAACTAAGTAACTGGTCTAGGATCTCAGCCATTATTCCCTTACAGGGGCCTCAACTGAATCATTACACGAATTAAAGTAGACAACTGTGACTTACTGGAACTTACATACACATTGACTTACCAGGTTCCCATTGATTCCAGGGGTCTACTCTAGTTGGGAATAATAACTGGATTTAAGGGGATTACCTCACTCTGATGTAAAGCAGCAGTACAGCAGGAAGGTTCTGTCTTCTGTGCTTCCTTACTTCATGACATTGTCATTCTTCTGGTGTTCTGCTGTTCTGGTCCTGTGGGAGACCGAGGTAAAATTGTGGGTTTTTTGCTAACTGGAAAAACCTGTTAGCAAAAAGACATGGTTTTATCTCAGTCTCCCACAGGACCAGAATGGAGAACACTGGAAGAACGATGATGTTGTGCAGTAACACAGCACAGAAGACAGAACCCTTCCTGTTGCACTGCCATTTTACTTCAGAGTGCAGTAAGTCCCTAAGCCAGTGACTACAAATCAAACTGTTTTTAAAAGGCACAGAAGCAAGAGCCAGTTTTGTTTTTTAAGTTGGCAATTCTCCCCCATCAAGAGGGAAAAAATTTTTTTGAAGCACCCTTGGTCTCCTTAGCCCCATGTAAAAGCAGAATCTTATGGGGAGCCTTGGAGTGTCAGTCATTTACTGTGGAGTCTATGACTCAAAGCTAGAGAAGCAGTGATCCCCAGGATGTTCCATACGTAGCAGTACAATTTACACCAGCCTTTCCCCTTAGGATTTAAGTTACTCATTTGTGATAAAAAAGGGCCCATTGTTCGACCCTGAATACTTTGATGTTTTAGATGTCATCAGTGTGGAGAGTCCCTCCATGGATGCAAACTGCAGCTCATTCACACCATCATTGTGTGATCATAGTGGCTGGCTACCTTGTCAACTGCTGGCTAACTTCATAAGGACAAGCCTCTCCATATTTTGCTAGGCTGTTCTTCAGATGACATGTATCTGGTACCGTGTGTGTGTGTGTGTGTGTGTGTGTGTGTACTTGCAACAACTGGCACTGCCTTGAAGAAACCGGAGTCACCTCCACACTGTGATGAGGTGGTGGAGAAGGATTCTTTGGAGGCCATGGCTGTAGCATAGGAGAAACCACTTTTGTCAGCTGTCCTTGTTGCTCAGTTGTCATAGTAGCAGTCATAGACCAAGAACTTCACATTAGTCAATCTTGCTAGTTTAATTATTTAGAAGGACAAATTGCAAGAGAGATGGAGGATTAGCTTCCAGTATCTTCAAAGAATCTGTGTCAGAACAGAGTCAATTTATTCTTTTACAACATGTTTCCAAAATTTCTGATATTTCAGACAAGCTTTTAATATGTAAAACTGGAGGCTGATGCTGATGTTTACTACTTCTGCATAAAATATTCATTGTGCCAATCAGTGAGCCATGCTGTTCTCCATGATGTCCCATCACATTTCTCTATCCCAACTGGTCTTTCACCCTCCTCCCCAACAGTCAGCAATTGCTACCACTCTGTGCATTCAGTACTCACTAAGGTCTGTCACACTACACTGTTATAGCACTATTATTCCACTTTAACTGCTAAGGCTGCCTCCTGTGGAATTCAGGTTTGTAGTTAAGTGAAGCCCAAGCACTCTCTGGCTGAGAATGCTAAATGCCCCCCCCCTAAACTGCAAATCCCAGGATTCCACAGGAGGCAGCCAGAGCAGTTAAAGTGGAATAATAGTGCTATACCAGTGTAGGGCGATAAGCTGTTTTTTGGGGGAACATCTCCCTTTAGGCTTTTTCACCTAGGGTTTGGAAAGGGGTATGTATATATGCATGAGAGCCAGTGTAGTGCCATCTTTTGAGTGCTGAAATACGAACCTGGGAAACCCGGGTTCAAATCTATGCTTGGCCATTGAAACCCACTGGGTGACCTTGGGCAAGTCACCCTCTCTTAGCCTCAGAGGACAGCAATGGCAACCCACCTCTGAAAAATCTTGCTAAGAAAACCCCATGATAAGTTCACCTTAGCATTTCCATAAGTCAGAAATGGCTGGAAGGCCCCCAGTAATAACAAAGTTACAAAGATTAACCACCAATTACAAGGTTGAATTACAATGTGTCAGTCCAAACCAATGTATATTTTGAAGGTGGCACATGGGCACATTTCATTTCTCAAGCCATGGTGATAAAGGGATGCAATTTATCAGTTTGTGAGAAAGCAAACAACATGTATGCAAACTTGGCTTTCCACCAAGCCTGATAATTGTCCACCAAATATTTTGCACCGAGTCCCATGTGGTGGATCTTGGGGTTCTAATTACAGTAAATCTAAATGATAGTTTAAATACTTGTCCATCCATCTGCCATCCTATACAAATCTACAAATTTGATGGTAGTGTCAACAAAAATAATTTTCACTGACTGGAATGAGTATTTTCTGCAGGTAATAATAGAGTGGTGCACAAAGACAGCAGTGGGATTTTAGACCTGACCTGTCAACTATCTCAGACCCAATAAAGATGGCCACCAAGTAAACACAGCTATTATTTCCAGGACACAGATTCAACAGAGATCAAGTGAGGGAAGAAAAAGTAATATAGCATTAAAACAAATTGATCCAGATACTTAACTAGTATATTATTGCTGAACCACTTTAATTATAACTCCTGATTTAAAAAAAAAAACATGGTCAGTGGAAATTGGTGGAAATAAATTTCTGAAATGTTGCATGAGAATGGGAGTGGGGAGGACACAAGGGAGGGCGGGAAACCCAGCATATATCAAGAGAGGACTGGATGCAAACCTGTGAATATGTAGGTATGATCAAAACAAAAAGAACTGGAAACACTTGTAACTTTGAGGCAGCCTGGTTGAGCCCTGAAAGTCAAGCAGCTGCCAAACACTTCAGATTTCTGTATTTTCTATCTCTCTAGGCTGCACATATATGAATCACTTTTAACCAAACTTAACATTTAGACGAACAGACTTTTTCATAGGGGGTTAAAAATCCCTGTGGAGGTCAGGAGGAGGACAATGCTGTCCCGCTTCCAGCGCTCTGTTTCGTCCCCCCCCCCCGTCCTTCATTTGTTCTGCCTCCATCCTGCTTTCATTTTGCCTCCGCTGCTTTTTATTAACAGTTTGTTGTGCCTCCGTCCTACTTTTGTTTTGCTGCCGCTGCTTTTTATTGATGGAAACTTCCCTTAATAAAAAGTGGTGGAGGCAAAACGAAAGCAGGACGGAGGCAGAACGAACGAAGGATGTGAGGAGGACGGCGGTGTCTGAAACGGGGCACTGTAAGCAGGACAGCACCATCCTCCCGACCTCCACAGTTTGTTTTTTTTTTAACCCCGTCTGGATAGACTGCTGACACACTGCAGAAATAATGAATTTTAGATTGCTTTAACTATCATGACTCCATCCTATGGAATCCTGGGATTTGTAGTTTGTTGTGACACCAGAGCTCTCTGACAGAGAAGGCTAAATTTCACACAAAACTACAATTCCCAGAATTACATTGCATGGCACTTAAAGCGGTGTCAAACTGCATTATTTCTTCAGTGTGTCAGCAGCCTTTGACTGCTATATATTTCTGTGAACGGTTGGAATTATTTGGTAAACTTTTGGTTTGTTTGTTTGCCTGTCTCTGGTGCAAGATTTTAACAAAAAATTAATTAAATAAATAAATAAACAGGTTTTGTTCAAATATTCATTCACCAGAACTGGCGATCAACATAATTCTTTTAAGGACAAAGGTAACATGGTTTCCTGGGTTAGTTGTAGTTTTACTGAATTAAAGGACAATTATTATAAAAGGTTGCACAGAATTGCCATGCTGAGAAACACAGAGAGCTCCGAATATTTCTAGCCAACATTACAAACAGGAATTTCTGTTAATTGCTTCCATGGCATGTTACAGTGTTACAGACGTATGGAATCCAACCATACATTTCCTTTTCCTCCTCCTTCTGGAATGCACCATAAGCTTTGTTTCAGCACATAACAAGCAAGCAGATCCTAGGGGGCATGAGCTCTTCTGGGAGATGTCTGCCAATGACAGAGTCTGCACATGGATTTCATTTGAGCCATATGGCTGGCTGGCTCATGGCTTGTTTGTCTGGGGATTTTCCCCTCCCCTAAGGAAAAGAGTAGTCACAGAAAGGGACCAGGAAAAGAATGAGCCACTGGCAAGCCTTTTCTGCATGCCAGAATTCTCTTGTGGTTTTATGCCCTGCAAAATATGTGTTTTTTATAAAGCTGCAGGCAGGAAGTTATAGAAAAGCCTTAACCCAACTGGGGAATGACTATTCCAGAGTTTCCACTTGCTTCTTATTGCCTTTGGGGCACAATTTTAGATGGTGACTTTGACCAATTCAGGGCCAGCCTCAGACATTTTGCTGCCCAAGATGGAATAGCAATGCCTCCCCCAGAATCCCCCAATACACATTTAAGTCAAAGTCATCAAAACCAACCAGATTATGTTGACACATGAAGCAAAAAATCCTCAAAGCACCCCTTCCCATTCCTGGCAGTAACAAAGAAAATAACTCAGAACTGGCTGCCTTTTTGGGACAACCAAAATCTGTTGCTCAATTCAGCATTTCATTCTGCTTAATGGTACAGCAGCCATGGATTATTTCCTTCCAAGACGACCATGCCCAAATATGATATTGCTTCCTTATTTGTTGCCTTCAAAGGACCAAATTAGATGAGACACTGATACGTTTGCAATTGGACCTCCTATACAAGCATACCCCAATTAACAAAGTAGATGTGTTCTGGGCATTACTTCTTTAACAGAAAATTTGGTACCTGTGGCAGAAATAACATAGGAAGAATAGGGATCAGTTCTTAAACTACAAAAAGAAAGAAGAGCAGTTTGACATGTTTTGGCAAACTTTTTATTTAAAACTAAACAAGATGCATGTGTGCAATGAAATAGCTGGGTTGGGTAAGTTTGGAGGGTAAAGCCAGCATGGTGTAGTGGTTTGAGTGTTGGACTAGGACACTGGGAGACCAGGGCTTGAATCCCTGCTCAGCCATCGAAGGTACTGGGTGGCCTTGGGCAAGTCACATTCTCTCAGCCTCAGAGGAAGGCAATGGCAAACCTCCTCTGAACAAATTCTGCCAAGAAAACCCCTTGATAGGTTTGCCTTAGGGTGGCTCTAAGTCAGAAATGACTTGAAGGCACACAAGAACAAGAAGTTTGGAAGAAATAGCGTTTTGAATCTTTTAACGACCACTTGAAGACTTCTTCCAAAATGCATCCTGGGATGACTTTTCCTTTTGCAAGCCTCCACTTGGATTTTCTTTTTGGGGACCAAACTTACAGATCTATGCTTATTTTTTTATTTTTTTTAATCATGCTGGAAATTTTTAACAGCATTTTCCAGGCAGGCTTATCTGCAATTTCCCATTCTCTCTGTTTTGCTGTTCATACATGCTCAGTAAGGGATTCAGGAGGCAGCTGATGTTTACCTTGCCTGTTTCAGGCAGGCACACATGGCTATGGTAGGACTGGCTAGCATCCCACTCTTTCCCAGCTCAAGCTTTCTTTGTTGCACTGTCTACTGCAGGCACGCAGCTGCAACACAGAGCTGAAAAATCTATGTTTCCCCAGCCATCCTTCACCATTCTCCTAATGCTAATACTGCCAAATCTTTCCAGCTACACAGACGATATGTGTGTGTGTGTGTTTGCGGAGGGTGGTGTTGGTGGGCAGATGTAAAAAGGCTTTGTAAAAGGGCATTCACTTGCAGATGCTTTGTTAACTGAAATATGTATGTATATGTTATGTATGCCATTGCATTGATCATAATTAAATAAAATAGCCAAAAAAATTACAAGACTGAATGTTTATTTCCCCATGACAAATATTTAGGGGTCATCTATACGAGCACCCCCCAAACAGATTGCTCCACAGTAATTGCAATTTACTTGTCTTAATGGTTTTACAGCCCCCATAAACTTCACATGCCCTCTAGCCAAGATGGCGGCTGCGAGTGAATTACTTACATTTTAAAATCTGCTACCACTGATTTTGGACTTTTTCGGACGAAGAAAAATAACACAAGCAGCTTCTCCAGCTTGCGAGGCTGCTGCGCTGCAAAGCGCCCCTTTCGTATGATGCTCGCCCCTGCCGGTACTGTTGTGGTACCGCAGGGAGAGCTGAGTGTCATATTTCGTTGATTTTTACTCACGATCAACTTTCACGAGTAAAAAATCAACAAAACATGACGCTCAGCTCTCCCTGTGGTACCGCAACAGTACCGCTAGCGGGCAGCGTCATCCGAAACTGACACTTTGCAGCACAGCAGCCTCGCAAGCTGGAGAGGCTGCTTGCGTTATTTTTCTTCGTCCGAAAAAGTCCTTTTAAAAAAAACAAAAAACAAAAAAACTTTTTCCATGGTGTACACAAGCGATATTTCATGTTTACAAAGAAAGAGAGAGAGAGAGAGAAACATAACACAAATGGCCATTTTATTGCCTTAGCGACCGCTCGCTAAGGCAAAAATCCAACACGGCGGCAGCAGGCACTTGCCCTGTTAGCAAGCCCTGCCTCCATGCTCATTGGCCAGTCAGCTTGCTTTTGCTTCCTCTTGTATGGGAAAGCACAATGATGTGAATGCGATTGTCTTAAGGAGCGGGAACACACATTCTCTACGGAGCTTTTTAAAAACTCAGGAAAGCCGCAAAGGCTCTCTGGGCATAGTTTTTGGAGATTTTTTGCTGCCTCCCCTCTGAATATGACACATCATTTAGACAGGACCTTAGAAATTCCTGTGCTTAAGATTACTTAAGGGGGATCTTCATGATAGCCCTGCCTGTTATGGAAAATACTGTAAGACACCCCTTTATCCATGGGGTTGCTTTATGTGGCTTCAGTGACCTGTGGTCACCACGACCAGAAGTGGACCAGAAGTTGTTGTGTAAGTGTCTTTTGAGGAAGCAAAGAGGACAGTTAGGAGTGGATCGGTTCCCTTGTCCTCCATGGGGCAGCAAGTGAGGTGGGAGTGAGGACTCTTCCTGTCCAGAGGAAGTAAAAATATAGAGTTCACAACTATCTGCAGTTTTAGGCATCCATGAGGTGGCGGTGGTCTGTAACATAGTTCCTGTGGATAAAGAGGTCTTACCTTTGTCCATGACTTTGGAAGATTAGGTGAACAAACTCTTAGGACCTTATCAGACAAAACTCCCAAAATGTCTCTGTTATCACCATATTTTGCAGTGTTTTTCTGCTGGCAGAAGAACCCTTTTAATCATATAGCATGAAAAGGCAGCCCCAGCATTATCAGAGCAGGAACGGAGCTCTGTTTATTTCCGCATTTGTGATCTTGGCAATTCTTGCGAGAAGATGGGAGTGTGGTAAAAAGTTAAAATATAGCAAAAGAAACACACAAAAAGTACACACAAGCACAGAAACACACTAAAAAGTAAACCAAGGAGGTTCAAAGAAAGAGCACCCCCTACCTGGCTTTCGCGTTGTCAATTGGAAGTGTTTTGCCCATTGACGTTGTATTCACAAGATCAAAATGGCGTGAGGTTTAAAACGGTCTCAAAAAAATGCCATGGACGATCTATTGATGGCTTGGCCCATCAATAAAAAAGAATGCCTTATTTTCAAGACATAATTGTGAAAGCATGATGTCGTTTGGTATGTGGGCCCTTTCATGTTCACTAGGCATTGTTATGATGCCATATTGGGTGAGTTTGATCAAGTCCTTAGAATCTAGGGAACTTCTGGCAGATACATAGTAACAGATACATACATACTAACTGACAACCAGCAATATAGACCTGCATTCCCCTCAAATAAAGGAATAGAGGTCGAGGAATTATGCCTGTTTCAGAAGTGAGTAGTGAAATCCCCCCCCCCAAAAAAAACAGGGGGGGGGAGAGGAATTTTCTGGAAATTTGCACGCAGCCCACTAAAACTGGAGAAGTTGAGTCCTCGTCTTCTGCCTGGAGACAACCCATGAAAATTTGCAACTCAGAGCCAGGCCCTGGCAAACCAAGTCCCACCAAGTGGGTAGGTTAATTGAAGCTTATGTATGGTCAGCCAATCACAATGGTAACCAATAAAGTTGTGGCCTTTTATATTCCAACTGAAGGGTTTCTGCACGTGTTTCTCTGCCAAGCATCACCCCTCCTGTGTGTGCCACTGTGGCCCACAATGTAAACAGTGCTGGTTGTCATGTGAATAAAGGCTGGATTGACAGGAAGCAGACAAGCACTCTGTAAACTGTGTATAAGCCACCCCTTGAAACATCACAATGCACAAGCCTGAATTCCCCATGGAGACAACGAGCCACTGAAACAAGTCTTTCCTCTTTTAGGGAGTTGCACTAAAACTCTATGAGAAATATTTGTCAGTTCTGTCCTAAGCATCAAACTGTGACCTGGCCTGAACCATCCTCCCACCTGCAGCCTATGTCTCCAAGGTCTGTCTTTACAATGTCACTTTTCCTTCAGCTCTACTCCATACCAAAAATAAACCTAGCTGGCAAAAAGGCTGCAGGGAATCAAGCAGACCCCGTGGGGAAGGTTTGTTCATTTCAAGATGCATTTGGTGCTTTAAACAAAAATCCATTTGGTTTATTTTTAAATAGGCAAGCAATATAAAGTGAGGGATGGCTTTCTGATTTACACAAGGGTCAGCCAATTTGCATTCTGAACAGCCAGATGGAAGGTGGGCAAGAGAAATAGCTTCATGATTACCACAAGAACCAGCCAATCGGCAGTCTCTAGCCAGCTTTTCCAGACTCAAAAACTGATTGAATTTGGACCTGATTCAGTGTGGCAGTATCTCTGCCTAAAAATTTGGGATTGGCTACACTATCAAACCCCCCGAATCCCCTTGCAAATGCCCCCAAATCTGCGGTGATCAGGCCTTTCCCCCGAATCTAGGGTGATCCAGCCACATGTCCCAGACTTGTGGCATTTTGGGATATTTTACCTAAATGAGGAGTATGTGGGATTCAGTGTTTTCTCTGCATTTTCATCTGCTGCTACAGCTGCCACCACTGCCACCACCACTGCCACTGTGACCAATTTTAAAGCTCAGGAAGCAGTTCCTGGCTGAAAGGAGAGGTTTTCTCCCTCCTCCTGGCTTGGCAGCAGTGCCTCCCCCCTCTGCTTGCCTCTGCTTGCCTGTTCTTCCTTGAGAGCGAGAGAGTGGGCAGAGACAGTGCTGCTGACACAGGGGAAGGGAGAAAACCTCTCCTCTGGTCAGGAACTGCCTCTGTAGCTTTAAACTTGGTCAAGGTGGCAGCAGCAGTGGCAGATGAAACTCTGTAGGGTCAGTGAAGACAAGGTACCCCACATTCCTGCAGAGAATAATAATGCACAGGGCTTCAGGGGGAATCATAGAATCATGGGGTCATAGAGGTGGAAGAGACCACAAGGGACATCCAGTCCAACCCCCTGCCATGCAGGAATACCCAATCAAATCATTCCCAACAGATGGCCATCCAACCTCCATTTAAAAACCTCCAAAGAAAGAGACTCCACCACACTACGAGGCAGTGTATTTCACTTCCGAACAGCTCTTACTGTCAGGAAGTTCTTCAGGGTTTTTGCCCCACATGTAAACTCAGAAACAAAGTAAAACTGAAAAGCAAGCAAGCATGGGAAGAAAAGGTGGCCTTCCTTGGTGTGTATCAGAAAAGAAGCATATTAGGTACAGACCAGAGCAACCCCAGGTGCACTTCATCTACCTAAAAAATATATGAGATTTTTTTTTAAATGGAAATGGCATCCCTCCTCATTTGGAGCACAATGTCTTTGACCTAATTTACAGTAGCCTCAGCCTCTAGCCTCTGCCAGAACATCAGCTGGACTCCCAGCCATCTCAGTGCTAGCTAAAAAAAAGTCCAGCAGAGCACCAGTTTACAGCCAGTGACTTGGCAACAAAGAGACGCCAGGAAGGTGGAAAACAAAAAGGTGAGGTGGGGGAATAAATGCCACAGCTGTGTGTGTGTGGGAGGATGCCAAGGAAAGCTGATGCCAAGGCTATAGCAGGTCAGCAACAGCTGCAATGGCATTAAAGCCTTCCTTAGCAAGAGAGAGGGCTGTGGGTGGCAGCACAGCCACGAGGTTGCTGAGGGAAGTGACAGAAGAAAACAAATGGAAGGGAAGTAGAGTTCCCAGACTGATCCTGTACCTTTCATGGCTGTGTAGAAGAGAGAATTTTCATAGGTGCTACTTGTTACCTGGTTGCATAACATGCAAAACCTGCTGAAATGCCCACATTCACAACCATTAATGGTGTAGGATCCATCTCCAGTGTTCAAGCTGGCAACCTTAATTTAGGGAAGGGCTCTTGGAGAGGAGTCAGCTTGAAAATTCTTCCAGCTGCAGAGTGATCTCATTCTTCCACCACGCTTTGTACATAAGAAAAGGCTTTTGTACATATCCAAAGGATCAGAGCTGACAAAATAGTCCCTGACAAAGTCAGGGGAGCCGAACCATTTTGGCGTAACATGACCACATGGCATGCCATATGAGGGTCTGACCCTGAAGGGCCTTTCCATGACTGGACCTGATCCTGCAGCATGCACTTCTTTCACAAGCCCAGTCCTGAAAGGCCTTACTGCAACTTTGGACCTGATCTAGTGTCACTTACCTCCACTGACAGACCAATCATGGAAGGCCTCATTGCGACTTCTGACTTGCTCTAGTGCCATCTCCCTCCTCCAAGAACTCTATCCTGAAGGGTGTATTGGGCCTGATCCTGTTGGAATTGTTATTGGAGGGGACTGGTTCCATCAGTGTGTGGATGCGAGCACAAAAAATAGACACAACCATGTGCCTGGCATGTAGAGTCTTTGGATTTTATCACATGAGCCTTTTATAGTAGAATTAAAGCTGGATAATAATGCCATTGGTAATACTTATCACACAACATCACCTCCAAATCATTGCTGCTGTGCCTTCAAAGCATCCCTTGCCTTTATGGGAACACCCGGCAATAAGCGCCCCATTGTGTTGCTGTGCCATGAATTGTCAGGTGCGATAAATTTCTCCAGTTGCAGTCCTGAGACTGGGCAGTCCTGTGGTTTTAGTCTCCTCCTCTCTCCCCCTTCCCCTCCCTCCTGCTATCCCCAAACAAGCTGGTTTTCTTTTTTTCTACTTTCTTTCCTTTCCTTTTTTCTTCGGACTTTATCAGACAATCCCCTTTAAATGGCCTTTTGCCAGCATAAAAAAACATTTTCATGCCAGCAAAAGAACACTCCCCCACTGCACTTACCTCCTTTCCCAGCAGAAGGCTTCCTCGGCAATAAAGAAGAAGTGAACGGGGCTCGTTCGAAATCCTGCAAGACTTCATCGCGCAGGAAATTCAAAAACAAAAACAAAAACAAAACCTAAAAAATTATACCAAGCACCTAGACACACTTAAAAAGTCCCAAGTAACCCCAGGAGGGTCATACAAAGAGCAAAATGTACCTGGATGTCCCGATCTCATGCAGAAGTGTTTGTGCTGGACTGGCCTTTGATACTGCATTCACGAGAGTTGAATGGCTTGAGGTTTTGCATACCAGCAATGCCGGCATAAAAGTGCCACGGGGGATCTGTTGATGGCATCAACCATCAATAAAAAGGTACAGGATTTTGACAGGACATAAATGCAAAAGGGCGATGTCACCTGATCTGCGTGCCCTTTTCGTGTTTACGTGGCATCGTTATGACACTGTTTTTAGTGCATCTGATAAAGTTCTTTGTTTCACTAAATTGCATTGTCATAATTGTCAAATTGCATTAAAACTAAATAAAAATAAAAAACCACAAAAGGCATGCTGCGTAGGGCAATAAGGCTGGAAGAAGGGGTTAAGGAAGAGTCTGGTAGAGAGCCAAGGGACCATCAGTGGCTGAAATAGCCCCAGGTGGGCAGGATCAGTTTAAGGAATTTTGGGGCCCCCTGCAATGCTTTATTTTGGGGGGCCCATATGCTTATCTCAGGTCAATGTAACCTAACTCAACCTAAACTATTCACAGTACAGGATATTCAGATTATTGCTAATAATGGTTTTGCAGGAGGAGGGTTACTATGCCTCCCCACAATAACAGCCCCCGCTGTGGCTGCAGGTGCTATTGAAGGGACATGTGATACTGAGGGCTGCTGAACCGGTTTCTATCCATTCACTTTTGCAAATGCAATTGCAGCGACAGTGGGGCTCATGTGATAATGTCCTTTCTCTTTGAGGATGGATGCTGGTAGTTATAATGTACATTTGACTGTAGAAGGGGTAGTGCCCATCACACTGTGAATGTGCACTTTCTTTTACCCATTTTTTACCCTAAGTCACGTCTGTTTATGAAGTTAGCCAAATTGAGGAACAACTGTGATTCCCATTCATGGGTTCTTGTTCTCAAACTGGAGTACAAATATAGTACCCTCTTTCTTGCATTATCAATATTATATTTTTTTTCCTCACAGCTGAGAAACTTAACAATTGCTTCCTGTTTTTTGTACCTATTGTATACCACAAACCACTGGTTCCTGTTTTGTGCACCTGGTTCCTGTTTTGTGCACCTGTGCAAACATCTCATCTAGTCCAGAGCTTGGGAAAGTTCCTTTTTTTGGGCCCCAACTTCATGGCCCCCACATCCTGAAGTGGGCCCCCAGGCTAGGATCTTTAGCAGGCCCCCTACCTACTGCTAAGGTTAAGGACAGCAAGATGCTCTACAGGATTTAGGATAAAAATTAAAATAAGTCAGTTTAAATGATGACACCAAAGTAATATCTATCTATCTATATATGAAACTCTTGGGTATGAACAATAGGTCTGGGTATGTTTCCTCTCCCAGTGTGCTGATTGGCTATTCAGGAAACACACCAAACCAACCACCACCCACATGCAAATTCCCTCTCCATCTCACAATCCATTCCTGCCTCACAGCCTCACAAGGGCCCCTCCCTGCTCTCACTCCCTCAGCCACTCACCAGTCACAGGCTGCAATGGGACCCAGGCAGTCAACTGGTGACAGCAGCTGGATGCAGCTCCTGCCTCTAGAATGGGACCCAGGCAGTCAAATGGTGGTGGCAGCGACCCAGGCTGTCAACTGGCCTGTCGCTGCTACAGGACCCAGGTAGTCTACTGGAGGTGGCAGTAGCTACAGTAGTGGCAGGGCAACAGAGCAAGTCACCCTCAACAATTCTGGAAGAACACCATATATAGCTGTCCCTTCACATTCGCTGGGGCTTGGTTTCAGCCCCCCCCCTGTGAATACCCAAATAAGTGAATACTCAAGTCTCATTATATGCAATGGCCTAGCAAAATGGTGTCCCTTATATAAGATGGCAAAATCAAGGTTTGCTTTTTGGATTATTATTTTTTAAAGAATATTTTCAAGCCGTGAATACATAAATCCATGAATGCCAAATCTGTGAATGTGGAAGGACAACTGTAGTACGCCGGGTCCAGCTAGTTTATATTTATTTTTTAAAAAACTAAATGGATTTACAAAATAAAAACTTACAATAATAGCACGCCAGGGGCCCCTCCTAATCCCTGGCACCTGGACACCCAGGCTAGAGCCCTGTCTGCTCCCCTCTTGTGGGGGCTATGCCCAACTTCTGCAATCCGACAGCCAGATTGGCAAGTAGCAAAGTAAAATTTCCAG
The DNA here is from genome assembly GCA_030847615.1 of Gambelia wislizenii. Classification (NCBI taxonomy): domain Eukaryota; kingdom Metazoa; phylum Chordata; class Lepidosauria; order Squamata; family Crotaphytidae; genus Gambelia; species Gambelia wislizenii. The sequence continues at coordinate 8,449,977 of JAUMIR010000009.1, forward strand.
CCTCTGATCAAGTCTAGTGTTCTGTTTCTGGCAGTGGTCTTCCATGAGACCCATGTTCAGGAAATGAAGACATTGACCCTGTCCTTACTGTTTGTCCTCCTGTAACTGGTGTTCACAGATAGGCTGTCTCTGAGTCTGGAGGTTCTACTAAGCTCTTATGATTCTTGCAGATACAGGGCACCTCCTGTATGCGCGGTACTGGTACCCATGGTTTCAATTATCTGTCATCCAAAAAATATGATCTCAATAGACATTTCCTAGTCCTCCAATGCTACTCTATGGTAACTTCCACTGGAAAAGAGTAAAGAGTCACTCTGGAGCTGCCTAGAGAGGCATCCTGTAGGCATTTCCTAGGCCCACCAGTGCAATTCTATGGGGTTTGCTATTACCCATGGTCTCAAGTAGGCTGGACAGAGGCTGGATGGCCATCTGTTGGAAATGCTTTATGTTTTCCTGAAGGGCAGGGGGTTGGACTAGATGGCCCTTGTGGCCTCTTTCAACTCTATGATTCTAAGTATTCGTGGTAAGTCTGGGAATGTATCCTCATGGATATGGTGGTCGACCTGTACTCCTCTCCCCCCTAAAACTGTCCAGCCCATCATAAAAGGCATTCAAGCTTGTGGTTATCACCACACATCTTTTAGCAGTGGATTTCATAAATCAGTGATGCATTGATCTTGATATTATTTGCCCCACCCATTCTCTTTGACTATGCACATTTAGAATGAACCCACAACCTCCAACATTTCAAAGATGGCATCTGGGACAAGTGTGGCCAAGCAACATCAGAGTTCAGTCAAGATATGTGGGCAAAAGTTATTAATGAGGAAGAACATGCAAGTGAGAAGCCACAATGGTTTGCTTTTACCTACACTTATTGGTAAGGGAAATGAGTCTCTGCTTCCGCGGAGATTATCTGACAGGAACAAAAAAAGCATTCCCATCCCGCAATCTCCTTTCCTGTCTCCTTCCTGGCAGAATAACCCAAAGTTCCAGACCTACCGTAATCGTGCATCCATGTCTGCCCAGGATTGAATGGAGCTTGAATGGAGCTCCTTTCACTTCTTGATCTGAAATTCTGGCCGTTCTCACGAGAAGACGAGTGTGGTAAATTCAAAAATTAAAAGCAAAATAAAAGTCAAAAAGCGACAACAAACACAAAAGCACACTTAAAACAAGTAACCTGGGGAGGGTCATAAAAAGTGTGTCACTTACCTGGATGTCCTGATCTCACCCGGAAGTGTTCTGGCATGGACCTCCCATTGATGCTGGTATCGCACCAGCATAACGGGGCACCTTTTCAGATGCAGGACTTTCCATGACAGAAACAGAATGGGGGATCCATTGACAGCTTAGCCTATCAATAAAAAGCAGCGTCAGTGGAACGGCAGCAGCACAGGTACATGACGAGATGGGAATGATGGCATCTGAAAAGGAAGCCCTTTAGCGATCTCCTGGCACCGTTATAACACCATATTTAGTACGTCTGATAATCTCCCTCCTCTCTTCTTCCCACTGCTCAGTTAATTGAACAGAAACTACTTTTGCACTTGTACTCAGTTTGCAGCAACCGAAGTAAGCTGAGGACAAAAGAGGAATATCGGAGGAGAGAGAAACTGGGGCATTTTAAAATCACTTGGAAAAGTGGGATGATGGAGGATTAATCAGGACTGTCCTTTTAAAACTGGGACAGCGGAAGGGTATAATCCATTCTAATGTCTGATTATGCCCCTTCTTTAACCACACTCCCCAGCTGATTTAGTTCAGAAAGATTATATCACTTCTCTAATAGGAAACTTCTTCAGATGGTAAGTGCCAGTGGAAAGGAAGCCAAAACAAATTCACTAAGAAAGAAGAGCATGCCCACCAACTGAATCAATTTGACAGGGACCGTTCTGATCAATCCTCTATTGTCCCACTTTTCAGATGCTTTTAAAATGTTCCAGTTTCTCTCTTGCCTTCTCACTTTTCTTTTTTGCTCTCTGCTTACTTCAGTTGCTCCAGACTAAGTTTGAAGTGTAAAAGCAGTTTACACTCAGTTAACTTAGCAGAGAGGGAGAGTGGGGAGAACTGGGATCTAACCTTTCCCAGTGTGCTCAGGTAAAAGCAAACTGCTGCAGAGGAAGGTATACCTTGAGGGGTTTTTTTTTTTGGCTTGGAATATTGCTTTTAAGAATAAAGACACAATGGCACCATCTCATAACTAAATAGGGACCCAGATAAAAAAATTGACAAAAGGTATATGGATTTATAGTGCATGCTTGCTCCTTTTTGTTCCATTATCCTGGTTTTTTCTACCTGACCATATCTGCTTATTTTTATCACCAGACAAGCTGTGTATTGGCTGGTGTCTGTTGTGCAGGAGATGCAAGCCATTAGTGAGGCCTTGATTGTCTTGACAGAAGGATTAGGAACAGGCATAGGGCTTAATCCTTTCTGAGACTGCTGGAGATTGTAGTGGATTGCTCCCTCTCCCATGTAGCAAACAAGCACACGCATAGCTGCTGGAGGCTTAATTTGAAGGCCCAGTCAAATCTCCTTGGCTCTCAGATAAGGGGTTATAAAATGTAGATCTCATCATAGTGTCATGACCTAGTCCACTTAGTCTTGTAGGATACATTGGCTACAAGAAAGTGGGTGGGAGGCATGCTATGGTGAGGAATAATGCAGACTGGTGTAGAGAGAATCAGTGCAAGATGTGAAGTTGAAGGCTTTCACTGCCAGCATCCATAGATTTTCCTTGGGTTTCTTCCAGGCTGTGAGGCCGTGTTCTGGAATAGTTTCTTTCTGACGTTTCGCCTGCATCTGTGGCTGCATCTTCAGAGAATGGTTGGGTAGGAATGTATGTGGAGTTTATATGCTGTGACCCCCTGTTGGGGAGTATATGTAAATTTATGTAATTGAATGGTTAGTGTGGACAAGTTTACATAGGGACCAGTAAATGCAGTGTGCAAACAAGAATCAAGGAACATGAGAGACACTGCAGACTGGGCCAGCCAGAAAAATTAGCAGTAGCAGAACATGTTATAAACCAACCTGGACGCAAAATGCTATTTAAAACACAGAAATTCTGGACCAGGCCAACAACTATAATGTCAGAATGCACAGAGAAGCTATTGAAATCCACAAACACCTGGACAACCTCAACAGGAAAGAAGAAGCCTTAAAAGTAAACAAAATCTGGCTCCCAGTTTTGAAATACAATAGAATTAAAACTCAACACTTACATCGGAATTCCACCCAGGGACAGAGGGATTCCCAGCAGATAATGGCCCATCAACCAACCATTAGCCAAACAGACACTAACGAGCCTTGCATTTCTGTACCCAGAAACTAACCATCCAATTACACAAGTTTGCACATATTCCCCAACAAGGGGTCACAGCATATAAACTCCACATTCACTCCTACCCAGTCATTCTCTGAAGATGCCAGCCACAGATGCAGGTGAAACGTCAGAAAGAAACTATTTCAGAACACAGCCTCACAGCCCAGAAGAAACCCAAGGAAAATCTACTGGCAAGATGGTTTAACTGTTATCCAAAGGGAGGAAAGGAAGTGTGGGCTAGTTGGAGACCATAATTTTAATGAGAAAAGCAGATGAAAACACAAAACTTTTTTTTTTGTAGAGTGCAGCCACTGACTATACCTAAAACTGAGAACTGCCATAATGGGGCAAGGCCATAATCAGGGTTAGATGCTCTATATCCCTACATCTCTGTGGCTCTATCCAGACTGCCTGGAGACCCATACGCAGAGCATGATGGCTAGAGAAAGAGAGTATCATTTGGAAAGATGACCTAAAATGATGTTTCCTCTTTAGGTCTCTGAGTTTACATGTGCATCTCTTACCTTCCAGCTCTCCCAAAACGTCAAATACCCTCCAATTGCCCTAGTTTGGCAGGGACAGTCCCAGTTAATCTTCTGTTGTCCCATATTTTCAGCTGCCTTTTAAAATGTCCCAGTTTCTCTCTCCTCTCCCCACTTCCCCCCTTTGTCCTCAACTTACTTCAGTTGCAGCAAACTGAGCTCAAAGTGCAACAGTAGTTTAGACTTGATTCACTCAACAGGGGGAGGGAGAGGGAGCAGCATCTTGTCCTTCCCAGTAGGCTCAGACAAAAGCAAACAGCTACAGACCCCATGTATCCTTCCTCATTAGCAACAGTTGCCATCTTGACCACACACTAAGGAGATTATCAGATGACCTAAATATAGCATGACAAGGATGCCAGGAAATCGCAAAAGAGCTTCTCTTTTAGACGATGTCGTTCACAGGTCGTCATGCTCCCATGCCCCTTCCGTTCCCCTGGCACTCCTTTTTATTCATGGGCTAAGCTGTGAATTGAGCTGTCATTCCGTTTCTGTAACGGAACAACGGGTGAGTGAAAAGGTGCCCTGTTATGCTGGCGCGATGCCAGCGTCACTGGGAGGTCCATGCCAAACACTTCTGGGTGCAACTGGGACAAGGAGGTAAGTGACACACTTTTTTTGTACCCTCCCCAGGTTACTTGTATTTTTAAAAGTGTGTTTTTGTGGTTGCTTTTACTTTTTGATGTTTCTTTTTCTATTTCTTTTTGAATTTCCCGCACAATTGTCCTTTCTTGAGAATGGCTGAGATTGCCATTCCGGGGTGGTGGGGGGAGGGAAAGAAGCAGGAAAGGTAGGTCTGAAAACTTTTATTTTGATAGCATTACAGGGATGGGAGTGGAGCGGGAAAGGAGATAGCAAGACAGGGACACTATTTTTGTCCCCGTCTGATAGTCTCCTAATTCTGCTTGGCCACACATATCCCAGTTTTCTTCTGAGAAATGCTGGAGGGTATGACATCTGTTAACTAGCTGGTGTGCTCTCTTTCCCTCCTCGCTTTTGTATGTGAATGTTTGTACTGTCTCTCTCTGGCTTTTCTTCGCAAACGAAGATTCAGGAAGGACTCATCCCGAACTTTCTGCAAGCGCGCTGATGACTAAAAAGCCCAATCTGAGATAAACCAGGCCGGTTGCAGAAAGCACAGCAGAGGGTCTCCTTGGGTGATGTTTCTAGGTTGTGATTCTTTCTGCGTTGTCATTTCTCTTCAAGACTTGTTTGGCGTGAATTCTCAAATAAGGCTGCAGCATTATGGATAGTGCGTCTCCATGCCTCCCGATGTGAGGCCAGGGCAGACCATTGTTGGCGATCCATTTGGCCGAGCCTGAGATGTTGTTTCAGGGAGTCCTTGTATCGCTTTTTTGGAGCGCCCCTCTTACGCTGACCCGTGGCGAGTTCACCATAGAGTACAATTTTGGGGAGGCGATGGTCCTCCATCCTAGAAACGTGCCCTGCCCAGCACAGCTGTGTTCTCAATATCATGGCCTCAATGCTGGTGTACATGTATATGAATGGATGGTGGGGTGAGGGAAAAGGCAGGATGGCTCTAGCCCTGCCTACTGTTGACTGTGGCCCTGCCCACCACATGTATTAATAACTCCATGCACTGCCTGTGGTAGCTCTATCCACAGTGTAACTGTACCCCAGCTGCCAACTCTGCCCCCTCCCCCTGCTGACTTTCCCACCCTCTTCTGCTATTTCTAGCATGCAGTTGATTTGGTAACTGACTCTGGCCCCATGGAAAGTAATTCTAGTGGGAGGGGGAGGTTTCCCACGGCTGTTACAGAACAACCCTTGCTTCTTTTCCATGCTTGCAACATATGGGATGCTACACTAAATCAAATGGAAATAGTAAGCAGCCTACACTAGAACTAGGAGCTTGATACCAAAGCCTAATAAATCAGCTGAAAAATTCACATGATTCTTAAATGCCTGCACAAAATCATAAGATTCAAAGAAAATCTGTTCAGAACTAGCAGGAATGGCAATCCAGAATGCATTAGAATAGCCTATTCCAAATTGTTAAGGTTGCTTACTGAGTTAGGCCAAATTGCTAAGTTAAAGTGGATTCTAAAGGATAAGCCAACTGAAGACTCTTTGAAGATTGGCAACTGTTTATGGACTTTCTGACCAATAAGAAACCTAATGATGAAATAATCTGTGGTTATGGTTATTCGTTCAGACTATTTAGTTGGATCTGTAATGGTAGAATAACATACATTTTTCTCTTTTTATTTTTCTTTTCATTATAGTTAGGGTGGTGGGGGGGGCGGGGTTTAGGTCCTTACTGTGTTTTAGCTATATGTTTATTTTATTTTCTTTCCTCTCTTTTTCTTCCTTCCTTCCTTCCTTCCTTCCTTCCTTCCTTTCTTTCTTTTTGCTTTATTTCCTGACTGCGTACTACTTCCTTATATTGTTAGCGAATTAGTGTGCGGGTTGAAAATGAATAAATAAATATTTATTAGAACAGCCTTCTCCAAGTTGTTGTCCACCAGATCTGTTGGACTGCTATTCCCAGACTGCTTCAAGCTGGTTAAAGAATACTTGGGAGTATTTATCCAACCACTAGGTTGGAAAAGGCTGGGGTAGAATGAAATCTTTGACTGGACTGATTGTGTTGACAGCCAAAAGCCCAAGCATTTGAGTTACACAAATCCCTTGTTCAAGCAGAAGAAAATGGGGGTGGGGGGAAGCTCCTAAAAAAGAAGTTGGAAATTTTGTCCACGGAACTCTCTTACAAATGAGGAGTATCATACCTTGCACAAATGGTTTCACAAATGAAATATTTCACAAATGAAAACTGTGACATGTGCGGCCAAACAGCATCAAAGTTTGGTCAGGATGGTAAACGTTATTAATGAGGAAGAACACAGAAGCTAGGAGAGGCTGTAGCACTTTGCTTTTTCCTGAATCTACTGGGAAGGCCAAGATTCTGCCCCCCTCTCCTGACTGCTGAGTTAACTGAGTGCAAACTACTTTTGTACTTTGAACTCATTTTGCAGCAATTGAATTAAGCTGATGACAAAGGAGGGAACTCGCAGGAGAGAGAAACCGGGGCATTTTAAAAGCAGCTGAAAAAGTGGGACAACAGAGGATTATTATTATTATTTTATTTTTATTTTAGGTATTTATACCCCACCCTTCAGCCACAATGGCTATCAGAGTGGCTTACAAATTGTTTTAAGCAATAGCAATTTACACATCTACACTGCATTAAGCAGTTTCCAATGTGTGTTAGCTAATTGCCCCACAAGCTGGGTACTCATTTTACCGACCTACGAAAGGATGGAAGGCTGAGTGAACCTTGGAGCCCGCTGGAATCGAACTTGCAATGTGGTGGCTTGCAGGACTGGCATTTAACCACTGCGCCACCATCCTAGCCAAACTATAACAATTGGAGGGTATTGGGGATCTGGCCCACTCACATTGAAATTTTAAGGAAAACAGTAGAATCTTCCTTTTCGATACAGCTGCTAAATCTAGAGATGGGGAATATCTAAAATCTAGAGATGGGGAAGATATTTTGCTAGCAGTGGCTATACGGGCTCTTTTTTTTTCCTTTAGTTTTTCAGGCATTTAATATCTTTGGGTCTTATTGCATTTTTCATTGTACCAAGCAATTAGAATGCAACTCATTAAAAACAAAATAAAAGCCACTTAGATTAAATGCCTAAAAACAGATATATATATAAAAAAGGATAAAAGGAAAAATTAAACTCAAATAAGCAGTTGCAGGCAAATTGATAAATAGTCACTCATGGACACCAATGTTTTGATTGACAGGAGAATAAGAATATATAGAATATAGCTATAGTGGGATATATGGCAGTTTCTTTCAAATTGTTTGGATTTTTAACTCTCTCTCTCTCTTTTTTTAGAGACGATGACTGGAGAAAGGGCAAGAAAAGGGGAAATGTTATGCAGCTTCAGTTCAGTTATTCTAACCAAGCATAAAGAGAGGAACGATTGTCCCCACCCCAGTTTTGGGTAGAGAAACTGAGATCTCACTTTCAGATGAAAACTCTTTGAAAACATTTCCAAAAAGCAATATGGATAGCCCCTGCAGGAGGAGTTAAGTTTAGCACAGCTTACAGTACCAGGACATAAATAGATTTCTCTCATGGAAAAGTCTTGGCTGACTTGGGAAATGAAAACAGCATGCAAATATGTAAAAGCAACATTTTCCACTGGTTCAGGATCTAGCTATACTCTCTAGCAGACTGGATTTCTTTCCCAGTGCATTAAAAAAACCCCAGTTCCATCCTCATTTGAACAGGTCTCTTGTCCATTATTATCTCTGAGATTCTTTAGATTCCGCTGTTTTCTTCCCTCCATCCGTTTTCTTGGAAAACGTTGAACACTGTCCTTATTTGGCATCTATCTGTAATTTTCCTTCCTTAAAATACTCCGCATTTCCTCTTGTGTTCATGCCTTGAAAGTGACTTGTTTATTGATTCTGGTATCCATGTCCCTTGGGAGAAAAGAAAGCAAAAACAGAGGAGGGGAGGACACCTCTTCTTATAATAGGCAGTCTGTTTTCTTAGGACTCACCCTGTGACACTGTCAGAATGTAAACACTACTGTTGAACATTCATCCACTTTCTTGTTCTCTTTTCTGACTATCTTTCACGCACAATCTCTGCTTCATGCCAGGGCTGGCCCTACCATTAGGCAGAGTGAAGAAATTGACTGAAGCAACAGATGCTTGAGGTATGCAGTAGGGAGTATTCCTAACCATTTCTCTTTGCCTGCTCCAGTACCCAACAGCTGCAAGTGAAGTAAAAGGTGCTGTCTAGGGTTGCCAGCTCTCCAGGCCTGAATCTCCAGTTTTCATGGCCAGCTCCAAGTGGGAGATGAGGGTACAAATTCTTCAGTTCCAGAAGGCTCAGCTTCAGCCAAAAGCTTCAGCTCATCTAATAAAGCAGCAGCTCACTACAATTTGCAAACAATAATTGATTTGTTGCTGCAATGTACACAGACTTTCCAGAGAGAGGGGTTTATATATACAGTATTTACCTAGTTAGCTACTCTTTCTTTTCCAGTTGTTGTGGTGCTAGAGTTCACCCTCTGCTCTGTTCTGCATCTACCTTTTGGCTAGAAACAAATAGGCTAGATTAAATGTTATCCTCTTTCCTCAATCAGATAAGCACTTGCAGTTGGTATTTAATGCATGATGCTTATTGGCATGACCAGGGACTACCTCTAGGTCTCAGGTTTTGGCTCTGAAAACTAGTGCTGTCCCATGATCAAAGAAAGGTTCATTTGCCAATCCAGTCAATGTCTGGAGGAGGAATGTGGTAAGGTGGGGAAAGTGTCCTGCCATGTGCCTCAGGCAGGGCTTGGCTTACTATATGACACAATCTAAACCAGCGCTCAGCAACTGGAGGCCCAAGGCCAAATCCAGCCCTCACTAGAATACCAGTTGGCCCTTTCAGTTTTCAGTTCAGAATCAAGTCCTGCAAGGGTGGGAGGTGGGGAGGAAGAGGGTTGGTTGGGGACAAAAGAACTTGCTTGCAGTCTGTTTTCCTGGATCGGGGAAGAGTAGGACAGAGATGATGATGATGATGATGATGGGGTGATGGGAGGATTTTATTCCCCCTCTAAGCTTTACTGGTCTCCCAAACCAAAGAACTGCTGCTTCACTTGGAGCTGGCCACCGCAGCCTGCTGGTGCGTTCCTTCTTCCTTTAGGGCCAAGCTATAATTTTCCAGTGTTGCCCTGGAGCAATGCAACACAGAAAACTCCAAGGCATTATGGGAAATTGAAAATGCTGAGAGGCTTCCAGACTCAGTTGCTGCCACCAGAGAAGCCCACACCATGCTGAACCTGCCGGTAGCAGAAGCAGACCAAAGTGTTGGGGTCAGCAGTAGTGAAACTTACAAGGGTGCTCAGGCTCAAAAAGTGAATCAGCATACATACCTTCCACTGTTTCACTGACGAAAACCAGGACACATGTGGCCAGGGAACATCAGAGTGTGGTCAAGATGGCAAATGGAAGAACACACAAGCCAGGAGAGGCTGCAGCAGTTTGCCTTTGCCCGAGCCTACTCAGACAAGGTTCTTCCCTGCCCTCTTTTTCCATTGAGTTGAATGCAAACTACTTTTACACTTTGAATTCGGAGTAATTTGCAGCAGTTTAAGTAAGCTGAGGACAAAGGGGGAAGTGGGAAGAGCAGCGAGAAACTGGGGCATTTTAAAAACAGCTAAAAAGTGGGAAGACAGAGGATTAATCAAGACTGTCCCTGCCAAAATGGGACAGTTGGAGGGCACAAGCATAGCTCTCCCATATCAAATCTAGCATTTTGGCTCCGAGACAGCAAAGCATTCCTCCCCTTTAAATTCTGTAGATAGCTTTGGCTTTTCTCTGTCCTACTTTGCTCCTTTTTCTGCTAGCAGCCACAAGATGGATTCTAGTTCTCAATCAAGTTCTCCACTTGTTAGCTGCCCCATAGAATGGGAACTCATTTCTGGCTACAGTCACATAGAAGACCTTGCATATTATATATTGTTCTGTCCCTGTAAGACTGAAGACATTTTATTCATATATTATGACTTCTTATTCAGTTTGTATGTTATGGGAAGAATTGTACTTCCCCTTTATCTCAGCTGTAATGTAAATGTGAAACTCTATCACTCTCATTTTTGTTGAGTTTCTCAGGATCTCACGGAAATTCTCATGCCATCCCATTTCCCTGTCTAGTTGCAAGACATCCACTTGCCCTAGAAATGTGTGCATATTTTTATGTGCACTATTCCTTATGTGTGCATTTTCTATGTAGTTTCCTATTAACTGAAGCAGGTTTGTGTGCATTTTTCAAATATTTACCTTGTAAGTCACACACTTTTTTTCACGCCTATCAATAGTTTGTTCACATTTTTCTTTGCTGAAACTCATCGGAAGGTTCTGAAATCTATGGATTTTCCATGCAAGATGCCCTTCTTCCCAGGGTCAAGGTTCCCCATGACATTCTTGCAAACGTTGTTCCCATCTTCAAAAAGGGGAAAAAAGAGGATCCCAACAACTATCGTCCAGTTAGTCTGACATCAATACCAGGGAAGATTCTAGAACAGATCATTAAACAGAGAGTCTGTGAACATTTAGAAGGCAATGCCATAATCACAAAAAGTCAGCATGGGTTTCAGAGAAACAAGTCATGCCAGACTAATCTGATCTCTTTTTTTGATAAAGTTACCAGCTTGGTAGATGAAGGGAATGCTGTGGACATTGCATACCTTGATTTCAGTAAGGCCTTTGACAAGGTTCCCCATGACATTCTTGCAAACAAGCTTGTAGAATGTGGGCTAGACAAGTTAACTGTTCAATGGATTTGTAATTGGTTGACCGGCCGAACCCAAAGGGTGCTCAGCAGTGGCTCCTCTTCGTCTTGGAAAGATGTGACCAGTGGGGTGCCACAGGGTTCTGTCCTGGGCCCAGTGCTATTCAACATCTTTATCAATGACGTAGATGAGGGAATTAGGGGCATACTTATCAAATTTGCAGATGACACCAAATTGGGAGGAGTAGCTAATACCCTAGAGGACAGGATCAAAATTCAGAATGACCTGGATAGACTGGAGAGCTGGGCCAAAGCTAACAAAATGAAATTCAATACGGAGAAATGTAAAGTACTGCATTTAGGGCGGAAAAATGAAATGCATAAATATAGGATGGGAGAGACCTGGCTGAATGAGACTACGTGCGAAAGGGATCTAGGAGTCCTAGTAGACCACAAGTTGAACATGAGCCAACAGTGTGATGCGGCAGCTAAAAAGGCCAATGCAATTTTGGGCTGTATCAATAGAAGTATAGTGTCTAGATCAAGGGAAGTAATAGTGCCACTCTATTCTGCCTTGGTCAGACCTCACTTAGAATACTGTGTCCAGTTCTGGGCACCACAATTAAAAAAGGATATTGACAAATTGGAGCGTGTCCAGAGAAGGGCAACTAAAATGGTGAAAGGTCTGGAAACAATGCCTTATGAGGAGAGACTTAGGGAGCTGGGTATGTTTAGCCTGGAAAAAAGACGGTTTAGAGGCGATATGATAGCCCTGTTTAAGTATTTGAAGGGATGTCACGCTGAGGATGGAGCAGGCTTGTTTTCTGCTGCTCCAGTGACTGGAACACGGAGCAATGGGTGCAAGCTCCAGGAACAGAGATTCCACCTCAACATGAGGAGGAACTTTTTGACAGTAAGAGCTGTTCGGCAGTGGAACACACTCCCTCGGAGCGTGGTGGGGTCTCCTTCCTTGGAGGTCTTTAAACAGAGGCTGGATGGCCATCTGTCGGGGATGCTTTGATCAAGATTTCCTGCGTGGCAGGGGGGTTGGACTGGATGGCCCTCGTGGTCTCTTCCAACTCTGCAATTCTATGATTCTATGATTCTATGAATCTTAGGATAAGTGAACTTGATATTTTAGTAGGGAAATTTTGGTAGGGAATTTCTTTTCCCTCACGTGTTCTTCTTTGAAAGGGGTAGAGAGAAAAATAACTTTGTCCTATGCAGAGGTCTCTTCTCCCTCACCTTCTGAACTTGGCTGCAATTGCACTAGGCCCATCCAACTTCTTGGTCCACTATCTATGCAACTGCCAAGAGAGGCATCTCTTATCTGTTGCATTGTTCTTCTATGGTCAAGATGACCCAGCCCCACCCACTCGAGGCATTTTCCTGGCATTTTTCACACATGACTCAGCTGCCATGGCACCACACTTAGAGGCTGTAATACCCAAGGAAATCAGTTCTGTCTCCTCTCACTGCTTAAAAAACAGGACCATGCAAGGCACCCTGTACAATCTTATGAGTACATGGTCTGCAATTGCTCTCCATGGATGCTAATTAGTTATAATAAATAATAATAATAAAATTTATTTATATCCCGCCCCTCGGGGCGGCTATGTACTTTGCATCTTCTCAGCTAGAATCCAAACTGCTTCATGAGTCATCCATCTGGCTAGAAATTTTGCTGTCTCCAATTCAATGTACTGCCTACTGGCTTGACAGTTGAATATTTCTTCAACACCTAGCAATGGGACAGCATCTTCCATTTCACCCGAAAGCAGCAGTCTGTAGGTCAGGCTGTATGGAAGAGATAATTCCATCGCCTGTTGCCCTAATGCTACCTCTCAGCATTTGCCACCTGAGGTTATTGCCTCACTTTGCCCAGTGGTAAGGCTAGTCCTACTTGGAGATGAGAATCAATTGCTCTTGCATATCCAGTGATTTTAGCTCAAGGAGAATACCTATGGGCTTACCACATGAAGGAAGGGAAGTGGAAGTGAAGCCTGAGAGTAATGCGTCCCAGCCTGCCTTATCGCACGACATCAGCATATTTCAGCTGTTCACCGGTTCCAGGCCCGTGGGAGACAGTGGCAAAGGCAGATTTTTTTTGCTAATGGATTTTTCCAGTTAGGGGCTTACTGCATGCCAAAGTAAAGTGGCAGGGCAGCTGTAAGGTTCTGTTTTCCACACTGCCTTATTTCCCAGCGTTGTTCTTCTGTTCCATTGCCATGGGAGAGCGAGGTAAAACCACATCTTTTTGATAACCAGAAAAATTGGTTAGCGAAAAGACACAGTTTTACCTTGGATGGGACTGGAACGGCAGAACACCAGAAGAATGATGATGTCATGTAGTAGGTAGGGCAGCACAGAAAATGGAACCCTTCTGGCTGCCCTGAAATTTTACTTCAGCATACGGTAAGCCTCTTAGCAAAAAGACTCACATTTACCACTGTCTCCCATAGGACTGGAACAGAACAACAGCTGAAACACACCAATGTCATGCAATAAGGCAAGGCGGATGGCACTATTATTGGGGTGCACTGCTGCTTCCTTCCTTCATGCAGTAAGCCCCCTCCCTAAAAAGGATCCATCCTTTCTCCAAAATTGTTGGTATTTAACCTTTCATCCTTGTGTTGTCTGCATGTGTTTATTCATTAACATCTGAGGCTGCCTTGGACTGAGTCAGACCATTGGTTCATCTAGCTTAGTATCTTGTATTTACTGTGTGCTATCTAGTCAATCAGAAGTGACTGAATACCTGAGTGCCCTGATGCAGAGATAGGATTAGCTTGACACTCCCCACACAGGTGCTGATTACAGGAAAGAAAGCACACCAAAAAGATGAATCATACACAGATCATGGAAAAGGCCTTTTTGTACTACATGTCCCAGAATCCCCCTGCTGACATAGCCCGGCTGGTTAGGGGAATCTGGGAGATGTAGGACTTTTTCGGACGTCTCAAATATACCGCAAGCAGCCTCGTCGCGTTGCGAGGCTGCTGCACTGCAGGGCGTCACTTTCAGATGATGCTCTCCCCTGCTGTTGCGGTACCGCGGGGACATTTGAGCATTATATTTCGCCGGTTTTTAAGCACGATCAACTTTCGTGCTTAAAAACCAGCGAAATATAACACTCAAATGTTCCCGCGGTACCGCAACAGTACCGGCAGGGGAGAGCGTCATCCGAAAGCGACGCCCTGCAGCGCAGCAGCCTCGCAATGCGACGAGGCTGCTTGCGGTATATTTGAGACGTCCGAAAAAGTCCGTAGTGTTAAAAATTTGGGAGTTGTAGTCCAAAAGATAACAGATGTGGAGAGCTGTGGTATTGTTTTGAACTCTATCAAAGAATAAAAACAGAAAAGTTGTTGCTCTCACTTCTGATTGTCACAAACTGGTGGGGGGGGAGCATATGAGACCATACTTTCCAACTGTTCCAATATGGCAGGGACAGTCCCAATTCATCCTCTGTCACCCCATTTTTTCAGTTGCATTTAAAATGTCCCAGTTTCCTCCTTTGTCCTCAGCTTAATTCAATTGCTGCAAACTGAGTTCTAAATGGAAAGAGAGGAAAAAACAGGAGGAGTCTTCCCTGTATAGACTCAGGTAAAGGCAAACTGCTACAGCCTCTCATATCATGTGTCTTCTTCCCCATTAACAATGGTTGCCATCTTGACCACATTCCGACATTGCTTGACTACATGTGAAATGTTGGAGGATATGTGAGACTCATTGGTAAATATCCTATCATGGGCTGCAGCCTCATTGAAAACCCAAGGTGGAATAATACCCATAAGACAATGGATGTCTCCACAGACATGTTACATTGACTTGCCAGATCTTTACCAACTTGTGCTTAACCTTCAGGCCTCACTTGTTCAATCCAGCACCGTTTAGCAAGCCAGACACCATCCATTTCATTCAGCCGCATCAATACCTGAAGTAAAGAAGAGTTGCCCCAATAGCAACAGATGATAGCCTTAATTCTATTCTATGAAGCATGGTTTGGAGAAACAGCAAGTATGTTTTTCATGAACTTATTTTGGAGGTTCTCTAAAACCACTTCAATTCCTTCACCCCAGATTTCTGTCTCACACCAAGATGTACTTCATTATTTAGAGCTGGGCTAAATTTACGTTACACAAATAATCCAATTTGAAACTGGATTATTTGCCATGGCTCCTTTGCCATGAGTCCTAGGATCTGTAGTTTTACAAGGTCTTTAGCCTTCTCTGCCAAAGAGTGGTAGTGCCTCACCGAACTACAAATCCCAAACTGAGGATTCTGGCTTGGTGCTCTAAAACAGGACAGGATTTGAAAGCCATGAACAAGCCTTGTTCGTCCTGACATATGGGTGCAACAAATTAGGATGCCTGGCTCAGATGAAACACTAAGCAAACAATTTCTGGTTTGTTTTGCCACTCGTACTAGCAGGAGGAACCAAGTGGGAGTGAGTAGGCTCCACAGATTGTAAGGGCCCTTCTAAATAGTGAAAATACCTCTCATGGAATTTGCTCGGTCTAAACAGGATCCAGCGCGAATCCACACTATTCAGAAGGAAGGGGCCCCAAACGGCAAAAACAATGGGGTAAAAGCCTTCACAGATTTCCTTGTACTTTTTCACAAACTGCGAGGCTGGTGCACATTTTTGCTCTTTTGGACTATTGAACAATAAAAAAACATGATGGGAAGCACAAAGCTGATTTGATTGGCCAGGTGAGAGTGGAGGCAGGACTTGCTAGGAGGGCAAATAACTGCTGCTACCATGTTGGATTTTCACCTTAGCGATCACTCGTTAAGGCGATTAAAAAAAGGATCAATATTTTCTGTTTTGCTTTGGAGAATCGCTCTATCACACCAGTGCTCCTTGGGATGATTTTTTAAAAAATCAAACAAACAGGGGCAGTGAAGAACTAATATGAGTAAATCACTCACAGCCACCATTAGGAATGCGAGGCTTATGGGGGCTTCTGAGGCCAGAAAAACTATTTGGTCTGGTTGCTGCTGCTGTGAGATGCCAATAGTATTTGGGATTTTTTTCCCTCGTGTAGATGGGCCCTAAGTCAAAATTCCCAAGAAGGTGGTCGTTCTAAATTCCACTAAAAAGGTTGAGTTTCTGGTGCTCATGCAGCATGTCCATTTTGCAAATTTCCCTGTCTGGTTGAAGTTTAAAAACCCCATTACATCCATTGTCCAAATCTGAGTTTCATTTGTTTCATGAATTAAAGAAAAGATGGATAGCATGGCATATTTTCCAACATTTCACAGATGAAGCCGGGGAAATGTATGACCAAACAACTTCAGAGCATGGTCATAATGGCAAAGGTTATTATCAAGGGAGAGCACACAAGTTAGCAGTTTGCTTTTGCCTAGATCTACAGGGAAGGGCAAGAGTTCACCCCCTCCTCTCCCCTCCCTCCAGCAGAGTTAATTGAGTTCAAACTACTTTTGCTCAAACTCAGTTTGCACCAATGAATGTAAGATGAGGATGAAGGGGGAAAATAGAAGGCAGAGAGAGAAATGGGGGCATTTTAAATGCAACTGAAAAGGTGGGATGACAGAGGATTAATCAGGACTGTACCTGCCAGATCACAACAGTTGGAGGGTATGGTATGAAAATGTAATGTCCATAATAGTTGGAAGAAATACCACTAAAATGGGTAACTATGTCTTCTCTTGTGACCTTCAACCATTCCTTGGATTTCTCTGTAACTTCTATTTTTGTAGAGAAAGATTTGAGATTCACACTCCATGGAATAAGTGTTGCAACATGAGCTGATGTCATGGAGTCAGAGGCAGGAAGGGATATTGAAAAAGGAGGAATTGTCTTTCCTTATCCCTTTCTGTTTATCATGTTAAACAACAGAACATTCTTTGGGTCTCCATCTCATGCTTCAAGAAGGTGGTTGATTGTCAGCTGGCTGATAGAGAATCATATTGTCAAACATAAGTCTAGGGCATAATGGGAAATAGAGGAAACATACATTTAAGAAATTCAACCTGGACATTAGGAGGAACTTTTTGACAGTAAGAGCTGTTCGGCAGTGGGACACACTCCCTCGGAGCGTGGTGGGGTCTCCTTCCTTGGAGGTCTTTAAACAGAGGCTGGATGGCCATCTGTCAGGGATGCTTTGATTGTGTATTCCTGCATGGCGGGGTTGGACTGGATGGCCCTTGTGGTCTCTTCCAACTCTACAATTCTATGATGCTATGATGCTATGATAAACCCTTTATCAGCCTCACTGACTTGGAGATTTGAGCTGAGTGTCCAGACAGATGTCTGTAGAAAGTTTATAAACCAGGCATGAAATTGATGGCTTTTTCTGTGGTTTGCCACACATGGCACCCTATTATTTGTCCCTGAGGGGCACACTGGTGGTGTACATGTGTAGACTCTAGTTACCATGGCATTGAGAAACCTATTCCCCTATTCTGACTAACCTTATTTTAAAATGGTATGAGCTAATGGCCACTCACCACATTAGGTGGGAGTAGAAGGATACTAAGCCCCCCTCCCAAAGATGGGGAAGGAAAGGGTGTGTAACTTCTGAGGGTGAGGGTACAATGCCTCACTCAAATCAGCCAGTGACTAGACCTTATCTGTTACCACTACTGACTGTGCTGTGGTGGTACAGTAGTGGTAAAACAAAGCATAATTTAACTTTGAAACAAGGTGAGTGGAAGGCACACATATTGCATACCGTCCAACATTTCACAGATGAAAACTATGAGATGTGTGGCAGAACAATATCAAAGTGTTATCAAGATGGCAAGAGTTATCAGTGAGGAAGAACATACAAGCTAGGAGAGGGTACAGCAGTTTACTTTTGCCTGAGCCTACTGGAAAGGGCAAGATTCTGCTCCCCCTTCTCTTCTCCTTTTGCTCTGTTGAGTGCAAACTAGTTTTGCACTTTGAACTTAGGAGATTTTCAGACTCCTCTTTCAGCTTCTTGCCGCGCAAGCAGCCTCCGGAGCAGTAACGAGGCTGCTGCGCGGCAAGGGGTCCATTTCGGACAATGCTGTTTCTCTCACAGCGTCGTCCATGACTGTTGCGGCTAGCATTGGAGGCGGCTGCGCTGTTTTTTACTCACAGACAACTTCCGTGAGTCAAAAACAGCGCGGCCGGCTCCAATGCTAGCTGCAACAATCACGGACGACACCGAGAGAGAAACGGTGTCGTCCAAAATGGACCCCTTCCCGCGCAGCAGCCTCGTTACTGCTCCGGAGGTTGCTTGCGGGGCAAGAGGCTGAAAGAGGCATCTGAAAATCTCCTTAGTTTTCAGGAGAAGTGAAAGGAGGAAAGTGAAACTGGGACATTTAAAACACAGCTGAAAAAGAGCCCTGGTGGAGGAGTGGTTAAATGCCAGTACTGCAAGTCACCAAGTTGCAAGTTCAATTCCAAAGGGCTCCAAGGTTGACTCAGCCTTCCATCCGTTTGTAGGTTGGTAAAATGAGTACCTGGCTTGTGGGGGCAATTAGCTAACACACATTGGAAACTGCTTAATGCAGTGTAGATGTGTAAATTGCTATTGCTTAAAACAATTTGAAAGTTGCTCTGATAGCCTTGTGGCTGAAGAGCGGGGTATAAATAAATAAATAATAAAAGGATTAATCATGACTGTCCTTACCAAATCTGGACATTTGGAGGGTATGACATTGTTTTACAGTGGAATTATACTTCCAACACATACCTTATTTTAAAGGACATTACTGTGTGTTTCGCTATTGTTGTGCTGATGAAATCCAGTGTGGGAACATAAACTTAAAAATGGGGTCCCCAAGCAGCCTGTAGGTTATATGTTTCCTATCTGTTGCTGTCCTTGAGCAAGCAGGGATCACCAGCATTGAGGCCATGATATTGAGAACACAGCTGCGCTGGGCAGGGCACGTTTCTAGGATGGAGGACCTGTCATCCTTTCCTCTCTTTTATATAGTTCTTCTGTGTACTGTTTCCATTGTTTTTTTTATTATTATTATTTCTACTTGGTCAGGTTGACTTCCAGCCCAACAACTCTGCAGCTGTTGCGAAGCAAGATGTTAGGCACTGCAGAGTGCAGGGCACGTTTCTAGGATGGAAGACCATCGCCTCCCAAAAATAGTACTCTACGGTGAACTCGCCACGGGTCAGCGTAAGAGGGGCGCTCCAAAAAAGTGATACAAAGACTCCCTGAAACAACATCTCAGGCTCGGCCAAATTGATCACCAACAATGGTCTGCCCTGGCCTCACATCGGGACCCATGGAGACGCACTATCCACAATGCTGCAGCCTTATTTGAAAACTCACGCCGAACAAGTCTTGAAGAGAAACGACAACGCAGAAAGAATCACAATCCGGTAACATCACCCGAGGAAACCTTCTGCTGTGCTTTTTGCAACCGGACTCGTCTATCTCGGATTGGTCTTTTTAGTCATCAGCGCGCTTGCAGAAAGCGCGGGATGAGTCCTTCCTGAATCTTCGCTTGCGAAGAAAAGCCAGAGAGAGAGAGATCCTTGGCCTAAGGCATTAAGCTTAATTACCCAGGAACTGCCCCATTTGGCAATTAATTTTCTGCCCTCCCACTTTTTCAGCTGATTTTAAAATGTCCCTGTTTCTCTCTTCCTCATCCCACTTTTCCCCTTTTGTCCTCAGCTTACTTCAGTTGCTGCAAATTGAGTTCAAAATGCAAAAGTAGTTGGCAGTCAGTTACCTCATTGATGGGGGCAGGGAAGGAGAGGAGAGTATCGAATCTTACCCTTCCCAGTAGGCTCAGGCAAAAGCAAACTGCTCCAGCCTCTTCTAGCTTGTCTATCTTCCTTATTAATACCTTTCACCATCTTGGACACATTCTGATGTTGTTTGGCCACATTGTCCTGGTTTTCATCTATGAAGTGTTGGAGGGTATAAGCTTGCCCCCCCCCCGCTCCCGTGGACACTGAATCCCTCACCCAATTTCCTTCCAATTTAAAACAGACTGCTCTTCTCCGCAAACTCAAGAGTGGTTTATAGGAAGATCTCTGCAGAAGAAAATACTGTAGAGAGCCTCCTCTTCACCCCTACCCCAGAGACTTTTATACAGATCACTTGTAAGGTGTATAAAGATTTTACATGCTGGGGAAGAATGTGGAGAAAAGCTCCCCCTGTCCCATTTCCTCCCAGTGACCAAGGGGAAAAATGTGTGTGTTATGCACACATGCATGTGTAGCCCTGACCCTCAGACCAGGAGCATATGCAGCCCTTGAGGATAATGTGAAGGTTTGATAGATAATATCAGGTACAGACTATGTACGATAAGGGAGATCTTTGATAAGATCTCTTCTGTTGTATGAGGCATCTTTCCCTAAATGGTAAACTTTTGCTACTACCTTGATTATGACAATTTTGTTCTACTACTAGCAGTGGTATGATGCAGTTCGGCATATTGTGAGCAGTGGTGGCTCATGGGCTGAGCACAGGGAGCTCACCCCCAAGTGCTGGTGGTGGTGATGGGGTCACTCGCCTTGCTCAATCCAGGAGCTGCTTATGCTTCTGAATCATGTCCTGCAAGGGCATGCCTTGCTTACTTAGTATTTCCAATGGTATTTGAAAGTGCTGCTGAGCGATCCGTTTTGAGTAGACGTGGTGCTCATGCGAACTTCTAAGTAAACTTGTAGAGACTAATATTTGGGACACTACTTGAAAATGCTGCTGAACAATGCAGGTTCCACCCACCCTGTATCCATGGAAGATACGTTCCAGACTTACCGTGGATACATGAAACTGTGGATAATAGCTAACCCTATGGAAATTAATTACTTCCTGCCCAACGTCTGGTGGAAGCATACCATAGAATCGCACTGGAGGACCTAGAAAATGCCTAGAGAGGTCATACTTTTTGGATGTGGATAAGTAAAACTGTGGATACCGGTCCCGTGGATTATTGCTTGGCCACATTTGTCCTGGTTTCCATTACTGAAACATTGGAGGCTACCCACGTCTCCTTCTGCATAATACCATTGTCCTATAATTTCCCAGTGTTCATATGGCTGGGTGGTTTCCTAGCATTTGTACAGCATTTCCCTATTCTAAAAGTTGAAATACCTCACCTACAGCTTATTACTGGTAGTAAGAGCATTACGTTAAACAATGGTGGCATTTTTCATCCCATACATTTAACCTTGAATCCAAATCACCCTTGGAATCAGATCTCTGACAATTTATCTGAAACTGAATTCAACACTGCAAGCACTGTTCTGTGTGCAAAGTTCATGCTTTGCCACTGAGCTGTGGCCATTCTCTCACTCCCAGGAATTTGGTTCTTGAACTGGGAAAAAAAAAAGAGAGAGAGAGAGAGAGAGAGAGAGAGAGAGAGAGAGAGAGAGAATGTTTTCCATCCCAATTGCTCTAAAAGGTACACAAGCCCTGAATGTCATTCCCCCCTTCACTGCCCAATACAACCTCTGTGGCTAGAAATTTGGCTGGTATTGTTTTTCTGGGAGGGGTACAGTTTTGGGATGAGGCTTATCATAAGTACAGACCAGACAAATCACAAAGAAGTCCTTTTGAAGTAAAGTTAGAAGTACCTGCCAACATCTGGAAAAGTCCCTAGCCATGGGTCATTGCGTACAGCAATTGTCTTGACTGTTGTTGTTGCCCTTTGCTCATTTATGGTTCAATGACTTTCATTATGCTTTCTTTCCCAAGGGACTTTCCATACCTGTGACCCACTTTTCCTAAAGCAATGTTTCAAATGCACTTAATTTTTTTTAAAAAAACACCTGTACAATTTGTGCTTGCATTCAGAAAATGTTAATTTGAATTTAGTTTTAAGAGTTTTGTTAGTTTTAACAAAAATGTGTTACTGTATGGGGCAGAAAGACTCAAGGCTTAAAGAATGTATTTAGGCTTTGTTTTTTGCTTTTGGTAGAACTCTAAGATCCACCAGAGCCTGGTGGAAAAGACATACACTTGGAATGAAATACACTAGATTTCCATTCCTTCCCTTGTCTCCCCAAAAAATCACTTTGTGGGTACTGGGCATGTTGTTTTCAATGGGCCTTTTTTTAGCGGGTGGGAGTTGTTTCTTATTTTGTCCAACCCTTTTGATGGGCTGGAAGTTTTTCTGTTGTGTTTTTGCTGGATGGAAGGATGGATGGATAGATAAGTAGACAGACAGATAATCCTTGGCTAATACTGGGTTTCACTGAGCATCCATCCTCCTGTATTGCATGATCCTATTTTGGCCTCAAGCCTTTTTAGGACTCAGCAGCCAAGCTTGCCATTAGAGAGGACATTTGGTGTAAAAACTCAGGAGGTGGCAAACTGGTGGAGAAAGATGTTTGCAAAGAAGGAAACAGGATTAGCCAAGCGCACTGTCCTTACCCAAACCCCGGGCCTATTGTCTTAATTTTCCAACTCCTCGGTTCCTTTCATGTATCCTTGGTTCCTTTCATATTTTTGACAGTAAGAGCTGTTCAGCAGTGGAACGCACTCCCTTGGAGCATGGTGGGGTCTCCTTCCTTGGAGGTCTTTAAACAGAGGCTGGATGGCCATCTGTCAGGGATGCTTTGATCGTGATTCCTGTGTGGCAGAATGGGGTTGGACTGGATGGCCCTTGTGGTCTCTTCCAACTCTACAATTCTACGATTCTATGATTCGGCAGAGGCTGGATGACCATCGGTCAGGGGTGCTTTGATTGTGCATTCCTGCATGACAGGGGGTTGGACTGGATGGCCCTCGTGGTCTCTTCCAACTCTGCAGTTCTCAGATTCTCTCTGATTCTCTATGATAAGCCAGATGCCTCCAAACAAAAAGCCAGTCCTTGTTGCTGGAAGCTTTAATTTCAGCAACACAATCCTGGGTCAGGATGTGGTATGGTAGGTCCAATTGTTTTATTACTGATAATATTAAACAACAGAGTGTGGGAGTCCTTGCCTATCTGCTGCAGATCACTCTGAGAAATAATAGTAGATCATGCTCTATCTCCTGCCCAATACCAGCAGTGATGCCACTCCTGCTTAGGAACAAGCCAGCCCAAATCAGAGACACATACAGAGATGCGAAGGGCAGTCTCCTTATTCATTCTGCTGCATAACTGATTCATGAGTGACCAAATGATCTAAACCCAGCCTGTGCACAGATGGAGCCCAAATTACGAGCTTAAACTATAGGGTTGATTGGAAGGAAGCTGGACCAGCAAGACTACCCAGTGCATTTATGCAGCCTAGGGTATATGCAGCCTATGGTAAATGTGACATCAGGAATCCTACCAATCACTGTCCCCTGCCTAACTGTCTTGTGAGATGTGATCATAGAATCATAGAGTTGGAAGAGACCACAATGGCCATCCAGCCCAACCCCCTGCCTTGCAGGAATACCGATCAAAGCATCCCCAACAGATTGCCATCCAGCCTCTGTTTAAAAACCTCCGAAGAAGGAGACTCTACCACACTCCCAGGCAATGTGTTACACTGTCAACCAGCTCTTACCTTCGGGAAGCTTGTCCTAATGTTTAGGCAGAATCTCTTCTCCTATAGTTTGAATCCATTGCTCCATGTCATAGTCTCTGGAGCAGAAGAAAACAAGTTTGCTCCCTCTTCAGTGTAAATGGAAGGGCCAATGATATGCCTAGGAGTTGAGGTAAAGTTACTTTGTGAAACTTTGTGGAATACATTGTGCCTTTTGCAACCCTAATTCTATAGTTCAGCACAATAACTGATTTAATTATAGGGCAGATCAAATTTTGGCCTGGTAACAATGGCTTATTAAACTTGATTTCTCATCCAGTCCTAAAACAGATTTCTACAAATTACAATGTTTGTAGATGGACAACAGATATCAGGTGCTGTAGGCTATATTTCAAAGGAAGGAATTGGCAAAACCACCTCTAAGGATTCCTTGCCGAAGAAACCCCAGTGAAATTCATGGGTTTGCCATAAGTCAACAGGTGACCTGAAGACATGCACGCATGCACGCACATGATTTTAATACATTTTAAAAGAAAATGTAATATAAATATAAATATAAAATTTTGTTTGAATAGCTTATACATTAAAAATATTTAGCAGATGAACATATGGGCATATGGGCATGTGTGGCCAAGCAATGTAAGATTGTGGTCAAAATGAAATGTTATTAATAAGAAAGAATACACACACTAGAGGTGGCTGCAGCAGAGTTAATGGAGTGCCAACTATTTTTGCACTTTGAACCCATTTGACAGCAGTTGAAGTAAGCTAGGACAAAGGGGGAAAGCAGGAGCAAGAGAAAGAAACTGGGACATTTTAAACACAACTGAAAAACTGGGACAACAGAGGATTAACTGGAACTGTCTCAGACCTCACCTGGAATACTGTGTCCAGTTCTGGGCACCACAATTCAGGAAGGATATTGAGAAGCTGGAACTTGTCCAGAGGAGGGTGACCAGGATGGTGGGAGGTCTGGAAGCCATGCCTTATGAGGAAAGCCTTAGGAAGCAACTTGTATTTTTCCTTAAGCCATCTGTTCATCTTATCTTGGCCCTGCTTTGTGTAATGGCAAAAGTGGAAGGGTTTTTTTTGGGTTCTTTGGGACAGGGTTGTCACATCTCAGCAGGGAGACAAAGTTGCAAAATCTCCACTTTTGGGGGGCTCATGTCCAGGCAAAGGATGAGGGCTTTGTGCAAATTTCTGTTTTAGCTAGTAGGGCAGCAGCTTGCTGCGACTGGCAAGTCTAACTGATGTGTTGCTACAACTTGCAAAGATGAGGTGAGGGGGCGTGTGTCTATAGGGTTGTCTAAATGGTGAAAATACTTCTCACAGAATATGAGGAGAATACGATCTGTCCAAATGGGACCCCTTTATTGGAGGGTGAGGGTGAGAACCACCAAAATCTTGCCCATGCTAAATCATGGAAGTAAAATCCCATTCTTAAAGCGCTAGTGGTGGTTGTGTGATAATTCTGTGGTGGTAGTATCACACAATTACCGAAGTCCTAAGGACTTTATCACACTACCCTGTTATAGCACTATTATTCCACTTTAGCTGCTCTAGCTGCCTCCTGTGGAATCCTGGCATTTGCAGTTTAGAGAGGGGCATTTAGTATTCTCAGCCAGAGAGCTCTTAGGATTCACTAAACTACAAACCCTAGAATTCCACAGGAGGCACCCACAGTAGTTAAACTGGAATAATAGTGCTATAACAGTGTAGTGCGATAAGGCACTATGTTTCCACTTTCCTCAATAGTGGAATTACAGAGTTTTTACACACTAGTCTGATTGCAGCCGCCACTCCTGTCCTTCCCCTCCACATACCTCAAGTCCCAGGGCTCATCTAGATGGGATAATTAATTGTGGGAAATAGTGTATTAACTCACTATTGCAGCTGTGTTAATTTGTTCCCATGATGCATTCACAAGATCACTGACATGGGAAGCTACTCAAGTTTGAAGTTCACATAAATCATGTTGCAAGAAAAGATGGTGGCTGCGAATGACTTACCGGCATTATTATTCCCCAAGAGCTCCCTCCATTTCCCCCCTTTTTTGCCTTGTTAAATGGGAGAAATAGAAGAGTGATCTTATTCTTAAAAACTTTTTTTTTTGCTCTGCTACTTGGAAATAGTGCACAATCGCTTCTGTTAAAAGACAACAGTGGTGGCTTTGGCCACTTCTTTGCTGGCAAGCCTGCCCCCGCACATGTCCGACCAATCACGTTTTGACTTCCAGGATGTGCCCCAATTCGAACCAGTTATTCAAACGGGCTGGAATGTGCATTTTTGCATTTTTTTTAAAAAAGAAGATAGCAGGAAACAGCAAAAGCTGTCATTGTGAAGTACTTGGGAGTTTTTGGGGCACCCTCCTTCCAAATATGACAAATCTCAGCAGGAGTGCATCTGGACAAAAGTATTCCCCTCGCATTATCTGAGGATTTTTTTCACCATCCAGGGACCCGTCTACATGAGGGGGAAAATGGAGTACCTCGTAGTAATGGCATTTTGCAGCAACACCGACATGTCTTAACGGGTTTTTTGGCCTTGGGAGCCCCCATAAGCCTCGCATTCCAGATGGCGGTTGTGAGTGATTTACTTGCATTAGTTCTTTGCTACCACTGATTTTTTTTCTAAAAAAAAACACGTTGTCCACTCTGTTTTATTGCCTTAGCAATTGCTCACTAAGGCGAAAATCGAACATGGTGGCAGCGGTCACTTGCCCTGTTAGCAAGTCCTACCCCCACTTTCACCCAGCCAATCAGGTTTGTGCTTTCCTTCGAATCAGTTGTCATTCGATTGTCCTTATGAACAGGAATAAGCACCCCGCTCGCTGTTTTTACAAAAAACTATGGAAAAAACTGCAAAGACTTTTCTTGCATTGTTTTTGCTGTTTTGGTCCCCTCTCCTTCTGAATAGTGTGGATTGGTGTGCGATCCCATTTAGACAGGTAGCATTCCCAGCAAATTCCATGAGAGTTTTTTTTTTAACTGTTTAGAGACAGCCCCTAGACAACACCCTAGTTTTGCGGGGTTGGGGGTTGGCTACTATTACTATTATACTGTATACGAGCTTGTCTACATGGAGGGAACAAAACCGGATTGCCCCACAGTATTAGCCCAGCAACTGGGACCTGTCTTAATGGTTTTATGGCCCCCATAAACTTGACATGCCTGTAGCCCAGATGGCAGGCATGAGTGGATTGCTTGCATTTTTAAATCTGCTGCTGCCATTTTTTTAAAAAAAACCTATTTCTATGATTTCTATGATTTCTATGACAAGTGATATTTCACCTTTCTGAAAAAAAAAAGAGAAAATTAACAGAAATCTATTTTTTCACCTTAGTAATCTAAGGTGATTTTGCTAAGGAGAAAATCCAACACGGCAGCAGTGGGCGCTTGTCCTGTAACCTGGTCCCGCCCCCTGCACTCATCCAGCCAATCAGGTTTGCACTTTGTCTTGTATGGGGAAGCAATTCACATCAGATCGCTTGTCTTAATGAGCAAAAATGTGCATATCACTGGAGCTTTCTTAAAAAGTCGTGAAAAGCTGCAAATGCCTTTCTCATGTAGTTTCCCCTCTTGTTGGCCCCCTTCCTTCACAATACGATGAGACAATGTGGGATCCCATTAAGGGCCAGTCTACATGAAGGAAATAAACTCTGCTCCACAGTAATAGGAAGTCATAGCAGCTGCAACCTGTCTTAATGGTATTACAGCCCCACTAAACTTTGCATGCCTGTAGATGAGACTGCGGCCATGAGTGAGTTACTCATGTTTTTTGAATTTGCCATTGCCCAACTTTTTAAAAAACTATTTATATGGTGCGCACAAGCGATATTCCACCTTTCCCAAAAATTAAGAGAGAAAGAAAGATAGCACAAACCCCTGTTTTGTTGCTTTAGCAATCACTCGGTAAAGTGAAAATCCAACATGGTGGCAGAGGGCGCTTACCCTGTAAGCCAGGCTGGGCCTCCGTGCATGTCCAACCAATCACGTTTACACTGTTTACTGCATGGGGAAGCGAGTCACGTCGAATCGCTTGTCTCAACATGTGAAAATGCACGTATCTCTGAAGCTTTTAAAGAAAGTTGGGAAAAGCCGTGTTTTTGCTCTTTTGAGCCCCCCTCCTTCACAATACGACGAGACAATGCAATGCAGGATCCCAGCTCATTTTCTGAGTGAATTTTGTGAGGGGTACAGTAGCACCCCCGTATCCATGGGGGATTGGTTCCGGGGCCTCCTGCAGATGGTCAATTCTGTGGATAATAGTGAACACCATCCTGGGGGTCCATCCCAGGGAAAAAGGGGAGAAGCGAGTTCGCTCCTCCCTTACCCCTTCACCTCTGCCATGGCCCTGCAGCAGGAAGATTGCAGGGGGGGGGGAAGTGGGGGGAGATCACTCCATCCCTTCCCCTGGGAGGGCTCCTGTATCCGCAGCAGTGATAATGGGGGCAAAGGGGCGGAGAAGTGATCTTGTCCCCCTTTCCCCCACAATTGCTGCGGCGGCAGAGCCATGGTGGGAGTGAAGGGGGAAGGGAGGAGGGGAAGCAAACTCGACCCCTCTTCACCTCTGCGATTGCTGCTGCAGCAGGGGCAAAGGGGATGGAGGAGCGATTTCATCCCCCTTTTCCCCTTGTGATCGCTGTCATGGTGGAGCCATGGTGGGGGATGCGATAGCTTCTCTGACTCCTTTCCCCTGTGGTGGCAACAGGAACCCTCTCAGGGGAAGGGAGACCCCTCCCCCACTCTTCCCTTACAATCATAGAGTTGGAAGAGACCACAAGGGGCCATCCAGTCCAGCCCCCTGCCATGCAGAAATACACAATCAAATTATTCCTGACAGATAGCCATCCAGCCTCTGTTTAAAAACCTCCAAAAAAGGAGACTCCACCACACTACGAGGCAGTGCATTCCACTGCCGAACAGCTCTTACTGTCAGGAAGTTCTTCTTAATGTTTAGGTGGAATCTCTTTTCCTGTAGTTTGAACCCATTGCTCCATGTCCTAGTCTCTGAGCAGCAGAAAAGAAGCTTGCCCCATCCCAGGGCTGGGTTAAGGCACCAGCACTGTCAGCATCTTCAGAGGCCCCCATCATTGTGCCCCCCCTGTAGTAACCCTCCTCCTGCAAAAAACAAAAACAAAAACCACATTATTAGTAATATCCTGTACTGTGACTAGCTTAGGTTGAGTTAGGTTACAGTGAGCTGAGATAAACATATGGAGCCCTCAAAATAAAGCATTGCAGGGCCCCCCAAAATTCCTTAAGCCAGTCCTGCTCCATCCTCAGTATGACATCCCTTCAAATATTTAAACATGGCTATCATGTCCCTTCTCAACCTTCTCTTCTCCAGACTAAACATCTCTCTCTCTCTGGCTTTTCTTCGCAAACGAAGATTCAAGAAGGACTCATCCCGCGCTTTCTGCAAGTGTGCTATTGGATTTGTCCTTCGAGCCTGTGCAATGGATTTTTCTGGTGGAGTGCAGCGTGCACAGAACTGGCCTCACTCTTTAAACCAAAGGTTCATCTGCTGTGGCCTTGCAAGCATGGACGGTAGCAGCGAGGTCCTTGGGTTGTAGGTTTGGTTAGGGTTTCTTTCTCTTAGAAGGTTGACCTTACAGGGTTGGATGAGCACCATCTGCCCAGGTTTGAGATTGGAGTTTTCCTTCTCCTAGGATGGTTGCCATAAGGCTAGAGAGCCCATTCTGCCCTTTGATGCTCTTTGTCAGACCCTTTGGTTTTGACCTGGCATGGGAGGCCCTACTGGTGGCTATTATGCCACTTCTAGCATAGCTCAAAACATCATTAGGGTACGCAAGCCTCTCTCCCATGATAAGGGGGCATCAATGGAGACTAAATGGACTAAACATACCCAGATCCCATAGGGCATAATGGCTTTCAGACCAGCCACCATCCTGGTCTCCCTCCTCTGGACACGTTCCAGCTTCTCCCCCGCCCAGCCATCGCCAACCGCGGATAACTGAACCCGCGATTGGCGAACCCGCGGATACGGGGTGACACTGTATTTCCACGGTATAAAGCACCCCTAAGACAAGTTGGGCTCTCCTAGCTTCCTGGGAGGGTTTTTTTTTTCTTCATTGCGTGGACCCCCCCCCCCTCCGGCTACTATCCAGGCTGGCCTTTGCCTGGGGGGGGGAGCTGGCTATTGATTGGGCCGCTGGCGGGAGCACGTGGCGAGCGGGCGGACTGGGCCGGGCAGAGCCCTTGCAGGGAAACGAGGGGGCGGACGGGCGGGCGGCGCTGGGACTGAGTCATTCGCTAATCCGGGCGCAGAGCGGCGCGGCCCCGGAGAGCCTGGGAAGGAGGACGCCTGCCTGGTCGAGCCGGACGGGACGGGACGGGACGGGAGGGGACGCGAGCGAGCGAGCCAGCCCCCAAAGCACCATGAAGGCGCCCCAGTCCTTCCAGCTCTGGCTGGGGCCTCTCCTCCTTGCTTCCCTGCTGGCTGCTGGGGCCAAGAGTAAGTAGCCCACCCCGTAGCTTCCCCCTCTCATTTCCCCCCACAAAGCCAAGGTAGACCCGGACCCCCTCGGAGCTTCAACGCTTCCTTTCCAAACCCAACCTCACCGATCCCTCCCTTTTCCCCTTTTTCTTTTCCCACGCCCCAACGCTTGGTTGCAACCACCCTGAGACCAAATCCACACTGCACAACTAATCCAGTTTGGAACGGAATGGTTTGCCATGTCTCCTTCCTACGGAATCCTGGGATTTGTAGTTTTGCAAAGTCCTCAGCCTTCGATGCCAGAGAGTGTTGGTGCCTCGCCAAACTACAAATCCCAGGATTCTACAGGAAGGAGCCATGACAAATAATCCAGTTACAAAGTGGATTATTTGGGTAGTGTGGATCTGGCCTGACACAAATAACCCAGTTTGAAACTCGATGGTTTGCAGAGCTCCTGCCTATGGAATCCTGGGATTTCCAGTTTGACCAGAAAAAAAAATAAATCTGTAGCCTTACTCTGACAAAGAGGGCTGGTGCCTCACCAAACCACAAATCCCAGGATTCCATAGGAAGGAGCTGTGCATGCAATCCAGTTTCAACCTGGATGATTTGTGTCCTGTGGGTGCACCAAAGGGGATGGTTTGCAGAGCTCCTTCCTGTGGAATCCTGGGATTTATAGTTTGACAAGTTCTGCAGCCTTCTCTGACAAAGAGTGCTGGTGCCTCACCAAACCACAAATCCCAGGATTCCATAGGAAGGAGCTATGCAAGCAATCCATTTTCAACCTGGATTATCGGATTGGCCTTTTTAGTCATCAGCGCGCTTGCAGAAAGCGCGGGATGAGTCCTTCCTGAATCTTCGTTTGCAAAGAAAAGCCAGAGAGAGATATTTCTGTTTTGTGGGTGCACCAAACAGGATTGTTTGCGTAGCTCCTTACTGAGGAATCCTGGGATTTGTAGTTTGACAAGGTCTGCAGCCTTCTCTGACAAAGAGTGCTGGTGCCTCACCAAACGACAAATCACAGGATTCTGTAGGAAGGAGCCGGGCAAATGATCCAGTTTCAACCTGGATTATTACTCTACTGTGGATGCCCCCTAAAGGCTCACGCGCATTTAATGCGCTCATTAAATGGTGTAGGACGTTAACATTGACTGAGCAAAATGGATCATGTGTGCAGGCTGGGGGAGGCAGTTGCTTAGGGGTTGTGGGGATAACACTCTGCTCATGCTCACTGTAGGTTTGCCAGGTGCCCCTAATGTTATAAGGGATGGCTCCCCTTATTGGAGGGCGAGAAAGTGTGTCCCTTATAGGGCTGGCAAGTGTCTTTTATTACAAGGGATGGCCCCCTATCTGAGGGTTGGAAAACCTACCCCTTATATCAGTTGTTCTTAACTTGGGGTCCTTGGACCCCCAGGGGTCCGTGATGTCCTCACAGGGGGTCCGCGAAGGCTTGAAGGCTGCTCCACCCACCTCCTGCCTGTAGTGGAGCAGCCATGTGACAGGAGCCAAGGCAAAGGCTGGCTGGCTTGGCCTGCACATTGCCATGTAATCCACTCCAGCCACAAACTTTCAGAAAGCAGGAGAAACGTCTTCCCTCCTGCTCCAGTGCTTCTGAGGGAAGGTTTCATGGATGGTGTAATTGTATTGCTGTTGTTGTTGTTGTTGTTGTTGTTGTTGTTATTAGGGTTTTAAATCTTGAGTTAAGTCTTGGGGGTCTGCAGTAACAAAATATTTTTAAAGGGGGTCCCTGGTAAAGAAAAGGTTAAGAGCCACTGCCTTATAGGGCTGGCAGGTGTCCCTTATTATAAGGGATGCCCCCCCATTTGCGGGTTGGAAAGATGTCCGTATATATAAACTGAACGAGATGCCAAAAAATCCTGCATTTTGGGGTGTGGGCCTTTCATGAAGACAGGAATGTGTGCCTCATGTTGTTTATATATATGGATAATGTGTTAATTTCACAGAGAAACACTGGGCTAGGTTAACGGAAGTTGATACTTTCATTTGCTATTTAGGTGAAATGCAAAGTTGCTAATAGCTACTTCTTGGTTGTCAGCCCTGTGCGTCATGAGTTTTGACTATACCTTATTGCTGTTTTGAAAACTGAGCTCAAGAGATGCTCTCAACAATTGCTTCATCAGAACTACCACTGCATAATCCCAGGCTTTTGTATAGTTTTGTTTTAGATTATTTAAATAGATGAACAATACAAATTTAAACACACAGAGAGCAATACAGTACAGTTGTCCCTTCACATTCGCTGGGGTTTGGTTCCAGGACCCCCCGTGAATACCCAATCCGTGAATACTCAAGTCCCATTACATGCAATGGCATAGCAAAATAGTGTCCCTTATATAAGATGGCTAAATCAAGGTTTGCTTTTTGGATTATTATTTTTTAAGAATATTTTCAAGTCGCGAATACTTAAAACTGTGAACTTCAAATCCGTGAATGTGGAGGGACAACTGTATACTGTTTTGATATTTAATGTAGGCAGTGGAGTGTAAGCCTTGGTGAGCCCCAACTGAAGTGAAGATTTGGTGAAGGAGTTCATAGACCTTGGCCTACTGCTCAGACTGTGGTGGGTAAAAGGGAGGTAGTGGGAAGCCACAAATCTTAACCATGTTTCCTTGCAGTTTTAGCCTGTTGGGATTCCATTCCCGGGGTGAAGCTATGGAGGAGGCAAATGAAGTATTGCTTCCTAAATAAGAACTCCCCCACCATGAAATTTTCTGTCAGTCCCCAAATTTCTAACATTCCAGTAATTTATAACTGGAGCATTTAAAAAGTAGAGTTTAGGCATCCAAAGAAAAGTGGCAGGCAAGGTGAGCGAGGGAATGCGAACACAGCAAGTCTAAGAATTGTGAGTGGTAATCATTTTCAGTTACCCTCTCTCTCTACAATAGTAGGAATTTGGAGACTGATGGGAAATTTTATTTGAGCAGACAGAATTCTCTACGCCACACCCATAGCATTCTTTAAAAAATGTAGCTGAGAGGGGCAACACAGATGATGAGAGTGTTGGGCCAACTTTTCTCCCCATCCCTGTCTAAATTAGTGGGTCCAAATGATGCTCTGGGGATCAGTCATGCTATGTACCATGGGGCATCTGTGGGGATGGGACAACATGTCATCAGTCATTTCAATGAAATGTAAAGCCCAAAGGGGTATGTGCTAAGAATTTGGGGCCCATTGTTCGTAAAGAAATGACCTATTTTTCATTTAGGTGTAGCAGTTGTTGCTACTATGATTATTATTTACACGAATGTTTCTCTTGCTATTTCTCATGGGGGGGTGGGAAATTATTTTTCCCCAATGTGCAAGGGATTGGCGCCATTTTTCTGCCTATTGGCTACAATTGTCTCATTCTTTCTTGGAAACTCTCCAAGGAGTGGCAGCTGATGGCTTAGGGACCCTATCGATCCAGGAACCACCACTTTGAATAGCACTGATTTACACCATGCTTCTTCTTTCCAAGGCTTAGGGTAGATATGTGAGTCTGTCCTTCATTTAGGGTAAATCAAAGGTGCTGTTGGTGAGAGGCATGCCATATTTGGGTGGATGTAGAATATTTTGGATTATTTCAGTAGTTAATTTCTAAAAGGAGTTTAGGAATATTGGAAGTTGGAACCTCAGACCATTGGTCTGTCAGCTTGATGGTATTTCTGTGCTAGGGAAGGGTAATATGTGGCCTGCCAGATGTTGGACTATAATGCCAAGCATTCCTTACTGCTTGTTGTGCTGGCTAGGGCTTCTGGGAGTTGTGGCCTAACAACATCTGGTACTGTCCATTTTTGTACACTGACGGAAAACCTGAAGATCTGCTAAGAAGATCTTCAGGTTTTCAGATAGCAGGTCTACCTGAGTATGACAGTGATTGAACCAAGGAACTTCTACATATAAAGGAGATACTCTGCCACTGACCTGTGTCCCTCCTTAGGTGTAATCCTTCCTGTAAATCTGTCACTTGAATGCTTTGCTCTGATTCACTCCTTCTGGCTTAGTGCTATAAAGCATTCTGTACATGCTCACATGGACTATTTTACATTTTTTGTAGTTAAACCCTGCTATCAAGAACACACTATGTAAGGCCAATCCTCCAGTGATTTCTTGATCAATTGAAGCTTGTAAGTTACTTTATGGGTGTATCCACACCATACAATTATACCACTTTGTTTACCACTTTAACTACTTGACCTCCATCCTGTAGAATCTTAGGATTTGTAATTTCATTTAGCTGCCTGAGAGTTCTTAAACTCTAGTTCAGGGGAGTTCATTGGAGAATTTGAAGTCCTTCCCTCAACAACACCCCACAATTCCACAGCTATGCAAATGGGATCAAAATGCTAAAAGTGTGGGTTTGGGACACAGCTTATGTTTCTGTTTGGGAGTTCGATGGGTGGTGGTTTGGGGGGGTATGGTGTTGGTTTGGTTCAGCTGAGATCCTTATCCATGCAGATTGGGGTTCAAAAATAAGGAAGAGCTCCAGGTTGGATAGGGACAATCCTTGAACATATGGGAGAGCAGTTTTAGTGTTACAGAAAACTTAGATTTTCATTACAGTTCCCTAGAGGAGCCTTACAAATAAGTGTAAAAAAGTTGCTAGCCAGCACTTTTTAATAAATACTAGCCACACTTATGTTAGTCATTTTTGTTTTGTGACTCCCTAAAATGAGAACCACGATTTTTCTCAATCTGCAACAGTGAATACAAGATTTAGTTTTTTCAGACGCGGTGTAATATCCTTCAACAACGTTTCAGCTGTCATGTTGAATAGCTTTTGTTTTCCAATCTGTAACATTGATACAAAATAAACACCCATCCTGGTATTTTGTAAAAGCTGCTAGTCCAGTTTTGTCCAGTTGCACATCAATGATTTTTATGAACAATTCTGAGACTATTACTTATGTTTTGAATACAAGAGTGTCTTTAGCACTTTTCCAATCAAACAGACCCGGAACTGTGAAACAGTGTTTGTTTATAGGTGCGTCTTCCACTCAGTTCAGGTGAATTAAGGCAAAATATCTGTTTATGAACCTACCCTTTCAGATTGGCTCTGAATGTGGTTGCATTAAAATTTTATTTATAGGGATTATAAACTGCCACATTGAGACATTTCAGGGCAATGCATGGTAAATGAAGACAACCGAAAACAAAAGACCCTTTTAAAAAAGCCAAATGTATTAATAAAACTCTGTCTGGGATTTGTTAATCAGTGAACTCTTCTCTTAAAAAATCTTCAGCAAAGTCCAAACAGGGAGTAGTATAAGACAGTGGTTCTTAACCTCTGGTCTGAGGCTCCCTCAGGGGTCCGTGATGTTCTCACAGGGGGTCTGTGAAGGCTTGAAGGCTGCTTGGCCTGTTTGCTGCCTGCAGTGGAGTGGCCATGTGAGAGGAGCCAAGGCAAAGGCTGGCTGGCTGGCTGGCAGGCTTGACTTGCACATTGCCATTCAATCCGCTCCAGCCACAAAGTTGCAGGACGAAACAGGAGGGAATTCTTCATTCTCCCTCCAGTGTCTTTGAGGGAAGGTTTAATGCATGGTATAATTGTGTTGTTGTTACTATTATTATTAGGGTTTTAAATCTTGAGTTAATCTTGGGGGTCCATGGGAAACTGGGAGCCAGATTGCACAGAGAAGCTATTGAAATCCATAAACACCTGGACAACTTCAACAGGAAAGAAGAAACCCTAAAAGTAAAAAAAAATTACCTCCCAGTTTTGAAAAACAATAGAATCAAAACTCAACACTTACAAAGGAATTCCACCCAGGGACAGGGGGATTTCCAGCAGATAATGGCCCATCAACCAACCATTAGCCAAACAGACACTAACGAGCCTTGCATTTCTGTACCCAGAAACTAACCATCCAATTACACAAATTTACATATCCTCCCCAACAGGGGTTCACAGCATATAAACTCCAAACACACTCCTATCCAACCAATCTCTGAAGATGCCAGCCACAGATGCAGGCAAAACGTTAGAAAGAAACTCTTCCAGAACACAGCCTCACAGCTCGGAAAAAACCCAAGGAAAATCTATTCCCAATAATATTTGTACAATTTTTATTTATATTTGTTGTGTTTTATACAGTATTGGTAAAATTGATATTGAACTGTTTTCCACTGCTGATAGAATTATCGTTTTTGTTTGTTTACCCACAACATTATTATCACAATTTTTTATGTCCTATAAATGATAAATATAATAACAATACCTGTCACATGTGAGAATTTTCCTTGAAAAAAGTGGACCTTTCCCCTTTTATTGTGGTGGGACACAGATTCTTGGACAGAGTGACTGGTGAGAGATAAGATAAAAAACATTGAGAACCACTGATGTAGGGGAGTCCATGACCAGCTGGGATCAGGGAGATCAAAGTTTAGCATCCCACTTATGAAACTCCTCTAGGCCAAGTCACTATCTCTCAGCCTAAACTACCTCATACCGTACAACATCATTGTTGTAATGATGAAGTGTATGCTGCCTTGAACTCTTTAGATAAAAATTGAATATAAATAAACTGAGGGGAATGTTTGGAAAGGAACTCGCTCTGATCTCCCCTATCCTAGACAGACACTAGATTGACTTGGGAGATGCTTCCTTCATCGTCCACCTCAGTTGAGGACACACAGTTGGACAGTCTACAATGGAACAATAGCTCTGTCCTTCAGTAGAGGGGGTTGAGACCTAAATCCAAGTGTTAGTGCCAAATGGAGTGGACCCATTGAATCAATGGGGACTTGATAAGTGAACACCTTCAGAATCATCTGGTCATAGTATTTCAGATTTCTGTGTGTGGGTGTGAAAAGCTGGAGAGTGAAGAAAGCTGACAGGAGGAAAATCAACTTACTCAAAATGTGGTGCTGAGGAATTATATAGACATTATGTCCTGCTAAAAAGTCAAACCAGAACTTTCACTAGAAGTGAAAATGACTGAACTGAGGCTGATACTTGGAACATATTGTGAGACAACTTGACTTATTAGAAAATACGATACTGCTTGGTAAAGTGGAGGGCAGTGAAAAGAGGTGAACTGCATTAGAGGTAGATTGATTCAATCATGGAATCCATGACCCTGAGTTTGTAAGATCTGAGCAGGAGAGTTGATGATTGGGGTCTTGGAGGTCTCTCATTTATAGGGTCACCATAAGTTGAAGTCAACTTGACAGCAAATAACGTGTCAAAACTTACGTAAGTTCTATTAATTTAATGTGGGCTACTGTAGTGAGGACTAATAATTGGGTTTAGACTTGAAGCTGCTGCCCCCTGTAAAAAGGAGCCCTGGTGGCGCAGTGGTTAAATGCCAGTACTGCAAGTCACCACGTTGCAGGTTCGATTCCAGCGGGCTCCAAGGTTCACTCAGCCTTCCATCCTTTCGTAGGTTGGTAAAATGAGTACCCGGCTTGTGGGGGCAATTAGGTAATACACATTGGAAACTGCTTTATGCAGTGTAGATGTGTAAATAGCTATTGCTTAAAACAATTTGTAAGCCACTCTGATAGCCTTGCGGCTGAAGAGCGGGGTATAAATAAAATATATTTAAAATTTATTCTGTATGCCATCATCCTCTGTCACCTGAGGTGACTGCCTTACTTTGCCAGACTGCTGACCATGTTCTTAAGGCAACTGCTGAAGGAGAGCAGATCAGGCAATTACTTATGATTGATGATGAGAGGGGGAGAAGGCAGATCAAGTTCCTACCACATAACTGTGATGTACACAAGCCTGAACCTAGCAGATTAAGCATTATCTGCCTGCATTCTTGGAACAATCCTGAGCAGAGTCAGCAATATTGAACTCATCTTAAAGGGAAACAAAGAGATGTAGATGCTGGGGATTAGATGGAATTTTGCATGAATGGAAATCCCATCAGATGCTACTGCCCATAAACCACTCTGGCAAAAGAAAAGAGAAGAGGGAAAAAAGAAAAAACAGTCCTTTTCTGGTTGACATTCAGGAACTGGCAGCACAGGCTTTTAAAACAGAAAGTTTTTAAAGAACAGGCCCTGATAGTCCCCAGTTTAGCCCCAGAGGAAGGAAAAAAATGAAGAAGGAGCTGAAAAGTTCTCTCTCTGCTTGAGATTTGGAGAAGGTGATACCTTCAAAGCTGAGGGTCTGCAGCAAAGCCCCCCACTGGCTCTTGTCTTTGGATAGTAAGACCCTTCTCTCCTCCCATCGCCTTTGGAAGAGTGAGGCAAGGCTACTGACAACACATGTTTCCTTTCTGTGTAAGCATCAAGGCTTTGCTAAGGAGGCAGATTGGTAAGTGTTCCAAGCAGCTACTGGGCAGCAGCACTAGTGAAAGGTGATGCTGTCAAAGACAACATCAGTCTAAGGCTTGCTAGTACTGTCCAGAGAGAGGCATGGTAAAGCACCCTCCCCTTTGAAGATTTTTTTAAACCACAGAAACCCTATGATGAGACAATCCAAAGTGAGACAACAGATAATGTTAGGATGCACTCAGTGAGCTACTGGGCTAGAGCAGAGGACAACTATGAGTAGCTCTGTGGCTACTGATGCAAATGAACATAAGCCAAAAGGAAGTTCAGTTGTTGAGTACTCAGAGGTGAAAGGAAAGTCTGAAGCTACACAATCTATACTATAGGAACGTAGAATGTGAGAAGTATGAATTGGGGGAGCTAGACATAGTAAAACAAGAAATGGGACATATAAACATTGCAGTACCCAGGGTGAGTGAGCTAAAGTGGACAGGAATGGGACATTTTGAGTCAGATAATCACACAATGTTTTACTCAGGAAATGAAAATTGAAGAAGAAATTGGGATGGCATTCATAGTGAGGAGAGATGTAGCAAAAGCAGTCAAAGGATATAATGCAAAGTCTGGTCAAATCATGTCAGTAAGATTTCAGGGAAAAGCCATTAATATAACCATAATCCAAGTGTATGCTCCAACCACACAAGCAAAAGAAGAAGAAATGGAAAGATTCTGTGCTGATGTTCAAGAGGAAATTGATCACACATGAAACAGGACTTCTTGTTAATCATAGGGACCTGGAATGCAAAAAAGAAATGGAGCAGAAGCACAGATTGTAGGAAAATTTGGCCCTGGATCAAAAAATGAGACTGAATTTTGCAAGCTCAAAAGTTTGTTAATCACAAACATTCTTCAAACAGCCCAAGAAGTAACTGTATTAATGGATGTCACCTGATGGCCAATGCAGAAATCAAATAGACTACATAATTGAAAGCAGAAGATGGAGAAGCTCCATTCCTTCTGGAAAAGCAAGATCAGGAGCAGATTGTGGCACAGATCATGAACTACTAATAGCAAAAGTTAGAGTAAAGCTAAAGAAAAACAATAAACCAATCATCATTCTGAAATGCAACCTGAAGAACATCCCCATAGAATTTAAAGATAAGATGAGAAATAGGTTTCTGCTATTAAACCTAATTGACTGAAAGCTAGAAGAACTCTGGACTGAAGCTAGGGACAATGTCAGGGAGATATGCAAAAAGACACTATCTGCAGCCAAAAAGAAAGAGAAGCCTCAATGGATGACAGATTAAACTTTTCATGCCATTAAGGAAAGATGAAAAGCAAAGTAAAAGGGGGCAGAAATAGGATCAGAAATCTGAATGCAACTGTTAATAATCAATGCAGAAAAAAAGAAGGTGACAATAAGAAAGGACAAAGAAGGGACCACCTCAACAAGATCTGAAAAATCAAAGGGAAATTTAAATAAGTAGTGCGAATGCTCTACGACCAGCAGGGGAAGACATTACTTGACCGAGACTCTCTCTCTCTGGCTTTTCTTCACAAACGAAGATTCAGGAAGGACTCATCCTGCGCTTTCTGCAAGCGCGCTGGTGACTAAAAAGGCCAATCCAAGATAAACAAGTCCAGTTGCAGAAAGCACAGCAGAAGGTCTCCTTGGGTGATGTTTCCGGGTTGTGATTCTTTCTGCGTTGTCGTTTCTCTTCAAGACTTGTTCGGCGTGAGTTCTCAAATAAGGCTACAGCATTGTGGATAGTGCGTCTCCATGCCTCCCGATGTGAGGCCAGGGCGGACCATTGTTGGTGATCAATTTGGCTGAGCCTGAGATGTTGTTTCAGTGAGTCCTTGTATCACTTTTTTGGAGCGCCCCTCTTACTCTGACCCGTGGCGAGTTCACCGTAGAGTACTATTTTTGGGAGGCGATGGTCCTCCATCCTAGAAACGTGCCCTGCACTCTGCAGTGCCTAACAACCTGCTTCGTAACAGCTGCAGAGCTGTTGAGCTGGAAGTCAACCTGACCAAGTAGAAATAATAATAATAATAATAATAATAATAATAATAAAAAACAATGGAAACAGTACACAGAAGAACTATATAAAAGAGAGGAAAGGATGACAGGTTCTTTTGAAGAAGAAACATATGAAGACAAACCTCCAAGTTTTAGAAAGTAAAGTGGAAGCTGCACTCAGAGAACTTGGGAGAAAGTAACCAGGACAGATGGCATACCTGCAGAGCTGCTTCAGTCTATAGAGACAGAATCTACGGTACTCTAGTTCTAACTAAAATCTGTCAACAAATATGGAAAACAAAACAGTGGCCCACAGACTTCGTATACATTCCAGTCCCTAGGAGAGGGGTCACCAGGAATTGCAGTAACCACAGGACCAGGAAGGGCAGCTGTGAAGGAACTAGATAAGATCCTGAAGTGTAAAGTTATGTCACTGTATACTAAAGTTAGGATGGTCCATGCCATCACATTTCCCTTTTCTCTTTATGGTTGTGAAAGCTGGACAGTGAAGAAAGCTGATAAGAAGAAAATCAATTCATTTGAGATGTGGTGCTGGAGAGGATTTCTGAGGATACCACAAAGTGCTAAAAAGACAAATCAATGAGTCGTAGAGCAAATCAGACCTGAACTCTCCCTAGAAGTCAAGATGACTAAACTGTGGCTGTTGTATTTTGGCTCTAACATGAGAAGACATGACTCACTGGAAAAAGACAATAATGCTTGATAAGGTGGAAGGCAGTACAAAAAGAGGTTAGACTAAAATCAGGGAAGCCACAACCCTGAATTTGCAAGACCTGAGCAAGGCTGTTAATGATACAGTGTGACTTGGAGTCACTCTCATTTATAGGGTTGCTATAAGTTGAAGTTGACTTGAAGGCAGCTAATAACAAAGGGGTGCTGTATTGTTTCAAACTCAACTGTTTTTAATAGCTTTTTATCTTTTAAAGTGTATGTTAATCTTTTAAGTGGCGATTTAAATTGTTTTAATACTGTGAATAGTTTTATTTTATTGTTCACTTTTTGTATGTTTCAATTGAATTATTCTTTTAAATTATAAGGTGCTTTTGAGAGAAAAGCAAGATGATGATAAACATTAGAACCAGTGTGGTGTAGTGGTTTTTAAGTGCTGGACTATGACTCTGCAGGTCAGGGTTTGAATCCCTGCTCAGTCATGGAAACTTACTGAATGATCTTGGGCAAGTCACACTCTCTGAGCTTCAAAGGAAGCCCCTCTGAACAAATCTTGCCAAGAAAGCTCTACGATAGGTTTGCCTTTGGGTCTCCCATAAGTTGGAAATGACTTAAAGGCACATGATACTGACGATGCTGACAACAATGGCAGCAACAACAACAATAATAGCAGCAGTCTGTGGGTCAAATCCAGCCCTCAAACAGTGCTAAATTTCCTTTTCCATCAGTTGCCAGCCTGAAAGTCAAAATTAGCAGCTTCTGTGTCCACCTGTATTTGGCTCCATCAGGTTATGCGGTAGTAAGATAAGGGGGTATTGGTCCCCTAGTCTCCTTCCATTTGTTGGTGTTTCTCCCATGAAGAGAAACTATTGTAATCCCTTTTGCGAAATCTTCAAGGACGCAGGAGGGGAAACCACTACTACAGTTGAATCAAACCTCTTTCCAGGAAGGATTTGGGTTTTTCATGTGTTGGGACATAAGGCACTAAGAGTCGTATGGAGAAGCAGGAAACTAGGGGAACTTAGGAGATGAGAGTCCAGATCCAGAGAATGGCTTAAAACAGGGGTGGGAAACCTGCATCCCTGCAGGTGTGAATAGACTACTACTTCCCTGCTGGTCAGGATGGCTGGGACTGGTAGAAATTGGTGACCATCAACATCTACAGGGCCATAGATGTCCCAGCACTGACCTGAAGGCCTCTTGTGTAGTTATGGCTTTGAATCTTAAGTGGCTCTGAGTCTGCATATTATCTCTCTGAGAGACCTCCAGAAAATCCTGTATAGTCCCACCATTTGGAAAAAAAATTGATAGGGATGCAAATGTAGCCACTGTTTCATTTAGCAAATTAATAGGAGGTTAAATAAATGGTTGCAGGAAGCATTACCCAAAGACCTTGCTGTTTTCAAAGAGCAGCAGAAACAGCCCACATGTTTTCTGAATGCATAGAACATGTTGAAAATCTAATCCTCGTGCTTTTTTTCCAGGCAGTTCCTGATTTTGCAAAACTGAGCCAGTGTTCTCTGATTGGGAGTGTAATTGTGTTGTTCATCCATTCTTTGATCTCCTGACAGTGAGGAAAGTGATAATTGGAAATTTGTTACTGACCCAGCAGTCCTGACACAGATACACATTTTTGTTTTATTTCTTAGACAATTCTTTCTTCACCAACTGCATGACCATTTCTAACCCTTGCTGTTAGATAGGACTCTTTTCTGTTGTTCCCTGGTCATTTATCTAAGAGAGATGGAAGGAGCACATGTTTAAGTGTCAAAGGGCACTAACTTTCATGACTTAATAAAGAGGCACCTGTCCATATAACAAGTTGCAGATTTTTATTCTAGACAAATAGCCATGTTAGACTTCTAAAACACATTAAGACTCTTGTGGCACCCTGCAGATGAACTAATTTATTGTAGCCGAAGAAGTTGTCATATACAAGGTTTAGCTGCTTATTCATCTGGTACTTGTTCATCTGGTTCATCTTGCTATGTCAACTGGTAGCACCTCTTCAGGTCTTTGGCAGAGGTCCTTCCCATCATTTGCTTCCTGATCTTTCTAATTTGAATTGCTGTGGATTGAAGCTGGACTTTAGGAAGATGGGAAACTTTGGTGAACTGAAATGGATCATTGATCCATCTAGCTCAATATGGACTGACTGATTTGATAATGGCTTTCTGTGATCTCAGATAAGAGTCTCTTCTGAGCCTACTTTGCAATATTGGGGATTGACTTTAGGACCCTTTTACATTAGGAGTCCCAGGCTGTGGATCCGAATCCAGCCCTCCTGGGGTTCCAATCTAGTTCACTGGTAAATGCCAAGAGGGCCACACCCCTTTCCTCCTGAAACCATCTTTCCCAGTTTTTTTTTTTACTTCACCGGTTATTATTAATTTTTTTTTGTATGGGTCCCACCCATTCTAAACAGTTGAAATGTCTCTCTTCAGGCTTAGTTACTAGCAGTAGGAGCTTTGTACTAAAATAGATGGACCATCATATATTCAGACAAGGTTTCCTATTGCCTTAAGGCGGAGAAACCGGGACTTACCTAAGTGCCCCCAGCAATTTTCCATAGCTGAGCAGGAATTCAAACCTAGTTCTCCCAGAATCCTAGTCCAACACTTGAACAGTATATCAAGATGGCTCTTGATACTACTTAGAACTACTGTACTCCAAACACCCTCTTCTTTAAAAGTTTCCAATGATGAAACTCCACCACACTCCCAGGTAGCGCATTCCAATGCCAAACAGCTTTGGAGGTTTTCAAACAAAGGCTGTTTGGAGTGCTTTGATCATGTATTCCTGCATGGCAGGGGGTTGGGATAAATGGCCCTTGTGGTCTCTTCCAACTCTATGATTCCATGTTGGTATTTTTGGAGCTATTCTTTTGCCTTTTGCTTCATCAAGCACTGTAATCTGTAAGAATAAACCTGGCGTTGCCTTTGACTATTGTGTTGAAAGAGGCTCTTTGTCCTGGTTTTACATGCAAAATTCAAGAGTCTGCCAATGATCTATGACCCTTATGCCTGCAAACAGAGAAGGAAGATCTGAAAAAAAAATTCCTCCCTTCCCTCAAAGCTGTATTCTCCATTATGGCCCTTCTCTAGAAGAAGGGCCTACAGCTGTCCTGGATGCACTGAGGTACATTTCATGTTGCTCCCTCACTTCACAGATACTGGACATGGACTGAACTATGTGTACATAGTATTCTAAACAGAAAGAAAGGAAACATCAGAATTTTACACTCATTTTTTTAAAGAAAAAGGTTGAATATATGGTATGTTTAAAAATTAAGTGCCTGATTAAGCAACAAATAAAATGCTTTGAAAGCACACAATGGCAAAAGACATAAGAGGTAGATTATGTAATTACAAAATCATGATAGACAAAACCAAGGCCCAGTTGGTCAATTTGAAGGTTGAAATCCTTTTGACATTTCATTGATTTACTATGAGTTAATCCACTGATGGCGAACCTATGACACGTGTGTCAGCACTGACACGTGTAGCCATTTGAGCTGACATGAGGCCAACTCCCTGCTCTCCCGGGGCTTGGCTCCCCCACATGGAGCCAAGCCCCCCGGAGCACCTGGCTTGCTCAGCAAGCACTCCATTTAAATCAGCTCCTCTCCCTTGAGTGGGAGGGAGAGAAGCTGTTTTAAATGGGGTGCTTGCTGAGCAAATCACGAATAATCAACACCGCAAGAGTGAAAGCTGCAAATGTGGAGGGGCAACTGTATACATTTATGTTATTTAAACAATAAATATCGCGAAATAATGTTTTTTCCTCAAAGTGACACACCACTTGAGTTATGCTCAGTTTTTCAGCAAAGTTTGACACACCAAGCTCAAAAGGTTGCCCATCACTGAAATCAGTAGCATTTCTTTCTGACCCTTTTGTTCATGCCGTTTTGAGGCAGTTTGAAAGGCGTTTCTCCCATTTGCAGGAAGAATTTCTTCAAAACAGCACCAGTACTGACAAATAATTTTGAAAACAGGATAATATCTAGAAGTCCTTTTTATGCCATCA
Organism: Gambelia wislizenii; assembly: GCA_030847615.1. Classification (NCBI taxonomy): domain Eukaryota; kingdom Metazoa; phylum Chordata; class Lepidosauria; order Squamata; family Crotaphytidae; genus Gambelia; species Gambelia wislizenii. The sequence continues at coordinate 8,494,963 of JAUMIR010000009.1, forward strand.
ATGTCCTTATTTCATCTACATCTGGTTGTGTCAGTGTGGAGCATCATACTGTTTGTTCCTGTTGGATTAGCATTTTGTAGCATGTTGTTTCGTATACATTGAATATAGTTTGGCATTGTTTGTACATTCTTTATGTTTACATCTGGGTATACAATTTAATGTTCATTCTTTTGGGGTTCACCTAATGAGAGCTGGTGTGGTGCAGTGGTTTGAGTGTTGGACTATGACTCTCAAGACCAGGGTTCAAATCCTTGTTTAGTCATTGAAACACACTGGGTGACCTTAGGCAACTCACACTCTCTCAGCCTCAGAGGGATGCAAAGGCAACTCACCCTCTGAACAAATCTTGCCAAGAAAACCCTGTGATAAATTCACCTTAGGATCACCGTAAGTCAGAAATGACTTGAAGGCATGCAACAACAGCAAGTGTTTCTTGTGGCCTTGGTTTTGTGTATCATGATTTTGCAACTGCATAATTTACGGTACTTCTTATGTCTTTTGCAGTTGCCTGTTTTCATAGCATTTTGCCTGTTTTGGTATTTGATTGCTCATTCCTTTTATGAACTGACTCCTCACTACCTAATTTATTCAGTCCTCCCCCACCCTGATGCCCTCTGTTGGGTTACAAATCCTAATTTCCTGACAGAATGGTTATGATATATTGGCGAATGGGGTTGTAGTTCAGTATGTGTAGCAAAAAGCACATATACTGAGGAAATCTAATTTATTCTGCAACTTTTATTGTTTTGAAGTTGTTGGTTTTTGTTTTTGTTTTTTTAAACAAATTTAATGTTGAATGACTCATTGTGGGAATGGGGTAAGGAGATGGAGCAGGGGTGGGGAAAGATTTGTAAATTGAGGTTGGATGAGTATCTGTGATGCTTTACCTGTGGAGTCCTGCACAGGTAGGAGTTGGAGTAGATGCCCATTGGGACCCATTCTATGATTCTATCCAGACTACTGAAGCTTGGCCCCAAACACTGAAATTAGCCACTCATCTGACAAACAAGACCTCTGCAGACAGTATACCATCAAATGAACCTTTCCCTCCCTCAAGGGCTAGAAACTTGTTTTTTTTTTTTTAAGAAAAAAAGGAAAAAAAGAAAAGAAAAGAAAAAAGAATAGGATTCTGTGGCCATCCAATATCACATTTGTAACCTTTTTTTTCTTCTTCTAATTTTGTGGAACCACGATGCTCACTGACCTGCTGACTTCAAGAGCATATTTATCCAACCATTTCCAGGATAGGTGGATGTGGAGGACAGATGGGAGAGCTAAATAATCCTCAGTCCATCAGAAAAAAACCAAACCAGGAATAGTTGTGTTGGCTCTAAGAAAATTCCACAAATGTATATCTAATGAAGAGATCTAATTATCTCCAAAGCCTGAATACACTTTTGTGCCTTTTCTGATTGGCCTAGCAAGGGAGTTGCCACAATATAGATTATAAGTAATCCCAATCCTTGCTGCTTTTGAGAGAGATCCGAAGGAGATTTCTCTGCTTCCTAGGGGCATGCATTCCTCCCTGGCTATATCTCCCTGGCAGTGCATTGATAAGATGATGAGGTCATCCAGAACCAGCCAGGGCAGGAGGCAGCTTGATGTGCTGCCCAAACTTTTCCACGCCTGCCCCAGGCTTGGCTGCATGCCCTGCACTAGCACCTCTGAACTCCCTGTTTGGAGCCTGATTTCTGCTTGGCTTGTTGCTGGAGTGGCAGCAAGTGAGATTAACTGCAGGGACCTTCTGCTATAAAAAGACATATGAGCAATCGTGCTTAGAGGAGTAGGCTTAGGCTAATGAAGGCTGGATGTCCCAGTCCAACTCTGGACAATGTGCCTTAATTCCTACCCCCACCCCACATCCCCAAACAGTTTAGGTAAGGTGGGTGATTATTTTGGGAGGGGGCACTCTTTTCTGTTCTGCTGATAGCTAAGATGGGAGATTCAGAACAGACAAAAGGAAATACTTTTCTAAATAGTGTATTGTGGAACTGTGGAATTCACTGCCACAGGATGTGGTGACAGCTGCCAGTTTAGCCGGCTTTAGAAGGGGGATTAGATTGGAAGATAAGGTTTTCAGTGGCTATTAGTCATGATGGTTATATGTTAAATCTAGGATCAAAGACATCTGAAAACCAGCTGCTGGGGAAGAATCAGATAATGATTTTGCTGTTCCTGTGCTCTGAATATGGGCTTCTGAGATACATCTGGTTGGCCACTGTGGGCTAACATTACATTAGACAGATAGGCTTGTTCCTTGTTCTGTTCTAAACAAGCCTTCACCCGCTTTGGGCCCTCTAATATGTTGCACTACAACTCCCATCATTCCTAGCAAGCATGTCAATTGATTAGAGAGACAGTGTGGTGCACAGCTGGTGTGTCAATCTGAGGCTTGGGAGATCCAAATTCAGGCCCCCGCCGAACCATGAAACTTACTGGCTGACCTTGGGCTGGCCATGCTCTCAGCTGGAACTACTTCATAGGGTTCTTGTGAGGTAAGAGGAGGGGAGTTACTTATGTGCTATCTGGTAAAAAACAATAACAGATATAAATGTAACAAATAATAACTGAGATGATGACAATTGTGGTTTAATGCATCTGGAGGCCCCTCGGTAGGCGAAAGCTGTTCCAAAGCATGTAAGTGAAATAGATTGCTTTGGAAATTAGTGGACTCTTTTTCTTTGGAGGTTTTTAAACAGAGGTTGGGTGGTGCAATTGTGTGTTCCTAAATGGCAGGGGGTTGGACTAGGTGGCCCTTGCAGCCCGTTCCAACTCTATGATTGTGTGATTGTGTGATTCTCTGTGCTCTGCCACTCATCCCTGACCTTCCTCTTAATTCCAAGTGCGCTTTCTGTAACTTTCCTGCTCTAGGACATGTATACCATCAGAAGCAGGATGCTGGGCTCAATAACAATCAATCTTGACCCCTTCTGTTTTTATAGCTAAGAAAGAGAGGAGATGTAGTTCACATTGATGTGTGCTCTTGGTTTTCCAGGTGATTACTGTGAAGTGAATCAGTGTCTGAATGGAGGGACCTGCCTCACTGGAATTGACGACTCTCCTTTCTTCTGCATCTGTGCGGATGGCTTCACTGGGATCAATTGCAATGAGACTGAGAAAGGTGTGTTTCCATTATCCTTTTGTTTATTACATTTTTAGCCTGCATTTCCTCCAAGACTGTGGAGTCAGAGTTGAAGCTTTGGAGTTGGATTCAGAAGCAATGACTCTGACTTGAGCTTCAAAACAAAACTTATAATAGTACAGGTTGAGTCTCCCTTATCCAAAATGCTTTGGACCAAAAGTATTTTGGATTATGGAATACTTGCATATACATAATGAGATATCTTGGAAATGGGACCCAAGTCTAAACGCAGAATTCATTTATGTTTCATATTTACTTTTATACACATAGCCTGAAGGTAATTTTATACATAATATTTTTTATAATTTATGCATGAAACACTTGGAAGCATTTTCTGACACTTGGAAGCATTTTCAGCCATGGCAGCCCGTTCCGCCTGGTGCCCCCGCAGCCTAGGATGGTTCCTGCGTGACTATTGCTGTCACACTATTATATGATTCTCAGCTATAGTAGAGAAGATGTATTGCATATGCTTAGTTTTCCGTTCAGTGTAGTAATAGCAATCGCACTTACATTTCTATACTGCTTTATAGGGCTAAGCACTCTCTAAGTAGTTTACAATGTGTTAGCTAATTGCCCCCAACAAGCTTGGTACTCATTTTACCAACCTACGGAAGGATGGAAGGCTGCATCAACCTGGAGCCCTGTGGGATCGAACTCGTAACATTGTGGTTTGCAGTACTGACATTTAACCACTCCGCCAACTTCCTTTCAGTGTAGGTTAGATGGATTAATGACATACAAGTCTTGCCATTGGTTTGGAAATGATACCATCATCATGAGCAACAGTCGCTAGTTTGCAGATTTCTGCTGGACCAAGATACATGCTTGTTATGGAACCCACAATGTGTGTGTGTGTTTGTGTGCACGCGCATGCACCTTCAAGTCACCACATTGGGTGAATTTAATTTCTCCTTTTATAGATGTTACAGGGGCATGAAATTTCCCATCTTCCTGTTTGACATCTGATTTACTTTTACCACCACCCACCAGGTCCCTGCCACCCCAATCCTTGCCAGAATGGTGGTGTTTGTGAGCTGGTTCCCAATCGAGGAGATGTCTTCACTGAATTTGTCTGCAGATGCCCCTCAGGGTATGAAGGCAAAGTCTGCCAGAAAAGTGAGTATGGGATGTCTTTGAGAACAATGGTTCTGGGAATGAAAGAACAGCTCTTTCCATTCTAGGACTACCAGAATGTTCCAACCACTGGCTATGCTGGCTGGGGCATTCTGGGAGATGCACAGTATCCTGTTTCTAACAGTGGGCAACTGGGAGCCCCTAGGAAGCTTGCAAATAGAGCCCTATTCACACTACACAATTGTAGCACTATTATTTAGCTGCTATGGTTCCATCCTATGGAATGTTGTGGTTTTTAGTTTGGTGAAGCACTGGAGCACTCTGGCTGAGATGGGCTCTTCCCTTCACTGGCAATCCCAGGATTCTATGGGATGTTGCTGTGATAGTTAAAGTGGAACTATAGTTGTGTAGTATGAATGGCCCCGCAATTAAAATCTATATTTGTGGCAGGCAGCATTGTTTTTAGCATAGGAGGCTTTGGAGGAAAAGGTGTGTACACCTGCACATGTGCACACCGAGCACTTGATTCAGAGGGATATGGTGTGAGGCAGAGTATATGGTTTGTATGTTGAAGGCCCTGGATTCAATTCCTGATGCCTCCAGTTCAAAGAATAGTAGCTGTTCGGCAGTGGAACACGCTGCCTCGGCATGTGGTGGAGTCTCCTTCTTTAGAGGTTTTGGATGGCCATCTGTCAGGAATGCTTTGATTGTGTATTCCTGCAGGGCAGGGGGTTGGACTAGATGGCCCTTGTGGTCTCTTCCAACTCTATGATTCTATGAGGTGCTGAAAAAGGCTGCTGCTTGAAGTTCTGGAGAGCCACCACTATGCAGATTAGACAATACTGGGCTAGGCACATAATTGTCTGACTCTGTATAAGGAGAAACTAAAAGAAGCAGTTGTAATCTTATTTGCTAATGACTTCCATGCACTTTCAAAAATTGGTATGCTAATGGCCGTTCTTCCAGGTGTCAACAGATGAGTGAACATTGCTTTGTCTACTGGCAAAGAAACAAACTTTACAATGCAGAACAGTAGCACTGAAGTAGAGGTGGGGAACATCCAGGTTTGGAGTGGAATCCTGCATTCCTGGGGTCCTACTTTGGCCCTCTGGGCTTCCCTAGATACCCCCCCCTTCCCCATGGCAGCATCACGTGATGCTTTCCAGTTCTTGTACAGTTGTTGGAGGTTTATTTTAAACCATTCTGAAAGGTTAAAATGCCTCCTGAGACTTAGTTACCATCACTAAGAGCTTGAAGCTAAAATGTCCCAATATTCTTAATCTCACTCTTTTGTCCCACTCCATCACTGGAATGTACCCCCTGAGAGTTGTGAGTATTCAATTTCTGTAACAATGAACTCAGTCCTTAAGCTGAAAGGGGCACTCCACCCATCCACAGAAGGATCTTAGGGAAAATTAAATGATGTCAACTCTTGTGTTTAGCTAAAGAATAAACTCCCCTATATTTTCAGTATTAGAATATCTCCTAATAAATTGGGTTTAACATTTTTAAAGATCATATATCAGTGCTGATTTGATGGCTGAATCAAGTCTTTCTTTTGTCTCTAGACATGAACGAATGTGCTTCGCAGCCCTGTAAGAATGGAGGGATCTGCTTGGATCTTAGTGGTGACTATGCCTGCAAATGTGCATCGCCCTACCTTGGGAAGACTTGCCATATCCGTAAGTTCCTGGCTGTGATGGTTGGTGCAGGGAAAGAGCATGGGTAAGAAATGTTTTTGGATGACAGTTCCCAGAATCAGAATTCGGAGAGCTGTCTTCCAAAAAACATACTTTACCAAGCTCTGGTTTGGGGGGAAGATATGAACTCGCCATGTGAAGTCAGATCAAGGTTTGCCATGTAGGAATGGGAAAATGCCAGGCTTGTGGGTTCTACCCGTTCCTTACAGTGAGCCCCTTCCAAGCAGTTTTGATGCAGTATCCAAAGGAATGGGGCAAATCAAACCCAGTAGGAAGAGAGGGCATTAGTCTTTGCTTCTATTTATTATTTATTTGTAAACATGAAAGACATCTCTTTCATTGAATGACTGTATAATACAAAGAGGAACAAACAAACAAAAACACAGAAGAGGGCATTGTATTGTTCTATATTATATGTGGCACTTTTAAGAACACAAAGCCCTTTATCATTTTTACCTCATTTACCCCCAAATTTGGGAATGTTATTTTTTGGGGGACTACAGCTCCCAGTATTCCTCAGCCAGTAATGTCCAAAAAAGTGGGTTTTCCCCCCAAAGCCCTGATGACAGCTAACCTTTAAAGTAGGCTGAGAGACAGCGGCTTGGTGAAACCCATATAATAAGTATGATGATTTGAAGTTGTCTTTCTTATGATCCATCCTTCTCACTGTGCACAATGCAGCCTGTTTCTCCAGTATGAGGAGTGTTTGGCTGTGTAATCCAACTGATCGGACTTGAAGTCTTGACAACATTTTGAGGGCCACATGATCCCCACCCCTACTATATCTCATTGCTGAAGAATAGTCACAAGTACATGGTCTCTCTGTGTGTGCACATGTGTGTGTGTGTTTGTATATATGTGTCATTTTATTATGAGTACAGTGTTTGCTTCAAAGTTTAGTGAGTCAGTCTTTGTCAAACTGAACTGCACTCAGCATTTAAGGGGAGCTAGGGACTTAGGTCAAGGTTGAAAGCTGTAGGGCAGGGTGGTCAAGCCAGAAAACTAGCTAAAAGTGGTAGGAGTCAGGAGCAGGGAAACTCTATCATATACCTGGGGAAGTCACAACCTGAGGAAAGGGCCTTTGCATTACTTCCTGGTAAGTAAAGCCAATGCCTAGCTTGCAGGGGCAGAGGAACTTAGCTATCGTGTGTAGCCATCGTGTGTGTTGGTTTGGGGCCATGGATAACATTTTGTGTTGAAACAGGAATGGGATGATATGGGACAACCAGGAACAAGACAATACATGAGGAAGGATTGAGGAGTAACCCATAAATTGGGACAGAAGAGCAAACCGAAGATTACAGGAATATACCAAGGGGTTGTCTAAACAGTGAAAATACTCCTCACAGAATGCGAGCAGAATCCTACCTGTTTTAATGGCATTCTGCATCATTTCACCATATTGGGAAGGAGAGGGGCCCTAAAACATCAAAAACTCCACAGGAAAAGCCTTTGCAGCTTTTCCCGGAGTTTTTTTTTTTTTTTTTTTTTTAATGAGCATTCCTGCTCATTGGGACAAATGATTCAATTGAAAAAAATGCTCTATCACACCTTGGCCATCTTTTTTTTTTTTTTTAAAGTTCAGCGGCGGCAAATTGAAGATGCCAACCAGAAATGCAGGCAAAACATCAGGAATAAACCCTTATAGAACACGGCCTCACAGCCCAGAAAAAACCCCCACCAAAAAACTATGTCTGCTTGGTTCTTTTATCTCAAGGGGAGGTGATGTGGAATTAAGATCTCCAAGTTGTCTTCCACGCCTCTTTTTCACATGGCTTCAACTTCATGATGACATTTCTATTCCTTAAACAAATTAGACATTAAAAATCATTATCTGTCTAAAGAACGCACAAAGAATCCGCCCACCCTCCAACAGCTTGGTGGTTCAATTTAATAGCTTCTGGACCACAAATATGGAATGGGGAAATACTGTGTTGAAAGTAGTGATGACATAGTCACTCTTAGAGAGGAATATTAGTGGGAAAGGCTTAATGTGTTTTGTTAACCATTAGTAAGTTCAGAAATTTAATCAATTTACATTCATATTGGGTGGGGGAATTCTTTTCAACATGCTGAGTTAATGTTACCGTACATTAATTGTTTACATTAGAAACCATAGGTTTGGCAGAGAAAATGGCATAAAATACTTTAGCTGATGTTTGGCACATTTTGGTATTGGTTTCTCACAAATGAAGACTTAGGGCTTGTCTAAATGGTGAAAATAGTCTGAACGGGATGCAAACGGAAACGATCCGTTCATATGTACATTTGCATAAATATGTGTCATTAGGAAGGGGGGCAGCCAAATCCACTGCAGAGTCTGTGTACCGCAGAGTCCATGAAAATAGCATCTGGGGCTTCATCTGGATTTTTTTAAAAAAGCTCCGTATGACATGCGAATGTGCGATCATTTGAACAGTTGCATTCACACAGATATGAACAGGCAGTGGTGCAATCTGATTGGCTGGGTGAGCATGGGGGTGGGGCTAGCAAACAGGGAAAGTGCCTGCTGCCACCATGTTGGATTTTCAGCTAAGCGAGGGTCAGTAAGTCGATCAAATGGCGATCTTATACTCTCTTTTTTTTCTTTTTTCTTTTTTCTTTTTAAAATACAAAATATCGCATGTGCACACCATGTGAAACTCTTCTGTTTTTTGTTTTGTTTTTTAAAATGGCAGTGGCAGATTTAAAATCACGAGTAAATCACTCACAACAGCCTTCTTGGCTAGGAGGTCATGAGCAGTTTAAGGGGGCTCTTTTGACCGTGAAGACAGGTTGCATTGTTGCAAATGCCTGATTTTTTGGATGTGTATTCCCACCCCCCTCGTATAGATGGGACCTTAGTTGAGAGGTTGTAATGTTTGTTGTTGGCTGGTATATAACCCCCCGCCTCACTCTTACCCAACCATTCTCTGAAGATGCCAGCCACAGATGCAAGTGAAACATCAGAAATAAACTCTTCCAGCTTGGAAAAAAACCACAGAAAACATATGGATGCCGGCCGTGAAAGCCTTTGACTTCACTTTTGGAAAGAGCCCTTGTGCAGATGCAAGAAACAGCTAGAAGCAGCCCCCTAGAATTGAATGTGTGGACACAGAAGCAAAAGAACCAGCAAGGAGCTACACTGCAAGAACCCACACTATTTTAGACCAGTCTGGAAGAGCCATAAGTTGCCTTCCCCAAGTTGGCAGCTTCCAGATGTATACAACTCCCACAACCTTATTACTAGCTAGGGATGACAACAACAATGACAGTGATGATGATAATGATATTTATAGCCTGCATTTTTTTCTAGGTCAGCACTCAGGATGCTACCCAGAGTTAAAACAAACATTGTTAGAAATTCCTAGGATACAAACATTAAAAAGTAAACTACCAGGAAATTAAAACAATCAAAACAGAAACCAGTAAAAGACATCAAATAAAAACCTAGCACATACGTTATGGAATTGTGTGTTTGTGTGGGCAGGTGGGGCATGTTGCTGCATTTATTAGAAAATTAAAGTAATCAGGTTACGTGTGTGATGTATATATAATTATAAGTGTAATAAGTGTAAAAAGTGACCTGGTGGGTGGGTGGGAAGTATGGAGTGTTGGAATGACTGGTGATTGGCTGAAGGGGCTAGGTGGAGATCAGATAGATTGAGAGAGAGTTGAATCTGACAATATTAGGGATTAGGATTATGAATGACAGATATTAGGAGGGTTCATTAGAGTGAGAGAGAAAAGTTAATTTTGGATATGAGCTAGAGGGTGAGAGAGATGAGCACTGATTTTAGAAATATGAGTGAGAGATGTGAAATATATTTGTCAGGATTTAGATGTACAGTGGGCCCTCCTGACCCGCAGGCTCTGGATCTGCATTTTTGAGCAACCACAGATCATCACATCCTATACTTAAAATGGTGGCGACATGAACGTGAATGTGCTGAAACATCCATGCGCATGTCACTGCCATTTAGCAATATGGGACATGATCATACACATTTTTTGTCATCCGTGGTGGTCTTGGAACCGAATCCCCACAGATCCAGATGGCCCACTGTATTAAAACAGTACAGTCAGCTCTCCATATCCACAGATTCGTCATCCGTGGATTCAATCATCCACGACTTGAAAATATTTAAAAAGTAATGATTCCAAGAAGCAAACCTTGATTTTGCTATTTTATATAAGGAACACCCTTTTACTAGGCCATTGTACATAATGGGGCTTGAGCATCCATGGATTTTGATATTCATGGGGCAGGGGGGGGAAGGGCTGGAACCAAATCCCAACAGATTACAGGGTACATTGTAATCTCTGATGTTAACTTCAACCTCTCTCTAATAAACCATTTTTATATCACACACTTGTGCCTCTGAGAATGCTGCATAAGGGATATTGAAAAGCTTGAGTTCAGACACATGGGGTTTGTGGTGGCAGCAGTGGTGTTGTGGTGACCAGTGGGGTGATTAAATAAATAACCTCTTGAACAGGAACCACAAGGGCATCTAGAAGTCCCTACATTTGATGCCATCGTGGTGGTACAGGAGGAGGTTCTCACATTCGTGGTAGAGGTGAGGATAACTGGAAGCCCTCACATTTTGGTGGTAGAGGTAGGATAGATAGCAGCTCCCACAGGAGGCATGGTAGCTAACAACTCGTGGAGCTGAATTTTGCCATTGATCTGCCACTTCTCTTTATACTGTCACCCCCTCTTGGCAGCATGAATGCTATTCACTCATCTTTCAATCACCATGCATTGTTTAAGAGGGAATGGTATACAGCTTGAAAAAGTCTCAAAATAACTTTTAAGCATTTTAAGAGACATCTGAAACGTTACTAGAATGTGCTAAGTTGTTACACCAAAACAGGTAGCACTGTTACCACTTTCTGTGTTACAGTTGTCTCTCCATATTCATGGATTTGGCATTCACAGATTTAAGTATTCACGGCTTGAAAATATTCTTTAAAAAATAATAATCCAAAAAGCAAACCTTGATTTTGCCATCTTATATAAGGGACACTATTTTGCTATGCCATTGCATATAATGGGACTTGAGTATTCACCGATTTGGGTATTCACAGGGGGTCCTGGAACCAAACCCCAGTGAATGTGAAGAGACAACTGTATTTTAAAATTTAATTCTGCCCCCTGCGCTAAGAACTCATTGCAGGTAACTATGTTACTTTAATCTGTTTCTTCCTAACTCTGGTCACTCCTGAATTGTACCTTCTCATTCTTGTTCCTTGCCCCTATTTTTCTTTTCCTTCTACTGTGGCCTGTTGCCTTCCTTTTATGTTCATCATATATTCTTCCTCTTCTCTCTCTCTCTCTCTCCACACCCCCCACCATAACCCATTACAGGCTGTTCAGAGTTACTGGGAATGGAGTCAGGAGCTATTGCAAACACCCAGCTCACAGCCTCTTCGGTGCATTATGGTTTCCTTGGCCTCCAGCGCTGGGGTCCTGAGCTGGCTCGCCTGAACAACAAAGGGATTGTGAATGCCTGGACCTCTAGCAACTATGACCGGAGCCCTTGGATTCAGGTATCAATGAAGTGAGGAACAATGCGTCCAAGGTGGGGTGTTTAAGAGCTGCAATAAATTAAGCAAGGCGATGGTGCATTGTCCACTTTTTCCATTTCACTTTTAGACAAGGTGCACAGTGGCAGTTTAGCAGCTCTCTGTTATTGCCTGTAATGCAGAGGATGTGATGGGGTTCTTTTGATTTTCATTTTAAGGCCTGGACTTTCTAGCTTGCTGTCCTCAAGTGTGTGGAAGATCCTTTCTTGTTACCAGTTCTGAAATCTGATGTATTTGCCATACTGTTTGTGGAGCGGGAATGGTACTGGTGACAGAACTGTAACTTTAGTTGGTCAGCAAAAGGGGGAGGAGGAACTGATGGGAAAACAGTACCTCCTGTATTCCCCAGCATCTGTTTGGTTTCTGTGACTCTCAGAATACTGTAAGGAAGAGATAGCAAGCAGAAAGCATATGATTTGAGTCCATGGGGAGGGGGGAGTTGTTGTTCATCCAGACAATTTGGCTAATTTTGTTTCCCCTGGGGGGGGGTCATCTTTCTTCATACCAGGCAAATCTGCTGAGAAAAATGAGGCTGTCTGGAATTGCCACACAAGGGGCACGCCGTGCAGGCCGAGCAGAGTATGTCCGGGCCTATAAAGTAGCCTATAGCCTAGATGGGCGAGAGTTCGTGTTCTACAAGGATGAGGCACAAGATCAGGATAAGGTGAGCAATGGTCTTTAGGAGGACAGCTGCAGATGAGGGAAGGAAGAGTCATCTTGGTGTAGTGGTTACAGTGATGTCCTGAGACTCACGAGTTCCAAGGTTTAGTCTCTACTGAGCTGTGAAACTCACTGGGTGATCTTGAAGCAATCACTTTTTAAAAGAATTGTTAAATAAAAATGAATTTTTTAGCGTTGAGGAACACTGTTGAGAAGAATCCTAGATTGGTGAGGAACTTTGCAGGTCACAGAAAATGCTGTAATTGGGGACTTACTCTATGCAAAAACTTGCACGTGGGTGATTTGTGTAGAAAGCAGCATTTTCTGTGCAGAAAATCTGTTTCCTGCCTAGAAAATGTTGTTTTCTGTGCAAAACAACCATGTGTGAATTTTGCTCAGAATTAGTCCTGAATTGTGAATAGACTTCAATAGATCTTCTCGCAGCAACAAGAAAATTGTTAAAAGTACTTGTTTCCTTTGAGAAGAAACCACGTGAAGAATTACATCCCTAATGGAATCTCAAGCTTAGCCCTCAGCACAGACAAAAGAGGAAACTCTGCCTTTCTGCTATCCTTGGACAAAGCCTGAAACATTGTTTTTAACAGGTAGTGTGTTAGGCATTACACTTTCACAGCTTCAATTTTTTTTTTAGTACAGTAGGGCCCCCTTATCTGCTGGGGATTGGTTCTTGGGGTGGGGCATGGATACCAAATGATATCCATCAGAGGAAAAGCCTGAGTAGCTTTAAAAAAGCACTAAAGATGGATCTCTTTCTGCAGGCCTTTCCTAATTAGATCCCGGCCTCAGGAGCTCCTGGCCTCTTTTAGTCTACTGGATATTTATTATTTTTGTTAATGTGGTTTTAGATTTAGTTGTTTTTAATTTATATTGGTTTAATATCTTTTTATGGGGGAGGGTGGAGTGGGTGGTGTTTAGGGATTTTAATCTGTATTTGTATTTTAATTTTTGTAAGCCACACCAATAGTTTTTAACAGAGGGGCGGGGTATAAATAAATATTATTATTATTACTGTTATTATACTGAAATCCATGGATAATAGCAAATGCCATTGAAAATAATGGGACTTCTGTTTTAAAATACCATAGAGTTGCCTTGGAGGACCTAGGAAGTGGCTAGAGAGGCCACATTTTCTAGGAAGACTCTATAGTAGGTGTGCTGTTTTGTGTCCCATGTATAATTGAATCAGTGGATAATGAATCAGTGGATATGGGGATCCTGCTGTACAGTCACCCCCCCCCCGCCTCCATGGAACCAATATCCACAATTTCAGTTATCCATAGGTCACAAAATAGGGGACACATACCATAGAGCTGTGCTAGAAAATGCCTAGAGAGGCATTGTTTCTAGGCATCTTCTAGGTCCTCCAACGCAACTCTATGGTATGTTTTTACCAGATGTCCTTTATTTTAATAGGGTTTGCTGTTATCTGCGGTTTCCAGTATCCACAGTAAGTCTTGGAACCAAATCCCTGCAGATACAGGGCTCCAACTGTACAGCTCTGTACTGGGTAAGGAATCCTGTAGTCTCAACAAGTACCATTTCAAAGCTCTGTTAGTTATTTTTTCTAAAGTAATATGTTAGCCATTACTTGTTCCATGAGTGCAAGGTGTAAATAGCATGTTGTTACCACATTTAAAAAGTAGTACATCACTTTGTTTAAAGAAATACACTTAAAAAATAGAAAAATGTCCCCAAAGGCTCAAAAGGTTCCCAGCTCTAACAAACACAACCGTCAAAACACATACACAAAAATTACCAGTTGTTATGGAGTATTGGGAAAATAAAAGCAATATTGTAACCCTCTAAAAGTCATGCATAACATCTTTCCTCGTAACAATTACTTCTAAGTTCTGTTCTTGGACTGTTGCAGTTCTCACTCTTTCAGAGATCAGATACATCTGCTCCTGGTTTTTGAAGTAACAGTTTCCCATGATGTCCAAACTCAAGAGAACGATGGTTTTGTTTAAAATCAAGGTTGGAGAATCTGTGGCCCACCAAATGTTTCTGTTGTGCAACTCCTATCAGCCCTAGACAGCATGGGCAGTGGTTAGGAATAATAGGAATTGCAGTCCAGTCAAAACTAGAAGGCTGTGATCATCTAGTTCTTCTATTTATTATATATTTTATTTAAAGTATCTCTGTGTCACCTCCCACCAATCAAAACCATACAAAGATAAAAACATTGAAAAAGCAGATTAAAATACTCTTTAAAAACTCCTAAAAGCAGTCTAAAAACAATCCTAGCATCCACTTTTGAAACAGCTAAAATAGCCATTTCAAACACTGAATGCTGTGCGGAACAGCATTGTTTTTGCTGCCCTCTGGAAGCTTAAAATTGATGGGGCCAGCCTAACTTCCTTGGGCAGGGCATTCTAAAGTCGAGGTGCTGCTACAGAGAAAGCCCTGTTATGTTTACTCACTAACCTAATTTCACAAGATCTTGGGACACCTAACAGGGCCTCCTCTGAAGATCTCAAATTTTTGTCAGGCTGAATTGGGAGGAGGTGGTCTTTCAGATATTTTGGACCCAAGTCATTTAGGGCCTTGTAGATCAACACCAGCACCTTGAATTATTTTCAACAATTTTTTTTTTAAATAGAATCAAAACTCAACACTTACAAAGGAATTCCACCCAGGGATAGGGGGAGTTCCAGCAGATAATGGGCCATCAGCCAACCATTAGCCAAACAGACACTAACAAGCCTTGCATTTCTATACCCAGAAACTAACCATTCAATTACACAAATTTACATATACTCCCCAACAGGGGTTCACAGCATATAAACTCCAGACACACTCCTACCCAACCATTCTCTGAAGATGCTAGCCACAGATGCAGGCGAAACGTCTGAAAGAAACTATTCCAGAACACGGCCTAACAGCCTGGAAAAAAACCCAAGGAAAATCTATGGATGCCGACCGTGAAAGCCTTCAGCTTCACCTTGAATTAAGCTTGGAAGCAAATTGGAAGCCAGCATAATTCTTTCTATTTCCCATCTCTGGTTTAAAGTTAGGAAAACAAGCCAAAACCTGAAACTGGTTTGATCTTGGCTTGTTCTTTCTCACTTAAAACAGTTAAAATGAAGAAAACTTTCAGAGTTCAGATGTTACAGGGAGCTGAGATTTGTTAAAACTGGAAGTGAGAATTTCTAGTCTCTCTTAAAGGTACAAAAACAAGGGGAACACATGAGCCTGATGGCTGCTTAGCTATGAAAGCCTAATGAAATATGGAAATCAAAAAAAGGGGTGTTGGAATATCATTAACGCAACTTTCACAAACCATTTCCCTCAGATGTGATGGGCTTACCATTTCAAACATCCTCAGCCAATGTTGGTGATGACACAAGTAGTAATTCAATGTGTGCCTTTTCACACTACAAATTTTAGTGCTATGATTCTGCTTTAAGTACTATGGTAACATCCTATGGAATCCTGGGATTTGCAGTTTAGGGTGGGAGATACAGCATTTTCAGCCAGAGAGCACTAGTGCTTCACCAAGCTACACATCCCAGGGATTTTGTAGCATGGAACCATGACACTTAAAGTGGAATCATAGTGCTGTAACGGTGTAGTGTGAAAGGGGCTCATACCTCATGGGGACAGTGGTTTGAAGATATCTATCCTACTAGAGGTTTGGCCAATGATTACCAAACTTTGGCTCCCCAGATGTTTTGGACTTCAGCTCCCAGAATTCCTGACTGCTGGCCAAGATGGCTGGGGCTGCTGGGAATTCAAAACACCCAGAGAACCCAAATTTGCGGATCACTGGGTTAGTCTCTACCATCACAGCTTCCCCATATTTTCTATAAATTGCTCCAGTTCTAGTCCCTCCCTGCTTGTGAGCAAGAAAATTTAGGCCTCCTCACTCCTGAATATTAACCTTGTTTTTAAGTCACTTTGCTCTGATCAGTGGGCCCCTACTTGTTGGTTTGCAGGTGTTCCAGCAGTTACACTGAAATATTTGGGAATCCAGAAGTTCTTTGGAGTTTTCTTCCTCCCTTACAAGTACTGACTGGCATGACAATTAGAAGCACATTGTTCCTCATTGCATAGTTGTCATTCTTTGTTCTCCTCTCCCCCTTCCCTCTTAAAAAGTCTTTTTTCCAAAGTGCATGTTAGTTAAATTAGCTAACACACAAAAGGTGAAGCATTTTGGGTCAGGTCACAAGGAACTGCACACACTGTTAGTACCTATTTGATTATTTAGTACAAGTGCCTTTATGAGTAATCAGAACTGGGGAAGTGGTTTGGAAAATTAGGCAAGATTTATTGACTTAATAATGATTAATAAACATTGATAGGAGTATGTTAAATATTATGTGACATTGATTAAAATTAAAAGGAGCCAGTGGGGTCCTTTTATTTTTTAATTAAAAAATATTAAAGAAAATAGACTGTTACTGAAGGTAGAATGCACTTATGGAAAAATATCAAGGAAAACATTGGAAATATTGGAAATGAAGTTGAATGTTTAAAATCAATAATGATCCTTCTGAGATAGTTGTATAACGGAAGTCACAGAATAGAAGCTAAGTAGAATAAGTTGTACAATATTAGATTGAATATTGTTCCTCTAACTTTATAGCTTCATTCCTTTATTTTCATTTAAATTATATATCATATATATGAATAATACTTTTATATTTATCTTGTATTATGTAACTGGTGTTTAAATATGTGGAAAAATAAAACTGGGAAAGTGATTTGCTAGAGGGACTTGTATGGGAAGGGCTGTTGGCTACATTTTATAGGGCAATATTATGCCTATTTCCTCAGAATTAAGCCCCATTGAGTTAAATGGGGTTTATTCCTTGGTTTGTGTGTATAAGATTAATGTAATATATAACATTAATGTATATTATAATCAGGGAATGGTGGGGGAAATGCATTTTCAGGTGAATCCTAAATCAATCCAGGAAATCTAAAATCCTGCACTTCAAATACAGTATTTTTGTTTTGGTTAGATTAATTTATTTTGCTTTTCATCCCTTAAAGTTTTCCTGTGGTTTTTAATTTTCACAAAGGGAAGATGGGGGCAATGGGCAGAGGAAGTGAAAAGGATATCCACTTTTTAATTGACCAAATTCAGACCAAATTGCATGTTATTACACTTGAATTACCTGTACTTGGCAGTTACCATTCATTGCTGGAAAAAAAAAATCATTGGTATTATTTTTTTTAAAGCACTAATCATTCCGGGCCAAAATAGCTATAAAAGGTTGTCTTTAGCATCGAGCCTAATTGATATTGAACTCACTTGATTAATCTACCGGTTATACTGTGAATTTTAAATTTTCCTAATGTTCATGTGATTAGTTGCAAACTTTCTGTGGTTTGTGAGTTTGCATATGATACTCCTGTTATTCCACATCTGAAATGATGATGTTGTAAGTCTCACCTTTCCCTGATTGACCTTGGGGTTGTATACAGGTATACCTCAACTGACAAAATAGTTGTGTTCTTGGTCATTTCTACTATGATTCTGTGATTCTACTTTAACGTAAAATTTGGTACCAAAGGCAGAGATAAGATGGAAAGAACAGGAACAGGTTCCTGCGCCACAAAAAAACAAGAGCAGTTCATCCCATTTCAGCAAAGTTTTTATTTTAGATGAACAATATTCATATGTGAAATGAAACAGCTTGGCCAAGTAAGCCTTCATAAGTAAACAATAACATTTTGAACCTGCTGGAGACCACTTGAAGGCTTCTTCCAAAATGCATCCAGGGATAACTCTTTCTTCTGTCAGGCTCTGCTTTTCTTATCATTTCCATTTTAGTGGCTAAACTTACAGATCTGTGCTTTTGTAACATGCAGGGAGTAGCTGCGAAGCAGACATATCTGTTCCCTTTGTTTTGCTGTTCATGTATGCTCAGTAAGGGATTCTGGAGCTAGCTGCTGTTTACATTGCCTAGGCAGGCACGCACAGCTACAGAAAGATCAATTAGAATAGAATCCCACTCTTTCTCAGCCTAAGCTTTATGGCATTGTTTACACACTGCTAAAAAGTCTTTCAGCTAGGCAGAGGATGAATAGGAAAAGAGGGGCCGGGTGGATGAAAAAAGACTTTGTAAAAAAGAGCTTCTTTGTCCAATTCTTTATTAATTGATGTCTGACTATACATAGAAATGGATCACCCCCATGTGGGTCATTACAGTAACTCTATCAGGAAGGCTAGGGGCAATGGTGGCTGGCTCAAGGCTGGTGACCATCATACCTGACCAGGGCTTTGAACTCTGACCTCCCAGACTAGAGTCCAACCATCTAACCATTATGCTGCTCTCCCTTAAATAGCAGTGACCAACCAGATGCCCTTGGTTTAAAAACAGGCTTGTGAAAACAAGGGTGTCATGAGGTTAAGAGCAGGACTCTGGCATTTACACCTGTTCTCAAACAATCTTTCACCTCTCCTTCCCTCTCCTTTTTTATTCCTGTAGGTTTTTTCAGGCAATGTGGACAATGATGGCATTGTGACCAATATGTTTGATCCTCCGGTCACAACTCAGTACATCCGCATCTATCCTGTGGTCTGCCGGAGAGCTTGCACTGTGCGCTTTGAGCTCATTGGCTGTGAAATGAATGGTAAATGCTTCCCATTGGTCTAATTACGCTAGGTGATGGGGCTCTCTTTTTTCCTTTCTTTTCCTTCCCCTTCCTTCCATTCTTTTTGCATTGGTGTCCCAATGTCCTGCTTCCATGCTGGAATCCTTTTTCTCAAATGTGGATTGAGCAAATCAGAAGAGAGCACAATGCCAGTGCAGAGCTGCTGAAAGGCTCCAGGCAATTCTATGGTGCTGAAACATAAAAGGGAGGAAGGAGAGATGGGGGGAAAGAATATGGCAGCACCTTTAAGACTAATTGGTTTTTATTTTAGCATGGGCTTTTGTGGATATGAACCCATTTCTTCAGATGCAGTATTAAGGCCTCAGGAATAAAGGGAGTGGGATAGAATGTAATAGAAAGAGGCAAATCATGTCCCTTGCCCTAAATTTTCAAAGGGCTGGGGGAGGTGATACAGGTCTTTCAGATATTTACAGTGGTCAGTTAGTGTTGATGTATGAAAGCAATACATTTGCTTACCAAGAGTCAGTTTCCCTAGGTGCAAAACATTCCATCTAACTCCCACAGCAGTATAAATATACCTCATGCCTTACTATCACTTGGCATTGCATCTGAAGAAGTGGGCTTATATCCATGAATGCTCATGCTAAAATAAAAACCAGCTAATCTTAAAAGTGTTGCTACATTTCTTTCTTTTCTCCTTCCCCTCACTTCCTCCTTTTTATGCTGCAAGAGACTAACATGGGTACTTCTTTGAAAACTACCAGGGCTGAAACTGCTTGCCAAAATCTCTTAGCATTTCCTGCAAAAATTAGAACTTTTGTCCTGACACTTTGGGCCTTGGAGATAGTTCCCAGAGTTGTGTGAACTATGTACATGGATATATAAAGACAATCTAAATTCAAAATATATAAGGACAATCTAAATTCTACACCAAGAAAGTAATTTCAATGAGCTATATATATGAAACAGATTAGTATGATCTGTCTTTCTGATAAACTTTTGATCTTGCTTTACTAGGTCAGGAATGGGGAAAGGGCTTTGTTCCACACCATTGGGAAGCTAAGGAAAGGCTGGAATGATGCTTCTGATTGTATATCTATGCATTGGGGTGGTAAGATCATGATGTAGATAAAGGGTAGCTGCTTTACTTCCACATCTTGCGGGGGCGGGCAAGCCGTGTGCACCTGCAAATGATGGTCAGTTAAAATGCCCATGTACAGTTTTACCAAGGTTGTGTTGAGAACCTGTGATAAGCACTTGCTTGACAGGACTAAACTTTCATTAGCTTTCCTAATGGCAATGGAACCTTCTTTGCTATCTGTGGTTCATGGGACATCTTCATAAGCCACAGTTTGCATTTCTCTCTGCTCCTAACTTTTTTTTTCCTGCATCAGTCATTGCAATGACACCTGCTGGTGGTGCTAGGAGTTGCAAGACTGCTTACTCTCTTCCCCCTCCCTCCTTGCTACTTAATGCCACTACTATTATTAGCATCATCAATATGCACAACATTTTGCAGAACAGTGTCACAAAACCAGATTCATGCCCCAAGGAGTTTGCTATTATAATTTGGACAGAGGGTTATGAAGCCATATTTTTTTGGCTTCCTCATGCTCAGTCTTTTCCGCTTTTGCTTCAGAGCATGGAACATTGGTTTTAAAAGCTAACATTAGCATTGTTATTGTGTGCCTTCAAATTGTTTCTGACTTATGGTGACCCTAAGGCAAACCTATCATGGGGTTTGCTTGTCAAGATTTGTTCAGAGGAAGTTTGCCATTGCTTTCCTCTGAGGTTGAGAAAGTGTGACGTGCCCAAGGTCACCCAGTGGCTTTACCTGTCCAAGTGGGGGTAGTCCAATGCTCAAACCACTACACCACACTGGCTCTCAACATTGGCCTTACTTTTGTAAAAGGCAATTCATTCTCATTACTTGTTGCTTGCTGGGCAAAAAATAGTGTCTTGCCTGAGCTGTTGGTAGTACATTAGTTTTAAATGGCTTTTAAAAGCCTTTAAAAATACAAAAAATGTCTCCAAAATACCTAAAATGATGCAAAAAAAGAGAAGATAAAAGGAATATGAGGAGAGTAACAAGTAACAAGCAAGTGATGTCCATTATAGGTTGATTATCCCTTATCTGAAATGTTTGGGACCAGAAGTGTTTTGGATTTTAGATTTTTTTGGATTTTGGAATATTTGTATATACATAATGCCATAATTTTTATGAAGTTCACCTGCAGGCCTTCCCCCCCAGCAGAAATTCCCAGCTCTGGTTTTTGGCAGAAGCATCAGGAGATGCTCAGCCATGCTAGCCATGATTTTACATCTCAACAGAGTCTCTGCCTTAGAATACTTTGCAGAATCCGTTGTGATATGGGAAGGATCATGGCACAGCAGGTTCAGTCTCCAGGGACAGCTGGAAAGAAGCCCTGTTTGAAACCCTGAAAAGCCACTGCAGTATAGCCCAGGGCTTCTTAAACTTTTCCCATCCTTTTTGCCCAAGAAATTTTTACACGACCCCAGGTATATAGGTATATAAAATAGGTATACAAATCAAACATTTACTGATAACAAATCATAAAGAAATGTATTTTAAAACAATTTTAGAAATGTAAAGTCGAAGGCTTTCACAGCCAGCATCCACAGATTTTCCTTAGGTTTTTTCCAGGCTGTAAGGCCATGTTCTGGAATAGTTTCTTTCTGACGTTTAGCCTGCATCTGTGGCTGACATCTTCAGAGAATTCTGTGAAGATGCCAGCCACAGATGCAGGCGAAACGTCAGAAACTATTCCAGAACACGGCCTCCACAGCCTGGAAAAAAAACAAACAAGGAAAATCTAATTTCAGAAATCTTTTACTGTTGCCAAATTTTTCGCAACTCCCACATTCAGTTACACCCAGCACCATATGGGGTCATGACCCACAGTATAAGAAGCTTTGGTATAGACCACCAGTGGGCAATAGGAGGGCCATGTGTGCATTTTGGTGGCCTGTGCGCTCCCCCATTTGCTGCCCATGAAGTAGAAGGAAGCACACTGCCCCTTGTTCCTGCCATCACAAGAAGAAATGCCTTGCTGCAAAACGAGGCCCATCTCTTCTGGAAAAGAAGGACATGCTCTGTCCTGCCGCTTTGGAGGGCTTTGGTGGGGTGGGAGGGCACTCCAGTACCTTGCACTATAGAGTGCTGCTGTTAACAAATTCCTGCAAATGCAGCCCCTGCAGAGTTCATCACCAGCTGCAACAGTGCAACCACTAATGGCTGAGGGGATGGGTTCCAGTGTAGCCACACAGGCCACCAAGAAGTTGCCCACCATATAGTATAGACTTGACTAGATGGACAAGTAGTCTGCCTTGATATAATGCAGCTTACCATGATCCTACATGGATTTCCCTTGCTTCTTGATAGATGAATCAACACAGGAGTTCTGTGAATCCAGAGGATTTAAAACTCACTGCTTTTGGGCTTTTGGGACATGTCTGATTGATGATGCTTGAGGCTTTTTTTTTCTTTTTGGTTGCTGAAGTTCTGTTGCTTCTGGACTCCTCCCTTTCACTGTATCTATAAACCGTTGTGTTACAGTGTATTTCAACATGGCAGGTTGCTCGGAGCCACTGGGCATGAAATCCGGCCTCATCTCTGACCAGCAGATCACAGCTTCCAGTGTGTACAAGACATGGGGTATTGATGCATTCACTTGGTATCCACATTACGCCCGCCTTGACAAGACAGGCAAGAGCAATGCCTGGGCAGCCCTCCACAACAAGCAAGATGAATGGCTTCAGGTGTGTCCTCACTAGAGCTGCACAGGAGGAGCTGGGAATGTGGGAGGGAAAGATGTATAGCAGTGACTGTGAACTTGAGGCTATACAGTGCTGTTGTTGTGGAGTTAGGACTTGCACGGTTGAAATGCTGGGGCGTTTTGATTAGTAGGGGTAGTGACAGAATCTGCCACTGTCCACACCACCCCTTCAGGCTCCCCTATTCCTTCTGAGATTATCTTCAGTCCTCACAGTAGCTTGGGGAAAATAGATTTTCTCAGCAACAGTATATTGTAAGATGCAATGTTTTAGGATGGGTTGATCTCAAATGGGCTGTTAAGAACCATTAGTTCTACAAGAGACCTGCTCTGGATGGAGATGCAAAATTTGGATTTTTTTTTTTAAATGTGGATCAACACAATCCCTGCCATTTTTAGACTCTGGGGATGGGGCTTTAATGAGTGTCTGCACTTCAGACTCCACCACTGTATCACTGTGGCCATAGAGAATGCATTGGATAGGTGGCATCTGTTCTAAATTTCCAGCAACTGTATTTCCTATAGGTAGCTTCTTATGCATTAAGACTCATTTTTAATTTTAAAAAAAAATAGTGAGGTAATATTAATCAGGACTGTCCCAGTTGAAAAAAAAATAGATTACCTCAAGCTGGGGTTATTTACTTTGCAAAGTAGGTTTTCTCGAAGCCGAGAACAAATGTAATGTTGAATTCTGTATGTACCTCTTGCTCTTGCTTCAAAAGCTGGCCCTAGTTTTTCTCTGTCCCATGAGATTCAATAGGATGCAGAGTCTAGCTGTGGATAGTTTGTACTAGCTGTTTGCTACTAGCAATGTGATTTATTTATTTTAAACACTAAAATAGGAAGGGAAGGCAGGATCCAAATTCTCTTAGCAAGGAGGGCTCTTGAAATAAACTTTACAAATCAACCGATTTGTATTCATGTTTGCTTAATTCACACTTGCCTGTTCTGCCATATTTGAGTCCAAACAGGAGTCCCATAGCCTTGGATGAATTAAGTCACCTTCCCCAACTTGGTCACCCCCAGATGTGTTGAACTACAATCGCCATTAGCCCCAGCAGAATGGACATGTTGGTTGGGGCTGCTGGGAGTTGGAGACATCTAGATGGTGCCAGATTGGGGGAGGCTTAGCTAGCCAGACCAAATATGCATAGCATTTAGGAAAACCCTCACATGAACCTCACAACTTCTTATTTTTAGCAGTGAAATTCCTTGCCTTTGCTTTCTGCAGATTGATCTTCAAAGTCAGAAAAAGGTGACTGGAATTATCACCCAGGGGGCTCGTGATTTTGGCCACATTCAGTATGTCGCTGCCTACAGAATAGCTCACAGTGATGATGGGAAGTATTGGACGCTTTACAAAGACAGCAAGACAAACAGCACCAAGGTAGATTTGAGCAAAATCTCTGGGACAGGGCAGGGTGCTGCTAGGCATGCTTAATTTTTTGGGTTTATTTTGAATATTTAGTTCCCCATGTTTCAACTGAATGATTCTCCATGGTGCTTAGAGCAGTTTATAGTAACACAGTCCTCCCTGCCAAAGCTTTCTGGTACTATCCCTGCAGCCCTAAGTCCAGGAATGGACAGTGTGTGGGCCTCCAGATGTTGTTGGGTGCAGCTCCTTTCAGCTCTAGCCAGTATAGCCAAAAGAGAATGGTCATGGAGATTGTAATTTGGCAACATTTGGCAGGCCACACATTCCTCCTCCCTGCCTTAATTCTCTGGCCAGGTCTTTGGCCACTTCTGGTCTGACAGTCTGTGTGGGAGGCAGGGGGTTCAGCCTTGGTCCCCTTGGCCAGTGGCAGAGACCGTTGGTGGTTCCCTTCTGTCCCTGAGTCTAAGGGCAATGGGCAGATTGAGCTGAGTGGGGTTTTTTTCTGGCTGGGAGTAGGAATCTGGGGAGTTTGAGGGCAGCCAGAGGGCCGTGTGATTCCCTCACAGATTTCCCTAGCTTCATTGGCCTAACCTTGCTGCAAATTTGAACCTGGTTTTTCTCAGGGCCAATCCAGAGTAGCATCCACCCCACCATGTTGTGATACCATACCAATGTGCGTAGCAGTCACAATGTTGGATTAGAACTGAGGAAATCTGAGTCCAGGTCTGCACTTGAACATGATGTTTATTAATTGACCTTGGACTAGAAACCTTCTCATAGGCCAAATCCACACTACATAAATAATCCAGTTTGAAATTGGGCTATTTGCCATGGCTCCTTCTGATGGAATCCTGGGATTTGTAGTTATATTATTGTATAATAATAATAATAATAATAATAATAATAATAATAAATATTTAATAATAATATTAATATATTCTTTGCCAAAGAGTGCTGGTGCCTCACCAGACTACAAATCCCAGGGTTTGTTTCAAACTGGATTATATGCATAGTGTGGATTTGGCTGCGCTCTACATGGGGCTGCCCTCATGCTTGGTCCGGAAACTTCAGTTGGTACAAAATATGGCAGCCAGAGTGGTCTCGGGAACATCTCAGAGAGACCATATAACTCCAGTATTGAAACCTCTCCACTGGCTGCCTATCAGTTTCCGGGCCCAGTATAAGGTGTTGGTTATTACCTTTAAAGCCCTAAATGGCTTGGGTTCAACTTATCTCCGGAACCGCCTCCTCCCATACAATCCTCCCCGTGCACTCCGGTCCTCTGGGAGGAATTTGCTTCAGCCACAAAAATCTAGGCTGTTTGCAACCTCCCAGAAGGCCTTTTCGGTAATCGCCCCCAAATTGTGGAATGACCTGCTGAACGAGATCCGTCAGATAACAACCCTGAGTAGCTTTAAAAAAGCACTAAAGATGGATCTCTTTCGGCAGGCCTTTCCTAATTAGATCCCGGCCTCAGGGGATCCTGGCTTCTTTTAGTCCGCTGGCCATTTATAGTATTTTATTGTATTTATTGTTTTTAATTGTGATTTTAGATTAGTTGGTTTTAATTTATAATTGTTTAATATTTTTTTATGGGGGAGGGTGCGGTGGGGGGTGTTTGGGGATTTTATCTGTATTGTGTTTTAATTTTTGTAAGCCGCCCCGATTGTTTTAACAGAGGGGCGGGGTATAAATTTTATTATTATTATTATTATTATTATTATTATAGCTTAACTGACCTCACAGTATTATGAGGATAAAGGGGTGGGTGGGTAGAGGGCCAATGTACATCACCTTAATCCCTTGGGCAGGATGGCAGGATATAAAAAATAAAATAAAATAAAATAAATATTTTATTAAATAAAAATAAATCCTCTATTTTAAAAATCATGTTGTCCATCCTGAACGAGAGCAGTAAAAAGTAATTATTTCTTTCAGCAGTCTTACAAAACAGGCTGATCTGTTTCCTGGGACTGTGGACATGATCCTACAATTCTGCAGGATGACCTTCCTTTTTCTTCCTTTTTACCTTTTCTGACAAAGCTGCTTCTCTTCCTCTCCCTCCCTACACAGATATTCCAAGGGAACTCTGACAATTATTCTCACAAGAAGAATGTGTTTGATGTGCCCTTCTACGCCCGGTTTGTGCGTATCTTGCCTGAATCCTGGCACAACCGCATCACATTGCGTGTGGAGCTTCTGGGCTGTGATGAGTAGTCCTGTTGCCAAAGGGACTCAAGAAATGGACCAATTTCCTCACCCACTTTGACCATTTTTCCTCCCTGGAGTCATGGCGCTTGCTGTCCCAATACCTTCTCCTCTTTGTTTTAGCCCAGTACTGTTTATAAGAAACCTGCATCTTGTGACGGTTGGGGATTGAGGGAGGCACTGTGCTGCCCAACCTTGTAGATGGAGCTGGGCTCTATGTGAATGGGGTACTTCTTTTCCTTGTCTTCCCCCTCACCCTTATTTCTTCCCTTTGCTTTCGGAGAATATGTGACAACTTGGCTTCTTCAGGGATGGCTTCCTTCTCCGCAGTACCATGGCTTCCTCAGTTTCCCATGGGCCCCTAGCACTGCACTTTAAGAGCCAATTTACATGGTAGGGCCCTTGCTTTTGTAGGCCCATTCCCCTCTGCCAAGATATCTGGTTTCCCTTGAGGCAATACCACATTGCATACTTAAACTAGCTTAACATTCATTCCTCTGTCCTGGGGTTCCTGAGAACTGTGGTTTGGGAAGGAGAGGGGCTAGAACTCACTAGCAAGAAGTGCTCTGCTCCCTTGAAGGATCTCTTGGAGGAAGCCATGACGTTTGAACTGGCCTAAGACCCAGGTCTGTAATCTAGACACAGCATAAGTCATAGACAGAACTATGTATATTCCTTTTTGAAAATTCTATACCAAGATTTCACAGTCTTTTAAAGTTTTGAATAATTTATTCTGCTTTCATCGTTACAAGGGAGGGGACAAAGTTGCACAAGATCCTTCTGTGCTCCTGCTCCCATTGGACACATACTTTCAAGTTTATTTTCATATCCGCGAGGGCCAGGAACTTGGTCTTTCTTCCAACAATGAAAGGTGGGATTTTTTTTTTTTTTGCATCAGTCCCACCATCATTTGCATGGACTCTGTAGCACCTATTCTCTACACCTTCATCCACCTAAAATTTCTCAGGATGCCAAATATTGGAGATAGGGTACTTTAAAGGGTGAGCTCCCATATTTGTAAAATGCACTCAGACCATGGAGCAGCTTACAGGGAGCAGCCCCACCTCTCTCCTTTTGCAGATGGGGAGGAAAAGCCATTTTTACTCATAATGCTTAGCTCCTTTGATTTCTGTCACTGATTCCCTCAAGTGCTCTACATTGTCAGGTTGGAATTGAATTCATGATTGGTAGAGGCATTATGAAGAAGCAGGATTTTGTGAAAACGTAGAGGGAAAGAAACAACAGCTTTTAAAATTACAACCAGAGTTTGGAAACATTACATTTTTGAACTGCAACTTCCAGAAGCCTCCAGCTGGTCCACAGATACACAGACACAAAAGTTTCCAAGCTTTGATTTAAACCATTGTGGAATTCCATTTGGAAGGTGGTGTGTTTGTTGTTTTTTTTGGTGGGGGGGATACACACACATGGCTTTTGGTAAGACAAGCCTAGTAAGAGGTTTTGGCAGGGGTGACTTCTGAGATCTGGAAGCAATTAACCCTGAGCAAAGAAATAAAAAGCTATAGGATGTCCTTATGGTGGTGACTGTGGCTTGCCAGCCAGATGCAGTGCTAAGTAAAGACTTGCAGTATTAAAACAACTCTTAAGAATTATTTGTTTTTTGATGTGTCTTTCTTTGCATTGAACTCTAACAAGAACCAATGGGTGATAATGAAACAAGGTGGAGGTGGGAAGCATGGTGGGTTTTCTTTCAAAGCCATACAGTTCAAGCAGAAGCCAGCAAGACCCCCATGGATGTTCTCTCCAGGCAGTTGGCTGCATAAGTAAATGGTTTGAAACCTCTCTGGCAGTGTTGTTGAAGGCTGGGTTTGCAGAGGGCAAAATACAAACTTGGCCAGTTTGCAGTTGCTCAGCTAATTATGAACTAAGCTCGAGGCTGAATCTACACAAGGGCTGTATCCCAGCTCCAGTACTGCATAGTATCCCTGCCCCAGTTTGACCCCTTTTACTGCCACACACGCCAATTTTAATGCAAACTGAAATCACTTTGGAAAGCCATGTGGGACCCCCATTACATAGCCACATCAGTACAAGGGAGTTTTTCTACTGTGTGCACATGCAGCAGCTGCGGGGTGTTTTGTGAATTTCTGCCACACGTGCATATTTGCTTATTCAAATAGCCTTTCTTTGTTTTCCACAGGTGATTGCCCACCTGTGCTTCTATAAAATGAAGCCGCTAGAGCAAGGGGAGGTGAAATGCCGACCTGCAAATGTATGCAAGGCTATGCATGTGAAGATTCACGTACAAACACCACAGATGCTATAAAAAATTAAAAAATTGGCAACACTGTCTTTTCCAGACACCAATACAAATGAGAACTACCATTACGTGGTGGGAGCAACAAAGTGACCACCTGACCTAGATGTTCACCTACCAACCTGGCCCCACCCACCCCTGATTCTACTGTGATCTTAATTTTGGGGTCAAGCCACACATTTTAAAAAAAAGTTCTCCCCATAAACAGCATTGTAAAATGGAGTTGTTGTTTTTTTAATCGCTTTGAAGCCCCTAGATAGTGAAAAGAATTGTTTTCACATTGGAATGAGAGGAACATTGCGTGATCCAACAGGACTGGGTTTGAGATAAGGATGCATTATTGTAGTTTCAGAGTATTTCTAAGGACATTTGTTACCAAGAAGGCAAGTGTGGTAGCCATGAAAGAGGACAGTTATGTCATTACGTCAGGGGTAGGGATGGAAGCAATAGTAAAAAATTATCAACAAATGCATTTTTCAAATGTGAAGAAGCCCTGACAAGAATCTTTGAAGTTTGAGACTTACTCTGTGCAAAATCCACACTTGGTTGTTTGTGCAGGAAACAACATTTTCTGCAAAGAAACTATTTCTGTACAGAAATATTGTTTCCTGAGCAGAAAATGCTGTGGTGGGGACTTAGTTCTGAGCAAAATTGTCTTGGGTTGATTTGCACAGAAAACAGCATTTTCTACATACAAATGTTTGTTTTCTGTGCAAAACAATCATACAAATTTTGTGCAGAATAAGTCCCAAATTGTGGACAGGCTTTGAAAACTCTGGTTTCTTAAGACTCTCTAGTCATGGGTGGATAACCTTTGACCCTCCAGATGTTACAGACTACAGCTCCCACAATCTGTGATCACTGGCCAGACTGCATGAAGTTATTGGGAGTGGTGGACCAAAATATCTGGGAAGCCAAATGTTTCCCCATCCCTGCAATTCAGTTCCTAGATGCAGCAACGTTATCAGTTTTGGGAAATACTTCTGGGTACATGATCACAATTCCCACAATTGTTGGGCATTTGGAGGATATCACTATTCAAGCTCCAGAAGACTTAGGCCAAATTCACACTATACAAATAATCCAGTCTGACACTGGAAACCGCTTATAGACTTAAAAAAAATGACCTGGTATCTTTTGGTTTTAATTGTTAGAAAGAATAGGTTATTGATAGAAGGTAATATGTTGTAATTTTGGAGAGAGAGGTATGAATAATTATATGTACAGTATATATAACTGCTGAAAGGCATATCAGAGGTACTTTTTTCTTCTGTTCTATTCTCTTTCCTTATTTTTGTTCTGCACTTTTTGATTTGTATTACATTGTTTAGTTTTCTGATTTTTTCTTAATCTTTGTAATTCTGTACATTTCAAAATCATTTTTTTTAAAAAAAGGAATGCAGTACTAAAGTACTCCTGAAAGATGCTCAGCCAACCTCACTTTAAAGACCTCCAAAGAAGGCTCCAAAGAGTCCACCACCCTACAAGGCGGTCTATTCCGCTGTTGAATACCTCTTACAGTAATGTTTAGGTGGGATCTCTTTTCTTGTAATTTGAATCCTTTGGTTTGGATTCTAGTCTCTGGAGCAACAGAAAACAAGTTTGCTTCATCTTCTACATGGCACCCCTTCAGATATTTAAAGATAACTTCATATCACCTCCTACTCTTCTCTTCGCTAAACATATCCAGTTCCCTAAGTTCTTCCTCACTAGGCTTGGTTTTCAGAGCTTTGATCATCTTGGTTGCCCTTCTCTGGACATGTTCCAGCTTGTCAATATCCTTCTTGAACTGTGATGTCCCCACTTTCTCTGAAGGAAATTAACCTATTGAAGGGTACCTGCATTCCAAGGGCATCTGGCAAGTCTGTTTATGTTATCCTTTCTGCTTCCTCCTCCTTTGACACTTCCCTTAGAGGTCTGTTTTCCATCCTAACCTTCTGCCATTCCATCTCTCCTCCTTTCTCCTTGCCTTTGTGATTGTTAGTTGCCATCTTTTCTAGCCATTGTTTTTTCCCTCCCATCCTCTCTCAAATATAGAGCTGGATCCATTATAGCAACTATATGATGACAGTCACCTCATTGCTTTTGGGAACTCAGAACACTGTCTTTTACAGCCTATGGGCTCATCAAACTTGATATTGTCTACAGGTTGAATATCCCTTACCTGGAATTCCAAAATACTCCAAAATCCAAAATTGTCCACATGGGTGGCTGAGATAGTGACCCCTTTGCTTTCTGAGGGTTTAGTGTACACAAACTTTGTTTCATGCACAAAATTATTAAAAAATATTGTGTATAAAATTACCTTCAGGCTATGTGTATAAAGATGTATATGAAACTTAAAATGAATTTCGTGTTTAGACTTGGTTCCTATCTCCAAGGTATGCAAGTACAGTAGTCCAAAATACAGGAAAAAATCCAAAATACAGAATACTTCTTGTCCCAAGCATTTTGGATAAGGGATACTCTGCCTGTACTTGCTGACAGCTTTCTCTCCAGGCTTTAACACAGGTCTTCTTTCCCAGCTATAATGGGTGGAGACACCCAGGATTAAACCTGCGACCTTCTACCTGTACATGTGTGCTCTAATACTAAGCTACAACCTTTCCCCATTCTGTTTGGCAGAAGAAGAAATAAAGAGCTGGCTAATTCAAGATCTAAACAGGGGTGTAGCTATTGGTAGTGGTGTTCCCCCAAATAAGAATATTGCCCCTGTTCAAATTTTCCTTCAGTCCCCATTGGAGTAGCTTAAAACATCAGTTGAGCATTAAGAAATACAGTTGTTTAGATGATGAAAATATTCCTCATAGAATTTGAGGAGAATACCTTTTGTCCCAATGGGGTTCCACGGCGATTTGTCTTATTTGGAAGGAGGGGGTGAAAAACTCCATTTGCTGTGCGGCATTTCCTGAATTTTTTAAAATAATGTGAGGAAATGCACATTAGCACTCGCTAGTACAACTTATTCAATTTGCTGCACATTCTTGGAGAAGGCAGAACTAGAGATCGGATTGCTTGGAAGTGCACAGGGGACGGGCTTGCCGGCAAGACAGTGCCTGGAAGCGCTCACTTGGATTTTTGCATTAGTGATTGTGTGCTTCTTTCCGACACAAAGGTGTCCAAATAATTATTTTAAGCAGAAGTTGCACTTGTGCACCTTTGCTTTAATTTTTTTTTTAAAAAAATACTGTGCAGTGGTGGCAACATATAAGATGCTAATTTATGGCCGTCAACTTGATTCATAGGCATGTGAACTTTAAACACAGATAGCTTCTCAGCCTATAGTTTTTTCCTGAAAGACTGGGGGGGCAAAAGGACGCTGTTGAGAATTTGAAATAATGCACACGAATGAGCATTATATCATCTCATCTAGACTAGCCCTGGGACATTTTAAAAGCAGCTAAAAAGTGGGATGACAGATAATTAATTGGGACTGTTCCTTGCAAATTAGGACAGTCAGAGGGTATACAAACATAAATTACAGGTGTGAACAATTTTCAGTGTCTCATTCTCTGCAGTGGCAGAAAATTTGGAGATTGAAGGAAAATTTCACTGGGGGAGACAATGCCCTCATTTTGCCTCCCCTATGGCTACACCTCTGCCTGGCTCACAGGATGTTTAGGAGGGTGAAGTGGTGGAGAAACAGAGTGGTGCACACTGCCTTGAGAAGCAGGATACAAATACAGGAAAATGATAAATATGCATTTAAAGAGAAGTGTCAGCAGCTCTTTCACACTATGGAGATTATCAGACTTTCCCCCTAAAAGCGTTCTTTTGCCAGGTTAAAATAAACAATTTCTATGCCTGCAAAAGAATGCTCCCACGCACACACTTACCTTCTTTCCCAGCAAAGGCAACCCTGGCAATAAAGAGGAAGTGAACGGGGCTTGCTCAAAATCCTGCGAGACTTCGTCATACAGGAAATTTTAAAATAAACATAAAATAAACACACAAAAAGTTACACCAAGCATCTAAAAACACTTTAAAGATCCCAAGTAACCCGGAGAGGGCCATAAAAAAAAGCAAAACTTGCCTGGATGTCCCGATCTCACCTGGAAGTGTTTGCACCAGACTGGCCATTCCTGCTGCAATGACAGGATTTAAATGGCCCAAGGTTTCACACGCCGGCAATGCTGGTACCAAAACAGGATGGGCGATCTATTGACAGCTTCAGGCATCAATAGAAAGAACTGGAAGAATTAACACCAGTGGAACATTGTTGTCTGATATTGCCGTCCTTTTGCGTTCTGCTGGCATTGTGATCGCACCACATTTGCTGCATCTGATAATCTCCTACATGATTATAGTGCCATGAGAACCTCCTATGAAATATTGGGATTTGTAGTTTGGTGTGGCACTAGAGCTCTCTTGTGGAGAATTTGCAATGCACATCCCTAAACTGCAAAATCCAAGATTTCATAGGATGAGAACCATGGCAGTTAAATGGAATCATAGTGCGATAACTGTGTAGCATGAAAGGGCCTGAGGTTCTTCATTTGTAGTGTAAGAGGTTTTGCTTCTTTCTTACCCAATTTGCACGAGAGGCATACATGTAAATCAACTGGATGTTGGGTCACTTGGTGTTGCCACACTAGTCATGCCCTTTCAAAAATACCACATGTATATACACCTGCATGCATAGGAAAACTTACTGTACGGTATGTTTGTGTCACCAACAGAACGCTGGCCAAACTTGGCTGCCTGAGGCTGTCATCATTTCACCCAGTTTTATGGCAGAGTTAATTCTGTTTTCCAAATAACTTTCAGATCTTCCTTGGTTTCCCCCCCCCCCCCCGGGCTGTGAGGCCGTGTTCTGGAAGGGTTTCTTTCTGATGTTTCACCTGCATCTGTGGCTGCCATCTTCAGAGAATGGTTGGGTTAGGAGTGAGTGTGGGGGTTATATACTGTGAATTCCTATTGGGGAGGATATGTAAATCTGTGTATTTGAATGGCTAATTTCTAACATGTCAGAATGCACAGAGAAGCTATTGAAATCCACAAATACCTGGACAACTTCAACAGGAAAGAAGAAATCCTAAAAGTAAACAAAATCTGGTTGCCAGTCCTGAAAAACACTAAAATCAGAACTCAACACTTGCAAATGAACTCCACCCAGGGACAGGGGGATTTCCAGCAGATAATGGGCCATCAACCAACCATTAGTCAAACAGACACTAATCATGCTTGCATTTCTATATCCAGAAACTAACAATTCAAATACACAAATTTACATATACTCCCCAACAGGGGTTCACATTATATAACCCCCTCCCCACTCCTACCCAACCATTCTCTGAAGATGCCAGCCACAGATGCAGGTGAAATGTCAGAAAGAAACGCTTCCAGATTACGGCCTCACAGACCGGAAAAAAACTCAAGTAAAATCTATGGATGCTGGCCGTGAAAGCCTTCAACTTCACATCTTTCAGAACCTCTGCTATTTTGCAATAAACTTTCACATAGCCGTGGTGTTATGGATAGATTGTGTCACGCTATCTGAGACAGGGAGAGAACTGGAGTGGTTGAACAAATCTCCTGTTCTCAGGGCCTGTGAGCAATTTCAAGAGAGAAAAAAGTGTGTGTGTTTTTTAACAAAAATATTGGGAGGGGTTTTTTGAGGAGGGGTAAGTGAGAGGGATAGTCAAGCAGCCCTGCTTGTTTTGTTTTGGCCATGCCTGATTAAATGTTCTCATTTGGCCAAGGCTCACACAGCTCATCTGAGAGCCAATGGCTTCTCTTCCTCATGCATGGGAAAATGTGAGGCTTACACACAGTCTCTCTCCCTCCAACCCCCAATAACTCCATTGCAGCTGTTTAACAATCAAAGGTTTTTAGGTGCCAGTCCCAAAGGGAGGATGGATCAGTGCTTAATTGCTCGGCAGCTTCTTGTAAATTCCTCAGCCCTGGCTGCTCTCCGAGACAGGCACGGATATAATAAATGTCTATGCCAAGGCGGGGGAAGAGTCCTGCCACTGTTAAAGCCCCACCCTATGATTCTACTAAAACTCCCCTTACCCCAGTTATAAATAAGACCATCAGCTCATTAGAGTTTAAAGAGAAAAAAAAAACCCACTCCGAATAATCTGGCTTTCAACAGCTCAAGTAATTGATGATTTCCACACTTACAGACCCAGTTTGACTCTTCAGGAAAGTTCCTTTCTTGTCAGAGTACCCTGACTGAAAATCCATTTATATGTAAGGTTACTGTATCTTTATATATATATATATTAATCAGCCGTGTGAAGCAAATAATGCTTTGTAGCAGTTAAGAGCCTGACCTGTGAAGTTCTCCATTCAAATCCCATTTTAGCCATGAAATTCTTGTGTAGCCTTAGGTGATATCTGTATTCTGGAATGGATTATTAGTCTACCTCATAGGGCCATTGTAAGATTTACAGATATGTGGTGAATTTTAGATACTCAGGTAAAATTCTATATCAGTGGCTCTTAACCTGTGGTCCATGGACCCCCAGGGGTCCACAATGTCCTGGGGGGGGGGTCTGTGAAGGCTTGAAGGCTGCTCAGCCCACATGGCAGGAGCCAAGGCAAAGGCTGGCTGGCTTGGCTTGTGCATTACTCTTCAGTCTGCTCCAGCCACACATTTTCAGGAAGAAGCAGGAGAAAAGTCTTCCCTCCCCTCCAGTGCCTCTGAGGGAAGGATTATTTTATGTTGTTGTTGTTGTTAGGGTTTTAAATCGAGTTAAGTCTTGGGGGTCTGTGGCAACAAAAGATATTTAAAGGGGATCCCTGATAAAGAAAAGGTTAAAAGTCACTGTTCCATTTAAATGTTCTCCTCTCAGGTTTGGGTGTTCAGTAAAACAATGGAAGAGGCTACTTGGATGGTCCAATTCCTTGAATTATTTTGAACACGGGAGTTTCATATTGGTTGACTCTAGAGAAGTGTCTTGACACTTTGATGTTCTCCAGGCTTTGAGCTCAGAAGTTGATAAGAGTCTTCAGGATGCAGAGACAGGAAATAAGAACGAGTCCCCTGTCTCCATAAGTCGTGCTGCAGAGACCCATCCTGCTGGATATCAGTTTGCCAGTCCTGCTGGGTGCCTGGAAGACAGCTGTGCAGGAAACATCAGGAGATGAGTATCCTTTCCCCCTAAAATCAGGAAATTCCTGACCAGATACACATCACTGAGTGAGGAGAATAATGATCTGTGAGAGCTACTGCTTTCTTTTTCTTATGGCATCCTTACAAGATCCCTAGTTATGAAAGCCACCTTTTGGAAGCAATGTTAGAGCGTTCATCTTACCTTTGTCCCATGGAACTCAGGATAGTACATAGGGTAGAGATGAGGAAACCTTGGCTTTCCAAATGCCGTAGGGCCATAACTCCCATAATTCTTTACCATCGGCCATGTTGGCTGGAATTTCTGAGCGCTGAGGCCCAAAACATCTGGAGGGCTAAAAGCTTCCCATCCTGCTATTATGGTGTCCTTCATGAGGTTAGCTTAGGTCTATCACAATCCCACAGCTTAACCTACCTAACAGGGCTGTTCCCAGGAAACTATTGCACTCCAGGTTCCTGGGACAAAGAATAAGCTATAAACGTGGGCAACAATTAAGCAACATTGTTTCTCTTCTTCTGAGAATGCTAATAATGAAGACTACCCATTCCCTTGCCCAAAGTAAGGTAAGTGGGATCTGGAGTGAGCCAGGCAAGGTGGTTGATGGTGTTAGAAATGGGTACTATAATTCTGGAACAGTGGGATTCCACGGTGGAATAGACTGCCTTGGATGGTGGTGGTCTCTCTATCTTTGGAGGTCTTTAAACAGAGGTTGGACAGACATCTTTCTGGGGTGCCTTAGTTATGTATTTCTGCATGGCAAAGGGTTAGACTAGATGGCTCTCGTGTTCCCTTCCAGCTTGAAGATTCAATGATTCCATGACTGAGGTCCTCAGGAGCCAAACAAAAGGATGCCAATGCAACCCAAATTAAGTAGACAGACAGAGAGGCTGGGTTTAATAGTTGCAAAGGAGGACAGGGACAACCTCCCTGAACAGGTTCAGAGTGCCTCACCCTCCCAATTGAGTACATACAGTAGGACCCCTGTATCCACTGGGAATTGGTTCTGGGGGTGCCCGTGGATACTGAAAACTGTGGATAATAGCAAACACCATTGAAAATAATGGGAACTTCCGGTTTAAAATACCATAGAGTTGGCTTGGAGGACCTAGAAAATGGCTAGAGAGGACACATTTTCTAGGAAGACTCTATGGTAGGTGTGTTGTTTTGTGTCCTGTGGATAATTGAATCAGTGGATACGGGGGTCCTAATATACAGAGAATGGTTGGCATCCTGTTGGTTAGCCCCAACCAGAGTGGACCCATTCAGTCAACTCTTGAATGGTGAGTCAACACATAGATAAATCTAATGGATTCAATAGGTCTACTCTGGTTAAGAATCGAATAGGATCTGGCCATTAGGTGACGAATTAAGCTCTTCCAGATCAGAAAGGGTTGTTGCTGGCAAACAGATGTGATCCCTGGCCTCTCTTTCTGGGGACATCAGGCACTGGCTTTGAATGTGACAGGTGTTGGTCACAGCAATCCACCTTGGCACAATCCTCAACACAGGCATTGATTGCCTTGGAAACTTGAGCAGGACCCAGGAACAAGGTGACTCAGGAGGAAGGACTTTCCAGTGAAGGATGGCATCATTACTCAACTGCATTCTTGACACGGTTTGCAAGGAATTTCTGCTGACACTGTTCACAATCTCAATCTGTGGGAATTAAGAAAAAACACAGTCAACTCTGAATTTCATTTGTAAACACCAATAGACAAGTGTATTCACCTCTACAATCTCATTAATATCTGTGGAAGGATTTATTAATATAAAATATAATCTCTCTCTCTTGGATGAATGATTTCTGGGCTTATTCTTTTGATGTTAATTTAATTCAAAATCTTTGTATATGGTATATTGGACCAATTATGACTTTTCCTTGCTTTAAGATTGTATTCTAGAAATTTGTTAAAAATGGATACAATTTTATTAAAGAAGAAAACACAATCTTGATCAAGCAAGGTTTCTTGAACCCCAGGTTGACTTGGGTGGATTCCTTTTGATTGAGTTCTCTGACAGCACTGCAATTGGTCATTCTGATGTACAGAGCGTGGGTATGTTTCCACTCCCAGTGTGCTGATTGGCTGCTTAGGAAACATATCCAACCAATCCCCTCCCTCTTCTCACTCCCTCAGCCAATCACCACCCACATGCAAATTCCCTCTCCACCTCACAATCCACTCCTGCCACTCAATCTGCATTTATACCCCAGCCTCACAAGGGCCCCTTGTTGGAAAAACGAGCATTCTTCCTGCATCCCCACTTGCTGGCTGTTAGAGCAAGCAAGTCTCAGGAAGTTTTAGCGATCTCCTGCATGTCAAAGAGTTCCTCCCGCTTCTCCTCACCCTATCCTTAGTGGGCTTGGCTTTTATCTGAGACACAGCCAAGCCATATGATCATTGTATCATCATGTGACCCAGGTCTACTGACCTTGTGGGTTCAAAGATTTATTACTCTTTGTCCTACCTCTGAAGAAGATGGGGCATCCCTCCATGCTCCCTTAGGGATGCCTGCCTTAGGTATTCCCCCCCTCCCCAGTCTCACTGGATGGTGAGTCATGACTTCTATCCTAACCTAAACCCTTTAGTAAGTTAGAATGTAGCCTCCATGCATATGTAGATTGAAAAGCCATTAGTAAGTGCTTAAGTATTCCTTTCAAGAGGAAGTTGTTTGTTTTTCTTTTGTTCTTAGAGGCTTTGGGGTCTGACTGCTTTACTGACTGAGAATCTCACTTTCCAGTCTTTGCCACTCTGCTATACTAGAAGTTAATTCCTGGCCATTTTAACTTTGAAGTAAACTTTCCCAAAGGGCTTGCACCCTGGGATCTTTAATGAATGTTTTATTTTTAAGCTTTTACACCCCAACACCCATCCCTCCTCTCACTCCTTCAGCCACTCACCACCTGCAAACTCCAGGCTGCAACCACAACTTCAAACCCAACAGAGAGTATACACTGGACACCAAGTGCAGGATTCTGGGAGATGTAGTGTGGAAATGTGTGGAATGCTGCCACTCCAACCTCCATGCTGCAACCACCGCTTGAAACCCCAGCAGGGCACATGTGCTGGACACCCAGCCACAAGCTCCAGGCTGCAACTACCACTTGAAACCTGAGCAGGGCATATGTTACACCAGGTACAGCTAGTTTAATGAAACAGTTGAGGTAGCACCTGGTCACAGTCTTGGATTTGCCAAAGGAGTATGCATAGCCTGTGCTATTCCACTGGTGTGTTCCCAGCTAGAACTAATTAACAAGCAATCTTCTGAATGGCCAAGCCATTCTTAATTAGGAACCTGCCTCCCCTCCTCCACAACTCCAGGGGTAGCTGATGGGTCCCACATAAGCAAAGCAGTCAGTGTTATTGGGGTTTGAGTCTGGAATTAAAGGAGCTATCCAAAGTGCTGAACTTACTTGGAGGGTAGAATTCAGCACCACAGACAGAGCCATTAACATTCAAATTAACTCCTAGATTTACTGCCTCACTAACATGGATGACTGCAGCTGCTATGACCAAACTTGTGACCAAGAGTTATATGAAGGAAAAGAAAATCTCCCACATTGCAGTTTTTGACAGAGACTAATAAAAAAGAAAAGCAAGAAACAGAGAGAAAAGGGCTGGGCTCTGTATCCTGACGTTTGGGGTTGCTGGTTGTCTCTGTCTGGAGATCTGATGCAAGGCGTTCACTTCTGTGGGACTATTTAAATTGCATTGCCACTTGTACATACTTCAAAAATAAATTTAAGTAAATTTATTTAAATGTTAATTTAAATATTTTCAAAATGCCATCACCTTCCAATGTGTTGCAAACTAAATCACCAACTCTGCACCAAATAAAGCACTGATGCTGTGGAGCCAGTGTGGTGTAGTGGTTTGGACTATGATTCTAGAGATTGGTTTCGAATCCCCACTCTGCCATGGAAACCCTCTGGGTGACTTTGGGCAAATCACACTCTCTCAGCCTCAGCGGAAGGCAAAGGCAAACTCCCTCTGAACAAATCTTGCCAAGAAAACCCCATGATAGGTTCACCTTAAGGTTGTCATAAGTTGGAAGGGACTTGAAGGCACACAACAAGAAGTTGCAGTAAGTAACTTCATCCAGGATAGGGAATGGGGGCAGACACAATGGGCAGACAGGTAGCTCCCAACATTTTTTGACTTTTCTACATTATGTTAAAATTTATTTATTTAGGTCCCTCTTTCACTCCCAGTTGTTCTGCTGCTAGCTCTCACCTTTCACTCTGCTCTGCATTCATGTTCTGGCTAGATTAAATGTTCTTAACCTTGTCTCTCAAAGCATGTGAACAACTGTGGTTGATACTGAATGCATAAAGCTTAATGCCATTACCAGGGTCCCTCTCAAAGTCTCAGGTTTTGGCTGCGAAAACTCAGAGCCTGGGGTGATCCTAAACTGGCAGCCCCAGCCCTTACACATATATAGGCCATGATCCTACATTATGTGGGCAGAATGTAAAGTTATACCCATACTGTTCTGGATCCCTCCTGCCCCCATAATTCATGTTTCAAGAGCTGGAGTGCCCTGTCATGACCATTGACTGGAGATGGGGGAGCAACCAGCCAGTACCAACTGGGGAAGACTGCTGAGGTCCCTCTGTTGGATCTCCAGTGAGTCGCTGGCAATCTTGGAGGTTCCCTCCCCTCCCCTTGACTGGTTGTGACAGCAAGCTTTTGAAACCTGTTGGGTTGTATGTGAGGGGGTGTTGGACATTGTGAAAAGATGTAATGAATACTTTCTGAAATTTCCCCAAAGAGGATGCACATGCATACCTTCAGGTTACATGTGTGTATGTCACTAACAGCATTCTAACCATAATTGTCTTTGCATACAAGGCAACAAGCATATGCCATCAAAATAAATGCATGCAGTGCACAAAGCCAGGAGAAAAACTGGTTACCACCATTCTTTTGTGGAGTAAAGGGAATAAAAACTAAAACAGATCATCATTTCAAGCAGTTGGAGACTTTCACTTCCCTGAAACCAGGCTTGGCAGTTCTATATGAAATAAAAATGAATAAAAATAGAATTGTACACAAGGGGGAGTTATTGGGCATTCCATTGAAACAAAAAAGTACAGAGTCCTTTATTTGAGGACAACCAGCAGTGCTCCATTTACCTGTTTCATATTAGGCCACGCAATATCCTTAGACCTCAACCATCTTAAAGGGATTCAATCTTCTTAACCAACTCAAGTGATCATATAAAGGAAAAATAAGGGACATCTTTCTCAAATGAAGAGCAAAATCTTGATCTGTCCCAGAGGAATGGCACCCCAAATGCCACTGTAGTCTGAAACCATTTAATCATCTAGAAATCTCCTTTTGGGCACCATCACAGTCCCTCAAGAGCAAATAGGCTGGTGTGTATGTATAAGCCCATCTTGTGCGTGTGTGTATGTCCTCCAAGTTGCCTGTTGATTTGTGGTGACCCCATGAATTTCATAGGGTTTTCTTAGGCAATTAATACCCAGAAGTGGTTTTGCCAGTTCCTTCCTTTGAAATAGGGCCGACAGCATCTGGTCTTCATGCGCAGTCTCTCATCCAAGAACTAACCAGGGCTGCCCCTGCTTAGCTTCCAAAATCAGACAGGATCTAATGCCTTTAGGGTACAGTGAGCCCTTGTCATCCAC
Source organism: Gambelia wislizenii (assembly GCA_030847615.1). NCBI lineage: Eukaryota > Metazoa > Chordata > Lepidosauria > Squamata > Crotaphytidae > Gambelia > Gambelia wislizenii. The sequence goes on from JAUMIR010000009.1 coordinate 8,536,076, forward strand.
TGGGGTTGGGTTCCAGGACCCCTGTGAATACCAAAATATGTGGATGCTCAAGTCCTATTATATACATTAGCATAGTAAAAAGCCATCCCTTATATAAAATGGCAAAATCAAGGCTTGCTCCTCAGAATTATCATTTTTTTGAATACTTTCAAACCATGGATGTTTGAATCCGTGGATTCAGAATCCATAGATAGATAGAGAGGACTTTATTTAGCCCCTGAACACATCTTATCTGACCAAGAACCCTTCCTGATGACTTCAAACACTGGTAAAACCAAAGATGGATCCAGCTGAAAGGCCAGCTTAAGATCCCACCTTCCAAATGGCTGCCAAATGGATGTGGGATCCCCATAGCATGACAAGCTGTCTTTAATTTGACAGTAACTGTGGAGGTGGTTTGGTAGCCCTAGTACTCTGGATTAAGGATCCTGTGTGCTGGGTGCACCCCTGGACCAAATGTGAGTAAGGACAAAAGACAAAGACTTCCTTTAGCACCTAAAGACTTGGGGATAGGATGGAAAACACTGAACTAGCAGAAGTTTCTTTCAGGTTTCTATCATTTGTTGGTTGTAAACTTTAATATATACCACTGCTACTTCAAACACTTCAAGGGTCCCAATTTGGCAGGGACATTTCTGATTAATCCTCTGGCACCCTACTTTTCCAGCTGCTTTTAAACTGTCCTGGTTTCCCTTCTTTCTCCTCTTTTCCCACTTCATCCTCAGCTTACTCCAGCTGCTGCAAACTGAGTTGAAGTTTCAAAAGTAGTTTGCACTCAGTTAACTCAGCAGAAGGAGAGGAGAAGGGTGGGTGAAAGCGTGCCCTTCCCAGTAAGCTCAGACACAAGCAAACAGCCTCTCCTAGCCTACCTGTCCTTTTCCATTAATGAATTTTGCCTTCTTGACCACAGTCTGAAACCGCTTGGCCACACATGTCTCACTTTTCATCTGTGAAATGTTGGAGGGTATGCCACTCAGACCTTCAGACTGTTGTCCCTGGCTTCCTGGGTGGAAAGTATTGACCCAGAACTGAAAGAAACAAGGAGTCTCCCTTACAAACTGGAGATTATAAGATGGAGACAAATATGGTGCCCTGTCTCACTATCTCCTCTCCTGCTCCACTTCCATCTGTTTAAAACAAAAATACGGTAATTCAGGCCAACCTTGTCGCTCTAGAGAAACTCATCCCCTCCTCTCTGGCAACCCAGGAGTGAATGCAGCTTTCACGGAATTGCTTTCACTTCCTAGAAAGGAAATCACAGGCTGTTCTTGCGAGAGGACAAGTGTGGGGGAAATTCAAAGTTTAAAAACAAAATACACTGTAAAAAATTAAACCAAGCACCTAAACACACTTAAAAAAAAGTGTAACCAAGGGAAGGTAAAAAAAGTGTGTCACCTCGTTGTCCCGTTTGCACCCGGAAGTGTGCTGCACGGACCGCCCGTGATACTGGCATCGAAGCAGCATAATGGGGCACCTTTTCACTCACCTGTCATTCTGTTACAGAAATGGAATGACGGGTCAATTCATGGCTTAGCCCGTGAATAATCATAGAATCATAGAATCATAGAATTGCAGAGTTGGAAGAGACCACGAGGGCCATCCAGTCCAACCCCCTGCCACGCAGGAAATCTTGATCAAAGCATCCCCAACAGATGGCCATCCAGCCTCTGTTTAAAGACCTCCAAGGAAGAAGACCCCACCACGCTCTGAGGGAGTGTGTTCCACTGCCAAACAGCTCTTACTGTCAGAAATTTCCTCCTAATATTGAGCTGGAATCTCTGTTCCTGGAGCTTGCACCCATTGCTCCGTGTTCCAGTCTCTGGAGCAGTAGAAAACAAGCCTGCTCCATCCTCAACATGACACCTCTTCAAATACTTAAACAGGGCTATCATATCGCCTCTTAACCATCTTTTTTCCAGGCTAAACGTACCCAGCTCCCTAAGTCTCTCCTCATAAGGCATCGTTTCCAGACCTTTCACTATTTTAGTCGCCCTCCTCTGGACACGCTCCAATTTGTCAATATCCAGTGATCCAATAAGAAGAATCACTGGTGGAATGGGAGCAGCATGGGGGCGTAATGACACGGAGACAATTTCGTCTAAAAGGGCAGCCTTTTCACGATCTTCTGTCATCCCTGTAACGGTTTAATTTGGTCGTTTTATAATCTCCATTGGGGAGATTATCAGCGTTCCTATCCCACAATTTCCAATCCAACCTCTGTCCTGCAACAATCACCCTCCTCACTGCACTTACTTCCTCTCCCCTCATTCCGGCAGCTCAGGAGTGAACGGAGCTCTAACGGAGCTCCATTCACTTCCTGGATCGAAATCCTGTCCATTCTCACGAGAAGACGCAAGTGCGGGAAATTCAAAAGTAAAAACAAAAACACACCAAAAAAGTTACAAAAAGCACATACACACACTTTAAAACTTCCAAGTAAACCAGGGAAGTTTTTAAAAAGTGTGTCACTTACCTGGATGTCCCGATCTTACCTGGAGGTTTTCTTGCAGGAACCGCTCATTGATGCTGGGATCTCGCCAGCAGCACAGGGCACCTTCTCTCATACATGTCAATCCAGGACAGAAATGGAATGGGAGCTCTATTGACAGTTTTCTCCCCATCAATAAAAAACAGCACCCAGGGAATGGCAGCAGAGTGAGTGCAGAATGATGGGGGATGTCATCGTCTGGTAAGGAAGCCCTTTTGCGATCTCCTAGCATTGTTATAACACCACTTGTGATGCATCTGATAAATTCCTGAATCTGACCCATTAAGTGCAGGGGAAGATGTGCTGATTACAGTTCCAATTCCAAAGTCCATATCATGCTACTACCTTTATTAGGGAACCAAAAGGACATAAAACTTTTATTATCTTTATTTCTACCCTGTTTTTTCCCTGGTTTGGGACTCAAAAGCTTTTAGGCCAAACACAAAGGCAGAGGACCCCCTTCTGTGACACTAGAGCATCATTGCTTGGAGAGATTTGCAGTGCTTGGCAAGAAACTGGCACAGGGAGGCTGTGTCCTTCCTCAGCTATGTTTCCAGGAAAGGAGAGGAGACTGCGTGCACCTCAGCACATTCCTCAGGCCTCCTGGGAGCCATTGCTGCCCCACCGCACACATGCATCCACCAGGCAGCTTTTTCCTTTGACCTGAAACAATAGAACAGGTGACTCAGTGTCTCTGACTCTGGAAATATTGTACCCATGATAGCAGAGCAGCCAGGGACAGTGGCATTTCCTAAAAACAGCAGGAGGACTGGTAAGGGAACAAGAGGGGATGCAGGAACAAGAGGGGGGAGATGTGTGTGTGTGTGTGTGTGTGTGTGAGAGAGAGAGAGAGAGAGAGAGAGAGAGAGAGAGACTGTCAACAATTAATTTCATTTTTTTTAAAAAAAATAGGCAAAACAAGCACAGGTTTTGGGGGGAGGCGTATGGGTTTAAACTCTGAAAAGGCACTCATAATGGCAGTCCCCTTAGCTGTTTCTCGAAGCTAAGTTGGAAAATTTGTGCGGTTGTGTCAATCCATATGTGTGGAACATAAAAATGTTTCTTTTTTTCGGTGTGGGGGGGGAGCGGATTGTAACTCTTTTGGTCCTGTGCAGCAAGAAAAGGAGGAATAAAATAAAGCAAAACACACAGAGAGAAAACACTCTACCTTCCAACATTTCACAGATAAAAACCAAGAAGCTGATAGTATGGACAATCCTAACTTTGGTATTCAATGTTATTCGAGCATATATATTAGTTGTGATTTAGGCAGCTGGAAAAAAAAAGGATGACCAAGGATTAACAGGGACTGTTCCTACCACAGATGGAATATATAAAGACATCATTCTATTGCTCACATAACCCCTTAGGACATACACTTCTAGAACACACACACAAACTGGAAAGGTAACTTGTTGGATATACTTCCAAGAATTCTGGGAGGTGGAGTCCAAAAAGTAACTTTATTGTTCCTTCTTGTGTGTATTGTATGTGCATGAGAAGAAATCCTGCCCTCCGCCACTGTAAATTAAAGTCAGAGGCAGCAGGGAGGCCTAAGGCACATGGGATCTGATGTTATCATCCCTGTTAATCAAAACCCCTGGCATTTTCTGCCATTAGCTGTGGGGTATTTGGGAACAGCAGATGAAGGAGGAGCTCTGCTAGACTGACAGTTCTCCAGAGAGGTAGGCATCTCTTTCTAAACAAAAGCAGAGGAAGATGTTTAGCACCAAGGTGAGCCATCCACAACCACCTCAGCTGAAACACACATGAAACAAGAAATGACCAACTTGTTCTAAAGCAGGACTGGGGAACATGTGGCTTTCCCCAGGTATTATGAACCTGCAATTCCAGAGATAGGAAATTTACTAGGCAAGGGTGAATGCATTTAATTAATAACTAATAAGCTAAAATTCTAATTTGATTTCATTTACATTGGAAAGGGGAAAAAATATTACCTTTATGCTAACTCTCCACTTAAATTTAAGTTAAATTCCTGGACTTAAAGCCTTACCAAGTGAAGCTGAAAAACTCCATTTCTGATTTTATCTGCCCCATTCTGCCCAAGCTTGTCTCTTTTTTCAGTTTGGGAGAGAAGGTAACAGCTGAATGAATTTTCCAAAACCCAGTTTCTCATTTGCCCAAACAGAAATACTTTTCTTGCTAAGAAAATACCTTCTCTTGTTTTCCCTCTCTTCCTCCTTTCTATTCTCATCACCTCACCCTGCATTTCTTTAGCTTACTAATTCTCAGGTGGATCCCAAATAAAATCATGGGGTACAAGTTTCGAAATGTAGTTTCCTGGAATAGATAAAGAGCTCTTTTGAAGCTGCTTTCATTATATTAATGACGAACTAAAATAGGTGGCTTTGATCTTGTGAGCGGAACAATGTAATTCCCTACCTCTAAGGACTTTTTCGGATGGCGATTTGTAATGTAAGCAGCCTCGTCCCTGTTATGAGACTGCTGCACAGCAGGGAGGGCGTTTTGGATGATGCTGTCCCCCTGCCGATAATGTTCTGGAAGAGCTGGGAGGCTGCAGCGCCATATTTGGCCATTTCCTAATCACGGTCAACTTCCGTGATTAGGAAATGGCCAAAGATGGCGCTGCAGCCTCCTAGCTCTTCCGGAACAGTATCAGCAGGGGGACAGCATCATTTGAAATGGCCCCCCTGCTGCGCAGCAGCCTCGCAATGAGGACTAGGCTGCTTGCATTACAAATCGCCATCCGAAAAAGTCTTAAGGGTACAAAAATAAGTAATTCTACAAAAATCCAAGAGAAGGGCTGCATCAATAGAAGTATAGTGTCTAGATCAAGGGATGTAATAGTGCTGTTCTATTCTGCCTTGGTCAGGCCTCACCTGGAATACTGTGTCCAGTTCTGGGCACCACAATTAAAAAAGGATATGGACAAATTGGAGCGTGTCCAGAGAAGGGCGACTAAAATGGTGAAAGATCTGGAAACCATGCCTTATGAGGAGACACTTAGGGAGCTGGGTATGTTTAGCCTGGAAAAAAGATGGTTAAGGGGTGATATGATAGCCCTGTTTAAGTATTTGAAGGGGTGTCACATTGAGGATGGAGCAGGCTTGTTTTCTTCTGCTCCAGAGACTAGAACACGGAGCAATGGATGCAAGCTCCAGGAACAGAGGTTCCACCTCAACATTAGGAGGAACTTTCTGACAGTAAGAGCTGTTTGGCAGTGGAACACACTCCCTTGGACTGTGGTGGGGTCTCCTTCCTTGGAGGTCTTTAAACAGAGGCTGGATGGCCATCTGTCAGGGATGCTTTGATCATGATTTCCTGCATGGCAGGGGGTTGGACTGGATGGCCCTCGTGGTCTCTTCCAACTCTACAATTCTATGATAAGTAGGCTTTGGACAAAGAATCAGTTGGGGAAAGGTAAAAATTGTTGGCTCTATAGTCCAGTCTCTAATTTAATTAATCAGTAACTTAATTGAGGGATTCAGTTTATGCTGAAGCTCCAAATTAATTCAATCAGTTAAGTTAAAAATAAATGTAATTAAGTTGCCCATTTTTCTTAAAAAAATACCCTTCCCATTTAATTGAGAACTTAACGCATGTTAGCTACTTAGTTCCTATCTCTGTGCAATTCCTATCACCCCTGACCATTGGTCATGTTGACTTGGGGCTGATAGGAGTTGGTCTAACAACATTTGGATACCCCATATTCCCTCTTCCTTCCATAGCATCTAGGGCTGACTCCTTGTGCCAAGCTTTCTGATGTATATCATAGAGCTGCTGCCTTGCTCCCAGAATGTATACCAACTGGGGAAAACACTGGTTTAGAGGCAGGTACACCAGAGGGCATTTGGATATACTCTCTCCCCCATACCTGAAGCTGACTCTGTCCTTGTATACCTGTATATGTGATCTTGCTTTGTAAGGTAGCACAAACAAACATCATCTCCTTGTCTGGCAAAATGGCAAATTCTGGTTTGCTATAAACCAGGATTTAAAATTATCCATCTTTCCAGCAAAAGGAGGGGGAACGGGCAATGAGAAACATTTGGATTAAAGCTCCAAGCCTGCTCATTCTCATAAAAACAAATGATGGTTTGTTGCTAATCTTTGAATAGATTTTTCTTGGATTTATAATTGGGTATTCAGTATGTAATTGGGTATATTATACTTTTTCATCTCTCTCTGTTTTTTTGAAAAATCTGTTCTTCTAGTCTTTTGATTTTGATACATAATCTTTTTCCATTTTATGGTTACTTGAGTGTTCAGACCTGTGAGTCAATGTATAATTTATTATAGCTATATAGAAATTGCAGGGATTAAGACATCACTTGTAGTGTTAATTGGAAAATCTCCTTGTGTTCTTTGCTTAATAGCAGATATCTCTGTTTCATCTGCCAAGAATAAATTGCTTAGATGCTGTTGCCAACAAGAAACTAAAGATCTAAGAAAAGAAACGCCAGGAAAGTAAAAGGGGGCATGATCTGCAAACAAGAAACTAGCAGTCACAAGTGTAGAAACCTGTGGAAGAAAAAGGAGTATAGAAAAGACCAGATCAAGATTAGAATACAAATTATGAAGTGCAGGATAAAAATACAATCTTTCACATTAAGAGTACAATGTCTCCAAATGTTGTAGGGAGGAGTTTACTTTCTTCAGTCCTGGCCACTTTTAGTAGCTTTCTCCAGTGTTAAACTGCAACTCCTGTCATTCCCCAACTAGCAAACCAAGCCCCCATGGTGGTTGAGGATGATGGGGATTGTAATCCAACAAATCTGGAAAGGTCCAGTTTGGAGAAAGAAGGTGTATGGTATCCTGGAACAAGGCTGTGAAGTTGGCAAATACAGTCCTAGGCAGGAGCAATCTTTTTGTCAGAGGTAGGACATATGTTGAGCATATAGTACAACAAAATGTTTGAGAATATACTGCAACAAAATGTATACGTACCTTAAATAGTAAGACAGATATTTGTGGCTGAGATCCTACATTGTGGCTGCATAGTATAAATCATCACACGTGGAGTTATACATTAGTTGTGCTGTACAGCCCTTGGGCTGAATGCCAGTGGTGTGCAACTGACCAGAACATCAACTGAACAGCTCAATGCACAGCAAAATGTGCATGCATAGCTCTTCCTCCTTAACCTTGAACTAAATGTGGGCATTCTGTATTGGACAAAAAGGCCCAGTGGCTTCTGTAGGGAGATTTATGCCTGCATCAATGCATAAATACAAGAGCAAGAATGGTGTAGCAGTTTGACTGTTGGACTAAGGTGCATCTACACTGCAGAAGTAATACAGTTTGACACCACTTTAACTGCCATGGCTCCATCCTATAGAATCTTGGGATTTGTAGTTTTGTGAGGCACCAGTACTCTTTGGCAGAGAAGGCTTGTAAAACTACAAATCCCAGGATTCCATAGGTAGGAGCACTTAAAGTGGTGTCAAGCTGCATTATTTCTACAGTGTGGATGCACCCCAAGACACTGGGAAACCAGGGTTTGAATCCCCATTTGGCCAGGGAATCCTACTGGGAGACCTTGGGCAAGTCACCCTCTCCCAGCCTCAGACAAAGGCAAAGGCAGTCCCCCTCTGAACAAATTCTGCCAAGAAAACCCCATGATAGGTTCACCTTATGGTCACCATAAGTCAGAAATGACTTGAAAGCACACAAGAGCAACAACAAAACACCAACAGGATCCCAGCCAATATCTATATCCAGATAGTTAGACATCAGTGTAGTGGTAGATTTATAAGAACATATGCACACCATCACACCCTCAAAGACAGTCCAAAAATGGTAGGCAGCTGTATTGATCCACATCTCTTTCTGTGTATGTTTGTGTGTGCTCACCCCCTCTTCAGGCCTTAAAATAAGAATAACTTTCAACATTATATCATCATGGGGAAAATCCATTTCCACCTCCACCCCTCCCTCTCCCCCACCAGCACTGAAGGCTTTTGAGTGCAGGATAACAAGGAAGCAGGTTAACTACTTATTAAAACATCATGGTGTTGTGACACCACAAGGCCTGGCTTCATTACAACACTGTTCACATACACTGCCTTTTGGCCATGACCAGGGTTCTCAAGGGACAGTTCATGATTAAAATGATGAATTACATACAAAAGAAATCCAAATCTCCCACTCCCATATAAAGAAAAGACAGTGAAGTCAGTGCTTAAATGGAACCACCCATTCACTTCTGTGATCTGATCTCATTTTTCCTTTATTAGCCTGTAAGAAATGACAAAACCACCTCTGAGTATTCCTTGTCTAAGAAAACACTATGAAGTTCATGGGGTTGCCGTAAGCTGACCAGGGACTTGAAGATATTGGACTAGCACAAGGTCTATGGAGTTTGGTGAGCAGGAGCTTGGCTATCAGGGCAAGGACAACAAATGTTTTTTATGGGATTGGTAAAAGAGACAGAGTGCGGTGAGCTTGTGTCCTTTGGGTTGAGCTGCTTGGATGCTTGCTTGTAAGTTTTTGTATGTTTTGAGCTGTGTCCATAGCTTGAGCACATGGTCTAAGAGAGTGTGGCTTCTGTTTCATCCGTCTCTGCAGCTAGGTTAACAGGAGCTCAGCTAACAGGACAAGGACAACAGGCATGTTGTGTGGGCATTTAGCAGGAGGGTACTAGAATGCTGTTTCACTGTATATATAGGATGACTGAACACTGATGGAGAAAGAGCTGCTGTAACATCCATACTTTGTTTGTGTTCTTACCAGAGTATATGGGGAACTATATCTGCAGCAAGTGCAAGCTGATTACACTGCTAGAAAAGAAGGTGCAACAGCTTGAGGCCTGCATAGCTACAAGTAAACTTATCAGGAAGGATGTAGCCTTTTTAGACAGGTTACAGTGGACTCCCCAGGAAGGGCAAAATACAGAGGATACCTGTCATAGTTCACTTGGGGAAATGGCAAACCAGGTGGTTGATTAGCACTTTTTATTGATGGCTTAGCCCATCAATAAAAAAGTGATGCCTCATCCGCGCCAATGCTACACCTTGGAAACAGGTGAGGATACGGGTGTCTGATAATTTTGCCCTCTGGGCTATCATCCTGTCCTTATGATGTGATTTTGGACACTTTTTTTTTTGCAGCGTTTTCCCATTTCTGATAAAGTGCTAGGACATGGAGCAATGGACTCAAACTACAGGAAAAGAGATTCCACCGAAACATTAGGAAGAACTTCCTGACAGCTTGCGAGTGTGGTGGAGTCTCCTTCTTTGGAGGTTTTTAAACAGGCTGGATGGCCATCTGTTGGGAATGATTTGATTTGGTATTCCTGCATGGCAGGGGGTTGGACTAGATGGCCCTTGTGGTCTCTTCTAACTCTATGATTCTATGAGTAAAAAGTGTTTGACAGTGGAATAGACTGCCTAGGAGGGGGGTGGATGGACTCTCCTTCACTTTCTACCTTTAATAGAGGTTAGTTGGCCATTTCTCAGGACTGCTTTCCATGTGTATACAGGTCCCCCGCTGTATCTGTGGTGATTATGTCCCCAGACGTACCGTGAATACCTGAAACCACGGGTAATAGTGAACCTCATAGAGTTGTACTGGAGGACCTAGGTAATGTCTAGAGAGGCCATACTTTTCAGATGGATAATTGAAACCACAGGCACCGCTCCCACACATAGAGGGGGTGACCTGTACTTGCATGACAGGAGGCTGGACTAGATGTTCTTTGGATGTCCTTTCCAACTCTATAATTCTATAAGTTCTGGCCCTCTAGTAGAAGAACTTTGCACCCCTACTCAAAGAGAATGCAGCCTGGACCAAAGTTCCTTCCATGCATCCCATGACCACATTGCATGCCACCAGCATTCCCATGAATTCTTACCCGAATGCCTGGTACTGGTGTTGGTGGTGAAGCCAAGACATTCCAGGAATGAGCCACCATAGCAACCTGGTGGTACCCATGCAGTGCCAAGGAGACCTTAATCACTGCAGGCTTGTTAACAAACTAATTAGCTGATTTCTTTTTTTATGATGGTAACCCTCCCCCCGCAAAAAAAAACTACAACCCTCTTTACATTTTGTTCAGAGTAATGAACAGCAATTATGTCCTTCTGAGAAACTAGTGGTAGTGATAGCAAATAGTGATTCCAAATGATTTCAAGTTTGCTGATTGTAGCAATAAGGAGGAGGATGCCTCCTATTCCTCCTCTGAACAGCACGTGTTTGCTTCCTGAACTTCATCAGCTTGCGAAAAAACTCTGATTTGTCACGGTCCACAGCTGCAAGGTGGATGTTGGCACTGCAGCTTGTAAATGTCAAGGAAAAGACATTGCTATCCTATGAAAAGCATGTTCCCACAGCCCCTAATTTTCATCTAACTACTATTTGTCTTCCCTAGTCTAAGGTCTTGTCTATAAAAAAAAATATACGGTCAAAATAATACAAATGTGATGCGAAACATCAGCAACCCGTTTAAACAGCCATTCGCACAAATACCTGTCCTTTGGAAGGGGGCCAGTGAAATCCACCACAAAGTCCGCATGCATCCAGGCCTTCATACAGATTTTTTAAAAACAGCTCTATACAACATTCAAATGTGCAATCATTTGGACAATCACATTCACACAGATACGAACAGGCAGTATAATCTGATTGGCTGGGTGAGCATGGGGGGGTGGGGTTAGGAAAGAGTGAAAGCGGCTATGGCTGCCATGTTGGATTTTCGGCTAAGTGAGGGTCTGGTAAGTCGATCAAATGGTGATCTTATGCTCTTTTTTCCCTTTCTTTTTTTTAGGAAATATAAAGTGTTGCTTGTGTGCATCATGGGATTTTCTTTTTTTAAAAAAAAATTGACGGCGGCAGATTAAAAATCACAAGTAAATTATTCTTGGCCACCATCCTGGTTAGCGGTCATGTGGAGTTTAGGGGGACTCTTTTGGCCATGTAGACAGGTCTCAGAGTTGCAAATGCCTGCTTTTTTGGACGTGTTCGTATTCCCCCCCCCTTGTATAGATAAGACCTAAATAGATGGATCAGAATGCAGTTATCCTTTGCATTAAACATCCCTCCAGATTTTATGATGGCAGTTTTCAGATTAAAAGTGCATACAAAAATATCTATATTGGTGAGTGATTGGGAATACATATTGGAATACATATTTTAGAAGAGTGGTTCTCCATCTTTGGTGTTTTGGACCTCAGCTCCCAAAAGCACCAGCCACCTTGGTCAACAGGCAGGGATGCTGGGAGCAGAAGTCCAAAATATTTGGGGACTAAAGAATGAAAACCACTGATTTAGAAGAAAGCTGCATATTAAAATTGTATTTTTTTCAGAAAAGAGCTTGAGGGAATGTATAAAAATGTATATTTTAGGAGGAAATGTGTATAGAAATGCATTTCAGGGGGAATATGTAAATAAAGGAATATTCTAAGGGAGAATTGTGTACAAAAATGCATATGATATGTATGCATACAGCCTCTGTGCACAGATATACTGTATATATACCAGTGCATGGAATGGATGGGAGAATAAACTGTAATAGAAATGTAAAACATGTGGGTATGGTGAAAAGTCAATAAGGAGTTTCCATTCCTTTTAAAAAAATCACAAGTGACCTTTCTCTGATCAAACTGGTCAATTTATCCATTTCTGCTAAATCTATTAGTTTCAACAACCACAATTCCATAGTAGGTGATCAGATGTCTTCCATCTTGCACATACAACAGTCTCACTGCCATGATTGTATAATGTAGTAATCTTCCCTGTGTCTTCTCCAGTTGTACATCCAACAATCCCAAAATAAATAATTCTGTTTTCAAAACCTTTAAAATCTTCTGCATCAATATATGGATTTGAAGGAATTCTGAAGGAATTTCTTGAGGTGTATATAAGGAAGAATAATATTGCTGAAACACCTTCTGTATGTTAACATTATCTATTATCATTGTACTTTCTTCTTCTAACTTTAATATCACTTTCTTTTATTTTTCCTTTCTCAAGTTTATAAGCCAACCACTTTCCTGGCTTATTAGCAAATTCAAGTTCTTTTTGTTTTGTTTTACAAAGTTCATCTTCATTTCCATCTCTCTCTTACCATTAACGTAGCTAACTGCCTCTGCATAATCTTAATTTGATTCATAATACTGTTCTTTGACAGGGATATCTTTAATTCTTCCTACTTTCTTTTTATCTTATCCAGAATCAAATATATAGTTTTCTGGCTTCTTCTTAAATTCAGAATTATGCTGGATGAAACACCCTCTCATAAAAGCTTTACTTGTATCCTACACCATTCTAACATGTGTACCCTTATTCAAATTAGTTTCAAAAAATTCTTTTAACTTCTTTCTACTGTCCTTCACCAATGTTTCCTTCTGTAACTGTGTTTCATTCAGTCTCCAGCTAAAAGACCCCCTTTTCCTTTAAAAAAAGCATACTCACTGGATTATGATCTGAGAATATATATCTGTCTCCATATCTATATATCTATATATCTGCATGCAGTTACCACCTTCCGCTCTGGGCATCTCCAGCACTAGGAGAAGATCCTGATTCTACACAACTATCTGCAAAGCTTGTCCATCTTGATACCCATTACTGTCCACCCACAGTAATCACCACCCACATGCAAATTCCCTCTCCACCTCACAATCCACTCCTGCCACTCATGGCCAATCTGCATACTGGGAGTGACCAAACAATGTGCTACAGTGTTGGCTATAGTTACTAAGGCTGCAGGCCTTTCCAGTTCACCAGTGTCTCAGGGCTGCACAATTCCCACTTATGATTTGCTGCTGCAATGGGACCCAGGCAGTCAACTGGCAACGGTGGGATGTCGCTGCTGCCACTATAACGGGACCCAGGCAACTACCAGGTGTTTTGGGGGAACTTTTTTAATGGTGTATGGTCCAGCTAATTACAATGAATTGTTTTTAAGAGAGAGCCAGTGTGGTATAGTGATTTCAGCATTGGACTATGATTCTGGAGACCAGGGTTTGAATCCCTGCTCAGCCATGAAAACCCACTGGGTAACCTTGGACCAGTCACACTCTTTCAGACTCAGAGGAAGGCAATGGCAAACCCTCTCTTAACAAATCTTGCCAAGAAAACCCCATGATAGATTCCCCTTAGGGGTGATTGAGTCGGAAATGACTTGAAGGCACACAACAACAAATACAGAATGCCAGTAAACATAGGAGATTTTCACATGGGCAATTTGTTCCATTACTGGCATGGAACAGGGTTGCTGAAAGATTTCCCTTTCAGACACGTTCACCCTGTTCCATGCCCAAAGTGTCACTATTCTGTTTTCTCCCCGTGATATAGTATTCGTGGGGTCTCCTTCCTTGGAGGTCTTTAAACAGAGGCTGGATGGTCATCTGTCAGGGATGCTTTGATCGTGATTTCCTGCGTGGCAGGGGGTTGGACTGGATGGTCTCTTCCAACTCTACAATTCTATGATTCTATGATTCTAAGTCGTTATTAAGCACCCAGTTCCGTTTCTGTAATGGAACACGGGTGTGCGAATCGGATCCCCATCCCTGTTGTGGAATGACAGGCATGGGGGAGGAGCTCCATGGCAGGCACTTCCGGCCACCAACAGGACAGCCAGGTAAGCGCCACCCTTCCCACCCCTCCCTGGGTTTCTTGTTTTATTTTTAATTTATTTTTATATTTATTTTCTTTCTTTGACAGCTGGGGAGGGGTTTGTTTTTGAATTTCGCTCCCGCTAGTTCTCTCGCGAGAACCAGCAGGATTTTCCCTGGCTGGTCATAAAGGCAGCCTTACGACGGCTGCATTTACGGCCGGCCAGCAAGGATAGAGGAGGCCCATACCTGCAGCGGAATGGAGGTAAGTGTGCGAACATTTACCTCCATTGCGTTGCATGAATGGGAGAGGGGCGTGTGGGAGAGAACTGGAGTTTTTGGCCCTGGTGTGAAAATCTCCTTTATGTGAAGAGTTCCACTATTAAAAACTGCTCTTTTATCTAACTCTCACTTGTAATAGACAAAATCAGTCCAGACTACACATGTTGGCCCTTCAAAGGTCACTTTCAAGTGTGATTATTAGGCTACTATATGTAATATCGGGGGCTGCCCTATCACTCAGTAGACAGCAGTGGGTCAGCAGCAAACCAAACTTACTCTGTTTCAGTTCTGGTTGAATCAATGCCCTTTCTCCAACCCCATATATACTCTTTCCTGCTGGCGCCTACTTAGAAAGCTCCTTAATCCAAAATCAACAGAGCCGTGTAATAGATGAAATCTCTAATCTCCTTTTTCTTTCTGGTTTCCAGCTTTCGCCAGATCAGGTTTTAATGTCTATTAAACGTCTTAAAGGCTAGTGTACTTCTCTCTTGCCAAGCAATTTTTATTAAGTCACATGGGCGCAAGAAAGAGATGAGGCATTGATGGAACAGGCTAGTATGCAAAATCCACGGAATAAGCGTGTATGTGCAGTGTCTGTTACAGTGTCTCTATGCTCCCAGAAAGCTTACACTAGAAAATTGAGAGCTTCAGAGATTTTCTAAAGGCCAGCAACATTTTGGGGGCCTTACAGACCCCAGATCATCCTTCAAAAGTAAAATGTCCTCACTCATTTCTCCTGCCTCTAGGACAGCAAGGCCCTAAGCTGGTTAAGAGGCCCTTAAAAAATATACTGCAGCACCCCCATATCCACTGATTTGCCGTCTGCTGATTCAGTTATCTCCGGATGGTGAAAAGAGGAGGGGTGAATGGAGGAGGGAGGGGAGGAGGAGAACTCGACTCTCTTCTCCGTTCTCTGCAGTGCTTCCGGTGGCGTGGCGGAGCTGGCCGGGTGTGTGTGGTTGGACAGGGAAGGGAGGGGGGAGGAGAGCTAGCCTCCTTTCTCCCTTCTCCGTAAGGCTTTCAGTGGTGGCGGCGAGGGAAGTCTGACATGACGTTTGCTATTATCCATGGGTTTCGTTATCCGCGGTGGGGCCTGGAACCAATCCACTGTGGATACGGGGTCCTACTGTAATAAACATTAACCCAAACACATGCATTATTCTAACTATTGTGCAAAATCTGAAGTATAGAATTTAAACAAAATATTTAGATGGCTCTTATAATCTGAGAACCTAAACCAGGGTTGGGCAAAGTGCAGCCTGCAGGCCCAGGGCCATTTTTTGCACTCTCACAAGTTAATTTTTTTATTGGAAAAAAAATATATTCAATAATTTCTTTGACCCCAAATTTCCTGTAGGAGATGTTGAGGGCATTTCTATCACAGTTTTGATAGTTTAGGCCCAGGAGAGGCCTTTTCGGAAATAGGAATGGAAGAAGTGACTTCTGCTTGTTACCCAAACTACTTGGGGTTCGTGGGAACCCCACTCACATCCAATATTAATATGGGGAATTTTAATTAGCTCATTATGGCAGAGAGAGGCCAGGTAACTATGGGATCTTTTGACCTATGTATACTGGTACTAACTGACGAGACTCACAGCCAGGAAATAAAAATTAAAATAGTTTTTATTGAAAAATAATCACAGGAACTCAAACATACATCCACTCAAGCTTCAAACAGTTGAACAAAGCTAGTGAAGAATAGGAGAAAGTATTGGGGTAGAGGAATAGCGTTCGGGATGATGGGCTATACTATACCTGTCTGAAGAGCAGAGATTCGTGCAGAGAAGTATCGCTATGTGCACTGGGTGACATAGCAAACCAATAGAGTGATGGCATCTGTGAAACTGAGCACACTTTGGTGGTATTTTGGGGTGATATTTATATTCAATAGTTTCCCCGAAGGGGTGTTTTAAGTGGAATACAATGTTTGCTGGAATTTCCCACAGATAGGCAATGGGGGCTCCGGCTATGTTAACAATCGCGAATGGCTGCGACATTAAGACTGATGGGCACCAGGCAACCTTCTGTTGTTGAGGAGAGGGCTGCGAAGGAAAACCAGTTTGCCGATTAATGAATTTTCTGGACACTTGGTTGAATTAGTGAATGAGTCACTTCCAGGTACGTCCAGGAGAATTAGCCCATTTCTACCCTAACTCAATGTCCGGGTGTGTGTGTGATCCACATAATTACTACCTGGGCATGTCTTTTGGGAATCTGGAAAGACCTATTTGTTTAGCAAAGCTTTGCTCAGTCCTTATTTCTGGGGAAGTCTGAGTCTACCGCTAACCTTGTGAAACCTTGATAAAGAAGCCAATTTATGAAATATAACCAATTGATGAATTATTGGAGAGGTGGGAGTGCCAGGGCAGGTAACATTCTCATTTCCTGTTGTTTTAAAAAAGAGTCTCTCCTGGGCCTAAAACAGCTCAGGGAGACCTAAA
This sequence comes from Gambelia wislizenii, assembly GCA_030847615.1. Lineage (NCBI taxonomy): Eukaryota > Metazoa > Chordata > Lepidosauria > Squamata > Crotaphytidae > Gambelia > Gambelia wislizenii. Next base: position 8,552,827 of record JAUMIR010000009.1, read on the forward strand.
AACATGATGAAATGCCCCCCCCCCGTGCTCCTTAGAGTGCATTTTGGAGCATTGGGAACTTTATTTTTTGCAGGGTGTGTGTGTGGCCCTCCAACACCTCCTGGGGGCTAATGCTCCTTACAACTCCTCGAGCGCTTTCATCAGCGCTGTCTACGCACAATCCTAAATATACACTGGACTGACTATGTGACGAATGTTGCTATCCTTGAGCAAGCAGGGATCACCAGCATTGAGGCCATGATATTGAGAACACAGCTGCGCTGGGCAGGGCACGTTTCTAGGATGGAGGACCATCGCCTCCCAAAAAGAGTACTCTACGGTGAACTCGCCACGGGTCAGCATAAGAGGGGCGCTCCAAAAAAAACAATACAAGGACTCCCTGAAACAACATCTCAGGCTCGGCCAAATTGATCACCAACAGTGGTCCGCCCTGGCCTCACATCGGGAGGCATGGAGACACACTATCCACAATGCTGCAGCCTATTTGAGAACTCACGCTGAACAAGTCTTGAAGACAAACAACAACACAGAAAGAATCACAACCGGAAACATCACCCAAGGAGACCCTCTGGTGTGCTTTCTGTAACCGGACTTGTTTATCTCAGATTGGCCTTTTCAGTCATCAGCGCACTTGCAGAAAGTTTGGGATGAGTCCTTCCTGAATCTTCGTTTGCGAAGAAAAGCCAGAGAGAGCCTTCCATAGTTGCCTGCCTGTGCCCTAAACTGTAACTTCCTAGCTTAGGTTTTGTCAAATACAGCAACTTTTGCCCTCTTTCTGTTACCCTTTAAAGTGGGGAGTGTAAGTTGTACAGGTGACAAAAATAGAAGCCAGGCTCAAATGGAAGTGGCTAGAGGTGGGGAGCAGGGGGGACCTAGTTCAGCTCCTCATGATACTTTCAGAATGTGTCCCTTGATGCAAAACAATAGCATGGCCATCCTTTCTGGAGAAGGCTTTCTTGTTCGTGACCAGGAGACAGACTGGTCTGGCAGATAAAGCCACTTGTAGATATCAGAGCGAGAGAGAGAAGAGTGTCAGTTGTTGCCTATCTGAGATGCTTGTGTCTCTGAGATCAAAGGGGGAGGGGGATGGATAATTGGGAAGACACAGAATCTGGGACAGGGTGGGCTCATGTCAGCTAGGGAAACCATTCTGTCTTGCTGTAGGGTAGACAGACTGATCCATGACAACAGGAGACACTGACCTGCTGGAACAGCCCTTCTGATACCATCCAATTAATTAAATCACGAATGGGGAAATGTCTGGCTCGCCAAATGTTGTTGGATCATAACTCCCATGGTCCCTCAACACTGGCTATTTACATAGGAGTTTATAATCTGACAAAATCCAGAAGACTGTCTCTCTCCACCTGCCCCCACCTTGAATGTAGTACTGTAAATAAAAGCTCCTGTCAGCCCCAAATATGCCATTATGCAATAGCAGAACACAATGTTTGCATGCTGAAGGACACCGCTTGCAGGTCTTGGGTTCCCCAGTGAAAACAATGGGGTAATCATTGGTGGCAGCAAAAGACTGTTGGCCAGAGTCAGTGATACTGGACTAGATGGATAAATAACTTGCTATGTAAGACAGTTTCTTCTTCACCTGCATTGGAGGCATTACATGCCTACATAGATCCATTGTTAGGAACATAGGAAGTTGCCTATGTCAGACCATTGCTCTATCTAGTTTGGTACTGTCAGCACTGATGGTCAGTGGCTCTTTAGGATTTCAAGCAGTAGTCTCTTCCAGCCCTACTTGGAGATCCCTCGTATTCCCAGGCAGACTTGCATCCCAATAGTAACAAAGCTCAATCTGTACAGTATTTCCAAATCAGACAACACATACCCTCCAACATTTCACAAATGAAAACAGGGATACATGTGACCAAGCAACATCAGAGTGTGTTCTAGATGGCAAAAGTTATCAGTGAGGAAGAGCACACAAGTTAAGAGAGTTTGCTACAGTTTGCTTTTGCCTGAGTTTACAGGGAAGGGCATGGTTTCACCCCCTGTAGACTTAATTGAGTGCAAATGACTTTTGCACTTTGAACTCAGTTTGCAGCAATTGAAGTAAGTAAAGAGGAAAGTGCGAGGAAGAAAGAGAAATTGGGACATTTTTAAGCAGCTGAAAAAGTGGGATAACAGAGAATTAATTGAGACTGTCTCTGCCAAATTGAGACAGTTGGAGAATATGGACAGGACTGAGTGTGTTCAGGGTGGGTATGCCCTGGGGCAGTGATGGCGAACTTATGACACACGTGTCACCACTGACACACGTAGCCATCTGTGGTGACACACAGCCTCCCCACCTTCCCCCTCCCCCAACCTTACCATCCTCCCTAAAGTGGCGGGCAGGGTTTCAAAGCCCCAACCACCACTTTGGGGGGGGGGAGGAAAGTGGCGGGTGGGGCTACGAAGCCCCGGTCACCACCACCACCCCTGAAGACTGCCTGCTTCCCCGGAGCCACCTCAGAAAGGGCAGGTTAGGTGGCGGGTGAGTCGGTAGGACCCTGCCCGGCCTCTCTCCGTCCTTTCTGAGGGGGCTCTGGGGCTTTGAAGCCCCAGAGCCGCCTTGGAAAGACTGGGGAAAGTGGCGGGCTGGCAAGAGGGTGGGTGGGAGTCTGCCCGGCTTCTCCCCGGCCTTCCTGAGGGGGCTCCGGGGCTTCAAAGCCCCGGAGCTGCCTTGGGAAGGCCGGGGAAGGTGGCGGGAGGGAGGGACTCTGCCCAGCCTCTCCCTGACCTTTCTGAGGGGCTCCGGGGCTTCAAAGCCCTGGAGCCACCTCAGAAAGGCCAGTGACGATGGCAGGGGGGCTGCCGGGAGGGAGGGAGTCTGCCCAGCCTCTCCCTGGCCTTCCCAAGGGGGCTCCAGGGCTTCGAAGCCACGGAGCCACCTTGGAAATGCCGGGGAAGGCAGCGGGCGGGAGCCTTGGGAGCCCATCAGTGCTTTGAAAAAGGAGGGGAGAAGTGTACGGGTGGGAGACTCTCCACACTCCCCTTGCTAAGGCAGTGACAGGCTTCATGAGAAGCCCGTCGGTGCCTTGGGAAGGGAGGGGGAAAGTGTGCGGGTGGGAGGCTCTCCCCCCTCCCCTTGCCAAGGCAGCGACAGAAGCCCATCGGTGCCTTGGGAAGGGATGGGTGGAGAGCGTGGGGGTGGGAGGCTTTCCGCGAACAGTCAAAGTCACGAATGTGGAGGGGCAACTATATATATTTATGTTATTTAAACAGTAAATATCGCAAAATAATGTTTTTTTCCTCTAAGTGACACACCACCCGAGTTATGCTCAGTTTTTTGGCGAAGTTTGACACAGTAAACTCAAAAGGTTGCCCATCACTGCCCTGGGGTTTGCCTTCACTGCCAATATATCCTGTATCAGTTTGCCTCTAATGGTAAAAATATTGGATCATGCATGGCAGTGCCTGGAAAAATCACTTCTTGGACAACAACTCCCAGAATCTGCTGGTGAAGGGATTCTGGGAATTATAATCCAAAAATAATTTTTTCAAGCTCAGGAGGCAAATTGAGGCACCTCAGGTGTTAGATGCTGAGAGGCAACAGTAAGTCACTGGAGAAGAAAGAATGGTCCCATATGCCCTATACACACCTGCTGCTTTCTGGTGCAGTAGAGGACATTGTTCTATCACCAACACTGAAGAAAGATTCACCTTTTAGTCTAATTGGCTTGTTTACATGATACGAAACATAGGACTTTATCAGACCAGGCAAATATGGCATCATCACAACACCTAATGATTGTGAAAGGGTGTGCATACCAGACAATGTTGTCCTTTTGTGATCATATAGTCAAAACCCTGTTTCTTTTTATTGATGGGCCAAACCATCAACTGATTTCCTGTGGCGCTTTTTTGCTGGCATTGCCTGTGTTTGAATCCTCATGCCATTGCGCTCAGTGAATACAGCGTCAATTGGCAGAACACTTCTGGGTGAAGTCGTGACAGCCAGGTAGGGGATGTTAATAATAATAATAATAATAATAATAATAATAAAATTTATTTATACCCCGCCCCTCTGTTAAAACAATCGGGGCGGCTTACAAAATTTAAAATACAATACAAATAAAATCCCTAAACACCCCCACTCCCACCCTCCCCCATAAAAAAACATTAAACAAATATAAATTAAAACAACTAATCTAAAATCACTTTTAAAACTATAAATACAATAAATATAATAAATGGCCAGCAGCCTAGAAGAGGCCAGGATCCCCTGAGGCCGGGATCTAATTAGGAAAGGCCTGCCGAAAGAGATCCGTCTTTAGTGCTTTTTTAAAGCTACTCAGGGTTGTTATCTGACGGATCTCGTTCGGCAGGTCATTCCACAACTTGGGGGCGATTACCGAAAAGGCCCTCTGGGAGGTTGCAGACAGCCTAGATTTTTGTGGCTGAAGCAAATTCCTCCCAGAGGACCGGAGTGCACGGGGAGGATTGTATGGGAGGAGGCGGTTCCGGAGATAAGTTGGACCCAAGCCATTTAGGGCTTTAAAGGTAATAACCAACACCTTATACTGTTCTTTTTATGAACCCCACCCCCCATGTACATGGGACTTTTAAAATGTGTTTCTGTGTTTTTCTGCAAGTTTTATGTGTTTATTTTGCTTTCATTTTTGAATTTGGCACGCTAGCATCTTCTTGGGAGAATTGGTGAGATCTCAACCCCGGAAGTAAACGGAGCTCCGTTTGTGCTCCGTTACTGCCAGGGGTGACTTAAGGTAGGTCTGGTAGGGACGTCCTTTTTCCGGCATAAAAACATTTTAAAATGTGCCAGCAAAACAAACAAACAAACAACCCCAACATTAATGTGGGTGCGTTGGTCTGATAAAGTCCATAGTAACTATCTTGTTCTTTTTCCTAGGCAGCAAAATATCTTGGGCCCACCATGATCAATGTAGAAATGAAGCAGAATTACCCACTCCTAAGGGACGCTGCCTTTTGCATCTCTCTGCATGGGTCTCTGGTCTCTGTTCTGAATTTGCTCCTTTCCATTCAAGGAGCATCTCCAGATGAGAGACTTGTACCCATTGAGCTTGACTAGTGCAGGTGATTGAGAATGTTGTTTGCTTTGGTCTTGATAAGAACTTAACAAAATCCATTAACTTCTTCATAAATGCCATGCAAAGGATGTGAGAAGAAAAGAAAAACTGAATGTGAGTGAAAGCAAAACTAACAACTTTGCCCATTCCTGGCTGGAGTCACTTTGGAAAGAAAACTGACATTCAGGAGTTCCATTTGGAACTCCAAAATTCACAGAGGATTTGGGGCAGGAAGAATTTTGGGCATGATCCACCTCCCTGCTCAAAAAGACTGTGGCTTTACAGCTGTTTCCAGATGTGGTTGTGGGATGCTGATTGGGATGTTCCATCCAGTTGTGGTGAAAAGACTCTGTGAGCCTGTGTCTTTCAGAGGAGGGACTTGCTTTGTATGGACAAGAATAGCCATGCAGAATGCGCCCCCCCCCCCTTAAATCAAAGGTTGTTTTCTTTCTACACCTCCTGCTTCCAGAGGTATGGTTGGATCCAAGCCTCATTTCCTCATCCTAAAATAACAAAAAAAGGCAATGCTGAGCTACAGCCTAGAGGGCCAGGAGGCCAGGAGGTCATGGCACACACAATTTTCCAATTCCTTTTCTCATCCAATCCCCTTCCCCCAGTCCTGCAGCCAGTAATAACAGACAGAAGAGAGGAATTTGTGCCTGAATAACAGCTTCTAACCTGGAGCCTTCCAGATGTTTTAGGCAACCTTTACCATTATCCCATGCAAGTATGATTGTTCCTAAGGGATGCTGGACATTGTAGTCTAACACATCTCATGGGGCACTGAATTGGGAAAGGCTGAACTAGAGTCTCTGATCCTTACCCTTCAAATAAGATTTTTGATGAACTCCCAAAAAGAATGTTGTTGTTGTTGTTGTTGTTGTTGTGTGCCTTCAAGTCATTTCCAACTTATAGTGACCCTAAGGTGAACATATCATGGGGTTTTTCTTAGCAATCCTTCCTCTGAGGTTGAGAGAGTGTAACTTGCCCAAGGACATTCAGTGGGTTTCCATGGCTTAGTGAAGATTCGAACCCTGGTCTCTAGTCCAATGCTCAAACCACTACATCACTCTGGCTCAAGGAGAATAAATGTGTCAGTCTTTAAGAGTGTGGTTTTTACTGCAATGTGGACTATCACAGCTGCCCCTGAAACCTGTGGTAACTGGTTTCAGTTTATTGTGTACATATATGTGCAAACTGAAGATGCAAAAAACCAAGGAAAGGAAAGGTGGGGAAAGATGTGCACAGACCAAAGATGCATATTTTTACTGCAGATGATTCATCCTAATTTATTTATTTATTTATTTATTTATTTATTTATTTTTGCTCTAGGAACATTCTTTATGAGAAGATACACGAGAAGAGCAATTCAAAATATTGTGTTGTTATCCAGTCTTTCCCTTCTGAATTGATATTTTGTGGTAGGAAGAAAAGATGAAAGAAGTATGGGGAAAATGCCAAAGGGATGTAAAATGAAAGACATAGTTGTGTGGATCACTTGCTTATTTAGGAGAAAAACACTTTCCAGTTGCAGTGCTTGTCTGACAAATGGGATTCTACAAACTTCCCAATCTATTGCATAACACTGCAAGATCTATGAGTGGTTCTAGATCTGTTTCTATTTATCCCAGCTCTACATTACTGGGCAAACAGCTTTTCCAAGTTTGTAGCCAAAATGGTGCCACTCGTATACAAAAGAGAAGTTATTTTAAAGGGGAGTTATGTTAAAGTCTCAGGAACCCCAAGATTTACAAAACAACAAACATCTTAAGGGGGAAAATACTAAATCAGGATTAAGTATGCTCACTGGTAATGAAATGCTGATTATGAATGGTGGGCAGATAACCAGATGGGGAAGAAGCAGAAATGAACAGAAGATCCTGATGTAGTGCATGATGAGCCAGTGTGGTGTAGCAGTTTGAGCATTGGACTACAACTCTGGCGATCAGGGTTTGAATCCTTGCTTTGGCAAGGAAACTCATTGGGTGACATTGGGTAGGTGACATTATTTCAGCCTCAGAGGAAGGCAAAGGCAAAAACCCTTCTGAACATATCCTGCCAAGAAATGGCATGATAAGGTTTGCCTTAGGGTCACCATAAGTCAGAAATGACAACAACAACAACAACAGCAAGAAGAACAACAACGCATGGTGAATTAAACACTGAACAGAAGCATTTCCTGCTGCAACATTTTGTTGCAGATCCTACTTGTGGGAACAAATTGCCACTGAGCAAATATTGTCCCTTTCTCCCATAATGTGACTGGTCAATAATATTGACCTGAAATATGTCTACTTTAGTGTAGACATGTGCTTTAGGTTCACAAAATCCTTTGGCTGATTGATGCACCTAGGTATTCATTCACTCATCCAAGCATGCACGTTGAGGAATATGTTGAAACTCCACTTAGCTCATGGAATTCAGGATGAATTCCTGAGTCAAAGCAGGAGATGGTGAGCATGGGATAATTGCTCAGATCGATGACTGCATGGCGTGGAAGGCACATGGGTGGAAAGAGGTCACAAGGCCAGGCATTTAATGGCACATTGAATGAGCAAAAATAACTTGAAGAACAGCCCATTCCTAAACCTTCCTTATTGGCATGTCTTATGTTTTTAAGAGAAGCCTAACACAGCAGGGTAGAGGTACATTTGAAAAAGCAGCTGCTTATCATGAGTGTCCCCATAGCCATACCACCAAGGAGAGTCTAACACTGCAAGCAGCTGTATTGATCTGTTTCCAAGTGTATGGGTGCATGCACACACACACATTTTGCATTATAAAAGAATAAGCTGGAAATGGAGACAGATAATGGGGCAAAGCTTTGGTTCATTGCTGTGTGTTGCTGTTTTTCCTTTCTTGTTAATTGCTGTCAAGTCAGCTTTGACTTACGGTGATCCCATGAATGGGAGACTCCCAAGAGCCCTAGTTATCAACAGTCCTGGACTGTTGGGCTCTGACTTCCTTGACTGAGTCAATCCACATGTAATGTGGTCCTCCTCTTTTCCAACTGCCTCCTACTTTACCAAGCACCATCATCTTTTCAAATGAGCCAGGTCATCTCATGATATGGGCCAAAGTACACTGGACTCAGGGTAGTCATTTTGGCTTCTAGTTGACACTTGATTTGCTCTAGGAGCCACTTATTGGTCATTTTGGCATTTTGGTATTTGCAGAACTCTCCTCCAGCTCCATATTTCAGATGAGGTGATTCTCTTCCTGACAGCTTTCCTCATTGTCCAGTTTTTACAACCATATGTAGAAACCAGAAATCTGATGATGTGGATGATCCTAATTTTGGTATTCAATGAACATATGCATTAGTGGCAATTCAGGCAGCTTGAAACTTTTTGAACCATAGTGTTTTCCCTAGAAATTAATCCCCTATTTGTGAACAATGGACGAATTCCCTTTCCACATCACAGCGTACAGGGACAGAGATGTTGTTAAGAGTTCTTTTGGAAAGACTGGAAGCTTGTAAAAACATTATGAAATATGTGATGTGATGTATCTTCTACTGTTTGTAGTCAGTTTTACTGAATTGCCATTCCTCAAGTCATTTTAGCAGCTTCTAATCTGTAAGCGTGTTTTCAGTTCTTTGATTAAATGGTATTTGTCCATTTGCCTCCAATGGGTGTCCAAAAGGCAGGACTGGGTATCCATTTGCCTCCAGTGGGTGTCCCTTTGCATAAATGCCAACATTTCACAGATAACAACTGGGACCCTTTTGACAAAGCAACATGACAGTGCAGCCAAGATGGCAAATGTTATAAATGAGATAGAACAGGCAAGCTAGGAGAGGTTGCAGCAGTTTGCTTTTGCCTGAGCAGACTGGGAAGGGCACAACTCCACCCCCTCCTGTACTCTTCCCCTGCAGAGCTGAGTGCAAACTTTGCACTTTGAATGCAGTTTTCAGCAATGGAAGTAAGCTGAGGATAAAGGGGAAACATGGGAGGAGGAGAGAGAAACTTGGACATTTAAACACAGCTGAAAAAGCGGATGGCAGAGGATTAATCGGTCTGACCAAGGTCTCATCTACACGAGGTGGAAAAAATGGAGTACCTCGTAGTAATGACATTTCGCAGCAGCAGTGACATGTCTTAATGGTGTTTTTGGTCTAAGAAGCCCCCATAAGCTTCGCATGCCAGATAGCGGCCACAAGTCATTTACCTGCGTTAGTTCTTCACCACCACTGAACTTTTTTCCAAAAACCGTTGTCTAAGGTGTGCTGGAGCAATATAGCAATTTTTTTATTTAACAGGACAGCGAAACAAACAAACCCCCCCCATCCTGTTTTATTGCCTTAGCGATCACTCACTAAGGTGAAAATCCAACATGGTAGCAGCGGGCGCTTACCCTGTTAGCAAACCCTGCCCCAGCACTCACCAGGCCAATCAGCTTTGCTCTTTCCTTTGAATGTACTTGTCCCAACAAGCAGGAATGCGCACCCCCTTTGCTGTTTTTTTTTAAACTACGTCACATTGTTTGTGCCGTTTAGGGCCCCCTCCTTCCGAATACTGTGGATTGGTGCAGGATCCCATTTAGACCAATGGGATTCCCAGCAAATTCCACAAGGGGTACTTTCACCATTTCGACAACTCCCAGGTTGGAGGATAAACATTTGGACACATGACTTTAAAAATGCCTGGACTTTCATGAACATGGACCAGTTCATCAGATGCCTGGAGCACAGAGCTGGGAGAGTTCACTTGTTTGGACCGCAACACCTAGAATTCACCTGCCCCCTCTCCCCACGTGCCAGCCTGGTCATTTTACGCACATACAGGGTGCATCCACACTACACAAAGAATCCAGTTTGAAACTGGATAATTTGCTATGGCTCCTTCCTAGGGAGTCCTGGGATTCGTAGTTTGGCGAGGCACCAGCAGTCTTTGTCAGAGCAGGCTAAAGGCCTTGTGCAACTACCAATCCTAGGATTCCATAGGAAGGAGCCATATATGGCAAATAATCCAGTTTGAAACGGGATTCTTGGTGTAGTGTGGATTAGGCCACATACATACACACACAGCCCAGCCATGCTATCCTGAGGGATTCGTAGTTTGGGGAGGCACCAGCACTCTTTGTCTGAGAAGGCTAAAGGCCTTGTGCAACTACAAATCCTAGGATTCCACAGGAAGGAGCCATGCATGGCAAATAATCCAGTTTGAAACGGGATTCTTGGTGTAGTGTGGATTAGGCCACACACATACACACACAATGCTATCCCGAGTGTGTTGATCTTCAAAGTGCCAGTGGAGAGTCTTTGTGGGTTTTTTCCCCCCTGGTTTCCCAGCTCGGAGGCGGGTCTGCTTCTTTAGGAGGCTGGTCCCTCTCTCCATTCACCGAATGAAGTCCTGTCCCGCCGCTGTTTCCTTTGGGTCCCTCCCTTCTCTGCAGCACACATCTGAGCTCCCTTTCCTCGCTGGCTCCGGAGTGAGGAGGGATAAACTCAGCAGCAGCAGCAGCAGCCTCAGCCTGTCTCTTTCTCTTGCGCTCTCCTCCTGATTCTCCCAACTGGCAAAGGCGTCGCTCTCCTTCGCCTGTAAGTAGAAGGTTCTTGATGGAGTGCAGACCTCAGGGGCTGAAAGGAAGGGGGAGAAGGCAGGGAAGGACAAGTTTGGGTTGCATTTTCTTTTGCCTCTGCTTTGCATCCCCCGGGAAGGATGGTAAGGGAGAGGCAGGCAGCTGGGAGTTTTAGTGTAGTGGCGGGTGGTCTTGGCTTTAGGGCAGTCCCGTCCAACCTGTGGCCCTCCAGGTGTTTTGGACTCCAACTTCCAGACAGAGAGGCTGGATGGCCATCTGTCGGGAATGCTTTGGTTGTGTATTCCTGCATGGTAGGGGGGTGGACTGGATGGCCCTTGTGGTCTCTTCCAATTCTATGATGGAGTGCAGACCTCAGGGCTGAAAGGAAGGGGGAGAAGGCAGGGAAGGACAAGTTTGGGTTGCATTTTCTTTTGCCTCTGCTTTGCATCCCCCGGGGAAGGATGGTAAGGGAGAGGCAGGCGGCTGGGAGTTTTAGTGCAGTGGTGGGTGGGCTTGGGTTTAGGGCAGTCCTGTCCAACCTGTAGCCCTCCAGGTGTTTTGGACTCCCAACTCCCAGACAGAGAGGCTGGATGGCCATCTGTCGGGAATGCTTTGATTGTGTATTCCTGCACGGCAGGGGGGTGGACTGGATGGCCCTTGGGGTCTCTTCCAACTCTATGATTCTATGATTCCCAGAAGCCTGAGCCAGGACCGGTTTAAGGAATTTTGGGGCCTCCTGCAATGCTTTATTTTGGGGGGCCCATATGTTTTATCTCAGGTCAACCTAACCTAACCTAACCTAAGCTATTCACAGGACAGGATATTCAGATTATTACTAATAATGTTTTTGCAGGAGGAAGGTTACTATGCCAGCCCCCCATAACAGGCCTCCCTGAGGCTGCAGGTGCAGCAGGGCCCTTAAATCGGTGCTGGCCTGAGCCAGCTGGTCCAATGGTCAGGCATTGTGGGAGCGGTAGTCCCAAACACCAGGAGGGCCAACAGGTTGGACACCACTGGTTTAGGGAGCAGTTGCGCATAAGCACTTCATGTCAAGGGTTGTCTAAACAAAATGCCCCTCACCAAATGCAAGGAGAAGCCTACCTGTCTTAATAGCATCCCACCTGATTTCACCTTATTGTGAAGGAGTGGGGCCAAAACCAGCAAAAACTTCTCCAGAAAAGCCTTTGCGACTTTTTCCGTCTTTTTTTTTTTTTGAAACAACAACAACAATGCAAGGGTGCGCATTTCCACTTCTTATGACAAGTGAGTCGATCTGATTCATTTGCCCAAATGAGAGGAAGTGCAAACCTGATTGGCAAGATGAGCGCAGGGGGCAGGGCTGGGTTACAGGGCATGTGCCTGCCCTGCCATGTTGGATTTTCGCCTTAATGAGTGATCGCTAAGGCGATAAAATGGGGGATTTGTGTTGATTCCCCCCCTCTCTTTTTTTGGAAAGGTGAAATATCACTTCTGTGCACCATAGAAATAGTTTTTTAAAAAAGTTCGGTGGCGGCAGATTTAAAAACGAGAATAATCCACTCGCAGCTACCGTCTCAGCTATAGGCATGTGAAGTTTATGGAGGATGTAACATCATGAGGACGGCCACAGCTTTGTGCTGTGACTTGCTAATACTGTGGGGCAATCCGTTTTTTCTTCTTCCGTGTAGACAAGCGCTTCAGTGCCAGGGGTTGTGTAAACGGTGAAAATACCCCTTATGGAATTGGCTGGGAATCCAACCTGTCTAAATGGGATCCCGCATCAATCCACACTATTTGGAAGGATGAGGGGGAGGCAAAACAGGCCAAAACAATGCTAGAAAAGCCTTCACGGCTTTTCCTGTATTTTTTTTTTTTTAAAACAGCGAGGGGGTGCACATTCCTACTTGTTAGGACAAGCAATTCGCTTCCCCGTACAAGAGGATGCACAAAGCTGATTGTCTGGATGAGTGCGGGGGGGGGGCAGAGCTTGCTAACAGGGCAAGTGCCTGTTGCCACCATGTTGAATTTTCGCCTTAGTGAGCAATCGCTAAGGTGATAAAAAAGAGTGTTTGTGTTCCCCTCCCTGCTGTCCTTTTGCGCACCTTAGACAACATGTTTTTTTAAAATAATCAGCAGCAGTGAAGTACTAATGCGAGTAAATCACTCGCGGCCGCCATTTGGAATGTGAGGCTTCTGGGGGCTTCTGGGGCCAAAACCATTGTTAAAACAAGTCACTGCTCCTGTGAAATGCCATGACTACAAGGTACTCCATCCCCCCCCCCATAGACTAGCCCCCAGTTTGCATGAGGAAGCAAATCAAGTGGGAGGTGTTTGAAGCATGGGGAGATTTTGCTGGGATGGGAGGGACAGAGTGGTTGTTTAAAGAAGCCCTAATAAAGCAATGCTGGGTGGCGGGGGTAGGGGGAGAGATGACATTTTTGTCATGATGCTGAGGTGAACCTTTGTCATGGCTCGTTGAGAGAAATGAGTCCAGACACTTTCTCAGAGCGTCCAAGATACAGTCGGCCCTCTATATCCACAGAGTTGGCATCCATGGATTCTACCATCCACGGCTTGAAAATATCCCCCCGCAATACATTCCAAGAAGCAAACCTTGATTTTGCCATTTTATATAAGGGCACTATTTTACGATGCCATTGTATATAAAGGGACTTGAGCATCCACAGATGTGGGGATCTATGGGGGGTCCTGGAACCAAACCCCAGCGAACCAAGGCCACACTGTAATTCGTTTCAGTGGTGATGTTTGAAACAACACTGTGCCTTTTGAACATTGCCTCTGCTGTTTTTTGTGCTCTTTGTGAACATTAGGTGGGGTGAGCAAGAGACTAGGTGCACGATCTGATCAAAGAAGCTCTTCAGTTTTGACTGCTTGCATTATACAGTGGGTCCTTGGTATCCACTGGGATTTGGTTCCAGGACCCCCTATGGATACCAAAATCCGTGGAGGTTCAAGTCCCATTATACACAATGGCATAGTAAAATGGTGTCCCTTATATAAAATGGCAAAATCATGGTTTGCTTCTTCGAATTTATTTTTTTGGGACTATTTTCAAGCTGTGGATGGTGGAATCCATGGATACCAAATCTGTGGATGCAGAGGGCTGACTGTAGTTCAAATGAAAGGATAGACCAAATGTGGCTTCACTCAGACAAATACTTGGTTTTATTCATGAATTAAGTCTCGACATGTGAGGAGACCTCTAATGTCTTGTGGGTAGGATATGGGAGAGGAGAGGACCCTACGGTCATGTATGTATGTATGTATATACATAAGAGAACATTACTTGATAAGGTGGAAGGCAGTGGGAAAAGAGGAAGACCCTCTTACAGGTGGATTGATTCAACTCTGAGTTTACAAGACCTGAGCATGGCAGCTGATTGAACAAGCTGTTTGAGGTCGTGAATGCAAAGGGGTTAGGAAACAAGAAAGGAAGTGAACATAGCTGGGCTAGGAAAGCAGATAAGCGAAGCAAGCTGGCAAGGACATGTTTGAAAGGACAGGAAAGCTGGCTTTGCTTCAACAGAGATTGCAAAGGCATGGAAGAGGGTTCTAATAAGTGATTCCTTGGCAGCATCCAGCTAAGTCCAATAGGAGCTGTCTCTTGGCAAACAATTACCATTAATGTCTGCATTGAATGGGGAATGAATAGAGAGGAAGGTATACAGAGCACATTCGATAAAATAAACAGCATGAAGAGATTTCACAGAATGTTGGATCTGGAAAAAGTCATATAGTGGATGTTGGGAGATGCACAACTGCCTAATGGATTGTAGTGCTATAATTGCAAGACTGTCTGAACTGTTAAAACACTGAAATTTCTGACTGGCTATTTATTATGCTGGAGGTAGGTGCTCATTTGTTAACTGCTGTCAAACCAACTTCTGCTTATAGTGACCCTAAGAATGACAGATCTCCAAGTCACTCTGTCATCAATGGCCTTGCTTTAGGTCTTGCAGACTCAGGGCCATGGCTCCCCTAATGAGTCCATCCACCTGGAATGCGGTCTTCCTCTTTTCCTACTGCCTTCTACCTTACCAAGCATGAATATCTTTCCAGTGAGCCATGCCTTCTCATCATATATCATAATGAGTACAACAGTCTCAGTTTAGTCATCTTGGCTTCTAGGGAGAGTTCAGGCTTGGTTTGCTTCAGTTCTCACTAGTTGCCATAAAATTCTTTGTCATGTACAACCGATTCTGATCTGAACAGGGAGAGAGGATTCCCCCCTCCTGCATCTTTCTCCTGGTCCAGTGGAATCTATGAGAGAAATGGTACATGTAGAATTGGCTGCAAGTCTCACTGACGCATTCCCATGTAAGTGTTGGACTGTAGTTCTTGTTCTTTGTAGGTGAGTTTAAGGAATCAGTGCACTGATAGCACTGGGCTCTGTTTATAAGCTGTTCCTGGAACCACTCCCTTCAGAGAGTCCCCTAATTGTGTTTTTCTTGGCCACAGAACATCTCTCTGAGTCTTATCCCATTTTGACACCCAAGGCTTTAAGCAACTCAGCATTTTTAACCAGCACGAAAACTGAACTGCAAAATAACAAGTGGGATGCAGATATTTTTAAATAAATGAATCAAACTTGTATCAGTCCAGATGTAAGTTTGATTTCTCTCCCATATACTTTTCCAGATCTTATGGAAGGTGATGGATAAGCACATGGAATCTTCCTTGGATCTTGGGATGCTCTGATTCATGTTTTGTTCAAACTTGCCTTTGGGGAACCACTCATTAATTTTGGCCACATATTTAAAGAATAACACAGCCACAGTGTTGTTCTTTAAAGACATAGATCCAGCTACAGCTCTAATGGGTCCCAGCTCACCAGTTGAAGGTCAATGAATGACTTCTTTCAGGTCTGTGATGTTTCATGTGCCTTCAAATCAACTCTGACTTATGGCAACTCTATCCTAGGATTTTTTTGGCAAGATATGTTCAGAGGAGGTTTGCCATTGCCTTCCCCATAGGATTGAGAGAGTGTAATAACTTGCCCAGAGTCACTAAGAAATGTCCATGGTTGAGTGGCAATTCAAACCTTGGTTTCCCGAAGTCCTAGTCTGGTGCTCAAACCATTATAGCACACTGGGTCTCTACAAAAAGCTGTTCATATTACCGTGATTGCTATTATTTTATGTCTTGCTTTTAGCCTTGGCTATTTCCATGTTCTTTACAGATATTTGCTCTGTCTTGGCAAATACCCTAACCTTTCTTTCCCCACCACAGTTTCCTTAACAAGAGGGTCCCATTCTCTGTTTCTGAACTTGTTGCATGTAACTGACAGCATAATCCCATGAGTGTTTACTCAGAAGTAAGCCTGTTTGTGTTCAGTAGGGCTTATTCTCAGACAAGTGTGCTTGTGTTGGCAGCCTTAGGCGCGTCTTGTGTGTTTTACCTTAGGCCAGCTTGTGCCAGTAGACTTTAGACTTGTGCAATCTACTGTAATTTTTATTAGAACTTTCCACCAAGTGAAAAAGGAATGGCTCAGTAGAGTTAAAAGGCTTCCAAGAACACACACTCAGCACAGGAATAGAGTTTCATAACCAGAACTGAACATAAGAACGTTTAGGCACGCAAATGTCTCTCCAGGTTTGCTTAGTTTTAACGGACTAATTTTTGACCGTTGAGAGCCAGCAGTGGTTTGAGCACTGAACTGTGACTCAGGAGACCAGGTTGAATCCCTGCTCAGCCATGGAAACCTACCTTGGGTGAGTCACATACTCTCAGCCTCAGAAGAAGGCAAAAGCAAACACCCTCTGAACAAATCTTGCCAAGAAAACCTTGTGATATGGTGACTCTAAGGCAACCCCAAGTTGGAATTACATGAAGGCACACAAGCCTTTATGTGTTGCTTTTGTCAAACAAACCAAGATTGGAAACTCTGGTGAATCTATTTCAAGGCGTTAACTTGGGTTTGATTGTATCCATCTAGATATCTAATATATATTTTTTATATTACATAATAGACACTTTTAAAGTATCAGACACTTCAGACAAGTTTGTTCTAGATCCCAGAAGGATGCAATTAATCACTTAAAATTTATCTTTATTAGAGTAGTGACTAACAAAACAGAACTATCTGAGACTTGAAATATTTATGTTTTCTTAGTCACTCTGAGAAATATATTAACTTTCTTTGGGAGAGGAATATAAGGATGGCCTGGGTAACTTGATTCTCCTTCCCCTGAATGAATTCTTCTTTCCTGAAAATAGAAGGCCAGGTGAAACATGAACAGTGTCTCCTCACCTTAGCCTAGGGGAAGCACAGTCCAAAGCAAATCTAAGCTTACATTGATAAAGTATAATTTCCTTTTTCAGTACTGTTATTACATGAAAAATAATCATCAATTCATCTATGACTCTTTTTTAAAAAAACTTGTGGTTGATTATGTTTTAAAAGCATATATCTTTCCAGAATTACAGTACCAATTAACAATGATGATTTTGGGGAGAGATGGTTGTTGGGCAGGGAAGATGTGATGACCAACAGTGTTGTAACTTAGATTTATGAAAGCCCATTGTGCTTGAATGGACTGAGTGTTCTTCAGGAGTCTGTGGTTTTGTTTAGACAGGGGGAGAGATTGTAAAGGAAACCTCAGCTTGTTTAGGTAGGAGAGAGGGGGTGTAAGAACAAGCACTGTTTTATGCCAGGAGAGGCTGTAAGGGTATCATTGTAAGTTTGTGAAGGAGAATGGAGCTTGGGAAGTTTCTGTAATGGGAGTCTTCCTATCCCTGCAGGATAATTTTTCTACTGAGAATCTGGAAGTATAGGATAGGGTTAGGAAAGAAGGATGTTGCAGAAACTGCAGGAAAAAAAATGAAGGGGACAGATGAGTCGATTGACAGCAGAAGCACATAATTGCTACATTGCTAGGTCACAAGCAGGTCTTTCTGAACTGACAGTGGCCAGAAATGCAGAAAGAAGTCCAGTCATTCTATTTTTTAAAAATCATCAGCACCTGTTGGTCTAAGGCATACAATTCCTGGACAGGGGTGTTTCATTTTCCGCTTAACTATTTTCTAAGAACATATATTTTGAGGTCCTGGGTAAGCTATGACTTCTTATTTTATATCATGCATCATCTGGGAACCTCTCCCAGAAATATTTGTTCATCACCCTAGTATCTGCTATCGTAAAATGCAAAGCAGCTTTGTTTAGGACAAATGCAAGTTAGAGGGTTGGATCAGAGAGATGCAAGTTCAAAGCCTCACTTTGCCATGAAACTCACTTGGGTCAGTAGCTGTCTCAGCACAGTCTACCTTGAAGGGTTAATGTGAGGGAAAACATGGGCAAGTGGAAGAATTGTGAGTTTCTGGGAGCATGTATGATATAACTGTAATAAACAAAGCCATTCCAGGCAATTTTCATGTCAAGAGGTAAGGGGATGAATCCAGATGGAGAGAAGGCTATATATATATATGGCTTGGGTATATTTCCGCTTCCAGTGTGCTGACTGACCGCTTAGGAAACATACCCAACCAATCCTCTTCCTCCTCTCATTCCCTCAGCCAATCACCACCCACATACAAATTCCCTCTCCACCTCACAATCCACTACTGCCACTCAATCTGCATCCACACGCCCACCTCACAGGGGCCCCTCCCTCCTCTCACTCCCTCAGCCACTCACCACTCAGGGCAACTATATGTTCTCCCTCAAGAGTATGATTATTTGATGCATTAAATGTTGTAAAATGACTTATTAATATATAACCTTTCAAATCTACTATAGTGGCGTACAGCTAGTTGAAATGTATTGTGTCAATGCTCTTGCATAGTGTGGGTTTATAACTGTGTTTATAACTGGATGGGAGAGCCGCCTTACTGGACTTCACCCAAGGATGTGCAAAATGGAGTTATTTCTGCCTTACAGTTCCCCTTCCCCACCCCACACCCAGTGCTGTGGCTCTGGCATGAAGTCATATAAAAGGCATTCATATTTATATCGAATCATACAATTGTGATATTGTGATATTTCATGGTTTATTGACTGCCATGGAGACCACTTGTTCCCTCAAGTTGGCATGTTGGGTTCCAATTGCTATGATATTTGTCGAAAGAAGGAATTATTCTATGCTGCATCTGTTTGCTTTTTGCATGTTTAATACTGTTGATCCCCTGTTACCTTAGAACCTGCGAACTCAGGATATATTACCCGGGTGCAAGGCAGTTGCACTCAGCTGTCACATCAGATTATAGCTGCTGCAGGGGCCAGCCCAGAGTATTCCTCCTTTTTTCATAGTGAATCTTTGCAGACACTGGGTGGAAGATTCTGGGAGTTGTTCCCCAGAATGTAACTTTTCCAAACTCTTCTTGGAAGACACTGCTTTGCCCTCCACTCGAAAGGACGAGCCAGAAATCTGCTGCCCCATCCGTTCCATGTCTGCTTCTTAGACCTAACAGATTAGAAAGTTGGGCCAAAACTAACAAAATGAATTTCAATGGGGAAAAATGTAGGATACTACATTTGGGCAGTAAAAATGAAAAGCACAGATATAGGTTTGGTGACACTTGGTTTATGGCAGTACATGCTAAAGGGATCTAGGAGTCTTAGTGGACCACAAGCTAAACATGAGCCAGCAGTGAGATGCAGCAGCTAAAAAAGCCAGTACGATTCTAGGCTGCATTAATAGGAGTATAGTGTCTAGATCAAGGGAAGTGATAGTGGCACTCTATTCTGCGTTGGTCAGACCTCACCTGGAATACTGTGTCCAGTTCTGGGCACCATAATTCAGGAAGGATATTGAGAAGCTAGAACGTGTCCAGAGGAGGGTGACCAGGATGGTGGGAGGTCTGGAAGCCATGCCTTGTGAGGAGCAGCTTAGGGAGCTGGGTATGTTTAATCTGGAGAAGAGAAGGTTGAGAGGTGACATGATAGTCATGTTTAAATATTTGAAGGAATGTCATATTGAGGATAGGGCAAGCTTGTTTTCTGCTGCTCCAGAGACTAGGATATGGAGCAGGGTTCAAACTACAGGAAAAGAGATTTCACCTAAACATTAGGAAGAACTTCCTAACAGTAAGAGCTGTTTGGAAGTGGAATACACTGCCTTGGAGTGTGGTGGAGTCTCCTTCTTTGGAGGTTTTTAAACAGAGGCTGGATGGCCATCTGTCGGGAATGATTTGGTTGTGTATTTCTACATGGCAGGGAGTTGGCCTGGATGGCCCTTGGGGTCTCTTCCAACTCTATGATTCTATGATTAGTCCTCATTCTGCCTGATAGTACAAATACAAATCCAATGAAGGACAAGGCTGCTCTGCTTCATCTCTGTGCCATTCACTGTACTGATCCTTCCCTGCCTCCAATGCATCTACATGGGCAGGTTAATAATTTGGCCTTCTGCTGTATTGAGATGCAGCAGGAGGAACTCCTGCATCCCAGATGAGTCTGCCTGTTCTCTCTCTCTCTTCCCATCTCTTTGAGTCATTGTTCTGAACTGAACATCATAGAATCATGGAAGAGACTTTGAAGGTCATCTAAACCAACGCCCTGTTTATTTAGGAAAGCTATAGCTGTAGCATCTTTGTCGCTTAAAAAACTCTGTTCATTTCTAGTGAGATGCATGCCCAGAACAGAGACCTTCAGTATAACCTTGTGCTCCCTCTCCCTCTCTCTCTTTTTTGGAAATAAGTGGGTCTAGCTTCTGGGTAGATTGCATGGTTAGGTAGCAGTCCTGTGTCCATTTCCACGAGAGCTCACTTCCTGGAGCTGAGTGGCACTTACCTTTGAGTAAGTATGCCTAGAATTGGACGGTTTTGACTTTGACTTTTGAGTAAATATGTTTTACGCAGCCAAAACAGAACCACTAAAGAACCAAAAGTGGGGTAAAGACATGCCCTGGGAAAATGAAAGTTTGCAGAAGTGGCATTGGTGGGAGAAAAGTGGGATATAAATGAACAAAATAAATAAAAATCAAGGTAGAAAAAAAAGGGGGTCTTCAGAAAAGCCTAGTAGGTTTTAGAGGCCTAAATACCCTAAAGGTACCAGATCCTGTCTGATCATGGAAGCTTAGCAGGGTCAATCCTGGATAGTACTTGGATGGGAGACCACCAATGAATACTAGGTGCTCTAGGCTATATTTAAGAGGAAGGAACTGGCAAAACCATATCTGACTATTTCTTGCCCAAGACCACCCTATGAAATTCATGGGGTGGCAATAAGTTGACAGGCGACTTGGAAGGCACATACCAACACAGTTGGTTTTAATTTAGCATCCACATTGGAGAGTAGGAGAGCTGCAAAACTCCAGCTTTGTACCCTCTGGATGTGTTGGCTTGGAAAGTGTGCTGGCTGGGGATGATGGAAGTTGTTGTCTGCCACATCTGGTGGAAGCAGGAGCGGGGAAGACTGATCACTGATCTTTGTATCTTTCTGAGATGGGCATTGCTGCAAGAGTAATTTGGAAGCTAAAGAAAGTATGAAGCTGAGTGAACTGAATTTCTGGAATGCATGGCAGATCGGAAGTGGCTGGATGCTTTTCATTGGAAGAAGGAAAGGAAAAAGCCAGGCAGAGCAGTGACAGCTTCAAAAGGAGGTTGTAAACTTTGTCTAACCAAGGAGGCCAACAAGTCAAATTCCTGAGAGAAATACTGTAGTTTGCACAAAACTTGGTGGGTGCAAAGTGCCCTCTGGTGGTTGGTCAGGAGTTTGCAGAGACTTTTAAATTTCAGTCCAGACCTAAATATGGTACAGTACTGTACTGTGAAGGCATCAAATCTTGTCTGACCTTGGAAGCTAAGCAGCAGCATCCCTGGTTAGTACTTGGATATGAGAGTGCCAAGGTAGACTAGGGGCCTGGCTATATGAGGGGAAAACATGTGGATTGATGAGCACTAAGACCAATTTGAAGCAGCTTCGATTTGTTTTAACTATTTTTGGCAATATCTCAGGCATGCGAAGCTATTCGATTTTGCTGCCCTAATGGGCAAATAAATAAATTTTTAAAAAGAAAAGAAAAAGGCTGTTTCATTAAGTTCATTATCGCTATGGTGAAAATCCAAGATGGTGGTTCCTGGTGCTTGCCTTGTTAGCAAGCACTGCCCCCTGCCCATGTCCGACCAATCAACTTCCACTTCTACACTTATCCGGAATGCGAATGGATGTGAATCAGATTGTCCCAATGAGCGGGAATGCACACCCCCCCATGGAGCTTTTTAAAAACTTTTAAAAAAACTTTGGGACAAACCCTTCAGTTGAGGTGCTGCTTGGCTTAAGAGGTAGGTTTCTGGGGGGTGGCCTTGGCAGAAGTAGTTGTGACAATGGAGCTCCATAATCATAGCCATGTCTGATGATCCAGGATCTTGGCCAATGCTTTGTAAGAATAGGTGGAAATGTGTTGTTAATTACTTTTATTTCAGTGGAAATGTATTGCTTCTCCCTAAAGTGGGAAAGACTGGAACTAGGTATGTAGGCCTATTTAGTCTACTGTTCAGATGCTGACTGTGAATGGGTAACTTTCAGACCACCCTCTCTCCCTTCTTAGGGTTCATAGACCCCTAACATGGTTATATAGTCCCTTGCTTTTCTCCACTGTGCTTTGACATGGGGGTCCTGGTGGGCTGTGATGTCATATAGAAATGCCTTAAATCAGTGGTTTTCAGCCTTTGGTCTTCCAGGTGTTTTGGAGTACAGCTCCCAGAATTCCTTACCATAGGACCATCTGGCTCAGGCTTCTGGGAGTTGGAGTCCAAAACACCTGGAGGGCCAAAGGTTGGACACCACTGTCTCAAATAAAAAAACTAATCCCTTTCTCCCCCCTTTGACTGACAGGCTCTCATTCTGGAATCTCCCGTCAAAGATGCTTATCCCTCTGGTTGTGATGCTGCTGCAGACAGGCAGTAGCCACTCTGGCCTCCCTTTCTACAATGGCTTCTATTATGACCGAGTCATGAATGACAAAAGCGATGGAAACAGCAATGGAGAAGGTAAGATGGGGAAGTGATCTGTTCTAGAATGGGCTGTACTTGTAGGCCTCCACAAGAGTTTGCATGGGGGTGAAAACTCACACAGGTTCCTGCTATAAGCATAAAATTCTGGGCAGTAAATGATGCACTAGATGGTATGCAGCAGAGAAGCACTTCAGCTCTTTTCTTGATGGGGTCCAGCATCCCCTCACAGCCAATTCTACCTAGACTGTTCCCAGTCACTGATCTAATTCCTCATTGTTGGCAATATGGGGCCCCTATATAGGTATACATTCTCTGCAGGCTGAGGCTGATGGGAGATGGACTCCCAAAGGTCATAGAGGGCAGAAACAAACAAAGAAAATCGAAGCGTGCAAGCAGGCCCATCTTAACAGCATTATAGGCCCCTGGGCAAAGCAGTGCACAGCCTACCCTATTCCTGGAAGAAATGTTCCTGGAAGAAAAGGTGAATTGCTGAATTGCCTCTCCTAGAAGCCCCCAGGAGTGACAGTTCACCTTTTGAATAGGTCTTAGGGACCCCCGGCATGCTTTACCATTAAAAAAAATCTACCACCTTGTTTTAGGAATGAGAAGTGAACATCGAGCCACTCCCCGTTTTCTTTTCTCTCTCTCTCTCTCTCTCCCCTCCATGTTGTTTGGCAGTGTGGAGCACCCCTGCAGCAGAAAACTAGCCCTTCAACTTAATGAAATTGTCCACCTCTGTTCTAAAGGCATAGAGAATCTAAAGAGGGGCATGCAGGGGGAATGTCTTAATATCCACATTGATTTCTATAGGAGGAAGCAGTCCTTAAGATAGTATGGCTTCAAACCATTTAAAACCAGCACCTAGATTTGGAACACACACACTCTCTCTCTGTATGCGTGTGTGTGTGTGTACAAGTGAGCTGTGATGTGTGCTCACCGTCTAGGACAGCTAAAACACACTGCTGTAAATCCATGTTAGTGAGTTTGTTAATCAACAATGAAGAAACTTCCTAGGAGAAATCCCATAGCTCAAGCACCAGTCTTAAATGGTCAAAATTGCTTTGTACCATGAGATCATTTCAGCCTCCAAGGATTGGGTGGGATCTAACAGCACTTCCCAGATTATAAACCTGGTCT
Source organism: Gambelia wislizenii (assembly GCA_030847615.1). Lineage (NCBI taxonomy): Eukaryota > Metazoa > Chordata > Lepidosauria > Squamata > Crotaphytidae > Gambelia > Gambelia wislizenii. The sequence goes on from JAUMIR010000009.1 coordinate 8,576,427, forward strand.
TTCAATGAAAATGCAATGTTCTTGTTTGTTTGTCAAGTGTTGATTATTGTTATTGGGGTTTTTTCATTGTTTTTATAGCCCTTTATAAAATAATAATAATAATAATAATAATAATAATAATAGCAAAACAGATCCAAAACAGATCAGCTGCAATCTCTTGGTACAGATAAACTGCTTACAGGCAGGACACTGTCTTTGTTTGCTTCTGAAGCTGCATGCAGTGCCCCATAAATGTATTAACTCACCCCTGCTTTTTTTTTTTTTTAAGATTCTTCTCAATTTGCTGCAGTATAGTATTAAATTGCAAGGCTGGTATGATTGAGATAAGATCTCAGCGTTTGTGTCCTCCCAATCGAGAATACAGTAGGACCCCTGTATCCGCTGGGGATTTGTTCTGGGGGGGGTTGCAGATACCAAAAACTGTGGATAATAGTGAACACCGTTGAAAATAATGGGACTTCTGTTTAAAATACCATAGAGTTGCCTTGGAGGACCTAGAAAATGGCTAGAGAGGACACATTTTCTAGGAAGCCTCTATGGTAGGTGTGCTGTTTGTGTACTGGGGATAATTGAATCAGTGGATACGGAGGTCCTACTGTATCTCTGTGGGAGACACTTGTATTTTCCCCCCACCACCTCTTTGGCCATGTAGACTTCTACTTTCTCTATCTCTCAGTCCAGTTTAGTGGTGTGAGGCTGATGGTTGAGACTTCTCAGGATGCTGTCTTCTCCCTCCGTGGTGCCAACGTCACACTGCCCTGCCGCTACTACTACTCACCTAAACTGGACTCCCCGCGCATGATCCGCATCAAGTGGTCCAAGCTGAGGGAGGACAACACCAAGGATGCTGATGTGCTGGTGTCCTCTGGGTCAAAATATCGCAGCTTTGGTGACTTCCGAGGACGCACACGCTTGCAGCGGGCAGCTCCCCATGAAATCTCCCTGGTGATCAATGACCTGCGCTTGCGTGACATGGGCAAGTACCGTTGTGAGGTCATTGATGGGCTGGAAGATGAGAGTGGGACTGTGGAGCTAGAGTTGCAAGGTGAGTGACATAGGATAGGGTGACCAACTTTGGGCCATGAATTTAAGGGAGATTTAGTCATGGCAAATTTTGCGCATTTTTAGCAGTGTGGTGTCACTTCAGCAAATATTCATTGGTATAGGATTACATCTTTAAAGGCCAGGCCATATTGTTTAATATTTCAATTGGCTTTGTATGTTTGTGTATGTATGCACTATCTAGGGAACTTAAACAGCAACAACACGAACAACAAAAACTATTCTAAAAAGATCCCAATCACCACTACTAACTTTAAAGAAAACTGAAAGAACCATTTTTTCAAAACAGTTTTTATCAAAACAGACACACAAAGACACACACTCATCCCCACACAATTCAAAAACCTACTTTTATATACAGAGATGCCAAAAAACACAATACCCTATTCCCCTCTCTTACAGGAACATGCAAACATACACTTCCCTTTCTCACATGCACACAGATGCAATAACACACACATCTCTCTCTCTCTCACACACACACTCCCCATCTCTGACATAAATGTAAACACACACCTCAAGCCAGCAGGAGTTTCCTGAATGTCAGACCCTCATAAATATATGGGAGAAATAGAAGGTCAATAAGGGAGCTGGGAGGATCCAATTTTTTTTAGCTTGAATAAGGGAGATCCCAGGAAATTGTTAGGGTAATATTACTTTAAGTGGAAAAGGGAAAAATGTTGGAGCAACAGACCACAGACTAGCACAGCTGAAGTGGGTGTGTTCACAGCTAAGGCTAGGCAGCAGGCTGACAGTCAAACACTCCTATATAGTCAAAGCACAAGATGCATTGTGTGTGATTTGGTGTTGTGGAGAAAGAGGAGTGTTGTTGGAGTAATTCTGTTATGTTTGTTAATGAGATTTGTTGTGTATATACTGTGTTTGTATATACTGAAACTGAAGATAAAGACTTCCAGATACCTTTGGATGAACCTTGCTGCCTGTAAGTGTTTGTGTGTGAAAGTGGGTCAGAGCTGTGAAACTGAAGCCTTTGCTTTTGTGCCCTTTCTACTGTGCAGTTCTGTTGTTTTGGCTGCTCCTTGGTTAGTTTGTCCCCAGGCTGTGCCAGGTGCTTCTCAGTGAACCTATACTGAGTGGACAGAAATAAAGGACAGTTGGTCAGTCTAGAGTGATGTGATGCTGTGGCAAGAACTCCATTGACCAAAGGTTTGTCTAGGGTAGGATCTTTTTTAAAGGTTCGGCAACCTTCCCCTGCTACTTGCAGATAATGAGAACTGTTGTCCAACACATCCAAAGAAGAAGACTAAGGTTTAGCACCAATCCAAATTCTGCACCAGGGAATGGTGCAACCAACTTTTAGATGGGCCTTGCTCAACCTCCTTTGCTCCAGATGTGTTGGAAAGCATCTCCTTTCATTTCTAGCTAGCATGGCCAGTGAGGCTACATCACTCCTCCCAGTAGTAGACCTGGCCATGTTCTGGTCCTGTGTTTGCAGCTTCATTAAGAGTGGGAAAGGTCTCGGGTATCCACGTTAAAAAAAACAGGGACCGTTGAAGAGCTGAGGTCTATCTATCTCAGTTCCCCAATGACTCCTGTTTTTTCAGCATGATTTGTTGTCAGTCTTGACCAGTGCTCCTAATAGTCACTTTATTGGACTTCTGCTCTGAGCCAGTCTGATATAGAGAAGGCTATCCCAACCTGCTATGCTGTGGATACTTAAGATTGCAACTTCTGTAAGACCTGGTCCACAGAAGTGGACCAATGGCCAATGATGGCTGGGAATGATAGGATTTGCATTCCTTGTCATATGTAGAGGACACTAACTTAAAGAAGGCTGTTCTATATTACACAAATCAATCAAGGTCTTGTCTATATGAGGGGGGGATATGAACATATTTGGAAGGGCAGGTGTTTGCAATGATGCGACCTGTCTACACGGCCAAAAGAACCACCCTAAACTCCGCATGACCCCCTAGTCAGATGGCAGCCGCGAGAGATTTACTCGTGATTTTAAATCTGCCACTGCCAATTAAAAAACAACAACAGTATTTACAAATAAATCAGTTTTTTTTTAAAAAAAGTATGAATTCGCTATTTGATCAACTTACTGGACCCTCGCTTAGCCGAAAATCCAACATGGCAGCCACAGCAGCTTTCCCTCTTTGTTAACCCCACCCCCCTGTGGTCATCCAGCCAATCAGATTGTGCTGCCTGTTTGTATCTGTGCGAATGTGAGTGTTCAAATCATCACACATTCAGAAGTTGTATGGAGCTTTTCAGAAAATCTGTACAAAGCCCCAGACATGACACACATGGACTTTGTAGGGAATTTGGCTGTCCCCTTCTGAATGACACGTATTTGTGTGAATGATCATTTGAATAGATCGCTGATCTTTCACATCTTGTTCATATTATTTTGATCATATAAACAGGACCCAAGTCACTGCATTTTTTCTTCTTTGGGAGAAGCAAAAGGAGCATCAATTTGAAAGGTAAAGGGAGGGGAGGCAGTGCAGAAGGCTTCCCCACCAAGGCCTGAAAATCCTGCTCAGTTACACTTTTGGTTTCTGAGGGTTATCAGCGTGCTTTCACAGATGGCTTAAGCCAGTGATTCTCAACCTTTGGCTCTCCCGATGTTTTGAACTCCGACTGGTTATAGTGCCCTGGAAGAGTTGTCTTGTGCTATCACCAGAGATGTGTCCATCCCCCTCCTGTGCAAGTACACTGGCTTCAAGTAGGATGCCTGTGTCTTTGTCTTTAGTCATAGTTAGTTCAGGTATGCAATACGCATGTGACCCATGTGGTGTTCCCAGATGGGGGTTAAAGAATATTGCCATAAGTTCAACATCAGCAACTGGTCTGTGTTGCAATAAACATTCTAAACAGTAGATGGCAGCAGGAGGCTAGAGACAGGATTTGAGGACATTACAATATCTTGCTCCAGTGGGGCCAGGCAATGGTAGATGGGGTTTATTGTAATACAGACTCCAACCAGCAGGTGGGAGGAATAAGACTTCTGAAACTGATTTCTGTTCTCTAAAGCAGGGCTTCTTAAACTTTCCCCACTGATGACCCCTTTTTGCCTGAGAAATTTTTATGTGACCCTGGGTGTCTCTCTCTGGCTTTTCTTCGCAAACGAAGATTCAGGAAGGACTCATCCTGCGTTTTCTGCAAGCGTGCTGATGACTAAAAAGGCCAATCCGACATAGACAAGTCCGGTTGCAGAAAGCACAGCAGAAGGTTTCCTCGGGTGATGTTACCGGGTTGTGATTCTTTCTGCGTTGCCGTTTCTCTTCAAGACTTGTTCGGCGTGAGTTCTCAAATAAGGCTGCAGCATTGTGGATAGTGTGTCTCCATGCCTCCCGATGTGAGGCCAGGGCGGACCATTGTTGGTGATCAGTTTGGCCAAGCCTGAGATGTTGTTCCAGGGGGTCCTTGTATCACTTTTTTGGAGCGCCCCTCTTACGCTGACCCGTGGCGAGTTCACCGTAGAGTACTATTTTGGGGAGGCGATGGTCCTCCATCCTAGACACATGCCCTGCCCAGCGCAGCTGGGTGTATAGGTATATAAAATAGGTATACAAATCCATGTTACTGTTGTCAAATTTTTCATGACCCACAGTCTAAGAAGCTTTGCTCTAAAGCAATAGGAATTAACATAACATAGCAATGGGTACAGCCCAGAAACGTTACACTGTTAATGATTTCAGGCTGATAGTAATGCTGTCCTGTTCTGCTGCAATATAAAATATCTTGGAATGGCTTGGGTTTGAATTGGCCATTAAAACCCATTTCTTTACAAAAGACCTGATCCTGATGGAATGAAATCTTCCAGAAGTCTTCTGTTAATCTGAATCAACAGAACTGCCATAATATTTGGATTCACTTTGGGGTTGTAGCTATGGTGACTGTCATGATGAGTGACTTTGTGTCAAAATTTATCACTACACACATCTACCTCAATTGCAGGGAAGACTATAGATATGCATGCCAAGAAGTTACTTTGGTCTCTTGGTAGAAGATTAGAAGCTTGGAAGGGTTACTAGAACCACCTAGAATTTATATTTCTGTCTGGCCACAAGATGGCACCAATAGTCTTTTCCATTTTTAAGGTTTAATGACTGCTTTTTATTTGGAACCAAAGCTTAAAGGCTACAAAGTAAGACAAACAACTTTTTAATATATGATTCTTGTGTTGTGCAAAATGCGTTAGAAGTGACATGCGAATTGCAGTTTGGAGGCATGTTCTAATGCAGTTTGGAGGCATGTTTTAAATAACTTGTGGCTGCCAGGTGTTGGACTGCAGTTCCCCTCACCCCTCAACTTTGGCTATGAAGCTTTGGGCTGATCAGACAGGAAGCCCATCAGTGTCACAAAGTCCAACAGGTTCATATGTTGCCTATCCCTGTTTTAAACTGACATACAGCAATTCATGTGGGTTTGTTGCAGCGTGTGCGTGTGTGTGGTAGGGAATGCCATGTTTATAAGACAACATGTGAAAGGCAGTGGTGTATCATGTGTGAGGCAATATGAGCAAAAGAAAAGAACTGTTGGAGCAGACGAGAAGCCTACCTGGTCTTGACATTCTGGTTCCCACAATGGCCATTCAGATGCCTGTGAAAACATGACCAGCATGAGATGAGTGCTATAGGATCCTATCTCAGCCCAGAAGTACTTATATAACCATCATATTTAGTAGCCCTTGATAAACTTAAAGCCACTTGAATGGTTAACTCTCATCACATCCTATAGAAGAGAATTCCATTGTTGAATTACATCCCGTGTGATTCTTCATAAGTGCATGACACAGGCTTTAGGCAACCCTCTCTTTTTTGAGGCATAACTTCATGATATTTAAAGTGGCTCTAAGGTATTCATTCTGCAGGGTGGAATAGAGTATGTACACCCCATGGACTGTTACTAGGACTCTAGGAGACCAGGGTTGGAATCCCCTCCTGGCTACGGATACCCCCTGGGTGACCTTGGGAAGTCATACTCTTTTAGTCTAAGATAAAGGGAACATCAACCCCCCTCTGAACAAATCTTGCTAAGAAAAACCCACAACAGGTTTGCCTTGGGGGCATTATAAATTGGAAATAATTTGAAAGCGCACATCCAAACAATGTCTGGGCAATCAGCTACAGACTTATTACTACACAGCTGATAAGCAGAGAAGCAGCACAGTCAAACTAATTACAGGCAAAGGAATCAAGGCAGCGTGAAGTCAGACACTTACTTTACTAGCAAGCAAAAACACAAGTCCACAAGCAAAGTCTGATATGCAAGGTGCGGGTCCAGCAAACAGAGTTCAGGGTAGTCCATCAGAATCCAGGTCAGGCAAACAGAGTCCAGAGTAAAGAAACACAGTCCAGGTCAAACACAGTGAGCAGGAACATAACGGGTAATCAGGTAGGTCAGATAAACTTTGACAACCCCTGGAGGGCAGTGCTGCATATTTATAGAGCAGCAACTAATGCAACTGCTGCTTAACTAATTGCTGCTTCCTATGAATACACTGAGACTACCTCACACCCTCCTTTTGTTGTCTCTGTGCTGTGAAGGTTGTTATAGGTAAGTTGTCCTCTGTATCTGAAAGGGCAGGACCTTCTGCCAGAGCTGGTACTGCACTATTGTCTGTACTTGAGGCCTGTGGCTCTGGAACATCCTCTTGCTCTAGTTCAGCATGTCTTGGCATGTCCACTGCTTCAGTCTCTGAGTCAGAGTCAATTTCCAAGTTCTGGAAGCAGGGCATGATAGCACACAACAACATGATAGCATCTGCTGCCACATTTGTCTTCCCATTTATGCACTGAATCTCAAAATCATATTCCTGTAGTGCAAGGCTCCACTTCACAAACTGGATGGCCCTTGTGGTCTCTTCCAACTCTATGATTCTATGAACTTCTTCTATTGTTGAGCCTCTGGTAGCCACTGAAGGGCCGCATGGTCCATTTGCAGTTGGAATTGCTGTCCTTACAGGTAGCAGTGTAGCAATTTAGAAGGGAAGCAAAACTGTTTGATATAAAGTTGAGAAATAGAGGATACCTAAGAGGGTTATTGCAAAGTCCTTTTACAGAGCCCTGTCAAGATACAGAACAGACTTATTTGGTTCACTACCAGCAATGCTCAGATGCCTTCTGAGAGGCTGGCATCCACTTTACCTTGTTCAGGCCATCCTTTTTGGTGAGACCAGACAGGTTCTACCACTAGGTTATAGTTCTGTATGAACTTCCTATAGTATCCTGCCAGTCCCAACCTTGTTGAAGGTTTGGATGTTAGAGGAGTCACACACCTGCCTCAGCACCAAGCATTTTCCTTTTGTCCCCACTCACCTGATGTCTTTTCTTTAGGGGTGGTCTTCCCTTACCAGCCTCACCATGGACGTTATGTGCTCAACTTCCATGAGGCTAAGAAGGCCTGTGAGGACCAGGATGCGGTAATAGCCTCTTTTGAGCAGCTCTTTACATCCTGGATGGAGGGCCTTGACTGGTGCAATGCAGGTTGGCTGGTGGATGGCACGGTTCAGTACCCCATCACTCTGCCTCGGGAGCCATGTGGTGGGAAGGACATGGCCCCAGGCATCCGGAACTATGGAGAACGCCACAAGAACCTTCACCGCTTTGATGCCTTCTGTTTTTCATCTGCTCTGAAAGGTGAGCTGTGCTCTGCCCTGGTTAGCAACCACTTTTTACCACCAGGTTACTTCAAGAAAGGGATAGGAGATGGCCAATGAGCACATCTCCCCTCTGTTTTGATGAAAGTTGGCCATACTCTAGTAATATTCTGGATTGACTACTGTACTGTACTGTCTTTGAGGACTGTTTGGGAATTGTAGTTAATTCAAAATACAGATTGCTTGCCGTATTCACAGGGGATATGTTCCCAGACTTATTGTGAATACTTGAAACCGTAGGTAATAGTAACCCCCCTCTCCAGAATGAGTCTATGGTAACTTCTGGCAGATGTTACCATAGAGTCACTCTGGAGGACTAAGGAAATACTTAGAGAGACCATATTTTTCAGACAATGGTTAATTAAACCTGTAGGTACTGGTCCCACACATATTGGGGGGGCATCCTATATAGCCACTAGGACAGCCTTCCCAAACAAGGTGCCCTTCAGCTCTTTGGGAATATAAATTCCACTGGCCCCAGCCAACATGACCAGCAGTCGGAGATTCTGGGAGCTCTACAGACAGAAGGGGCAAAAACTGAGGGGTGCTAGGGGCCCATATTCACTCCCTAAGAGAACTTGGAGCCCCCCCAACTTTTTTTTTTTTGCTTCAAGTCCCATGTAATGGATGCGAGGGGCATTTTTGCCATGTTTTAAGGCAACCCTTGGGCCATTTTAGGTCCAGGAGAAACTGTTTTTTTAAAAAAGGCTTCACCCAGGCCTAAAGGAGGCCAAAAACATAGCAAAAATGCCCCTACCTAGCAGACATTTTGTGGCATCCAGATTTTTTTGGTCCCTTGATGAGTTCTGGGGGCCAGAAAAACAGCAGTGGGGCTGCACTTTTCCCTCCCCTGGTCTAAAACATCTGGAGAGTGTCTGGCTGGGGGAAGCTGCAGTAGGCTATCAACTAGAACCAGCTTATGAGAACAGATCTCCCCATGAGAACATAGGAATATGCCTTGTATAAACCAGAGGTGGAGGAGAAGGTCACATTTACAGACTTCAAAAGATATTTATCTTATTCCTAATCTGTGAGACTGTTAATGAAAGTGAATGTCTGTCTTTTGATTTCCCATCACCAAACTTCCTTTTCTTTCTTTGAACTATACAAAAGTAAAAGTGCTTGACTAAACATGTTATGTTTGATAACAGCATGCAAACAAACCTCAGGGGAAATGGCATTAAAATGTGTACATTAAGAAGAATAGCTACAACTGTTCTTGCATTCACAAATATCTGTGGATTTTCAAGCAGGATTTTTTTTTAAAGTAACTCAACCTGGGGCCCATTCTCACTACATAATTATAGCAGCTATTATTCCATGTTAACAGCCATGGTTCCTGGGACTCGTAGACTAGTCAGGCACTAGAATGCTATGACTAAGAATTCTGACTACCCTTCTCTAAACTGCAAATCCCAGGATTCCATAGGACAGAGCCAAGACAAGTTAAAGTGGAATGGTAGCACTATAATTGTGTAGTGCTAATGGGCTCCTGGCTTGGAACTTAGATGGAATGAGAATGTTGTTGGGATTCAAGGAAGTAGATTGAAAACAAATTTGCATTTTCAGATCTCTAATACAGGTCAACCCACTTATACATGGATTCACTTATCCATGTCCCGGGGGAGAAAATCTCTCTAGGCATTTCTAGGTCCTCCAATGTGATTCTATGGTCAACTTCTGGTATTTGTCTCATTGAAAATAGGAGGGTTCCTTATTATCCATGTTTTCAGGTATCCATGGGGATGCGGGGGGTCTTGGAGCATAGATATGGAGGTCAACCTGGATATGGGATTCAACCTGTATAGATTTAAACACCTGGTCCAGTAAGACCAGTATTATGCACTTGGACAAGTGTCTTTCCCAATCTTATGAGAAGCTGCTTATGATTAAACCTGGGACCTTTTCCATGACAAGCATCTACTCTGCCGCTGAACTAAAGCTCCCTGCTGCTTGTGCTCAACACTGGTATAAAAATTGTGCAGGGTGTCTTTGACATTTCTCAGTCACTAGATAATGTGTTCTCTGCCCTCTCAACAGGGACTGTTTATTATCTGGCTCACCCTCAGAGGCTTACCTTAGAAGAGGCCAAGCAAGCATGCCAGGATGACAAGGCTGAGATTGCCAAGGTGGGCCAGCTCTATTCAGCATGGAAGTTCCTGGGCTTGGACCAATGTGATGCTGGCTGGCTGGCAGATGGTAGTGTGCGCTACCCTATCACCTTTCCCCGGCCCAACTGTGGCCCACCAGAACCTGGTGTCAGAAGCTTTGGCTATCCCAAAGTAGGGAAATTTGGAGTCTACTGTTACAAGATGAGCTAAAGGAAAGCAAGAAGCAGGATGGGACAGCTCCCTACATGAGTGGACAATATGGTAGTCACCTGCTGCCACCTAGAGATTATTTAAAGAGCCAGTTTGTGGGAGCTGTTTTAATTGCGTGTCTTTTTTATTTGTCATCTTTGTTTTTGTTTTACATTTTTGTAATGCAAGGGAGAAAGGCTGTACAGTTTTGTAGTGACAGCCTTTGTTTTGGTGCAGATTCAAAGATTTTCCAGCTTCATTGCTCACCTAATCCAGTGGTGGGGGAAACCTGTGTTTACTGTGGATTTGGGGTCTAATTATTGTGCCTTCTGAAATGGAGTCATGGTAACAATCTGCGGAAGAGAAAATCATTTTCTGTATATTCAATATCTTGCTTAAGAAATTCCAGGCTCCAGTGTGACATTTCCCAGTTCTGAACAACATAAATTTAATCACTCTGCCAATGCTTCCCTCCCAATGGAACCAATGTTGATAGCTTTGAAAGTTGAGCCAGGCAGTTTTGAAGGCTCAGGTCTCTACTGTACTAGCTGGCTGCAATAGTAGGGATCTCCTAGCTTGTGTAAAATTATCACAGCTAAGACTTGTTTTGCCTCCTAGTTGTTGATAAGAATCTCAGGGCAAAGATACGTAGGCTGTTTGATCACGGCCAGTCCAGGATGTTTTGCTGCCTGAAGGAAAGAACAAGATGGCACCTCCTCACACCCTTAGTTTGATTTACAGAAGTTGACAGGAGAGGTCATTGAATCTTATTTCAACATTGGCAATGGGATTGGGTTCTCCAGTACAACTCAGGGCATCAGGGTAATTTAGGGGGTATAGAACAGATGGAGTTTGCCTAATGCCAGGGCAGGTCCTGTATTTGATGGCACCTCTGTGGTCTTTCCAGTCTTACAAGCTGTCAACATGAACTTGGGAAAAAGTTGTTCCTTCTTATAACACTGATTGTCATACATCATTGTGTGCACGGGTTAGTATCTGGCCCCATCTATATGAGGGGGGGAAATGGAGTACTTTGCAGTCATGGCATTTCACAACAGCAGCGACTTGTCTTAATGGTGTTTTCCCCCCATAAGCCCCCATAAGCTTTGCATGCTAGATGGTGGCCGTGAGTGATTTACTCACATTTGTACTTTGCAGCAACTGATTTTTTTTTTTTTAAAAATGATGTCCAAGGTGCCCTAGAGCAATAGAGCAATTTTTTGATTAAACAGGACAGAAAAAAACCCCACCCCATTTTATCACCTTAGTGATCACTCGCTAAGGCGAAAATTCAATATGGCAGCAGCAGTCACTTGCCCTGTTAGCAAGCCCCTCCCCCCACATTCACCCAGACAATCAGCTTTGCGCTTTCCTCTCCTATGGAAAAGTGATTTAAAGCAAATTGCTTGTCCCAACAAGCAGGAAAACACCCCCCCCCCTCGCTGTCTTTTTTAAAAAACTATGGGAAAAGCTGCTAAGGCTTTTCCTGTGTTGTTTTTGCCATTTTGGGCCCTCCTCCTTCCAAATACAGTGGATTGATGCAGGATCCCATTTAGACAGGCCATATTCCCAGCAAATTGCATGAGGGGTATTTTCACTGTTCAAACAACCCCTCTGTAACATCACCAACTCACCTCCCCACCCCTGAATCATAATACAGTTTTTTTTTCAAATAAGTAAAAAAAGGACTTTATGATAAGCATATACATGCCTTTTTGAGAGCCTTATCACATAAGAGTAGGGAAACGGCAGTAAAGCCTTCGAATAGTCCCACCTTGCCTCATTGCATGATATGTGTGTGTTTCAGCTGTTCTTCCATTCTGGTCCTGTGGGAGATGGTGGTAAATGTGAGTCCTTTTGCTAACTAGAAAAACCAGTTAGCAAAAAGATTCACCTTTACCACCGTCTCCCATGGGACCAGAACGGGCGAACAGCTGAAGGGTGCCAATGTCATGCAAGGCAGGATGTGCTTGGGCTTTACTGCCGCTTTCCTTCCCTCCTGTGATAAGCCTCTGAAACTTTGGCTGGTGTCTTGTTGGGAATTTACAGTGTTGTAAACCAGCTTACAGGTGAGCAGTTTAGAATTGTGGCACTGGATACTCTAAAGGCATCAGATCCTGTCTGATCTTGGAAGCTAAGCAGGGTCAGCTCTTGGTTAGTACTTGGATGGAAAGGCTGCCAACAAATCCCAGGTGTTGTAGGCTATATTTCAGAGGAAGGTACTGGCAAAACCACCTCTGAGTAATCTTTGCCTAAGAAAGCCCTATGAAATTTATGGGGTTGCCATGAGTCAACAGGTGATTTGAAGGTGTGTGTGTGTGCACACACATACACTCCCAGGTGGAGAACATCATTTTAGATATGCCATGGGGACTATTGCACAAAGGGAATGAGCAGTGCAGCTGTTGTGCAGTGGTCATGATGCACAACAGTATGGCTCTTTGTGGGACAGGAGAGGGTTAACGGCCCCCCAAAAAAGCCAAGGGGTGCTGGTAATCCAGAATGGAAGGCACTCCTGAGAAGTCCTGGGTAGCGTGTACTCAGCTGGGAGAATGTTCCCACTTTTCATGGTGGCCTGTTGCACATCGTCACAATTTTCTAACATGGTTGTGTATCATGTCAGTAGCTCTCTCATTGTAAAGTTATGCATCACAGCCCACGATGCAAGATCTCAGCCTTTGTTTTTAAAGGTGGGCAAGTTCAAGGGGAAGGAGAAGACTTGTCAATGTGGCATTCGGGGGCACCTGTCTGTTTGTGACCCATTTCATGTTTGTACATTCTGACTCAGAATTCTGTTCCATTCTGTTTCCATGTTAATAAATCTGTGTTTTTTTAAAAAATAAAATAAAATAAAAAATTCTTGAAATATGCATAAATGCATCTTTTCGTGTTAAATCTTAACAAAGTTCTTGGTGGAGGATGGCATTTCAGTATTCTGAGAAGTATAAAATTTGGTAGACAACCAAGTAGCTTAATTTTCAGGCACAGATTTAAGCTAAAAATTATAAATATTTGTTGGAAATATATACATATGTATGTTTGTGTATGTGAGAGAGTGTTTGTGCATGCGCGTATGGAAAATGCATTTAGAAATGTGCGCTTTGAATCAAAACATGTTTAGCATACCTAATTATGAATTTAAATGCAAACCCTCATGTGGAATAAATTTGCTGATAATCACTGGTGAATACAGTAATTGGGTGGAATTAGAGTTATGGGTGAGCAATGCATGTGGAAGTGACATAAGCTGGAAGTAGTTTCATTCATCCTTTACTAATTTTGTATAAAGCTTTTCAATAATTGAATTCATGAAGGATCCCTGCTCGCTTAGCACATTCACTATTAAACCTGAGTTCCCACTGCTGTCAGTGAAGCTGGTAATTGCTGGAACATAGGACTAGCACAAGACATTTTGCTGCTTAAGGCAAAAGACAAGATGCCCCCCCCTCCACCATTACACACATGGAAACTGACTGGATTGCCCATTGAATAGCATCCTCCTCCACGCTTGAGGTCAGGAGAATAGGACAGGCCTTGTGGTACACATAGTTCTGCCTTCCAGCAGGTGAGAAAGGATGGGGGCTCAGAAAGAACAACTAAGGGTCTGCCACTGAGTCCCCTTACCAGCATTAGTCAACTGAGGTAGGTTCCCCATTATGCCAGTGTGCTTCTGCTGAAACAATAGCTGTCTTCATTCTTGTCTTGAAAACTAGCTGATGGCAATCTTGTCTTCCTATTGTTAGGTAAAATGAAAATATGCCAATAAAAAAAATGTATTCCATGGAAACAGAGTAGGGAGCCCTGGTGACGCAGCAGTTAAATGCCAGTACTGCAAGCCACCGTGTTGCAAGTTTGATCCCAGAGGTGCTCCAAGGTTCACTCAGCCTTCCATCCTTTCATAAGTTGGTAAAACGAGTACCCGACTTGTGGGGGCAATTAGCTAACATACATTGGAAACTGCTTAATGTGGTGTAGATGTGTCAAGTGCTATTGCTTAAACAATTTGTAAGCGGCTCTGAGAGCCTTTGTGGCTGAAGAGAAGGGTATAAATACCTGAATAGAATAAATAAATAAAATAAATAGTAGCAGTGACCATGGAAATGGGTGTGGATTTGAGGTGGATGCTTGCTGGCCTTCCCTTTCACCATCTCTTGCATACCTGATCTCATGTAATGGTCAATTTGCAGATTATGCAATGAAATCATGTGTGTGTGTGTGTGTGTGTGTGGGCTACTTCTGAGTAAACAAGCACAGTATCAGACTGTTTAATTTCTGTCTTTCCACTAGTCTGTGAGTTGAGAAACAAATTGTCATGTGAATTGTGGGATCCTCCTGCTTCAAGTTTGGAATTAAATGTTTAAATGTTTAAATGTCTGGTGAAACTGCATTTGGGCAACTAGCATGTCAAGGTTTGAGTCTAACCTTCTCCATGAACTGCTAGCTCTGTATAAGCAGGGAGTATTTAAGAGGAGAGAATAATCAGAGTTAAGATGGTTTACCTGCAACAGCAAAGACCATCAAAGGGGGGCCCTATGTGATTTTCCTGCATGTGTCTTGAGCATCCCTGATGAGTGATGTGTCAGTGAAGCAGACCCTGCTGACTTAATTAATAAAAACTTTTTTGCAGGGGAGAAGGAACCTGGGGTGAGGCTCACTTCAAGTTTGCTCCCTATGCTGAAAAACAGGTATCCACCTTTGCAGTAGTCAGGACTGCACTAGCTGGACAAATAGTCTGGCAACAAAAGATATTTAAAGGGGATCCCTGGTAAAGAAAAGGTTAACCACTGGTCTAAAAATTTTCTTTTTAAAAGGAAAACCACAGGTTCCAGAAAACGTCCGCGTATCTTAATTCACTCTATGTGCCTCTCTTCATTTTTAAGTTTTTCTTTTCTATGCAGAATAAGTTTGGATGCTTTTCTTGTGTGGTGCAGCCACACTGCTATTTTGGGAAACTTCTCCACTTTCCTTATTTTGTATCCATTCCTGAATGTATCTCAGAGCTTGGGTTTTTTTGCTGTCAAAAGTAGAAGTCTCCTTGGATGCCTGGAAATAAAACTGTTAAGGAAACCAGCCAAGGAATCAGTATTTTCTATCCCCCTGAGTCAGAGAAGCTGTTTCACCACCGACTTGAAACATTGGATTTTGGGAAGCTGTTGGAACGGGAAGTCTAATTTTTGCCGTTCTGGAAAGATGTACGAACAGAAATGGCATTGAAATGTGTGTTGGAGAGAGGGAACCACGGTTAATGCTGGGCATATAGGAGAACAGAAAGGAAGTGTTGAATCATGAGAAGCATCAAGGTGCTGAGGGGTGGAGAATGGGAAGGAAAGAGGGGGTGGGATGGGTGTGGAGGGTTCGAGAGAGGCTGCATGTTTGCTGGCAGCAGTCTTGAATGAACAACATTCATAGAGGTGTCAGTGATTAATCAAAGGTTGTGTTTGTTGCTTACGTTTGCAGAACATATCAAGGACTGTGCTCCTTAAATAGTGAAATAAAATTAAGTTCCCTTCATAAATAAATAAAAAGCCTGCAAATGTTGTACGCCCTCAAACATTTCATAGATGAAGACTGGGACACAGGTGGCCAAGCAACATCAGAATGCATTTAAGATGTCAAATGTTACGAAGGAGAAAGCAAACACACCTTTGAAGTGGTTGCAGCAGTTTGCTTTTGCCCGAGTCTACTGGGAAGGGTAAGGTTCTGCCCCATTCTCTCCCTCTTTCTGAGTTGAGTGCAAACTGTTTTTGCACTTTGAGCTGAGGTTGCAGCAACTGAAGTAAGTTGGGAACAAAGGGGGGAAATGAGAGGAGGAAAGAAAAACAGGAACATTTTAATGGCAACTGAAAAAGTGAGAGGAAGAAGGATTATTCAGAAGTGTCTCTGCCAAATTGGGACAGTTGGGAGGGTATGGATGTTGTTGATTGACATTAAAGCCAGCATAATGAGGAAGGGCACACAAGGGGTCAGGGCAGAAAATCCACATGTCCCTTGCCATCTTTCTAATATATGTGGGCCAAACAACCCCTTGAGAAATTATACCCTTCAACTTAATAATGCCCAAACCATCTAATACAAACCCTCAATACAATCTAATACAATCTAATACAAACCAGCTAATAACCCAGAAGACAGGATCAGAATCCAAAATGACCTCAACAGATTAGAAAGCTGGACCAATATTAACAAAATGAATTTCAACAGGGACAAATGTAGGATTCTACACTTGGGTGGTAAAAATGAAACGCACAGATATAGCATGGGAGACACATGGCTTGAGGGCAGCACATGCGAAAAGGATCTAGGAGTCTTAGTGGACCACAAGCTGAACATGACTCAGCAATGTGATGCAGCAGTTAAAAAAGCTAATAAGATTCTAGGCTGCATTAATAGGAACATACTGTCTAGATCAAGGGAAGTAACAGTGCAACTGTATTCTGGTTTGGTCAGACCTCACCTGGAATATGGTGTCCAGTTCTGGGCACCACAATTCAGGAAGGGTATTGAGAAGCTAGAACGTGTCCAGAGGAGGGTGGCCAGGATGGTGGGTGGTCTGGAAGTCATGCCCTATGAGGAGAGGCTTAGGGAGCTGGGCATATTTAATCTGGAGAAGAGAAGGTTGAGAGGGGACATGATAGCCATGTTTAAATATTTGAAGGGATGTCATACTGAGGATGGAGCAGGCTTGTTTCCATTGCTCCAGAGACTAGGACATGGAGCAATGGGTTCAAACTAGAGGAAAAGAGATTCCACCTAAACATTAGGAAGAACCTCCTGACAGTAAGAGCTGTTCGGAAGTGGAATACACTGCCTCGTAGTGTGGTGGAGTCTCCTTTGGAGGTTTTTAAACAGAGGCTGGATGGTCATCTGTTGGGAATGATTTGATTGTGTATTCCTGCATGGCAGGGGGTTGGACTGGATGGCCCTCAAGATCTCTTCCAACTCTATGATTTTATAAGCAACTCATGTTTTGGGGTCCACTGACTAAGATGTAAAGCATGGGAAAGAAGCACATGACCCTGTAGATGTGAGACTGCAAGTCTAATCAGCCCTCACATTTGGCTATGCTGGGAAGGACTGATATGAAGTGTAGACCATGAACATCTAGAGGGTTCCACATACCCCACCCTGGTGTGAGGGACCACTCTAAGGAGGGGGTCAGTATTAGGCTCATTGAGTGGCTTGTGACAATTGTCTGTAAATGGAACAAGTGTAAGGAACAGTCACATAGGCTTGTGTATCTGTTCAATGCAGACATTACTTAGGGGCAGAGCATTTAGCAGATCCTAAATTCAGTCCCCATTCCCAGTCACTCTTGACAATGCTGAGCTATATGGACCAATGCCTGATTCAGTCTAAGGCAGAGTTTGCAAAGTTACTTTTAGCATTGAGGTCCCCAGAATTCTCCAGTAACTATGCTGGCTGGAGGATTTTGAGGATTGTTGTCCACGAAAGCAATTTTTCCTTGCTCCAGTATAAGGCAGCATGCTATTGTCCACAAGTAGAATGGCTCATTATGAAGGCAATGGGTGGTAATTGTGCAACCTCCCAGAGGTTGTGGGCTGCAGCTTCCAGCATTCTTCTCCCAACGGCAAAGATGGCTAGGGCTGCTGGGACTTGTAGTCCCACAAGATCTGGAGGGCCACAATTCCCCCCCCCCATGACATGCACGACAATCATGACACCCCCATCTTCTTTTTTCTCCCTTATGTTCTCTTGCTTCCCTTTTGATGGCACCTGTTTGTTCTTTCCTGGTATTATTAAACTTAGAGGCTTATCACCCTCTGAAGTAAAGTGGCAGGGCAGCTGGAAGGTTCCACTTTACTTGCTGCCTTACTGCATGACATTGTCATTCGTCCGGTATTCTTCCCTTCTGGTACTGTGGGAGACCAAGGTAAAAACCATGTCTTTTTGCTATCAGATTTTTCAAGTTAGCAATAAGACATGGTTTTACCTTGGTCTCCCACAGTACCAGAAGGGAAGAATGACGGCGTCATGCAGTAAGGCAGCATGGAAGACCGAACCTTCTGGCTACACTGCCGCTTTACTTCAGCATATGATAAGCCTCATAGCCTCAATGTATAATGCCCTGCAACCATGATGACATGTGCTTGCATATCCAGATACACACACCCACACACACACCATGCAGCCAGCACCCCAAACAAGGATAAAATACAACAAGTTTTATTTTACAAAGTTCACAACAGCGCTGACAACAACAGGCACGGCTGTTTTCGTTTGAGTTCTTGCATTTAATGCACAAGAGTTACAAAAAGAAAAAGGAAGAAGAAAGAAAAATAGAAGGAAGGAAAGGAAAAGAGTTCTGGGTTAGGGTTCTTTCTTTTTCTTGGTTTTTGTTTTTTTAACGGAAAATCAGACTAATTCTTCCTTGCATGCGACCTCCCCAGTCTCCAGCCGGTTCTCCTTCCCCCTATGAGACAGAACACACATCAAAAGACAGGCTCCTTCCAGCATCCCAGAGATGTTGGCGAGTCCATTTAAATTATTGTAAAAATGACTATTTTTTCCTCTCTGTTTTCAATAATTATCATTATATTTTAAAAAAATATAAATAGGTGCAGGGAACCCAGGTGTCCTGCACGGTCCCCCCCTTGAGAGAGCAAGAGAAAGAGAGAGAGAGAGAGAGCAAGTACGATCTCGGGATGGGAGCTGTTTCTTCATGTGTCCAGTTGGGTGGGGAAAGGAAAAAGGGGAATCTAGGCTTATGAGGTTCCTGACTTACCTATTTAAGATGCATGCAGGGAAGTGGGGAAAAAAATCTGCCAAAACAAGCCCCCAGTACTGGGAAATGGGAGAGAAAAAATGCCAAAGAAACAAGCCAATGGTGTTTCAAGTAGTGCTTCTGAGCCGATGCTTTAGTTACAAGAAAGCCAGATGGGGAACATCCCCTTCTCATTTTGTGCTGGCTTTGGACATTGCAATCTTAGATATAGCTACTTGGAAGGAAGCCTCACTGAGTCCAGTGGGACTTATCACTGGGGAAGGGTATATAGGATTGCTGTGTTACCTACTTTTTTTTTTTAAAGAAAGTTCTAGGAAAGTTCCATGAGTTGGACAAAATTTGGGGGTGGTAGAGCTTTACTAAAGACTCTTGTATGCCACATATTCCATGCAGTGTTTAGAAAGAGAGAAGCGAGCCTTCTTGACTTTTCCAATTAAAATGATGGGCAGCAGGTTCAGAGTAAACCAAAGGGAGCCTACCCTACCTGACAGGGTTGTTGTGAGGGGGAAAATGGGGTTGCCTCTTGGGAGAAAGGGTAGGGCTCATGATGATTATGCATTGTGTGAAAGAGATACTGATGTATGGAAGTGATATCACTGAAAGTAAGCTTGGCTTACAGGATCAGAAGTTGGTCTTATTCTCTCTCTTTTTTAAAAAAACAAAACAATTATTGGACAACTTCATAGATTTAAATGACTATCAATGACTAGATAATCTTTAGGTCTCTGAAACCAGAATGCTAATGCAAGTAACCGTGGACCAGAGTGGTACCTTACAACAAGAGGCCCTTACATACTACACAAATACAGCAGGATGATTCCACTTGAACTGTAGTTTATGGTACAGAATTTAGAATTCCCAGAGAAAGACCTCACCAAACAATGAATCCCAGGATTCCATAGGATTCAGCAATGACAGTTTGAGTGGAATCATAGTGTTATCTATGTGTACTGAGAATGGGCCCAAGGTGCATATCATTGAGCCAAGCACTGGGGAGAATTTAGAAATCTGGGGAACCACAGGTGGGGTCAAATGGCCTTCAGCACAACACTTTTGTAAGATGAGCAGCTCACAAAATAGTAACAGCTACATGGTGGCAGACCTTTTCAGTAGCTGGTTGTTACAAACAATTACTGGCCCTTAATGGGTTTTTTATTATTATTATCATAAGCACACTTAATTTACAATTGTATCATATTGTGGAGTAACCACTCCATTTGTGGTACGGCTGTGAAACTTTTAATAGTTACAGAGTATGTGTGGCCTCATTACTTATAAATGCATTTTGTACCACACAGTGGCACATGTATTGCCATTATTAGCACATATAACGCCACAGGCAAGTGGCATTATTAACATTATTTTTTTTTTAAAATGAAAGTAACTAAGGGAATCTTTATTACTCTGAATAACTCAAAGTAACTTACTTTGAAAATATATTAACAAGTATCCTGTTGGGGCCTTATGTCTTCATAAGTGGACTTATATCTGCTGGAATTAACATTGCGCAGTTGCATGATGTCTGTATCCCGTAGAGGGGTGCTGTTATGTTGCTACATTGCACAGCTAGCAAAGTGTGTGATTGCACACTGATGCACATCACACAATGATGTGTATTGTGCACTGATGCAGATTGTGCAGTGACAAGCATCGGTTCCAGTGCACATTAGGTGCTCTTGCTGATGTCCTGTTACACATCTTTGCAAAAAGCCAATGCGATGCTAGGCTCCATCAATAGGAATCTAGTGTCTAGATCAAGGGAAGTAATAGTGCTACTTTATTCTGCTTTGGTCAGGCCTCATCTGGAATACTGTGTCCACTTCTGGGCACCACAATTCCAGAAGGATATGGACAAGCTGGAACATGTCCAGAGGAGGGCAACCAAAACGGTGGGAGTTTGGAAACCATGCCCTCTGAGGAGTGGCTTAGGGAGCTGGGTATGTTTAGCCTGGAGAAGTGAAGGTTAAGAGGTGACATGATAGCCATGTTTAAATAGTTGAAGGAATGTCATATTGAGAATGGAGCAAGCTTGTTTTCTGCTGCTCCAGAAGCTAGGACATGGAGCAATGGACTCTAACTACAGAAAAGAGATTCTACCTAAACATTAGGAAGAACTTCCTAACAGTAAGAGCTGTTTGGCAGTGGAATGCACTGCCCCAGAGTGTGGGGGAGTCACCTTCTTTCGAGGCTTTTAAACAGAGGCTGGATGGCCATCTGGCGAGAATGCTTTGATTGTGTATTCCTGCAGGGCAGGGGGTTGGACTAGATGGCCCTTGTGATCTCTTCCAACTCTATAATGCTATGAATTCAGTAAAGGGGTTTCTTGGAGCCTCTCCTACATAGCTATGTATACGTAAAGTTACGTAATGTAACAGGTCATATAGGATTCCAGCCAATAATACTAACTGCCTGGGAAATTAATTATTTTAACTGTAATTACTTTTTAAAAGTAACTTTCCAAACACTGTTACTGTGATTGTTATCACTTGTTCAAGATTTCTGCATTTCTCTGGTGCGTTGAATTCAAGGGTTCATGGGTTTGTTTCCCCTATCAGAGCAATTCCTCAGTACTTGGGAAGCTGATATACCCATTCTTAGTGTTCCATCCCATGCCATTGGTAATTTCTCTCCCATTTCTTCATACATCTTAAAAGACCCCCCCCCCAATGGTGGTGGTGATAGAGGGGAAATGATGTCAGAGTCTGCTGTGGAAATCGACAAAGGAAAGGGGTGGGGCTAAAAGAGACAGAAAGGTTGCACTTTTAGCTTGGCCTTTCATTCTTATATACTAGTCACTTATGGCCGGTCTGATGTGCTCGTTAATTTCAGCCTCCACACATTATTTTACATTTTGCATTTATTTAAAAGGAAGTAAACAAATCCAAATTAGCAATGACCCTTTGCACCACCTCATGGGGAGAACGGAAATACTCCTTTCTTCTGCCCTCCCACTAAAAACACCTCAATCTGTTTCGGCAACCCTCCAACTAAAACGCTTCTTCTGTAATATATGCTACACTTCCCAGTTCCCCACTCTTGAACTCCTCAATGTGTGTTGCCTCACTGGAAAGAAGGAGAGAGGGAAACCAATCTATTAAAAATGAAAAGAGTCTTGTCCACCCCACCAATTAAATAATTACATTGCCTATGAATAAGATCAGGAGACTCCCTCCCACATACACAACACAAAAAATAACAATCTGCTTTTATTATTTAACTTAACCCGCACCCTCCTATGGTCATCCCCTCCCAAGGCACAAAGATATTTGGATCCAGACAGTTAGTAAAAAATAAAACAAAATGCTGGAATCACAATGGCTTTTGCTTTGCTGTCTTTCAAAGTTTTCTTTTCCCTCCCTCTTTTTTTTTTTACATATACACAAGGTGGATTTTTTCTTTAATATATTTTTCCTTATATAACAACAACAACAAAAAAGCAACAAGCATCTGTTAATATAACTGTTCCATAAAATTTCTCTCTCTCTCTCTCATTCTCTCTTTCTCTGTCTTATCTGTTGCTCTCCTTCCTTTAATGGGTGGTTCTCTGTGCCATTCCTCCATTGGTCCTTGATCGAGTCCGTGGGCTTCTCTTGTGTAGTCTGCGTTTGTAGGTGGAGGCTGTGTGAGGGGACCAAGAAGAAAAGGCACCTTGTTACCGAGGGAGTGGAGGTTACAGAGACTTTGCTTGTCCTGAGCTGGCTTGACCAAGGCTCTCTCTCTCTTCCCCTCTCTCTCTGGAAAAACACTGCAGAGGCTATAGCGTGTTGTTTCTCCGGCTGGCCGTGTTGAACATGCCACGGCGCCAGCCCGCTTGCCACTGCACAATTGCGCTTTCTCTCACCTCTGCTGGTCTGGGATCTGATGAATCAGCTAGGTTTCTTTTTCAGGGCACTTTGTAGCAGGCTCTGTCCTCTTCTCCCCCTTCTCCCCACCCCTTCTACAAACACTGAAGGTAAAGAGAACGGAGGCGGGAGTGGGGGGCAGAGGGAGTCCGGAGACAATTCTCCCAATGTCTGATGGGGGAACAAATGTGCCATTTCTCATGATGGCTGATTAGCTAAAACACTGCCACCATGGCCAAATCCAGACTACATAAATAATCCAGTTTGAAACTGGATTATTGGTCATGGTGCTTTCCTATGGAATACTAGGATTTGTAGTTTTACAAGGTCTTTAGCCTTCTCTGGCCAAGAGTGCCAGTGCCTCACCAAACTACAAATCCCAGGATTCCATAGGAAGGAGCCACGGCAAATAATCCAGTTTCAAACTGGATTATTTATGTAGTCTGGATTTGGCCATCATGATGCCTCATGAAATCCAGTATTGGCTTGCCTATAACTTTAGGCCATACTTTCTTCCAAGTATCTTGGCTAAATAATATGAACAACAGAAAGACCCTTCTCATTTCTGGTGCTCTAACTACGGAATATGCTTCCCATGGAGGAACAAGTGATACCTTCATATTGGCAAAAGATCATACCCTTTTTATTTGCTAGGGCATTTATGATTAGCTGGCTCTGGATGGCATCCTGTTACTGTCACACACAAGTGTAAGTCAACCTTATACATGTGTATGTCTCCTTTTTGGTTAATGTGGAGGTTGACATTCCCTTCTGTCCTATCAGAGTGGCTTCACCCCCCCACACCCTCCAGTCACTCCACGCCTACCGAGAGTGGTGGGAGTTCAGAAAAGCATGTGACTATGCCAGATGCTAAATGACTACACCATCCACTAAGATATCTGGAATATCCCAGCAGACCTCAGAAGAGGATGTAATTATTTTGCATCTGGCCATGGGTACATAGCCAGATACTTCTCCATGCAGGTGTGTCTGTGTAGTCACTCTACTGTTGTTCTCGGGGTTGGTGAATGGCCAGCAGTAGAATAGTTTCACATGTGGAACTACTGCACTAAGATGGACCATACAAAATTATGGCATTTGTCCATTTATTGTATTTGCTGCTTTCCCCCTTTTTCTTTTCTTTTCTTTCTTTTTTTAATAACTATCTTTGGATTGAAAAAACTGTCTCAATTATTCTATTCTTTGAATTATAGCTGTGCAGTGCTCTGGTATCCTCACTGATGAAGAGTGTTTAGAATTTTTTAAATGAATGAATGAGTACATAAATAAATAGTCCAGTAGGGAAAGGACAGGGGTCAATCTTCCCGTGAGATGGGGAGAGTTGACTCCTTTGCCTCAGGCAGCAGAGTAGAAGGGGCAACAAATTTCACCCCCCTCACTAGAGAGGGGTACCAGTGCAAGTACTTTTTCTTAGCCACTTTGGGGGAAAGGTTGCTGACTGTTACTCTTGCCCTGTGAGTCCCTCACCTGCTCTCCTGTCTTCAAAAATTCAGAGGAGATTTACAGAAATTGCTGAGTGTAGCGTGTTGGCCAAGAAGAACTTGCCAACTGTTGGCACTGCTATTTAATGAAAGTCCCAGAGCTGAATTTCCAGCTGGCCCCTGCAATCCAGTCCTACCTGGGAGAGTTTCAAACTAATAATCCTTATAACATCGAAGTTTTAACTAAGTGCATTTCCATTTATTGAGAGGTTTAATCCAGCCTATCTATCAGTATCATAGTAAATCATCTGATTGTTGTGAAGTCGAAGGCTTTCATGGCCAGCATCCATAGATTTTCCTTGGGTTTTTTTCTGGGCTGTGAGGCCGTGTTCTGGAAGAGTTTATTTCTGATGTTTCACCTGCATCTGTGGCTGGCATCTTCAGCCACAGATTCAGGTGAAACGTCAGAAATAAACTCTTCCAGAACACGGCCTTACAGCCCAGAAAAACCCCCAAGGAAAATCTATCATCTGATTGTTCTTAAGGGGGAGAAAGTTAGAAAAGAAGAAGCTGTTAGTATATGGGAGATAATCCTGGCCCAGTGTAAGCATTATATTTGTATTTCAAACCAATGAACCAAAATCTCATTGGTAAAAAAGTCTTCAGACACAAAAAAACTGCACATGGAGCACCAATTCTCCTATTGTGTAAGTAGGGAAGAAGGGAACAATCTTGGAGGCGATAATTTTATCTTCTTCCTCTACTATGAGGGCTGGACTCTCAGGCTAATTTCAGGTAATACTTAGCCCAAGCTCAAATGCCCCTGCAAGAAATCAGTTCAAACCTCTGAGAGGATCAATTTGTTCCTTCCCAGGTAGCCTATTGGTAAGGCAGAAGAACAGAGAGGATGAGAAATAGAAAGATATACAGAGCAGAAATGGGAGTAATGCCTAGAATCCTGTTGGTGACATGTTTCAGCATGTGCACTGTTTAAGATCACTGAAGAAGGTGGTATACATTACCTCCTTGCACAATGGTACTTACTCCCAACGCACAATCTTAGCTGATAGCACCAGGGTCCACCTCCATGACCACCTGGTGAACAGTGGAGGTGGGGGGGATCCCAGGCATCAACTGACTGCAATTTTGCAGCCAGGAAAAAGGAAGAGCCATCACCTTCTCAGAAATCCATCATCAGCTGAGGTTGCACATGGGAATGAAAGCGGAAGCCCAGTAGAAGATTCTGGGAGTTATATTCAAAAAAGTAACTTTCCTGAGTTCTGTCCACCTGTCACCTCAACATATCTTCATTATTCCTTGCAAAAGATGGCTAACGGTTTGGATTAGAGATAAAAAAAATGCTGAGCAGGATAACATCATGTCAAGCAATAGAGCATGAGTAGTGGTGAACTGCACCCTCTTATTGTTCTGGAGAGTCCCCACTGCTCAATACAGAATAGGGCCAACACCTGCTGCCCAGGTGCAACTTCATGATCCCTGCTCTCCCAGCTCCTTTGAGTTCCTTTTATCAGACTTGGAAGATTATCACCTAAAGCTAGAAAAGTGAAATTAAAGTAGAATAGTAGTGTCTATGGCACACCACTTATCACACCTTATCACGCGCCATCATGATTGTCCGGTAGGTGGGATGTATTCAGATCATGACTGTGACATCCCTTCTAATTGATGGGGAAAGCACATCAATAGCTCTAAGTGTTGCCATTGTTCCGTTGTTGGCCCTGGTGTGATAGGTCCCTTTGCTTCAATTCTGGCATTACAGTAGTCAGTGCCATGATGGAGCCTAATTCTCCTCTTCTCCTCCCCTCCCACTTGCTATTCCAAAGCAGGCAAACTCTGTGCCTGTTAGTTTTTTTTTTTTAAATATTTGCTGTGTTTGCATAATTGCAGCAAAAACTATTTAAAAATACTTTTATTTTATCATTTTGTTGTAAGTACACAAACACAGCAAAGACAGGCATGAAGTTAGTCTGCTTTGGAACCGCGAGTGGCAGGGGGACAGGGCAGGAGAGCTGAAGATTAAGCCCTCCTCATGGACGGACTGCTCTAATGCCAGAACTGCAGAGAAGAGACTTATCACACCAGGTGGCTTTCAAAGCAGAGCAGTCGAGCGAAAGAAGAGAGGTGTGATAAGAAATGTTTTCAAAGCAGTATATTCCTGGTTCCTTTCATAATGCAATTGCTCCGAGATACTAGTCTCGTGTGATAATTGCCTATGTGCCCTACAGTACATAGAAGACAGTTTGAAGGGCTATCCTATACAAGTACAACTCCTCTGTAAAGTAGAACTCATGGCCGTCCTAGCTCTTCTCTCATGTTGCCAGTCTTGGCTAATGAACAGCGTTTGGAGTGGCATTTACACAGGGTCTACAAGCCTGAGCAGTCATCTGGTTCCTACTACAGGTGCATACCATTCAAGAGACAAAGCTGAGCCACTCCTACCCAGGGGTTTCAAAAGGCCAGGGTGTGAACAGTACAAATAATAACAGACCATTACGTACGATCTATACATGCTATCCGTGGCTCTTCCCAGTGCCCATTGGGTTGACACCGAATGGTGGGCACGTGGCGCTGTATGTAGCCCTGATTACACTGGTACCGCACCATGGAATTGATCTCATAGCGCTCTTTCTTCTTGCCAAAGTGCCTGGCATTCTCAACCACAGGTGGATCTCTGCAGACAACTGTTGGGGGAGGAAAAAAAGGAAATCCATCAAGCTGCCTTCAACTTGCTCTGGCGTCAGAGAGAGAGAAGAGCAGCCAGGCACAGCTCTGTTGTGTCTTGGCCCAGTGGCTGATGAGAGAGCCTCCCTCCATGTTCCAACTGCTATTGTTCCTAAGAGGGAGAGAAGAGCAGCCAGACACAGCTCCATGGTGCTCAGGCCCAGCAGTTGAGGAAACTCCCTCCCTCCAACCCAACTGCCACTGCTCTGGCCTCAGAGGTAGAGAAGAGCCAGCAGTATCTGCTGGACTTAATCTCCCACTGCCATTCATTCCCCTTTCCTTATGCATCATGTCTTATTTCAGTTGTAAACCGTTTTGGCAGAAGGGCAGAGAAGAAATACTCTCAATAAATCAAATCAACAAATTTGAAATGCTCCATTGGCCAAAGTGAAGTTTCTTCCTCCTATCTTCTGCCTACCATGACTACAATAATGTCAAATTAGTAAACTCTACCATATGTGTGGCGACACTTTTTTGTACTTTTTGATCAGAGAGGAATAAATGTTCAAGCAACTCTGGAACAAGTAATCCCATCTGACATTACTTTGGTTATTGGTATGAACTCTTGGGCTTCTGTTGAAATTAAGGGAAATGGCCTAGTAGTGCTGTGTGTGTGTGTGTTACAGGGTAAAAGTACTATGTCTTCTTGATTAATAGGCAGGGCTGGTCCTCCCAGTAGACAACCAGGACTTGCAAATTCACAATTCCCTCTGCCCTGGAAGGGCTCCTGAGCCTTTGTCTAATGATCAGATCCAAGTCTGAGGGAAGTCTTGGCAAAATGTCTTTTGTGGGGGCTCTTCTATGCTACTGTCTCCAATTTTGGGGCTTACCTTGGTTTTAATCTTTGTAAGCTGCCATGGATTCCAGCTTGGAGAGAAATATATGAATCAATCATTATAATAATAATAGCTGGAACTAGCTCTCCTGTGTTCCAGCAGATGTCCATGGGTGTCAGGTTCTGTGGTAAGGCCTGATAGTACCTTCTGCCCTCTGTATCCATGGATTCTGTATTCATGGATTCCACCATCCACGGCTTGAAAATACCCTCCCCCCAATCCCCAAAAGCAAACTTTGATTTTGCCATTTTATAGACAGGGCACCATTTTACCATGCCATTGTATATAATGGGACATGAGCATCCACAGGTTTTGGTATCCATGGGGGTCCTGGAACCAAACCTCAGTGGATATTGAGGGCCACTGTAATCAGGGCCAGTACTGATACCCATGAGCAGATGGGATGGCACCATTATTGATAGTTGTGTGCCTTCAAGTCATTCTGATGCATGGTGACCCTGTGGTGAAATGACTTTGATGGTTTCTTGGCAAGAACTGTTCAGAGGATGTTTGCTGTTGCCTTCCTCTGAGGCTGAGAGACTTGTCCAAGGGCAACCAGTGGGTTTCCATGGCCAAGTGAGGATTCGAACCCTGGTCTCACCGAGTCCTAGTCCAACACTCCAACCACTACAGCATACTGGCTCACTATTACTGATTTCTTTTTTAAAATGTTGCTTTGTCTGAAGTTACAATATTAAAACACAACCGCTTTAAAAATCAACGTTCTTTCTGTCCTGAAGAAACAAGAGAGTTTCAATAGATTCTTTAAAGATAAACTGAAGCAAAAGTTTCACCCATCTGCACTGTCCAAATTCAACAGGTAGCAGCTATTCTCAGCATGGAGATTATTTTGTCATATCTGCCCTATAAGTATTAATGATAAAGACTACTATCACATTACACTGCTATAGCACTATTATTCTACATTAACTGCTCTGGCTGCCTCCTGTGGAATTCTGGGGTTTGTTGTTAAGTGAAGCCTATGAACTTTATGGCTGGGAAAACTAAATGCCATTCCCTAAACTGCAAATCTCAGGATTCCATAGGAGGCAGCCACATCACTTAAAGTGGAATAATAATGCTAGAACAGTGTAGTGTGATAAGAATCAAAGGTGGCCACCCTAATGCAATATGAATATGGTGGGATACGCAGGAATCCAAAAGGAGATTTTTAAGAGTTCATCACTCCAAGCCCTGGACCTGGATACACAAATCTGTCACCTCTGTTTTATGAAGTTCTTTACACTGGATTTATGAAAAAATTCAAAAAATATTGTGGCAATAGTGTCAAAATCATGACTAAGTAGTGATTGTGAATACAAAACAGTTACAGTTAGGTAGCTGTTTTGCATCTACAATCACTACTATGGGGCTTATTGCATGCCGAAGTAAAGCAGCAGGGCAGCCGGAAAGTTCTCCTTTCCATGCTGCATTCGTGCATGGTGTCATCATTCTTCTAGTGTTCTGCCATTCCGGTCCTGTGGGAGAACGGAGGAGGACAAGCTATGTGAAATGGGGCTGTGTAAGTGTGACAGCCCTGTTCTTCTCCCAACCTCTTTGGGTTTTTTTCTCCCCATCTGAAAAAGTCCTAGGTCACATTTGGATGCTATTGCCACAACCGTAATTCACCTGGTCATCAGCTACATGGGAAGAAGAGCAATTCTGCCAGTGATCAGAGCACAGTTGAATGATGTTTCCATCAGTTTTTGGGTGGGTGGGTGGGAGGGGTTGGGCCAGGGTAAGTTACTTAGTTAAGTACTTAGGTATACTTAGTTAAGAACTTACATGATGGAAAAAAAACGTGAAGGATTTGCCAAGATTCCTAATTGTTTACATGCATTGCGCCACAAAGTCACCTCTTTCAGAAGGAGGGGGGCACAAAAACCCATTAGTAACACAAGAAAGGTTTTTGGGACTTTCCCTGACTTTTTTGAAAAGTAGCGCAACTTAGCGCACTTTCGATTGTGTGAACAACCATTACACTAAGTGCTGTGTGAATTACCAGCAATCTTTCCGAAAGATTCACAGCAGAGCTTTGCCATGATTGGTTGAACTCACCAGGGAGGGGTTTGGACAAGGAGAGGATGGAGGAAAGATCCATCCACTGTTGTTTCCAGCCACGGAAAAGAGTGAGTGCTAGCCTTTTCCAGTCTGTGTGTGTATGTGTATGTTCGTTCCTCTCCTTCGCCCTGCTGAGATCCTGTTTCTTTCCTTCCCTCCCTCCCTCCTTGGTATCTTCATGCTTAGCTGCTGCCATCTGAAGAATTCCAAGCTAGCCTTTTCCAGTCTTTCTCTCTCTGTGTATATGTTCGTTCCTCTCCTTCACCCTGCTGAGATCCTGTTTCTTTCCTCCCCCACCCTTCCTTGGTATTTTCGTGCTTGGCTGCAGCCAGCTGAAGAATCCCAAACTAGCCTGTGTGTGTGTGTGTTCGGCTGACACCCCTATAGGAATAGAAATTAGGCATTCCTGTGGTAATCAGAGGATGGGCTTGGGAGGTCACGCCCCCGCCTTAGTCTGTGTGTGAATTTCAAAGTGGAAAAAAGCGGAAAACTAAACTGATAGACCAATTAAGCAATAATTCATGTGAACAATGCAGCACTGGAGCAAAATAGCGATACAGCGCAAATTACCGCAATAAAAACTGCCGTGTAACTGAAGCCTTAGTTAAGTATAAGTTGATACATAATTCTGGCCCTGATACTTAAAAGCTGCTTTTGATATACTCAGTGGTTATTGAACTGGCGAGTGACTTCTTTGCAAAGCTATCCTTGGCCTAACTCTTGGTTTCACATGGGAAAGGGAATGCCATTGCTACTGCTTTTGTCTTGCCTTTGGTCCTTGAGAACCTCTGACGCCAATGTTGCTAAGAGAGACTCCAGTTCTCTGGTCCATCAGCCAGGCTCAGTGGCTGCAGAGGGTCATTTCTTTTGTTCAATGTGGCAGCCAGGATGGGAGCTATAAACAATCAGTTAGCTACCTCCTCGCCACTTTCAGAGTCAAATGCAGCTACTGCTGTCTTTGAGATTAAGCCACAATGATACTAAAAGCAGGAAGATTGATGAGGAAAATCAACCAGTTTTGCTTCTCTTGCATTTTCAGATTTTTTTTTTAAAAAATCAAGTTTTACACCTATTTGGAATATGCAGAAATGTGCTTTTTGGTGAATTCTTAAAAAACAAAGAAAAAAAAACCCACACACAAACAAAATGAAATTACATTCTCCCTCATCTGCACTAGTCAAAATCAATTGGTACAGGTATTCACAGCATGGAGAGGGCCATATTGTACTGCATGCCATAATGGTATTAGAGATAAAGAACCTCTCAGCACTAACCTGGCTGGCATTCTGTTGGAATAATAGCACTATAATTCTGTAGTGTGAATGGGCACCTGGACATCAAATAAAGCAACCACAGTTTATGAGCTTGATTACATGCACTTTTCTCACAAAAACTTTCTCTCTCTCTCTGGCTTTTCTTCGCAAACGAAGTTTCAGGAAGGACTCATCCTGTGCTTTCTGCAAGCGGGCTGATGACTAAAAATGCCACTTTATAGAAGTGGAAAATGCAATAGGATGAAAGCTGCATTTAAAAGAAATGTTCCTGTTCTGGGCTCCAGTCAGATTTTTAGTACTACTGCCAAACGCTGGCTTCTGCTAGGTAAGCTGATACCTCCTTCTTGTTTCTCAGTTCGTTTTCTTTTGCTATACCACTGATGGAGCCAGTGTGGTATAGTGGCTTAAGTGTTGGACTATGACTCTGGAGACCGTGTTCAAACCCCTGCTCAGCCACAGAAACCCATTTGGACAAGTCACATGCTCTCAGCCCTTAGAGGAAGGCAAAGGCAAACCCTTTCTGAACAAACGTTGCCAAGAAAACCCAGTGATACTAGATTTTCAGACAACACTGTTATAGTGTTACTATTCCACTATATTTGCTATGGCTGCCTCCTGTTGAATCTTGGGATTTGCAGTTTAGGGAGGGGCATTTGCAACTCTCAGCCAGAGAGCTCTTAGGCCTCACTAAACTGCAAATCCCACAATTCCACAGGAGGAAGCCAGAGCAGTTAAAGTGGAATAGTAACACTATAACAGTGTAGTCTGAAAATCTCCATAGGTTCCCATAAGTTGGAAATGACTTGAAGGCACATAACAACAACAATTCACTGGGTAAGTTTGTTATCAGAAGGGGTATGCACACACACAGTAAACATGGTTTCATTTAACCATGGTCGTGGGGGAAAAGGTATCTCTAGAGACTTTATTAGATGCAAAAAAAAAAAAAAGCCCTCCAGGAGGTCGCGAGAATGACGCCACTGTAGCGCTACAGGCTGGTGATACTATACGATGCTGTCCTCCTCTTCTCATCCTTTGTTAGTTCTCCCTCTGTGTTGGAGCAACTGAAAAGGTGCCACTTTTTATTGACAGAAACATCCATCGATGAAAAGTGGTGCCTTTTTTGTCCCTCCAGCATGGAGGAAGTATGATAAGGATGGGAGGAGGACAGGGCATGCGGTATTGACCGCTAGAAGCGGGACAGCGGCGTCTTCCTCCCGACCTCTGTAGGGTTTTTTTAAGAGCGTCTGATAAAGTCCTAGGCATATGGAGGGTCTCTCTTGGCATCTAGAGGTCCTCCCGTGCAACTCTATGGTCAATGTCCACTGGAAGTTAACCATAGAGTTGCACTGGAGGACCTCAAGATGTTTAGAGTGGCATCCTCTCTAGGCATTTTCTAGGTTCTCCAGCATGACTCTATGGTATTCTATGATGGTTTGCTATTATTCATGATTTCACTTATAGTCTGGGAATGTATCCCCCATGAATATGGGGGGGGGCTGTATTCCATTGAACAGAATCATAGAGTTAGATGAGATATCGTATGCTACCTATGTGCCATACTCTGATGAAAGAAATAAATCCTTTGTTTGACAATTTCAAGGGGATCCAACAAGATTTATGTAGGCCACATTGTCCTCCCTGTACAACCTCAGGGTCCCTCAATAAACCCCCGTTAGAATATTTTATTTTTTAAACTATCCCCCAGCACAAAAAGACCCTAAAATGATCTTCCACGTCCCCTAGGGAGTGTATGGGGAATATTGTCATATTTTGGAGACCTCTTCGGCTGTTTAGACTCCAGAGGCCTTAATTTAAATAGGAAATAAACTGGAAGTTGACTTCCAGTTTACTTCCTGGTTAAATCAAGGCCACTGCTAGGCCTAAACCTGCTAAGGGAGGACTAACATCAGCCTTATTAAAATAATGGGACTTCTGGTTAAAAATATAATAGAGCTGCATTGCAGGACCTAGAAGATGTCAAGAGAGGATGCCTTTGTAGGCATTTTCTAGGAAGACTCTATGGTATGTGTTCCTGTTTGTTTTCTGCAGATAACTGAAACTGTGGGCATCGGTTCTTCGGATACGGGGGTCCGACTGTATTGCCCTTCTCAGTTAGCTCAGACAAAAGCAAACTGTTGCAGCCTCTCCTAGCTTGTCTATTCTTCCTTGTCAATACCTTTCGACATCTTGACCACACTGCAATGTTTGTTTGGCCAGACATGTCCTGGTTTTCATCTATGAAAAGTCAGAGTGTATGGTAACTTAAGCCCAGTAGATCTGTATCCAGCAAAAATAAATCCATCACCGAAATTTCCTTTCTCACACCACCACAGTGGGTCTCTTTAGTCACAAGACACATTGTTTGTGAATGGCTGCTGCATGCCCCCCCCTCGCCTTATCCAATAGTCCTGTTGGTACAATGAGTCAAACCTCACCTGTTCCTTTTTTGCATGTGAATGGAAGGTGATAGTTGCAAGGGACGTCATTCCACTCCCCCTTCTCATGCCAAATCATTACAACACAATCTTCACCCTTGGCAAAGAAGTTATCGGGCTGGTTGGGCCGCCAATTTTCATATTGCTGTGAGAGAAGAGACAGATACATGGTTTTTAAGGAGATTATCAGACGACCTAAATACAGCATTATCACGACACCAGGAGATCGCTAAAAGGCTTGATTTTCACAGGATGTCGTTCCTATATCGCTATGCTCCCATGCTGATCCCATTCCGCCATTGTTTGTTTCTATTGACAGGCTATGCTGTCAATAGATCACCTGTTCTATTTCTATGATGGAACAACAGGCGAGCAAAAAGGTGCCCTGTTATGCTAGCGTGATGCCAGCATCAATGGGAGGTCCGTTCCAGAACACTTCTGGGTGTGATCGGGACATCCAGGTAAGTGACACCCTCCCCCACCAGGTTACTTGGTATTTTTAAATTGTGTTTTTCTGCTTGCTGCCATTTTTAAAAGTGTATTTTTCCTTTAAACTTTAAATTTCCCGTGTGCTCGTCCTCTTGCAAGAATGGCCTGGGGTTTCTAACAAGGAAGTGAATGCAGCTCTGGAGAGCTGCATTCACTCCTGGGCTGCCGCAGGGAGGGAAAGACATGGCAAAGGTAGATGTTTGAAACATTTTGTTCTCATGCCGGGGATAGTGAGACAGGGACGCTATTTTTGCCCCTGTCCGATAATCTCCTAAAACAGAAAGACAGACTAATCCAGAATAAAGGAGTGTGGTTTATACCTCTGGGCCCCAAATCATAGCTGTCTTCCACAAGTTGTTCTTTCCCTTTTCATTCTTCTCTGTTTATTGTTTCCTTACATTATCAAAGCTACTTGATTCACCTGAGAGCCAAGCTATGCTATCAGAAGACCCATGCAGCTCTTCCTGCAATGCATCACTTCAGATTGTAATTGGGGGAAATCACATGTTTGTATCATTCTCTAGACTTTTAAAAAGTCCCTGCATATAAACAATTAGAAATGGCAAACACAATCTTTCCCATGGAATGCTGTGTAGTCCAAAGTACTCCAGATCAGATAGACCATCTAAATCTATCTTGACTTGGTATTCCGAGTAGCATCTAGACACTATTTTAACTTTCCCACAATGCCTCTGGTGTAGCATCTTGTAATCTTACCCAGCAGGGAGAATTTTTTTGAATTTTTTTATCCTTGCATGCAAGAAATTTTTACTGAAAACAATGTCCCTTCAGAATACAACTCACAAGGGAGTGACCATCAGACCAGCGGAAATCATCTTCAACAGCTCTGTCACTAAGGCCAATCCACTGGTAGTCCTGTGCGTTGTCTAGGAAAGAAAGTGAGAAAAAGAAAGTACAGGAATTAAAATGAAAGTTGGACTATTGCACTAATGGGAAAAAGACATTTCCTAGGACAAAAGTTTTGTTCCCTAAGGCTAAATCCTATATAGCAACCTTCCTCAACCTGTTGCCCTTCATATGTATTGGGCTATGCTTCCTGTCAGAGATACTGGGTATTGACATTTGTAACTTTTTTTTTTGGTGAAAGGGTGAAATAAGAAGTAAATAAGATTTTACGTGTGTGTGTGTGTGTGTGTGTGAGAGAGAGAGAGAGAGAGAGAGAGAGAGAGAGAATCCAACTATGTATAGAAATAATGGAGTTCGACACCATTTTAAGTGCTATAGCTCCATCCTATGGAATCCTGGGATTTGTAGTTTTATAAGGTCTTTAGCCTTCTTTGCCAAAGAATGCTGGTGCCTCATAAAACTACAAATGCCATGATTCTATAGGACAGAGCCTTGGCAGTTAAAACAGTGTAAAACTGCATTATTTCTACAGTATAGATGTGTGTGCATGCATACACACACACACACACACACACACACAGAAATGGTTTTCAAAAAATCCAAAGTACTTTCCATAAAAGTAGATTCTACAGTTTAAAGGATGTCCTCTATTATATTTTAATGAGGGGGATCAGACATTAATAATATAATCTTATGGATGTCTAAATTCAGCTGAATTTGGTGGAACTAGCTTCCAAGCAAACATGCTGAAGAATCAGCAAAATTAATCTGAAATGGAATTTCAGAGAGGAGAGTTGTTCCACAAAAGCATTTCTCCTTAAACTAGATGAACATTGCAGTCCCCTGATCTGCAGCATCATGGAAATCCTTTGGTTGTGGCACTGCCTGGCTTAAAAGGCAGGTTTTGGGAGGGTAGCATTGGTAGAAACAGCTACAATGATGGAGCTACATCTGTCGATGTAGGATCATAGCCAATGTCTCACTGCATAGAGATGCACTGCAGCTCCCTCAAGAGATTCCACTATTTACAGTCTCTCTCTTTACCAGGGGAGCAAGTATGGTGCAGTGGTTTCAGTGTTGGATAACTGAGTCTGTTTTGTGGACATATTGGCTTGCATCCTGTTAGTGAAATACAATAGTATAAGTTGGATTTATGCCACGACAACTCCATTTTTTGGTCTTTGTGGTCAAGAAATGACCCCAAGCTCCTCAAACCCACCTTGTAACTAGCACAGCCTCCTGCAACATGGCCACTTTCATGTTGTTAGAGAGGGGGAAGATAAGTGGGAATGCCTCCAGCTATTTTCCTGTACTTGGATGTGCTGCAAGGATGTCTCCTGACGAGACTTCCTGAGGACCCCTGGAAGTCTCTGGAGATGCCTGTCTGAGCACATCCAGCTAGAGGAAAATAGATGGAAATGTCCATGTGTGTGTGTGTGTGTGTGTCTGTGTGTGGGGGTATGCTGCTTATAAGGTGAGTTTTTTTGGGGGCCTAGCATCAGGAGAAGTAGCTATGGAGATGTAGCTATGTGATACACATATGGCTTCTGATTCAGGATCTCAACCATTATGGGATTTTGTTTTCATGTGGATGTATCCCTCCAGCTCTGTTATCAATACATTTTCCCTAATAGGGCAAATTGCAGCGGCTGCTGGAGAGAGGTTTTCATGGGGGAAATGGCTTGTTGGTAAACAGGCAAATGCTTGCACAAAAAATAGTAGACTACACTAGTACTATACAGGTTGAGTCTCCTTTATCCAGAATTCCGAAATCCGAAACACTCCAAAATTCAAAATTGTCCACATGGGTGCCTGAGCTAGTGACGCCTTTGCTTTCTAATGGTTCAATGTACCCAAACTTCGTTTCGTACACAAAATGATTAAAAGTATTGTGTATAAAATTACCTTCAGGATATGTGTATATGAAACATAAATGAGTTTTATGTTTAGATTTAGGCCCCATCTCTAAAATACCTCATTATGTATATGCAAATATTCCAAAATCTGGGGGAAAAACATCCCAAAAATGGAACACTTCTGGTCCCTGTATTATGAAAATCACAGGCCATAAGGCAGGATTTTGTTGGCCTGTTTGATACTCTGTTCCTAGTCAAAATGGTTTTGATATTTTGTTCAAAAACAAACCTTTTGATATATATCATTATCATTCTGTATTCTTTCTGTGAACTACTGTAATGTCATTTGTAGAGCACTTGTGGCTCATAAGTTTGAGAATCTCTAATCTATTTGTTTCTCTCTCTTCCTCTTTAAATGTGTTTGCAGTCAGAGCTTGGAAAAGTTTTGGACTATAACTTGGCAGAAACCCCATGAGAGATGCTGGCTGGAGGATTCTGGGGGCTGTCGTTTTTCAAATTAACTTTGCCACACTCCGTTTTGTGCTAGAGTTGCCACTAACTTTAAACTAAAGTGAAATTCAAAATGAATTTGTGGGTTCTGGCTCAGCCAAGAGATCTGCTTGGAAAAAAACCCACACAAGAATATGTTGGCAAGCTTAAGGTGTCTTTGAAGATGTCGGAAGACACTATACTCACTGTTCACAAACTCCTGCTCTTCGGGGGTGATGATACTGCTTAAGTGGGACTGATGTTCCCGGCACAAGTTCT
Organism: Gambelia wislizenii; assembly: GCA_030847615.1. Taxonomy (NCBI): domain Eukaryota; kingdom Metazoa; phylum Chordata; class Lepidosauria; order Squamata; family Crotaphytidae; genus Gambelia; species Gambelia wislizenii. Next base: position 8,613,781 of record JAUMIR010000009.1, read on the forward strand.
CAGCATCCACCCATGTGTGTTTCTCTTCAAAATGCTTGTAACAGTTGCCTTGGAATTTGGTCCAGCCCGCTTCACATTCTGCCAGATCTGGAAATAGATAAGAAGGAAATATGAAGACAAACAGAAAAAGGACAGGATGAAACTTAAGTTTCCCAATTCCCCCCATAAACATCCAGACTGCACATGATTGAATGGAGAGGCAATGCACAGTTGTTTTCTCAAAAAGAAAGATTTATTGACTTTCCTGCCATGGAAGTTCCCTGTGGTGCCAAGCAAAATTTCAGAGCCTATTGACGCTGCTATAACATGCCAAAAGATGAAGAAAGATGGTACTGCCTTTCTAAAACTGCCAAAAATTGAGGGGAAGGCCATTCAAGTTACTTGGGCTCCATAAGGTTCTGCTTCAGGAAACATAAGGGAGATTTTAAAGATACATTGCTGGCACATAACAAAATCCCAGTGGGATTTGGTGAGGCCCTGAAAAATTTCACACAGATTCAATTAAAAGGTTACTGCCTAAATAAATAAATAAATAAATTTAAAAATGTGTTTTTAAAAGAGATGTATTGTTGATGTATTTTATTGTGTTATTATTCCAATCTGTCATGTATTCCATAAAAAGTTTGGGAGGAAATGGTGAATTACATTTAACTTTAGATTTATCCACATGGGAGATTATTATATAGGTTTAATAATCTGTGGCAGGCATGGAACAGGATCAAGAAAGGTTTTCCCTTTTAGATGACATAGTCCCCATCCCGTGCTGCCCCCGTGATGCCTCCTTTTTTTATTCATGGGGAAAAGTCGTTAATAGACCACCTGTTCCATTTCTGTCATGAAATCACGGGTGGTCTGAACGATGCCCCATTTTTGTCCTGTTATGCTGGTGCGATGCCAGCCGCGGGGGGAGGTCCATGCTAAACATTTCCAGGTTCATTCGGGACAGCGAGGTAAGTGACACCCTTTTTTAAATGTTCCCCAGGTTACTTCTAATATATAAAGTGTGTTTGGGTGCTTGCTTTGTGTTTTTGACGTTTCATTTTGTTTTAATTTTTAAATTTCCTGCATGATCATTCTCTCGTGAGAACAGGTGGGATTTGCTTTCTGGGTCGTACATGCAGCTTTACGATGGCTGCATTTACTCCCGGGCTGCCAAGGGGAGGGGGAGCATTTTCTGTCTCGCTACCAGGTAGGTGTCTGGAAATTTTTATTTTATTCTGTAACAGGGACAGGAGTGGGACAGGAAAGGGGAACGAGACAGAAACAGGGTTTTAGGACCTGTCTGATAATGTCCATGGGCTAAATACCCCAAACTTGCCTCTGTCTGTGAGCCCTGTAGTCCAAATGATGCAGGGCATTTGCTTCGTTCCGTCCCCGGGTAGTCCTTATGATATCCAGGGCAGAAACAAGCCGGAGTAGGGCCCTTTACATGGTTTAAAATAACACCAGCTTTAAACCATTTCCCTCAAGATGGAATGGATCAGGCTCTGTGTATCTGTGGGGGCCTGTCCCAACAGGACAGCCCTCATTGCTGCCACCGATCACCGTTACTCTTCCGGGTCCCGGCAGCAGGCCCAAAGCATGTGACCAAGGATGGACATATGCAGGAGGTTTGTCACATGGTGTGGCTAGCTTCCTCTGGACCCAGCAGAGTGGTGTCAGCTGCAGTAATGGGCTGGCAATCTGTTTGGACTCTGGTCTGTTTTCTCTAGGTAATGGGGGCAGAATGGGCCACCTCTGCAGCCATGATGGAGCTGGTGTATCCTGGCAGGTATAGAAAAGCCCTTAGTCATGAACCAGTGTGGTGTAATGGTTTGAGCACTGGACTACAACTCTGGAGACCAGGGTTCAAATTCCAACTCAGCCATGAAAACCCACTGGGTGACCTTGGGCAAGTCATACTCTCTCAGCCTTAGAGGAAGACAAGGGCAACTCTCCCCCCAAACAAATTCTGCCACGAAATCTCCATGATAGGTTTGCCTTAGGGTCACCATAAGTCAGAAGTGACAGCACACAACAACAACAACAAACTTTGTCATTCTTCTATATTTTGTATTGGCCTTATATTTAAATTAATTCATTAGCTCTTTGATAGATAATTTTTAAGTTTTGTTACAAAATTTTAGATATATTTTGGGGCTCACTGCATGCTGAAGTAAAGTGGCAGGGCAGCAGGAAGGTTCTGTCTTCCGTTCTTCCTTACCACATGACGCTGTCATTCTTCCGGTGTTCTTTTGTTTCAGTCCCATGGGAGACCAAGGTGAAACTGTGTCTTTTTGCTAACAGGTTTTTCTGGTTAGCAAAAAGGTGCGATTTTATCTTGTTTTCCCTTGGGACCTGAACGGAAGAATGACATCATTGTGCAGTAAGGCAGCACGGAAGGTGGAACCTTCCTGCTGCCCTGCTGCTCCATTTGGAGTGTGGTAAGCCTCTTTGTGTTATGCAAAAGGCCAAAATATAACAGGATATTCTCTACAAGGAAGCCAAAAAATGTTAGGTCCTTTTAGGACTATGGAGGGCTTGAAAGATGATGGAGAGGATGTAATTTTAAAATTAAGAATTGCATTTACAGTAGGGATGGGGAACCTATTTGTTATTCTTGTGCTGGGTTTTTAAAAACGGTTTATGGTTTTAACTGGTTTTATGTTTTTTGATAGTTTAATCACTTTTTAACATTTGCATTTTGTGAATGATTAACTATTACTTTATTCATTGTAAGCTGCCTTGTGTCCCAAACTGGGGGAAAAATGGATTATAAATAACAAACAAACAAACACAACTTGTGGCCTTCCAAACTTTCTTAGACAGAACCTTCCAATATTCCTTGTCATTGGCAATGTTGGATGGGAATTACAGACCATCCACACATGAGGGCCGCATGGTCCCCATTCCTGATACATAGGCCAAGATCTTCCTGCATTATAACACTAGAAGTTGGAACCATTCTCAAGCTTATGGTGTTCAGCTGTAAGATATGAAGAGGTTTCTAAATGTCTTCACTTGAATATAGGTAGAAGCCTCTGAACAGCTGGGAATTTTCACCAATCAGAATTCCTGTTTTGCAAACAAATACTGAGACAATGAGACAAATATCCAATGGTCCACTAAAATGTAAGTCTTCAGCTGACCCCTTGATGCTTTTGTTATACTCTGTGATAGACACAATGGCTAGAATCCTGTTGGTGTCTTATGCAAGCATTAAGTTCCCCTATGGAAGTGATTAGACATTTCGGTCCAGTGCAGAACAGACTTATTCAGAGATGGAGTGATACATATGGTCCTATTGGGCACAAATGTGCATTGCACATGAAGGTGCACACTGTGGATGGATGTCCATTGCAGGGCATGCATTGTGCACGGAAGAGAACTGTGTATTGTACATGCAGATGCTTACTTGAATTGGGTTGATTGATTGACTGCTGCCTCAGTCTGTGAGTGTAAAATTGTACTCCATTCCCTTGTTGTAGGATCTTGGCCTATGCCTTTCAACTGTACAGACTGGCAAAAGAAGAACTTCTAAAGTGGATGGAAGTGAACAGAGATAACTTGGCCAAATCCACACTGTCCAAATAATTCGGTTTCAAACTGGATTATCTGCCATGGCTCTTTCCTTTGGAATTATGGGATTTGTAGTTTTACAAGGTCTTTAGCCTTCTTTGCCAAAGAGTGCTGGTGCCTCACCAAACTACAAATCTGAGGATTCCATAGGAAGAAGCCATGGCAAATAATCTAGTTTCAAACTTGGTTATTTGGGTAGTGTGGGTTTGACCCTTGAAACACGTGCTGAAATTAAGGAAATGGCCATAGCTGAACAGCAGAATCCACATTTTGCATGCAGAAAATCCCACATTCAGTACCCAGCAACACCAGGCTGGAACAAAGAAATTCCCATATGAAACCCTTGGAAGTCAATCAGCGTAGACAACAGTGGGCTAAAGGGATGAATGGTGTGACTTAGTATAAGGCAGTTTCCTATATTCCAGCAACAGAGCATACTGAAGCCTTTTTCACACACGTTTGCTTCTACACCTAATTTCTTTACATTTGATTAGTATACCCTTGAGAGCTCCGGTGATGAAATGACTCTTGTTTTTCTTCTTTGTTGGTTAAGTTAAAAAAAAGAATTATTCCTGGGCAAATTATTTTCACATGCTGATTCATCTCCAGATTTTCAGAACTTTCATTGGATTTTTTTTTAAGATGTGCTCTTCTACTCTTTTGAAGAGGAGGTTATCAGTTTGCTTTCAGAAAAGCCTTGTGTTTACTTTGGTGGTCAGGCTGAGGTGCTCACACATTCCATGCAGTTTTATGCCGAACCAATGGTGTACCAGTTTCTTAGGGCCTGTCTAAATGGTGAAAATAATCCTCACAGAATTCACTTAGAATGCGACCTGTCCTAATGGGATCCCACATAATTCCACCATATTTGGAAGGAGGAGGGCCAAATCCACTGTAAACTCCTTGGGGAAAGCCGCTGGGGCTTTCCCTGAAGTTTTTGAAAAACACAGTAGAGAATGTGCATTGTCGATCATTAGGACAGGTGATCGTATTTATTCACATAGTCTCAGAAAAGTGGAAGTAGAAAGCTGATTGGTTGGTAGCAGGGGGCAGGGCTTGCTAGGAAGACTGGAACCCCAGAACTGCCATCTCGGATTTTCGTCTTAGCAATTGTTCTGCTGAAGTGACAAAACAGCCCTTTTCTTTTCTTTTTTCTGGTTATTTAGGTGGAATAGCGCACTATTACACATCTGCGCCTTAGCTATGCCTTTTAAAAAATAAATAAACAAATACCGTTCAGCGGCGGGAACTGGCAAAAATAAAAATGCAAATTGCAGCCACCATTTTGAATCGCAGCCATGCTCATTGTGACAGCAAAAGTGGATAGCCTTGCATGCCTGTGATTTTGCCAAACAACTGTTAAGACAGGTTGATCCTCCTTTGAATATGCATGAGTTCGCATCAATCCACAGTTTCCCCCCTTTTATAGACAGGCCCTTAATGAACAATCTCAAGATACTATAATAGAATTTGTATGTGATCATCAATCCTTTGCTTGTTTTCGCAAGGAGTTTTCGCAAGGAGATTATGTATCCATTTTAAGAAGTACTGTCTAGTTCAGTGATGGGCAAACTTTTGAGCTTGCTGTGTCAAATTTTTCCAAAAAACTGAGCATAACTTGGGTGGTGTGTCACTTTGAGGAAAAAAAACATTATCTCTGCTGGCGGAAGTGAGGGCAAAGATCCCAGCCTAACTGGAAGACCCAGAACTAGATGCTCTGTGCCGGACGTCTGTTGTTTTGGCCTACAGACCTCCGGCACAGTGTCTAATAGGGGAGGATGAAACATTTGCGACTACAGTTGTACCTCCACACTCGCGGGTTTCACATTCGCGGTTCTGCATATTCGCGGATTCCTGCTTTGGGGAGAGTGGGAAGGGGAGGAAAGTGGGACTGGGGCTTCGAAGCCCCGATCGCCACTTTAGAGAGTGTGAGAGGGGGGAGGAAAGTGGCGACAGGGGCTTCGAAGCCCCGATCGCCACTTTAGGGAGGGTGGGGGGGAAGTAAAGTGGCAACTGGGGCTTTGGAAGCCCTGATTGCCATTTTAGGGAGGGTGGTGAGGTTGCAGGTGGGGGTGGGGAGGAGGCCTATGGCCGCGTGTCATCAGAAATGGGTACATGTGTCAGTTCTGACATGTGTGTCATAGTTTCGCCATCACTGGTCTAGTTCAACATGATTCCCTCATTTAATATTCCGGGTTTATTGTGGTTTTCATATGATGGTCTACGGCCATCTACTGCTGCTACTGCTATAGCTGTTACACTTGAGCCCAGTTCAAATAAGCCTCCTCACTCATTTAGTGGATAAGTGAGGGGAGGAACGAATCCATGCCAACATACCACATCAATCACATTACTTCTCACTGGCTATGAGCAGAGTCAGTCCACAACTTCCAATGCCATCAAATGTCCTTCTCAGGTATATTGCTTACATCAGAGGTACACAATGTACAGAAGCTGGGGTTGAGGCTGCGTTGGTCTGCCAGATACCACATGTGGCCGCTGAAATCAACTGGGAACAACCACTGGCTTATCTATCGATGCCGAAAATTCAGCAGCAAATGTGGTAGTTCTCCATGGCATAACCTCCTTGCTATGGGAGGATGCCAGAATTCCCTCTTACACATGCACATACACAGCATAGATCCCTGCCAGGGCAGACCCACTTCTGAAAGGGAAGAAGATGGGGTTTCTGTAATGGCAGAGCTGCTGATTTTCACCAGCATGATTCAAGAGCTGGGATGGCAAATGGGAGCAGCGTTGAGGTCACAAAATGATTGAGGGGGTGAGTATATGTATCCTAGTGGCCCCCATGTATCCCCCATGGCTCAGCTGATACAATCAGTGAATGCATTTGAAGGAGGAATGGGACTACCCCAGCCTACCATGTTCCTCATATTGGCTCACCTTTGGGCCTTGCCTCCAATCCTCCATCTTCAGCTGAATGTATGAAAGGTGCATGCTTGCTTGCTTGTATTGTGCGTCCAGTAGTGTGGGCATGAGGATTCTCATTTTCACTCATTCAGTTGAAGAGGTGAATATCAGAATTATAGCTAGCATGGCATGACAAGATCAGGAGCACTGTTAGCTGGTGCAGTCTCCTGCCACCCACCTCCCCACCCCATTAAAACAGTGAGTTGCATACATATCATCACTTGATGTCCCGGACATCAAGAGATGAATCCAGCCCTGAAGGAGCAAAGCAAACTACAGACAGACATAGATACTTCTGAATGAGCTAAATTTCAAGTTAACACTGATCTGAAGAAACAAATCCATGATGTTCATTTTAAAGACAGCATCTTTAGATCTTTAGATCTCCAATTACATTCTCGCCTTTAATTTTATCCTTGGGCCTTATGTGTGAAGGCACCCGATACAGCTTTCTTACTGAGCCTATGAAGGTATGGATATGGTCAAGACTGGATGGGATCCCCTCCAACTTGTATGCAAATCCCAAAGTCCTAGGTTTTCTACAAACCAATATTATTTTGGAGATCCACAGTATTCCCCCCTTCCCAATCCCAAAGTATTTCCTGAGAACTCCTGGCATTACCAAGGTCTTTTCATTCCTACTTCCCAGGCCAGTTTAAATTAATCCGGTATTTTCCAAAATGAAATGTACAGTATCTCTATTTGGTTATATCTCTATTTGTATTATCCTGGACATAGCTAAGGTGGCTGCCATCAGTAAACACAGCTATTGTTTCCAGGACACAGATTCACAGAGATCAAATGAGGGGAGTGAGGAAAACTTGGGATATTTCAAGAAAGAGTTTGGATGCATACCTAGGAATATGCTGGTAAAATCAAAATCAAAACGAAGAGAATGAGAAACTTTTGGTACTTCCCTCTTCTGGAGGAGCCCATTGTTGCCCTAAAAGTAACACATTATAGGCAATGTAGTATAGAATCATATAGAATCATAGAATTGCAGAGTTGGAAGAGACCACGAGGGCCATCCAGTCCAACCCCCTGCCATGCAGGAAATCACGATCAAAGCATCCCCGACAGAATAGAATGTGTGTTGTAGTTTTCTGAAAAATTGATAGAAAGTAATACATTAATTCCATGATCTCCCAAGGGCTAGGGCTCCTCATTGTCCACCACTGCTTCATGAGACTGAGTATCAGTAAAGCAGGGGGATCTTGTAGCAACTTTGAGACTGAGGAGATTTTTGCATGGGCTATATATCCCATGTCTGGAACAGAACAGGGTCGGGAAAGGTTTTCCCTTTCGGACGATGTCCACCCTCTTCCGTTCCTACATTATGCCTGTTCTGTTTTCTCCCCGTGATATAGTAATCATGGGGAGAAGTCGTTAATAGGCACCCAGTTCCGTTTGTTACAGAATCACGGGTGTGTGAATCAGATCCCGTCCCTGTTCTGTAATGACAGGGATGGGGGAGGAGCTCCGTGGCAGGCACTTCCTGCCACAATCTGGACAGCCAGGTAAGTGTCACCCTTCCCACCCCCCTTCCCAGGTTACTTGTATTTAAATTTTTTAAATTATGTTTATTCTTTCTTTTGACAGCTGGGGGTTTTTAAATTTGAATTTCCCTCCCATTTGTTCTCTTGCGAGAACGAGCAGGAGTTCCCCCGTCCGGTCGTAAAAATGACAGCTGCATTTACGACTGGCCGGACAAGGAGGGAGGAGGACCGTTCCTGTTCCGGAATGGAGATAAGTGGACGAACATTTACCTCTATTCCATTGCAGGAACGGGAGAGGAGGTGGCGGGACAGAATCGTGGCTTTTAGCTCCCGTGTGAAAATCTCCTATGAGTAAGAAGTTGTAGCAAAAGCTTTCATAGACTTTGTTTACTTTTTCAGATGTGTGGAGTGAACTGGTGCCTAGGAACAGAACTTATAAGCAGGCTGTTGAATAGCCATGGAATGCTCTGCATCCAGTGAGACTTTGTGTCTAGATTATGCCTTTGTCTCTGGCTGCTGCCACACTGCAGAAATTATGCAGTTTGATACCGCTTTAACTGCCATGGCTCAATGCAATAGAATTCTGGGATTTGCAGTTTTGTGAGATATTTGGCCTTTGTTGTCAGAGAGCTCTGGTGCCACAACAAACTACAAATCCCTGGATTCCATAGGATGGAGCTATGATAGTTAAAGCAGTGTCAAACTGCATTATTTCTGCAGTGTGGCCACAGCCTCTGTCCATCCATCTATCCTTCTCTCTGTCTACTCATCCAGCTGGCTTAGAAATGGATAGTAACTATTTTCCTCAATCTTTCCTCTGAGAATCATGTAATAAAATGATCATTGCTCCACAGAGCACAAGCATGTGCAATCTTTCTTTCCTATTAGCCAAGTGAAGTGGACAGAAGCATGTCACATTTGTGTGGGTTGTTTGTTTCTCTCATTATTCTTGATATGACATGTAGATGGGAAGAATCAAATGTGAATGATTCCTTTTTAGAAGCAGCAGGTAGCATCCGAATCTCTTGCTTCTTAGCTACCTGTTGATAGGAAGATGTACCAGAAATAAGTTCTTTCTTGAAGATACCAGTGGGATATTCGGCAGCCTGGCAGGAAATCTTTTTCTTCTTTGTTCCTTGCTAGGAATTGATCAGTACTTGCACAGGGAGAAATATGGGGTTGTTTGGGGTGAAAGTACAGAGAAATCAGCCATGCTGGCTGGCTATACTAGAAGCTGTAGTACAACACATTTGGAGACAGTAGGTTGGAGATGGTTGGCTTACATAGTTATGTAGTAGAGGCAACTGGCCACATTTGTCTAGTCTATCCAATAGACTGGTGTTGGACTGGGACTTTAGAAGACCAGGGTTTGAATCCCTGCTTGGCCATGGAAACCTACTGGGTGGCAAGTCACACTTTCTCAGCCTCAGAGGAAGCCAATAGCAACCCCCTTCTGAACAGATGAAATACCTGTGATAGGGTCACCTTAGGGTCAGTAAAAGTCAAAAATTACTTCAAGACACAAAATGACAAACACCAAGAGTGTCAGGAAGGGAAAAAATGTTGGGAATGTGTATGTGTAAGTAAAAGCATGTGCTTTATAAGAATAATATAAAATATTATATATGCTGAAAAGGTTTCCCTTGACATCCTGCAAGTGATCAAGAGAATATTCATATGCGGTTCCTCAGACTTCTACACACAGAAAAAAACTTCCTAAGCAGACTGATTGCCATATGCAAAATAAGCAGAGGGATCTGTTTGTCTCCTAGCAAAACATATTTTATAGTTATTAAGTGTTAGCTCTGAAGACGCAAGGATGGGACGGAACAAGATAAGAGCATTGGGCATGTACATGTCAAGTTAATTCCCAACCCTATCCCAGGGGAAAGAGAAGAGATACAGCTGTTAGTACAATTAGCTGAAGCCAGGTAGGGAGGTAGGCAGGCCGTACCAATGTCACAGAGATCCCCTCCGTAGCTGGGAAGGCATAAGCATGTGAAATTGTGGATGCCATCGACGCAGGTAGCTCCATTCAGACAGGGGCTGGAGTGGCACTCATCAATGTCTGCAAGAAATCAAGGGTGCCATTAGGACGTGGGCTGGGCAGGGAGTTGGTCAAAAGGAGAACTAGTTGTTAGGGGAAGAATGGAAAAAAGAAAAAAACGTTGGAGGGACAGTGGAAGAGAACTGGATTTCAGTGTAGAACTGCTGCTACTGCCGAAGTAAGAAGGACGTGGGGATGGGAAGGTAGGATTGGGTTGCCAGCAAGGAGAGATCAATCATAGCAGCAAAGTTATCATCCACCTGGGTTGCTGAAAGGACAGAGGAGCTTGACCCTACTTTGTCTATGTCTTAGAGAGACAGAAACACTGCTTCTCTTTTTTGGGTGCAAATGAACAGAGGCATCTTGGGGCTTGTCTAGATGAAATGGTTTACTGTGAGTGGGTACGCATTTTCACTCAGTCACAGCCAAGTTGATTTATCTTCACATTTCCGCATATATTCACATTCATTCGTATTGAGCAGGCACATGTGCTCATAAACAGCACCTGAGCGAAAATGCACATTGATGTGAATTTGGACAACCACGTGCCTGAAAATGCGCATCTACACACATTTTCCAGGAAGTGCCAGGGGATCCGTTTACTGCATAGTTTATGGAATTTTTAGCCCTCCCTCCCTCCAAATACTGCAAATTGCATTTGGACACACTGTCGTCTGCGAATTCTATGAGGAATATTTTCATCATGCAGACAAACCCTTGGACACAGTTCAGAGCCTTATGATTGCTATTGGCTGATCAGGAAACAGGCACACTTATAAAGGAGAGCTCACTTGCCAGAATGTTATATTGGGGGGACGGCAGGGGTAACGGAGAATGCCTATTGAGGAACAGTCAGGACATGTCCCCGAATACAACCACAAAATTATTTAATTTTAATTCTGCTTAGAGGGCAAGTCGAAGGAATAGTCTGTATGTTTTCCCAAGTGTGCTGCAAGTTTTTAAAATGTGTTTTTTTTACGTTTTTGGCACATTGTTTGTAAAATAAACTAATGGCACAATCCTTTGTCTTCTTAATTTATCCAGTCAGGTCTGTGGGTTTCCCATTCTTCCTGATAGCTAATTATATAAGAGTTGAGAAGGCAGATGGTGCTTTTACTGCTGAAATAAAGGAAGTTTTAGCTCTCTTACTGTAGCTGCATTCTTGGGAACAAAAACAGTTTTTAATACTTTTATTAGCAAGCGATCTTGTGGGAGGAAATGATGGAATGAATGATAACAGATCGACAATGGGAATCTTTTTCTTTGCTTGGTTGATTGTTTGGGTCTGGGTCTGGGTTTCTTTATACCCCCCCCCCATAACCCATCTTAAACCAAACCACTCAGATGGTGTCTTTCTCTTATCCTTCCCTTTTCTTGTAGCAGAGAAATCAGCAATAGAAGGCCCAGGACCATACACACTTCCCCGAGAAGACCAAACTGTTTTCCTGATGCCAAGCCAGTGACAGCAGAGTTGTGTGAAAAGAGGGATAGCTGAGGCAATGGGAGAAGATGGGTCTCCACCATGGAGGATGTACAAGCGTGTCTCTTCCTTTGGCCTTTGAAAAAAAGCTACTTGCTGAAAGAGGACATGGTACATCTGGATCATGTCTGTGTTTTCTTCAGCATGATTTCCTGCATGGCAGGGGGTTGGACTGGATGGCCCTCGTGGTCTCTTCCAACTCTGCAATTCTATGATTCTATGATTCTATGCCTCATCACACTGTAGCTGGACCTAGGGCTAGGGCAGCCCTTTGACTTGCTTTACAGAGGACACAGCTCTATTTGGAAGGCTGACAGAGGGGACTCCTCTGTTGGAATGTATTCTCTAGGCATTTTCTAAGTCATCCAGCATGATTTGATGGTATTCTATGATGGTTAGATGTCATACATGGTTTTGCATATCAGTGGTAAGTCCCCCCCCCCGTAAATGGGGGGCAGCAACCTGTAGTCAGAAGCCCAGTTCTGGTTTGTTATTTTGCATCCAGGATTTGCTGGGAGTGGGAGCGAACTTGGAGGCCTTGCACTCTGTTCTAACAGAAAACATAAAATGGGGAACTCCCTAATAGTACAAAAGAAATGATTATTGAGGGGAGGCATTTGGGAGAAGAGCCAGTGTGATGTAGTGGTTTGACTGTAGGGCTAGGACTCCAGGAAACCAGGGTTCATAGAACCATAGAATCATAGAGTTAGAAGAGACCACGAGGGCCATCTAGTCCAACCCCCTGCCCTGCAGGAATACACAATCAAATCATTCCCGACAGAAGGCCATCCAGCCTCTTTTTAACCCCTCCCCCCACAAAGAAGGAGACTCCATCACACTCTCAGGCAGTGCATTCCACTGCCAAACAGCTCTTACCATCAAGAAGGTCTTCCTAATGTTTAAGTGGAATCTCTTTTCCTGTAGTTTGAGTCCATTGCTCTGTGTCCTAGTCTCTGGAGCAACAGAAAACAAGCTTGCTCCATTTTCAGTTCAAATCATTGCTCAGCAATGGAAACCCACTGGGTGACCTTGGGCAAGTCACACTCTCTCACCCTCAGAGGAAGGCAATGGCAATCCTCAACAGGAAACCCCTAAGGCTGCCAACACAAGCACACTTATATGAGAGTAAGCCCTACTGAGCACTTTGAAGTCTTACGTCTGAGTAAACATTCATGGGATTGTGCTATCAGTTACATGCAGCAAGTTCAAAAATGGAAAATGGGACACCCCCCCCCCGGTTGAGTAAACTGAGTGTTGAAGTAAAGGTAAGGTGTTTGCCAAGACAGAGCAATTGCTCTACAGTTATTGCTGTAGAGACTATGGAAAGAGACAACACTAAAACAAGACATAAAATAATAGAAATCGCAATAATATGAACAGATTTTTATAGAGATCCAGTTTGCTATAGTGGTTTCAGTGCTGGACTGGGACTCTGGAAGACTAGCCACTAAATCTCTGCTTAGCCATGGAAACCCACTGGCTACCTTTTACCTTGAGCAAGTAACACTCCCTCAGCCCAAGAAGAAGGCAATGGCAAATCCCCTCTGAACAAATCTTGCCAAGAGAACTCCATGATAAGTTTGCTTTAGAGTTGCCATAAGTCAGAAACAACTTGTAAGCACATAACAACAATACTAGGGTGCTCTTAGGGGGAAAAAAAAAAAGCAAAAGCAAAAGCAGGGGGCTCATGTGACTAGACTTTGCTACTCCTGCCTAAGACTAACCAAGGCCTCCCCCTTACACTTCCTTAATCCTGTTCATCAATATAGACACTGTACCAGATGGAGAGATGCCTTCAGGCATGAGGACTGTTCTTTTAGGCTCTCCACACTTCAGACAGGTGGGAAGGAATCAGGATCAGGAAGTATATACAATAGCTCAGTTGGAGCTGAGACTCTACAAAAACAAGCAACTGGCTCCCAAAGACTGCCCAAGGCTTTAAAAACTCTTTATCATTGACTATCCTTAGGGAGGTTTGCCCAGTTAATAACTTGGATTTATGGTCTCAGGGTTGTAGCAATGTATTCATACTGATAATTGTGTTGATTCCCAAAAGTCAAGGAAAACATTTCTCCCTCTCCAACTCTTTGTCTTGTTCTCTCTCTCTCTCTGAAGGACATTTTCAATACTGCTTGCATTGCTTTTAACCTTGTGAAGTCTTCTGTTGTTTTGTTTTAAAGCCTGTAAATTCATCAACTGTGCATGGTTTTAGATTATCTATTTTGTGTTTTGTATGTCTGTGGTCAGTGTTTTGAAGTTAAAAAAGTAGGAATGTCATTGTTTGAGATTTGAGGACCAAGGCTGGAATCCTGTTGGGGACTTACATCTTCATAAGTGGACTTGCGTCTGTGGGAACTATTATGCTTCCAAACATCAAAAGGTGTCTTGCATAACTCGCCCATCTGATAGTCTTCTGAGGATTGGGGTTGTTCTAGAGATGCTGAGTTCTAGGAGATCATGTTAAACCATAGGATCAGCTTACTGAGCCCTTCAAATATCCATGGGTCTTTGATAGCTTCTTTAGCATATTTCATGGTAGCTGACTGAACACGTCTTCTAGGCCTCTCATTCTCAAAATTGGTTTCACATGTATTGTTTGGCATAAGTGAACATGCTGTCTTTTTACTTCTGGAAGCTGAAATCCAACAACATCTGGAACCACTATTCTAGGTTTGGAAGCATTATTCCTGGATATTCTGTTTTCTTTCTGTGCTTCTAGGCATCCTGTCTTTGTGTTAACTGTATTAGTTACCACACAATAATTTTACAATCTGAGCAGCAAGAGAAGGTAGCCAGCTATGTGGTTCATTGAAGCTTTTACATATAATTCTAAGAAGCAAAGGAAATTAACACTACAAAACAATTAGGAAGGGATACATCTGTTTGGGCCTTACTGCACTCCAAAGAAAAGTTGCAGGGGAGGAGGAATGGTCTGTCTTCTGTGCTGCCTTATCACATGATGTCAACATTCTTTCATTCTGGTCCCATGAGGGACTGAGGTAAAACTGCATCTTTTTGCTAACTAGAAAACCTGTTAGCAAAAAGACAGTTTTACCTCAGTCCCCCATGGGACCAGAATGAAACGTCAGAAGGACAATGTCATGCGGTAAGGCAACACAGAAGATGGAATGTTCCTGCTGTGTTGCCGCTTTTCTTTGGAGTGTGGTAAGGCTTCCAGTTTCCAGTTTTCTAACATTCTTTTTTTTAACATAAAAAACTTCATGCCTATTCCATCCTAAATATGAAAAAATAAAATGTGAATATTTCCCCCCTCCCCCCAAATGGGCTGGAACAAAACTCTCTTCCATTTGCATCATTCAAATTCAGTAGGTACAGCTATTCACAGCATGATGGAGGGGATCATATCAGACCGGCCTATTATATATGTGTTTAAGGAAAAAACCCTCTCAGAAAAGGGTGACAACTCTGTCTCAGCCCCATAAACATGATTCATGCTTGAATCCATGGATTCAAACTCATACCTTTAAGTCTTAAACCACTCAAAGCTCTGGGCTTAAAATGGACTCAACTGTTGGTTTCTCCCACTTTTAATTTTCTTTCAGAAAATAATATCAAGTTCTTTCTTTCCCAAATACAAAAGATGTAAAGTCTGATAAATTCTTATTTTTAATATTCATATATATATATATATATATATATATTCTTATATATATGAAAATTTCACCTTTTTGCAGAAATAAGCATACATTTTAAGTATTTCATCAAAATCCTGTTCAAAGTCCTACCCACCAATGACATGTTGAACCCATCCTTAATTGAATAAGCAGCTAGGATGATGTTTTGGATCCCAGAGCAATCCTCATTTTGTCACTATATATAGGCTTGTCTATACGTGCAAGAAAATAGACTTATCCCGAATCCTGCACTGGCAGTCCAGACAATGTATGGCTACTTCCAGAGAGGATCTGCATTTTTTTTTTACTTTAACCTGATTTTGCTCCAAACAAAGCAAAACTGGGGAAAAACCCAGGGGTCTCTTGTAGGATTAATGTGCCCCCTAGCATTATGTAGTTGCCCACCCCTGCCTTGGAATTTGGACAAGTAAAAATGTAATCCCAGTTTGGTAGAGTAGATCACAGGTCTGTTTGTGCATGCTAGAACAGACATGACAATATGTTGTAGCAGACGGCTAGTCTGTTCTCCTGCTGCTGGGTCCATGCTCAGAACCTGAGACATTTTGGCCCCATGGCTAATGAGCAGAGTCGTTTTGCAACAACACTTACTTTGATAGGATGTATTATCCTCCAGCCAGAAAGTGAGCATGGTATAGGGGTTTGAGTGCTGGGCAAGGACTCTAGGAGACCAGGGTGGAACCTCTGCTCAGCCATGGAAACCCACTGAGGGACCTTGGGCAAGTCACACTCCCTCAGTCTTAGAGAAAGGCAATGGCAAATCTCCTCTGAATAAATCTTGCCAAGAAAACCCTAGAATAGGGTGTCATAAGACAGAGTCAAGTTGAAGGCAGGTGACAACAACAACAAATTAATCTTCATTCTAAGATGAGATCAGGACTTACCTATATTACAGTGATCACCCATATATCCAGGTGGGCACAAGCAAGTGATGATCCCGTCTTGTTCCTGGCAAGTTCCAGCTCCACATGGCTTCTCTTCACATGTCTTAGGTATAACTGCAACCACAAAATTTATATCAATTTAATAATTCTGCTGTGTCAATTGGACAGATTGCTGAATCCTAAATGAGGGCTGTCTCCAGGTTTGATAGGTCCTGTTTAGAATACCTACAGGGCCTCAAAATGGTCAAGAGGCATGCCTCTTCTCTGTAAGGAGAGAGTGTGTTTGCTCATTTCCATGACCCCAATTCACCCTCTTAATTCACCTTTGGAATGCATGAAAACTTGGGAAGAAGATTAAGGCTTCTCACTGCTGAATCCTACCTTAAGGCAAACTGACACTAGCATTCAGCAATGCTGGGTAGCTGTCCAAAACTCATAGATGGGAAAAGTGCATGCTGAGCAGATGTTCATTGCTGGAATCAACCCATGAAGGTATGAGGAGAACTTGAAATTGTTGGTACTTGTAGACAAGGCTTGTACCATGCAACTTCGCTCCCTGCCTGTTCTCCCTTTACCAAAAGGCAAAGACCTTGTTATTTAAATAAGGCTTCAGTTTTAACTGGTTGAGGTAGTGCAACAGGTGCACTAGTTCTTAATAATTTTTTAACTGTTCTAAATTAATATTTTTAAGTGGATTGTTGTTTAATGCTTTTTACATTTTTGTATTACAGATCGTTTTAGCTATTTTGTTTTAATGGACAATGTAAGCTGCTTTGGGTCCCATATGGTGGAAAAGTAGAATATAAAACAGACAAACAACCCTGTCTCACTTACAGAGTTTTGGGAGGGATCCAGAAGTAATCTTGTTCCACTAGTAACCCTCCAACATTTTCTCATTCCCTCTTCAGTCTTTCTTCACTGCTTCAGGGTGCAAAGGATTGTACTGGTAGACTTCCTAGAATTTGTCTAGTCTTCTATCAAACCTAAGTTGGTGGCTACCACTACATCTTGTGATAGCAAATTTCACATTTTGACTATGCAATTCTGATAAAATACTGTACTTCTCTTTAAGAACATTTGACTATCTTCTGATGTCAACACATTCTAAATCCCCCACCTTCCTTCTTCTGGCATCCAGAAAGATGAGACAGGCATAGGAAAACACTAGCAATACAAAATCATTTCTTCAACCCAGCACCCCCAAGATGTGCCAGACTACAACTCCCACCATCCTCAGCCATCAGGAACAACAGGGTGATGGAAGGTGTAGTCTGGTACATCTGGAAGGCACCCAGTTGGGGAAGGCTGACATTAAAATCCTATCATCAAGACCTAGATAGTATTAGCTAAATGTTAGAAAAGTATAAAAAGGCATCAAATAGCTTTCTGAAATGTTTAGATTTAAGTTAACAGGAGTGAGGTTCTTTCTCAGATGCTATGAATGAAAGGTGGCACACCAAGGTCAAAGAACGGGAGCATGACCTTTCAGGGGATTCAGAAAATCACAAGTGACTTGACTATTTGGAGGTACATAATATATTAACTATACCTTGTGTAGTTGGCCCTGCTTCATCTGTCACATCTGGCAAAACTTCAGGCAGGGCATCTGTGGCAGCAGGAGGCATTGGTGAAGTCTCTGGAACAGATGCACTTTCTCTTTCTGACCCTGGTATCACATGCGTATAGGACTCTGTTTCAACCTGCGTTAGATCCATGTCATGTTCAATTGACTCAGCATCTGGCAACAAGGCTTTCTCTGGAACACCTGAGATTGGTTGAGGAGGTGGCCCTGAACTATCCCCATGGATCTGGCTCCTTTCTTCAAATTCTCCAGAGGGCAAGCCACTGACAGAAGGCATCCCAGATGTTTCTGAATAGTTTTCAGGCAATGCAGATGTTTCACTACCTGTTTCATACATGGTTGACATTTCTAAGTGGCTTTCTGGCAAGGCTGATGCTTCACCACTTATTTCATGAATGGTTGAAGTTTCCACACTAGGTTCATGAAATGTAGATGTTTCACCACTAATATCATGATATTCTGGGGATTTTAGGGTAATTTCAGGATATGCAGAAGTCTCTCCACCAGCAGTGGAGGTTTCTCCACTTGATTCATAAAAATGAGAATGTGTGGCCTCTGTTCCTCCAGCCAGTTCCTGTGAAACTGCTGGGCTTGTCACAGCTTCTACTAGATCAGAAGTCACTAAGGTGATTTCTGGGAGTCCAGAGGCATCACCACTAGTACCAGCTACAGTTGAAGACTCTCCACTTACATCAGCGACACCAGCAATTTCTCCACTAAAATATGGAACACCTGATGATGTTCCACTGATGTCAAATGTCCCTGATGGTAACCCACTAGCTGTTGTCACACCATATATTTCTCCGGATGTTTCCTTCTCTCCTGAAGGGAAACCACTGATTTCTAAAATCCCAGATGTCCCTTCTTCTAGCTCTTGGGCAACAGATGGCTGTGTTACAACTTCCACCAAAGTTGTATCCACAAGTGAGACTGTGGGAAACCCAGATGGGAGCCCACTATAATCATAAATTCCAGATGGCAAACCACTGGTGAGACCCACACCAGAACTTTCTCCACTAATGTCTGTTAGTCCACTTGAAATTCCACTGACTTCATGAACTTCTGAAATCCATCCACTGTAATCTATTTGTCCAGAAGGCTGGCCACTCACATCCAAAATTCCAGACACTGTGCCTGATACATCTTCATCTCCTGAAGGCAATCCACTTACTTCTACAAACCCCTTCCCTTCTTCTTCTTTAGTTGAAGAAGTGGTTGTCACTTCAAACAAATTAGCATCTATGAAGGTAACCCCTGATGTTTCACCACTTCCATCAGTACCTGAACCCTGGCCACTTAAGTCCACAAAACCACTTATATCGGGTATCCCAAAAGGTGCTCCACTGAAGTCAATTCCTGAGGATAACCCACTGATATCTGGTAGACCAGATGGTTCTCCACTAATGTCAAGTCCTGATGGTAATCCACTGATATCAGGTATCCCAGAGAGCTCCCCACCGATATCAAATCCAGAGGAAAGCCCACTGATGTCAGGTATTCCACTGACCTCAACTCCTGAGGGCAACCCACTTATGTCCCACTCAGCAGAGGGAAAACCTGATAAGTCTCCATCTCCACTGACTCCAATTGTCCCTTTGCCTTCCATTTCTCTTTCTGTTGCTGTGGTTACAACTTCCACCAAAGTGGCATTCACAAGAGAAACAGTAGGGAATCCAGATGTAAGACCACTGTAATCATACTCCCCAGATGGTAAGCCACTGAAAAGGTCAATGCTGGAACCCTCTCCACTAAATCCAGAAGGCATTCCACTAATTTCTGGAATCCCTTTGCCTTCTTGAAGTCCGGGTATTTGCACTTGGATTTCTGAGCCAATCCCTGATAATTCTTCATCACCAGAAGGTAAGATGCTAACTTCAATAATGCCAGAAGATAGGCCACTTGTATCTCCTGATGGTAGTCCACTCTCTCCAGAAGAGAGTCCACTTAAATCTGGGATTCTAGAAGGAAATCCACTTTCTCCAAATCCTGATGGTTCTCCACTAGGTTCAGTAATTCCACTTATATCTGGCACTCCAGATGTCCATCCAGAAACAGATGTTTCTGTTATTGGAGCTTCTGCACTTGTTTCTTCAGGTATTACATGAATAGTAGGAACAGCTGATGGAATCACTTAACAAAGAAGGGGGGAGAGAAAGGGAGAGAAAACATTTATTAAAAATTAAAAGATGCTGTGAAACTTTCTCACAATACAAAGGGAAACTTCATTCTTAAAAGTCATGCTAGCAGGAAGACTGCTCCTGGAACAGGGTGTATTTCATTAAGGAGATACTTCCTCTTGCAGAGTTTCTGAGCTATCTACATTGTCACGGCACAGCAATAGCACTCACTCTCACTGATCCCAGTGCTGTTCCTGATAGTCCAAGGGTGGAAATTGCACAGCCCTCCAGGTATTGCTGGAATGCAACTCCTAGAAGCCTCGGCCAACAAATCCAGTGGTAAGGAATGCTGGGAGATATAGTTCAACATCTGGAAGTCCACATGATTCCCACCTTTATGCTACTCCATGCAGTAAAATGAAATGTGGTAAGAGTTTTGGTGCAAATATAATCTTAGGATGGATTCATATGTGCCTTCAAATTGACTCCAACTTATTCTGACCCCATCCTAGGGTTTTCTTGGCCAGATTTCTTCGGAAGAGGATTGCCTTCCTCTGAGGCTGAGAGAATGGGACTTGCCCAAGGTCACCCAGTGGGTTTCCATGTCTAGGTGGGGATTAAAACTCTGGTCTCCCCGACTCTTAGTCCAGCATTCAGACCACTGCAATATGCTGACTCCCATATTACATTATTGGAGCCCCTTATTAGAAAGTAATACAGGTTGAGTCTGCCTTATCTGAAATACTTAGTACCAGAGGTATTTTGGAGTTTGGAATATTTTGGATTTTGGAATAGTTGCATATACATAATGAGATATCTTGGAGATGGGACCCAAGTCTAAACACAAAATTTGTTTATGTTTCATATACACCTTACACACATAGCCTGAAGGTAATTTTATACAAAATATTTTAAATAATTTTGTGCATGAAACAAAGTTTGTGTACATTGGAACCATCAGAAAGCAAAGATGTCACTGTCTCAGTCACTCATGAGGACAATTTTGGATCTTGGAATATTTCAGATTTCAGAATTCCAGAGAAGAGAGACTCAACCTGTAGAGGCAAATAAATTCTAGAACTAGCTTCTACCTTCATAACATTCAAATAGGTTGATCATGTCATTATAGAGGTTCTTGCAGTTGTGAGAGTAAAATCACACCACTCCTTGGTATGTCTGCTCCTAGGCCTGCCTGGAATCCACAGGCCCAAAATATTGGGGTGGCTATCATGTAGATCAGGCCTATGCAGGCCTACTGGACCTATACCTAGAGGTAATTTGAATACAAAGCAGCTACACTTATGATAGATACTGATATAAGCTCCATCTGAATAGACCTACAGTGTTAACTTACCAGTTAGCAATGACATGTTAGTTGGAAATACTTCTGTTCCCCACTCAGTCTGATTTTCAGAATCAGTGGCAAACTCTATTTCCACAGTTGTTTCTTCCCCAGAAGGGACTTCCTCCACTCCAGGGACTAGTTGGGCTGCAATGAGATCCTCCTCTATTTCCTCATATAGGGATGGCAGAGCTGAAAAATAAGGATTACCGTTAGGCATGTCCAAGATAGGAATGTTTGAAGATATCATGTTGTCCATATTTCCACACAAATCAATCTGATCTGTGCCTTCTAGACCACCAGTTCCCAAACTTGGCTCCCTAATTTGGATTTGAGCTTTAACAAGCCTCAGCCAGAATGAGGAATGATTAGGAATTCTGGGTGCATGCTACTTTACACATGTATTTATTTGAATTATATCCATCTCCTTCTTAAAATTGGTGCTCAAGATAGCTCACAAGACGAACTAAACAGGGGACAGATAAAGGCACTAGAAGTTCTAATGTCAAACCACAATTAAACAAATTAGAATTAAAACACTATTAGTTTAAAAAAAAACACTTAAAACACACACTGGTAAAATAATATAATCAGCAGCCAGAAAATTGTTCAGAGCCTGCAATGATGATGATGTCAAGAATCATGTATCAGCAGCTAAGCAGCTGATATGGGATTCCTGTCATCATTATCACCATTGATAATGATGATGATGATGATGATGATGGGGAGGGTTGGGCCAGGAGAGGTTATTTAGTTAGGTATATGTAACTATACTAAACTCCTGCCCTGACCCTCCCCAAACCTGATGCACCTATGCTCCGATTGCCCACAAAACGGACCTCCTTCTCCCCAAACAGTTGACACCTGGTAAAATAGGTTTGGGAGTAAATTATGATCTTGGAAATAGTGTCAATATCATGACTAATGATCATGAATATGAAACAGCTACCTACATTTACTCATCCTCTCGCAAGTTCTAGGAGGCAGGCCTTTATTGGCTACAGACAGCCTCCAAATCTTAATCAACTACTCACTTACAATAGGATACACAAGACAGATGGTAATACAGGGACCAGACCCTGCCACAAACTCAGATGTCAACTGTATCCCACAACTACTCTGGGAGCAATATTACAAGGGCCAATAACATCACTCACAAGATCAGAGGTACATGTATTTGCTCTTCCTCCAATGTCATATATGCCAGCCTATACCAGCAATGTCCCTCTATACTCTACATTGGACAAACAGGACAGTTCCTACATAAGAGGATTAATGGACACAAATCTGACATTACAAATGGCAATACCCCAAAACCAATTGCAGAACATTTCAACCTTCTTGGACATACACTATGGGATTGACAGGTCTCTGTCCTTGAACAAGGAAATTATAAAGGAAGACTAGAAATAGAAACAACAGAATTGAATTGTATTCACAAATTCCAATCCATTAGCAGAGGTATGAACAAATTCCTGTGCTTTCTGCAACCGCACTTGTTTATCTCGGATTGGCCTTTTTAGTCATCAGCGCGCTTGCAGAAAGCGCGGGATGAGTCCTTCCTGAATCTTCGCTTGTGAAGAAAAGCTAGAGAGAGACAAATTCCAATCCATTAGCAGAGGTATGAACAAAGACAATGGCTTCATGGCACACTACATATTATTATATACATTTTAATAAAAGAGTCCTCATGTCTACATATATTTTTTTAAAAAAAGAGTCTTCTCAGAGAGAGTTTTGAACCCAGGGAAACTGACTTTTGATAAGGAGATTTATTGCTTTCACAGATCAGCACTAATGGACCACTGTAAAGTTCTGAAAGACATATCACCTTGTCCAGCCCTTTGAAAATTTAGGGAAAGGACATGATTTTTGTCTTTCTAGATCCTGTTACATTCTATCTCAGTCCCACAACTGTATAAATATGCTTTATACCTGAGGCCTTAATACCACTTGGTACTGCATATGACTATAGAGCCAATATGGTGTAGTGGTTTGAGCTTTGGACTATGACCCTGGACACCAGGGTTGAATCCCTGCTCAGCCATGGAAACTCACTGGGTAGGAAGATGACCTGTCCCCTCGATCCCTGTCCATCATGGCTGGCCACCCAAGGGGGTGACGCATTGAGAGTATTCCTTAGGGATATTATCAATGCGTCCTTCAGGGAGGGGTCTGTTCCATCCTGTCTGAAGGAAGTGGCGGTTAAACCGCTCCTGAAAAAGCCTTCCCTGGACCCCTTGGACAGGAACAACTATAGGCCAGTCTCCTTGCTGTCTTTTCTAAGCAAGGTGATTGAGAGGGCGGTCGCTTCCCAACTCCAAGCTGTCTTGGATGAAACCAGTTATCTAGATCCATTTCAAACTGGCTTTAGGATGGGATATGGAGTTGAGACTGCCATGGTTGCTCTGGCTGACGACCTCCGCTTGGGGATCGACAGGGGTAGTGTGACCCTGTCGGTGCTCTTGGACCTCTCAGTGGCCTTTGATACAATAGATCGTTCCATCCTCTTGGATTGCCTGAGGGGGTTAGGAATTGGAGGCACTGCCTTACAGTGGTTTTGCTCCTTGCTCTCGGGCAGATCCCGGAGGGTGAGGCTCGGGGACAGTTGCTCTACCACAATAGAGCTTAACTGTGGCATCCCTCAAGGTGCCATTCTGTCCCCAATGCTATTTAACATCTATATGAAGCTGCTGGGAGAGATCATTCGGAGGCATGGAGTGCGGTGTCATCACTATGCTGAGGACACCCAGATATATTTGTCCATGTCTCAGTCGTCAGCTTCGACTTCAGATGGCGTCTCTCCTCTCAATGATTGTCTTAAAGCAGTAATGGACCGGATGAGGAAAAACAAATTGAGACTGAATCCAGACAAAACGGAGGTACTAACAGTTATGGGCCCGAAACCAGGTCTGGGAATACAACTTCCAATCCTGGATGGAACTACACTCTCCTCCAAGGACTGTGTTCGCAATCTGGGGGTGCTCCTGGACCCGTCGCTCCTGATGTCTAATCAGGTAAATGCGATGGTCAGGAGTGCCTGTTATCAACTTCGGCTGATACGCCAGCTGCGCCCTTTCCTGGAAATCAGGGACCTCGAAACTGTGGTACATGCGCTAGTAACCTCCCGTCTCGATTTCTTTAATCTGCTCTACATGGGGCTACCCTTGTGCTTGACTCGGAAACTTCAACTAGTTCAGAACATGGCAGCCAGGTTGATTTCTGGTGTTTCCAGAAGAGAGCATATAACAGCTGTGCTAAAAGCTCTCCACTGGCTGCATATTAGTTTCCGGGCACAGTACAAGGTGTTGGTTATGACCTTTAAAGCCCTAAATGGCTTGGGTCCAACTTACCTCTGGGACCGCCTCCTCCCGTACAACCCTCCCCATACGACCTTCAGTCCTCTGGGAGGAATCTGTTACAACCTATGAAAAGAAGGCTGTCGGTGACCTCCCAGAGGGCCTTCTCTGCTACCGCTCCCAGATTATGGAATGGCCTGCTGGACAAGATCCATCTTATTACTTATTACTAAAAAAGCTGTCAAGACGGATCTTTTCTGGCAGGCCTTTCCTGAATAACTATTCCAGCCCGAAGACTCGGCTGTCCTTTCCCTTTGAGCTGCCAATGGATTTTTTTTAAAATTATTGTATGTTTTTAATCTTTTCTAATTTAATATTTTTAAATTATTGTATGTTTTTAATCTTTTCTAATTTAACATTATTTTAAGGGGTGGGCGGGCTAGGGTATGGAGTTTTTATATTGTAAGCCACCCCGATTGCATTGCAGAGGGGCGGGATATAAATAATAATAATAATAATAATAATTATTATTATTATTATTACTGGGTGACCTTGGGCAAGTCATAACTCCCAGCTTCAGAGGAAGGCAAAGGCAAACCCCTTCTGAACAATCTTGCCAAGAAAACCCCATGATAGGTTTTCATAGAATCATAGAGTTGGAAGAGAACAAAAGGGCCATCCAGTCCAACCCCTTGCCAGACAGGAATACACAATCAAATCATTCCCAACAAATGGCCATCCAGCCTCTGTTTAAAAACCTCCAAAGAAGGAGACTCCACCACACTGTCCTTAGGGTTTCCATAAGTTGGAAACAACTTGAAGGCGCAAAACACTACCACTATATCTGAAGAAGTGGGTTTACATCCATGAAAACTCATGCTAAAATAAAACCCAGTCTTAAAGATGCTGCCACATTCCTCCTTCTTATCACCCATAACTGTTTCATATTCATGATTGCTACTAAGGGGCTTACCACACCCTGAAGAAAACCGGCAAGGTATAAGGAACGTTCCATATTCCGTGCTGCCTTACTACATGGCGTTGTCATTTTTTCATTCCGGATCCATGAGCGACCCAGGTAAAACTGTGTCTTTTTGCTAACCACAAAAACCCATTAGCAAAAAGACGTGATTTTACCTAGGTCCCCCATGGGACCAGAATGAAAGAAAGCCAGAAGAACAGCGATGTCATGCAGTAAGGCAGCAGGGAAGATGGAACATTCATCCTGCTTTGCCACTTTTCTTTGGAGTATGGTAAGCTCCTTAAGTAAACAACTCCAACACTACTGCCATAATCATAAGTCCCTCACACACCTACTTTTCAGGGTGTCAGCTGTGTGGGGAGAAGGAGGTCCCTTCTGCCAGCAATCTAATTAAACTAACAATAGAGTTAGATATAATTAAATTAATACTAGAAAGCAGTTAAAAACAAGATAATTAAAAAGAAAACATCAAAAAGAGTACAGCACATTCTGAAAGACCCCTTTACCCATGAGCAATCATTCAGCAAAGGCTTGCCAAAATGGAATTGTCTTAGTGTGGGTCTGAGAGAATGACCTTCTCTGAAGTTCTCAGATCCTGGGCCAATTCCTAGAGGAGAAAATGGTTCCTGCAAACAGCTTGGACCAAGAACATTGTGTCAAATTTTGGGGCATTTACCACATTGTCCTGACAAATTATAGATGCTCCCCATTTTTGCTTCTAGTAAGACTTCCTTTTGGACTTGGAAAATTTGGCACTGCAACTTAGACAACACCTTAAACACACACTGGCAGCTTTTGAGATATTTAGCATGATGTTCCAGTGAGTTTTGTCACCCTGACATAGAGGCATTCTCATTTATCATTACATATATCATGGATGGATGATATATTATTACATTACATATGGTATAATAAGGAGAAACAGAGACATTACCTCTAAAACAAAAAGCATGGTGCCTTGATTGTGGGTTGGGGAACCCCGTCTGAT
The DNA here is from genome assembly GCA_030847615.1 of Gambelia wislizenii. Lineage (NCBI taxonomy): Eukaryota > Metazoa > Chordata > Lepidosauria > Squamata > Crotaphytidae > Gambelia > Gambelia wislizenii. The sequence goes on from JAUMIR010000009.1 coordinate 8,640,140, forward strand.
TGGGGTACAAGTAGATGGTCCTCACACCAGGTTTGTCCCCACCACATGCAGGGCGTGGGTTGACAATGGGATATCGGAGGCTGCCATCAGCCAGCCAGCCAGCGCGGCAGTTGTCCAGGCCCAGTTTCCAGGCAGCATAAAGTTGTCCAGCAGACGCCAGAGTGGCATTCTGGCTCTCACAGTATTCTTGGGCTTCCAGGAAGGTGAACAGATCTGGCTGGGTTGCAAAGAAGACCTCACCTAGAGGTAAAAGAGTCTGCATGAGTTCTAGGCTCAGACTCCACTAATTCCCCACAAATAAGTCTGACACACTTGCATGTACATCAATCATTCATGATATATTTAGATGAAGGGTTCCACGGCCCTCAACAGATATCACAGAAGAAAACTTACCATTCAGTCTATCAATATAGCAGTATACGTCAAACATCTCAGATGCTGGGCGCATACCATATGTCCGCACCCCTGGGATATCCTCCTTGTCTCCTTCGCATTTGCTTCGTGGAACCACAATGGGGTACCTGGCCAAGAAGAATAAGGGAGAGTCATTCTTCCTGAGCATCTTGTATCTCTCTCACTAGTCTTTTGTTGAAAAAAATTACATTGTAAAGCATCACATGCCTTGGTCGTAATGGTGGTAGCGGTAATAATAAAGAACAGTAGGACCTCCATATCCACTGATTCATTATCCACGGGACACAAAACAGCACACCTATCATAGAGTCTTCCTGGAAAATGTGTCCTCTCTAGCCATTTTCTAGGTCCTCAAGGCAACTCTATGGTATTTTAAATCAGAAGTCCCATTATTTTCAATGGTGTTTGCTATTATCCATGGTTTTCGGTATCAACGGGCCCCCCAGAACCAATCCCTAGTGATAAAGGGATCCTACTGTAATAATAATAATAATAATAATAATAATAACCACTACCATCACCACCACCACCACTCAGTTGAAGACATGAGTTTTAGCTCCATGAATTGCTGAAATGTGCAAATATACAATAAGTCTAAAGGAAAAACTTAGTTTTTTTCTCAGATGATGGCTGCCTTACATCTTAGGTGATTATCACATGCTGAAGTAAAGCAGCAAGGCAGCTGGAAGGTTCTGTCTTCCATGCTGTCTTACTGCATGATGTTGTCATTTTTCCATTTCAGTCCCGTGGGAGACTGAGGTAAAACTGCATCTTTTTGCTAACCGGAAAAACCCATTAGCAAAAAGACATGGTTTTACCTCAGTCTCCTGTGGGACTACAATGGCAGAACAGCTGAACCACTCTGCCATTGTGTGATAAGGCAAGGTAGGATGTTCTACTTTTGCACTTTGCTTCCACTTCCCTTTGCTTGTGGAATAAACCCCCTAGAAGATGCATTCTGGGTTCTCATGCAGATAGGGAGGAATTTCTTTAAGGTATTTATAAGTTTCTGTATCAAAAAAAATTAACCTTTTTTTAAAAAAAATCACAGTTCACAGAATTTCCCACAAGACCCTGAAGTAACATCCCAGTGGGAACTTTTTAAGGCCAGAGGAACTGTAGCTCAGTGTTAGACCAATGTTTTCTTTGCAGAAAGTCCCTGTCATCTCCAGTTAGGATTGGAAAAGCCTTCTTCTAAAACTCTAAAGCAGCAATTTCCCAGATGTTGACAGATATTTCAGCTGGGAGACTTCAACTCCCAGAAGCTCTAACCAGGAATACCTATGCTGAAGGATTCTGGAGACCTATAGTACAACATTTGGGAACCAGGGCTAGCGTCCACATCTTTACTAACCCTGTGGATAAATAGATCTACTACAGTTGTCCCTCAACATTTGCAGGTTAAGCCTTCGCGGATTTTATTATTCACGGATCGCTAAATATATTCGCTTTAGATATTTTCAGGATCCTCCAGCATGATTCTATGATATGCTTCTGGCTCAAGTTGATCATTGAGTTGTGCTTGAAGACTTGGAGATTCCTAGAGAGAACAGTTCACTAGGCATTTGTAAGTTTTCTAGTATGACTCTGCAGTTTTATGCCGGAGGACCTGCAAATGTCTAGAGAAATGTTCACTCTGGTCCAAAAACCTGGACCTATATTTGTGTTTTTTCCACTTTAGCGGGAGTCCTCCACCCTAACCCCCATGAAAGTTGAGGGCTGACTGTATATGTATCAATTCCTTGATGGGCATAACTACTTTAATAGAAACTTACTATACACCTTAAAGCTCAGACTATATAGGAACTGTGGCCACATGATTGATATCTGCAAACAAGCCTGCATATTCATGATGCATCTGAGGAAGAAAGGATATCCTAGATTTCTAGACAGAAATAATGGGAACAGACAAGCTCTATTAATACACAGCATTGATTGTACAAACTCAACCAGAATGATCATTTCCTTAATATATGGTGGTCTCACTGGACAGATTAGAAGGATGGTATGCAAATACTAACTAGCATGCCCTCCAGCATTTCACAGATGAAAACTGGTACAGCGGCCACGCAACATGAGAGCATGGTCAAAAGGCTGTGGTCAGGCAACAAGAGGGAAAAAATTATTAATGAGGAAGAACACACTAAACAACTATTTTAAGCAGAGAAAAACTGGAATTTATGTAATGAGTTTAGGAAACCTGAAACAAGAAAAACTCAAATGACCCTACTGGGAAGGGGGAGGGGGAATTCCAGCAACTGAAGTAAGCCAAGGATGAAGAGGGAGGGGAATGGGAAGAGGAGAGAAAAACCAGAACATTTTAGAAACAAATGAACAAGTGGGACTGCATAGGATTAACTGGTGTTTTTCCTGACAAATTAGGACTGTTGAAGAGTTTAGACAAGGGGGAGTATCACACGGGCCCTTTGAAAATGTTGCAAGTTCGATTCCAGTGGGCTCTAAGGTTCACTCAGCCTTCCATCCTTTCGTAGGTTGGTAAATTGAGTACCCAGCTTGTGGGGCAATTAGCTAACACACATTGGAAACTGTTTAGTGCAGTGTAGATATGTAAATAGCTATTGCTTAAAAACAATTTGTAAGCCGCTCTGATAGCCTCGTGGCTGAAGAGCGGGGTATTACTAACTAACTAACTAAATTTAAAAAAATACCCCACACCCGCCCCACTCCTGCCCCACTCCCGTGCCTGTAACACTTAAAAAAAGTTTTCAAACACCTACCTTATTCCTTAATTGAAACCGCTCCCCCTTCCCTCAGCTTCCCTGTAGTAAATGCAGCCATTGTAAAGCTGCTTTTACTACAGGGAAAGAAAATTTAATAATAAAAAATAAACCATATGTTCCCCAAAATAAGCCCCAAAACTCACTTTAAAAACCCCAAGTAACCTGGGGGGGGGTGTCACTTGCTTCCTCATCCCGATCATACCTGGAAGTGTTCTGAACGGAACTCACAGTGATGTCACTTTACGTCATCATCGAGCCAGCACAACGGGGCTCTCATTCATACGCCTGTGATTCCATTTCTGTAATGGAACAGGCTTCTTATTGACAACTTTCCCCCATCAATAAGGGAAAATGGAGGCACCACAGAAGCAGCACAGGGGGAGGACAGGGGCGACGTCGTTTGAAAGGTAAGCCTTTTAGCGATCTCCTGTCATCCCTGTCCTGGGATATTTGGCCCGTGTGATAATCTCCTAGGTATATGTCAGCTTCCTTCCCACAGTGCCCTGAAGTGATAGTGTATCTGGGTTATGGTGAGAGATTTAAAATGGCAGCTTGGATTTAATTGAAAATGATGGCTCATGCAAGAGGTACAAGGCAGGTGTTAACTGTGCTGGGCCTTGCTTTTTCGGACCTCCATAGTACCCTCAGTTCCCAGATAACAACCCTGCATCTGACAGGCTGGAGGGGTTTATAATGAACCTTTCCACCTCATAATTTCCCCCACATCTTTTCCTACCCCAGTTCTCCGTAAAAATGACATTAATAGTACTTGAAGAGTCTGATGCCATTTGCACAATTTGAAAATAAACTGGAAGCAGGCCTTTGAGGGGGGTGGGGGTGGGACGTGATAATGGTGAATGTTTTCAAGCTATACTACTGCATCACATAGAAGACTTACTTAGTAGCATCACAGACACCCTTCTCCTGTTGCAATTTAAAGAATTTAGAGCAATGCTGCGAGTTGACAACTTCAGTGTAAATATTTTGCTGGGGACTGGAGAGGGGTGTTGCAGTACATGCCACTGACTCAGAGTAAGACAAAAGCCTGCACTGTTGCTTCCAAAGCCTCAGGAAGTCTTGTGTATCTGCCTTGGAATTTGGAAAGAATTCCCCAAAAAGACTTCAGGTCAGTCTTTTTTGGGCCAAATTCTCAATGAAGCAGTAAACATGCAAGTCAATTGTATCATTTCAATCTCAAATTATAGTAGGTAGAATGGAGTGGCAATAAGGAAGACAATACAGGACAAAAACAGTGGTGTACAGATAATTTCCAGTATCATGTGGCACCACAAAAACAATTCTATAGAATCTGACTGGTTAATCCCAATTAGAGCAAACAGAGCCAGTGTGGTGTAGTGGTTTGAGCTGTAAGCATAACCTAATACCCCTCCCCGTGAGATTACAAAACTGGACATATTGGACACTTTTCAGGGTCACTTTGGCTGGGAGGTTAAGCAGACTGGAGGTCAGTCTAAGGTCACGATGACTGGAGAAGTGTCTAGAAATATAACGGTGGGAAAGTCCAAGTTAGGATTATGTAGAAAGCCCCCACAGTAATGGGTTTATGCTAACAACCCAGTCGCTAAGGGGTATGTATTAATCCTTTCTTCTGGTCTTGGGCATTTCAAGCAATAGTCCAATCATGCAAACAAGTAACCTTTCTTCAATCCATACCCTACAGAAATCTCTCCTCACGCCCCTTTCCTGTCCAACATTATGAGGTCATCATAAGACCATCAATGTTTCAGCACTCCAAACTAAAGCAAGCAGTTGAGTTTGCCTCTCCCATGGGAAAGCCGTCTAGGCCTTGTCATAACCAGAATACCCCTTCAGGATATGAAACAGGATATAGATATCCAAGCCCAGACCCCAGCCAAGTGTGCCACAGATGGACCCTGTTATTCTGCCAGATTCTCTGTGCCACTTTCAGCTGGCAGTCTGAGTAGCTGAGTAGTAGCTCTCTTCTCCTCAAGATTGGTAACGATCACCCCATCTTCCTGGACCTCTCTCTGTCCAACCTTTCTGCCTTATTCTGCAATAGCCTTGTATAGTTCTCAAGAGGGTATGTTTTGTATGTTAGCATATCCCCTGTGTTATTTCCAATAAGAATACTTTGTTTTACTTTAACTGGAATGCTCTCTACAGTTAGTACTGGTATACATAGGTGAAAAGATCCCTGAAGTTACCCACCTCTTGCAAGCCTCCTATGTGAGCTACTAATTCCCCCAAATATTAAAGGAGATTTTGGCATCACAGGTGGAACTCTAACATACCCCCCTTAAGGTAACAGAGCTTTGGACTATGACTCTGGAGACCAGGCCTTGAATTCTAGCTCAGCCATGGAAACCCACTGGGTGACCGTGGGCAAGTCACACTCTCTCAACCTCAGAGGCAAGCAAAGGCAAATCCCTTCTGAAAAAATCTTGCCAAGAAAGTTTATCTCAGGGTCACCAGAAGTCAGAAACAACTTGAAGGCGCACAACAACAACAGAGCAAACACTGAATCAATCGTTGAATGTTGAGCTAACACAAAGGTAAGTCCCATTGATTCATTGGGTCTACTCAGGACTAGCAATAGGATTCAGGCCTAATAGATTTAGTACAGAAACTGTTTCCATTGACAGCAGTCCACTTCCTCAGATACAGGTGGATATATGCAGAGCACATGACTGGTGGTGGGATATGAACATATAGAAAGTAATGACAGTAACAAGTATATTATTAATAATATTGGCTGCTAACATAACTGACGGTTATAATACAAAAATCCCAGCAAAAATTAAAGCTGTTATATGTAGTGTGGTAAGCCTCTGTTCTTTGAAGCAATATAGAATCATAGAATCATAGAGTTGGAAGAGACCACATACTGAAGCAATGAAACAAGATGGTATACAGTGGGCCCTCTATATCCACAGGCTCTAGATCTACAGATTCAACCAACCACAGATCGAAAATAATTGAGAAAAATATTCAAATACGGTACAGGTATTCAATTCCCCCCCCCCAAAACACACCGTAAGTAAAAAAATATTTTAAAAATGCAATGTGAGATGTCTCATCTCCCCCCCTCCCGACCTGGTGTCCTCATGAGAGGACTGTGGAAGAAGCTGTTCTGCAGCACTTCCCTGCTGAGGGTGAAGAAGTTGCTGAGGCAGGGTGGGGGAGAGAGAATGAGGGGGTGGAAGAGAGGGAACTGGTTGTTGGGGTGGGTGTGGGTGGGGAGAGTAGGCTAGGGATTGCATGCACATGGCCATTGACTTTAGGGTGCATGCAGGGGTGGAGTGGGGTGGAAGGGATTGGGTGGCTATCGAGCTTTATATAAAGTCCCTTTATATAAGGGACTTAAGCAACCACATTTTTTGCTATCTGCATGAGGTCCTGGAGCCAAACCCCCATGCATAGCAAGGGCCCACTGTATACAGTTTTGTGATAAATAGGGATGATGGGATGGTTCTTTTCAATACCCTGGCCCTCATAAGTCAGTCTGAATGAAGCAGGGATGGATGAGGTGGGACACATCCAACCATACAAGGATCCTGATTGCTTTGCCACAATTTATTCATGGCAGCAGCAAAAAACAAAAAAACCCCAAACCCATCACTTTCCTTTTAAAACAGGTGTGGACATAATGTTGTCTGTGAGCTGCATGCAGCCACTGGACCTCATTTTTGTGGCTCCAGAAGCCCTCCACAAGTACGACCTGATTTTTTTAAAGAATGACATGGTTTATAGGAAATTTCTCTCACATAATCATACAGAATCTCCTCCCCACCATGCATGAAAACATGCAAAAATACATCCACATGCATCTTAGAACCCTGTACTATTCCACAATGCCTCTCTTTTCTTTTGCAATCTCTCAAAACAGCAAAAGGTAGTGATGCGAAGTCATTTCCTCTCGCCATTTGGAGAGGAAAAGAGAGATATTTGGGCTCCCTGTGAGTGTGGCCTCTGGGAGGACCTATGGGAGAATTGATCCCTGGCTCCCATGCAGTTGCCCACCATTACTATAGAACAAGGCATGGGCTCCTTATGTGCCTTCTTTACAAATAAAATTATGGAAGCGTGACTCAACTTGTAAACAAGAGGTGCACGAAACACGTTGTCTACCTGAAAGGAAACACGGCACTTTGTTGTTGTTTTTGCAGTGGCAAAAGCAAATTTAGTGGTGATGATGGCCATGAGGGGATGTGTGACCCCTCATTATGTAGAGGCCAGTCTCCAGTCTGCAGAAGTTGCACACCCTGTATTAATGCAACAGATCTTAATGCAGGTTAGTGACTGTAATCTTCCCCAGAATAAAGAAGATGAATTCACAAACAGGGAATTAATCCGACAATATTCCCTTCCTTTTGGCCAAGTCACAATCCATCCTTACCTGACCGTCTGGTCCCTCAGCCAGCCAGCATCACATTGATCATAACCATCCTCATAGGCAGCCTGAAGTTGTTCAGGAGTGGCAATAACAGCATTATTATCCAGGCAAGCTTGCTGAGCTTTGACAAAGGTCAGGGAATATCTGTTGGTGGATGGTCGGTAATGAAAGACAACACCTACTGAAAGTGGGGTGGGGGGAGAGGGAAAGATCAATGGGGCATTTGAACAAGAACACATTAATGCTCAGGCAGAATTTCCACTAAGCCTGTGCCAAAATTTCTGTGGTTTCAACATTTGCTTCCAAATTAGTACATCTGGAGGCCTTCTTTCTATATCAGTGAATCCTGGCTATGGAGTTACCTAGCAGGCAAGAGGGGGTCCATTTAATTCCCATAATGCTTCTGGTGTAGAGCTGATGAGGCGTTCTGGGAAATTAAAGTGGCCTTCCTCACTAGGCAGCATAATAATTGTGATTAGAAGATTGGAGGCTATAATTTATGTTTTTTTTTGCTGCTTAAATGCCATAATGGGATTGGTAAACGTACTAATCCCCTGCCCCCGCACTGGCTGTCACTCCTACTCCCTTACACTACCAAATTTACCATCACACGATGACAATAACAATTACATTTTTTTTCTCACTTAACAAGGCATTTGAGGAGAATTATCTTTTCCCCTGCACCTCTTTGCTATCAAGTTTCAGCAAAGTGGCAGAGGGGGGTGGAGGTGCAATCTCAGACATCCATCCGGAGGAGAAAGTGCATCTTGCTTTTGTATTTTGTAGTTTTAACAAGATGGGAAAGTCCTTCACCTGAGACTCTGAAAAGTTTCTGCCAGTCATCTCTAGGGTAGCTGGATAAATAATCTGGGATTGCATAAGGCAGCTTCCCATTTTTCCCATGAATTGAAAATGGCTGAAGGACAATGTCATCTGATAATGTCACCCATTTTTGTTATTGTCACGTTCTTCTGATGCGTTTTTTTACCACATCTGATAAAGTCTACCGACTAGGAATGGGAAGAATATTTAGAAATATTCAAAAAGTTTTTCAAAACATGTTTTTTGAGTATTGAGAAACCCTAATGAGAAGGATACAGGATTGATGGGAATATTCACAGTTCAGGACTTATTCTGTGCAAAATTTGCATGTGGTTATTTGGCCTAGAAAATTGCATTTTCATAGAAATATCAGTTTCTGCACAGAAAATGCTGCATCCTATGCAAAAATGCTGTAATTGGGGACTTATTCTGCCCAACATTTGTGCATGGGTGATTTGCCCAGAAAACAGCATTTTCTCTGCAGGACACACCATTTTCTGTGCAGAAAATGCTCTTTGTATGCAAAACAATCTCATCTGAATTTTGTATAGAATAAGTCTCGAATTGCGAATAGACTTAGAAAAAACTAGTTTTCAAAGGACTGATTGCAACAAGAAGAAAACTGATAAAGGACTTTTTCAGACAAGTAAAATGCAGCGCAAGCAGCCTTGCCACATTGCGAGGCTGCAGCGCTGCAGGGCGTCCCTTTCGGATGACGCCCGTCCCTGCCGGTACTGTTGTGGTACCGCAGGAACATTTGAGTGGAATATTTTGCCGATTTTTACTCACGATCAATTGGCAAAATATTCCACTCAAATGTTCCTGCGGTACCGCAACAGTACCGGCAGGGACGGGCATCATCCAAAAGGGATGCCCTGCAGTGCTGCAGCCTCACAACGTGGTGAGGCTGCTTGCGCTGCATTTTACTTGTCCGAAAAAGTCCAAAATCACTCATTGCTTCCTTTCAGAAGAAACCTAGTGAAGAATGACATCAATATCACAAACCTACCAGTGGGAGAAATAGGCTGGCTGGGAACGAGGCCAATATCAGGAGCAGCTGTCCCGGGCACAATCTGTTCCTCCACTGTAAAAGGCAAGGCAGATTCAAGTTCTGGTGTTCCAGTAGCCCACAAGCTGTCTTCCACTGAGCTCATTTCTGGTGTATCAGTGGTGAAAAGAGTATCCAGGATTGAGACAGTAGCGTTTTCGAGATCCTCCCAGATTTCCACCTCAGTCCTGTTCTCTGTCTCATTAGTGAAGCCAATAGCAAAGAGATCTGGAGTGGCTGTGAAGCCTTCATCCACCTCTGAGGCAGTGGCCGTAAAGTCTATTGGCTCCAAGGTTGCGATGCTTCCCCGGGCTTCTTCCTCAGTGGCATTACGTGGAAATTCCAGCTCAATATCTGTCTCAGTGACAGTCTGGATGATGAAGCCACTGCCCAGTTCATCTATGGTCTCATCAGTGAAGTTCTCGTGGATGATTGCACCCGTGTCACCATCTGGAACAGAAGAAAAACACTGGACTAGTAAAAAAAGTAAGGATGGAGAAATCTCCTTCTTCAGGGTTAGATCCAGGTTTGAAGGCATTCTGGACTTCATGCAAATCTGGTGTGTTCTGTCCTCTATCAGTGTGGTGTGGTGAACAAATGGGGTGCCAGTGTACAGAAGCAGATGCAACCAGCGACACCAGAGCATTCTTAGCAGTGCTCTAAGCATCACTAAGCAGATGGATCTAATGGCAAGTTTTATTTCCTATAGTGCCATTAAGCAATGCAATGCTGAGGTCATTTCATGGGAGATTAAAAGGATGACTTTCTCAATCCAGATGGAAAGATTGGGTCAATTTAAAAAAAAAGTAGAGCCCATGACAGACACTGATACTGAATCCTAAAATGTGAATTGGAGTGTAAACCCTATATTTTAGGAGAAACTATACAATTGTTTTTTTATGAGAAAATGTTTTAAAATGTACATTTTGAAGGAAAATGTCTACAAAAAAGCATATTTGGCAGAAAATGCAGGAAAATGCATAGCTTAAGAGAAAATGTGAGGTGAAAAATCATATTTTGGAAAAATGTATAAGAACCCCTATTTTCTGGGAAATGTGTTCAATTTAACTGTGAACATTTGCAGAGTCATAGAGAACAGGATGGAATAGGCTTATGTCGGAACACAACTGGAACCTCCCAGTAAGACTGGTCTGTCCACATGCTCACCTGTATAGCAGATGGCATCGTAGCGTGAGTGGGGGTAAGGATACCCTGTCTGGTTGACATAGAGGTACACTGTGCGTACTCCCACCAAATTGCCACCGCAAGTGGGCCGTGCCTTGTTGATGGGATACCGAACGCTGCGGTCCGCCAGCCAGCCAGCGCTGCAGACATCCATGCCATCTTTCCAAGCAAGATACAGCTCTCCTGTCGTTGCCAAACGAGCACCAAGGCTCCGGCATTTCTCGGCAGCTTCTGGGAAGGTGAACTTCTCTGGGGAAGTGGCATAGAAGACTTTGCCTGCAATCATCAGACAGCATGGGGATTCGTTGAAAAACATGCATCCTTTTATTAACGCATTCATGTCCTATTGTATTACCGTATTATAAGGATATTCATTCTCAATTTATAGATCTGGCCAGAAAAGTTCCCAGGCAGATCTGGTAGCTTTTATATCTCCTTCCTTCTTTCAGATTCCTCTAAAGAGTCTGTGCTGAAGGTTGAAGAGTTCTTTATGCTAGCATGTTCTACTAGAAGTAGCTTGGTCAATCCCATCATTACTCTCTCTAACCCTAGTGAACGTCACTAGTAGGTTGCACATGTCCCTGGGAACCTTTTTTGTGGCCCCCAAGGCCTCACAGGGTCAAAAAAAGTTTTGATTCCCCCCCCCTTTCAAAATAGCCCCCCCCCAATGCACTCTAGTGAGTGTGGAGGCAATTCCTACCATGTCAGGACCCCTTGGATCAAAACAAGTTTTTACTAAATTTTTCAAAAACATTTCCCCCTCAAAGTGACCCAAAATGCCCCCTAGGGGCCCAGGAAAGCCCCCAAACATGGCGAGAATCCCCCTAAGTCCCCTAAATGGCATTTTGGGACTTTTTTGGAGCGGTGTGGCCCACAATGTCTCTTGGGGTTCTAACCCAGCCCCCCAGCATTCCACAGTTGCCTGCCCCTGATTTAGAAGCTGGTTGTTGAACTGCCACATATATATATATATATATATATATATATATATATTGGAATCCCTGTGTCTTAGAGATGCTTTTTACCCTTTTAACCTTTATTTTCCACTCTGTTCTGCTTTTTATCTTTTATGATTGATCTATGATCATACTAATGCACATAAGCTTTATCAACCTCTCGAATCCAATAAATCCAGTCGCTTTTCTTCAATTATTCATGGTGGAGAGGGACCAAAGGAGGTAGAGAATGACCTTTTAAAGCTGGATTGAAATGTCTCAGAAAATAAATGTCGTGAATGTTCCTTTTTAGGCTCCCCCTCAACCCTAAACCTTAGGGTTAGGGTTGGTGACTATGTGTGGTTTGGCCCTCAAACTGTTGGTTTCTAGCAGATTGATTTTAAATTATTTTAACTTGGACAATAAATTGCTATGGTGGCCCTGAGGTAGTACAATAAGGATACAAATATGTTAAATTAGGTATAGGCAACTGTGTCCTTCCAGATATGTTTGGACTGCAACACCTATTATCCTTCACCATTCACTAGGCTGGCCAGGGCTGATGAGCATAGATGAAAAAAGCCTGGAAGGCCACAGATGCCCACCTTGTATTAAATAAATGAACAAAGAATTACCTTCCATTTCACTGGCATAACAGTACACATCATATGTCTCATCTGTATCACGAACACCATATGTTCTCACTCCAGGAAATTCATCCTTGTCACCATAACAACCTTCACGTGGATGGTGCATTGGGTACCTGATTCAGCAAGAGATTCAGTAAGATGAGAGTTTCTTTTTGGAGAGGTGGATTGTGTGAGAGAAACAGTATCTACTGTGCACTTCTTGGATGGAAGGAGACTTTTCAAGAACAAAGGGAATGATTGCACTTAAGCAGAAATTGGGTCTGCAGCATTGTGCATACATTCCAGGACACAGAGGATACCCTTTTCTGAATCCTTGTCCATTACACAGCCCACTTGATGATAGCTTGTTACTATGGGCTTATCTACATAGGCCAGAATATGCTGGATTCCCACTGGGGAATTCTTCCTGTGGATCAGGCCCATTGCATCTCCGTTATAGGCATGAAATAGGATGGAGTCCAGAGTGCCATGCCATCCTGTCACTTCAGCTCCTGCTGCTGCCATCCGTGTCCCACTCTCTGAAGCCAGGAAGACAGCCCGCAGCACATGAGCAAGGCTCCCTGCATGCGACCAGCCTGGTCACGTACTGCAGGCCTGGTTCCTGGCTTCAGAAGAACAACAGCAGACAGCAGTGGCAGTAATGGGCCAGCGTGGGCTCCTGCGGTCATGTGGGACCCGATCCATTTTTTTTTTTTTTGCCAGCTGAAGCGGTTTTCACCAGGCATTCTTTAGAAGTGGTGTAATGGACTTTACCCCATCTTTGCCCTGGGGGGTCATTCAAACTGCCTGGGGTCAAAGTGGGTCAAATGCCCTGCATCATCTGGACTGCAGGATGGGGCCAAGATGGGGTTAACAGCCCATCTAGACAAGACCAAAGGCTAACCACTCCTAGACTGTGTTTGTGTACAGAACCCCCGGCTGGTTGCTTACCTGACAGTCTGATCAGACAACCAACCAGCATCACACTGGTCAAAACCATCATCATAGGCAGCCTGCAGCTGTTCAGGGGTTGCAATGACAGCACTGTTCTGGATACATGCCTGCTTGGCCTTCTCAAAGTCCAGAGTGTATCGGGTGGAGATGGCTCTGTAATGGAACACGATTCCTGGAAAAAACACATTCACCAACACACATGCACACAAGTCAGTGAAATTAGGTTTTCGGTTCAGGTTTTAAATGCAAGTATGATGGAACTCTACGCATGGGCATGAAACAGTGAAAGACAGGAAGGAAATCAATTCATTTGAAATGTGTTGCTGGAGAAGAGCTCTACAGATACTATGGATTGCTAAAACGATAAATGAATGGGTCTTAGAGGAAACTGAAATCTTACTAGAAGTGAAGGTGGTTAAACTGAGGCTGTTGTGCTTTGGGCATATCATGAGATGTCACAACTAAAGGTGAGAATGCTTGGTAAAGGGGAATGCAGTAGGAAAAGAGGAAAATGGCAGCACAAGTGGATGGTCTAGGATGTTTCAGTGCAGCCAGTTCAGTGTGGCACAGTTCTGCTTGTGTATCAATTGATAATTGATAATTTTGTCAAGAAAATGCAAACCTTTTGTCTTGCAAAACCATTTGGGTAAGGGTTAGGGTTAAGGTCAAGGTTAGGGCTAGGGCTATTATCAATTATTATCAATTATCAACCATATCAACTGGACACCTTCTGTCTAGTGTGGTTTGGGAGACAATGCATTGGTCTGTACTGAAGCAAAGTTCAACTGCCTGTCCAGTCAGGTTCTGAAAAGGAAATGAAAGGGAATGCTATCTGGTCTTTTGCTTCAGTCAGCAAAGTAACTTCAGCTAGCCTTGGATCTGTTGCTACTTTCCACCTCCAGGATGCAAACTGGATGGCCTTTAGGACTCAGCTCAGTAAGTCAAGTCAGAAGGAGAAATAGAGAAAGCTAGGGTCTTACCTTTTACTTTAACCTCTACAGTGTCCTGGCTGTCCTCAATGCCATGTATCACTTCACAGCGGTAGACCCCGGTATCGTTGGACCGAAGTGTCTTGATTTCTAGGGTGGCATCAGTGGGTATGGCGGGGTAGTTGGGCAAAGAAACCACCTCCTGGTATGCAGTGTTGATCCTCACATGCCCATCCATGGCCACCAACAGGACAACTTCTTTGCCGTCTGATAACTTACTCCATTTGATTCTCGGGGACAGAGGGGGTGTGGACGGAGAGGTGGTGACGTGCTCCAGTGTGTCAATGTAGTAACAAGGAATGGTCAAAGTTTTTCCAAGGGGAACACGCAAAGGGGAATGTAAAGGTATGCTCACACTCAGTGTGGCACCATGATCTGTTGGTCCCCCAAAAAATGGGGGAGAGGGAGAGATCAATAGCATATGTGAGCAACAGAGTTTGAAAAAAGGAGCAATGAGTTGAACAATGTGATTAGGCATAACTAAGTTACATTCTTTCAATAGCATAACTACAGGTAATTTCACTATTTTGGTGGTGCAACTGTAACACTTTTTATGGATACTTTTCTAGTCATGACTTAGTTGTGTTTTATACCACAAGACAGCAACCTGTAGCATTCTAAACAATGTTTTTAAAGTAATGAAAATAATTGTAGTTGCTTTTCAATAATGAGAAAGCACATTGCTTCAAAAATCACCAGTAACTTGGTACTATAACTGAAACGAATTATTTTTCAAGAGGTAATTTTCCAGGCTTTGGCAGTTTCTGTCCAAATAAGACTCAAAAATAATTTCCAAACTGTATACCAAGGGGGAATTGCCAAGATGGCATGTGGCATAAATAAAACCATTGGAAGTTCCTGCAAGTCTAAAATACGGTACTTGACTGGCAAAAGAAGCTATCTGCTGTCTATGATTTTGAACGGTTAAATGTCATGCTTCTGCAAAATACATCTGGAATGCACAGGTAACATCTGTGAGCAACTGTGAAGGGTCCACTCAGGGGTGGCACTAGCCCTTCTATTGATTGAGTCAAGAAGCAAAATGCTGCCCTCCACAACGCACAGCAGCCAGCCTCTCCCCAAACTGCTTGTGTACACAACAGGACAGCCTGCACCCCAACAAAGAAAAAAAAATCCTCCCCCATCAGATGAGGAAGAGGCAAGCAACAATCGCTGCACTCCTACCACCTCCTCAGTATGGAAAGAGAAGGAGGATGGAAGAAAACAGCAGCAGCAGCAAATCCAGTGTCTTTGCATGCCACCAAAAGAGGAGGAGGTGCTGTGTGACAGCCAGCTATTATTGGAATGTCCTGCTCCTCCAAATCCTTGGAGCAAAGACACTGGGGTAGGGAGACTGAAAAGAATTGCCTGAGGTGCAGCACAGGCAATTTTCCCAGTCTGTCTCTCATAGTTCCTTGGCTCCAGCAGGTATTAAAACTATATATAGTTGGGCTCTGCACAGCTGCTTCTTTCTCTTTCAGTGGCATGGAATATATGCTGGAATTGCTTCCATGTCTTCTTCTCCTCTTTCTTCTATGACAGGGAGACTGCAGATGTGACAATGCTACCCATCACCAGCTCCTCTGCTGTGGCTATCTGCTGTCATGCATGCTAGCTAGTAGTGTGTGTGTGTGTGTTGCAGTTGGACCCCTGTATTTGTGGAACCATTATCTGTGGTTTCAGTTATCCATGGGGTATACAAAACAGGGGACACATACTATAGAGCTGCTCTGGAAAATGCCTAGGGGGTGTCCTTTCTAGGCATCTTCTAAGTCATCCAACACAACTCTATGGCATGTTTTTAACAGAAGTCCTTTATTTTAATAGGGTTCACTGTTATCCAAGGTTTCCAATATCTGCGGTAAGTCTGGGAACCAAATCCCTATGGTTATGAGGGTCCGACTTTATGTTTGGAACATGTTGGTGTGGCCTCTGCCAAGACCGAAGATCAACCTTAGTGCTTGCTCTGCAAAAAAAGGAGGGGTCCCACCAGAATGCTTCTAAGGTGGCAATAGTACAGAACCTCTTTCTCTGAAGTGACTGTCTCTCTGGACCTAATGACAGTGGTGGCTATGTATTGCTCTACAAGACCTCCTTTTCTGACCCTCCAGCAAGTGTCAGATAGCAATATAGCAACAGCACTTACATTTCTATACCTTTTTATTGTTCTAAGCACTCTCTAAGTGGTTTACAATGTGTTAGCTAATTGCCCCCAACAAGCTGGGTACTCAGCCTGGAGACCTGCAGGATCTAATTCATAATGTGGCAGCAGTACTGGCATTTAACCACTGCACCACCAGACGACTGCCATTTAGTGAGGCAACTGGATACATTTAGACTCTGGACTTAACGGTCTTCCAGACTACCAGTCTTTAGATGGCAATGGGCAATGGATATAGTAAACTAGCCCAGTTGTATCAAAGGGGGCCTTCCTGTTCCTTCTGCTGAGATCCTGGTGGTGATCTGCCTCCAAATCCTGTCCTGGTGGCACCATTATATCCAAAGCTTCATATGTTTAAGGCAAGTTCCTGAGAATACATACCTAGAACTTCCACAGAGATGGCTGCAGTGATGACTTGCAAACACACAAACGCTAGTAGTAAAGTGGTCATGGTTTTCCTGAAATACACAAAAAGAAAGAGCTGTTAGCAGACTGACTCGACCCTTTGTGCATATGTGTGTGTGTGTGTGTGTGTGAGAGAGAGAGAGAGAGTGAGTCATGAAAAAAAAATATTTATTTATACCCCGCTCTTCAGCCACAAGGCTATCAGAGCGGCTTACAAATGGTTTTTAAGCAATAGCTATTTACACATCTACACTGCATTAAACAGTTTCCAATGTGTGTTAGCTAATTAGATAATAAGGATGAGTGAGAGAACCTGGAAAGTGACAACTGTGACAACTATGTCTGTGCATGCACTAATTCAGGAGAGGGTGCTCTTCTGAGAACTCCAATGTGCTGATGCATTTCTCATAGACACACATGTCTATGGGAGTGAAGATCAACAGATGTAGCTGTAGATGTAGCTACAGATATACAGGAGCAGCTGGTGGCTTCCTCATCACTGGGGCAATAACTCTGCTCTGGATTTTAGTTTGAACATTAATGTATCCTGCTGATCTCTATCCTTCATCATCTTGGACCACTCCTTTAAATTCCAGATTGAAACCTGTAGCAGATTCACCACTCCACTGATGTGGAAGCCACCACTGTAGTGGTGACATTGTAAATCACTTTGGGTCCAGTCGGACACAAGGATGCTAGGAAACGATGGTCCAGGACATTTTGCTGCTGGAGGTAAAGAAGAAAATGGCATCTTTCTCCCATTCCATGTGCAAAAGCCAGATGGATTGGCCTCTGAATCTAGCTTCAACGCTGGTAATGGGACAGTGTCCTTCACCACCTGTGAAAGCAAGAGGAAAGGCTGGAGGTACCAGGCAAGCCATGTGGCACATGGCTCAGTCCTCCAACACATTGCTCCGGCTTTTCTGGATTTATCAGCTGATGTGAAAGCTTCACTTTGCCTAATGGTAGGGCCAGCCCTGGGTGAAGGAATGAATATATGAGTCTAGCTTTTCATGCAGCCTGTGAAAGCACAGAGTGTAACAACTAACATTTACTAATTAGTCCTCAAATCTTGCTTTTGGGCAGTGATTTAGAGGAATTTTGCATCATTTTTCATCTTTTTAAAAGTAACTAATACAAGCTCAGTGGCAATAAGCAATGTAAAAAGCAGATTTTTGAAACAAAGAGTAAAGCCAGCATGGTGTAGTGGTTTGAGCATTGTACTATGACTTTGGAGACCAGGGTTTGAATCCCTGCTTGGGCATGAAACCCACTGGGTGACCTTGGACAAGTCATACTCTCTCAGCCTCAGAAGAAGGCAAAGGCAAACTCACTATGAACAAATCTTGCCAAGAAAACCCTGTGATAGGTTCACCTTAGGGTCATTATAAGTTGGAAATGACTTGAAGGTACACAACAACAAATCCCCCTCAAAATAACAAATCAGTTATTAGTTAATTGTTGTTCTTGTATGCCTTTAAGTTGTTTCTGACTCATGGTGACCCTAAGGCAAACCTATCATAGGCTTTTCTTGGCAAGATTTGTTCAGAGGGGGTTTTGCCTTTGCCTTCCTCTGAGGCTGAGAGAATGTGACTTGCCCAAGGTCACCCAGTAGGTTCCCTACAGCAGAATGAGGTTTCAAACCCTGGTCTCCAGAGTCATAGTTCAATGCACAGAACACTACACCATGCTGGCTCTTGTATTAGTTAATACAAGTAACAAAATAATGAATAATGAATAATACATGTTTCATTTTTATTAGCTAATACAAGTAATGAAACATTAATTGTGAATCAGTTATGACTAATTAAATAATTTACTAATTAAGTAATTAGTTGTTCATTAGTTGTTCATTAATGTATTAATTATGAAATGCTTATTTAATAATTATTTAATAATCAATTACTTAATGCCAGAGTCTCTGCTTCTTCGCAAACGAAGATTCAGGAAGGACTCATCCCGCGCTTTCTGCAAGCGCGCTGATGACTAAAAAGGCCAATCCGAGATTGTCCTTCGAGCCTGTGCAATGGATTTTTCTGGTGGAGCTCAGCGTGCACAGAACTGGCCTCACCCTTTAAACCAGAGATTCATCTGCCGTGGCCTTGCAAGCATGGACATGGCAGCGAGGTCCTCAGGCCGTAGGTTTGATTAGAGTTTCCTTCTCTTAGATGGTTGACCTTACAGGGTTGGACAAGCACCACCTGCCCGGGTTTGGGATTAGTTTTCCTTCTCCTAGGACGGTTGCCAAAAGGCTAGAGAGCCCATCCTGCCCTTTGACGCTCTTTGTCAGACCCTTCGGTTTTGACCTATCTGGCATGGGAGACCCTACCAGTGGCTATTATGCCACTGCCAGCATAGCTCAAAACATCATTAGGGTACACAAGCCTCTCTCCCACGACAAGGGGGCGTCAATGGCAACTAATTAAGTAATAATCTAACCTCTGGTTAAATGAAAAATAGTTGACGCTCAATACCTATAAACATGTCATTAAGTAGCTCTGCATTTTCCAACAGGTAAATACAGACAGTGAGTTCAATGGCCAATCCACCCCTACTCTGTGAGTAAAGGCCAGAAGGATGTTTGGGTAGACAGGCCTACCCTTACAGTTATGGGCTTGACCAGGATCAATCCCCTTTTCCAGCCTGGTTTGTAGTCTGAACTTAAACCAGAGTTCCCACTTTGGGTGTAATGAAAAATCGTGGTGTAATAAATTTGAAAAGTATTGGATTATGGTATGTAACAAAAGCGAAGGGGAGGAGGAAGTGTGTGGGCATAATCTCATTCTTGGTCTGAAAAGCAATGGCTTTCCAGACTGTGACTGTTCTATCTGGACCAGTTCTGAGGCTTGATTTATTGTGACAGTAATTCACAGACTGAATTCCTGTGAGGAGTCAATGTTTGCTAAAAGTACACTACTACACTGGATGCATTCACTTTTCTATGCTTCTCAGAGCAGGAATATCCTGGGCTGCATAGATCCCATGGACATAATCTGTTTTAAAGAGGTTCCACATCTAGTCTGTGAAGGGCAGGAGACAAACCCCATTATTCCAAGAATCTCTCTGTTTTCTAAGCCCCATCCCTCAAACCCCATCCCTTGAAGAGGGTAGTGATGCACTGGTTTGGCCAGGCTTCTAGCCATGAAACCCAACACCTGTTTGGACCATCCTCTGGCCTTGATTTCATTTTCATTTTATTTTTTAAAGCAACCCTCTAGTCTAAGCCCTTGTAAAAGCTGAGATATGGCAAAAAGACAGGGCATAGCAGTGGACAATGTAAAAGCACTCCTCTGTGAAATTATTCTGCAAGAAACAAGTCTGCAGTGCTTTTCAAGGATGAAGGAAGAGAGAGTGAGCCCTGCAGAGGGTGGAAGGATGCATTGAGAAGACATAAGGTGTGGGATTTCCAGGTGAGGATCAATGATGGGTTGACATCCTTGTTCGCGCTCTGCCACAGGGGAGGAGAACAGGAGAAGGAGAGAGCATAAGATTGCCCACACATGCCCTGTAACTCTGCTCCTTGCATGGAGACTACTAAAATCTGATCTTGGGAGCAAAGCAGGATCAGCTGTGGTTAATATTTGGATGGAAGACCACCAACCAAGGTAGGGTGCTGTAAGCTATATTTCAGAGAAAGGAACTGGCAAAACCACCTCTGAGTATTCTTTGCCTAAGAAAACCCTATGAGATTCATGGGGTTGCCATAAGTCAATGGGCAACTTGAAGGCAGGCACACACACACACACACACACACTACCTGTTCCATGTCCAGAACATTAAACATTACTCTGTACTGGTTCTCCCAGATCATTTGTAACTGTAAAAACTGTCAGGGAGATTAAAACATAGTGGAACAAAAAAAATTGCAATAATTAATGTGCTAAATTTGCATAATTTAGAAGACAAATCAGATTAATTTTCATAATGTGCAAAATAGATGTCCAGATTAGCAGACATGAAATATGGCAATCCTACCTTGAAGGGAATCCCTGCTATCTCCAATCATTGATGTGAGACCCTTCCTGGCTTTGTTCCTTCCTCCTTTTGCCTCCATGGAGGAAGAGCATTTCAAGCAGTGACCCAATGACATGAATAGGTGCAGATGTGCCCACTGATGTCATTCAGCCCATGGAGACATGCAGCATGTGTGTGTGTGTGTGTGTTTGTGTGTGTATGAATTAGCTACCCGTGTAAGGGATACACTGAGATTCTCTGATGCAGAGCTACTGGGCAATCCTATGGAAAGCTTTGATAAGTTACTTTTTGAATCACAGTTCCCAGAATAACACACCCAGCCCTAGCCACAGTGACTGTGGGATTCAGAGAGTATAGTCAAAAGAAAGTGCTTTTCCAGGTTATGACCACAGAAACATCAGTGTCAGTCCACCCTGAGTTCTGCCTCAGTGATCAAAAGATGGATGAACACTATCAGTTTCAAGATTCTTTTTCTTTTTAAAAATATACTATTCCTTTAGATACCTAAGGAAGCTGACCTCAGAAGACTAGTTCCTTCCTATATTAGAATGACTCCATGAACTTCCCATCTACATTCACAAAGATCATAGAATCACATTGTTGTTGCCATTCTTGTTTAAAAAGAAGCCACGCAGGGATACAAATCCTAGTTCTGAGCTGAGCTATTCAACCCAGGCTAATTTTCTTTTTTTTTTGGACCATTTCATGGAATTAGGCAATACAAGTCCCTGAGGATTAAAGTAAGTGTGTGTGTGTGTATTATACTTTCACAGATGAAGGTGATTCCTGGAGCAATTTATCTATAATCAATAAAAGCCAGTGGTTGGCTGCAGGTTCTCAATAAAAAAAAAAAAAAAGAGGCATGAGACAAAAGGGGGAGGGGGAAAGGATGGGGAAGAAAGAGGGGAAACAGGTAAGTACAGTAGTCTTTCAGAATGGTCCTCCTCCCCACAACATCTCCCTCTGTCCTCTAGCCTGCTGGAAGCCTTCCAGATATCATCTTTGGGGGCTTGGCAAATAGGCAAATAATAGGTATTATTTATTTTCCAAGCCTCCCAAGAGATATATAGTTCAGCAATGGCAGCTTACAAGAATGTCAAAGCTTTCTCCCTGTATATTTTTAGATATTACAGAGTCTGCCGCTGGTTCAAATGATGGCAAACCAGCCTAGTGGAGTTTGCTCTTAATTTAAAAGGAATTTTTGTGGGGAAATGGTAAATTTTGTTGGTGGGGTGAGAAAGATGGCTGCCACCAGTGGCAAATGAGAGTAACCAAAACCCACTTTCCCCCAAGTAGGCCTGGGAACAATGTTATACTCATTGCTTTTCCACAGAAGAAATGATACCCAAGGCCGCTCACTATAAAAAATAATAATAAATCAAACACCAAATGTTGGCTGCCACCAAATGCATACAAATTAATCATAACCATTTTACTAATTATGTGCATGTATGTGCCTTCAAGTCTCCTGTTGAGTTATAGCGACCCTGTGAATGTCATAGGGGTTTCTTACACAAGGAATACTCAGAGGTGGTTTGACAGGTCCTTCCTCTGAAATACAGCCTATGGAACCTACAGAAATACAAGAAGCCCCCACTTATCCAACAGGTTAAGGACTGCAATAGTATCAGAAACTGGATTTGGTTGAAAAGCAGAACCCATGTAGGCAACATGAGGGAATTACAGTAGCTCCCTTGGGACTGCCAGTGCACGCCTGTGACAGTTGGCTTGGTGACTCCCCCCCCCCCCAGCTTGCTTTGCAAGTAGTGTGTGCATGCACAATCAGTCCCAAGCAAGCCTCTGTAGGCAAGAACTGTTGAAAGAATGGATTCCTTGTTAAATGAATGGAACTTGTCCTTAATTTGCAAGCATTGAAAGAGCGAGTCGTCAGATAACAAGCCATTGAAAGGTGGGGGCTTCCTGTATAGCCTACTGGTATTCATTCATAGTCTCCCATGCAAGTACTAACCAGGGCTGGCCCTGCTTAGCTTCCAAGATCAAACAGGATCTGGTGCCTTTAGGGTGTTTTGAGAAATAATACTCAACAGTTCAGTGCTATTGCAGTAACAAGTCATAGAAAACAACAACAAGAAACAGAATATGCCAAAGGGCTCCCTGCAGCTAAAATCTCAACATACTTTTCAAAAGTCTCAAAAGCAGCCTCAAGAATCAACTTAATATCAGGAATAATTTTTGGAAACATAACCATGTTAGTCTGTTCAGCAAAAACAACAATGACCTTTGTAGCATGTTGACTATTATTACAGTATTTTTATGAAGTCAAAGTGAACTGGCCCTTTGCCTCCTATCCAACTTAACACACACACACACATCTTACCTGGGGCAATTTTACACACCACACTCCCTACAAATGTTAATTAGATTCCCTAATATACAAGGAGGATCCCCATTGTTCTGGGGCCTGGTGGAGAATATAAGGAGAAAAATGAGAGGTGGTCCAGTTTTCATTTTGGGTAGGGTAGGGGGAATAAAGTACAAGCCATATTTTGAAGTTTGGGAAACAGTGATTTGCTAGCAAATCAACACATACAGAAAGAAACTCCTTTGGGTTTATCTGTCACAGAGTTTGATTCACCACTGATACCTTAAGAATAGAAGAAGACCCATGCTGGATCCAGCCATTGGTCTAGTCCAATATTCTATTCCTACAGTGGCCAACAAGAGGCTTATGAAAAACTCACAAGCATGATATGAGTGTAATTGCATCTCCCAACCATTACAGTTCTCTGGAGAAGCATGTTGTTGTTGTTAACTGCTGTCAAGTCAACTTTGACTTATGGTGGCCCTATGAAAGAGAGACCTTCAAATCATCCTGCCATCAACAGCCTTGCTCAGGTCCTACAAACTCAGGGCCATGGCTTCCTTGATTGAGTCTATCCACCTGTAATGGGTCTTCCTCTTTTCCCACTGCCTTCTACCTTGCCAACTATCATTACCTTTTCTGGTGAGCCACATCTTCTTATGATATGGCCAAAGTATGACAGCTTTAGTTTAGTCATCTTGGCTTCTAGGGAGAGTTCAGGCTTGATTTGCTCTAGCACCCATTTATTTGTCTTTCTGGCAGCCCAGGGTATCTGCAGAACTCTCCATCAGCACCACATTTAAAATGAGTTGATTCTCTTCCCATCAGCTTTTTGGAGAAGCCTGCCCCTATGGTAAGAAGTAATTCTTTGCTTAAGAAAATCCTATGAAATTCATGGGGTCATCATAAATCAACAGACAACTTGAAGACACACGCACACACAGAATCCTTATCTTCCTTCACAAATGTGTCTAACTCCCCTTCAAAGCTCTTCATGTTGGCTGCCACCAAGCTACATCTTGTGGTTGTGTACTCCACTATTTAACTATGCACTGTGCTTTACACATGCTGGAAAGAAATGTACTCAGTGAGAGTACACCATGCCTACAAGGTAATACAATACCAGCCTCCTTTCCCCTCCTATCTTGTTCACAACATGTTCACACTATCTGAGTTTGTAAGTGGAGACGTTTCCATCTTTGTTTTGTAACAAAGTTCAGAAAGTAATTTTGGCTGCCAAGATCTACCAACTAGCCTCAATACAGTTTCATGAACTGTATTGTAGAAGTCATGACATTTATTTTACTTTAATTTATACCCCCACTTTTCTCCTGGCACCCAAAGGGAGTTAGAATAATTTGAAACCAAGTCGAGCTAAAATCTTATTTGGCAAAAGGTAACAAGCAATTAAACAAACAATTCCGTTAAGAAAAGCCCATGGTTAAAAGCAGGTTAAGAAAAGCCTATGGTTAAAAACATTTAAAACAAAACAAAACAAAAAAGATAAAAGCACAGCAGAACACCTTCAAAACACCCTTCTGCCACGTGGTTTACAAATCAAAGGGCTGCCTAATTTTTTTTTTTCTTGCAGGTGGTAAGAAAGCAGAGAGGGGGGTAACCTGACCTCCTGTGGAAGGGAATGGGGTCTTACAGAGCACTAGAGCCCAGGTTTTGTAAAGAGTAAGTACCTAGTTCAATTAAGACCTTGTAAAGATACTTTTTTAAAAAGCAATTTGGTGTTGCTGTAGTGCTAAATCTCTACAAAATAGTTACTATGACAGTTCTAATTGTTTAAAGCAACAATTTCCTGTTTTTTCAAAGTACTTAAAATAGATACTTTGTTACTTCAAAATCTGAATGCCACAATCCACTGGCCTATGGTAGAAAACACCCGCTCTTCCTCTTGTCCTGGTTGCCAGAAGTCATCCACTGAAACTCACTGGTGGAAAATTCAAAACAGTTAAAATGAAGTATTTCTTCACACTGTATGTAGTTAAACTGTGGAATTCACTGCCACAAGATCTAGAGATGCTTGATGTTTTGGACAACTTTAAAATCTTTTGCTGCTCCAGAGTCTAGGACATGGAGCAACGGATTCAAACAACAGGAAAAGAGATTCCACCTAAACATTAGGAAGAACTTCCTGAAAGTAAGAGATGTTTGACGGTGGATTGCACTGCCTCGGAGTGTGGTGGAGTCTCCTTCTTTGGAGGTTTTTAAACAGAGGCTGGTTGACCATCTGTTGGGAATTATTTGATTGCATATTCCTGCATGTCAGGGGGTTGGACTGGATGACCATTGTGGTCTCTTCCAACTCTATGATTCTATGAAAAGAATCATAGTGCAAACTCCTGGAGGTTAGCACCATCAGTGGCTGCTGGCTGCGATGGCTACATCCTACCTCCAGTATCAGAGGCAGTATGTCT
The DNA here is from genome assembly GCA_030847615.1 of Gambelia wislizenii. NCBI lineage: Eukaryota > Metazoa > Chordata > Lepidosauria > Squamata > Crotaphytidae > Gambelia > Gambelia wislizenii. The sequence goes on from JAUMIR010000009.1 coordinate 8,665,522, forward strand.
GCACTTATGAGGTGCAGGGTAACATGAGATAACATGGTAAACTCACATCCTGAGAGCAGACTATGGGCACCCACACCCTCCATCATTCCACAGATGAAAACCAGAACATGTGTGGCCAAACAACATTAGAGTGTGGTCAAGATGGCAAAAGATGAAGAAAGCACAAGTTAAGAGAGGCTGCAGCAGTTTGCCTTTGCCTGAGCCTATTGGGAAGGGCACAATTCTGGTCCTCTCATCTTCATCTACATGAGCCAGGATATGCCAGCTCCCTACTGGCATATCTTGGCAGCAGATCAGGCCTGTTGTTCCCCTGTTATCACCTCCAAATGGGCTGGAGTCTTGACAGGCCTGCCAGCCCGTTACTGCAGCCGTCGCCACTGCCATTTCCCTTGTTGTCTCAGAAGGCAAGAAGCCGGCCTGCAATATGTGACCAAGGCCCCCTGCATGTGACCAGACTCATCACATGCTATGGGACTCCTTTCTGCCTTCTGGGACAGTGAGGCAGGCAGGCAGCAGCAGCAAGGGCCAGCCTGCTAGTACCGACTCCTGTGGTTTTGCGGGACCTGATCCATTCTTTCCCAGTGGGAATAGATTAAAAGTGGAATTATTTTAAAATGTTGTATTGAGCCCTACCTTGCCTGAGGGGTGATGAGGACTGTCCAGGGGCAGAATGGGGCAAATGCCCTGCATCATCAGGACTGCAGGGCTCTAAGACAGGGGCAAGGCGGGGTATATTGCTTATCTAGACAAGCCCTGAGTTGAGTGTGCACTACTTTTGTACTTTGAACTCAGTTTGAAGCTATTGATGAAATCTGAGGATAAGGGGTGGATAGGAGAAGGAAAGAGAAACTGGGGCATTTTAAAAGGAATTGAAAAAGTGAGAATGCAGAGGATTAATCAGAATTGTCCCTGCTAAATGGGGACAGTTGGAGGGTATGAGCATTTGGTTGGCCACTGTGTGAATAAAACATTGAACTAGAAAGGTGTTTTGATCCAGTAAGGATCTTCTTATCAACTTATGATCTTACAAGATCTTACAAGATCTTACAAGATCGGAGCGTGGTGGGGTCTCCTTCCTTGGAGGTCTTTAAACAGAGGCTGGATGGCCATCTGTCGGGGATGCTTTGATCGTGATTTCCTGCGTGGCAGGGGGGTTGGACTGGATGGCCCTCGTGGTCTCTTCCAACTCTGCAATTCTATGATTCTATGATTAAATAGCATCCTAGGAGATAGGTGCCTTGACAAATGAGACCAAAGATCCATACAGGCCAGTGTTCTGTTTTTGGCACCACCTAGTGAGATATCTCCAAGAAATACGTAAGTAGAAATGGCGAGAGCGTCCAACACCTTCTTCAGTACCTAGCATTCCAAGGCCCACTGATTCTGAATGGGGAAGCTCTATTCATTTTGCATGAATGATTTCTAATTTCTAGGCCCAAGACCACTTTGACAGCCCTGCTGAGTTCTACAGTGGCTCAATGCTAAATACATGTGCTGAAGCATTGGCACATGTATTTTTGGTGGAATCTGCGTTCCCCTCTAGCCCTAGTCCTATCATGGTGGAGGAAATCCTGAGGATTTCAGCTTTGCTGTGATCCATGTCCACTTCTAGGAACAAATCTCCTATTGTCCATCTCCACAAATTTTCTAGGACTGAGGGTTTTTCTCTTTAGAATTCAGATTGGTTTGGAAAATAGGAGGGGAGCTGGTTTTTAAGCGGGAGGAGGAATCAATTTTATATCTTTCCCAGCCACCCCTCCTTAAATAAGGCAAATGTTAGAATCCAAATACAGCAATAAATATGCTTCTGTGAGGTTTTTGTGCATGTGTTTTCTCAGCTGTAACAAAAATAAGAAATTTATTCCATCCTGACCACCTTCCAAACCAACCTAATACTAAGCTCCTTCATACAGCTGGCTGCCCCACTGCTGTTCTTCCTCTACTTTCGCTTTCTTAAAATAATAATAATAATAATAATTAAATATTTTTTTAAAATTGTCATGATTCCTGTTTTTTTCCCCAAGTGATAACTTGCTTTCTGTGGGACATCAAATTATTATTTGAAAAAACAGTAGGCTGTGTTTCTACAAGTTTGTTTCTACAGTATATCCCAGGAAGGAAGAGCTGATATCAGGCAGAACTTGGAAGTACCGGTAAGTAGTTTCTAACAGCCAGTTACTTAATTCCATTTTCTAATAAGGAGGTGGGGGGGGGAGCCAGCACAGTGTAGTGGTTTGAGCACTGGACCAAGCTTTGGGAGGCTAGGGTTTGAATGCCCCCTCGGCCACAGAAACCCACTGGGTAACTGTGAGGAAGTCATACTCTCTCAGCCTTAGAGGAAGGCAAAGGCAATGGCAAGTTTACTCTGAAGAAATCTTGTCAAGAAAACCCTAGGATATGGCACCATAAGTCAGAGTTGATGTGACGGTACATAACAAGAAAATAATAATATATGACTAAATTACATAAGTACCGTAATGTAACGAGAATTAATGGTTCTCCATGTGTGTGTGTTTGCTCTGATGCAGTGTGGAAGCAGCCTAGGAGAATTTGGAGAGCTCCTCTTGTCCATCCCAGCTTTTGCAAAAAATAAAAATAAAAATACAGTAGTCCCCAAATGCACTCCCAAAGCCCTCATCAGGGCATATTTGCCATGTTTTTACTCCCCATGGGCCATTTTAAACTCAGGAGAGGCCATTTTTAGCAAGAGGAATTAAATGGAAGTAGCTTTCTATTTACTTTCTGTTTTAGGATTTTATCAGATGAGCCCCTTTAAAGCATTCTTTTGCTGGCATGAAAAAAAATCTGTTTTTATGCCAGCAAAAGAATGCCCCCCTGCACTTACCTCTAATCCTGGCAAAGGCTTCCCCAGCAGTGAAAGAGGAAGTGTGAATGGAGCTCATTCAAAAGCCTGTGTATTCTCACGAGAAAACATAATGTGGGAAATTTAAAAAACAACAACGACAAAAATAAAAAAGTAAAAGTGGCACAAGGCACAAAAATACACTAAAAACCTTACAAGTAACCCAGGGAGGTTCATAAAAGTGCATCACTTTCCTGGATGTCACAATCTCACCCGGAAGTGTTCATGCCAGGCCAGCCACTGATGGAGTAATTACGAGAAAAAAGCCCTGCAAGATTTCACATGCCAGCTATACTGGCAAAAAAATGGCAGGGGGGAGCAATTGATGGCTTAAGATGTCAGTTAAAAAGTAAGGGTTTGGGCAGGGACATAACCGCAAAAGGCCGACGTTATCTGATATGCACGCCCTTTTGCGGTTATGTGGCATTGTTATGATGCCATATTTTATGTGTCTGATAAAGTCCTAAGAAAAAGGCCTCTTCTGACCTTAAAATGATCTAGAAAACCAAAAAAGGTGGCAAAATGCCTCCACATTCTACAGGGTATTTGGGGCAAATTTTTGGAAGCCCTGGGGGAAGTTGGGGGGCAGAAAAGGTCCCTGGAGACTGCACTTTGTCCACCCCTGGTTTGTGGGGAAAATGTTTGTGCATTTTATGAGCCTGAGTTGTTATTTAAATAGGAACTGAGGTGGGAAAGCCAAGGCAAAATCCTATCCATTAGCATCCCATCTTTCCATTGTTGCCAGTGTAAGATTTCCATGTGGATTGAACAGCAGCTTGATGAGGGAGCAACTGTTATCAAGATCATGGTGTGTATGTGTGTGCCTTCAAGTTGCCTGTAGACTTATGGTGACCCCATGAATTTCATGGGTTTTTTTTTAGAGAGGGAAACCTCAGAAGGGGTTTTGCCGGTTCCTTCCTCTGGAATATAGTCTACACAGCACCTGGTATTTGTTGGTGGTTTTCTATTCAAGTACTAAACAGAACTGACTCAGCTTAGCTTCCAAGATCAGACAAGACCTGGTGCCTTTATGGTATTTAGGCCCCAGACACAAAAGGAAAAGATTAACCTCCTCCCTCTATGGGTCAGTGCAGATCCTCCTCTCTGCTGTTCAAACGACCAAAAACCAAAACCAAACCCAAAACCCGGGAAACACAAATCCTTAGGTTTGGGCCTACGTTTTAAATCAATTTTCATTTTAATTTTAAATTAGGTATTTATATCCCGTTCTGCAGCCACAAAGGCTATCAGAGCAGCTTACAAATTGTTAAGCAATAGCAATTTACACATCTACACTGCATTAAACAGTTTCCAATGTGTGTTACCTAATTGCCCCCACAAGCCGGGTACTCATTTTAACCTACGAAAGGATGGAAGGCTGAGTGAACCTTGGAGTCCTTGGGATCAAACTTGCAACGTGGTGACTTGCAGTACTAGCATTTAACCACTGCGCCATCAGGGCTCCTGGTACATCGAATGGTACCCACAATAGCGGGAAGCTAAACTCCCCCACCCCCAAAAAACCTCATACAAACTCTCCATGGTTTGTGGGGAATGATTCCATTTATCCAAGAAGTGGGCCAAGTTGGAATGCATCCAAAGGAGGGTGACCAAAATGGTGGGAGGTCTGGAAGCCATGCCCCATGAGAGTGGCTTAGGGAGCTGGGCATGTATGTTTAGCTTGGAGAAGAGAAGGATAAGAGTTGACATGATAGCGATATTTAAATATTTGAAGGGGTGTCATACTGAGGATGGGACAAGCTTGTTTTCTGCTGCTCCAGAGACTAGGATATGGAGCAATGGATTCAAACAACAGGAAAAGAGATTCCACCTAAACATTAGGAAGAACTTCCTGAAGGTAAGAGTCTGTTTGGCAGTGGAACACACTGCCTGGAAGTGTGATGGAGTCTCCTTCTTTGGAGGTTTTTAAACAGATGCTGGATGGCTATCTGTCAGGAATGCTTTGATTGTGTATTCCTGCATCGCAGGTGGTTGGACTAGATGGCCCTTGTGGTCTCTTCTAACTCTATGATTCTATGAAGGTAGGAGAAGAATGGAGAAAGAGTGCAAGAAAAGAAGACACGGTGTCTGTGTGGGCGTGTATGATTAAGGCCTCCTATGATACTTCTGGTCATGCTTGTGGGGGCAATTAGCTAACACACATTGGAAAATGCTTAATGCAGTGTAGATGTGTAAATAATAGCTATTGCTTAAAACAATTTGTAAGCCACTCTGATAGCCTTGTGGCTGAAGAGCGGGGTATAAATAACTAAATAAAATAAAAATAAAAATAAATAAGGGTGTGGCTTGATAGATTTATGGTATTGTTGTCTGGGTTCATGGTACTCCTGTTGTGGGTCATGGAGTCTTGTAGCAGTGAGAAAAGTTTATTTCTGTTCTTCTTCATCAGAGAAATGTGTCTCATAGAGATGTCTTTCTGTTTTTGGAGAAGCTATGTCCATTGATGACTTATGTAGAGGGCTGGTTCCTTACTTGTGCTTCTAGGTTGGAGCTTTCTCTCTTGATCTTTCCTTCTTTGCTGTACAGAATGCTGATCAGATACTTTAGTAGCTTCCTGGAGAGAATGCTACACAGTTTGTTGCTGTAGTCTGTGTGGTATGTAGTCCTTGGTGGGTTTTTTACCCACAGGCTTTTTGGAATGACATCTGTTGCTTGCATTTGTTGAGAAAGTATACTCTGGACTGACTATGTGACGAATGCTGCTATCCTTGAGCAAGCAGGGATCACCAGCATTGAGGCTATGATATTGAGAACACAGCTGCACTGGGCAGGGCACGTTTCTAGGATGGAGAACCATCGCCTCCCAAAAATAGTACTCTGCAGTGAACTCACCACGGGTCAGCGTAAGAGGGGCGCTCCAAAAAAGCAATACAAGGACTCCCTGAAATAACATCTCAGGCTCGGCCAAACTGATCACCAACAATGGTCCGCCCTGGCCTCACATTGGGAGGCATGGAGACGCACTATCCACAATGCTGCAGCCTTATTTGAGAACTCATGCCAAAGAGAAACGACAACGCAGAAAGAATCACAACCCAGAAACATCACCCAAGGAGACCTGCTGTGCTTTCTGCAACCGGACTTGTTTATCTCAGATTGGCCTTTTTAGTCATCAGCGCACTTACAGAAAGCGTGGGATGAGTCCTTCCTAAATCTTCATTTGCGAAGAAAAGCCAGAGAGAGATTGAGAGAGAGAGAGATTGGAATAATATGTTCTAGTATATTCAGGACAAAGCTCTAAAAGGCAGCATATGATTATTGGAATATATTTCTACTCTTTTACCACCACAATTATAATGTTGAAATCACTATCTCAATAATTTTTATGATCCAACAATTAAAAGAGAGCATATGTGTGCACTAAATGCACACATTGTAATAGATGAGCAGGAAGAAGTTTCACAGATACTCCACTACCACCACCACCACCACCACCAAAAAGGCCCTGTCTCAAGTGCCAATTAATCAGATCTTGACAGCAAGTCCCTGAGCAAAACCTCTGGGGTTGATCTTAATATTCAGGTCTATTTGAGTGGTCTCAGCTGGGCTTTCAAATAACCCGGATGGGCCCAAACTGTTCAGATGATCCAAGGCTGTCTCTGCCCTTCTCTGCTAAAAACACGAATGAATTTCCAGTTCTAAATATTTTTCATCAGCAAAAACAACTACCAAACATAAAAAGACTTTGAAGTACATGAGTTTTGTAAACTAGAGGCGAACAGGGGGGGAAATGCAAAAACTGGGCTCCATGATGGTAACAGGTCCTCATCCTTACAACAACTACTACCACTACTACTACTATTTATTTCTTACCCCCTTCACTCTATGGATCAAGGTGGGGAAGAACACATTAACTTATAAACATAATGTTAGTTAAAAACACATATCAGTTAAAAACTTAGCAAATTAAAAAAAACCCAGTAAGACAAAGACATTTTAAAACAATCAGTACACAGTTTAAAATTCACAAATTAAAATCATCTGGATAGGCATGCCAGAAGAGACTGGTCTTTAACATTGCTTTAAATTCCAACAGTGTATTCTGCTGTCATATCTCTTCCCAGAAGCCCTTCTAGAATCTAGGGGCAGCTGAAAAAAAAAGTCCTCTGGGTGACAGTCGCCACAATCAAGCAATCAGCATCAGGTAACAATTATCACATGGAATGTGGCTGGTTGGTTTGCTTCTATAAGAGACCCCTGCTTTACAGACTTCCTTACCCATTATGACATTATACTGATTCAGGAATCATGGACTGATACAGAACTATTGTTGAATGGCTTCCTCTCATTTTTCAGTTGGGGCAGACCCCAGGAAAAAGCATGGAAGAGCAAGAGGAGGATTGGGAGTACTGATATCTACCACCTTACGAGCTATAATAAGACCCCTCCCTACATTTCAGACGTATGCCATGGCAGTGTTAATTCAATTTAATCAGTGTAGCGTGATGATCGTAAATATATATATATGCCTCCTATGAAGAAGGAAGTCCAAATTAGGGATTTGTGGGCTCAACTGGAAGCATACATTAATAGCCTTACTTTGAAGAATCCAACTGCCTCTGTAGTTCTGGGAGGGAACTTAAATGCTAGACTTGGTCCAAACGATCATTCTTTATATGCTCTATATAAATGTCCACCTATTACTGCGGAAAATGATAGAAGTAATCTCAATAGGCATTCAAAAGATAAGAAATCAAACTTTTCAGGCCTCTGCTTGGCACAAGTTGTTCATACATTAAACTTCTTTATCCTAAATGGTACAATGCAGAATGACTGTCCAGCTGAATTTACTTACATCTCTGGATGCAGAATGAGTGTCATTGACTACATGACAGTCACCAGCCTGGTCCTAGCTGGCTGGAGCAAATGTCTCCCAGAGGATGTAAGTGTACAGGGCAGATGATACGGAAGAAAGCAATCTTGTAGGTAACCTGGACCCAAACCATGTAGGTCTTTAAAGGTGATAACCAACACTTTGTGTCTTGCACAGAATTAATGAAATCTATAGTTCTACTTTCAAGGGAAAAACTGTGTCCTTCCCAATGTCACCATTTTCTTTCTAGCAATATCATTTGCAAAAAGATGATAGTTAGGATTCTTGAGTTTGTGCAAATAGGGAATTCCTGCTGAGATAAGCGAAACTGCACCTGCTGAAATCAGGGCAAAATGGCATGCGACACTACATTAATCTGCATTTTAATTAAGTGTGTCCAATGTTGCCCCTTCTAATGCTGAAGGAAAATAATCTGGCAGTGGAGGTGGCTGCAGGTATGGGTTGGCGTGTTTATGCTTCCTCCCATTTCATGCAAGTAACTGGGACAATAGACCTGATCAGGGGACAGAATACACTGTCAGGAAACCAATGTATTCTGGCTAGTGTAGACAAGCCCCTGATAAGTGCATTTCTGTATGCAATTTTGTCTTATATACAAACAAACAGTTTTACAAACATAATGCATTTTTAATGCGTTAGACACTAAAATATCCATCCCCCCATGCACTTTCCCCACAGCATACACATTTCGGAGTTTGAAAACTCCATTGCAAAATTCAGGGAGGTGTTCACACAAAAGATAACTGAGGCCCCACCCAGACCGGTTGAAAAGTGCCAAGAGTTTGTTCCTGTTCTTTCTGGATAAAATAAGCTGATCTGGGGAGCTACTACAAAAAGTCTCTCATTGTACCAGGAGCTGACAGAAAATATTCTGGGATAAACAAAACATGTATAGATCTCCAAAATAAAACCAGAAAGAACAGATATAAAATCTGGGACTTTTTGGTCTTTTTAATCAGTCTGGATGGTGACTTTGCATTTAGGCATCTTTCAAGAGTGCAAAATGATGTCCATTTTATAAAAGTTGACATGAATGCATTTCTGCCCCTTCCCTGAGTGCAACCCATTAGTGGTCCTGACCTACCAAGTGAAAATTAATTGCTGAAACCCTCTCAGTGGTGTGCAATGCCAAAAGGTGATTTCAACAACAGTCTGACCAACTGCCATGGTGGAAATTCTTCAGACCTAGACATTTTGCTTGGAACAGATTTCCCTTTTTGGATATGGAAAAGGAAAATATATCCTCCTGGTGCTCACCACACAAGCGAGTTTGTTTTTTCTCTAGCCTAGAGCTATTTTTGTACTGCAGGATTGAGTGGTAAAGCCTTTCCCAGCCTAGTCAACTTCAGCTAGCAAAGGGACGTGTATGGTTGCACGTCTGAAGGCTTGTCCACAAGCAAAATTCTTTTCACACAGAAAGTTAGTATGTAATGATATTTCAGTTGAAAATGGATAAAAATTAAAATAAAATGAACAGGATTGTCCAACATGATCCTTCCTCCCCGAATCAGTGTCCTGTGCCACATTATATACCAGCGAGGAAGGGAAATAATAATATTATTAACCTATACAGCCAGTGTGGTATAGTAGTTTGGCTGTTGCACAAGGACTCAGGGAGATCAGGGTTCAAATCACCACTCAGCCGTGGAAACCCACTGGGTGGCCTTGGGAAAGTCACTCTCTCTCAGCCTCAGAGGAAGGCAATGGCAAATCCTCTCTGAACAAATCTTGCCAAGAAAACTCGTGGGGGCATCTATACAGTAAAAAAAATATGTACGGTGTTTGAAAGATCGATCATCCATACACACGGCTGTTTGGATGCATAAGTGTCATTCGGAAGGGGAGCTAGTGAATCCCCTGTAAAATACGTGGATTCAGCATTTGGGAGGATTAGCGGATCTTGAGCTAAAATCCATAAAGCCATTCGAATGGTGGATTCATCTGTACCCTGTTCGCACACACAAGAACAGGCAATGTAATCTGATTGGCTGGCCAAGGGCAGGGGGGGGCTAACAAAGAGGGGAATTGGGAGCAGCTGCCACGTTGGATTGCCGGCTAAGCGAGAGTCCGGGAAGTCTGTGAATTTTACATTTATTTCCTTTTATTTTATTTTTGTAAATATGGAAAACCGAATGTCCGCATAACAGGCACCTTTTTTAAATGATAATAAAAAAAGTGGTGGGAGATTTAAAACTGCTGCTTGGATCAGTTGCTAGAGCCAGCTGGGCAAGGGGGGGTCATACAGAGTTTAGGGGGGGGGTAAAAAAAATCATCTAGGCAGATCGTACATATTCAAACGACTGCCTATTCGTATTTTTACACCCCCCCCCAAATGGATTTTTTAAAAATCATATAGACGGGGCCTCAAATAGCGTTGCCATAAGTCAGAAATGATTTGAAGGCAAACAACAACAACAAAAACAAAAAAAAAATATTTTTTGTAGTGTTTTTGATGAGTTAAAGCACTTTATATATATTATTTTAATCCTTCTACTTTATAAAGTAAGTGAGTAGGATAATTACTATTCTTGTAGTAAAGAAGGGCAGCTGAGGGAAAATGTATGTCTGGCTCATTTAAGGCCTGTCACTGACTTCCATATCCTCCAAAATTTTGCAGATGAAAACTCAGACCTTTGTGCCCAAGCTTCATCAGAATATGGTCAAGATGGGAAAAGTTATTAACACAAGCTGAGAGAGGCTGCAGCAGTTTGCTTTTTCCTGGGCCCAATTCCCTCCTCTCCTGTCCTCTTCTGTCCTGGCTTCGATTGCAACTGTATAGGCAGCCTCATACCTGCCAAGTGTCCCAGTTTGGCAGGGAAAGTCCCAATTACTGAAACCTGGCTCCCGACCCACAACACTGCTACCTCGGCTGCCCTTTCTTTTGGCGGTCTCTCTTTTACCCACACTAGCCGCCCCGAGGGTCGAGGAGGTGGGGTCGGTATCTTACTGTCCAAATCCTGTCAGTTTCAAGTTCTTTCCTTCCCTCCCAGCTATTGCTTCTCCTCATTTGAAGTTCATTCCATCAGACTCTTTTTTCCTTTACAACTTTGGGTCGCAGTCATCTATTGCCCTCCTGGTTCTGCTACCCAATTCCTGTCAGACTTTGAGTCTTGTCTGACAGTTTTTCTATCAGACGCAGTACCTACATTGATTTTAGGTGACTTTAACATCCACCTGGATGACCCCAATATTCCTCCAACATCTCGTTTTAGTTTTTTTTTAGCTTCTTTTGGCCTTCAACCTCATTCTACTTCTTCAACCCATTCTCTCAGTCACTGCCTTGATTTAGTTCTTGCTGCCAAGTGTATCATTGCTGACTACTTGGCATCTGATTTTCCATTATCTGATCATCATTTAATTTCTTTTACTCTTACCTATAGTCCACGTCCTCATCATACTGCTCAACAGTATTTTTACGATCTTCAGTCTATTAACTGTGACCTTCTCAGTCAGTCTCTGGATTCCTCCCTTTCTTCCCCCTCTTTTGACTCAGCGATGTCTTAATTTAATTTCATTCTTTCTTCAACTCTTGACAGTTTTGCCCCTGTTTCTGTTTGCGTGTCCTCCTCTACGAACAGGCCTCAGCCCTGGCTTACTCCCATAGTTAGGTTTCTCCAGTTGTGCTCTCGAGCGGCCGAACATCTTTGGAAAAATTCCAGGGAGTGGGCCGATTTTATTCATTATAAGTTTGTTCTTTTATCCTTCACATGCGCTTTGTCCATGGCAAAACAGAACTACTTTAAATCATTGATCTGCACCAATGAGAGGCACCCGCAGCGTCTGTTTTCCTGCTTCAACACCTTGCTAAAACCTTCTTCTCCCCCTGTTTCTTCATTATTTTCCCCTGCTGGCTTTGCTAATTATTTTATCGCTAAGATCACTACTATTAGATCTGAAATAGTTCTTCCTAATTTGTCTTCCCCCATTAATCTTTTGGAACCATCAACTAATCAATTCTCTGTGTTTCCTCCTATTTCTCTGGATGAACTTTCTACCTTGCTGCACTCTTCCAAACCTACAACTTGTTCTCTTGATCCAATTCCCTCTCGTCTCCTACTCTCTATAGCCTCCTCCTTCCTTCCTTTGCTTCTTTCTATCTTTAATCTTTCTCTTTCTACTGGTTCTTTTCCCTCTGACTTTAAACATGCTCTTTCCCCTATTTTGAAAAAATCTTCTCTTGACCCCACTTCTTTGTCTAGTTATCGCCCAATCTCTCTTCTCCCTTTTCTTTCTACGGTTTTGGAATGGGTCATTTATTCCCGCTGCCTTGAGTTTCTTGAAGCCAACTCCATCCTCAATCCCTTTCAGTCTGGTTTCTGCCCATGGCACTCCACTGAGACGGCTCTCACAAAGATCTCCAATGATCTTTTACGGGCCAAGGCAAATGGTCTCTATTCTGTGCTTATCCTCCTCAATTTATCTGTGGCATTTGACACCGTGGATCACTGTCTTTTAGTTGATATACTTTATGATATTGGGTTCTCGAACTCAGTTCTTAGTTGGTTTAAATCTTATCTGTCAGATAGATCTTTTGCAGTGGTCACGTGTGGTCAAATTTCTTCCCCTGTACCCTGTGGGAGTTCCCCAGGGCTCTGTTTTGGGTCCCCTATTGTTCTCTCTTTACACTTTGTCTTTAGGGAAACTTATTAGTTCTTTCGGATTTTCTTATCATTTGTACGCCGATGACATCCAACTGTATCTTTCCACCCGTGATCTTTCCCCAGGGCTTGAACAGCAAGTTTCTTCATGTCTTTCAGACATTTCCCTCTGGATGCGTCATCGGCGCTTGAAGCTCAATATGTCCAAGATGGAGCTTCTTGTTTTTCCACCCAAGTCTTCCCTTCAATCCTCTTTTTCTGTTTTTGTTGACAACAGTTCCATTCATCCAGTTCAGGAAGCCTGCAGTCTCAGTTTCATTTTTGATTCCACATTGTCTTTTATTCCCCATATTCAAGCCACAGCCAAAGCCTGCAGATTTTTCCTTTACAACATCACCAAAATTCATCTTTTTCTCACGGCCGCCACTGCCAAGACTCTGGTCCACACTTTGGTGGTCTCCCGATTAGATTATTGTAATCTCCTTTTAGCTGGGCTTCCCCTTTCTCATCTTCGTCCTTTAATTTCTGTTCAACATTCTGCCGCCTGCATCATTACTTCTGCTCGCCACTTTGACCATGTTTCCCCTCTGCTGTTTTCTCTTCACTGGCTTCCCCTCCCTTTCCATATCCAATATAAGCTTTTGTTGCTAACTTTCAAAGGCCAGCATGGGCTAGCCCCTCTTTATTTATCTGACCTTCTCTCTCCTTACATCCCCACCCGTACCCTTCATTCTAGTGCTCAAGGCCTGCTGTCCCAACCTAGGATCTCCGCTGCTCCATCTCGAATTCACCCCTTTTTGCTTGCCGCCCCTCATTCTTGGAACCTTCTTTCCCCTCAAACTTGGGCCATTATTTCTTTGTCCACTTTTAAATCTGAGTTAAAGACCACCTTGTTCAGGGAGGCATTCCCTGGCTTTGTCTGATATACATTTATTTCTTCTGTCACTTGGGTTTACAGTGGATGTTGTTATTAATTGTTGTAATTGTCCTTGTTTTAATTTGACTTTTATTATTTTTATTATTGTTTTACTTAGATTGTACACCTTCGGCAGGTTTTATTCTGTTTTATCTTTGATTGTTTTGGTTTTTTTGTACAGCGCTGTGTACACTGACAGTGCTTTAGAAATAAACTTTAATAATAATAATAATAATAATAATAATAAATCCTCTGCCATCTGCTTTTTCAGCTGCTTTTATAATGTTCCAGTTTCTCTCTCCTCCCCACACTTTCTCTCTTTGTCCTCAACTTACTGAAGTTGCTGCAAATTACTCCAAATTCAAAGCGCAAAAGTAGTTTGCACTCAACTCAGTGGAAAGAGTGGAAGGAGCAGAATCTTGCCTTTCCCAGTAGGCTCTGGCAAAAGCAAGCTGCAGCACCATCTGCTAGCTTGTCTATGCTTCCTCCTTTTGTTGCCATCTTGAGCACACTCTGATGTTGCTTGGCCACACACGTCCCAGTTGTCACTTGTGAAATGGTGGAGGGTATGCAGTCCTGGCAGCATTCTGCATCCTCCTGTGCCCTAGACCTAGCATTGTTCTAAGGCACTGTGGAGGAAAATGGCTGCCACTGTGTGTCTGTGTGCACGCATGCACATGCACGCATACACACACACATATACACAAAAGGCGCAGAACATTTTGAGAAACTATTTTGAGAACATCTTGCCTTCCTTTCCCTAGTAGGATAAAGAAAACAAAATTCTCAAACATTGTCTCACAACTAAGTCTTCTTAGAATTTTTTACTCAAGCTCTAGAAAAGGTCTCACCAAATCTAAGAAGAAGTGATGGGTTACCTGAACTTGTAGGTGATAGCCTGAATCTGCACAAAACCACAGGAATAGCTGCACCACACTAAGACAGTGGTTCTTAACCTGTGGTCCAGGGACCCCCAAGGGGCAGCAATGTTCTCACAGGGGGTCTGCAAAAGCTTGAAGACTGCTCAGCCCACCTCCTCTCTGCAGTGGAGTGGCCATGTGACAGGAGCCAAGGCTAAGGCGGGCTTGGCCTGCACATTGCCATTCAATCTGCTTCATCCACAAACTTGCAGGAAGAAGCGGGGGGGGGGAGTCTTCCTTCCCCCTCCAGTGTTTCTGAGGGAAGGTTTAATGGGTGGTGTAATTGTATTGTTGCTGTTGTTGTTGTTTTAACTCTTGAGTTATGTCTTGGGGGTCTGTGGCAACAAAAGACATTTAAAGGGTATCCCTGGTAAAGAAAAGGTTAAGAGCCACTGCACTAAGGGATTATAAAGTTGCTCAAGAAAGGAGAGAGAGGAGATTATCCCCCTCAAGGCTGCAAGCAGGGCATTCTCAAAAAGATGTCTCCCAGCACCTTTTTTTAACTTCTTAACTTGCTGGATAAGAAATATACAGATACCAAGAGACAAAACACAACTTCCCATGTTCCTTAAGGCCAGCAGGTAGCCCAGAGATAAGAGGCAAGGCCAAATAGAGTTGACTGGTACTAAGGTTGCTAGTTTGCAAATGAGTATTTTTCCAGAAAATAAAAAAATAAAGAAACAAACCAGCTTTTTGCTTCAATGTGCTGAGTGTCTGTTGGTCTCTCTCTCTATGTGTCTTTGTGTATTATCATCTTGCTATTGCCTCAAAAACGTTACCATAGCACTAGAAAAGAGACCGTAAATACCAGTTTGACAGGTGGTCACTGGGAGTGTAGGAGGGAAAAGTTAAGCCTATGGTAGGGATGGGTGAAATTTTTGTTTCAGTTCAATTTTGCTAGAAATTTGCCAAAATTTGGACATTTCTTCCTATTTGTATTGGAAAGAAAGAACTCGGAGATTCATCTATCCAGGCCTAGGGTCTTGCGAGTGAAAGGAACTTATCACATGACATTGTTATATTGCAATGGCACTGTGTCAGTGTAGTCTTGGGAATTTATCAGATGCAGCAAATATGGAGTCATAACAATGCCTCATCAACACAAAAGGGTGCACATATCAGATGATGTTGTTCTCTTGTGTTAATGTCTTGTTAATAAGGTGTGCTTTTTTATTGATGGGCCAAGCCATCAGTAGACCTCCCATGGCACTTTTTTTGCCAGCATTGCCTCTCTAGGCATTTTCCAGCACAACTCTATGGTATGTGTCCCTATTTTGTGTCCCATGGATATTGTTTCTGCAGATATGGGGGTCTGATTCTATTCACTATTTCTTACAATCTTCCTTGGGGTCTGGAGAAGTTTTAAAAAGCACAAATTGGAGAATATGAAAAATGTAAAAAAAGAAATTAAAAACTTACAAAGACCTTCAGTTTATTAGTCCTCTATAACATCCTGAGCATAAATATCAGTTGTGGAGAAATTATGTCTAACTTCTTGTATTAAGGGGACAGAGGTGCCTTATGCTAACTCTGATAACATCTATTTCCATTTCTTGTGGCTCTTTAAGGTCTAAGGCAAAACTATTTCCCAGCTCTTCTAAAGAGCTTTTTCATAACTGTTACATCCATGGTTCGAAATTAGAAATCTGTGCATTGAAAATATGTGCTCTATTATTGATCTAAGGGGCCCTTTAGAGGCAGGCACAAGTGAAGCTGCTCTGTCTATCACAAATTAGACCACTGGTCCCTCTAGATCAGGACTATCTATTCCAGCAATTCAAAGACATAGCCATGTTAGCCTGAAATATTAGTATGCAAAGGGATCTTGTAGCACCTTTGTTAGGGCCTTACTGAACTCCAAGGAAAAGCAATGAGGGAGCAATCTTTCCTGCTGCCTTACCACATGGCATCATCATTTTTTCATTCCAGTCCCATGGGGGAACAAGGTAAAACCATGTCTTTTTGCTAACCAGAAAAACCTGTTAGCAAAAAGATGTGGTTTTACCTCAGTCCCCCACAGGACCAGAAGGAAAAAACACAGGAAGAACAATGATGTCATGCGGTAAGGCAGCATGGAAAACAGAACATCCCAGCTCCCTTGCCACTTTTCTTCGGAGTGCAGTGAGGCTTTTAGTCTCAAAAGTGCAACAAGATCCCTTTGCATATCAATACTCCAGGAATGGAGAACTTTTTGCCCTCCAGATAGTTCAAACTATAACTTCCAGAAGTCCTAGCAAGGAAGGCCAGAGTTGAGGGGTTTGTGGGTGTGGTGGTTAAAACATTGGGGCAAAAGTTTTCCCATCCCTGAGCTACTAATTTAACTGCAGTTTCAACCAAGAACCATCTACCTACAAATCAATAAGTTCTACCCTTGCACTGCTATGACCCTTCTCCATTTTCCAAAAGTAAGAAAACACAACCATTAAAATGAGAAAGTGTTCCATTTTTGGTAGTCTTCTGACAAACAAAAGCTAAAAAGAAAACCGGCGTACACAGACTGATCATTGGAAAAAGTCTGTACCCAATCCCATCTCTCTGCAGTACAGTCACCCTAAGGTGCAGGCACCATGCCAAGTAGTACCAAAGCAAGTCTGTTAAGAAAAGTAATGCAATTGCCAATGCCAAATGCAAAAGCAGCAATTTGGGGCTAAGATCCAAGTGAGTTTTAAAAGAGCTTTCTGATTATATTTTGCCTAGTTTAAACATGTTAGCTTTTAGGACTCCGAAAGCTGATGCCCCCCATGGTTCAA
This sequence comes from Gambelia wislizenii, assembly GCA_030847615.1. Classification (NCBI taxonomy): domain Eukaryota; kingdom Metazoa; phylum Chordata; class Lepidosauria; order Squamata; family Crotaphytidae; genus Gambelia; species Gambelia wislizenii. The sequence continues at coordinate 8,682,424 of JAUMIR010000009.1, forward strand.
AGTGGGAACTGGGAAGCTTCCTGTTCAAATGTTTCAGACATAAACTAGAGTGGCTACTGATGCATCACCAAAAAAGATGAAATGTTTTACAAAAAGAGAAAGCAAAGGAGGGTATGCAATTGAATAAAATGAGCATAAGATTATAGGTACAGTTGTTCCTTCATATTCACTGGGGTTTGGTTCCAGGCCCCCCTGTGGATACCGAAATCCATGAATACTCAAGTCCCATTATATGCAGTGGATAGCAAAATGGTGTCCCTTATATAAGATGGCAAAATCAAGCTTTGCCTTTTGGATTATTATTTTTTAAAGAATATTTTCAAGCCGTGAATACTTAAATCCATGGATACGGAGGGACAATTGTACTCACATGCAAAGTGAGTATTTGCTGATTTCCTACACTGATACTTAGTTACAAATATGTAATGAAGGGGTTGTCTAGACAGGCAATAAACCCTGTCTTGCCCCCGTCTTAGAGCCCTGTAGTCCTCATGACATAGGGCATTCGTCCCATTCTGCCTGCCGGGCAGTCCTCACCACCCCCTGGGGCAAATATGCGGCTCATACAGGACTAAGATGGGGTAGGGCCCAATACAACATTTTAAAATAATACCTCTTTTAATCTGTTCCTGCCTGGAAGGAATGGATCTGATCCTATGAGACTGAAGGAACCCATCCTGGCTGACTGGCCCTTGCTGCTGCCGCCAGTCTGCCTTTGTCTCCTGGAAGGCATGTGATCAAGGCTGGTCACATGCAGGAGTCCTTGGTCACATGTTGAGGGCTGGCTACCTACTTTCTGAGATAGCAAGGGACACGGCAACAGTGGGTGCAGCACTGGGCCAACATGCCTGTCTGGACTCTGGCTCGTTTGGACGTGGTAATGGAGGAACAATGGGTCTGATCCACAGCCTGGATACACTGGTGGGGAGCCAACATATCCTGGCCTGTATAGATGAGCAATGTGGCCTGACCCTCCAAACCCACCTTAAAAGCCAGCAGCCTCAGTAGGATGAAGTTTTCAGCCTTCTCCCACCAGTAAGTGAAGCTGCAATGAGGAATTGGGACAGAAGTCCTGCTTCCGATTGTTGCAGCCTTGCTCACTGGAAGGAAGGGGATGGGAACATCCTCCTCCTTGCATCTTGATTGCCAGCTGAATGAACCTCCTTCATTCAATGCAGCTGCTGGCTGTTAAGATGAGCTTGTGGGGGCATTTATGATTCTGGCAATAGTGCCACAGTCATGACTACATAGTGTTACTGAATAGGAAGCAGTTATGGATCTGTAACTCTAGGGGCTTGTCTTAACGAGGCAATATAATGTGGATTGGTGCCCAGTAACGTCAGTTCACAGCAGCATTCATTTGTCTCCACAGTGTTTTGGCAAGATCACTGGAATATGAAGCCATCGAAGTTTGATGTTCACATGGAGGCATGCCGGTGAATCAAGATGGTGGCCGCAAATGATGAAACGCAAATTACTTGTGTTTTTATTCTCCACAAGTTGCTGCTGCTGAACAGTATTTTTTTTTAACAGTAAGGACTTTTTCAGACATCTTAAATGTAACGGAAGCAGCCTCGCCATGTTGCGAGGCTGCTGCGCTGCAGGACGTCCCTTTCGCATGACGCCCGTCCCTGCCGGTACTGTTGTGGTACCGCAGGGACATCTGAGTGTTATATTTCAGCGATTTTTACTCACGATCAACTTTCGTGAGTAAAAATCGCCAAAATATAACACTCAAATGTCCCTGCGGTACCGCAACAGTACCAGCAGGGACGGGCGTCATGCGAAAGGGATGCCCTGCAGTGCAGCAGCCTCGCAACGTGGCGAGGCTGCTTCCATTACATTTAAGACGTCCAAAAAAGTCCTATATCTAAGGTGTGGAAGTGCAACCTTCCATTTAAATAAGCTTTTAAAAACTGTTTTGTTGCCTCAGCTCTGCAAAAAGTACATGATCACTACAACAAAAATCCAACATAGTTGTTCCAGCCACTTCATTGCTGGCAAACTCTGCCCCCCACGCACGTCGGACCAATCAGCTTTCCATTTCCAATCTTATCCAGGAATGTGCTGCGATCTGAGATGGTTATCCCAATGAGCAGGAATGTGCATTTCCCTCACAGGCTTTTCCCACAAAGGGGTGTTTCCCCCCCCCTTCCTTCTGAATATGGAGAATCACCATGAGATCCCATCTGGACAAAAGGTAGTCTCCTCAAATTCTATTAGGAGTATTTTCACCATTTAGACAAACCCTAGGTTACAGATCTGTAACTGTTATACAGAATGCCAGCCTTCATCTTGTAAATAAAAATACATTTCATTTTAGTGGTGAAAACTGTGTTCAGATTACTTGACTCCAGGAGCTATTAAAAGTGGCATATGGTCTGAATCCTCCACTGTAAGGTGAGGTGCCCTCCTCCATCAGTGATAACCAGTGATAGGTAACTTGAAGGCACCAACTCTTCCCTCTTATGGTTCTTTATTTGTAAACTAGACACATCTTAAAACAGAGTGCTGCCTTCTAATAGCTCTACAAATGAAGGACTCTCCTGTGTAAAGCAAGATACATGGGCATCTCAATGACATTTACAGAAAATAGTTTCATGCTAATTCAGACCATCTGTTCATCCAGCTCAATACTGGCAGAAACTCTCTGCATTTTTAGATGAGATCTTTCTCAGACTTACCTGGAAAGATCATCATCACCATCATCATCATCAACAACAACAAATTTATACCTTACTCGCCTCTTCCCATGGATAGACGCAGGGAACAAATTAAAATACAACAACAAATAGATATATAACACAGTTAAAAACACAAACACCAATTAAAAATACATAATCAGTAGAAAGAAAACAATCAATTCATAATTTAAAAACTTAAAATTTAAAAACCATCCAGATATGGCTGCTGGAGGAGATGGGCTTTTAATGCTGTTTTGATTGACAAAGAGATCGATCACAGATTAGCAAAGGCATATAGTGCATTTGGAAGACTCTACAAAAAAGTCTGGAGTAATAAACACCTGAGGCGAAGCACAAAAATCAGTGTGTATAGAGCCAAATCAGTGTGTATAGAGTCTATTCTCCTTTATGGGTCTATTCTCCTTTATGGGGTCACATGCATGACCATCTTTAGGTCCTCTAGCTCTAGGAAGGGGTGCAGCTGGTATATCAGCTGAAGCTGATAATAGGCGCTCCTGGCTGTCATATCTATCTGGGCATGCATTTGAAGTGACAGATCCAGAAGCACCCCCAAGCTGTGAACACAGTCTTTCAGGGGAAGTGTAACCCCATCCAGGACTGGTTGACACACCTCCAACCCTACATTAGGACCCTTAATAGTACCTAAGCACTTCTGTCTTGTCTGGATTCAGTTTCAGTTTGTTTTAACTCTTCTAGCCCATTACCTGCTTCAGGCATTCATTCAGAGGAGCCACACTATCCTTAGCTGATGCAATTTTTGAAGGCATGGTGAAGTGTATTTGCGTGTCATCAGTATACTGATAGCCAGGGCCAGTTTAAGGAATTTTGGGGGGCCCTGCAGTACTTTATTTTGGGGGGGGGCATATGTTTATCTCAGGTCCAGGACCGGTTTAAGGAGTTTTGGGGGCCCCTGCAATGCTTTATTTGGGAGGGGGGATATGTTTATCTCAGGTCATTGTAACTTAACTCAACCTAAGCTATTCACAGTGCAGGATATTCAAATTATTACTAATAATGTTTTTGCAGCCCCCCTGCGGATGCTGACACTGCCAATGTCTTAAACCGGCCCTGCTGATAGCACCCTGCACCATGCTTCTGACTGATCTCTCCCAGCAGTTTCATGTTAAACAGCATTAGGGATAGAATGGCACATTGTGTTATGCCATATAAGAGTTCCTTTTTTGAGGAGCAGCTATTCTCAAGCAAAACCACCTAAAACCTACCCAAGAGATAGGACCGAACCACTGAAGCACTGTGCCCTCAATTTCTAAACCCATCAGAAGGATATCATGGTAGATGGTTTCAAACACAGCTGAGACATCTGAAAGCACCAACAGGGATACACTCCCCCTGCTCAGGCAAAGAAGTACTTTATCACACTAGACTGTTATAACACTATATTCCACTTTAACATTCATGGCAATATCCTGTTGAATTCTGGAGGCTGTAGTCAGTGAGTACCATAAGCTCTCTGGCTGAGAATCCTAAATGCCCCTCCCTGAACTGCAAAGTGAGCCAGCGGTGGTGTGGTGGCTTGAGTGCTGAACTAGGACTCTGGAAGTTGAGGGTTCAAATTCCCACTCATCCATGGAAACCTACTGGGTGACCTTGGGCAAGTCACATGCTCTCAACCTCAGAGGAAGCAATGGACCCCCCCCCCCCCGAACAAATCTGGTCAAGAAAACCCCACAATAGTTCACCTTAGGGTCACCATGAGTCAGAAATGACTTGAAGGCATGCAACAACAACAAAACTGCAAATCCCAGGATTCCATAGGATGTTGTACTGGCAATTAAAGTGGAATAATAGCACTATAACAGTGTAGTGTGATAAAGACCTAAGTCAGCAATGTAGGTTGTCAGCCTCCATTTCTTATCCACTCCACTAAAACCCTCATCATTTCTTAGGGCCTTACTGCACTCCAAAGAAAAGTGGCAAGGAGGCAGGAACATTCCATTTCCACGCTGCCTTACCGCATTGACATTGTCATCCTTCCAGCATTCTTTCATTCTGGTCCCATGGGGGATCAAGGTAAAACTGCATCTTTTTGCTAACAGGTTTTTCTGGTTAGCAAATAGATGTGGTTTTTTTCTCGGTCCCCACAGAACCAGAACAAAAAAATGATGACGGCATGCGGTAAGGGAAATTTTAGTTTCCTGGGACACATGAAAAGTATTTGTGTGGTGTCCAGCAAAGAACGGGGATGGGGGTTTCACTTGGAGGCAAAGAAGACCAGCCCCCTTGCAAACTGTCCTTACTACTACAGGTTGAGTCTCCCTTATCTGGAATTCTGAAATCTGAAATACTCCAAAATCCAAAATTGTCCACATGGGTGGCTGAGATAGTGATACCTTTGCTTTCTGATGGTTCAATGCACACAAACTTTGCTTCATGCAAAAAAAAAATATTTAAAATATTGTGTATAAAATTCCCTTCAGGCTATATGAAACATAAATGAATTTTGTGTTTAGACCTGGGTTCCATCTCCAAGATATCTCATTATGTATATGCAAGTATTCCAAAATCCAAAAAAATCCAAAATATGGAACACTTCTGGTCCCAAGCATTTTGGGATAAGGGACACTCAACCTGTACTATTAAAGCCTTCTAGTCTTGGAATTAACTAAACTACTACAATCTATAATCATGAAATAAAATCAACAAAGATTTGTTAAACCACCTAGTAGTGGAATTATTACACATATGATTGATTGAACCCATATTATTTTTAAATTCCCATTTAGATGGAGTGGGTTGTATTTGCAATTATTTCTGCTCTAAACCTTCCCTAAATTGCTTTCTGGGGCAAAAACATTTTTTTTGGAGAACGCTTAGCTATTTGCCATTTACATTTGTATCTCACCTTTTCCTCAATGAGCATGCATAGCTCATCTCCTCCTCAATTTATCTTTACAACAACCCTGTGAAATAGATCAAGCTGAACCAATATGAGTGGTCCAAAGTTATCCACTGTGTTTCATAGCTCTGTGGAGACCTGACTGAATCTTTCAAGTCCCCATTCAATACTCTAACTATATTTTTAATAAACAAATTTCAAAATCAAATGTATAACCATTAATTTCATGGTTTAATAAACTGAGCTTTGTGGTGACTCCTCCTTTTTATTGCAACTTTGCATGGTAACTAAAATTAAACAGACTTCAATAGACGCATACAAACACATCTCAGTGAATATTTACTTCAACTTTTAGGAAACATAAACCATACTTCTACTTGTGGAATTGAATTTTGGTGACTCAGGATATTAAGATAGATGTACCTTTGAGACTATGGCCTAAATCCAATGTTAGTTCCAGCTGGAATACCTTACTGAAAATTAAACATACATATCTCTTGCCAAATTAATTTAGCAATTGATTAAATGGTTTTTCTCTAGTTGTGACTAGCAAATTTAGATTCTGGATAAAAAAAAAGTGTTTTGCTAGATGAAAGCAAAGTTATCTGAAGCTATGTTCTTTCCCCCCTGCCTTTTGGAAGTCCTCCCCACCATCAGTTTCTAGTGTTTCAACAATTTTCTGAAATCTTCCAGATTTTATAGATGTAAAGAAATGAGTGGTGTCAGTAAAATGGATTACTTTTAGAAATTACTGTAATTATTTTTCGAAATAGGTTAGGGAGAAATCAGTTGTCAACACTGCCAACTTTAAAATCCCTTAATGCAATTCATTCCACTGGAACTACTCTTGAGTAAATAGTTTGGCAATTGTGACCTGAGCATTGTAATTTCCCAACCCCAAGGAAGTAACAAAAAGCAAGATATAGTTTTGCCAACATATCCGCCCCCCAAATTTTAGATAAAGACCCAGGTGGGAATTTGTTGGCTCTTTAGCATTCCATCTCATTTAATTAATAAATAATTTAATCAGCATCTTAAATCTGGAATTAGGTTCATGTGATGTCCAGCCAGGACTGTTTGAATCTCCCCTGCATCTTCCTTCGTTTTAGTTCAGGCCTTAGTATGTCTGAGCATAGGAATGTTTCATTGCATTAGAGTTGTGGGAGGAGCTGAAGAATTCTGTATTTTTCCAGGTTTGGTTTGTCCCTTCCCAGCAAGCTCTGTTTACTAGAAGTGTCTTAGTTTTTTGCTCAGTCTTTGCTGTGAGCTTGCAGGGAGCTGTTTTATTGGTGGCAAACAGGCCTAGACAGCCGGGAAGGGCATTTCTTACACCATTTAGCCAAATTAGTTGCCAACAACGAATAAGTCAAAGGAATCAGGAGCTGAAAGACCCTGCACCAGCTCCATTGAGTGAGGAGATCAAACCAAGATCAAACCTAGAGAGATGACACCTTGAAGATTGCTGAAACTCAAACTGTAAAGTACCTTTTATTTCAAGCTTTTAGAGCTGGGGAGGAGAAAGCCCTTTACTTTTGTTCTTTAAAATAAACTTCCTCCTTTTTTGAACTTTTTATTCAGCATCAGAGCCTTTTTGGGTAAAAGAGTTTGATCTCACCAGGGTACTGCCGTTGCACACCCAAACCTGCCACCACCTTTAGTTGGGTGTGCCTTCACAGTTCATGTTGAAATTCCAACTTAAGTCAATCACTTAAGTTAAAAGAATAAGTTGAATAAAGTTTCTTCCTTTAGTTAAAAAATCAATCTTAATTAATAATTTGATTGTTTTAATTAGTTAGTTCCCATCACTGTTTGGAACCACAGCAATTGCTGAATGCCAGTAGTCCACTGCTTGAGCATCAAACTGGAAAGGGCTTTGGAAGGTGAAAGACCCAAGCACTTATGGTAAAAGGCCAAAGCTGAGACAGTGTCCAGACTTCCAAATTGCCCTGGGCCGCCATTTTCTATGTGTGTGTATTTGTGTGTTCCTTCAAATCACCTGCTGACTTATGCTGACCCCATGGATTTCATAGGGTTTTCTTAGGCATGGGATACTCAAGAGGTGGTTTTGCCAGTTCCTTCCTCTGAAATATAGCCCACAGCACCCAGTATTGGTTGAGAGTCTCCCATCCAAGTATTAACCAGGGCTGGCCCTGCTTAGCTTCCACATTCAGATGGGATTTCGTGCCTTTAGGGCACTTATACTGTTATTGGAAGAATATTTTGGAGGTTTACAGTATGTCTAGCCTATGCTATAGACCCCAAAGGCTTGTATACAGATTTTCCTTGTTTTTTTTCTAGGCTGTGAGGCCATGTTCTGGAATAGTTTCTTTCTGACATTTCGCCTGCATCTGTGGCTGGCATCTTCAGAGAATGGTTCAGTAGGTGTGTTTGTAGAGTTTATATTCTGTGAACCCCTGTTGGGGAGAATATATAAATTTGTGTAATTGAATGGTTAGTTTCTGGGTATAGAAATGCAAGGCTCGTTAGTGTCTGGCTAATGGTTGGTTGATGGGCCATTATCTGCTGGGAATCCCCCTGTCCCTGGGTGGAATTCTTTTGTAAGTGTTGAGTTTTGATTCTATTGTATTTCAAAACTGGGAGCCAGATTTTGTTTACTTTTAAGGTTTCTTCCTTCCTGTTGAAGTTATTCAGGTGTTTGTGGATTTCAATAGCTTCTCTGTGCATTCTGACATGATAGTTGTTGGCCTGGTCTAGAATTTCTGTGTTTTCAAATAGTATTTTGTGTCCAGGTAAACAGGATGGTTAACATGTGCTGGGTACGCTGCTGTTTGTTACAGGTCTATGGAAAATGCTAGAATAAAATTGTCTCCAGGAAATACGAATTTTGCACAGAACATATGTTACAAACTGTTTACAATAACCAGCTGTAGCATAGCTTGGGAATGTTCAATGATTTCATTATGGAAGACCAAAGTCCTGATTAGTATTGCAGAGGTTAACATAAGGATAAGAACATAGTTATCTACTAGGTTTGTACACTTCTGGGTATTTTGATGTGATTTCCAGATATTCTAACACAAGGTTGGGTCATGAGCCCCTTGAGATATTGTTGAACCACAACTCCAATGAGTCCTCACCATTTGCTATGCAGTCCAGGGCAAATGGAATTGCAATGCAACATCTGGAGGGCCACAAGTTTGGCATCTAATGTTTCCAGAGCATGGAAAGTTACTTTTCAAAAACACCCATTTAACTATGCATTAAGGTATGTATTTTAAAATACAGTTGTCCCTTCATATTCGCTGGGGTTTGGTTCCAGGACCCCCCTCCCCTGGATACCAAAATCCGTGAATACTCAAGTCTCATTATATGCAATGGCATAGCAAAATGGTGTCCCTTATATAAGATGGCAAAATCAAGGTTTGCGTTTTGGATTATTATTTTTTAAGAATATTTTCAAGCCATGAATACTTAAATCCATGGATACCAAATCCGTGGATATGGAGGGACAACTGTACAGCCGGCCCTCTGTATCCACAGATTTGGCATCCACGGATGATTCCACCATCCACAGCTTGAAAAACATTCCAAAAACATAAATTCCAAGAAGCAAATGTTAATTTTGCCATTTTGTATAAGGAATACTATTTTACTAAACCATTGTATATAATGGGACTTGAGCATCCACAGATTTTGATATCCATGGGAGGTCCTGGAACCAAACTCCAGCGGATACCAAGAGCCCACTGTAATATATTTTCACTGAGCAATGCAGAAACAATAGAATTATGGGGGGAACATACAGAAGCAGCATGGACCACAAATAGAGAGATTCGTCTATTGCTATTTGGTTCCTAGCTACTTTTTAGGGAATCCCAGGCAATTATATAATCTAAAAATAAACCTTATCAACAAATACTTGATCAGATGTATCAGCCAAGAGGAGGAACATCTCTACAAGGTCAGACGTTGTTGTATCAAGTGATTTCTTCCCCATCTCTCTACTTGTTTCCTATGAAACATCTTGATCTGAGGATATTAAAATCCTTAGAGTACTTGTACCTCTTTAAGATTTTGAAATGTCGGTATAATTAACCACCCAAGACTTAGGTTGTGTCTGCATAAGCCAGAATACTCTGCGTTCTGGCCAGACTACTCTGACCCCAGGGCTGCCCTGGATTGCTCTCATGTAAAGATATTAAATGAGTAAAAACAAGACAATCCTAGCTTTCCGGTTTACAATCTTAAAAAGATACAGGCAGGCAGGAAGGAGGGACAGGTAGGGAAGAACAACCGGAGGGTTCTGAAATATGGAGTGGCCCACAGTGTGGAGAACAGTAGACAGGCTTTATTTGACAGCACAGAATCTATTCTTCCCTACATTCTAGTGGCTATAACTATTGCCACTGAGTATGACTCCTTACACAGCTGATTCATGGTAGTTCCTACCACACTGGACACAACCATGTTTTACTTTGGCACGTAAAAACACATCTGGCTAGAGTTAATAGTGGTTGCGCAATCATTTTTTCCCCCTGTTCTTGTCATGTTTCCCAACATGTGGCCCTCCAAATGTTGTGGACTACAATCCCCATCATCATCAGCTAGCCCTTCTAGCTTGAGAAGTTTGGAACTGTGGTTGAAAACGCTTGGAAGGTGACAGGTTGGCGAAAGCTCTCCTGTTGCATAGCAGCAGGGGGGAGATTTTCCTATCTCCTCTTCACCATTCCACTCACTCTCCCAGATCCCCAAATATCCATTCCACTTCTCCTCCTTAGCAGTGGCACTTGGATGTTTTCCCTGCATTAATTCTAGACACTGTGCAAATACTGGGCTTGGTTCGGCTTATTCTATTACCCCAAATGAGTTCATTTTAAGTCCCGGCCTCCTATCAGATATATCCTTCCTGAATCTTTGTTTGCGAAGAAAAGCCAGAGAGAGAGCCTATCAGACATCCAAAGGCTTTTGGGGTAAGAAATTCAGGGCATATAGAAACCTCCTCATCCATCCCTTAATGATGCAAAAAGAGGATTTCTGAAAAAGAAAGTGGGAAGGAAGAAGTCCCTTAATGGTGAACCCTGGTGGGGGTTGGGATAAGTGGGTTTTAGAGCAAGCCCCAAATACTTTTTTTAATCTAAGGCAAAGGACAGCCCATGGTGTCCTCTTCCATTCTCTGTATAGAAGCTGACCTTACTTCAATACTGGCAGTGGGGTAGTTTATAGCATGCCTGAAGGCAGCAGGCCATTTTAGGATGAAGAGCAGGTTTTGTGTGCAACATAAAGCTTGGTCCACCAAGAGAATGGAATGACCAGGGGGGCTGCTGTCCACCACTACCTTCTGTGGCTGCATCTGCACTACAGAAATAATCCAGTTTGACATCACTTTAACTGCCATGGCTCAATGCTATGGAATTCTGGGATTTGTAGTTTTGTGAGATATTTAGCCTTCCTTGTCAGAGAGCTCTGGTGTCACAACAAATCCCAAAGGACAACAAATGTTGTAAGTGCTAATGGTATGATGTGTCCCGGAGGTGTAGCATGGCTATGAGTAAGGTGTCCCTTTTTATTTGTGGCTTGTCCCATCAATAAGAAAGGGAAGCCTCATCTGTGGCAGCACTACACCCCCAGGATGGCAGAAGGACATGGCATTTGATAATGTCACCCTTCCTGTTCTCCTCCTGTTCTGGCGCGGTTTGGAACACTTTTTTTTTTTTTTTTGCTGTATTTCACTGCATCTGATAATCTCTTAAATTAGAAATGATTTGAAGACACACAACAACAAATCACCTCTAATTTCTTCCCAATTAGCTACAAGGGTTTGTTTGAACAGAACCAAATTGCTTTATCATTGCAAAGACAGTGGTAAAATAGTTTACAACCATTTGTTCTGGGTTGGGTGAGAAAAGAGCATCTATCAGGGAAAGCTTTCTATTGTGAATGTTTCAGAGACTTAATTGCAAATAAAGAGATGAGAAGAAAGAAGGAAAAAGGGCAAGGGTACAACATCAATCATTGCTTTAACGACTGGGCTTAGCCCAGACAGTTGAACAGTAAACTACATTTTCCCCTCCACATTCGCGGCTTTCACTCTTGCGGTTTTGATTATTCACAGTTTGCTCAGCAAGCACCTCATTTAAATCAGCTTCTCTCCCTCCCCACGGGAGAGGAGCTGATTTAAACGGAGTGCTTGCTGAGCAAGCCAGGCCATCAACTCCCCACTCTCCTGGGGCATGGCTCCATTTGGGGTGGAGAGCTAAGCCCTGGGAGAGCTAAGCCCCGGGAGAGCGGGGAGTTGGCGGGAAAGGCGCTTTTTAGCCCCCCGCCCTTCCCAAAGCTGATATTGAGCTTTCTAAGCCTTGTCGCGGCTTTGGAAGGGTGGGGGTGGCTGAAAAGCCTCTCCGCCACACTCCCTCCACCCCTCCCAACATTACCGAAGCTGCTATGGGGCTGTCAATCCTCAGAGCCCCTTCACGAAGGCTGGGGAGAGGCTGGGCAGCGACCCTCTCTCCCTCCCACCACCTTCTCTGGCCTTCTCAAGGCAGCTCCAGGGTTTCAAAGCCTCGGAGCCCCCTCGGGAAGGCCAGGGAGAGGCCGGGCAGACTCCCTCCCTACCGCCGCCTTCTCTGGCCTTCCCAAGGCAGCTCTGGAGCTTCAAAGCCCCGGGAGCCCCCCCAGGAAGGCCGGGGAGAGGCTGGGCAGACTCCCTCCCACCCACCCACTGCCTTCCCCGGTCTTCCCTAAGCGGCTCCGGGGAAGCGCAGCAGGCATCGGGGGGGGGGTTGCAGCCAGGTGGGCGGGCAGCTTTTTAGCCACCCCCGCACTTCCCCAAGCGGCGATGGGACTCGAAAAGCCCCATTGCCACTTTGGAAGGGTGGGTGGAGGCCTTTTTTTAATTCACGTTTTTTTCACATTTGCGGGGGGTCTCGAGACCCTAACCCCCGCAAATGTGGAGGGACGACTGTAACAATAGGGCAATGAGACAGGGCAGGGATTCTGTTAGTGTACCGTCCACCACACTGCCCAGCTGTCCCTCTGCCTGAATTTGCTGGAGGTGGTCTTGAAGGTGGTGTTAATCCCCCTCCCAACTAATTGTGCTGGGGGATTTTAACATCCATGCTGAGGCACCCCTATCCAGGTCAGCTCAGGATTTCATGGCTTTCATGACCATCATGGGCCTGTCTCAATTAATATCTGGCTTTTGCACAGACAAGGCCACACTCTTGATCTGGTTTTTGTTGGTCAAGATGATGGTGATCTGGGGGTAGCGGGGTTTGAAAGAACCCCATTGTCATGGACAGATCACTACCTGATAGGGTTTAGATTTGCTGGCATTCCTAACCTCCTAATATGAAAAATGAAATGCTACATTAAGATTTCAAATCAATACCAAGAACAGTTTTAAAAAAAGATCAAAAGCATTTCATGGGTGTATCATCAATGCTACATTCAGAGATGAGTTCTATTTCAAAATGCATTCTGCTTGGGAAAACTGCTTGCAAAAGAAAGGCAGCGAAGAAAGTACATCTAAAAAGGTGTATAAGAATTGTACATGAAAATGTGAAAGAAAATTCCTAAAGACTACTTTTTAAAAATCACAATCGGAAGCAAAACCAGGATGAAAATACAGTTGGTCCTCTGTATCCATGGCTTTGACATCCATGGATTCCATCATCCACAGCTTGAAAATATCCCCCCCCCCGCCAAAAAATAAAATAAAATAAATAAATTCCAAGAAGCAAACCTTGATTTTGCCATTTTATATAAGGGACACTATTTTACTATGCCATTCTATATAATGGGACTTGATCAATCATGGATTTTGGTGTCCGGGGTAGGGGGGCTGAAACCAAACCCCAACGGATACCAAGGGCCCACTGTACCTGTCCATATTTTGAGATTTTCTCTGGGGGGGGGGCTGTCCATGTTTTACAGTGATTCCCAAACTCTGGTCCTCCAGGTGTTCTGGACAGAAGTCCCAGAAGTCTCAGCCACCTTGGCCAATGAGCAGGGAATCTGGGAACTGAAGTCCAAAACACCTGGAAAACCAAAGTTTGGGAAACACTGAGAAGATCTTCTGAGAAGGCCTCTCTCTCTGTGCCGCCACCCTCACTGGTTTTATTTCTCACCTTTCTCCTTACCTAGGACTTAAGATGGCTTAAAACAAGGCTAAAACAAGATAAAGTGAAAAGGGTGATGATAAAAAAAAGGATAAATCCCAATTAAACAAGGTATCATATTAAAATGCCATTAATTTTATGTGGTGTAAGATAATTTTAGAACATAACATTGGGGATAAAAATATATAGCACATGCTTCCCATAGAAAAGACTCCTTGCAACCAGTTAATCGTCAAATTTAAATTAAGATGTTGGTTCATGGATCCTGATAAAAGGCAGGTAATAATAGTGCCAGTATGCCTTGCTTCGAAACTCAGGCTCTGGTAGCTGATCAAGGGTGCCAAAGTTATCTTGCCTATCTCATACCCTCCAACTGTCGCAATTTGGCAGGGGCAGTCTCAATTAATCCCATATTTTCAGCAGCTTTTAAAATGTCCTAGTTTCTCTCTCCTCTCATTTCCCCCTTGGTCTTCAGCTTACCTCAGTTGCTGCAAAATGAGGTTGAAGGGCAAAAGTAGTTTGCACTCAGTTAACTCAGCAAGGAGATGGTGAAATCCTGACCTTCCCAGTAGGCTTAGGCAAAAGCAAACTGCTATCACCTCTCCTAGCTTGTGTGTTTTTCCTCATTAATAACTTTTGCCATCTTGCTTGGCCACAAATGATGTGATGTTGCTTGGCCACAAATGTTCTGGTTTTCATATGTGAAAGATGGAGGGTATGCTACAGTTGACAGGCCTCAGCCTGTACAACTTTGGACCTACATCACATGGTAGTGTTCAGGAGAGAAGGAAGCCTGGCCTCTCTAAATCTTGACTGTTGACAGTGCACCTGACAGAGCCCTGACTTGCTCATTTTTAAATGAGAGCTAAAGATATAATATTCATTAGTGGATTTTTCCCATGGACACAAGTGTTTTGCAAAACACAGATATAGGTTTGTAGTTCTAAAGTGTGTGTTCAGATTTCAGAGAATGGTAGCTGTCAGCTTCTACATTTCTGGTCCTCGGCAAGATGGGAAGGAACCTCAGGTAGAGTGGAAATTACACACATCAGTGTGTTTTATTCAACTTGTTGCTTCAGGCTACTTTAGAGCAGCCACTATGTTTACTGTTCAAAAGAATACCTTTGGTTGGACTACAACTCTCAGGTGTTTTAAAAAAACAGTGCTTGCAAAGGTATTAAAAATAGAGCGGAGGAAAGTGTGTATATGTTTTCTGTTCAACCCTGAGATCAGAAAACTTAATTTCCAGACAGAGAAATGCATTCTCATTTGTTGGATTGAATGTTTATTGTTTGAATTACATGCTCTGAGCAACTGTAGTTGATGCTTAATGTATAAGTAATGTCTGCCTAGTAATGTCAATGTCTTAAGGTCTAGTAATGTCAACAGGGGCTTTCATAGGACTCAGGTTTTAGCCCTGAAATTTCAAGGCCAGGGATGCTCCTGCTCTGGCAACCCTAGTAGTCACATGAATATAATCATCCCAAAGTGACAACTTTAATTGATCCCATAAACAGAATTGTGCTACCTTGTTCCACCATCTACACAGCCTAATAAACCCAGCCCCTTTTCTTAGTTTCTGATGTAATATCATCATCCCAAATTGCCACTGGTTGCTTGATTATTTCAAAATGTTTCAAACATACAATTCATCTTGACCATGAACATTTTCCAGAAATGAGAGCGAGAACATACTGACCATTATATACAATGCAAATGCTTAACTACCCAATCCTTTTGCACACTGAACTTTAAGAACTGCAGATCTGTAAGATGCAGTCAGTACATTCACACCTAGCTGCTGAGGTACTGCTCCATTCTTCACTACCAGGGAACATGAGAAGCATGGGGTTCATCCCCAGAGCTTGAAAAAGTTACTTTTGGACTACAGTTCCCAGAATCTCCACCCAGCATCACCAATAAGCACTAGCTATGTTGACAGTAGGATTCTGGGAGTTTAATCCAGCAAATTCTTCTTCCAAGCTTAGCATCTCTTCATGCCAGTATCAACCTCATTTCTCAAGGGCTGACGCTCATATAGAGGAAACCACATAGGATAGTTACTCCCCACCCCCACCACAACAAAAGGAGGAAACAAATAGGTATAATAGTTCCATAAGCTAATTTATAATTATAGATACTTAATTGCTACAATTTACCTAGTGATAAAACCCATCCCTGTAATGACTAAGGGCTCGTCTAAACTGGCTGCTTAAATCCAGGGCCAGACCAGAGCATTATGCTCCAGACTGGCCCCAAATCAACCACGATGGCAGGTAGCCACATGCACCCGGCTGAATCCAGTGCAATGGCCATCATTGCCCACATGGGCCAACCAGGCTGACACCATATTGGCCTCACTGACCCGCCCCCTATTTCCAGAGTTGCCAACACCTTGCCAGCCAAGCAGTTCCCTGCAAGAGCCTGGCCAGTGACATTGTTTTTGCTGAGGTCAGGATGGTGTGCCCAGAGACGTGCTCAACAAGGAGGAGAGACAATCTACCTCCTCCTCATTGATCACCTGGGTGCTCCATTCTGACCTCAGCAGAAACAATGCCACTGGCCAGGTTGTTGCAGAGAGGTGCTTGGCCAGTGAAGTGGCAGTGGCAGCAGCTCCAATGGGAATCCACCCCCTTCCCTGTGCTGCTCATTACAGGGTAAGGGAGATGACACCATGTTTGCATATGGACAACTGGAGTTGAGCTTTGGAATGTCCCAAATAGTTGGAGTAGTGAATATCAGGTGTAACCCTCTCTTCATAAATAAATTCAGCAACCTCATAATTGTACCCCACTCCCAAATTGTTTAGAAACTGTTGACTATGGTATCAGTTTGAAGCATATATACAGTATATCCCAAGATGCACAACTTGGAACAAAAATATTCAGAGCATCATCATTTCTACAAACAAGATGGGAGCAGTTATGTCAATTGCTTCTGAAAGACACTTGTAGGAAGAACTTTATACAAGATTGGCAGTTGGCTGAACAGGCCGACAACCGTCTCATTTCAGTTTTTAAGAGTGTTATTTTCCAGTTGACATGTTCCCAGGTAAAGAGCAGAATGAGTCACATTTGCATTGAAACAAGACCACATGCCAGGTTAGCACAAACGGGTTGAAATGACCACACTTCAAGTTAAGAGCCAATGAAACTTTCTCATGGGTTTTTTCCTGTCACACAAACATGTTGTCTGTGAGGTGTAAGCAGGTTTTCTGCTTCACAAATAACTCTCTGTTTGCCTTCCCTGTGCTGGCACTAGCTGGGATAGATTTTTTTTTTTTTAAATGCCCTGCCCCTGGGCCCTCTCTCTGAGACCCCTTTGTCACAAAAATTCCACACCTCCCTGCATCTCTCATCTCCCAGACACTTTTCCCACCACAATCCTTTAAGGCAACCTTACTTCTACCATGCATCTCAAAAATGCCTCCAGTCTCATAAAGCAGGCTTCACAGAATCACACAACACACACACCCAGGCCACACATCATGCCACCTCAGTCCCACTATAGCTCAGTTTCTAAGAGGCTCAAAGAGCTTCTTGCTTTGACAGAGTAGCTAATTTTTAGACTGTGTCATCCATTATTTAAAACCTGAGTGGGGTTGCCACTTACACGTTGCACAACCAGCAAAGAAGACCCAGATTTGTGCCACACTTAGATATGTTAATGGATGTGCATAGATTCGTTGTTGTGTGCCTTCAAGTCATTTTTGACTTACAGAAACCCTAAGGCTAACCTATCATGAGATCTTCTTGACAGGATTTGTTCAGAGGGGTTTGCTCTTGCCTTCCTTTGAGGCTAAGAGAGTGTGACATGTCCAAGGTCACCCAGTGGGCTTCCATGGCCAAGCAGGGATTTGAACCCTGGCACTATATCATGCTACACTGTTATAGTGCTACTATTCCATTCTGGTTGGACACCACAATTCAGGAAGGATATTGAGAAGCTGGAATGTGTCCAGAGAAGGGTGACCAGGATGATGGGTGGTCTAAAAGCCATGCCCTATGAGGAGTGGCTTAGGGAGCTGGGCATGTTTGGTCTAGAGAAGAGAAGGCCGAGAGGTGACATGATAGCTATGTTTAAATATTTGAAGGGATGCCATACTGAGGATGGAGCAAGCTTGTTTTCTGCTGCTCCAGAGACTAGGACATGGAGCAATGGATTCAAACTATAGGAAAGGAGATTGCACCTAAATATTAGGAAGAACTTCCTGACAGTAAGAGCTATTTGGAAGTGGAATACACTGTCTCGGAGCGTGGTGGAGTCTTCTTCTTTGGAGGTTTTTAAACAGAGGCTGGATGGCTATCTGTCGGGAATGATTTGATTGTGTATTCCTGCATGGCAGGGGGTTGGACTGGATGGCCCTTGAGGTCTCTTCCAACTCTATGAACTCTATGGTTGCCTCCTGTGGAATTCTGGGATTTGTAGTTTAGTGATGCCTAAGAGCTCTCTGGCTGAGAGTTCTAAATGCCCATCCCTAAACTGCAAATCCTAGATTCAACAGGAGTTAGCCATAGCAACCAAAGTGGAATTATAGTGTCCAGAGCTGTATTCCAGCACTTAAGCCACTACACAACACTAGCTCTGTGTGCATAGATGCTCCCTTAGAAATAATGGCCAGTATTCTGTGGACTTCATCAGACGCAGCAAAAACCACATCAGAAGAATGCTACAAGAACAAAAATGGGTGACATTACCAGATGACATCATCCTTCAGCCATTCTGGAGGCATAGAACAGGCATGAATAATGTGTCCCTTTTTATTGATGGCATAGAACAGGCATGAATAATGTGTCCCTTTTTATTGATGGCTTAGCCTGTCAATAAAAAGGGGATGCTTTATTCACGCCTGCACTATCCCCCCAGAATGGCTGAGGATGCGGGGCGTCTGATAATGTTGCCCTTTCTGTTCTTGTAGTGTTCTTCTGATGCAGTTTGGGATTGGTTTTGTGCCGTGTTCCCCTGCGTCTGATAAAGTTCTGTATCAGCTACTTAGTTAAGTGTACTTAAGTAAGTAACCTCTCCTGGCCTGACATCCCCAAACCTGATGGAAACATCATTCACCCATGTTCTGATAAGTGGCAGAATGAACCTCCTCCTCGTACATCTGATGCCCAATAAAATAGGTTGGGGGGGGAGTTGCGATTGTTCCACAATTGTAACCCCCCACCCCACCCATCTACTTTAACAGGCATCCGCTGCACAGGAGGGAGTCCAATCAGACAGCATTTATAGTATGAGTGAATGACATTTCCATCAGGTTTGCATGGGAGGTGGGCCAGGGTGACTGGTGTTTATTTCAGGTTGGGAGGGTGGGTTGGGCAGAAGAAGTTACTTATTTAAACTAAGCAGATGATTAAGAGTACTGGCCAATGATAGCAATTTGAATAAAAAGAGGTGACATCTCATCATAGTGGGGAAGACTGCATGCCCACTGAGTCTGTAGTTCACAAACTAAGGACTTTTTCAGACGATACTTACCGCACAAGGAGGTCTCAGGAGAGGCACGGTGCTGTTGCGCGGCAGGGGGTCCTTTTCGGACACCACCGTCCCTCTTCCAAAATCATTGGTGTCACTTCCATGAAGGATTGGAAGCGGCTGCACCATATTTTAATCACGGAAGTTGCCTGTGGTTAAAATCTGGTGAAATATGGCGTGGCTGCTTCCAATCCTTCATGGAAGTGACACCAATGATTTCGGAAGAGGGACGGTGGAGTCCGAAAGGACCGCCTGCTGCGCAATAGCGCCGTGCCTCTCCAGATACCTCCTTGTGCGGTAAGTATCGTCTGAAAAAGTCCTAACTACTGACAAGCAACTTCAAGGCTGCCAGAAATGGGGTTTTGTTGGAAGAATTTTTTTGGGGGGGGGGAGGTTGCCTTTACCTTCCTCTAAAGCTGAGAGAATGTGACTTGCCCAAGGTGGGTTTCCGTGACTAAGCAGGGATTCGAACCCTGGTCTCCAGAGCAATAGTCCAATGCTCAAACCACTGCATCACACTGGGTGTTATAGCACAATGACTCCTCTTTAATTGCCATGTTAATGTCCCATGGAATACTGGGATTTGCACTTTAGGGAGGATTATTCAAAATTCTTAGCCACAAGAGCTCTATTGCCTATCCCAAAGTACAAACCACCTTTTTCCTAGTAGCATAATGATGGCATGACACACATAAATTAAAGAGATGAAGCTGTTTTGTAACTTATCTCCACCTCAGATAGCATCACTAGCAGAATTTCACCAGAGATAACAATCTATCCACCAGTGAAAACTGGAGAGTGCTTGTGTACCTTTAATGTTTGTGTAAAAGTGGGAATTTCAGCAGGTTCTGCTTGTTAATCTGGTTGTGTGACAAACAACACCTGCTGAAATTCCCCCTTCTGCATTAAAGGAACAGGAGCCCTCTCCAGTTTTCAGTCTGGCAACTCAGGGAGGGATCCATCACATGTCTTTTTTCAACCATTTTCAACACTCTTACCTGTAAAAATGGACATGGTGTTTATGCCATCATTTGAAAAGGATGGTTTTGTTTAGCTTTTATTGGCCCAACTCCTTCTGTTAAATCTTGTTAAGGCCAGGAGGATGATACCATCCAGGGAAAGGTTTAGGTCAGATGTTTTCCAAATAAGAGAAGAAACCTCAGTATGCCTTTTGGTGAGGCTTAGGAGGCTCATAACCAACAGCTAGTGACCAGCTCAGGAAAAATACCCAGACTGGTATATAGGTGGTAGAGCCAGTGCGGTCTAGTGGTTTCGGTGTTGAACTATGATGCTGGAAGACCAGGGTTCAAATCCCCACTCAGCCATGGAAACCCACTGGGTAACTTTGGGCAAGTCACACTCTCTCAGCCTCAGAGGAAGGCAAAGGCAAACCCTTCTGTACAAATCTTTCCAAGAAAATTTTGTGATTATGGCCTTAGGGTGGCCATAAGTCAGAAATGACTTGAAGGCACACACCTACAACAATATGTAGGAGATGAAGTGGAAGTGGGGCTAAGTACAAGACTTTTTAGCCAAAGTGTACTGTACACCTGGCTAAACACTTTCTCCCTCCTTCCCCCATCAATTGACAACCCTGAATGGTACAGACAGCTATGGTTAACATACGTTTTTAAGGACAGGACTAGGGAAATTGTGACCCTCCTGATCTTGAATTTATTTTATTTGTGTTTATTTATTTATTTGATTTATATGCTGCCTTTCTCCCAGAATGGGATCCAAGGTGGCTCACAACATACAAAATAGAACATGCAATTAAAAATATGACAATTAAAAGTTAAAAACAATTAAAATCATGACAATTTAAAATTATATAGAACATACAAGTTTTTAAAAAGTGATGAAATACACAGCCCCATGAGAAGCCTTGATGCGCACAGCTACGAATTAAAAGCCTGCTTGAATAAAAACATCTTTGTCTCCCAGCAAAAGGAAACCAGGGAGGGGGCCAGCCTAGATTCCTGAGGAAGGGTGTTTCAGAGGGTAGGAGCAGCCACTGAGAAGGCTCTCTCTCATGTCCTCACCAAGCGAATCTCTGATGATGGCGGAACTGAGAGGAATGGGAACTCCAGTTCCCAACAAGTCTAAACAGCCTAGTCAGTGATGGAGATGCAACATAGGAACAGAAGCTCATTGACACCTCCATGGACAAAAGTTTGTCCCCCAAGTTTATGGGGATGTATTAAGAAACCAGCACCAGACAGACAGCATGGTGTAGTGGTCTGGGTGTTGGACTAGGATTCTGGAAGACCAGAGTTTAGAATCCCCTCTCAACCATGGAATCCCACTGGGTGACCTTGGGCAAGTCATGCTCTCACAGCCTAAGAGGAAGGCAATGGCAAAACCCTCTGATTAAATTTTGCCAAGAAAACCCTGCCATAAGTTCATCTTATGGTCACCATACGTCAGAAACAACTGGAAGGCACACAACGACATCTAGAAGCCTTCTTAAACATGCTCTTAATTCCTTCTATTCCTCCCCACTTTTTTCTTTCCCTTCTGCAAGTAACCCTTAAATATAGTACCCTGAACTTAAAGAGGATGTGATTCTTCATCTTACGGTGAAAACAAGGAAATCTGTATGTATGTGTAGACCTTTGTATATATGTATGTGAGTTCATGCACACACATGCACACCTGCATGCACGCACGCACATGCACACACGTTCAGCATGTTGGTTTTTTTTGTTAAAAAAAAAATAGCTGGATGGTTCCCATTATAAAATAAAAAGCCCCATCTATTCCTGAGACCAACAAAAAGCTTCTATACATTTACACTGTAAGTCTATTGAGAGGCAAAAGTAGAGGCAGTCACTCACACCCCTTGTACACACAGATGGATGGAGACCGGAGAACCTCTGGCTTCACACACAGGCCAATCTGTTCTGCTCTCTCACAAGGAGGTAGTGAGTTTCTTAAAAAGCAAACTGTAAAGTTTCCGTTGTTGCATGGTGCTCAAGTTAATTTAATATATAACATCTCTCTCTCTCTGTTTTTTTTCTCTCTCTCTCAATCCAGCTTCTTGCTCTCACTCTCTCTTTACCCCTCCCCTGCTCTCTTTAAAGGACCTAGAATGTTCCAAGCTGCTCAGCAGCCGCCGAAAGCTGGCACTGTATGTGGTCCAGGCCTTGCTATGAACACCGCTTTTGTTGCCACTGTGGAGAAGTTGGCTGTGAATGGTGCACAGTGACCAGCTTGTTTAACTCATGGGAGTTGAGTGGTGGAGGGGTCCGGAGAGGAGGCAACACACTTTGGGGAGGTGGCACCCTGTGGTCGCAAGTCACCTTTCCTCAGAGCATGGGGGGGGGGGTGCAAAAAGGACAGATAGGTTAGAGCAGCAGGAGGGAAAAGATGCCTTATTTATAACCAATGAAGGCCCCCGTTGATTTTTTTTTTTTAAATGAGAGGGCGAAGCTCAAATGGCTGACCGTGGCTGCATACAAATGTGCCTCTGCTCAACAAATAAAGGCTGGCCTGTGCCAATAATTTTTAAAAAAATTGCACCAAGGAAACCTATATTGTATGGCCCATGTGAAGTAGGCAAATAAAAGAGGCTGCGATAAATGCAAATCATTTGCTTGCATTTGTTCTACCGTATTTGGGTTTCCCCAGGATTTTGAATAGCATGTTCAAAACGGACAAATCACAACAGCAAGAAAGGGGGGGGGGTTGGGGAGAGAAAAAAATAGCTAGAGCTTGATATAACTAATGAGAAATAGCAAGTTGCTTGTCGTTAATTCCTTTTCCCCAAAACAAAAGTATAAATGTGGTCTCATCTACACCGGCCAAATACCCCAGCTTGCCCCCATCCCAAAGCCCTATAGCCCAAATGACACACAGCATTTACCCTGATCTGCCCTTGGGCAGTGCAAACAACCTCCAGGGCAGATATGGGGCTGGAATGGGGGCAAGATGGAATAGGGCCCTTTACCACATTTTAAGAAAATACCCAGTTTAATCCAGTACTCCTGGACTGGACCCCGCATGTCTGCGGGAGCCCATCCAGAATGCCGTTCCTTGCTGCCACCGCCAGCTCCCTGGCTCTCCCAGAAGCCAGGCAGGGGTCCTGCAGCATATGACTGAGTCTGGTCACAGGCAGGGAGCCTTGGACACATGTTGTGGGGCCTCTGCCTGGCTTCCACATTAGTAAGAAAATAGTGGCTGCAGCGGCAGCTTCAGTGATGGGCTGGCGTCCTGTTTGGACTTGTTTTCTGCAGGTTTTCTGAGCTGGGATGTCTGGTGTAGATGAGCCATGTGTCACATTGTGGTTGGGTAGCTTAGTGATGGACGACTTCAGTTTCTTTGCAGCATATCTGTAATCGTAGTTACTCTTCTAGTAGAATCATAGAATCATAGAGTTGGAAGAGACCACAAGGGCCATCTAGTCCAGCCCCCTGCCATGCAGGAATACACAATCAAAGCATCCCCAACAGCTGGCCATCCAACCTCTGTTTAAAACACCCCCAAAGAAGGAAATTCCACCACACTCCAAGGCAGTGCATACCACTGCCAAACAGCTCTTACTGTCAGAAGTTCTTCCTAATGTTTAGGTGTTATCTCTTTTCCTGTAGTTTGAACCCATTGTTCCATGTCCTAGGGCTTTTTCAGACGTTGATTTACCATGGAAGAAGGCTTGTAACACTTGCGAGGCTGCTGCGTGGCAGGGGACCCGTTTCGTAAGATGCCGTCCACCTGCCGAAATCAACTGTTTCCATTCTGGGAGAGATCGGAGGCAGCTGCGCCATATTTGGCCATTTTTTTATTCACGGGCAACTTCCATGAGTAAAAAATGGCCAAATATGGCACGGCTGCCTCCGATCTCTCACGGTAGGGGGACGGCATTGTACGAAATGGGCCCCCTGCTGCGCAGCAGCCTCGTGAGTGTTACGAGCCTTCTTCCGCAGTAAATTGACGTCTAAAAAAGTCCCTAGTCTCTGGAGCTGCAGAAAACAAGCATATCCCGTCCTCAGTATGACATCCCTTCAAATATTAACACATGGCTATTATGTCCCATCTTAACCTTCTCTTCCCCAGGCTAAACATACCCAGCTCCTTAAGCTGCTCCTCATAGGGCATGGCTTCCAGACCTCCCACCATAGTAAGTAAGGGGATTTCACATCACTAAATGTGAGCCAGCATGGTTTCGTGTCGTGGTTTGAGTGTTGAACTATGATTCTACAGACCAGGCTTTGAATTCCCCGCTCAGCCACTGAAACTCTCTGGGTGGCCTTGGGCATGTCACACTCTCTCAGCCTCAGAGCAAGGCGAAGACAAAACCCCTCGAAACAAACCTTGCCAAGGAAACCTTGTGATAGGTTGGCCTTAGGGTCACCATAAGTCAGAAACAACTTGAAGGTACACAACAACAACAAAAATGCAGGTTAATGAAAACGACATGGCTTAATTACTGGTTTGTGTTATGCCTCATACTACTGAATGAAAAATCAATCAGTTTTTTTTAAAGGTAATGGGAGTAATCATTTGAGTCACCTTTGAGTAAGATGAAAGTAAAGAATTACTTTAAACATAACTGTGACAATAGAAAGATACTTCCGGTCTTGGGATAATAGCTATAATTAATTACTTTTTAAAAGTTAATTCAAAGTGCTGATTTTGACCTACGAAGTCTGACCTGGGGCCAGGATATCTGAAAGACCAGAAATTTGAGATCTTCAGAGGAGGCCCTGTTGCATGTCCCAACACCTTGTGAAGTTAGGCTGGTATATACATGTAACAAGGCCTTCTCTGTAGCAACACCCTGAGTGTGGAACTCCCTACCAATGGAAATTAGGCTGGCTCCATCTTTTTTAAGCTTCTAGTGGGCAGTCAAAACAGTGCCATTACGCATGGCCTTTAATAGTTGAAGTTGCTCTGTTTTAACCATTTTAAAATTATATTTTAGGATTGTTTTTAGATTGCTTCAAAAGCTTTTAAATTCGTATTTTAATGTGTTTCAAAATGTTTTTATCTTTGTATTGTTTTAATTGTTTTTATTTGTTCATTATCTCAGGAGAACATGTGGGCTGGGAGGTGATACAGAAATATCTTAAATAAATAGATAAATAAATAAACAAACTTACTTCCCAAGTTCTGGGCATAGGTCATAGGGAGACCTGGGTTATTAATTATTCTTACTGTGCTATTTCACATATAGAACTGTATTTAACCTGGGGAGGAGGGGACAGGAACCTGCATTTTGAATTACACCAGTCTGCAAAATTAAACTATGGATGCATCTACACTGTACAAATAATGCAGTTTGACACCACTTTAAGTACTGTAGCACCAGCCTATGGAATTCTGGGATTTGTAGTTTTACACAGTCTTTAGCCTTTTCTGCCAGAGTGCTTGTGCCTCACCATACTACAAATCCCAGGATTCTGTAGGATGGCACTTTCGCAGTCAAAGTGGTGTCAAACTGCATTATTTCTACTGTGTAGGTACACCCTACCTTACTGATAACATATACACACGTTTCAAATTCTTTTTCTGGTCTCTGGCCCTGATAACTTAGTGTTTTGATTTCTGTGTTTGGGGATGCCTTGTTAAAGCTTTGTGAAGACGAGTTTTTGAATATGTCACCAATAGGAGGCTGTACATAAGTGCAGCTTACCGGCATGCATGTCTGTTTTTGGGAAGGGTCTTGGGGGCTATTCTCTTGCCCTTCTGCTCAGTCCCAAAATCTACCACTCCAAGGCTGCATGGCTGGAGCTACACTCTGATGTAAGCTATCAGCCAAGATCTCCACAGCAATCTAGGTGGGGAAATGAATATATCTTGTCTCTAATGCTCATGTGTGTAATGCACATGAGCACTAAGGAAACTTGCAGTCTGCATCCTGATATTTCACACAGGTGTATCATTTTGAATTTGATTTGAAAATAATTTTAGAATGACTTCCCCGCCTCAAATACATATTTAACCAAAATAACCTTCTTGGCTTTCAAATTAATGGAGAGGCAAAACAAAAGAGACCAGGGCACACATATATATACACAAAACAATATCACTAAAGTCCTATACAGAGCTATTGCTATTATCTAAAAGATAATACTCTAACCTAGGAGGAATGAGAGAGAAGATGCAACACTGGGCCTGTCTATATGAGACTATAAAATGTGGATTGATGCCCACTAATGCCGATTTGCAGCAGCTTTTATTTGTCTCCAGATTTTTTTCAAGATTGCAAGTGTGCAAAGCCATACATGTTTGTTGTTCAAACAGGCATGTCTGCGAATCAAGATGGCGGTTGCGAGTAAATTACTTGTGTTTTTATTGTCACCAGTTGCTGCCACCGAACAGTACTTTTTAAAAATTGTATCTAAGGTATGGAAGTGTGATCTTCTGCTTAAATAAGAAAAAAAATGGGGGAAAGGCTGTTTCATCACCTCAGTGCATGATCACTACGGCAAAAATCCAACATGGTGGTTCAGGACGTTTGCATTGCTAGCAAGCTCCACCCCCTGCACACTTCCACTCTTATGGGGAATGTGCACCAAGGTGAATTGGTGGATTGATGCAGGATCCCATGCAGACAAATCGTGTTCTCCTCAAATTTTATGAGGAGTATTTTCACCGTATAGACAAGCCCATTGAGTGGGAAAGGAAGTCAGGAAAGGATCACAGCAGCTGTGATTTGTCTTAATGGTGTTTTGGCCCCCAAAAGCTTTGCATGTGCACTGGTCAAGATTGCAACTGCAAATGATTTACTTACATTTTAAATTTGCCACCGCTGAAGTTTTTTAAAATAAAAAACCTATTTTCTGTTGTGTGTTTCAGCAATATTTCACCTGTTGAAGAAAGAATAATATAACACCCCATTTTCTCTCCTTATGTCATGTCGCTGGTGCTGTATGATATTTAGATTTTGGGAATGTGTAGTAGTTAGCATTGCTAGGATTGTGAGTAATTGCACCAGTGACCTGACATGAGCAAAGAACATTCTGGGAGTTGGGTCTTGTATGTGCTGGGAGACAGCTACTGGGCACACCAAGGTCATTCTCCTGGAAATGTTTAAGGAGGCTTGCATAGAACTTATAGTTGTAATTGCCAGGTGCTATAAAACTGATAGTTGTAATTGCCAGGTGGTGGTGGTGGGAAAACGAAACTGGCAGAATGTATTAATGAAGGGGTTTTGGCTCCAAGACCTGAGAACTGTCTTTGGAATGTTATCATATGTGTCTAGATCCTGACAATAAAGTATTCTGAACTGATGCTTGTTGTACGTGTGAGTAGGTGTTCACCACACCTTAGCACTCGTTTGCTAAGGTGACAATCCAACATGGTGGCACTGGGCGCTTGACCTGTTAGCAAGCCCCACCCCCTCATCTGGCCAATCAGCTTTGTGCTTCCCCTTCTATGGGAAAGTGATTAATATTGCTTGTCCCAATGAGGGGGAATGTGCATTCCTCAGGCAGTATTTTAAAAACTTCACGGAAAACTGCAAAGTCTACTAGTGTGTAGTATATGGCAGTTCCCCCCCCCACCTTCTGAATATAGCGAGTCGCCATTAAGACAGCACGTGTTCTCCTCAAATTCTATGAGGATTATTTTCACCGTTTAGACAACCCCTAATGGATAAGGCGGCCCTGCTGTCACCCCACATTTTAGCTCCTTTTAAATGTTTGTTGCAAAGACCATAAGTGTGAATTCAAAAATTTACAATGTCATACATCACGCTTATGACATCATAAATACTGAACAGGATGGCAGCCATAATTTCCCCTCCTTTTTTCTAGCCTTGCCTTGGCATGCTGTAATGAAAATTACAGGATAGGATGGGGCCCACATCTTTTTGGTGTCTTTTCATTTGTATCTGGGTGAAAAGTTTTTTAGATCAGTATATGAAGAGTTAAAGTCACCTATCCTACTGGTTTGTGGTCTTTAGAATTAAAAAATGTAAGCTCATTGGCTAAAGCCATAGCTGACAATGGATAGCTGACAATAGGCCCAGAGGAAGGTATCAGAACAGAAATAAAACTAGCATCTGGGTAGAGCCAATAAAAAATGAGAAAAATCAGGGGCAGAAACAGGAAAAGATCTAGCAGTAGGGCGGCCAGATGTGAAAGAGTACAGTGCACCTCCATGATCTTTACTAACTGAATTGAAGAAAGAATTTCAGTGGGTTTAGCTTTTCATGTAAGCTATACCTGATGAATTGCACATACCTAGTGTCTATACTCTATGCCTAACAATGCTGAAAACTAAGCCTTCATTTTGTATTTTCCCACCAACTTTGCAAAGTGACATTTAGGCCCCATTGACACAACAGGTGATATTTCTTGCTCCTCATGGAAACATTTTCAGATGAGCCACTCACAAAATACTGGCATCCGGTCCAGTAATAACAATAACACAAACATCCGCCTTAGTGACACTGCCAAACATACTTCCTCATAAAGGCTGCAATGCCATGACACCTATGAGGATTATATATGAGCCCTCATGAGTCTATGAGGATCTCTGGTCATGGAAACACTTTCCCATGATCTACAGTAGTTACAAGGGGTAGCTATCAAAAGCCAGCAAAGTAAGGTGCCCACTTATGCATCATCAAAAAAGAAAGTCCAGAAAGGCCATTACATTTAATTTAAATGTGCAAATTGAAAAATAATTGCTATAATTTAAACAATAGTGCAATATATGTCACCATTATGGAGAACAGCGAAATCTTGTGCCTGTGTACATGCTAATTTTTTGTTTGGGTGCTAACTTTTGATAGGTAGCTTCAGGAGATTTTCAGACCGCGTTTTACTGTGGCTCATGTGGGAGGAGCTTCCAGGAGAGGGACGGCGGTCTTGCGTGGCAGAGGGTCATTTTTGGACACCGCTGTCCCTCTCCCGAAACCATCCATGTCACTTCCGTGAAGCTTCGGAAGCCGCAGAGCCATATTTTAATCACGGAGGTTGCCCGTGATTAAAATATGGCGCTGAGGCTTCCGAAGCTTCATGGAAGTGACACGGATGGTTTCGGGAGAGGGACGGCAGCGTCCGAAAATGACCCTCTGCCGCGCAAGACTGCCGTCCCTCTCCCGGAAGCTCCTCCCGCATGAGCCATGGTAAAATGCGGTCTGAAAATCTCCTCAGACTCATGGCTCTCCTTCTTAGTACAGTAGGACCCCTTATCCACTGGGGAATGGCTCTGGGGGGGGGCATGGATACCAAAAACCGTGGATAATAGCAAACACCATTGAAAATAATGGGACTTCCAGTTTAAAATACCATAGAGTTGCCTTGGAGGACCTAAAATGGCTAGAGATGACACATTTTCTAGGAAGACTCTATGGTAGGTGTGCTGTTTTGTGTCCCATGGATAATTGAATCAGTGGATAATGAATCAGTGGATACAGGGGTCCTACTGTATACTTCCTGAACTGGGGGTAAACAACTGGCCATGTACGGAAAACTTTCAAGTGGAGGACTGCCCTTTGACAGACATTCAAATAGAAGATTGCTCTCTATAAAGCAGGGGACATAGCCACCCCATAATGAAGTTTAGCAGAGAGGGAGATAGCTTTGGGTCTAAAACCATTAAGCTTATAGATTTACTACATGGTGAAATTACTGCTGGCACAGTACAGAAACAATGCAGTTTGATACCACTATTAACCATCATGGCTCCATCCTATGGAATCCTGGGATTTGTAATTTGTTGTGGCACCAGAGCGCTCTGACAGAGAAGACTAAATATCTCACAAAACCATAGATCCCAGAATTCCATAACATTGAGCCATAGCAGTTAAAGCGGTGTCAAACTGCATTATTTTTGTAATGTGGCAGCAGCCTCGGTCTCTGCTACTTAACTGTAAAATGGGAGTGACAGCTGTGTGTGTCAGAGAGAAAATGTATGAAGAATGTCTTATAAATCTGCCTATTTATAAGTTCCTAATTTTTGACTCTTTTTCAAAATCTGCCATGATGGCTGAGCATATTCCAGTTTGGAGCTATGGAGATAAAAGACTTGGACAAGAGTACAAGATGGTTTGATTAACTTTTTATGGGACAAAGAAAATAGGTTGTTAGGATTATGACACCAGGGGCAAAACCCATGTATCTCCTCCTAAGAAAATGGGGTTACCAACAGAAAGATTCGAGGATAGCCTTTGCCTTATTGGTGGCAGATCTTGACTTCCTTCCACATAAGTAAATCATGACCATGCAACCCTAGAAGGGTAGATATGTTGTGTCCATTAGGCTTAAGGTGCCACAAGACTCTGTGTGGCACAGGCTCCTAGTCATCCAGGGGCAATATGACAATTGTAGTAGCATGTGGCCAAGATGAGGAAGAACATACACCCTAGGAGAGGCTGCAGCAATTTGCTTTTGCCTGAGTATACTGGGAATCATAGAATTGTAGAGTTGGAAGAGACCACGAGGTCCATCCAGTCCAACCCCCTGCCATACAGGAATACACATTTTGCCATGGTCTGGTCTGTGACCAAAAGAAATCTTCATTCATTCATAATTCCACCCCCTCCTCTCCCTCCAGTGGAATTAACTGAGTGTAAACTACAGTACTTTTGTATGTTGAACCCAGTTGGAAGCAGTTGAAATACTGTAAGCTGAAGGCAAAGGGGAGAAATGGAAGGAAGAAAGAAAAACTGGGATATTTTAAAAGCAGTTGAAAAAGTGGGATGACAGAGGATTACTCTGGATTGTCCTTGCCAAATCTGGACAGTTCGAGGGTATATAGTAGTAGCACCTGGCTCTACCAACATAGCGTGGCTAGGAGATTCCATAAAAATTATGTCTCTAAGCACACCCCTCCCTCAGCAAAATATAGTACTTCTCTAGGCTTCACTGTTATCATTGTGGTGGACATTTTTCTAGCAAATGTTATTTTGATAAATTTGTTTAGCTGCTTGTTCCAATAAAAAAGACTTGAATACACCACTGGTCATTTTACCTATTGTTTCTTCTTTTTAAAAAGCACATTTATCTTTCCCCTCTGTAACTGTGACCATTATTTTTCTTTCTTCAACTATAACCAGTGTACAAGATCAGTTTCGAGCTGGTAGATGCCTAAGGTGAGCCATCTCCTCTAACCAATTTCTTTTTAAATGAATACACGACTTCTGGATTTTATCCACTACTTGTTGAAAGAAGTCTCATTAAAGTAAATAAGCATAACACCAATAAAGCAACAGAGCAAGATCTGTATTCCCTGCTGTTTTCTGTAGAGTAGTATTTTCTCTTTGGGGAAAGCATTTTTTCTAGCTGGTTAGGGTAGAAAGACTGAGGTTTTGGCATTTGGCTGAAAATGCAAACTTTCAAAAGTAATGAAGGGGTTGAAAAAGCAGTCTGCATGAACAAATGACACTTGCTCTTCAAAATTGAACCACATCCTGGCAAAATACACTTTCTGTGTTCTCACTGAAAAGGCGGGAAGGTCTTTAGTGATTCTAAGCAGATCCCCTGGATGTTAAAAGAATGCCAACTTGCCAAGTCATTATAGATCTTGCTACAAACTATTAGAGACTTTTCACAGCCATAAATCCTGGTTAAATAACCCAAATCCATGTCTTCCACCAACCTCCCTTTTTAAAGAAAGTAGGAACAAATTTCTTTCTGTCTCTTCACTCACTCATTTGTTCATTAGTATACCTACCAAGCTCATCAACTGTTTTGTGATCTTAAGCTAAACAATAACCATTGTGGATGAAAGTAATTTACAGGTTGTGGCAAAAAGTGACTTCAGAGTAAGAGCACATTGAAAAATTCTGGGTTTGCAGTACTGCGACTTTTTGCATCTTGCTCTACAACCTTCAGCTCTGTCCTTCTGTGTCTGCAGAATGCTTTGCAAAGATATTATTAGCAAATCTATAATTTTGATATTTTATATTAGTGTCTTGCTTTTTATGAGTCACTTTTAGCCACAAGACTCCATGATGTAGAGGGGACAGACCTCCAAAGTTGAACTGGAGACATAAGTTCAAATTCTTATTCAGACCCAAAGGCTCTATGAATAACCCTGGACCAATTGCTGTCTCTCAGCTTCATAGCACTGTCATGTGGAAAAATTAGGAAAAGCCCATAAATGCACTCAAATTCTTGGGAAAGCCTGAGAGATACTAATGGGATAGATGAGTCCATTCAAGATTTAGAGAAAGCTGTAGTTCATTTGATCCACAGTCTGGTCTTACATAACACTGTTAGATAAAATGTGTTATCTTTAAATTTAAGTTAAAATTGTAGAAGCAAATCTCATAGTGCTGACTTCACTTCCTCAGGATGCCTGAGGACAGACAAAGTTCTGAACAGATGCAGATCAGCAAACTTGATAGTTTCCTCATTAAAATGAATACTTGAGTTCTCTTTATGGATGCACCTTGGAAGCAGCTGTTTTATTTGCCAAAATTCATCTTTTCCCCTGCCTTTCCACCATGTCATCTCCTTGAAATTGGAGATCTGTCTCTGCTTCTTCAGTAACTCTCCAATGTGCCACTGAGGATGGAATATAATATAATACAACAGAACATATTTTAACATGATGATTCTATGGCGGGGGATGGAAATTGTGTCAGAAAGAACTCAAAACAACTTTTACTATAAGAAAGCCTTCCAGAATCAATTTACTACTCACATTCTCCCTATTCCATATTCAGCTGACTTGACTGAGTAGGGAAGTTGGGAGTTTAAGCCATCACTCCACCCTCATCAATGGCTTTTGTATCAGCCATGCTTTTATTAAAGACAGATACATTTTTAAAGAAGTTACCATTTTGCCCTGTAAGACAATACCTTTCTCCTAACAATATACATCAGGAATGTCAATGGAAAAGAGCCAGGTCTGCTCTTTTGCTTGATGCTGACATGCATTTCATGCCTATCCTGCTATTTAGTTGTAACAAGCAAACTTTCCTGTTGTGAAAACTGAATGGCTGTGGATGCGATCAACATTAGGAGCAAATCAAACACCTTTTCCACCATCATTAAGAAACACCTTGACGACTCTGATCAAGGGTCCATCTATTCTAGCATCCTGCTTCCAATAGTGAAAAAATGCATCCAGACAACTTGTAGAAAGGACATGAAGGCAACCATCTGCCCCCCGCCCCATTACCTGTCCAAGCCTCTAGTATTTTGAAGAAGACCTTTTAACTACTGGTGAAAGCAACCCACCCATCCCCACCTTTGATGAATGAGAATTTTAAAAAGAAAATTAAAACAAAGGAGGGGAAAAATATCTACCTTACCTTTTAGAATTCAGTGCTTCAAGAAGTTAAGTCCCATACACCTAACAGAGCAGTATGATGTGTGTATGTGTGTGTGAGAGAGTGTGTTTAGGAAGAGGTTGCAACTTCTGGAATCCCTGCAGGTCGTCTTCACAGCCTCCAGATGGGATTTCCTGCTTTTGTTTGTGAGTGTTCCCCCCTTCTTGGTTTATTCCCACCCCACCCCAAGAAGTAATCAGAATTCCTGGTATTTGGTATCTCACGTTCAGTTCAGTCAGTGGCAGCAAGAGCAGCAGCAGGGTTGACTTTGGGAGCACACAAAAAAACTGAGTCAGAAAGAAAGCAAGAGAATAGAGGGGAGAGTTTTCAGCAACAGTCCACGTTGAGCTGCTACTGGCTGTAAAAAGAGACCTTCTGGCTCCTCCTGTCCCTCCTTAGATACCTCTTGCTATAGCTGGCAGATTACTAAGGGCATTGAATCGTCCTATGAAACTTTGAGTCAAGGTAGGCAGGAATCCAGGAAAAATAAGACATGAGCTGAGGAGGGGGAGGGAGAGGTAGGAATAGGAGGGCTGTCAGAGAGAAGGGGAAGCCAAACCTCTTGGGGGGACAGAAAGAAAGAAAAAAAGTCTAAAACTCCTAAATAGGAGGGTCTTTTAAAAAAAAAATCTAGTTAAAACACACACCACTGTTTGGAGGGAAACCGCTGAGATGGTGCACCACAAGTGTGTGAAAGAAAGAAACAATGTAGGGAATCAGCTTTAAAAGGGACGTGGGGTTTGCATAAAATAAAGTCAAGATAAATCTAATTAAAGTCTACGGGCAAGAAGGGTGGGTGAGAATGAGAGAGAGAATGAGAGAGAGAGAGAGAAAGGAGGTTGCCTGCAATGCAGTCAATAATACTGCAGGCTGGCTAGGAAGCTGTCAGAATAAATATTCAGAGCATCCTTAGATCGGGGATCACCCAGAACATGCAAGGAGGGCAAAAGAAAAAAAAAAGTTTGAAGAATCCCAGATGCAGAACAATGATGTGACTTCCGGCTATACTGACACTAGCAAATCCCTCTGGAGGAAATTGGCACAGCTGCCTACATGTTCCCAGGGCGGCCACTTATGCATTCCAAAAAAGAGGAAATGCACCGCACACACACAAAGACAAAAGGGAACACATATTTGCATTAAAACTACTTGTGCTGATGTATAGCTTTATATGCAGATTTAGAAATAACTATGGTCATTCCTTGGAAACTGGCAACAAGCTAATACATCTCAGTATATCTGCTGAACCTTTTGACCAGGTGCCCTGTGTGCCTGTCAGTCTGCTGTCCAGGTATTGTGGATGAACACCTTCAAGGTCTCTGCTTTTCAATGTCCTCTAACTGTCCCAATTTGGGAGGAATGCTCCCGAGTGATCCTCTGTTATCTTATGTTTTTCAACTACTTTTACGACTTCCTCCACTTACTCCTTGCTTCAATGGCTGCAAACTGAGTTCAAAGTGCAGGAATCATTTGTACTCCCCCATCAGAGGGGGGAGGAGAAAAGAGGGCAGAGACTTGCCCTTTCCAGTCATCTCAGGCAAAAGCAAATACTGCAGGCTCTCCTAGCTTGTGTGTTCTTCATTAATAACTGTTATCGTACTGAACCCACTGTGAAGTTGCTTGGCCACATGTGTGCCAGTTTTCCCACTGTGAGCGCCCCCCTCATTGTTGTCCGAGCACCTGTTCTGACCTCAGGAGAAGCAACAGCGCACCAGGCAGGACTTCTACAGAGCTCCTCACCTGGTGGGGAAGCAGCTGCGGCAGCTCCAAAAGCAGGGGGAAAGCCAGTGGGGCTGATGCAATGTTGGGCCAGCTGGCCTGTGTGGACAATGACAGCCATCACACTGAATTTGGCACAGTGCATCTGAAGGTGGATGTATGCTACGGCTCTCCTCTCAACACCCCTGTGGACCCCTGTGGAGAGTGGGGAGTTATCCCTATAGCCATACCATAACTGCTGACTACATCTACAGAGATCTGCTTGGGTTTTGCAGAAGTCTCAGTGGAGGATGTAATCATTCTGTGTCTATGAGGGCATAGCCAGATGTTCCTCCAATCCCCCCAGCAATCCACCAGCCACAGAATGACCATGACAGGGGAGGCACTGCAGTGAAACAATCATTCCTGGGAGGCGTTTGGTCATTGTGACGGGAGGAAGAGAATGCAAGTCTCCTCAATGAGACATACCTAGGTGTATCTTGGATTTATGGTTGCATATCTCACTAATAGGATGCTGGCCGTTGTTTCTTCTTTTATGCCCTAATTAGAAGTTGCACACTTTTATGTCATTTGGGTTTTGTCTGGTGTTTACAGCAGTGGTATTTGCCCAACTCTGATTTTGTTTGTATTCATGGGCTGCATGACTACATCTTAATTGTTTTGTTTTTAACCTTACTTCATGCCATTCATACCACAGGATCCTGTGATGGACACCATTAACTTATCAATGACTATTAATGCTCACAGTAGCTATTATGGAACCTCCAGGTTCAGAGGCAGTATACCTTCAGTACTAGTTGCTAAAAAAATGATGCAAGAGGGGTCTTGCCTTCATGCTGTACCTATGAGCATCCCAAACATATCAGTAAGCAAGATTGCGAACTAGATGAGCTTTTGGGCTAAGAAAGGACGTACGGCTCTTCAACTGGCATACTGTTTAGTATTTATGATGTCATAAGACAGATTTACAATCTTGTAAAATCTGCTATTCACATTTATGTTTGTAGCACCATTGCCACAACTGCAATGCCCTCCAACCCACCTTACAACCCAGACAGCCACACCAACCAAAGGAGATCTGTGGTGCAGGCAAACAGGGCATTGAAGTAGGATGTGTCCAGCTGCCCCCTGCCAACAAGATGTGAGATTTTATCAGACATATAAATATGGCGTCATCACAATGCCACATAACTGCGAAAGGGTGCGTGGATCAGACAACATTGCCCTTTTGTGGTTATAAAGAGCCCAAATCCCATGGTTTTTAATTGACAGCTTAAGCCATCAATAGATCTCTCTGCTGCTTTTTTGCCGACATTGCCAGCATGTGATACCTATGTCCCTTTAAATCTCAGACTTATCCCAACAATGGCTGGTCAGGCATAAACACTTCTGGGTCAGATTGCGACATCCAGGTAAGTTTCACTCTTTTTATGACACTCCCCGGGTTATTTGGAAGTTTGTGTGTGTGTGCTTGGTGTGACTTTTTATGCTTACTTTTGTTTTAAAGTTTGCATTTCCTGCGCAATGAAACCATGCGAGATTTCAAACAAGGAAATGAACTGGGCTCCATTTACTTCCTCTTCATTCATGGAGGAGCCTTTGTTAGGAGAGGAGGTGAGTGTGTGTGTGGGGGACAACAACGTTCTTTTGCCGGTATAAAAATGCTTTTTTTTAATGCTGGCAAAAGAATGTTTGAAAGAATGTGTCTGATAAAGTCCATGATATGAGGTCCCTGCCAATGTGCATCCCATCACAACTCACTGGCAAGAGGGAGCTGGATGCATCATCCTTCAGTGCCCTGCTCACCAGAGCCACCGGATTCCTTCAGTTGGTGTGACTGTTTGGCTTTTAAGATGGGTTTTAAGGGATCAGATTGGGAGACAGTTCATAGAATCATAGAACTGTAGAGTTGGAAGAGACCACGAGGGCCATCCAGTCCAACCTCCTGCCATGCAGGAATACACAATCAAAGCATCCCTGACAGATGGCCATCCAGATTCTGTTTAAAGACCTCCAAGGAAGGAGACCCCCACCACGCTCTGAGGGTCATTCATAAGCTAGATCATCATAGTTATATCTCCCATGCAAGATTTTGGCCTTCACTTCTTCATTTTCTGTTGCAATAGCGTAACGTGACGCTGAATTTTCCAAATATCTACCCTTTGGCTGAGCCTGAATGAAGCTCCTTCTCCTTGTGTAGACTGGGCACCTCTTACATGATGAGATGTAAACAGCCACAGTCCTCCTCCCCACCACCATCTCCACCCCAATATTGTGGTTTATTCATCACCTGGCAAAAATAGAAGTGGAAGCTTCCAGGAAGGAGAGAACTTGCTTACAAAGTAGGCTTTATTTAGAAGTATTCATAACCCCCTTTCCTTATATCTTCTCTGGCCTTGGCTGTATCTTTCCAGTTACTGATCAGGTCTTGTCTCGCTTGAGGGACAGGTCACAGTTGCTAAGCGAGACACAGCTACAACTTAACTGTGTTCTGTTTGAATCTTGCCTCGTCCATGTGAACTTGTTCAGCCATCTGCAATATGGAGGATGACATATCGACTCACTTTGACTGATTTATTCAGTTTTTTAACTTCACTCATTTATTCATTTATTTAAAGCATTTATATACCCTTCAACCAAAAATGCTCCCAGAGCAATTAACTAATTGTTAATTTTACAATTTTCTGCTTCCAGGTTTACAATATAATAAAAGATGACATACAATGAAAAGGGGGATGGCATGGGAGGATTGAGTCCAGTAGATGCTGGCTGTTCTTCTTTCCCTCAGAGGCCACAACAGTGGCAGTGTGAATGAAGGGAGGGCTTCTCACAGGCTGCTGGGACTAAGGCATGATGGAGCTGTGCCTGGCTGCTCTTCTCTTTCTCAGAGGCCACAGCAATGGCAGATGGAACAGAGGGAGAGTTTCTCACCAACTCCTTGGACCAAGGCATGATGGAGTTGTGCCTGGCTGTTCTTCTCTTCCTAAATAACTAGATGTCACTGCATTTGTGTGTCCAGCTGTTCAGATGAAGGACCCTGACACTTGGAGGGATTTCCTTTTTAAAACCTTGAGCTCCTCAACTTCTCAAAAATTGGCACCTTAAGGGTGAAGAGGAATTTGGAAGTTAACAACACCTGTTGCTTAATCAATGAGTTATTTAGTGAGCTGAATTAAAATATGCACTTCAAAGTTCAGAATAAGGTCTCCAAATGCACATGGGGACACTTAGAATTATGCATCCGAAAAACATTAACACAGAGAAGGTTGGAAGACAACAAATATTTAAGGACTTTATAACACAGGTGTGTAAAAATGCTGTAATTCTGCAATTGAGGATAGCGAAAGCATGCAGCATTATTAAGTTTTTATTGCACTTTGGTGCAATCACACCCTACAGTAGGACCCCTATAGCCACTGATTTAATTATCCATGGGACACAAAACAGCACACCTACCATAGAGTCTTCCTAGAAAATGTGTCCTCTCTAGCCATTTTCTAGGACCTCCAAGGCAACTCTATGGTATTTTAAACTAGAAGTCCTATTATTTTCAATGGCATTCATTATTATCCACAGTTTTCGCTATCCATGCTCCCCATAGAACCAGTCCCCAGCAGATAAGGGGGTCCTACTCTACTACCAATGATGGAACATCACACAATCACCTTTATGAATGGGACTGAAGCTTGCGCTATTGTAACACATATTTGGTCCGGCCATGCACCTTTAAAAAAATTTCTCCTCCTTCTGTGATTTTGCAAGAATGCAGTTATCATGAGAAGACACCACTTCAATTAAACAAACAAAAAAACATAGAAATAAACAAAACAATTAACAAATTAACAATTAAACAAAAAAATGTACCGAGAAAAGGTGACAGTTCATTAAAAGGGTTTCATGGAGGTCCTGTTGATGGTCTCCACCGGAAGTTGAATTATGTGTTCTCATTGGGAATGGGGAGGGAGAAAGAGGGAGGAATGACCACTCACACCGTAATATTGTAACAATAACATGAATGAATTATCGCATGTTTGTCAATACTGGGAAAATAGCGATATTGACAGCTATTCACGGGTTGGAGCACTCAACAACCACAGTATAAAGATGACATCATGTGATAATGGGAAGCCATTACTGCTACTATCCCAATGTAATTCCACAATTTAAGCTTTGTGTGACAAAATTCTTTAAAAATCAATGGCATAATGAAATGCACTGAAAATTATGTGTGTGTATGCAAGTGTGATTGTAGCTAGCCCTTAAAGGGGAAGGTGAATGGCAGCTCAATATGCTGGGGATATGCCTGTGAACATCTGCATAGTTAGCTATAGAAAGGGAAAGGAAGAGGGAGAATCCTGAATGCAAAGGGACAAACTTTGTGGAATTGGATGTGCATTTTGCAAAAGGGAGGAAAAAATAAAGCCAATAAAACCACCCCCAAAAGATCTGTGTGAGGCTGTGATTTAGGGTGGAGAAATCTGGGATTAGTGTGAGAGGATTGTTGAACTTCACAAGTCAACTTCAGCTTGTTTCTGCTGTGAACCACCCTCTCCAACCTGACCCCCCCCCGCACTGCATCTCACACACATTTTTTTGTTAATGTGCATTTGGAACCTTCATGGAAGAACACTCAGGATGCTTGCTGCTTCTGTATTGTCAAAAAGAGGAAAAAGAAAGCACACAGATTTGTACACATGGTGCAAATAATTAAGTAATTACTATATAAAAATAGAAATACAGTACATCACACAGTAGGGAGGAAGACTGTGACCTCTGTGCTTGGCCTGACTGCTATCCTTGGCTGCTGCCACATTGAAGAAATAATCCAGTTTGACACTGCTTTAATTGCCATTGAGACAACTGGTGTCTCAAAGTTGCCCACCAACAGTTGGCACTAGGACGGCTGACACACTGCAGAAATGATGCAGTTTGACACTACT
Organism: Gambelia wislizenii; assembly: GCA_030847615.1. Taxonomy (NCBI): domain Eukaryota; kingdom Metazoa; phylum Chordata; class Lepidosauria; order Squamata; family Crotaphytidae; genus Gambelia; species Gambelia wislizenii. Next base: position 8,722,431 of record JAUMIR010000009.1, read on the forward strand.
TTAACTATCATGGCTCCATCCTTTGGAATCCTGGGATTTGTAGTTTTGTAAGATATTTAGCCTTTGCTGTTACAGAGCTCTGCTGTCACAACAAACTACAAATCCCAGGATTCCATAGGATGGAGCCATGATAGCTGAAGCGGTGTCAAACTGCATTATTTCTGCAGTGCGGCAGCAGCTCAAGTGCCAACAGTTGATGGGCAACTTTGAGACACCTGTTGTCCTCCCCCAACCACACACAGTGGCCCCTATTGTTATTTTTTTTTAAAGCTAAAGTGATGTGGTCACTTAGGTATTGCCAGAATAGCAACAACAACAGAGAATGCATTACTAGAAAAGAGGAAAAAACGTGATTCCAGCATCAATGGCCAGTCTCTGCCAGAACACTTCCGGGTGAGATTGGGAAAACTAGGCACTGTATGCTCTTTTTATGAACCTTTCTGTCTTGCTTGCAAGTTTCCAAGTGTGTTTCAATGCTCGTGTAATGATTTTGCTTAGTAATTTAGATGTTTGGGGACTTTTAAACACTCTCGCATCTTTTTGCGAGAACCTCCAAAATCTCACACATGGAATAATACAGAAGTAAGCAGCATGAGCAGTCATATTGCCAGATTTCACGGGCGTCTTTGTCTCATTATTACAGCAGTGTGTAAAAAGAAGCGTTATCATACCAGGATACGTAAGCTGCAAAATAGTGCCAAAAGAACATTTTTAGACCCTTGTCTGATGATCTCTTAAGCTACTGATGGATTTACATAGGTACTGAGTCACTATTCAACAATTAATTCAATGGGGCTAGTACTTTAGTTCAATGGGAATAATGCCAACAGGATTCAACTATGAATTGAATTTCTACTTAAATCACAGTTGCCATTTCTAAATGTCCATCTATACCTGTACATATGTACATTTCATGCAAGTCTTTGTTATCTTAGTGTGTGTGTGTGTGTTTCCCTCTTTTCTTGCAGTATATCAGATAGCTGGCCAAGGCTGTATAAACTAGGGATGGGGTTGGAGATAGGGAAGGGGAATGAGCAGGGATGCATCCAGCTATTTTCCTATAGTTGTACATGCTGCAAGGATATAATTGGCAGAGACCTCCCGGGGACCCCCTGGAGGTCTCTGCAGGTGCCTGTCGCAGCACATCTAGTTAAAGGAAAATAGGTGGACTCATCCTCTCTGCTTTTTAACAACACAGAAATGGCCATGTTGAGCAGGAAGGGGTCTGCACTACTTAGAAGGTGTGTTTTGGGGAGCTAGCTTTCGGAGACCTACGTACACAGACATAGCAACATGATACATGTATGTCTCCTGATGTAGGACCTCAGCCTATATGGTTTACCCCCACCAACATGGTCATTTGAGTCCCTGCCCCATTTTTACCAGTCATTATCTTTATTGTTTTTTCAGTTCTCATAAAAACACTAGATTTAAGTAAAAGCACAGGGATGTCCATCAGTAGCTTAAGATATCATCAAACAAGGGTCTAAAAATGTTCTTTTGGCACTATATTTTGCAGCTTAAGTATCCTGGTATGATAACGCTTCTTTTTGCACACTGCTGTAATAATGAGACAAAGACGCCCATGAAATCCAGCAATATGACTGCTCATGCTGCTTACTTCTGCATTATTCCATGTGTGAGATTTTGGCGGTTCTCGCAAAAAGATGCGAGAGTGCTTAAAAGTCCCCAAACACCTAAATTACTAAGCAAAATCATTGCACGAGCACTGAAACACACTTGGAAACTTGCAAGCAAGACAGAAAGGTTCATAAAAAGAGCATACAGTGCCTAGTTTTCCCAATCTCACCCGGAAGTGTTCTGGCAGAGACTGACCATTGATGCTGGAATCACGTCAGCAGAATGGGGAACGTTTTCACACACAAGCAAAGCCATTTAAAAAAAAATGCTATGAGAGATCAGACTGTTAAGAATGCCCTCTTGACAGCAGCAGAAAGCTTGCAAAATGCCGGGGCACAACATCATGTGATAAGGAAGCCCTTTTGTGGTCTTGTTTCAATGTTATAACACCATATCTGCTGTGTCTGATAATATCCTTAATTAATAGGCTCTCACTGGCCACAGAATAAGACCCAAAGGGGTCTCCATGCACAGTTCCACTCTGTTCCTCCCCCCATACATAACACATCCCTGAACCCATTACCAAACGGAGCTTCCTTGTTTTAGTGCCAGTCTGGCTCTGCTCAATACAACTTGGGTGGCTCCTACTTTCTTAGCATGTTTTGAAATAAATTTTCTTGATGTGTGCCTTTATTTACACAGCTTACCTAACGTGAGCATTTTTCGGCATCGACTTATATGTGTAGATGGCTATTTTTGTTAATGCTCTGCATTTCAGCTACATTTAAAAACATTCACGTTGCTCTCTACGTCTCTGAAACACCCACTGTAATCTTTGCAAATGAGCGAGTTTTCAACATGAGGCCTGTTTCTCCTTGCCATGAATCTCTGGCAGTGAGGAAAGGCCACTTTTGTCAAAAATGACAAATCCAACGAAATTCTACATGGAGCAACTCTATTGTCTCTATTTTGATCTCTCTGTTCCATACAAGCCTGAAAACTCAGCAAAAGAAACAGAAGAAGCAGAAGTAAAGGCATTGGCACAAGTGAATAAATGAAAACAGGGCTAATTTTATGTTTCTCCCAGCACCAGATGAAGCAGGTAGGTAGATGAATACACTGCTTTTTGTGTGTGTGAACATGAGGCATCTCCTTTGTTTATTTTTCTCCCAGAATTTTCTTCCTAGTTCTGCTCTGTATAAACAGCTCTCTGTTGACCTTGGAGATGGATGGAGGGATTACTTCAGGTGAAGGACATTTGCTGTATTGGATATTTGTGCCCCTGAAACACTTCTCTGCTTAACTGCCGAAGGAAGGACTAGCACAGATGTAACAGGGCTAGCATTCACATGTTTGTGCTGTTCACATAGGAAGCAGATTTGGGGTTGTCTGTCCTGAAAGGTAAAGGAGGTAGTGATGGAGAGGGGTGCTAGATAGGGTGGCCACATGTCCTGATTTACAGAGGACAGTTCTCTCTTTGAAGCCTTTCTTTGCTTCAGCTTTTACAAAACCACATGTGAGGACTACAACTCCCATCATTGTCAGTCAAATGGACCATTGGCTGGGGAAAGCTGCTTCATTTCTATGGAAAGAGCTGTCCAGTCCAAGCCTGGTTGAAACATAATCAGGCTGCTGGACTTACCAGTGGCCTTTTTGTGGTCCGGTGTGGGCCCCCATCGACCTCCCATGAGTGAGGCATGGCTACTGCCATGCCTCCGTCTTCTCCCCGACAGGCTGCATGCCTGGAACGGAGAGATCAAGACAGCAGCCAATCAGGACACAGCAGGGCTTGCCCTAATTGGCTGGAACTGGTTCAAAGCGGCTAATCAGAGTCAAGCCTCATGCTTGAATCTGATTGATTGGTGGGAACATGGAAGCCACCCCTTTGCTCTAGGCTTCCCTCTGGTCCGGTGGCCGGGGATAAATTCCCAACCGCCACACCGGACCAGCTAGACACTCTCTGGGAGCTGACCCACCCATCCTACAGGCAGGGGATTACCAATGTTTTGTCCAATTTACTATTGTCATAACTTTTGGGGGTGGTTGGCATGGGTCCTGGATCCAGTATCATTGGAATTGGGGCAGTCACTGGCCTGCCTATCACTGGCAGGTCATGGAGATTCCCTCCAGAGGTATGGGGGGCACTGGATGGGAGGACATGTGAGCTCGGGGCATGCACCTTCCAGGTGCCCCTCCCCCTTTCTTTCAGGGGGGAGGGAGGTTGGACACCAAGCATTTGGGCCTGCAGTGACTCCTCCCCTCCTGGGTGTTGGCAGGCAGGCCAACAATGGAATAATCGACCAGCAGGCGGGGTGGTCAATGCCTGGATCCAGACTTATGTGTGGAGCCAACCAATTGCAGCTGTTATCAATAAAGTTGTGGCCATATATTGCCAATCAATGTCAAATATTGTGTCTGTCTTTCATTTAAGGGAGGGGAGGGGGTGTCTCGCTTGGACATGCAAAGAAACCTCTGAAGATTCATGAAAAGGAGATCATATCCCCCAGAGTTATGTCAAGTTTGATATTAACAGACACGCTCACACATTACAAAAATCAATGGAAGAATTCAAATATCTGAGGGGACTGTCAAACTGTCTGTCTGGTCCATCTTCTATGGCCCATGAAACTCATGCAGCCCCTTCCTCAATGTGCTATTATTGGGATTGATTTGATACCACGGAACATGCAAGAGCATTCTAACACTTCTGAATAATGTTAGCAGACATATTAAGAAATAGGCCCAATTTTTCTGATCCTTGTCACTGATAAATCACTGACCCTATTAAACCATGGAACTAGCCGCCCCGATTGTTTTAACAGAGGGGCGGGGTATAAATAAATTTTATTATTATATTATTATTATTATTAGCCAAATGTTTGGCCAACCCCCAACCCAAAAGATGTTCCTGTAAACTGTATTCTTTTTCCAGAACACCATCTTGATATGCAGGCATGCCCATTGGGGCAACAAAAGCAGATAGCTTTGCATGCCTGCGATTTTGCCAGAAAACCGTTAAGACAAATAGAACCTGCTTTGAATATGCATTAGTGTGCATCAATCCACATTTCCCCCCTTGTATAGACAGGCCCTTTGAGTACCAGACACTGCCTGTGGTTCTGGGTAGAATACTGAGAGAAGTAATATTCACTAGATTACCATACAGTTGCAAGAAAAATGTCTGCCCAATTTTGAAATTTAACCAAGAAAAAAAAACACAAACATATATCCCTGTGGTGGAGGAGAAGAGGAGAGAGGTGTCCTTGGACAGTGTTAAGAGTGGGTGAAAGAATACTCAACATTTGATTCACTTGATCTAATGCACCTTTCAAAATGTTGCTGGCTGCTATCCTGTTAGGATTATTTGCACACTTAAGTTTCCCTTATGCCTGTGCATGTCCTTTTTTGGGAGCTGTAGAGGTTGACATTCCTTTCCTCCCTCAGCAGGACTCAAAGCCCCCTCTGTCCTGCACAGGGATTCTGTGCCTTGTAAGGAGCAGGCAGGTAGGAATGGAGCAATATCTGGCTATGTCACTGTAATGAGACATTAAATGATTGCAGAAGCATTAAGCCCTCTGGTGGGCCCTGGTGGATTTAACTGTTGATGTAATCATTTCACATCTGCCTACAGGGACCTAGCCAGATGTTTCTTCACTCTTGCCCACTCTCCATGAGGTGGAAAATGGCAGGGGAGAGAGGCTTTATTGTAAAACCAAGGGGTGGTATATAGCTCAACCTACTGTAGGACCATGTGTGAAACTCATACCCTGCACTGAGCCATGTAGAATTTCAGCCACAATTCTGGTTTAAGAATCAAGGTATTAAAAGGAATACACTTAAAGAGGAAGTAAGATGGAGCTCCTCATTAACAACTGCTCCAGGTCTGAACTGTTGTTCTCCAGATATACCCATTTGTTCCTGGTTTCCTTTCTAGGAGAGTTTGGGAAGACGCTACAAGGGAAGTAGGTGCCTCAAATGTCAGTAGAGACAGTGAATTTGCTCCTGGTTTTAATATGAGCTTTAATGGAGCTGTCCAAGGTTCTGAAACTATTTTGGGATTGGGGTTCAGCACTTTGGATAGCTCAAGCAGATTCATTACTGCACTGACACTGGAGCAATCCACCTCCCCTCTGATACCCAGGAGATGCTCAAGGGGGGCAGCTTCTTCCCCTGGTGATGGAATTCTATTTGCTGTACTTTGTCACCCAGGAGAGTGCTGGGCAGTGTGGTGGATTCTCCCCAGTGATGAAGTGCTTTCAAGGCTTTGTCACTCAGGAGAAGGCCAGGTAGTGGGATGGCTTCTCCCTGGCGAGAAAGCACTTTTTGTGCTTTGTCACCTAGGAGGAAGCAGGTGGTGCAACAGCTTCTCTCTGGTGATGAAACATTTGCTTCATCATCCAGAAGGTGGGACAGTAGGGCAGCTTCTCTCCAGTGACAAAACGCTTGCTGTGTTTCATCGCCTGGGAGAAGTCAGGGTGGCTTCTCCCTAGCAATGAAGCAATGGCAGTGAGGGTGATTCTTTCTGCTTCTGCCCCCCAAAACAAACAGCAGATATGTGAAACTGTGGATATGGGATCAGCAGATATGGGGGTTGACCTGTATATATCTAGTTGTGAAGCTAGCTCACCAGAGAAAGGAGTGGCCTTACTAGTCTCAAGTGAAAATAATGCTCCTTTTTCACTAGAAGTTCCTTAACTCATCCAGACTAACCAAACATATTGGGAGATCATGGTTTATACTCCTGTAATCACTGCTTCTGTTTTGAGATCCACACTATGTTTTGGTCATTCCAGAATATTTCGAGCTTTCCCTCCTCCTTTTCTGCATCTTTTTGTTTCTGTCAGCAGGGTGGGTTTGGGTTGTTGTTTTTTTAAACTGTCTTCTAGTCTTCTCCTTTTCTTCGCCTTTACCTCCACTTCTGTACATTTTAAGTTGGCTCTGCAATGCTCTGCATGTCCATGTGCACCTATACATGCACCCACACATGGAGGCTAGAGGAAAAGGCAAGAGACCGGCCACCTCTCCCCATTGCTTTACAAAACTGCTCACAACAACACGTAGGCCTGTGAGTCCAAGATCATCACTTTTCTTTCTTTCAACATCTTTTGCCTGATGAAGAAACCAGTAGAGTTTTGAAAGCTTGCATCATATGTTTTCCCTTTGGTTGGCCAATAAAGGTATCCCTTTTTTGTGGATTTTGGATTTTGTAAAACTGCTCATTGTGTGGGAAGGAGAGAGAGAAAGTGGAAAGAGGAAAGTGGTAGTGGGGGGAAAGAGATTGTCAGGGTTCCTTGTTTAGTTTAAGGTGCCATAAGACTGTCTTGTGGTTGGGTTGGGATGGGTTGGGTGGGAGATCTCTTGCAGCAAAATAATACGGAAGAGTAGCCCATGATATTTTTTTGGGGGGTATTTTTATTATCATAAAACAAAACTTTTATAATATAAAACCACACACATAAGAAAAACTCTACCCACTACCAAACTCTACCCACTACCAAAAACAAAACCAACCAATCACCCACCCAACCAACTACAAACATAAAACATGGGGTACACGTGACTTCCAACTTGTCAGCTAAGAATGTAGTTAACTTGCAGTCCATCCTTCTAAATTACTATTCAAAATTTACCTATAAATTTACATCTAATATACCTACATCCAAACCTTCTCTTCTACTTCTTAATATTTACTTATTAATACTTATTAACATTTATTATTCATCAAATTCTCATGTTACCATGATTTTTTAAAAAGGGTGTATGGATGTGGGAATGGGAAGAAGCAGCCCAAAGTGACAGGAAATGTATCTGACTGAATCAGCACTAGTTGCCAGCCTGGATGAGACCTGATGTTACATGCCCTTACACCCCCTCCCTTCTAATATTTCATAAATTGGCAACAATCCATAAATTGGCAATAATTGACAGTTTACATAGGTCCACAGTAGACCAGGCCATTCCCAGAACAGTTCAGGTAAAGGTTACCAGAGGCCTAATGAAGTTGTTTTAGAAATTCTCCAAAAACAGGCATGTCCAGGATGAGATTATTTTTTTTAATAATTTTTATTAATTTTTAAAATTAAAGAACATACAATTACTACACAAAACTTAACAAACATATATAACAGTGATTCCCTCCACTGAGGGACTTCCCTTTACATTCATCCCAGGATGAGATTAGACAGCAGTGAATCATGTTCTAAAACAAACAAGTGACTGAAATTCCCATTATCCTGCAAAGATCTTCCTTCACACCTATGCTTATTGAAAAATGCAAGGTCGCCTCAAACCCAACAGTTGTAATGTTCCAACCACTAACAACATTGCTTCCATTGTTTAACTCTGTGAAACACACTCTAGCATTGTTCTTCACTTAAGTGTCTGATGTTGGTTATAAATATTACCCCAAAACATGACCAAAGTGTACATAATTTTGTACATGCTGTCACTCTGTCTGTTTTCTGTGCGACCTCACCATCAAGTATTATTTGCTGCATGAATCTCTGCTCTCTGGATAATTAAAGTATAGCCCATCATCTCCGAAATCTATTCCTCTACCCCAATACTTCCTCCTAATTTTTCGCTAGCCTTGTGTGATAGCTTGAAGCGTGAGTACATGGATGAGTGGTTCCATTATTATTTTCCAATAAAAAAACATTTTTTTTTACTATTTGGCTTGGAGTCTCTTTAGTGAGTACTGGTATACACAGGTGCAAAGATCCCACAGTACCCAACCTCTCATAGCAATATTTTGAGCTGATTAAAATTCCTCAATTTAATATCATAATTTGAGCATCACAAGTGGTTCCCACAGAGCCCCAGTAATTTGGGTAACACTGAGATAGAAAAGAAAAATAGGAACCTGTTTTTCCTTTACCCCTCAATTCATTTTTGGAATCAGGAAAAATTACCACTCTTGCTCTTGCTCACAGGAAATGATGTCCCCAAATATCTGTTAATGCAAAGCCCTTCCTGTCTCTAGTGGTCACCTCATCTTCCTTGGACAAGTTGTTGCAATTTTGATTGGGGAATGTGAGGGGGAAAGGATACAGGCAGGGAGGAAGGTGTGGTTCATGGTGGAGGAGGGGATGAACCCCATTTCAAACTTCACACAAATTTTGAGTTTTCTCAGCTCAGCTCAGATGGGATTTGGATTTCCATCATAAGAGAGTTTGCATTCTTGTTGTTGTTATGTGCCTTCAAGGTGCTTTTGACTTATGGTGATCCTAAGGCAAACCTATCATAGGATTTTCCTGGCTAGATTTGTCCAGAGAGGGTTTGTCCTTCCCTTCCTGTGAGGCTGAGAGAGTGTGACTTGCCCAAGATCACCCACTGGGTTTCCATGGCCAAATGGGGACTTGAACCCTGGTCTCCCAGCATCATAGTCCAACATTCAAACCACTACACATCACTGCCTCTCTTGTATTCTCAGCTCCCTTCCCTGCCAAATGCATGTTGCTGTGGATGGCATTAGCGAGATCAGTTCATCCTAGAATTTCTGGGGAGGAAGAGAGAAGTAAGCCCGGACAATTTAGTGTTACCCAGACCATGGGTATAATGAAGCCACACTATCGTTGGCCCAGGAAAAGCTATTTATAAGTTCACTTGGACACACTAGCTCCTATTTAGCTCTCTGGGATTGCTATAGTGGCTACATATGCACACCACAGGTTTCCATGGAAGATTAGAAATCCATTACCCCTGTGCTTCCCAAAGAGATCTTTAAGGAACTTTTGTGGTCCAATGCATTTCCAGACCATGACACAGTAGAAAGGAAGGAGAGAGAGCAATGTTTGTCATTGACCCTTCCGCTGGGTTTATTCTTGGCCTTACTCACCTACCTTTGCCTGACCCATTTCTTTGCTCAAGGGCCTCTCAGTGAATCCCCCCTCCTAATTTTTTTTTATTTTTTTTAAAAAAACAGGATGCTGACCAGTGCCAGGAGGAATGCATCATTTGATTAACAGAAGATTTCTTTTTCTGCCTTGGGGGAATCATGTGTTAATGATCATGTGCTATTATTCTCCAAGTGTATCCTGCTATAAGTTTCTTGCTCTAAACAAGTTGATATTTTCATGTGAATACAACCCTTGGTTGTAGGGTTGCCAGAGTGAAAACTGGAGAGGGCTCCTGTGCCTTTAATGGTTATTTGGAAGAGGGAAATTCAGCAGGTGTTGCCGATCATGCAACCAGGTGACAAGCGATATATGTTGAAATTCCCTTTTCCACTTAAATTACTTAGCTAAGTGTACTAAGTAGCTGATAGAGAATATAGGCCACAGGATATAAATAAAATAAAATAAAATAAAATAAAAGCTAGGAACACACTGAACTTGTGTCCACATTTGCAGTAAGGACCATACTTGTCTTAGAAAGTGCTGACAACAAAGGTTCTGATCTCATTGGATGTCATATTCTGGTTTGGCCAGACATCACCTGGAAGATTGTGACCAGTTCTGGGCACCAGAGTTCAAGAAGGATATTGACATCATGGAATGTTTCTAGAGAAGAGCAACCAAGATTATCAAGGTTTGGAAACCCAAGCCTTATGAGGAATGGCTTAGGTAACTGGGTATGTTTAGCCTGAACAAGTGAAGATGAGAGGTGACATGATAGCTATCTTTAATAGGATCCCTGGTGGCACAGTGCTTAAATGCCAGTACTACAAGTCACCACATTGGAAGTTCGATTCCAGAGGGCTCCAAGGTTCACTCAGCCTTCCATCCTTTCGTAGGTTGGTAAAATGAGTACCCGGCTTGTGGGGGCAATTAGCTAACACACATTGGAAACTGCTTAATGCAGTGTAGATGTGTAAATAGCTATTGCTTAAAACAATTTGTAAGCCGCTCTGATAGCCTTGTGGCTGAAGAGCGGGGTATAAATAACTAATAAAAAAAAATATCTGAAGGGTTGTCATAGAAAATGGAAAAAGCTTGTTTTGTCTTGCTGCTCCAGAAACTAGAACCTGAACGTGTGGATTCAAATGACAGGAAAAGAGATACCACCTAAACTTTAGGAAGAACCTCTGTACTGTAAGTGCTGTTTAACAGTGGAATGGACTGCCTCAGAGGGTGGTGGACTCTCCTTCTTTGGAGGTCTTTAAACAGAGGTTGGATGGACATCTTTCAGAAGTGCTTTAGTTGTGTATTCCTGCATGGCAAGGTGGTTGGACTAGATGGCCCTTGTGGTCCCTTCCAACTCTAAGATTCTATTATTCATAACCAGGGATGTTCAAGGCAGTGCATCTCTCTTTACAGAGCATATATATTTGAAAGATCCTCAGCAAAGTTCCATTTGGTGGACCCAAATTTGGAAACATTTCTTTAAACTTTAATGTTTTAAGCATTACACATTAACATTAGTGTTGTTTTATATAAAGGTGATTCACTCTCATTACACAGTAGTCCCTTTCAGAAAATAGCACATACATTAGTCACTAGTAACATCACTATTTTTACTTTACTTTATTTAGGTTACAAAGTAGCAAAATAGCTCCTGAAATGATTCCAAAACAATTAATCTCAATAAATCTCTGTTTATTATTATTTTTTAAAAAAAATAGTGTGTGTGTGTGTGTGTGTATTCTGTTGTTTTATTTATTTGTATACTTTATTTGTGTACATGTGTTTGTGTATTCTATATTGGCTACTTAGACCAAATCCAAACTACACAGATAATCCCGTTTGAAAGTGGATTATTTGCCATGGCTCTTTCTGATGGAATCCTGGGACCTGTAGTTTTACCAGGGCTTTAGCCTGCTCTGCCAAAGAGTTTTGATGGCTCACCAAATTGCAAATCCCAGTATTCCATAGGAAGGAGCCATGGCAAATAATCCAGTTTCAAACTGGATAATTTGTGTAGTGTGGATGTATGTGCAACTGCTGGGTTGTCTGTACGAGGCTATAAAATGCGAATTGATGCACACTAATGCCAATTTGCAGCAGCTTTCATTTGTCTTAATGAATTTTTGGCAAGATCGCAGGCATGCGAAGCTATCCACGTTTGTTGTTCAAACAGGCATGCCTGTGAATCAAGATGGCAGGTGTGAGTTAATTATTCACCTTTTAATTCCCACTAGTTGCTGCTGCTGAACAGTATTTTTTTTAAAATATCCAAAGTGCAGAAGTGTGATATTCCACTTAAATAAACAGGAAAAAAAGAGAAGAAAGGCTGTTTTGTTGCCTCAGTGCACAATCACTATTGTGAAAATCCAACATGGCAGTTTGGGGCACTTGTCTTGCCACAAGCTCTGCCCCCTGCGCACATCTGATCAAACAGCTTTCCACTTCTGCTCTTATTGGGAATGTGCAGCAAAGCAAATCAGTTGTCCCAATGAGTGGGAATGCACATTTCCTTTGGCATTTAAAAAAAAATATGGGAAAAGCTACAAAGGTGTTTTTGGCCCCCCTACTTCTGAATATGGCAGATTGATGCGGAATCTCATTAAAACAAATTGTATTCTCCTCAAATTCTATGAGGAGTATTTTCACCATACAGACAACCCCTAAGTAAAGTCTCCTCTCCTGACCTCCCAATCCACCTTAATAACCAGCAGGTGGATCAGGCAAATGAAGTCTGTTGAACTTGAGATCAAGGCACAAGGAGGAGGATGTTTCTAGCCCCTTTCCACCAGCAAACAGGGCTGTGACAATCAGAAGCAGGGCCCCTGCTACAATTCCTCATGTCAACCTTGCTTGCTAATGGAAGGGAGCTGGAAATACCCTCCTCTTTGTGCCCGGATTAGTGGCTGAACAGACCTCTTTCACCTGATCTGTCTGCTGGCTGTTAAGGTGGACTGGGGTGGGGGGAAGCATTTCCATAATTTAACTGGAATCTATATTGCAGTTAAGGATTGCAAATACATAACTTTGATGCTGAATGCCAGCCAACTTTATTTTATTTTACTTCATTTTAATTCTAATTTGTTTTCATTTGGCTAAACTGACTTCTCTTCCCTGAAATTTTTAGATGTAGGTTGTGATATAAATATTTTCATGCTATTAGAAGTGTTTTAGAAATAGGAGTTCATCCCTATCTGGAAGGCTAAAGGTTCTCCATTAAGATACAAAAGTACTGCAGTGGATCAGATCAAAGGACTGTGTTTTGGGTGGAGAAACAGCAGGCCTGGTGATGGTTGCAGACTCCTAAGGCTCTTTTCTGTGGCCTTTCACTCCTCCAGATTCACTGAACTGACCCTTTTCTGCTCCCTCTCCCCAAAGAACCGCTTTTTTAAAAAAGTAGGTTACAGGGGACCCTTTACTATTTAACATTTTAAAATATCCATTTAAAAAAAATTAAAATGAATTTCCCATTCCTCCTGGATTTCCTTCTTCTTTCAGGGGCATTTTTGAAGACCTCCCTGGAGGGTCTCAGGAGGAGAAAACTGCACACCCTCCAACTGTCCTTATTTGGCATGTACACTCCCAATTAATCCTCTGTTGTCCCACATTTCAGCTGCTTTCAATGTGCCCCAGGATGCATCTGCACTGCAGAAATGATCCAGTTTGACATCACCATGGCTCAATGCTATGGAATGCTGGGACCTGTAGTTTTGTGAGATGTTTAGCCTTCTCTGTCAGAGAGCTCTGGTGCCACAACAAACTCAAAATCCCAGGATTCCATAGTATTCAGCCATGGCAGTTAAAGTGGTGTCAAACTGGATTATTTCTGCAGCACAGATGCAGTCCCAGGTTCTATCTCTTCCTTCCACTTTATCCCATTGTCCTCAGCTTACTTCAGTTGCTGCAAACTGAGTTCAAAGTGCAAAAGCAGTTTGGACACACAGTTTTTATTCAATTGACATAGTGTTGATTACCCTGATAGCCCCCATCTTGGAATATCATATAATTGGCAATATTTAATGATTTGGCTTGATGTGGCCTTCCACGTGCTAGCAGGTAAACCAGGAACCCCCAGATACCAAGGCTGGAGTCATGTGTAACCAAGGGAGGGGCCTTTGGAAATTCCCCAAACAGTAATACTCAGGTCAGAGTTAACACCTGGAGATGAGTCATCCACTAATCCACTCAACAACAGCAGAGTCCTCGATGTTTGCAAAATGGTTTTTTCTTCTTCCCTTCCTCTCTAACAATAGAAGTTGCCTCCTCCTATTCAATTCCAAATACATCGTCCATCAGTAATTGTTAACTCTTCTGGAGCATCATTTGTTTAGTCCTGGGAAACTAAAAAACACACACAAAAAAACCCATTGTATTCCACTCTAACTCTCATCCCTTCAGGGGAATTATCACATAAAAATATCACCCTAAAACACCACCAAAATATCCACAATTCCTCTTCCTACTTACGTGCTGCCAGTTTGCTGTGAAACCCTCAGAAGACACCTCTGAGAATCTTCTGCTGCATGAATCTCTGCTCCTCAATAGGTATCATATTACCTGAGAACCCCTCACTCTGTTCCTCTATCCAAATACTTCCTACTATCTTTGATAGTCTTGTGTGATTGCTTGAAGCCTGAGTGTTTGCATGAATGCTGTTAAGACTAATTTCTAAAAAAGATAATTTAATTGTAGGTTGTGGCTTAGAGACTCCTCAGTTACTACTGGTATATATAGGTCAAAAGATCCTGCCATTGCCCAGCTTCTCACTGCCAATTTGAGCTAATTAAATGTTCCCCATATTATGTTTCAGATACTAGTGGGATCCTTGCAGACCCCATTGCAATTCAGGTAACAATAGCAGGGAGGAAAAGACTGGAGGGGGAAGAGTCCTGGACTTCCCAATAGATTCAGGCAAAAGCAAACTCCTGCAGCTTCTCATAGATTGTGTGTTCTCCCTCATTAATAACATTTGTCATCTTGATCACACCCTTGTATGGCTTGGCCACACATCTCCCGGTTTTCATCTGTGAAATGCTGGAAGGTACGGTATGAAATTGGTGCTTTGATCCACTGAAATTACCCACACCTGATGTGGGGAGACCACTAAACTTCACAGTTCAAACTCAACAAGGTTTTCCTGCCCCCTGTTTAAGTGGTTTGAGGTGGAATTTTGGGTGAGAAATGCTCTACTAGAGGGTAGATTTTAGTCAAACATTAGGAGAGGCTTGTTGATTGGATGAGCAAGTTAACAATGGAACCACTCATCTATAGGTATACATGGTGGCCTTTCCCTCAGTGGAGGTCTTCAAGCAGAAATTAGATGGCCCTCTGTTAGCACCATTCCAGCTCCAGATCTCCTGTATCAAGAAGATGTTGTTACTCTAAGAGGTGGGGGTGCTTTGAGACTCACCCGTGACACCAAAAATGTAGCTAATTATTATTAGCTCAAATGGAAGGCTGCAAGAGGTGGGTAACTTTGGGATCTTTTCACCTATGTATACCAGTGCTAACCAGAGAGAACCCCAGGTTAACATGAAATAAAATGTTTTTATTGGAAATAGCACAAAAGCATTCATACACACAACACACATGCACAAGGGCCAGACAAAGCTATTGAAGAGTGAGAAAGAAAGGATGGACAGAGGGATAGATTCAGGAAATATGACTATAGTTACTAGTCTTGAAGAGCAGAGTTTTGAAGTACTCAGAGAAAAGACCGAGGATGGCACTGGAAGTTCCAATCCGGTGGCATGCCAAGTGTCCAGTCTCGTCCATCGTGGCACACCTTTCTATTGTTGGGGACTGATATTTATAATCTGCTTCATATCCTGAAGAGGCTACTACAGCTAGGACAAAGCCTAGATGTGTTTCCCACCAAGTTAACAAAGGAAACCAAAACTTAACTGTTTGCTATTTATTGCTGAAAGATAAGGAATTGATGGGTTTATGACAACCTCACTTTGAAGGACAGGAGGGGGGTTCCAAGGGGATATTTCCTTGGGATTGGGGTTGGAAAGGTCACTTGATTGTTCAGGTTGGGTAACTAATTGCTGAGGTGCACAAGAAAGGATTAGCAGATGCCTCCTTAATGGCTTTGTTTACCGGGGGCTTCTGCACAATCCTAGCATGGAATTGCTTGCTAAAATATTTCTAAGACACCTTCCCAGGTCCTTGTGACCTCCACCTGGCCTCTTTTTTTGATCACCCCAGTTTACTTGACCCCTTTGAAGTGTCCAATATTTCCAAGTATGAGATATTATAGAGGGGGGTAGTAGAGCATGCTAACAGTATGTGTGGACTAGATAAGGTCACTAGGTGGAACCCACTGAAATCCCCCTCCCTTCTGTACAACCATTGGAGGGGCAGGAGCCCTGTCCTTGATTTCATCTGGCAATCCCAGGACTGGTTGGCCTATATGCACCCTTCCAAGTCTATAGTTTTATGTTTCTAAGGACTCATGTAAGTGACTAAGCTCAACTGGGAGTGGAACTTTTTCCTCTTCTTTTTTTCTGCTGTTGCTAAACCAACTGAAAGTCTCATTGGATGAAAGCCACCCTAGAAATGTTATTCCTAGCACTGAACTCACCTATTGCTGTGTCAATATTTATGAACAGGGAAGGGCCTCCAAACCGTAGCTCTTCCACCAACGAACTTCTCCACGAGAGTCTTGAGCAAGCTGAGTGCTGATGCATAGTCTTAGATTGCTGGGAGGAACCAAAATGGCCATCTAGTCTAAAAGCAAGGCCGCCTAGCCACCAGTTCACCACCGGTCAGCTGATGCCTTCCAGACTGCAGCATGCTACAAGAGCACACGTGCAGCATAGAGTCACCACCTTATAACCTGTTACATTATGCAGAACCCATTCCTTGGAACTGCAAAAGAAAATAGCAAAGAACACAGGAAGAGCCCTGTGAATCAGTCTAAGACTTTTCTTTCCAGCATGCCTGGCTGGGGAATTCTGGGAGCTGTAGTCAAAAAAGTAATTTTTCCAAGCTCTGGAACTCATAAGCAGGATCAAACATGGGAGGAAAAGCTATATATTTTGCCAAATAATGAGTTTGCAAAGTTACTTTCAAAAAGGAATTAGTTACTGTTACATCCCAAAGCCCTCAAAACTGTTAGTTATATGCCAATATCCCACATCAGTTATTTAGGTACATATTCATAACTAGGTAAGGTAGCTTGACCTGACACCTTCGCTCACTGTCCACCTTAACAGCCAGCAGCCTCGTTGGGTGAAGTAGGTTCAACTGCCTATGATTCTATATGAATTTTGAGCATTAAAACACACACACACACACACACACACACACACACACATATATACATATATCTCAGAAGATTGCTCTTCCGCATCTTGGATTTAAGGAGTGAGGGAAAGGGGGGAACAGCAGGTGTTCTTGGAAAATAATAACATGAATAATTCACTCACAGGCACCATCTTTATTCATGGGCATGCTCCATGTGAACGTCAAACCATGGATAGCTTCCCATACCAGCGATTTTGCAAATACATCATGGAGACAAATGAATGCTGCTGTGATAGTAAGTTAATGCACTATTTTCCAGAATTAATTCTCCCATCTAGCTGAGTCCAATGTTGACTTGACTGCAGTTAACAACAACATTTTGCTCTCAATTAACTCAGTAGGGGGAAGAGGATAGGATAGGATAGGATAGAATCTTACCCTCCCCAGTAAGCTCAGGCAAAAGCAAACTGCTGCAGCCTCTCTAGATTTGTGTGTTATTCCTCATGAATAACTTTTGTCAAGTTGACCACTCTCTGATCTTGCTGTCAGGGTAATATTGCTTTAAGCGCAAAAGAAAAAATGTTGTAGCAACAGACCACAGACTAGCACAGCTGGAGTGGGTTTGATCACAGCTGTGGCTAGACAGGAGGCTGACAATCAAACACTCCTATATAGTCGAAACACAAGATGCATGGTGTGTGGGTTGGTGTCATGGAGAAAGAGGAGTGTTGGTGAATGTTGGAGAAATTGCTGTTGAGTTCGTTAATGAGGTTTGCTGTGTATATGCCTTGTTTGCTTATATTGAAACTGAAGATAAATACCTCCAGATATCTTTGGATGAACCTCGCTGTCTGTAAGTTTTTTTGTATGTGAAAGTGGGCCAGAGCAATGAAACAGCTGCTAGCTGAACCCTTTGTTTTTGTGCCCTTTCTGCTGCACAGTTCTGCTGTTTTGGTTTATTTATTTATTTATTTATTTATACCCCGCTCTTCAGCCACAAGGCTATCAGAGCGGCTTACAAATGGTTTTAAGCAATAGCAATTTACACATCTACATTGCATTAAGCAGTTTCCAATGTGTGTTAGCTAATTGCCCCCACAAGACGGGTCCTCATTTTACCGACCTACGAAAGGATGGAAGGCTGAGTGAACCTTGGAGCCTGCTGGAATTGAACTTGCAACATGGTGACTTGCAGTACTGGCATTTAAGCACTGTGCCACCAGGGCTCCCTGGGTTAGTTTGTCCTCCTGGTTACTCCTGGGTTAGTTTGCCCTCAGGCTGTGCCAGGTGCCTCTCAGTGAGCCAATACTGAGTTGACAGTTGCTTGCCCACATGTGTCCTGGTTTTCATCTGTGAAATGTTGGGAGGTTTGCTACCTACTTACATTGACTGGCAGCAGCATTCCAGGCTTTCAGACACAGTTCCTTTCTAGCCCTATATGATGATGGTGGGGAGGACAGAACCTGGTACTTTCAGAATGTAAAGCATGTGGTCTAACTGAACACTTTGTAAGAGTCCATAAGGAGCTTAAGCCCTGATATATCGTGGCACATTTCCTTTGCTCACACCCTTGGGACCTGCCAAGAGAAAGGGTTCTAGTATGTTGGTTTTGTTTTGCTTCATTTATGGAGGAGAACTATTTCACACATAATTATAACAGTCATGCAGAGATTGTACGAAAAGTGCTTTACTGGAAATTTCAAGGGAGCTAACAAGGAAAACCCTGTGTTTGAACGTCAGCAACTTGGAGAAAGAATCCAGATTGCAAACTGGGAGGGAGGACAATGCGAGGTCTTCAAGCTGCAAGAAAGAAACCCTTCAAGAGTGAGGTAGGTCTTCCAGGTGCCAGGAGAGACTGAGCCAGAATGGACCACAGTCCTGTCCCAGGTCATTTGCCCTGGATTACTAGACTGGTTTTTGCAAGAAGCATCAATGGTGTTTATGTAAGAAGAACAGAGAATTAGCACTTGGATCAAAAGGACAGTTGATCCTTAAGTACTGAAGAGAGGACATTTTACATCACAGCACACCTCCACTCCCACCCACCCCACCCCGCCCCCACACGTACAGAGCTTTCTTCATCAGCCACAACCATTACTAGGAAAGCCCAACACCAAACTTCCCAGATGCTCTAGAGAAGAGTCATTGCTCAGCATGAAAACATGTGGAGGTACCTTACCTCTTGGTTGCCAGTTTGTACGGTTGCACATATATTAATAACAATAACAATATTTATTTATAATTCACTTTTTTGCCAAGGGTGGGACCCAAAATGCCTCACACTTTAAAAACACACACAATTAAAACATACAAAAAGTGTACATTAAAACATAATGAAACAAATTACATTATTAAAACAATATCAAAATATTTAAAAGAATAAAATATACTTAGAAGTATTAAAAACTTTATTTTTAAAAAAAGATAAAAATGTATTTCAAAACAATTCAATAAAACCATACAGCACCCCCTAACCTGTTCTTTACAAACTGTCTTGTTTTAAAAGATGGAGGTTAGTACTTCTCTCTCTTTCCAATGGATCAAAACAGGTGCATGCTGATGCTGGTGCATAGATGCCACAGACTGTAGATGTCTTAGAGATGGGTATGTTGCACCCAGGCTTTGGCATTTTGGACTGGGAAGTCTTTTCTCTGTTTGCTATGAAAAACACACCACATTTCATGACTGTGGGGCCTGAACAGCCAGATGGTGCTGTTTCCTCCCATAGAGGCAGGCTACCCAAGAAGAGGTCAGATTGTCTAAGCAGAATCACCTCCACCTTCTTCCTGACCACTGTCTGGAGGTTAGAGTAACTCCTAAGTACAGTATATAGAACCTAGCAATTCCTGCTTTAAACAGCAAGCAAGGAGACACACAGTGGCCAGCTGGGGAGCTACAAGAGCTTTTTGGTGCCAAGGGACTGGTGGGCAGCTGGTAGAAAGATTAGGAACATGGACTACTATGTGTAAAGAGGTTGTAAGGAGCCCTGCCAACAAGGGAAAGAATGGCTACGGGCTGGCATTGTTTTTCTTTCAAAGTGACTTCTTGTTCTTTCTTTTACTTGTCTCTGGCAGGCATTTTTTTAGTGGCATATGTAGGTGTAAGGCAACCTTACACCTGTGTTTGTCTCTTTTTGGTCAATGAGGAGGTTCTGTTCCTCCCTCCCCACCAACCAAAGCCACCCCACATATACCATAGAGTCACTGCAGTCCCACCCCGTAGCCATCCCATGCCTAGTGAGAGTGATGGGGGACTGAAGAAGTGTCTCACTATGTCCCTGTAGCCAGACCTGAAATGATTACATCATCTGTTAAGACCTCCCAAGGATCCCAGTGGATCTCAGTGATTACGTCATCATTTTGCATCTGGCTACAGGGACATAGCTAGATGCTTCTCCAATCCCCCAGCACCCTCACAGGGCAGTGGCTCTACAGCAGGCCTGTGATTTGGTAAATAGACAGCAGAAGCATGTAGAACTATTCTGCTAAGCGGGACCATACAGGATTCCAGCCGTTGTCAGGACTCTATCACACAAGGCTGATAAAGAGCTATTTCCATGGGATAATGGCATATTTGGCCATTACTTATCACACAATGTTGTGTCTGTCCTGCAGCTGCTTTGCATTCCATCCATTCCTAGAGCGATCCTTTTTCATTAATGGGTAAAACCCGTCAATGCCTCCCAATTGCACTGCTTTTCCACTATGGACTTCCATTCAATGAACGCCTCCCGTTGCAGTTCTGTTTCTCAGGTAGTCATGTGGTGTGAGTGGGCATGAACCTGCTCTTCTCCCCCTCCCCTTACTATTTCTGAGCAGGCTGTTTTTCTTTTATTTTCTATTTCTATTTCTTTTCTTTTCTTTGAATATTTCTGTAATTTTGCAATTGTGGTAAATAAAATAAAATAAAATTTGAGAGGCACCCATGTGTAGATTAGGGCATACAGGGGGTCAGAAGGCAGCATTATGGCAGCAGTGCAACCATGGATCACTGAAGCAGTGCCAAAGTGCTATTGCAGAGGAAATGTGATAATAAATTATTCCAAACCAGAATGTGTCCATTCTTAAGCTAGTGTGATTGTGGTGGGGCAACACACTGGTGTGATAAAGTCCTCAGACAATACTACTAGGGTGGGGAAAGTGTGGCCTGACCCTCAATTTTGCAGCCCTTACAGATCCCAGTATCACTCCCAAATCTCCCCCTACCCCCCAGAAGTTTAAAAAACTATTTTCAGTCATTTTTTTGTCCCAAGAAATGGCCAAAATGGCTCAAGCCACCTACATGTCCTAGTTTTGGTTTTCCGTCCATCCCTGAAACTTCAACATCCCTGAAGAAAGCAATAAAATCAGCTGAAAATCAGCACAAATGGCACACAGAAGTGATGTACATCCAGTCATGGTGGCACAGTCTGAAGCCCCGTTGCTGCTTTAGGGAGGGTGAGGTGGGTGGGTGGGGAAGTGGTGACAGGGCTTGTGAAGCCTGTAGTATGTGGGGAAAAAATCATTGTAATGTAAAAGCAATCTTGTGTACCTCATTCACATCCTAAGATAAGTCTAGGTTTTTTCCCTGCATGCTTCTGTTCTCCCAAATTCCCTTTCTCTTATTTCACTGGGCACTTCCAGCCAACTGGAGTGCTGGGTCATTCAACACATGACCTAATTTAAATTTTATTGCTCTGTGTAAGTTCTCTTTTAAGTTAGAGTCTCCATGAGGCTGGAGCCATCTTAAGCCATATTATCTTTGTTTAGCCATATTTCCTGCAACCATGCCATGATGTTCACCATGCAGCCTCTTACCGCTGTAGGCTGGGTGAGTTTTTCTGCCCTAAATCCTATTAGTTAGTTAGGAACCTCTTTTTAAAGTTTGTTTTAGTATGTAGATTGAGATTGATATACCTTCAGTAAACTTCTGATTTGCATTTTAAACTGACTCCTTTGTTTTTGTAATGAGTCTAATTTAACTGGGTGATCTCAGACCTCTGAACACACCTTTTTAAAATGTTAATTGAGCTTTGCCAGTCTGCATTCCTAAGTTGCACTCTGCATGAATTTAAAAGTAAATGATTTTTAACTCTCTTTGTTTAAAGAAGATAATTCTTGTTGCTTTTTAAAAGGACTAGATCCTGGAATTTTTAATATAATTTTATTTTTTAGACTCATTACTCCTACAAAGCCCCATTGCTGCTTTGGGGAAGGTGGGGTGGGTGGCGGGAAAAGCAATGACAGGGCTTTTCTTGAGCCCGGTTGCTAATTTGGGGGAGGTGGGGGGGAAAGCTATGATGGGGCTTCTGAAGCCCTGTTGCCGCTTTGGGGAGGGTGGGGTGGGTGGGTGGGAAAAGTGGCAGTGGGGCTTCTGAAGCCCCATAGCCCTTTGGGGAGGGTGGGGGGGTTGCAGGTGGGTGGGTGGGAGGGAGGCCTATTATTATTCACGGTTTTTTCACATTTGCAGGGGTCTTCCTCCCCTAACCCCAATGATTGTGAAGGGACAACTGTATTACAATTCGAATGCTTGCCCCCTTCAATATAATTCCGATTCATACTCACACACTGATGTGGTCTTGTTTTCCACTGGTTGAAGGTGTGGAGCAGATCAGTTTCTGTCAGCAGTTTCAAAATATCTGCTGTTTTCTTTACTGCATCAATTGACTCAAAATATGTTCCTTTAAGCACTTTAGGGAAAAGAAAAAAGTCACATGGTGCCAAATCTGGTGAATATGGAGGATGTTCAAGTGTAGTAATGCGTTTATTGGCCAAAAATTGCTTCACAGAAAGTGCTGTGTGAGCAGGCACATTGTCTTGATGAAGAATAAAACCATTTCCCCACAATTCTGGCCTTTTTCCTGACTCTTTCTCTCAGCTTTGTCAAAAATTCCTTATAATAATGCTGGTTCACTGTTCTGCCTTCTGGAACCCATTCTGCCAAAATTACACCCTTGATGAATGGCAGGAGGTTGGACTGGATGGCCCTTGTGGTCTCTTCCAACTCTATAATTCTATGATTTGTACTCTTTGATTTCTGAATTAATGTTGGAGTATGTGTGTGTGTGTGTTCCAGAATTCTCTTACTTGTGTGGAAAAACTCCATGGGAACAAGAACATCCCTTCCAACTTATGACTTTCCACATGAAGGAAGTGATGGTGATGGTGGACAAGGCTAAGCACTCCCATACTCCTTTGTTCAAGAAAGCATGTCGAGTAACACCTGAACAGGGTTCTGTTCAGATTCATTGATTTCCCCATGAGGAGAATCACAGAAATGGAGATGGAGGGGCAGGGCTCGTAGTGGCTCGCTTCTTCGTTGGTTGATTCAACATGCCTCTTGAATAAGCTCTCCATATTTACAAGAAATAGAAAAAGAGCCCTATCACACTACACAGTTATAGTGCTATATTCCACTTTAACTGCCATGGCAACATCCTATGGGATCCTGGGATTTGCAGTTTAGGGAAGGGCATTTAGAATTCTCAGCCAAAGCGCTCTTGAGCCTCACTAAACTACAAACCCCAGAATTCCACTGGGAGCTGCCATGAGTGTTAAAGTGGAATGTAGCACTGTAAGAGTATAGTGTGGTAGGGTAGCAAGTCTCCAGTCTTATAACATGCCTAAATGGAGTAAGCCTCACTGAGTAGGCAAATAGAAGGTTGCACTGTAAATGAGCTGCACCTATGGAAAAATATATCTTGCTTTGCAGCTACATGATAACAGAGTCCCACTTTCTCTTCTTCCAAGACAAATTCATCAAATTAATGCAGCATCTTTAGCATCAGCCAGCCCCTATGAGTCAATAAACAGAGGAAGCTGTTGTTTGCTGAGTCTGACCATTGGTCCACCCAGAGCAGTAATGTCTATGTGGACAGGCAGTGGTTCTCCAGTGTTTTGGATGGAAATGTTTTTTTTTTTTTACCCCTATCTAGAGATGCTGGGAATTGTCTTAGTTGGCATCCTGTTAGTAGCATATGCAGTTGTAAGCCTTCCTTCCTTCCTTCCTTCCTTCCTTCATTCATTTATTTAATTTATATGCCACTTTTCTCCCAGAATGGGACTCGAGGCAGCCCACAAAAACATAAAATGCAACATACAATTAAAATAATCACAATTAAAAATTAAATAAAACATATAAAAGTTAAAAAATAAAAACAAAAACACACCCCGATAAAAAGCCTCTATGCACGCAACTACATATTAAAAGTCTGCTTGATTAAAAACATCTTTTCCTGCTGGCAAAAGGAAAGCAGGGAGTGGGGCAACCCTAGCCTCCTGTGGAAGGGAGTTCCAGAGGGTGGGAGTAACCACCAAGAAGGCTCTCTCTTGTGTCCTCACCAAGCAAACCTGTGATGATGATGGGACTTCCCTTCCCTTGATGATCTTACATTTCTGGTAGGTTCTTATTGGGAGATACAGGAGATTTTCAGACCGCGTTTTAGAGTTCCTAGGGCGGGAGGAGCTTTCGGGAGAGGGACGGCGATCTTGTGCAGCAGGGGGGCGTTTTTGGACGCCGTTGTCCCTCTCCCAAAACCATCCGTGTCACTTCTGTGAAGCTTCGGAAGCCGCAGAGCCATATTTTAATCACGGAGGTTGCCCGTGATTAAAATATGGCGCTGAGGCTTCCAAAGCTTCATGGAAGTGACACGGATGGTTTCGGGAGAGGGACAATGGCGTCCGAAAACACCCCCCTGCTGCGCAAGATCGCCGTCCCTCTCCCGAAAGCTCCTCCCGCCCTAGGAACTCTAAAACGCGGTCTGAAAATCTCCACAGTCTTTCAAATAGTTTGGACCCAAGCCGTATAGGGCTTTAAACCTTAAACCTTTTTCATTGATGTAGGGATTGGTATTCCTTTCCTTCCTACACATTGACTAAATCCTCCCCCCCCCACACACACTTCTTGATGCAGATATAGACGCAGAATATAGCCCTACTCTCATGCTAACAAAGTGAGCTGAAACAACAGACAAGACGGAGAGGATGCTTGTCCCAAAGCCTCTTTTTCCAGAACCATCACTCTCCTCACATGGAGAACAATGAGTCCGATCAGGAAATTTCCCTCTGCCTAGGGATGCTCTGTGTGCTGTCAGGAACTCTGAAAAACAAGAAAACAACAAAAGCATGTAGATTTGTAACAACAACTATTTTTACACTATGGATGTTTACTACCTTTGAACCAAGTCATTGTGTGTACTGTATGCGTGCCTTGAAGTTGCCTGTTGATATGGCAACCCCATGATTTACACAGAGTTTTCTTAGGCAAGGAGTAATCAGCCCATTAGACATTGCTAAAAAAATTTTTTTTTTACATTTTTCTTATGCCCTATTCATGCTTTGCATTTTCAGAACAGAAGCAGATGTTTCTTAGTACTCCAATGGCCGGTCTATAAGTCTGGGGGAGTACCTTGTAGTAATGGCATTCCACAGCAGCAGCGACTTGTCTTGATGGTGGCTTTGTCCCCCGAAGCCCTCTGACGCTTTGCATGCTGGATGAGGGCTGCTAATGATTTACTCAGGTTGGTACTCCACTGCCACCTAACTTTTTTTAAAAAAAACTTTAAGGTGCACTGGGTGATAAGGTGATTTTTTGAGCCAAAAGGACAGGGGGGAAACAAACACCCCATTTATCGCCTTAGCAATTGCTTGATAAGGCAAAAATTCAACATGGCGGCAGTGGGTGCTTGCCCTATTGGCAAGCCCCACCCCCCATGCTTGCCTGGTCAATCAGCTTTGCATATCCAGTTGTATGGGAAAACAATTCAAAGTGAACCACTTGTCCTAACAAGCAGGAATGCACACCTCACTTGCTGTTTTTTTTAAAATACTACAGGAAAAGCTGTGAAGGCTTTTCCAGCGTTGTTTTTGCTGTTTTGGGGTCCCCTCCTTCTGAATACTCTAGATTGTTGTGGGATTCTAATTAGACAGGTAGGATTCCCAACCAATTCCATGAGGTTTTTTTTCACCGTTTAGACAACCCCCGGCCGTAACAGTTTGATTACATGCATGTTTGAGGTATTACGGGTGCTAGTCAATTGACATTGACTCATGTAGTCCTTTAGCCAGAACTCAAAGGTGAACCAGGCAAGGTGTTTTGTTATGGTGTTACCCATAGTTCACAAGCAACATAATTCATCTTCTTTTTCACTTCTCTCCACATTTGTGATCAAAATGTATAGAGACAAGATTACAGTTGTCCCTCCGTATCCATGGATTTAGTATCCACGGATTTAAGTATTAACAGTTTGAAAATAGTCTTAAAAAATTAATAATCCAAAAAGCAAACCTTGTTTTCGCCATCTTATATAAAGGACACCATTTTGCTATGCCATTGCGTATAATGGTACTTGAGTATTCATGGATTTTGGTATCCGTGGGGGGTCCTGGAACCAATCCCTAGTGAATATGAAGGGACAACTGTACATATTTATTCATACTTCTTGGCAACTCTTCCTCCTCCTCCAAATAAATGTGTCCTGCCTTCTCCTTATGCTGATTGCCTGCCCCTTGCTCAGGGAATGACCTCCCCATGTCCTTTCTTCACCCCTGTTTCCTACTGATGAAAAGGTGAGGAAGGTGTTATTTGGAGAAAGAAATAGGAAGTTATCAATCAGTTGGGTGTGTGTGTAAACATGGGTAATAAATGTGACTGAATGGTATGATGTAAAAAGCATCAAAGGCGCAATCACCGTCACTGTTCTTATTTCTGCTTTACTAAATTGACATGGTATTGATTCAGAGATTTCTTCCAGCACTCCATAAGGTGGTGGTTGAACGTAGGAGTAAGAGGTGAGGCTAGATGACGTTAACTCCCTATCCTGCCAATTACCATGGGATGTTACATTTAACTTTCACATCTGATGCCATTGTAGCACTATTATTTATCTCCATCATAGCACAAGGCTCTCATTTCAACATGTATTTCTGGATGCATAACTGCCAACAAATTATTTTGATTCAGAAAACCTGTGTTTTCTGTTGCATCCCCACTTTAAATGTATTATGTCTACTATAGTGCAGGTGTACCGCTTTCTGGGTTCTGTGGGTCCAACCATAAATGAATACTACAAACAATATAACAATTTAGGTCCTACACACAACACACACACACACACACACACACACACTGGCAGCTCATTGGATGCATAGTATTTTGACGGCATGTGTTCAGTTTAATACCGTATATTCTGGCGTATAAGATGACTGGGCATATAAGATGACCCCCCAATTTTCAACTAAAAATCT
Source organism: Gambelia wislizenii (assembly GCA_030847615.1). Lineage (NCBI taxonomy): Eukaryota > Metazoa > Chordata > Lepidosauria > Squamata > Crotaphytidae > Gambelia > Gambelia wislizenii. The sequence continues at coordinate 8,749,327 of JAUMIR010000009.1, forward strand.
AGGATTTGCCATATATTCGCCATATAAGACCACCCCCCAATTTGGCTGGCTGGCTGGCTGGCTGGGGGAGCCTTGCCAGCTGATCCTCTTTGTTTCCCAACTCACGAGGATCTCCTTGTGAGTTGGGAAAGCCAACATGATCAGCTGGCAGGGCTCTCCCAGCCAGCCAGCCAGCCGCAACATTCACCCCTCTCTTCCACTTTCGGTTGCTCCCCAAAGGGGGTGAAGGCAGAGGAGGGGGCCGAATGAACCCAGTTTGCCTTGGCCACTGCCCATTCCCTCCGTCTTCATTCCCTTTGCAAAGGGAATGAAGACAGAGGGGATGGGCGGCGTCTGTGGCAAACTGCAGCATTCACCCCTCTCTTCCACCTTCTAGTCACCCTTGACTTGAAGGTGGAGGAAAGGGGCAAAAAATGCCCAGTTTGCCTCAGCAGCCCCCTTCCCTCCATCTTGGCTCTTCCGAAGGAGACCAAGGTGGGGGAAGCAGGGGCGGCTGCAGCAAATGGCTAGTTTCGCCCCTTTCCTCCACTTTCAAGGAAGATGGAGAGAAGGGGCAAAAATGCCCAGTTTGCCTCGGCGGCCCCGTTCCCTCCATCTTGGCTCTCTTCTGAAGGGGGCCAAGGTGGGGGAAGTGGGGCCACCAAGGCAAACTGGGCATTTTTGCCCCTTTCCCCCACCTTCCTTGAAGGTGGGGGAAAGGGGCGAATCTAGCGGTTTGCCTCGGCAGCCCCACTTCCCCCACCTTGCCCCCCTTTGGAAGAGAGCCAAGATGGAGGGAACGGGGCCGCCGAGGCAAACTGGGCATTTTTGCCCCTTTTCCCCACCTTCCTTGAAAATGCCCAGTTTGCTTCGGCCGCCCCCCTCACTCTGTCTTGGCTCTTTTCCGAAGGGGACCAAGGCATGGGAAGCGGGGGCGTCCGCGGCAAACCGCTAGATTCGCCCCTTTCCCCCACCTTCAAGGAAGGTGGGGGGAAGGGGTGAAAATTCCTGGTTTGCCTCAGCCGCTGAACACACAGGAGATCGAGCGGTGGCCGCGGCAAACCACAACATTCGCCCCCTCCTCTGTTTTCGGTTGCTCCCCAACCTCACCCCCCCTGCCCATCTCCTGCCTCTTCGCTCCATTTGCAAAGGTTGCGAAGAGGCAGGAGATCGGTAGGTGGGTGAAGCACAGTATATCCGGTGTATAAGACGACCCTCAATTTTGGAGGGTATATTTGAGTGCTCAAAAGTCGTCTTATACACCGGAATATACGGTATATAATTTTTCTATTGATATATATCACAATACAGAAATTATTAAATTGAATATGTATCCAGCGTCCTCAAAATCCTATCATCCAATGAGCTGCCAGTAAAGGATTTGACCGTAGAACTGTTCTGTATGTGCTGTTCAGTAGCATAGCAACCTTGGAGCCCTGAAAGCCCTAAATAAAAGATACAAAGTAGGTGGAAATGCGTAATAGAAATTCCACTATTGTCCCCTCCTTACTGCATCAATAGAGAGCCCATCCTGCCCTTTGACGCTCTTTGTCAGACCCTTCGGTTTTGAACTCTCTGGCATGGGAGACCCTCCCGGTGGCTATTATGCCACCGCCAGCATAGCTCAAAACATCATTAGGGTACGCAAGCCTCTCTCCCACGACAAGGGGGCATCAATGGAGAGGGCTCTCCAGCCTTATGGCAACCGTCCTAATAGAAGGAAAACTCTAATCCCAAACCTGGGCAGATGGTGCTCGTCCAACCCTGTAAGGTCAACCATCTAAGAGAAGGAAACTCTAATAACCCAAGGACCTCACTTCTACGTCCATGCTTGCAAGGCCACAGCAGATGAACCTTTGGCTTAAAGGGTGAGGCCAGTTCTGTGCACACTGCGCTCCACCAGAAAAATCCATTGCACACGCTCGAAGAACAAATCCAGTTCCAAAAAAGCCCTGTAGCGATAGGCGAGGGATGAAACAGCAGGTGTAAAGATGCACTGGAAGCCGCAGGCCCAACCCTGCATGCAGGCGGTCCAGGACTTTGGTTGCTCGAGGCTGACCTGGGAGATGACAGTCTTGTTCGGCAGCATCCTGAATGACCAAGCAGCCTTTTTTAAGGAGAGCACTGCTTGCTCCATATGGAGAGGGGCCTAGAAAAGGTGGCCTAATGAAAGCTCATCCCAACTACCTGGTTGGCTAGCCGCAGCCAACAGACATCTTCTGATGTAGTCAAACCAAGGCAAAGAAACAAAGTCACACATCGGCCTCCAAAAGTGTAAATAAACTGACGCTTGCATGCTGGAACATTAGAACCATGCGAGACTCTGCAGATAGTGGACGGCCTGAGCGTCATTCTGCCCTAATAGCCCATGAACTATCACAACTTAATATCGACATCGCTGCTCTTAGTGAAGTTCGTCTCCAAGAGGAAGGCAGCCTTAAAGAACACGGCGCCGGCTACACACTTTACTGGTCTGGCAAACCCAAAACCGAAAAACATCTTTCAGGAGTAGGCTTTATGATTAAAAACTCCATTGCTCCAAACTCGAAACCTTGCCAACAGGACACTCTGACGCATTATTTCCTTACACTTCCCACATGTTGTTCTCTTTAGTGCATATGCCCCAACTATGCAAGCCGACCCTGTAGAGAACAACAAATTCTACACAGACCTACGCCAACTCATACAAAAAGTCCCTGTAGAAGATAAAATTATTATCCTTGGTGACTTCAATGCCACAGTCAGGAAGAACTCCAAAGCCTGGAAAGGTGTCTTAGGCAAGCATGGTGTTGGAAATTGCAATGATAACGGATGCCTCCTGCTAGAGTTCTGTGCAGAACAACGACTATTACAAACACAATCTTTCAGCAGAAAGATAGCTTGAAGACAACCTGGATGCATCCCTGATCCAAACATTGGCACCTCATTGACTATGTTCTAGTCCACCAGAGAAACATTTGCGATTCTTGCCCAGTGCAGAATGCCAAACAGATCATTGCCTCGTCAGATGTAAACTAAATCTTCATCTTAAGTTCAAACCTAAGAGGGGTGGCATCTTAAAGAAGAGACTCCAAGTCAACAATCTTCAACAAGCTACCATGAGAGAAAACTTCCAGGCAAATCTGCAAACAAAACTTGAAGACCATCCTACAGATCCATCTCCCACAGTGCTTTGGCAACATATCAAAAACAGTATCCTCCATTTTGCAGAAGAATCCCTCGGGTTCTCCCACAAGAAAAACCAAGAGTGGTTTGATGAAAACAATCAAGAGATCCAGGAGCTGTTGGCAAAGAAGAGAACTGCTCACCAGGCATACCACGCCCAGCCAACTTGCCATGTAAGAAAAGCAGGTTTCTGCCTCACATGTAATAAACTTCAACAAAAAATCTGAGACATGCAGAACAAGTGGTGGATCAATATAGCAGAAAAGACACAATGCTGTGCAGATCTGGGTGATCATAGAGGATTTTATGAAGCTCTTAAAGCAGGGTTTGGACCTACTTATCAGGTCCAAAGCCCCTTATACAGTACAGATGATCAAACATTAATTACTGATAAAGCGTCCATCCTGAATCGATGGGCTGAATATTTTCAAAGTCTCTTTAGTGCCAACCGAGTAGTCCAAGGCTCAGCTATCCAACATATGATACAAAAACTGATGAAAAATGAATTGGACATAGCTCCCACTTTGGAAGAGACCCTTAAGGCCATACAGCAGATGAAAAATGGCAAGGCAGCTGGGATTGATGGAATCCCACCTGAAGTTTGGAAACATGGAGGTCATGTAATCCATGATAAATTCCACAAACTCCTTGTGAATTGTTGGGAAAAAGGGGAACTGCCATCAGACATCCGAGATGCAGTCATCATCACCCTGTACAAGAAAAAAGGAGCAAATTTCCGATTGCTCAAACTATCGAGGCATAACACTGCTCTCTATTGCTGGAAAAATCCTTGCAAGGATACTCCTGAACAGATTAGTTCCTGCTATTGCAGAATAACTTCTTCCTGAAGGCCAATGTGGCTTCAGAGCCAATAGAAGTACTACAGATATGGCATTTGCCCTTAGACAACTGCAAGAAAAATGTAGACAGCAGAACAAGAGTCTCTATGTAACATCTGTTGACCTGACCAAAGCCTTCAACTCCGTGAGTAGGAAAGGTATGTGGCAGATCCTGGAAAGACTAGGATGTCCCCCAAATTCCTTAAAATGATTATCTTGCTACACGAGGGCCAGCGTGGTCAAGTCAGATATGGCGATGCTCTTTCAGAGTCCTTTCTAATAACTAATGGAGTGAAGCAAGGTTGTGTTCTTGCGCCAACTTTATTTACAATCTTCTTCAGCATGATGCTCCAAAGGGCTACAGCAGAGCTTGAAGAAGACGGCATCTATATATGTTACCATACTGATGGTAGCTTGTTTAACTTAAGCCGTCTGAGGGCTCACACTAAGACTCTAAACTATCTAGTCCATGAGCTGCTCTTCGCTGATGATGCTGCCCTTGTTGCCCACACCGAAGCAGCTCTGCAGCACCTAACATCCTGCTTCGCAACAGCTGCAGAGCTCTTTGGGCTGGAAGTCAACCTGAAGAAAACGGAAGTTCTTTACCAGCCTGCACCACAGGACACATAGCATATTTGGAAGACTTCACAAAAGAGTCTGGAGAATAAACATCTGAGGCGAAGCACAAAAATCAGTGTGTATAGAGCCATTGTATTGTCTGTTCTCCTTTATGGATCTGAAACATGGGTTACCAATCACCACCACTTACGACTCCTCGAATGCTTTCATCAGCGCTGTCTACGCAGAATCCTAAATATACACTGGACTGACTATGTGACGAATGTTGCTGTCCTTGAGCAAGCAGGGATCACCAGCATTGAGGCCATGATATTGAGAACACGGCTGCGCTGGGCAGGGCATGTTTCTAGGATGGAGGACCATCACCTCCCAAAAATAGTACTCTACGATGAACTCGCCATGGGTCAGTGTAATAGGGGCAGTCCAAAAAAAATGATACAAGGACTCCCTGAAACAACATCTGAGGCTCGTCCAAATTGATCACCAACAATGGTCCACCCTGGCCTCAGATCGGGAGGCATGGAGACGCACTATCCACAATGCTGCAGCCTTATTTGAGAACTCACGCCAAACAAGTCTTGAAGTGAAACGACAATGCAGAAAGAATCACAACCCAGAAACATCACCCAAGGAGACCCTCTGCTCTGCTTTCTGCAACCGGACTTGTTTATCTGGGATTGACCTTTTTAGTAATCAGTGTGCTTGCAGAAGGTGCGGGATGAGTCCTTCCTGAATCTTTGTTTGCGAAGAAAAGCCAGAGAGAGACTGCATCAATGAAAATCCTGCTGCCTTATTCAAGGTAAAAGGGCCAAATTCTTTCCCCTGACAACTGCAGCTCCTCTCATCTCCAGCTCCCTCTCTCTTTCTGAACTGAACTAGAAAGAACTTGGGTTTCCCACCCACTAGGCCAAACCATAATTCATAGGGGTTACACAGGCAGCAGATGATATTGAATTGTGAGCCATGGGGTTTAACGCTTGGACATCATGACAGTATGACATTGGCCTGCCAAAGTAGAACAGAGTGCATCTTTCCTATTGAGCTGCTACACATCATGATGTCAAATTGGGAGAGGGGGAGTGAAAAGAGGCTACTAAACGACAAAAACACCCACAGTCACCTTGTACATGATACTGGATGTGCAGCGATGCTTTAGGTCTGGAGAAAACACACATACGACTGGTTTTGCATCAGTTCACTTATTATAAATCGTTGGATTAATTGTGGCATGAAAATTAATAGGAGTGAAGTTGGAAAATAGGGTTGAACATATCAGGACAAGGAGTGTGATGCCCCAAGTACAAAAAAGCATCTGGAGTGTGACAATGCTGCTTTCTGATTTCCTCTCATTGAACCATTTCTTCTCAGAGCTTTATGTAAGAGAGTTGGGGTCAGGAAGGGAAAGCCATACCAACAGCAATGAAATCATTTCCAAAGCAGCCTCCATCCCAAATGTCACATCTGTTTTCACTCTGATCTCTGTCAATAGTTTATTGTGAGTTATAGAGGTAGGCAGCCACAATAAATATTCTTTAAATACTGGACATGCTTATTCTTCTTAAGTCTCCCCCTGACTTGAATCAGATCAAGATGAAAGTAAACCAATGATCATTCCACAAGCTACATATTTGCTTTCTGTCCTGTTCAATCCCTTTCTTCCTCCCATACCTCCTTGGCTGATTTGATAGTGCCCTGGTGGCAACTGAGTTGCCTCTTTTATCTTGCTTTCTGGTATGCTTCACATTATGGGGTAACAGAAGGGGAAAGGAGAGTCCTCTTCATTCTTTCTATCCACTTGCCACTAGGAAGAGGAAAGTGGTTTGCAGGACTGGTAGGTGTGGAGTGGAGAAATAGAAAGAAACAAGTTGGGCACTAATGGTCACTTTGTATTTGAAGTGAGCATTGTTGTTGTTAAATGCTGTCAAGTCAACTTTGACTTCTGGTGACCCTATGAATAAGAGTCCTCCCAGTCACTTTATCAACAGCCCTGCTCAGATCTTGCAAACTCAAAGAATCATAGAATCATAGAGTTGGAAGAGACCACAAGGGCCATCCTGTCCAACCCCCTGCCATGCAGGAATACACAATCAAATCAGTCCTGACAGATGGCCATCCAGCCTCTTGATTGAATCTATCCACTTGTAATGCAGCCATCCTCTTTTCCTACTGTAGTAAGCATTATAGGACTCACCAAATATGGTGTCATAATGACGCCTAATGAATACAAAAGGGCACACATACTAAATGCTGTCATCCTTTAGCCAAGCATCAATAGATCTGCCATAGCATTTTGTTCCTGGTATTGCCAGTGTTTGAAACCTCACACCATTTTTATCTTGTGAATACAGCGTCGATGGGCAGAACACTTCCAGTTGAGAATGCAAAAACCAGGTAGGGGATGCTCTTTTTATGAACATCCCCAGTTTACTTTGAACTCTTTCAGTATGTTTCTGTGCTTGTGTGTACAGTAGCACCCCCGCATCCGCTAATTCGCCAGCCGCTGATTCCATTATCTGTGGTTGGCGATGGCAGGGGGAAGAGAGGGAGGAGGAGTGATTTAGCCTGCTCCCTCCCTTCCCCTGAGAGAGCTCTGGTCATGAGGAAGTGATGACAATGGTGGGGGAAGGAAGGGAAGGGATCTCCTGCACACTCCCTTCCCCGAGAGAGCTCCGTCTGCAGTGGGGGCAGAGGGAGGGGGAAAGAGGGATCTAGTCTGCCACTCTCTTCCCCCAGGAAGGCTCTCAGTGGTGGCAATGGTGATGGGAGGGGTGAAGGGAGATGAGGAGGAGTTCTCCCTCCCTTCTCCTTTCTCCCCTGGGATGGCTCTCAGTGACTGGAATGGAGACGGGTGCGTTCGATATTATCCATGGATTTCACCATCTGCAGTGGGGCCTGGAACCAACCCCCCATGGATATGAGGGTCTACTGTACCTTTTGTGTGTTTCTTTCGTTGTATTTTATATTTTTACCGTGCACGTGTCATCTTGCAAGAATCGCCGAGATCATGAATCCAGAAGTAAACAGAGCTAGTGTTCATGCTCCGGTAATGTTTGGGTTGACTTTTCTCACAATTACAGGTCAGTTTGATGAGGTCAGGTCAGTTATTGTGCTGGGAAAAGAACACTGCAAAATGTGGTGCTAAAGAGATGTTTTGGGAGGTTCGTCTGATAAAGTCCATAGTCTCTTCCCATGAATCATGCCTTCTCATGATATGCCTAAACTATGGGCTTGTCTAGGTGGGCTATTTACCCCGGATTCCCCCCATCTTGGAGCCCTGCAGTCCAAACAATGCAGGGATCTTACCCCATTTTGCCTCCGGGTAAAGCAAATCAAAGCAAGGGACTATTTTTTAAGCATTGTCATAAACAGCAAGAATGATTTGTGTCTCAGCCATCAAAAGTGAGGAACCTCTTTTGTAAGATCAGAGCCCTGAGCTCTGAAGGGGGGAAAAAAAGCATGGCTGTATTTACATGAAAACAATTTCTTAAAGGGTATGTAGAATTGGCAGATGATGGTGATTTAGCAGCTCTCCATCTTCAAAGAAGGGGGACATCTTGTCTCAAGTATTCTGGACATCTTGTCTCACATATCTGAGCCAGGAAAGTGATGTCCACAAGAACCTGGCAGGGTAGCAGCAGCTCCCAGGACACCTATTTTGGAGAAGAACGAGGAGTCCTGGTTTGCTCACTGCACAGTGAACTCTTGTTGCACAGCCTTAGGACATGTCCTTTGCACTTTGCTGACTGCACTGCTTGCTCGGCAACCTGATGGGGAATTTTGTTTGCTTTCCCACAACTTTCCATGGCCCAGACCAAGACATTTTGTTATTGAGAAACAACTTCCCCCAGCCCCACCACCACACACCCTTGCGAACTCAAGATACATACCATGCAGAGTCAGCTCAGTTATTTTGGTGCGCAAGGCAGAAAATCCTACAAATACCTCCTCACAACCTTAGGAATAAAAATACAATAATAGAAACCAAATGACACTTTTTTTGCCCTATCATGCATGACCCACCCCCAAAAATCTGCTTCACTTTGCCTAATGTTATGACTGGCATTGCTAAATATCAGGGGTGAGTGGAATGTGGCCCCTAGGGATATTTGTGGACCCCAGTGCCCTCAGAGGTCCAAAAGTTTGACTTTGTTGCTTCCAAATGCCTTCTTGGGGATATGGGGGCATTTTCACCAAGTTTTCATGGGGGGCGGATCTGTGCCACTTTGGACTCAGCAGAAGCTTTTCCTAAAACAAGAAGTGAACAGGAAGTGACTTCTGGTCACTTCCTTTTGCTAAAAAAGGCCTCTCCTAGTCATAAATTATTCATGGGGACCAAGAATGTGGCAAAAATACCCCTTCTCCCTAGGAGGTGTTTGGGTATATTTGGGAGAAAATAACATTTTTGGGAGAAAATAACATATTAACTAGGGGTGCAGTGGGGATATGGCTCCACAAATTCTCCTTGTACAATTCCTTTACCCCCGGTGTACAAGTTCAGCCAGAAGGTCTCATTCCTACTCTGTCCCACTGACAATGGCTGGCATCTTGTTAGTGGCATACACACACTTAAGTTAACCCTATGCCTATGTATCCCTTTTTTTGGTCACCATGGAAGCTGGTATTTTCTTCCTCCATCCACAATGGCCAGATCTTACCCTAGACCTACCATAGGGCTGCTGAAGTCCCCTGCCCACAGTCATTTGTATCCGGGGAAGATCCGCAAGGTAGGGGGAGGAATCATAGAAGCATCTGGCTATGCTCCTGTAGCCAGATGTAAAAGGATTACATCAGCACCTGAGACCTCTGGGATACTGTCACTTTGCGGAACCTGTCCATCGCTGGGCTGGAGACGTAGGAACGGGGTGCTGCACCATGTAATCAACAAGGCCCTCTTAGCCTTCTTTTCTCCAGGCTAAACACCCCATTTATCACTTTAGCAGTTTGCTTTTGCCTCTCTCTGAGCTGAGACAGTGTGACTTGCCCAAGGTCACCCAGTGGGTTTCCATGGCCGATCATACTTAACTACTGATGAAATTAGTATGGGGCCAAGGACAGGGGCATGAAAGGAAGGGCAAAACAAGACTTTACAAAGGGGAAGGAGGTGACTTGTGACATTCCTTGTACTGTTTTGCTGACACCACTGGGTTGCTTTGCTGACATCACTGCCTTCTTGGAAAGTCCTCAGTACTGCAGGGCAGGGCAGCTGAGCAGGTAGATAACATTTCTGTGTATTGGCTTAATGAGAGTAATATAAAATTGAACACAAGATGAGCCAGAACCATCTGATATAATCAACAGTAGGGACTTGTCTACATGGGCAAAAAAAAACCCTACTCACCCCACAGTTGCCACACGATGCTTGCAACAATTCGCATCTTCATTTCTGTAGGAAAATCTGGGTCTAAAAGATTCATGGTTTGCTCTGCATTTCAGGGGGAAATCTGGATTGTTAGCCATGTGGCAGTCATGTGGTACAAAGCCAAGCATGGGGCTTCTAGTGGTCTGGTGCTTAAAAAAAATCAATTGTGTGCATATCTGTATAAATGTATCTCTGCTTATCTAGTAATGCAGTGCTCTGGGACAACATATATTCACATGCACAAACTAACAGAAAACAACAATGGAAAAGCCCCAGCTGTGTGGTCAGAAATAATGGAATATGTAGGAAACGTGATCTGTGTTGGATCACCCTTTTACATTGCAGTGAGTTCGCCTAAGATTACAGTGTGGTGGGATACTATGGAGAGGCCCTGGTGAGTGAGGCATTTATGGAGCCACTGAAGATCAATAACATCCTCAGTGGTTACAAGGTGGGTTTGGGGTTTCCAACCAGTGTAGACAAGTTCTGTGAGTATTGATTAAAGATAAGGGGACAGCGAGTCTTTCAACAAAGATGCTGTACTGTGACCAACATTGGTTCTGATAGCACACTGGTCCAGTTCCTAATCCCAGACCTTTTTGTAAATGGGATTGCAACCATCACCTGTTGCTCTCTGGCCCCCCACCCTCTTAGGGCCCTGATATCCACGTCCATCTGCACCACTGCTTAGTGTCAGTTCTCTGCGTGCACACAGACCATATAAGGCTTGGCCAGAGGAGAGTACAAGCAGTAGAGAGGCATACAGTAGTAGCTAGAGCAGCCCTATTCCTTGTTGATTCATCAGTGTAGGCAGGGTGGTTAAAAGGGTTGCATTGGAATGCAGAGAATTTGGACTGAATTCCAATTCCAATTGAGAATTCAATTGAACATTGGAACACAGACAATTTGCTTATGGGTTTTCACAGAGAGGGAATGACTTGCATTGTTGCACTTATCCCTTCTCCATTCCTCTTTCCCCTAGAAAACATGAGAGTCTACATGTGGTTCAAATACAGCAGCAAAGCCAAAACGGGCCTCTTGGAACTTGTATTGGCCCCAGTAGTCAGGATAATTCTCCATATACCATGCCTTTTCCATCTGACTTTATTTTTATTTATTTCCATCTTTTAGCAGGCAGTGGTAAGGCAGGGTCTGGAATGCAACCAAAGTAGGGTGATTTTTGTGTGGAATAAAGATGTCAATGGTTCACTAAGCTGTAGAGAAAAAAGAGAAATTTAACAAGGAGCAGGGAATACCAGTTAGCACTTTGGACTGGAAATAGTCTAAATTCTACAGTTACCAGATTTCAGGGCCTAACTCATTTGAGATGCAGACGGTGAATAAAATCCTCTTGGAATGGAAGGGGAATATGAGTACCTTTTATCCAGATGAACTCCCGTAGTGATTTGCCATATTCAAAAGGAGGGCCCCCCAAAACTCCAAGTACTTCACGATAACAGCCTTTGTTGTTTATCGTGAAGTTTTTTTTAAAAAAAAAAAAATACACAGAAATGTGCATTCCAGCCTGTTTGAACAACTGATTTGAATTGGGCCACATCCGGGCACCAAAATGTGATTGGTTGGATGTGCGTGGGGGTGGGCGGGCCGGCAACAACGTAGCCGGAGCCAGCATTGTTGGTTTTCACAGAAGGGATCATGTACTGTTTTTGAGTGGCAGAGCAAAAAAAAAAATGTTTTTAAGTAGAAGATCACTCTTCCGCATCTCCAATTTAACAAGGTAGGAAAGGGAAACAGAGGGAGCTTTGGGGAAATAATAACACATGTAATTCATTCACAGTCACCATCTTTACTCATGGGCATGCTCTGTGTGAACTTCAAACTCAGATAGCTTCCCATGCCAGTGGTCTTGTGAATGTATCATGGAGACAAATGAACGCTGCTGTGATGGTGAATTAATGCGCTATTTTCCACAATTAATTCTCCCGTCAGGCTGAGACCACAGTTTTCTCATTGTCTATTTCTGTGTGGCTTTTCAACTATATGTATTGTTTTTTCAGATATATGACAGTTTTCATGCACATGTTTTCTTTGCCAAAAGGCATCACAAGTCTTAAAAAAACAAACTGATATTTTTTATAGGCTTTGGTGGGGAGGGTTGGGTATTGTTGGATATTTTAATAGAAACTCATCACATTTACAGGTATTTTCCATGTCCTCCTAGGAACAGGATATATCTGGGATAGATGCTGACCTTCGGGTGGTTTTTAAAAAAATTATTTATTTGTGAAAACAAAAATGTTGACATGTGACATTAGGAAAGTAAGCATGAAAGAAAAGAAATCACACCCACTCCCTCCCACTCCCTCCTACGTAACCACAACTATATTCATGTATCCTGCTTCAGTAAATACTGATTCTATCCTGGGGACATTCTGTTTCTTTTTACAGTGAATGACTGAGGTAGCTGTGAAGCAGTGATGGAAAGTATAGGTGTCCCACTCTTTAACTCACTCAGGTGGTGTGGTTTACAGGGGAATGACTCAGTTGTGTCATGGCAACAGGCACCACTAAACAAATGATTCACAGCATCATAGAATTAGCCTCAATGTTCCTAAATCTGATGAGGAAAAGAGAGTGTCTTACCTGGAGGCAATGTGGCCATGTTTCCTGCTCTATGGAGCACGGTCCTTTCCTTGAAGGGTTGTCAGAGGACAGAGGACAGTCTAGCTTTTGGACACTCCACTTCAAATTTGGTTGTATCCAGCTTCAATAAATACTTAAAGAGTCACAAATAAATACTGAAAGAGTTATAAGAAGGGAGAGCAGGGAGTTCACATTGCCCATCAACAATTCACAACCGGACAACAGACTGAGCAGGTACACACCTTACATGGCCACAGTCTTGTAATGAGATGCATCATACCCTAAAACATCATCCACCACCTTGGTTTACTTATAATTGGCAATAGTTTGATATCAATTTGGCCAACTTGGGCACAGTACAAGGTGTTGGTTATAACCTTTAAAACCCTACATGGCTTGGGTCCAACTTATCTCCGGGACCGCCGCCTTCTGTATGACCCTCCCCGTGCACTTCGGTCCTCTGGGAGGAATCTGTTACAGCCTATGAAAACAAGGCTGTCGGTGACCTCCCAGAGGGCCTTCTCTGCTACCACTCCCAGATTATGGAATGGCCTGATGGACGAGATCCGTCTTATTACCACCTTAGACAGCTTTAAAAAAGCTGTCAAGACGGATCTTTTCTGGCAGGCCTTTCCTGAATAACTACCCCAGCCCAAGACTCAGCTGTCCTTTCTGAGCTGCAATTGGATTTTTTAAAATTATTGTATGTTTTAATTTTTTTCTAATTTATATATTTTTAATTATTGTATGTTTTTAATCCTTTATAATTTAATATTATTTTAAGGGGGGGTGGGCTAGGGTATTGTGTCTATGGAGTTTTTATATTGTAAGCCGCCCCGATTGCGTTGCAGAGGGGCGGGATAGAAATAAAATTGTATTTATTTTTTTAATTATTATTATTATTATTATTATTATTTTCAAGGGCTGATGGGAAAAACATTCAGCCAGGGAAGCATGTACTAGCCAGGAAGGAGCCTAATAAATTTCCCAACATTCACACCTTTGGGCATAAACAGGGGATAACTCCTTGAAGTAGGAAAAAGGTTCTTCCTGCCTCATCTCTGGTAAGGAAGACCATACCTGTGGTTGGTAGTTCCCATTGCCATGCTAAGTCTGTTCCTTCATCTGTATATCTACAACTCAAAAGGGAGGTTGTCTGTCAGTCACCAGATCTAAATGCACATCTATCTACCAGTTCCTGGCTTATCCGGGATTCCTTTGTTTCAATCATTGGGAACCATCTGAAGTCAAATGTTTCTTTCATCTATATTGCACCTTCAAAGGGATTTTTCCTACAACCCCCCTGGAAAAAATCAGTTCAGTGCCATTCAGATCCCCTTGCTCTATCATCTACACCAGTCTGATCCACCTTCCCTCCCTTTCCCCCCTCTCTTCTGAAATCCCTTAGCTTCCCCAACCCCTGGCTGGTATCCTATCCAGACAGGTGCTTTTTTCCTGCTTTTGTAACCTTAACTCCCTGCTCTAGTTCCGCCTGCCCCATTTTTGGTGCATCAGGTATACAGTACATAGGTTAAAAGATCTCACACATTATGCAGCCTCTCACAGGCTAGCAAGTTGCTATTATTCCCTATTGTGAGACCAATACAGGCATGGATCTTTTCCACAAACACAAGAGTTTTGCGTAATATTGTGCTTTCTGCAACCCGACTTGTTTATCTCGGATTGGCCTTTTCAGTCATCAGCGCGCTTGCAGAAAGTGAGGGATGAGTCCTTCCTGGATCTTTGTTTGCGAAGAAAAGCCAGAGGATCACAAGGGTGAGCTGAATACTATATTATTACTGCTTACATAGGGTGAATTATGTCTAATTTTGCATCTCATGTGCATGTTTTATGCAACTTGTGCCCTCTTTTGTTCCCTTTTTTGACTGCCTATTTCTTTCTTTTTTCTTGATGATGTGGAAGGAGCCACATCATCAAATGTATGATATTGTACATTTATTTGCTAATAGAAGAAGTAATACTTCAATCTGTGCTTCCAGTCTGACAATAATCAGTGTGGTGTAGTGGTAAATGTTGAAGAGTAGGTACTTATCATGGCTTACCCCATAGTCCTCCCCAAGGGAAAGTCCAAAAATGTAGGCAGCAGTTGATCAAAATTTTGCAGTATTAATGGTTTTCATAACTATCACAAGCAGATATTTTGTAAAGCTATTGGGTCTTAATTATCCATTCAAATCTGGCCAGGAGACATTACTTAGTTAAGTAGATATAATTAAGTAGTATCGTTGACCTGCACTACACAAAAGCTGCCGACACACCGCAGAAATAATGCAGTTTGACACTGCTTAAACTATCATGGCTCCATCCTATGGAATCCTGGGATTTGTAATTCATTGTGGCACCAGAGTTCTCTGACAGAGAAGACTAAGTATCTCACAAAATATAAATTTCAGAATTCCATCGCATTGAGCCATGGCAGTTAAAGCAGTGTTATTATTTTTGCAGTATCAGCAACCAAATAATCCAGTTTGAGACAGGATTGCTTGCCATGGCTCCTTCCTATGGAATCCTATGATTTGTAGTTTGGTGAGGCACCAGCACTCTTTGGCAGAGAAGGCTAAAGTAAAACTACAAATCCCAGGAGTTCATAGGAAGGAGCCATGGCAAATAATCCATTTTCAACTGGATTATTTGTATCATGTGGATTCAGTCTGTATCTACAACTCAAAAAAAAAAAAAAAAGAAGAAGAAGAAGAAGAAAAGAAAAGAAAAAAGGAGGGGGTTTCCAGCCATCATCTCTTGCAAAAACATGGAGCTCCAGGGAACCCTGGTTGAGAAACCCCTGATTGAGAGGACCACAAATTGCCTAGCCCTGTTGCAGCCCATATGAGCTTTGTGTGTGTTTGTGTATGAGTATGCATGGTGTGTGTTCTATTGTTGTTATGTGCCTTCAAGTCACTTCTGACTTATCATGACCCTATGGGTTTTCTTGGCAGAATTAATTCAGAGAGGGTTTGCCATTGCCTTCCTTGGAAGCTAGGAGGAGGTGACTTGCTCAAGGTGGGTTTCCATGGCCAAGTGGGGAATCGAATTGAACCCTAGTCTCCCAGTATCCTAGCCCAACACTCAAACTACTACACTTTACTGGCTCACATATGTTTTATTACTGTATTAATTTATGTACATGTATAGCCTGCCCTTCACCTGATGGTCTCACAACAATATAAGACAACTTTGAACCACCAACTGTAGCTCAAAATACTAATATATAGTACACAACTTCACTGCATGGGGAAAACATGACCTCATCCTTCATCTACTTCCAAAGGCCTGGGTAAAGAGATGTCTCTTGACTTGCTTATGCCAAACATACCATAAAACTATGTAAACACAACTCAGAAGAAAAGGAATTGCATTCTCAGGACCAGTCTCAGGACCATCAGAGAGAAGTCCCTAACACAAACCACTACCACCCATGAACCTTCATGCACATATTGATAACAGTGTTTCTCTCTTGCTGGTTTTAACATTCGGACAGGTCTTCACCCGGTTAAAAAACAACAGCTTACAACAAACTTGACATATACAGGTTGAGTCTTCCTTATCTGAAATGCTTGGGACCAGTGATATTTTGGATTTTGGAATATTTTGGATTTTGGTATACTTGCATATACATAACACATAATCTTGGAGATGGGACTGAAGTCCAAACACAAAATGCATTTATGTTTCATATACATCTTATATGCATAGCCTAAATATAATTTTATACACAGTGTTTTTAATAATTTTGTGCATGAAACAAAGTTTGTGGCCACAGAACCATCAGAAAGCAAAGGTGTCATTCTCTCAGCCGCCCATGTGGATTATTTTGGATTTTGGAATTTAACTGCTCAGCTTGGTACTAGTAAGAATGCTAGGTATTTTGCCAGTGGAATAATTTCTTGCTTAATGCAAGCCCTCAGAAGGCTTAAGTTAAACAAGCTGCCATCAGTACGAAAACGTATATAGATGCCGTCTTCTTCTTCAAGCTCTGCCGTAGCCCTTGGGAGCATCATGCTGAAGAAGATTGTAAATAATGTTGGTGCAGGAACACAACCTTGCTTCACTCCATTAGTTATTAGAAAGGGCTCTGAAAGAGCATTGCCATATCTGACTTGTTCTAGTCCGTGAGCTGCTCCTCGCTGATGATGCTGCCCTTGTTTGCCCACACAGAAGCAGCTCTGCAGCGCCTAACATCCTGCTTTGCAACAGCTGCAGAGCTGTTTGGGCTGGAAGTCAACCTGCAGAAAATGGAAGTTCTTTACCAGCCTGCACCACAGGACGAACACCACCATCCCCACATTGCCATCAGCAAATCTGTGATTAAGTTAGTTCAGCAGTTCACCTACCTGGGAAGCATCATCTCCTCAGATGCCAAGATTGACAAAGAGATTGATCACAGATTAGCAAAGGCACATAGTGCATTTGGAAGACTTTACAAAAGAGTCTGGAGTAATAAACACCTGAGGCGAAACACAAAAATCAGTGTGTATAGAGCCATTGTACTGTCAATTCTCCTTTATGGGTCTGAAACATGGGTCACCTATCACCACCACCTACGACTCCTCAAGTGCTTTCATCAGCGCTGTCTACGCACAATCCTAAATATACACTGGACTGACTATGTGACGAATGTTGCTGTCCTTGAGCAAGCAGGGATCACAAACGTTGAGGCCATGATATTGAGAACACAGCTGCGCATGTTTCTAGGATGGAGGACCATCATCTCCCAAAAATTGTACTCTACGGTGAACTCGCCATGGGACAGCGTAAGAGGGGCGCTCCAAAAAAGTGATACAAGGACTCCCTGAAACAACATCTCAGGCTCAGCCAAATTGATCACCAACAGTGGTCCGCCCTGGCCTCACATCAGGAGGCATGGAGACGCACTATCCACAATGCTGCAGCCTTATTTGAGAACTCACACTGAACAAGTCTTGAAGAGAAACGGCAACGCAGAAAGAATCACAGCCCGGAAACATCACCCAAGGAAACCATCTACTGTGCTTTCTGCAACCGGACTTGTCTATCTCAGATTGGCCTTTTTAGTCATCAGCATGCTTGCAGAAAACGCGGGATGAGTCCTTCCTGAATCTTCATTTGCGAAGAAAAGCCAGAGAATTTCTTGCTAGAATATACTTATTAAATAGCTGATGGAGTATGGGCTGGCTCAACCCATTTAGTCTCATCAAGTACCAAAGTCCATTGGGCTTTGTCTATTAGTATTCACAAGTTGTTTTTAAAGTTTCCCAAAAGCAAGCATTGTCTCTGCAAACAATATGCCCCTTCTCACATATTTAGGGCTCAATATAAAACAATTTGTCTCTTGTAAGCTCACCACTTTGGGATTTTGCACATCTTTTGCCAACAGGCTAGTGCTTCCCAAAAGCCGTGACTTCATTTAGTGCTGATTCAAGGGAATCAGCACATTTAACCCAATCATTATGATCTCTGGATCAAGGCCCACCTAAAGCGTCCCCTTCCAAATGCCAGCCCCTGTTCCATTAGAGAATAACCAACTAGACCACAGTTGCAGGCGAGCTACTGACAATCAGTTTTGAAGTAGTGCCTTCAAACCACACAGCTGGTATATTTAGTGAAATGAACTGTGCCATTAAAACATGACCACTGGGCTCCGTTAAGTGATTTGGTTTCTCTGTTGCTGAGGCTGGATTTTACATAGACCATCAGCAGGCAGAGCCAATGGCAACAGAATGAACAATACTGTGGATTGCTGTCATTCTGTCTGGACTCCAGAGGAAACTGATACCCTTCTGTGAACATCCTGGTTGCTCATTCCCTTCTGACATGGGTTTAGTGTAGTACCCATTAGTGTCAAGGCAAAAAGCAACAGTAGGAAGAGATGACAACCAGGCTACAGTGTGTGGGCTGCAATGCAATCTAAGGCTTATGTTTTTACTGCATAGCTTCCAACCTTTCACATATGAAAACTAGGACAGATGTAGCCAAGTAACATCAGAGTGCAACATCATTAATACCAAAGGTATTAATGAGGAAGATCACACAAGCTAGGAGAGGCTGCAGCAGTTTACTGCTGCTTGAGTCTTCAGGGATGGGCAAGATTCCACCTTCTCCTTACCTCCATACTGTGGAGTTAAACTTTGAACTCAGGTCTTGTCTATACAAGGGGGAAAATACAAACACATCTGAAAAAGCAGGCATTTACAACAATGTGACCTGTCTTCAGGCCAAAAGAGCCCCCCTAAACTCTGCATGACCCCTAGCCAAGATGGCAGCCATGAGTGATTTACTCGTGAATTTAAATCTGCCACTGCCATTTTTTAAAAAAGTTTCCCATGGTGTACACAATTGATCATTCACATTTTTTAACAAAGAAAGAAGGGCATAAGATCTCTGTTTGATCGACTTACCGGACCCTCGCTTAGCTGAAAATCCAACATGGCAGCTTCCCCTGTTTGCTAGCCCAACCCCCATGCTCATTGCGCCAATCAGATTATGCTGCCTATTTGTATCTGTGCAAATGCAAGCATTCTAACAATCGCACATTCTCATGTCATACGGAGCATTTTAAAAAATCCGGACAAAGCCCTGGACACGATGCACATGGACTTTGCAGTGGATTCGGCTGCCCCCCTTCTGAATGAAACGTATTTATGTGCATGTCTGTATGAATGGATTGCCATACGTTCGCATCCCATTCATATTATTTTGACCAGAGGAGAGAGAACCGGGGATATTTTAAAAGCAGGGAGATAACAGAGGATTAATAGGGATTGTCCCTGCCAAATTGGGAGAATTGAAGAGTATGTCACTGCAAACATACACAAATGACTCATCTACATGGGCCAAAATATGTTGGCTTCCCCGGTGTATTTTGCCATGGATCCGGTCTATTCCTCCCCTGTTACTGGAATGAAATGGGATGGACTCCAGATTACCATCCCAGTCCATCCCTGCAGCCGCCACTTGCATCCCACTCTCCGAAGCCAGGAAGCTGTCCAGCAACATGTGATGATGGCCCCCTGAATGTGACCAGCATTGGCCACATGCTGCTGGACTCCTTCCTGGCTTCAGAGAGAGCGACATGGACAGCAACTGTAGGGCAGGGTGGTATGGGCTCCTGAGGTCCCGCATGGCCTGATCCATTTTTTTTTCTGTCTGGAATGGTTTTTCACAGGTATTATAATACTAGGGGCTCTGTCCTCAGTAAGATCTATGAAATGGTTAGCAAGGGCTAAAGCTCTTTTCCAGGAAGAAAAATACTTGTCCTTTACAATGAAAAAAAGATTTACACATGGCTTTTATGCATCTGTGCTTTGAGCAAATGGATACCAGGATGTTACAAGGTCGTTATCAGAGCATCCCTATATAAGACAGAATTTGTATATGTGGGGCATCTAATGTTGAAGATCTTGCCCATTACTTATTGTACTGTTAATTATATGCTAATATTACAGCACACTATTTTGACCCATTCCTAGATAGGTGGAGGGAGTGGGGCCATGAGTCTAAACTGATGTTTCTGCTCCAAGGGATCAGTCCCTTTGTGACTTTCAGGGTTGCTCTTTTTTCAGTTAAATCAGCTAAATAGAGGACAGGAGAAGAAGAAAAGGAGTCTGCCTAGATGTCTTTTGTGATATTTCCATTGTTAGAGGGGTTTTGTTGGTATCTTAGAGGGACTGTACTTTCCTAAGTTGGAAAACTGTTATTTTAAATGTATTTTATTTGTATTTTGTATTTTATAATATTATAAAATCATAGAATTGTAGAGCTGGAAGAGACCACGAGGGCCATCCAGTCCAACCCCCTGTCACCCAGGAATCACGATCAAAGCATCCCTGACAGATGGCCACCCAGCCTCTTTTTAAAGACCTCCAAGGAAGGGGACCCCCACCACGCTCCGAAGGAGTGTCTTCCACTGCTGAACAGCTCTTACTGTCAGAAAGTTCTTCCTAATGTTGAGGTGGAATCTCTGTTCCTGGAACTTGCATCCATTGCTCAATGTTCTAGTCTCTGGAGCAGCAGAAAACAAGCTTGCTCCATCCTCAATGTGACACCCCTTCAAATACTTAAACAGGGCTATCATATCGCCCCTTAACCATCTTTTTTCCAGGCTAAACATACCCAGCTCCCTAAGTCTTTCCTCATAAGGCATGGTTTCCAGACCTTTCACCATTTTAGTCACCCTCCTCTGGACACGCTCCAATTTGTCAATATCCTTTTTGAATTGTGGTGCACAGAACTGGACGCAGTATTCTAGATGAGGCCTGACCAAGGCATAATAGAGTGGCACTATGACTTCCCTTGATCTAGACACTATACTTCTATTGATGCAGCCCAAAATCACATTGGCCTTTTTTTAGCCCGCATCACACTGTTGACTCATATTCAACTTGTGGTCTACTAGGACTCCTAGATCCCTTTCACACGTAGTCTCGTTCAGCCAGGTCTCCCCCATCCTGTATCTATGCATTTTGTTTTTCTGCCCTAAATGCAGTACTTTACATTTCTCCGTATTGAATTTCATTTTGTTAGCTTTGGCCCAGCTCTCCAGTCTATCCAGGTCATTTTGAATTTTGATCCTGTCCTCCAGGATATTAGCTACTCCTCCTAATTTGGTGTCATCTGCAAATTTGATAAGTATGCCCCTAATTCCATCATCCAAGTCATTGATAAAGATGTTGAATAGCACTGGGCCCAGGACAGAACTCTGTGGCACTCCACTGGTCACATCTTTCCAAGACGAAGAGGAGCCGCTGCTGAGCATCCTTTGGTTAGTAGTTATCGATGTGCTTGTTTTTTGATGATTTTGTTTCGTACTTTTATTTTCTACCTGCTTGAAATAGTCTGAAGACTAATTCAATAAAGTATCTCTTGATGAGGTTATTATAATACAACATTGTAATTTTACCCCATCTTAACCCCATTTTTGCCCTGAATATCATGACGACTGCCCAGGAGCAAAGCAGGGCAAAAGCCCTGCATTGTTAGGAGTGCAGGACTCCAAGGCAGGGCCAGGATGGGGTAAATAGCCCTTCTAGACAAGGCCAAAGTATGATTGAGTTAACCAGAGGATGGTTCTGGAAGGAGTTCCCTTTAGCTCTCTTCCTCCCTTGCACCCAGATTATTTTCCTTCTTCACACTTCTGTAAACCTTGGAGCACTCTTGTTCTTGTTTCTTCGCATTTGGGTTGCAGTCTTACTGGCACATCGCAGTGGAATTTGCAGAGTGGGGTGATGCTTAAACTAATTGTGCTAATGCAACCCCTGTGAGTATTGATTTGGTCCAGCAGGGTGGGGGGGGAAGCCTAAAGAAGGGGCTGATTGAGTTCAGAAGGGAAGGAGAGCTGGGGCTGGAGAGGAGCTGCAGTTGCCAGGGCTAAGGAGCAGGGCTTTTTCACTTCACATAAGAGCATTAAGGTTGCACCAAATGTTGCAGAAATACTGAGATGTTCAGATGGGCTAAATATGGCATGATACAGATGCCAGGTGATTGCTAAAGGGCTTTCTTTTCAGACAACGATGTCCCCGTGTCATCATGCTCCCATTTGGCTGTCATTATGCCGGTGTTTCTTTTTATTCATGGGCTAAGCCATGAATTGATCCCCCGTTTTGTTTCTGTAACAGAATGACGTGCGATTGAAATGGTGCCCCATTATGATAGCGTCAATGGGAGGTCAGTGCCAGAACACTTCCAGGTGAGATCGGGACATCAAGGTAAGTGACACACTTTTTTGTACCCTCTCTGGGTTACCTGTAATGTTTTAAGTGTGTTTAGGTTCTTGGTGTACATTTTTTGGCTTATTTTGCTTTTTATTTTTGAATTTCCCGCACTCTCCTCTTCTCATGAGAGCAACCGGGATTTCAATCCAGGAAATGAAAGGGGCTCCATTCGAGCTTCTTTCACCCCTGGGCTGCCCTGCTGAGGGAAGGATGTGCAAACAAGGGTAAGTCTTAATTCCCCCCCCACTGTCATTACAGGGGAGGGAATGGGGCGGGAGAGGAAGCATCTCATTGGATGTATGGAACTTTGGGTACAGTTCACATGTGTTAAATTTAATATATAATTTGTATTGTTTTTAAAAATAAATGTTGAGATGTTACGTGCAATCATGTTTATTATTATATTATTATTACCGTAACTTTTTCAGATATAGAATTACAATTTCAACAATTCTAACAAACCACAAAAACATAAATCACATTATAAAAAAGACAACATACAAAAAACAAAGTAAACTTCCTTTTTCTTTCCATTGTGTGTTGATTTTTTTCATCTTAATTTCTCCCCCTCTTTCTTAGATTTAATTTTTCTCTTTTGTTTTCCCTTTTTTGTTATTCTTTTTTCTTTGTGCTTAATTTTCTATATTAGTTGCTATTTCCCCCCACCTTTCTTTCTATAGGGGGATGACAATCCACCAATCATCAATACTTTTCAGAGTTTTTCAGAAAAAAAGTACAATTGTGTTTTGCAGTGTTCAATTATAGTTGGTCCCACAGAACACTGAAAGAGGTGTTTGCTGTGTGTGTTCAAGTCCTTTCTGACTATGGCAACCCAGATGCCTGTCTCTCATGGAGTTTTCTTGGCAAGATTGCTTCAGAGGAGGTTTGCCTTTCCCTTCCTCTGAGGCTGAGAGAGTGTGACTTGCCCAAGGTAACCTAATGAGTTTCTAAGGCTGAACGAGGATTCAAACCCTGGTCTCCAGATCATAGCCCAAAGCTCAAACCACTACAGCACACCCACTCTTCAGAAAGAGGTACACTACCACCTGGATTACAATCAAACTTTTCCAGGCATGTTTTTGGCAGCACCTTCCTTTGTGGATAATAACAGTACATATTTTATGGCAAGGCCAAAAAGAGACAGCATCAGTTCTGTCCCAAAGCAATTCAGGAGGCTTGTGATGTCACCAGAAATGCATATCCTTGCATTTCAGCAGCAGCCAGACAGCAGGATGGAACAGACTTGTGGCTTCACCGGAGCTTCCTGCTGCTTCAGCATCTCTGCAGCTGGGAAACGGAACCAGGGAATTGAAACGTCACCTATTGGCAACAGAATTCCCGTTTTCAGTTGACATACTAAAAATACTGGCCAAGCCCTTCTGTTGAAAGAAGAGGAAATAAAGGGCCTTTTTTGGCCAGTGTTGTGGGATTTATGCTTTCCTCCCTAGCAGAAAATATGAGCAATGAATCATATTGGGTTAGAGGTTGGGCGTCCTTTTCTGGGCAGCACAGAGCTCTCTATTATCTGAAGCAGTTGGCTTTCTAGTTCATACGTGGCACTCAGAAGGGAATATTCTTAGGCCCAGAGGTATAGAAAGAGGTGTGGGCTGGAAGGGACCTTTAAGCTCATACTTTTTAACCAGCTTTTGAAATAGGGTATCTTCTGTTTCAGGCTGCTGTTAAAATGTCTAACGTGAAATCCACCCTCCTCCCCACCCCTGAAAAAAAAAAAATCACATTTGAGGGAAGCCAAAAGAAATGTCAATAAAACTAGTGACATTTGTCACTGGTGTCAGTGAGAAGCAGCTCCTTTGATTGTCCTTGGATTTTTGCTCCATCTTAAAGTGAGACTCTTAAAACATTTCTAGCTGCTTTTGACACATCCCTCAGTTCCACTTCAGTTTCATTTGATAACAGACTTACATCGCCACACTCGCCAGGCCTCTTAGATCAGTGATGGGCAACCCTTTGAGTTTGGTGTGTCAAACTTTACCAAAAAACTGAGCATAACTTGGGTGGTGTGTCACTTTGAGGAAAAAACGTTAGGGAAGCGGGGGTGGATAGGTGGAGGAAAGTGGTAGGTGGGGGCTTCAAAGCCCCGACCGCCACTTTAGGAATGGGGGGAGGAAAGTGGCGACTGGGGCTTCGAATTGCCACTTTAGG
Source organism: Gambelia wislizenii (assembly GCA_030847615.1). NCBI lineage: Eukaryota > Metazoa > Chordata > Lepidosauria > Squamata > Crotaphytidae > Gambelia > Gambelia wislizenii. Next base: position 8,773,722 of record JAUMIR010000009.1, read on the forward strand.
GAGGGTGGGAGTGGGGAGGAAAGTAGTGACCAGGGCTTTGAAGCCCCGATCACCACTTTAGGGAGGGTGGAGTGTGTGAAAAATCCTTCTTGGCATGTGGCCGCGTGTCATCAGAAATGGCTATGCGTGTCAGTGCTGACACGCGTGTCATAGGTTCGCCATCACTGTCTTAGATGGTAGATCGGAGTATCCTGCCACACTAATCTGCATCAGACTAGAAGGGTGATCTGACACTGGTCATGTGTCTTCTCTATCTTACTATTTCTGGCCAAATGGATGGGGCTGCTCCAGTCCCCCCCCCCTTTGATCATGTATGTGAATAAGCGAACATACGTGGTCCCAAAGTACTGTATTACTCAATAAGTGGAGAGATGCTTATACAGATATGTGCACAATAATTAAAAAAAAAAAATTAAAAGCCCCAGAACGGATTCCCATCCATGCCTTGGCTGCCACACAGCTCAAAGCCAGGTTTTCCCTTCGAATGTGGAGCAAACTACGAATCTTACAGATCTGGAGCTTCCTGCAGAAACCCTGGTGAAAATGTGTAGCATCAAAAACGTGTGTCAATTGTGCTATGAATATAGGGTGAGTACAGTTTTTTTTTTGCCCATGCAGACAAGCCCTAAGAAACATTGGGGATTAGTTTTTCAATGTTATTTCATTTTCTCCGGAGAGCTCAAGTTGGTGTATAAGCTTCTTTCTTCCCTACTGATACAACAACCCTTTGAGGTAGGTTAGGTTGAAAAAGAGTGACTAGTCCAAGGTCACTCATCCTTCCATGGAGAACTGAACTTAGATCTCCTGAGTCCCAGTCCAACACCCCAACCACTATTTGTCCATTATTGCTAGTATCAACAAGAATTAACATTCACCGAGATTCTGTCATTAACCCAAAGAATATATATTTTAAAACAAAATGCTATAATTGTCTAAGAGGTGGCAGAGGAAGAAGACAAGTCCTCTGGATCAGGCAATAAGTCACTCATTAGCTTTCACTATGCCTATGAAGAGAGAAGTGTTAGCACTTCAAAACTTTGCCTTTCCAAGTTGTACATATATTTTAAGTCCGGCATGGAAGAGAAAGCTCTTTTCTTCCCAGAGGTGGAGAGAGAGAGGGAAAAAGGTGGGGGACTCACTGGCCCCCAGCTAAAAAAGAATACAAGCCTCACAGGAAGTTTAACACCATCTGCTCCTCATAGTGACCTTGCAGAGAGAAGGCCTGGAATGATTTAAACTTCTTTAACTTAAGAGAAACAGAACTGACCTCACAAAGCCATGACATAATCGCAGGGTTTGTGGGGAGAAAGCCCAGGAGACTGGCGTCTCTCAGAACACTGTTTCCTTATGCTGGGGAACAAGAATGCCAGTCTTCTAAGCCTCTCTCAAGGAGTTACAGTCTGTTACCAAGTCAGACTACATGGCCCTGTTCCCTGGGCTGCAGACGGAGGAACAGAAGAGGGCCTTGGATTCAGGGAATCCACGAGTTTGTTCAGAAATGGAGCAGGAGGGGGTTCTGTCCAGCCCTTGGTGCCTAGTGGGAATTCTCTTAAAAGATTCTTCTCTGGTTGCCCCCTCTTCAAATAAGCAGACAAGAAACTCTCTCTTCTCTATGGCGGCTACATATCAGTGCAATTCATTTATTTTGCTGTCTGCCTTCCAGTACTTTGGAGGTGACTGCTCTGAAACAGGAGCAGTTCAACAGAATCTTGCTTCTTTCCATCCATACACTGAAGTGGCGTGTGCTTGTGTGTGTGTGTGTCATAAAACAGAGTTGTAAGTTCAGCACCTGGAGAATGCACCCATCATGCAGGAAACACTGAAGCTTCTGTCCTGATCAAGCTGGAACGTGTCCAGAGGAGGACAACCAAAATGGTGGGAGGTCTGGAAGCCATGCCCTATGGGGGCGGCTTAGGAAGCTGGGTATGTTTAGCCTGGAGAAGAGAAGGTTAAGAGGGGACATGATAGCCATGTTTAAATATTTGAAGGAATGTCGTATTGAGGATGGAGCAAGCCTGTTTTCTGCTGCTCCAGAGACTAGAGAGATTATCAGATGGGCCCAAAAGTCCGTTGCAGGAACAGAACAGGATCAAGAAAGGATTTCCCTTTCTGACGTCGTTCCATTCCTGTGTTGTTCCCGTTCTGCCCCTGTTCTGCTCCAGCGATATTACAAAAAATGGGGAAACATCGTTAATAGACCACCCATTCCGTTTCTGTAACGGAATCATGGGTGGCCTGAATGATGCCCCGTTCCTGTTTCGTTATGCTGGCATGATGCCAGCCATGGGAGGAGGTCCGTGCTGGACACTTCCAGGTGCGATCGGGATGACAAGGTAAGTTAAACATAAGTTAAACACTCCACCCCCTCCCCAGGTAGCTTGTATGTTTTAAAATGTCTTTTTGTGCTTTGGTTACCGTTTTGACATTTTGGAGGGTATTTTAAAATTTCCCGAGAATGGCCGGGATTTCAGTTCCCGATCGTAAAAGCAGTCTTATGACGGCTGCATTTAGGACCGGGCAGCAAAGGGAGGGTGAGCCCATTCCTGCCATGGAATGAAGGTAGGTGTCTGAAACCTTTTTATTTATTCCGTGGCAGGAATGGGAGTGGAGCGGGTGAGGGGGTAGTGGGACAGAAATGGGCTATAAGGACCCATCTGATAATCTCCTAGGACATGGAGCAATGGACTCAAACTACAGGAAAAGAGATCCCACCTAAACATTAGGAAGAACTTCCTGACAGTAAGAGCTGTTCAGAAGTGGAATACACTGCCTCAGAGTGTGGTGGAGTCTCCTTCTTTGGAGGTTTTTAAACAGAGGCTGGATGGCCATCTGTCAGGAGTGCTTTGGTTGTGTATTCCTGCATGGAAGGGGGTTGAACTAAATGGCCCGTGTGGTCTCTTCCAGCTCTATGATTCTGTGATTCTATGATCTCATTCTTGCCTGCCTGCCTTCCCACAGCCAATGCCAGGTTTACCATACACCCGGGCAGGGTTGCCAGCCAGACCTCAGATGCTGCTCATTACAAATAATGAATTACTTAAAATTACTTCTGTTATTTTTTTTCTAGTAGTAAAAATACAAATATATTCCTTTACAATTTTAGCTTAATGAGGAATACTTCCATTCCTTTTGCAGTGTCAATTTAACTGTTTTAGTTACTGGTACATTTATTGTTTGTTTGTTTATTGGATTTATATCCCACCTTTCTCCCAAGATGGGAAGGTTACATCTGTAGCAAATGGCTGCCTTTATTACTGTTGGTCCAACATTATATCCAGTAACTTCTTGTTTGTTTGTTTTTCACTTCCAACCTTCTTTGTGATTCCTTTGCCTAATGTAAGTATGTCAGTATTATCTGATTTAAAAAAAAAATTAAAAAAATATTTTATCTCTTAATACATAGTACATATTATACATTTATAGGCTTGTCTATATGGCAAAACACTTCTCATAGAATTCGAGGAGAATGCATTTTGTCTAAATGGACTCCACATTAATCTGCCATATTCAGAAGGAGGGGGGCCAAAAACGTCAAATACTCTGTGGGAAAAGCCTTTGCGATATTTCCTGAATTTTAAAAAACAATGTGTGGGAATGCATATTATCACTCATTAGGACAAACTATTTGCATCACTGCACATTCTCAGAGTGGACAGCTAATGGGTTGGACATGCGCAGGGGGTGGAGCTTGCTGGAAAAGCAAGCACCTGGAACCGCCCTGTTGGAATTTCACAGTAGCGATAGTGCACTGAAATGACAAAACTGCCTCCCCTCCCCATTTATTTAAGTGGAAGGTCATACTTTCACACCTTGGATTTGTTTTTGTTTTTTAATACTGTTCGGCAGCAGCAACGGGTGGGAATAAAAGTGTGAGTAATTAACTTGCACCTGCCATCTTGATTCACAGGCATTTGAACAACAAACACAGATAGCTTCGTATGCCTGTGATCTTGCCAGAAAAATCGTGGCGACAAATGAAAACTGCTACAAATTGGCGTTCCTGCACATCAATCCACATTTTACCACCTCGTATAGAGGAGCACTATATCTATTCATCCCACCAACCCACACCCCACAAACAGCAAATAGATTAACACCCCATTTATATCAACAATCATTTTCAGAGATATGGAATATATTATTAATCACATTTTTTCATATCTCCACACCTCATTTTTTTTTCTTTTACGTTCTCAATCACAATTCTCCATCTATCTCTCCATGGTTCTTTATTACTTTGTCCACAATAATTTAACCTTCTTTCCCTAAGGAAATCAAATAATATATGTTCTTTTATATATTTTAACAAATAATACAACTTAGTCCCATTTGATTTCTTTTTCCATCCTAAAGCAATTACAGCATGGGCTGTTTTTAAAATTCGTTTTGTCACATGCCTTACATTCCTGTTCAAGCTCATTTCCCCTAAATTTAAAGAAAATACAGTTTTCTTTACATAATTGTACCTCTCTCCCTGTTATTATATTTATCTGTTTCTTAACTTCTGTCCAAAACTCCTGAATGAATGGTCATTTGCACCACAAATGGATATAAATACCCTTCATTCCATATTCATGGCAGCATTTAAATTGGCATTTACCATTTATAATCACCACTTGATGAGGTGTAGTATTATCTGATTTGTTGTACCAAATACTGTTTTACCAGAATGTTTTATAATGGAGTTATGCCACAGACAAATAAAACTATTGTTGTTGTATTGTTACAAGGACATGGCCTTATTTATGATGGAGGACAAACATCACATCTGGCATCTGGCATCATTGTACACTGACTTACAAGCATGTAATGGTGAATTGCACCATTGGTCAATGTCCATCTTCTCAGGAGGGGAGCAAAGATGTCTCTACGTGTTAGGGCTTTGCACAAGTGGGGCCAAGAGCATGTCCATTGCTCAATGGCTTCTGTGGCACAATGGGTATCATGGAACTGTGGGTTCTGTTGCACAATGGGGCACTGTGCAAGACACCCCAGTACATATCACTGCAACTCAATAGAAGGGTTGTGTATCTTCTGAGTCACAGAGCTACATTGTTGTAAAGTTACATGTCATGGTGTCCAATGCAGGGTCTTGGGTCACATGTTTTCCATTGCTGTCTCCCTCATGTTATACTTTGGGCAGCTGCCTTGTTGCCTCTTGTGGGTGTTGACAGGAAGGGAGTGCATTTTGTACAAGAGGCCAGTGGCTTCCAGCATTCACTTTTTTTCCCTTAAAGGAACTAAAAGTTTAGTATTGTAGTTGCTTTTCAGAACTGGAAAAGTTAAGCTACTTTTAAAAACTGTAACTAAAATGACAACCACCTTGGTAGCCTTGGTAATATAAATGTTTGTAATGGCTGTAATTTCTATATGGTGATCTATGTTGTGTAACTTCATACTTCGCTATGTAGCAGAGATGCTATGGAACCCTTCTGGTTAATTGCGAAGATGCATATCGCGGCATCAGTACTCCCTAGCCTGGATACGCAATGTGTATCGGGAATGCCCATTATGTGTTGGTCTCATTGCACAATGGCTTCCCTATGTAGTAGCATCACGACAGCCTCTTGCTGAATACAGACATTGTGAAACTGCTCCATTTTGTTTCCCACAGACGTAGGTCCACTTACATAGACCTAAGCAGTGATGTAGACTTGAGCTGATTGACTCAAGTCGGACTCAAGTCACTTCAGTGATTCGAATTGGACTCAGCTCGACTCGACAATACATGATGCACTGACTTGACTTGACTTGTGACTTGCATATTTTTAGCAACTGGCTTGCTGGCCTTGGTTCAGTAACATCACACATTCATCCAGAAATGAAACAGAATGAAAAATGGTTTTCCTCCTTTGAACAACACTTCCATGATCTCACTGCTTTTTGCCTACCAGTCACGTGACAGAAGCAGTAACAGCAAATGTGTTAGGTAATGTGCTTGAGGCAGAAGGATCCTTCTAAAGCTTTTCAAAAGCTTTAGAAGGCTCCTTCAATGTGCAGAGGGGACAGGCTTCTGAGCAGACCTCAACCCCCACCTCAAGCCCATTGCCAGAATGAAGCTGAAAAAAATAACCATGGACAGAGGTCTTGCAGGTCAGGCCTTGCATCATGGTAAGGTGACTGTAAAGTGGCCCTATGTCCTCCTAGACGGAGGACAGTCCTCATCTCAAGAGGTTGTCAGAAGACAGCCCTGAGTTTGAAGGAATTCTTCATTTTAGAAGTGAGAATGGCCAACATGCAGCTTATCAAGGGCCCTCAGAGGGCATGATTACCCATTTTATGTCTATTGTGCTGGCACATATTTTGGGGGACCTGAAACAGCCTTCTGGTTTCAAAAAGTGGGAAGGTATGGCTGGGGGAGGGTAGACAATGCAGCAGGTGTTAGGCTCTGTATGGCTGCACTATTTGAAGGACTATCTGCCAAAGTTCAAGTTCAAGGATAAGGCAAGCTAGGAGTGGAGAAGTTGCCACTGACAGTTTTCATTTGAAGTGCTGACCAAACAGACACACAGGTCCTCTGGTCACTATCTTTTCCCCTCCAGCTATCTGAATTTGGCAGGAATGAGTCCCGGTTAATACTCTGTCTGCCCACTTTTTCAGTTACTTTTAAATGTCTCTCTTTTTCTCTCACCTTCCCCTTTTGTCCTCAGCTTACTTCCATTTCTGAAAAGTGTGAAGTGCAAAAGCAGTTTGTGCTCAATTAACTCCACAGGGGGAAGTGGAGAGAAAGAGGAAAAATCTTGCCCTTCCCAGTAGACTCAGGCAAAAGCAAACTGCGGCAGCCCCTCCTAGCTTGTGTGCTGTTCTTCATTAATAAATTCTGCCAGCTTGACCACACTCTGATGCACATATGTCCTGGTTTTCATTTGTGAAATGCTGGAAGGTATGCCATTTCCTCCAATATGGAGAATATGTAATGTATTTTGCACCTTCTAGTTGGCTTAATAAAAACATTATTGCAATGTGTGTATGTTTTGGGTTTGTTTGGTTTTTGTTTTTGTTTTTTTTGGATTTTGCTATATTTTGCTGCACACTTAACATAACTACCCCAGGATATATATAATTTTGGTATTTGAATATACTCGATTCAGCTGCATCAGGGGAATCCTGAACTAGACGGACTACATAGCCTGGGATTTAGGAGATTATCAGACACGGTTAATGTAGCACCAGAATAACAACAGCAAAATGCAAAAGGATGCCAATATCACACTGTGTTGTCCTTTTGCGTTCCGCTGTCATTATTCTGGCATTTCTTTTTATTGACGAGGCAAAGCTGTAAATTGATCACCCATCCTGTTTTGGTACTTGCATTGCCAGAGTCTGAAACCTCGCACTATTGTTCATTAGTTGACTCCAGCAACAATGGGTGGTCCTGCCAGTACACTTCATGAGAACCCGGTAGGCTACCCTCTTTTTTGTACCCTCCCCAGGTTACTTTTTTTTTTTTTAGTGTGTGTATATGCTTGTGTAAACTATTTTGAGTGTGTGTATTTTTATTTTTATTTCTTAATTTCCCACGCTCACATCTTCTTGCAACAGCAGGTAGGATTTCAATCCAGGACGTGCATGGAGCTCCATTCATGCCTGGGCTGCCTTCGGAGGGAAGAGAAGGTAAGCGTGATGGGGAGGGTTATTGTGCCGGGACAGGGACGGGATTGGAGATTGTGTTCCTGTCTGATAATCTCCTTACTCTCTGATGTTTTCACTTCCAACTAAAGTAAAACCATTTGAAATTGACTATCATTGTCACATTTAACTTTTACAGCACCTACGTTTATCTCCACAAGTGTCAGTGCAGTCTCTTCTCAAGGGACTCACTGTATTCTGCCAACAAAGTCTATATTTTTACAGACAAATGGCAGAAAGATATAAGATGGATTTTAAAAAAATGCTTTGAAAACAAGAAAAATGAATTTGAAATGTCACTGTGTTCAAACGATAACGTAATAAAAATGCGTAAGATATTATTAAGATTTGAGATGGAGGAGAAACAGGTGAAGGAATGTATGGTAAAATAGGCACAAAATATTTATCATAACATACAGTTGTCTAAACAGGAAAATATGCAGAAAAAAGACTTCACATTTACTTTAAGTGATGATTTAATTTTTTTTAACAAAATGATGAGTAGATGGTATTTAACACCAGTTAAATTCTCTAAAATGTATAAAGGTTCATCAAACAAATGTTGGAAATGCTTGTCATCTGAAGGGATATTTTATTACATGTGATGGACTTGTGAAAAAGAAAAAAGGTTTTGGATATCCATTCACAAGACTATGGGAGAAATATTGAAGATTAAATTACATCTGAAATGTTTTTGTTAGGAATTTTACAAGACCCTTTAGAATGATAATAAAATATATGACCACAGCAGTGAGATTAATCTATGCCCAGAATTGGAAACAAGAGACTGTCCCAGCAATAGAAGAATGGTTGTTGAAGCTTTATGGTTCGGATGAAAAGGACAAATAAGCAACTTTGTTAAATGATAAAACTATAGATGTATTCAAAAGGTGTGGAAGTCTACAATAGAATTCTTGAAGAAAAATAATGGTAATATAGGAATAGTGGCATTTGATAATTTTTGAATGAATTTATGAGCAGATATTTGAGATTGATAGAATCAAATATTAGATTTGAATTAAAAAAAATTAACAGATAGATGTTACAGTTAAGAATATATTTTGGTTGTTATATATTACGAAGAAAAAGAATAGTGCTGTTATGATTAGAGAAGGTTTATCGTTTAAGGGGTTTTTGAGGTATTATTGTGTAACCTTTTAGCTCGTAAGTTAAAATTGTCCCTTATAGTGTCTGTTTTTTAATTTTTATTTTGTTTAGGTTAGTTTTAGGGAGGGATGGGGGGAGTTAGATTAGGTTGGGGGGGTTAATGTTTGTAGATGTGTTTTTATTATGTTTATCCTCTATATTGTAAAATTGAATGTTTAATTTAAAAAAAATTAAAAATAAAACAATAAAATGCTTTCCCAAATAGAAAATGCTCTAATTAGGGACTTAATCTGCACAAAATTCGCACAAGGTTAATTTGTATAGAACACAGCATTTTCTGTGCAGGAAACAACTAATTATTATTTCCTGCATGCACGTGCATGCACACACTCGCACAAACACAAACACAAATACTGTTTGCTGTGCAGAATGGCTGTTTTCTATGGAAAACAACCACATGTAAATTCTGCACAGAAAAAGTCTTGTGATGCACATGGAATTAAAAAACTGTTGCTTCCCTTGATTCATAGAATCATAGAGTTGGAAGAGGCCATCTAGTCCAACTTCCTGCCATGCAGGAATAAACAATCAAAGCATTCAAAACAGATGGCCATCCAGCCTTTGCATAAAAACCTCCAAAGAAGGAGACTCCACAACACTCTGAGGCAGTGTGTTCCACTTCCGAACAGCTCTTACTGTCAGGAAGTTCTTCCTAATGTTTAGGTGGAATCTCTTTTCCTGTAGTTTGAACCCATTGCTCCGTGCCCTAAAAAATTCCATCCCTACCCCATGGCTGCCAGATGGCACCTCCAACTCAAACAAGCACTGATGGACTACGGGTGTACATTAGAATGCTTCTAGTGCTGCCAGTGTAGCCACTAGCTTCCTAACAACCTAGACTCCTGGTAGAATGTGATACTCTGCCACCTTTATACAGGATCTTGCCCAAGGAGAGTTTGGGGAGGGCACTGTTAGACCTGGGCTTTAAGATGCAAAGCGTCAAGACCCAAAATGCAGAAAAGAGGTCATTTGGGATGACTTCGTTCATTCATTTCTAGCAGCGCACTAGGAGACTGTTTTGTTTGGGGCTTGTCTACACGAGGGGAAAAATGTGGATTGATGCACACTAATGCCAGTTTGAAGCAGCTTCTATTTGTCTTAACAGTTGTTTTTTTCAAGATTGCAGGCATGTGAAGCTATCTGTCAGGTTCATCCCTGAATTCTGGGCATTAGAGTAGACTCCATGGAAGAACCTGACATGAGCTGGGCAAAAGGCTTTGGCCTGTTTTCCTTGTTTGGGCCTCTTAGCTTTTGGGTGGGTGCCAGCCCGCCCTTTTTAGGCCTGGGAACGCTGTTCTCCAAAGCAGCTCAAGGTCACAGCACCTGGACTGGCCGGCCGCTTTGGAGCCTCCCTAAATGCCATTCTCACGCTGTAAGGGTTTATCTGGGAATTGTGTTGGGTTGTCTCCAGTTTCGGCTTTGCCTATGTTCATGATACACGTATCCTTGCTGAATAAAGAATTCTTATTGAGTAAATGCGAGCGTGTGTTCCTGGTACATCACACTATCTATGTTCATTGTTCAAACAGGCATGCCTGTGAATCAAGATGGTGGCGCAAGTGAATTACTCATGTTTTTATTGTCACCAGTTGCCACCACTGAATAGTATATTTTTAAAAAGCATATCCAAGAAAGTGTGATATTCTGCCTAAATAAATAGAAACAAGAAGAAAAAGGTTGTTTCTTCAGCTCAGCACACAATCGCTATGGCAAAAATCCAACATGGCAGTTCCGGGCGCTTGCCTTGTTATAGCAAGCTCAGCCCGCTGCACACGTCTGACCAACCAGCTTTCCACTTCTGGTCTTATTGGGAAGGCAAATCAAAGAGAATCAGTTGTCCCAACGAGTGGGAATGCACATTCCCTGCGGAGCTTTTAAAAACTTCAGGAAAAGCCACAACGGCTTTTCCTGTGGAGTTTTTGGTGGTTTGGGCCCCCCCTTCTGAATATGGAGGACTGATGTGGGATCCCATTTAGACAAATCATATTAGCCTTGAATTCTATTAAGGCGTATTTTCGCCATATTGACAACCCTGTTTGGTGAAAGGCTTAGCTGCCTAGGCTCACCTTTACAATATGTCTACAAACTCAACATAAAAAGTTGTTTCTTTGTCCATATTACATATTTCAACTGGCAGGGGCCATCTAGGTTTTCACAGTGTTCTTCCCAACACCTACTACATAAACCCTGTTACTTACCCTCACACCCCCAGCTCCATATCTATATTAATAATTGGCAATATTTAATAATTAAGTTAACATGTGGCCTTCCATCCAGTGTGCCCATGAACATAAACCTGAGGGAACTAGAGAACCTAAAGACAAACATTTCTTAGGAATGTACTTAAGGAGAGGCTGCCTAAATTCTAAAGAAATGCTGATTCACAAGGCAACTGAAAGCACATACTGTATATCTGGCTAATCCCATCTGCCAAGGATGGCAACTCGAAACCTGTAAACGACCCTCATTCGTTTTCTCTCACCCGAACAAAGGAAGTTGCTTCCTCCCTTTCGTTCAGAAAGTATTCAGCCATTAAAACACTATTAACATATCCAGAATGCCTTTGTTGCTTTCTGAGCAACACCACAAAGTATTGTCTTCTACTCAAAATCCCATCCCCAGAAGGCAAATATTTACTATAAAAAACAAACAAACCTTGAAAACTGTCTTTGGCATCCCTCAGCTCCCCCCGCCATCCATGTTGTCGGTTTGCTGACTGACCCTCAGAGCACCACTCTGAGACCTCCCCACTCTACTGGTTTCTTCCGCAGCCTCATTTCTACAGGAAAAGATGTCATATCAGCCACTGGAAACTCCCTTCACTATTCCTCTATTTCAATCTCTCCCACTTACTTTGCTCGTCTTGCATAAATGCTTGATGCCTGATTGTGTGTATGAATGTTCTTATTGTTTTCCAAATAAAGATTATTTGTTATACTATCTAGCTTAGTATGTCCTCTTTAGTACGGGTATAGTTGGTATGGTCACAAGGTCCTGCTGTTACCCACCTCTTGCATTGCCAAGTTGAGTACAGTACATTAATTCCCCCAAATTAACATTGATATTTAGAGGGTACTCCAAACCCTGGAACGCTTAGGGTAACAACCCTACTCAGTAGAGCTGCAATCAATGGAACCCGAGAATTTCTGCATGCTGAGTATGCACTTCCCCATTAAACTACATAAACCCTACCCAGTAGAGCTGCAATGGATGGAATCCAAGAATTTCTGCATGCTAAGTATGCACTTCCCCATTAAACTATGGCCTCCCACCACCACCCAACACCAAACAATATATTTTGTGCAGAGCGTGCTGCTGGCTGAGTATAGCCTGACTATAAAGGCTTGTTCTTTATGAGCAAATGGATGGATTTCAGTGTGTTAGGATGGCATTAATCCCAATCTTATGTGGCTTTCTGGTGACTCAAGCCTTACATTTTGAAGGTTTATGATGTCAACCATGGTGCTTGGATGGAACTCCTTGGTAGCCACAGTTGCCCACCCACTCCCTGTGTTGTGATATGAAATCATAATTGCACCATTCTTTTTTAAACAGTCAAAACTCAGACTCAGCCCCTTCTCTCTCTGTGTGTCTCTTTCTCTCTCACTTTCAGAACATGTACCAAAAAGAAGGAGAAAAGGGAGGAGGTGAATGAGCAGCAGCAGCAGCAGCTTCATGAAGATCCTTCCAAGATCGAAGGAGGGGAGATTTTTTCTTTTAAATTAAGTTCCAGGCAAGCTAAACATGTCATAAAGGAAAAAGTTCAGACTTTCCAAAGACGCAGCTGCTGTTTCATGAGCCTCTCCACATCGAAACGCATGGATTGTCTCCATGTGCTACAGTTCTGTGGGCAGACAGACTGGAAACGTATCAGCAGCTGACAGACAGGAAGTTAGACCCATAAAGGCACATGAGGCCAAGCTTTAAAAATATCTTTTTACAGTCTAGTAATCTGGGAAAGTGTAAGTTAGTCAAGCAGTCAGTGGGTGAATGCATAGCCATCTACAACAGGTGGGATAGTTTCGCTCCTGGTGACCATTGAAAAAGAGATGTTAGCAGAAATTCTAGCCCTGTCCCTCATCTGTTTGATGACACATGCCTCATTTCTACAGATCTGAGCAAAGGAAATGGAGCCAATGTGCAATTGTACAGAAATACACACACACACACACACACACACATACACTGTGCTTCCAGACAGAGGATTCCTAGGATACCAAACAGTACTGTGTAGCTACCATCTTTCCCTGCTTGAGTCAAACTAGACTTTAAGAAAATGAATATTCCTATACATTCACCTGTTTTTCCTCCTACGGTGAGATTTCCTGAGAGATTCATATGTCAGCTGCAGGAATTGCAAATTAAGTATGTGTTATAAATGAATTTTGTGTTTAGACATGGGTCCCATCTCCAAGACATCTCATTATGTATATGCAAGTATTCCAAAATCCAAAATATTCCAAAATCTGGTCCCAAGGGGCTCAACCTATACCTGTGTTATGGGGCTGGGTGGGGTGAATTAATTACAAGTAACTAATCAAAGAATCATAGACTCTTAGAGCTGGAAGGGACCACAAGAACCAGGTAGTCCAACCCTCTGCCATGCATGAATACACAACTAAAGCATGCCTGGAAGATGCCCACTCAACCTCTGTTTAAACAACTCCAAAGAAGGAATGGCCATCACCCTCCATGTCAGTCCATTCCACTGTAAAACAGCTCTTACAAAAAGTTATTTTTAATGTTTAGGTGGAATCTCTTTTCTTGTACAGTTGGACCCCTGTAGCCATGAAATCAATCAATATCCATGGTTTCAGTTATCCATGGGACACAAAAAGATGAACACATACCATAGAGTCTTCTTAGAAAATGCCTTGAGAGGAATCCTCTCTAGACATTCGCTAGGTCCTCCAAGGCAACTATTTTAAACCAGATGTCCTGATATTTTCTTTTCTTTTTTAATTATCTGAATATTTAAAATTAAATGGGGAGGATTTGCAGCAATTAAAAGTTAAGAGAAAAAGAAACAAATAAACAAATATATTTTTTAAAAAATAGAAAAGGTGTTGTTTTCCAATAAAATTCTCTGGAAACATGTAGGAAAAGTGTAAAGGGAAAAAATAATTATAATTATAATAGAGGAGGTATGGAATGATAAAGAAAATGAAGTAGTTGGGTAAGATTAGAAAGAAAGAAGAAAAAGAAAAGCAAAAATAGTAAAATTATCAAGAAAATGTCATAGTAGAAGATGTAATTGTTTTCACAATACAGTTGTCCCTTCATATTCGCTGGGGTTTGGTTCCAGGACCCCCTGTGGATACCAAAATCTGTGAACATTGAAGTCCCATTATATGTAATGGCATAGCAAAATGGTGTCCCTTATATAAGATAGCAAAATCAAGGTTTGCTTTTTGGATTATTATTTTTTTTAAGAATACTTTCAAGCCGTGAATACTTAAATCCATGGATACGGAGGGACAACTGTATACAGTATAGATAAGGTCAGATAGGAAGTTTAATAGGGTGGGAGAGGTTATAGCTATTTAGTTTATATTGTATATAACTATGTGTTGTGTATATTTCATATGACAAATTTATATGTTTAATAAAAATATTGTTTAAAAAAGAAGTCCCGTTATTTTCAATGACGTTTCCTGTTATCTGCAGTTTCTGGTGTCTGCGGTAAGTCCAAGAACCGAAACCCTGCAGATATGGGCATCTAACTGTAGTTTGAATCCATTGGTTTCATGTTCTAGACTCTGGAGCAGCAAACTACAAGCTTGCTCCATCTTTCTTCCACATGACATCCCTTCAGATATTTAAAGATAACTATCATGTCACCTCTCAGTCTTCTCTTCTCCAGGCTAAACATACCCAGCTCCCTCAGTCTTTTCTCATAAGGTTTGGTGGGTTTTTTAAAAAGATCACTTGTAACTAGTTACTTGCAGACTCTGAGACGGCAGACATTACAGCTAAACAACACCTCCATTCACTAACAGAGGTTCTGCCCATTTTGAGTGGCTGCTCCATACTGCTCCATGTAACAAACACAGCCACTTCCTCCTCTCTTTCTCATTTCCGTGGGTTAGCAGTAGCTGTTTCCTTGCTACTGTGGGCATCCCAGGTTTGGGGGTTGGGAAGCCTAACGGGCAGTAGCTTAATTATATTGACCTTTTAAACCCAGACTGATATATAAAGAGCTATTTTACTGCTGTGTTGCCTAGTTTGTGTAAGCCATTTTTTTTAAAAAAAAAAATCATGAATAGGTGCTTTATAGGAATCCGCTGCATGGTCATACACCAAGGTTCTGTTTGGCCCTTTTAGAGCAGCAGGAAGTGGAAGCAGGAGGTAAGCAGAGTATCAGGTAGCAAAGCTATTAATGAATGGCTGTCTTTGGGGCTCTGGAAAGGCAAGGAGTGGTGGAAGAAGACTTGTTCAGGGGTGCTGAACCAGCAAGCACGCACGAAGAACCAACCTACTCATTTGGAACAGTCATACAGGATTGCTCAGTTGGGTGGGACTGTACCATTTCAGGTGGCAGAGGCATTGAATTTCACTCATTAACCCACAGAGATATAGACTACCTTTTGGTCATCATGGTGTCTAAAAGGCACACATGGGAATCCCAGAAAGGCTTCTTTTCAGGCAGTGGGCAGACTCACCATTGCCATGTTGCATTTCCAAGCAAACCACATCTGACATCCTGCATTGCAGTTATGGATTTGTAACTTATGCTGCAGTGTTGTCTAGATGGTTGAAAAAACTCCTCACATAATTTGAGGGAAATACCATTTGTCCCAGTGGGATCCCGCATCATTTTGCTGTATTTAGAAGTGGGAGGGGGGAATCCAAACACTCCACAGGAAAAGCGTTCATGGCTTTTCCCCACTTAAAAAAAAGCCTCCAAAGGAAATGTGCATTCCCACTTGTTGGGGTGACCGATTTGCTTTGCTGCACTTTCCCAATAAGAGCAGAAGTGGAAAACTGATTGGTCCGATGTCCGCAGGGGGCAGAGCTTGCTAGCAAGGCAGCACTTGGAACCGCCATGTTGGATTTTCACCATAGCAATCATGTGCCGAGGCAACAAAACAGCCCTTTCTCTCTCTCTCTCTCTCTCTCTCTCTCTCTCTCTCTTTTTTTTTTTTTTTGGTCCTATTTATTTAAACAGAGGATTGCCCTTCCCCACCTTGGATTTTGTTTTTTGTTTTTCAAATAAAAATAAAAATACTGTTCTGCGGCTGTACGTGGTAACAATAAAAATCACGAATAAGTCACTTGTGCTCACCATCTTGATTTGCATTTGAACAACAAACACATATGGCTTCACATGCCTGCAATCTTGAAAAAAAGTGGAGACAAATGAAAGCTGTTACTCCACATCAATTCACATTTTATAGACAAGTCCTATGTATTCACAATTGTGGCACTACTGGGCCTTGCTGCTCCTCCTTCCATTGTGCCTTTGGGACAGGAAGGGGCTGGTCATGTCATCCTGAAGCACCCCACTTGACCAGACTGCAGACCTCCATCTTTCAGAGTGGCTCCCAAGAGTTTCACATGGGGTTCAGGGATTGATTCCTTAGCTCATTCACACATTTGCCTAGCTATGGATGCGATGCACAATCTTGAGCCATAGGCTACATTATGCTGCATCATGTTCCCTGGCTTTGCTATTGCATGTCTTCTCACACCATGCCTTGACACCTCTTCACCTCTGGCCCTCCAATGATTATGTTTATTAAACAGCCCATACCTAGAGGTTGTCTATATGGCAAAAATACTCATAGAATTTGAGGAGAATACGATTTGTCTTAATGAGATGCCACATCAATCTGCTTTATTCAGAAGGAGGGGGGCCAAAAACATCAAATACCTCATATTTATTTTTATTAAAAAAACTCCAAATGAAATGTGCACTCTCACTCGTTGGAACAACTGATCCACTTTGCTGCGCACTCCCAATGAGAGCAGAAGTGGAAAGTCTGATGTGGGCAGGGGCTGGCTAGGCAAGTGAGCTGAAGCACCATGCTGAATTTTTGCCATAGCAATCGTGCTCTGAGGCAACAAAACAGCTGCTTTTTTCTTTAAAAAAAAATACTGTTCGGTGGTGGCAACTGGTAGGAATAAAATGCAAGTAACTTGCTCATGCCTCCCATCTTGATTCACAAGCATGCCTGTTTGAACAGTGAATGTGGACAGCTTTGCATGCCTGCAATCTTGCCAAAAAATTGTTGAGACAAATGAAAGCTGCTTCGAATTGGCATTAATAAGCATCAGTCCACATTTTATAGCCTCGCATAGAAAAGGACAGCAGAAAGAACACATTTAGCTTCACTGTCTCTGTGATGTGCTGATTTTTCTCTCTCATGGTGCATCTACACTGTAGAAATAGTGCAGTTTGACACCACTTTAAGTGCTACAGCTCCGTCTTATAGACTCCTGGGATTTGTAGTTTGACAACATCTTTAGCCTTCTATGCCAAAGAGTATTGGTACCTCACAGAACTGCAAATCTCCAGATTCTGTGGAGCCATGGGCAGTTAAAGCGGTGTCAAACTGCATTATTTTGACAGTGTAGATGCATCCTCAGTGTATGTATTTGAAGCATTCTGTGTGCATCATTCATTCATTCATTCATTCAAGGTATTTCTACCCTGTCCTTCAGCCAAAAAGGCTCTCAGAGCATCTTACAAATAATTTGACAGTTCCCTCCCTTACAATCTAAGTCATGACACAGAAGAAAAAAGGGGTGAAGGTGACCCTGTGTGTGTGGGGGGGGGGGTATGTGCTCACAATTAATCTGCCCCAAGACCATCTGCACATCCCTCATGGAGTACTCCAATGCTCCCCAAACCCACTGAAATATCATATCCCCCAACTTTCCCAATTTGGTAAGGCCAGTCCCAATTAATCCTCTGTCCTCTCACTTTTTCAGGTACCTTTAAAATGTCCCAGTTCCTCTATCCTCTTCCCAACCCCCTTTGGGCTCAACTTACTTCAGTTGCTGCAAACTGAGGTCAACGTGCAGAAGTCATTTGCACTCAACTAATTCAGTGGGGAGAAGGGGAGAGGAAAGGGCACAGTCTTGCCCTTCCCAGTTGGCTCAGGCAAAAGCAAATGGCTGCAGTCTCATCCCTAGTTTGTGTGTTCTTCCTCATTAGGGTTGCCATAATTCTCTGCCACAAAACCAGGACAAAAGTATACAGGACTGGATTGGGGGGGACTATCGACAAAAAACAAGACAAATCATTTTTTGTTACAGGATTCCATAGGAAGGAGTTCCAAACTAGATTATTTGTGTAGTGTGGATTTGGCCCTGGTCTTCTTGTGTCCACTATACCACATTGGCTCTCAGGCTGGCTATGCATGTAGAAACAATAAAATGCCATCATTCATTCCCACCCACCCCCAAAGGTGCCATTTAGCAAGCAGAGGAATTTGAACTGAAGGCTTGATGCGCCTCCCCAGAGTTTGGAAAAGTTAGTTTTTATTACAATCCATCAGATAGTGGCTGTGGTGGCTGGGGAAATTATGGATGTTACAGTCTCAAGCCTCTTTCCATTAATCTTGTGGAGCTTGGAAAAGGAAGGGAGATCCCCCTCTCCCCTTCTGAAGCCTCTTTCCATTTGGTCACTGGCCCATCATCCAAAGGGGGGATGGCCTAGGAGGCCACAAATATGCAAGTAAAGTTACTCTGAGGCTGACTCAACTGCTGGCCTTCTTTTCTCTGATTTTCCTTCGCACTCTTTGATACTGCCTGCTCTGCACTCTCCTGACTCCCGCCTTCTGCACTCTCCCGCCTAGACTGCACTTTCCCGCCACGTGACCCCAAAGCCTGCAGACAGTGAGCCTGGAGTCAGAATCCAGGATCTGCTGCTTCAAGCAGCCCAGCCAGACAGGACAACTTTCTGTCCCTTTAATCTGGGATTTTCCCGGTTTCCTGAGACTCATGGCAACCCTATTCATCATTAATAACATTTGCCACATTGACCACATTCTGATGTTGCTTGGCCACACACGTGCTGGTTTTCATTTGGGAAATGTTGGAGGGGTTGAAATATTATTTTGGGGAGAAATGGTTTTCCTGCTCCTAGGCTGAGATCCTACATTGCCCATTGTAAAGTAAGAGTTCCACAGAGGGAACTCCACCATGGCTGCCCACTCACCACCCCCAGTTTTGCTGTGATATTTATTTATTTTATTTTCATTTATTTTATTTATAACCCATTTTTCACCCATAGGGGACCCAAAGCAGTTCACACCCTATATTAAAACAATATGGCTAAAAACATTCCAAAATACATTTTTTTTAAAAAGTGTTGAATACAAAGCACTTAAAAACATCAGTTAAAAACAATGAAAAGCACATTACAGTATAAAACATTAGTACATTCGAAACTGACCTGATGGCAATTAACAACAATATTTACATAGATTAGTGGTTCTTAACCTGTGGTCCGAGGATCCCTAAGGGTCCACAATGTCCTCATAGGGGGTCCATGCAGGCTTGAAGTTTGCTCAGCCCACCTCCTGCCTGAAGTAGAGTGGCCACATGACAGGAGCCAAGGCAAAGGCGGGGTGGCTTGGCCTGCACATTGCCATTCAATCTGCTCTAGTCACAAACTTTCAGAATGAAGCAAGAGAAAAGTCTTCTCTCCCCCTCCAGTGCCTCTGAGGGAAGGTTTAATGGGTGGTATAATTGTATATTGTTGTTGTTGTTGTTGTTAGGTATTAATATTATTAAGGTTTTAAATCTTGAGTTAAGTCTTGGAAGGCCACGGCAACAAAAGATATTTAAAGGGGGCCGCTGGTAAAGAAAAGTTAAGATTCTCCTGCCCGTTCCTCCAGCTTCTGCATGCACAGACCCGCTTGGGGTTATATTTCTTGGGATGTTATCAGATGTGGCAAAAATTGCAGGATTACAACATCAGAGCAGTGTTGGAATGGGGCCTGCTATTGCATGATGTCATCATCTTTGCGTCGTTATTCAGTGCTCCAGCCGTGAAAAAGGCGTTATTCGCAATTCACAGGACAAGCCATTAATAGATAGTTAATAGCACTTTTTTGCGGTATTGACTGCATGCAAAACTATATCCCATTGTAATCATAAGATTATAGTGTGAATGGGTGGTCCTCAGTGAGAAAATATCTGGGTGAGAACGTGAAAACGAAGCGCAGGATGCTCTTTTTATGAACTGTCCCCTTTAGTATGCATGTTTTCAGGTTTGTTTCAGTGCTTGTGTGTTCATTTACTTTGTTAATTAAGGAGGTTTGGAGTTTTAAGTGTGCTTGCATCTTCTCACAAGAACCGCCAAAATCTTGCCCGTGTCAAATCACAGACGTAAACTAACTCCTGTTCTTAAAGCGCTAGTGGTCATCGTGAGATAATTCCATGGTATTTCTTTTGTGTGATTACAGCTATGTGCAATAATAAGTGTTATAATGCCACGATGTTCCCGCAATCTTCATTCGCGGAATTATGTACAGTGTTTTTAGACGCTAGTCTAGTAATGTTCATGGTCACCCTGGAGTGTGTCCTAATGATTGGACAATTATAGGACAAAAGAAGAGGACGAAGAAGAGGCGGCCACCAATATATGTGGCACAAAGAGAGGTTCCAACCCAAAAGAGGCTTAGAATTACAATCTAAATTTGTAAAAATCCTCTTTTTCTCCTCCTTTAAAAAAGCAATACTTCTAGAGTTTCCAGGAGCTGCTGTGCAGACAAATGGCCAGGATTGCAGTGACAGTTTGCAATCTATATCCCTCTCCCTTGCTGTAATTTGTCCTCATCATTGTGCATTACAGAATTAATAAGCATATTGTCAATCATTCATAATATAGTCCTTGAACTCAATCAGGAAAAATAGAGGACTTTGTTCGCGAACGTTGTAATTCTGTCCTCAAATTATTCCCCCTTAACTTATCTTTAAACCACCACCACCCAAATGCAGCCATTGAAGGAGAAATGATTTCAACCCTTCCATTATATTTGAAAATTTCTTCAACTAGAACAAATTGGCCATCTCCAAAGATATTAATCCCATCAATGTCATTGTTTAGTTCTACTCCCTTCCACAGAACCAAGATCTCTTAGCATTTTGCTTTTTTAAAAACGATGGGATTTTTATTCCAAAATTGGCCATGGTTTATGAACTGATACTATATAAAATAATGTTGACCTACCTGGATGGATGAGAAGGTGATGTTCAGATCTGGGGAAAGTTTATTTTTTCTTTTTACTATAACTCCCAATATCCACCAGCCACTGTGGCCAACGACTGTTCTGTTTGTCTTCCAAACCTCTAATCATGTTAAGATCTACTGGAAAGATCCCAGGAAATCCTGGCAACCAACTTTCAGCACTAAAGGCTGAATATCTGCTGGACTTGATTCCCACACCCACTGCCATCCCCTCTTCCTTATGTGTCATGTGGTTTTAGATTGTAAACTGGAGGGCAGGGAACTGTCAAATTAACATTGCAAACCACTCATGCCATGTACACTGATGGTGCTAAATAAATAAATAAATAAATAAATAAAATAAAATAAAATAAAATAGGACCATCCATATTTTCAAACTGAGTGCTGGCCTTGACGGACTCTTCCAGGCTATCTGGCAGACTGTATATCTTGCTATGAACCAGCCTGGGTCCTGAGATCCTCAGGAAAGGCCCATCTCTCAGTCCCACCACCATCTCAAGTTCGGTTGGTAGGGACATGAGAAAGGGCCTTTTCAGTGGCTGACCCAGACTCTGGAACTCCCTCCCCAGGGAGGCCAGATTGGCCCCCTCCCTGTTTTCCTTCCGGTGGCAGGCCAAAACCTTTTTATTCAGGCAGGCTTTTAAAACAGACAGTTTTTAAGGACAGGCTAGGGGGTGCTGTATGTTTTTGTTGAATTGTTTTTAAAAGCTTTTTTAAAAAAAAAAAGTTTCTAATACTTTTAAGTATATTTTATTCTTTTAAATATTTTGATATTATTTTAATAATGTAATTAGTTTAATTCTGTTCTAACATACATTTTTGTATGTTTTAATTGTGCATTTTTTAAAAGTGTGAGCTGCTTTGGGTTCCAGCCTTGTGGGAAAAGCAAGTCATAAATAAAGAAATTGTTGTTGTTGTTGTTTTCTGCTTTTGATTGAGTGTTACAATTAAGTATTCTCTGGAGCATGCCCTAGGGCAGGCATAAGCAAAGTGCAGCCCGTGGGCTGC
This sequence comes from Gambelia wislizenii, assembly GCA_030847615.1. Lineage (NCBI taxonomy): Eukaryota > Metazoa > Chordata > Lepidosauria > Squamata > Crotaphytidae > Gambelia > Gambelia wislizenii. Next base: position 8,795,728 of record JAUMIR010000009.1, read on the forward strand.
ATGCAGCCTTTCGAATCCCTAAGTGCAAACTTGCCCCACCAATTTTTTTAAAAAATTGGGCAGCCATTATTTTTTTGCCCCCAAACAGGACAAAACTGCCTAGAAATACAGTGTTTTTCTTTCCCTGACCCTTCAAAGCTGCTACAAAACCTCCCTAAAACACCAAAAAGAAAGAAAAAAACCCCAGCCAAAATCCGGGGCCCAAAGTGAGATCACATCATTTCATACACACTGAAACTTGCTGATGCGGCCCACCGGATGAGTACGTGCCACTGCCCTAGGATGCATAGTTAGCCATGCAGAAGAACTAGGGATCAACTGAATTGAGGACTGGAGCATTTGGAGGTGGTAAGAATTTCCCCTGCAAGTTATTTTCTCAGTAATAACTCAGTTGAGACTGTAAAGTGGGGCAAAAATATTTTCCTACTCAGAATAAAGGCAGAAAATGTCCTCACATTTCTTGAGTTTCATGATGGCATTACACAGCTAAATGTGATTGGCTCAATGGCACCACAGCATCCACTAGTTGCAGGCTGTCTGATTACCTATATCACATAGCCTACAGGAAAAAAAATCCTACTTTGAAATTAAAAACTAATAAACCTGTGATGACAACTTCCCTGTCCCCCAAAAAAGAAAATTAGGGGATGTCACTCAGAGAGCTTCAGATCCCAGAAACCCTCTTTCTTTTATTGGAAATGCTTTCCCATTCATATTCTTAATATTTATAATAATAGGTCCCTAACCAATCCCGTTACAGCACTGTTAAAAATTGCAATTATTTTACCAGCTTAGCTTACCCTTGAAAGGTGATCCAAATGGTGGTGGTAGGTATCCAAGGCTTAAATTATACCAGGAAGACCATAGAAAGACAATGAACAGAGAACTACCAGTCTGTTTAGCTCAAGTATTATCTATGGACACAAGGGGTTTAAATTGAAATAACAGCAGAATAATAATGTCTTCGGCTGATCCTTATCAACCATGTCATGGTTCTTCTGTTGCTGCTTTGCATTCCACTCATCAGTATAGTGCATCTTTTCATTGATGGCAGAACCCTGTGATGGCTGCTAATAACACAACTGTTCCAGTACTCACTGTGTACTCACTCTGGTGTGATGGGTCATTCCCCTGCATTTCCAGTATTATGGCAGTCTCGTGAGAAGCGTTGAAACTGCATGAGTGTGCAGTAAGAGCAAACAGAGTTGTGTGAGACTTCCAAAACTGTGCGATTGTGCAGTTACAGCTACTTTTTTAAAAAAAATTAAAGCGCATGTACTGGACTGGAAGGAAGGCAGGTTTAGCAAGGAGGTGCAGAAGACTGATTGCGGGATCTTAAATCACCACAGCAGCACCACAGTGCTATTGCAGGAACAGTGCAAAAGTGAATATTTCAATGCGGTTATGTTTCTGGTTGCTTAAGCAATGTGATTGTAGCAATTTACCACTCTTGTGTGATAAAGTCATACATTTATTTATTTATACCCTGCTCTTCAGCCACAAAGGCTATCAGAGACTATAGATGGACTGGCAGAAGCTCTCTAGGGTTTCACAGATGGGAGTAGTTTCCCTCCTGCAAATCTCAGGAGCTAAACCTAGGCTCTTCTGTGTGGAAAGTGTGTCTTCTACCACCAACCAACAGCCCTTTCCTAAAGACAGGGAACATACTAAGGCATCAAACTGGTATTCCTAGCAACTGACTCACCTTCTCCCCTCACTTAAGAGGCAAGTTGCCACATCCTCACTGCAGCTTCTAAATGCTTTTTGAAGGCAGTTACAATTTCAAAGGGCACACTGCAATCATCTACTTTTGTGTAGAGTTGCCAGATTCCCTAAAGGCTGTTCAGGAGGTAATATGAACTCAAAGCGGGATATTAATTGTACAGGTTAAATCCTGGATCAAAACCCTGCCCTGTTCCAGGATTTGGAGCTGATGTATAAATATACCACCACCATCACCCCAACAAAGGCCACTGTAACATACCTTCCAACTGTCTAGAGGAGGGCAACCAAAATAGTGGGAGGGCTGGAAGCCATGCCCTTTGAGGAGTGGCTTAGGGAGCTAGATATGTTTAGCCTGGAGAAGAGAAGGTTAAGACATGACATGATAGCCATGTTTAAATATTTGAAAGGATGTCATACTGAGGACTGAGCAAGTTTTCTGTGACTCCAGGGACTAGGACATGGGGTAATAGACTCAAGCTACAAGAAAAGAGATTCCACCTAAACATTAGGAAGAACCTCCTGACATTAAGAGCTGTTTGGCAGTGGAATGCACTGCCTTGGAGTGTGGTGGTCTCCTTTGGAGGTTTTTAAGCAGAGGCTGGATGACCATCTGTTGGGAGTGCTTTTATTGGGCATTCCTGCATGGCAGAGTGTTGAACTAGATGGCCCTTGTGGTCTCTTCCAACTCTATGATTCTGTGTCCCAATTTGTTAGGGAAAGTCCTGATTAATACTCCATTATTCCACTTTTTCAGCTGCTTTTGAAATGTCCAAGTTTCTTTTTTCTCCTCTTCCTTTCTACCTTTGTCCTCCACTTACTTCAATTAATGCAAACTGATTTCAGAAGGCAAAAGTAGTTTGCACTCAATTAATTCAGCAGGAGGAAAGGACAAGAGGGGGGCAGAATCTTGTCCTTCTCAGGCAAAAGCAAGCTGCTCTAGCCTCTCTTAGCTTCCTCAACACTGTGTTCTTCCTCAATAATTTTTGCCATTTTGACCACACACTGATATTGCTTGACCACACATGTCCTAGTTTTCAGCTGTGAAGTGTTGGACAGTATGCTGTAATGCCAATAATAACAATGGTAGCAGAGCAAACAGCAGGAAAGAAAGGTCTAGATAAATGATTGGCCCATCAAATTTTTCAAGCTGTCAATGAACAAGAGAGGTTGGGCTGGGATGAAAGCAGAGAGAAGACAGATGGAGAGACAGTCTCCTTCTTAGATGTGGCAATGTTCACAGGTGACGCTTCTACTCAAAATGTCTTACAAGGTACACAATATTTTATAAAGTGTAAGTTTTGGCAGACTGGGCTTTGTTTCTCAGGGTAACACACTGAGAACAGAGCCAGGTTGTCTGGGATGGAAGATGGTAGCAGTATATTTGGAAGTGGCTGTGTCTTCCTTCTGGAGTGCCTGAACGCCTGATATGACTCAGTATTGGGGAGCAAGGAGTAATATGACTGTTGCCAATACTGCAAACCATGACAAATTTGCTTCTAAATTTGGTATGGATTAGAGTCACTATAACCTAATTCTTTTGGCTGAGAGTTTTCAGATGTAGCTTCAGTACTTTTCTAAAACACACTGATTTTAGCCTTGTCTGCACTAGCCACTGGCCCTGGAACTGGCCCAGATCCCCCATCCTGTTACCATGATGAAACAGACATGCCCACACACACACACACACACACCAGGCTGTATCAGCAGGCGCCTCTGCTGCTATCTTGCATCACGCTCTCTGAAGCTGGGAAGGAGGCTCTCAGCATGTGAGCAAGGCTGGTCACATGTTGGGGGCCTCCTTCCCATTTCAGAGCAACACCAATGCTGGTGCTTGGTGATACAGCCAAGGTGTGCAGGTATGGACCCCTGTGTTCCTGCACCAGACCCATCTGAGTTTTCTTGCATGACATGGGTTTTCCCAGGGGTTATTTTGAAACTTTTAAAAAGGGTTTACCCCCCAGCTTCACCTTGGATGTTGTCAGGACTGTCCAGAAGCCAATCAGGGCAAGAGCTCTGCGTCATTTGGACTGCAGGCTTCCAACATTGGGGGAAGCCGGGGCAAATTGTCCATCTAGACAAGCACAGTTTCTGAACATTTATGTTTTCCACTAAAGGTAAAACTACCCAGTTTTCCTCCATACAACACGGTTTGGCAAAAAATATGCATTCCAAACCAGGTCAGAAGAATGCAATGATAAAAGAAAGGGCAACATTATCAGATGCCCACATCCTCAGCCTTTCCCAGAACATGGTGCTGGTACGGACAAGGTTTCACTTTTTTTATTAATGGGCCTAAAGCTGCAAAAAAAAAAAAAAAAAAAGGGAACAATTTATTTACACCCATGTTATGTCCCTGGAATGCTGAAGGATGACATCATCTGATAATGTCACCCTTTTCTGTTCTTGTTGTGTTCTTCTGATGTGGTTTTTGACATGTCTGATAATTGAAAATTCTGTGCCCTTTTGCTTGGCCTTATAAAGGTATTATCACCATAAGGCCTTTGAAAGTTTTATTACAGTCAGCATGGCAACCCTGACATATGTCTTTTTAAACACTGCACTCCAGAACAGCATTCTGCAACCCAGTGCTCTCCATATCAAACTACAACACTCATCGTCCTTAACAACTGACTGAGGATGGTGGGAGTTCCAACCTGGCTAAGGGCCCTTTCACATTATGTATTCAAGGCACTATGATTCCACTTTAACTACCATGGCAGCATTCTGTGGAATCCTGAGATCTGAAGGTTAGGAAGGGGCATTTACCATAATCAGTCTGAGCACTCTAATGCCTCAGAAAGGCTGATGCTGCTAAAAAACCCAAAAACCTTCCAGCTAGACAGAGGGGAAGGAGGAAAAGGGTTGCTGGGCAGGCATAAAAATATGTTGTAAAAAGGAACATCTTTGTTTTGACTGGGGCATTTGTTTGCTTTGTTAACTGAGGTATGCCTGTAACTCAAATTCTGAAGTTTCCACAGTTTGTTGCAGGTTCTGCCTTGTATATTTTTTTTTCCTGCTATGTCTATAAGTAATAAAAAGAACACACTCCTGGACATTAAATCCATGAAAGATAAGCAATAGCAGATAAGGTGGGAATCATGTCACCCTGCAGAAATTGTTGGACTGCAAAATCCAGAAGCCTTAAACAGCATAGCCAATCATGAGGAATCCTGGGAGTTGCTGTCAAACAACGTCTTGAAAGTCACACAATTCCCATCCCTGCTCTAGACAGCAGGGTTTACTTTCTGAGTAAACATACCCAAGGGTATGCTACATAAGGATATGACAAACTGAAGTTGGATTAGAGAGAGGGCAGGAAACCTGATGGTCTCCAGATATTTTGGATTGCAGCTCCCACAAGCCACTGGAGGACATCAGGTTGCCTACTCTTAGAGTACAAACTTCTGCAATGTGTTATGGGGATAAGGGTTGACCCATAACTTCCAGTGTGAGAACTGATGTAGTGTTACCAGACCAATACCAATATGTTTCTCCTACTTTGTGAAATGTTGGAAGATATCTTGGATGGAAATACCTATTATCCTGATCCACAAATAGAGCTTCAACACCAGATTAGCTGGGAAGATGGTATCATCTGCCCTGTCTTCTGTTGAGGATTTCCTGCTCCCTCTGTGCTTATCTGCAACTCCCAATTGTTTCCTATTGTGTTGCAAAGCATTATTTATTGATTTGGGGCTCATCTACACTTGGCTGCTTCAATCAGCAGAAGAATGGTGCACCAGGCAGGCTTTCCACAGAGCTCTTTGGCCAGAGAGGAAGCTCCAATGGGGATCCACCACCCCCTGCTCAGTGTGGGGGGAGAGAGACACCACGTTTTCGTGTGGACAACTGGATCGGGCCAAATCAAACCCAGTGAAGTTGTCCAGACAGCAAAAGATCCCAAGGTCACTCCAGAGATTCTGGGAAACTTGTTTCCCCTCACTTTGCTTAGTTTGGAACAAAGTTGGGTTAAGGGGGGGGGAAAGCAGCTCCTCCCCAGAAGTAGCCATATGTCATTGGAACTGCCAGAACTGGATTTGGGGTGAGTCTGCATTTTTTCCCCTGGTGCAGATAAGCCCTTTGACTTGAATCACTAATTCAAACTCATGAGACAGATGTGAAGTCGAAGGCTTTCACGGCCAGCATCCATAGATTTTCCTTGGGTTCTTTCCGGGCTGTGAGGCTGTGCTCTGGAAAAGTTTCTTTCTGACGTTTTGCCTGCATCTGTGGCTGGCATCTTCAGAGAATGGTTGAGTAGGAGTGTGTATGGAGTTTATATGGTGAAACTAACCATTCAATTACACAAATTTACATATACTCCCCAACAGGGGTTCATAGCATATAAACTCCCCACACACTCCTACCCAACCATTCTCTGAAGATGCCACCCACAGATGCAGACGAAACATCAGAAAGAAACTTTTCCAGAACATGGCCTCACAGCCTGGAAAGAACCCAAAGAAAATGATGAGATAGAGACAGAGACAGAGACAGAGACAGAGACAGAGACAGAGAGTTAGAGTTAGGAGATTATCAGACGCATCAAAAACAGCATTATAATGATGCCATGAGATTGCAAAAGGGCTTCCTGATCAGATGAGGTTGTGCCCCAGTGTTATGCAAGCATTCTGCTCCTGTTACAAGGGAGTTCTTTTTAGACCTCTGTTCATTAGAGCTCCGTTCATGCCTCAGAAGATAAAGTAAGTCTGATGGGGAGTTATTCTGCTGGGACAGGGATGGGATTGGAGATTGTGAGACAGGAACACTTTTTACATTCCTGTCTGATAATCTCCTTAGAGTTAGAGGTTAGAGGTAGATAGATCCCTGCTTCTGGTGAGAAGGATAATGCTGGAAAATGTTTGTGGATCTGGACCATCATGGCGGCCTGTATTTTTCGACTTTCTTTGCAGATAGGGTCACTAGGAGTGTCACGATGAACACCTGGATTTCAAAATTTACCTCTATACCACTGGGCACAAAGCATATTATGGGGCTAGCACTGGCTGCAAGTTTAAGGGGGCCCTGATATACTGTCACTCCTTCACCACAGTGGAGCTTACATACTGGCAGCAACAGGCAAGCCCCCCCACCTTTAGTTTTGCTCAAGGCCCCAGAGAAATACTATAATGGGGCATTATCCATACCCTCTAACATTTCACAGATGAAAACAAGGGCAGGTATGGTCAGGCAACTTCAGAACGTGGTCAAGAGTGGTCAAGAGGGCAAACGTTATTAATGAGGAAGAATAGACAACCTAGCAGATGCTACAGCACATTGCTTTTGCTTGAGTTTATGGGGAAGGTCAAGATTTCATCTCGCTTCTCCTCCCCACCCCGTTGAGTTACTGGAGTGCAAACTATTTTTGCACTTTAAACTCAATTTGCATTCACTGAAGTGAGTTGAGGACAAAGGGGGAAGTAGTAGTAGGAGAGAGATACCGGGGCATTTTAAAAGCCCCTGGTAAAGTGGGAAGACAGAGGATTAATTGGGGCTGTCCCTGATTTGTGGATAACTTGCAGAACTTGGAAAAATTATGTTTGGGGCTAACAGATCATCAGAATCTCCAGCCAGGATGGGCACTGGCCACATTGTGTGGGGGATTCTGGGAGTGGTAATCCAAAAGTTAGTTGTCCAAACTCTGGTCATTTAAAAGACTTGTGGTTCATAGAGCTACCAGCACTGTGTGGGTCCTGGGCCAATGGATCCCAACATTTTCCAGGATATCAGCTAATGATTTTAGCCTTGGGTGGCACCCAAAGAACTTGGATTCCTCATAGATCATCATAGGACTTACCTTGCCCCACCTTAAGCTGGAAAGAGACAATCTTGGGAGGATATAAGTAGACCTTATTGTTGATCTGACCAGGCCTTTGTGAGTCAGACTAGGCTTATGGAAACTGAGTCTAGCTGATAACTGCCAGTTTTCCTTTCTGTCATTACCCTCACTCCAAGAATTATTAGTCATGTAATAACTAACGTTACTATGTGATTCAGCAGTGGCTCCAGGGGTGGCCTGAGACATATTGCTGCCTATACAAGATGTGTTGGTGCCCCCTGCCTTTCCATGTACAGAACTACCTGTACTGGCAGCTGAACCGTGTTTTAACACTGGTGAAAGATACTTGTCTTCTATCAAACAATGCACCTGAGGAGAGTGGGGCAGTTTTGAGGAATGCTTCTCAGGCTGCCTGATGGGAGGGACCATGTAGGGTTGTTGGGACCTAGGGTTTCTAGACCAAAACTTGAAACCTAGGGGTGGGCCTTTGATGGTATAATTGGGTATTATTCATTAAGTACGAACCACAGTTGCTCACAGCTTGTCATTCAAACACGCACATACAGAGAGAGAGGGAGGGAGGGAGGGAGGACTTTATCAGACCACCCTCCTTTTCTGTTCTTTTGCCAACATAATTTGTAATGCTTTTATGCTGGCAAAAGAACCCCCTTTACCACACTTACCTTTCATCCTGTGAAAAGACAGTCCTGGCAATGATGGAGGAGTGAACGGAGCTCTGTCCACTTCCTCGAATGAAATCTTGTGGATTTTCACGAGAAGATGGGAGCATGGGAAAATAAAAAACAAAAATAGCACACAAAAAGTTACAAAAAGCACATAAACACACTTTAAGAATTACAAGTAAACCAGGGAGATTCATAAAAAAAGTGTCACCTACCTGGATGTCACGATCTCACCTGGAAGTATTCTGGCCGGACCAGCTATTGACACTGTATTCGTGAGGAAAAAAGGCATGAGATTTCAAATGCCGGTAATGCAGGCAAAAAAGTGCCACAGCCAATCTATTAATGGGTTGGCTCATCAATAAAATAAAACATCTTATTGCCAATACATAAATGAAAAAAGATGTCATCATCTAATATACATGCTCTATTGCATTTAGGTGGTGTTGTTACAATAACATATTTAATGCATCTGATAAAGTCGAGAGAGAGGAAAGTATGTGTGTGTATATGTGTATGTCCCTACTGAACACTGGCAATTATTCATACCTATCAAATCCCCCAATTCCAAAGTTCAGGCTGTCAGTGCCATTGCATAAGCAACCAAATTGGTACCACCTATGCACAAGAAGGGATCTGCAAGCTCTGGACAAGGGAGCATGCATTTTCCTCTTTGGAAATTAAGACAGAAATCTTAGCAAAAAAGTCTGTTCCCCACATCAAGGTGAAATGGATTATTGCTTCTCACTTATGTAGGGAGACTGGGTAAGGAACATATAGGACTTTATCAGATGCAGCAAATATGGCATCATAACGACACCTAATTAATGTGAAAAGGTGTTCATTTTTTATTGATGGGCCAAGCATTAATAGATCATGGTTTAAAATATGCCAGCAAAAGAACGTTTGAGGAGGCTTGTCTGAAAAAGTCCATAGCCTAGCCTACTTGCTTCTACCCAGAAAGTTGATATAGAGCAGAACAGAGGGTGAGCCCTGGTGCCACAATGATTGGGAGGTAAGGAGGAGGCTATCTAAGCAAATACACAGACATACACACACATAAGAGTCTTTGCAAGTTGCAGCAAGTTGCCACTCTACCAGCTGAGCTAGAGATTTACACATCGAAATTATCTCTTACCCAGAGCTGGTCTCACCAAAACTGGAGAATTTGCAGCCTCATCTCCTTTCAGGATATGGTCCATGAAAACTAGAAACTCAGGGCCAGATCCCTTAGGGACAGAAAATTATTTTTCCCCAATGTGTCAGGGACCAGCACCATATTTGCGACCATTGGCTACAATTCTTTCTTTCTTTCCTGGAAATTCACCAGTGGCCAGCCAGCACTCAATGGCTCAGGGATGTGGTTGCCAGAATGAAAACTGGAGATGGCTCCTGGACCTTTAATGTAAAAGAGGGAATTTCAGCAGGTATTGTTTGCATGACAAACTGGTTGCATGACAAGCAACACTTGCTAAAATTTTGACACAACCGTTAAAGGTACAGGACTACCACTTTGAGTAGCACTGACTTAGAGGATGCAGGACAGAACTTTGTGACACACCCAGCTCTGTCCTTGAACAAAAGGAAGTCCCCAGGGGACTCAGGAGGAATGAATGGGGCAGCGACTGAGCTGACTAAGGGCTTGGCTACATGGGGGGAGGTGGTGGTAAAAATCGGGATGACATTCAGACTACTTTGGCCCAGAGCTGCAAAGACCTCACCTAGAATACTGTGTCCAGTTCTGGGCACCACAATTCAAAAAGGATATTGACAAATTGGAGCATGTCCAGAGAAGGGCAACTAAAATGGTGAAAGGTCTGGAAACCATGCCTTATGAAGAGAGACTTAGGGAGCTGGGTATGTTTAGCCTGGAAAAAAGATAATAATAATATAATAATAAAATTTTATTTCTATCCCGCCCCTCTGCAACGCAATCGGGGCGGCTTACAATATAAAAACTCCATAGTCCCAGTACCCTAGCCCACCCCCCCTTAAAATAATATTAAACTATAAAAGATTAAAAACATACAGTAAATTAAAAATATATAAATTAGAAAAAGATTAAAACATACAATAGTTGTTTTTTTTTTTTAAAAAAAAAAATCTGATTACAGCTCAGGGAGGACAGCCGAGTCTTGGGCCGGGATAGTTATTCAGGAAAGGCCTGCCGGAAAAGATCCATCTTGACAGCTTTTTTAAAGCTGTCTAAGGTATTAATAAGACGGATCTCGTCCGGCAGGCCATTCCATAATCTGGGAGCAGCAGCAGAGAAGGCCCTCTGGGACGTCACCGACAGCCTTGTTTTCATAGGCTGTAACAGATTCCTCCCAGAGGACCGAAGTGCGCGGGGAGGGTCGTACGGAAGGAGGCGGTCCCGGAGATAAGTTGGACCCAAACCATACAGGGCTTTAAAGGTTATAACCAACACCTTGTACTGTGCCCGGAAATGAATAGGCAGCCAGTGGAGAGCTTTTAGCACAGGTGTTATATGCTCTCTTCTGGAAACACCAGAAATCAACCTGGCTGCCATGTTCTGAACTAGTTGAAGTTTCCGAGTTAAGCACAAGGGTAGCCCCATGTAGAGCACATTACAGAAATCAAGACGGGAGGTTACCAGTGCATGTACCACATTTTTGAGGTCCCTAGTTTCCAGAAAAGGGCGCAGCTGGCGTATCAGCCGAAGTTGATAACAGGCACTCCTGACCGTCACATTTACCTGATTAGACATCTGGAGCGTCGGGTCCAGGAGCAGCCCCAGACTGCGAACACAGTCTTTGGAGAAGAGTGTAGTTCCATCCAGGACTGGAAGTTGTATTCCCAGACCTGGTTTCGGGCCTGTAACTGTTAGTACCTCCGTTTTGTCTGGATTCAGTCTCAATTTGTTTTTCCTCATCCAGTCCATTACTGCTTTAAGACAATCATTGAGAGGAGAGATGCCATCTGAAGTCGAAGCTGATGACCGAGACATGGAGAAGTATATCTGGGTGTCATCAGCATACTGATGACAACGCATTCCATGCCTCCGAATGATCTCTCCCAGCGGCTTCATATAGATGTTAAATAGCATCGGGGACAGGATGGCACCCTGAGGAACGCCACAGTTAAGCTCTATTCTGGTAGAGCAGCTGTCCCCGAGCCTCACCCTATGGGATCTACCCGAGAGGAAGGAACGGAACCACTGCAAAGCAGTGCCTCCAATTCCTAACCCCCTCAGGCGATCCAGGAGGGTGGAATGATCTATTGTGTCAAAGGCCGCTGAGAGGTCCAAGAGCACCAACAGGGTCACACTACCCCTGTCGATACCCAAGCGGAGGTCATCAGCCAGAGCAACCATGGCAGTCTCCACTCCATATCCCGTCCTAAAGCCAGTTTGAAATGGATCTAGATAATCGGTTTCATCCAAGACAGCTTGGAGTTGGGAAGCGACCGCCCTCTCAATCACCTTGCTTAGAAAAGGCAGCAAGGAGACTGGTCTATAGTTGTTCCTGTCCAAGGGGTCCAGGGAAGGCTTTTTCAGGAGCGGCTTAACCGCCGCTTCCTTCAGACAGGGTGGAACAGACCCCTCCCTGAAGGACGCATTGATAATATCCCTAAGGAGTACTCTCGATGTGTCTCCCCCTTGGGTGGCCAGCCAAGATGGACAGGGATCGAGGGAACAGGTCGTCTTTCTCACTCTACCAAGGAGTTTGTCCACGTCATCGGTACTCACAGATTGAAGCTGATCCAATAAAATTTCATCAACGGAGTTGCTGGACACCTCGTCTATAGATTCTGTCATAACACTGGCATCTAAGTCGGCTCTTATCCGAGAGATTTTATCTGCAAAGTGGATGTTAAACGCATCACAGCAGGCCGTTGTCGGGTTAAGTAAGGGGTTCTGCGCAGGTGGAATCTGCGTCAGCTCCCCCACCACCCTAAACAGTTCTGCTGGACAGGGCTCTGCAGACGCAATACGTGCAGAGGAGAAAGACTTCTGCGCTGCATGTATCGCCTCTCGATAAGAATCAAGGAAATTCCTATGACGAGTCTTGTCGGACAAGAGTCGAGTCTTCCGCCAGGTGCGCTCTAGTCGTTGTCCAGCCTGCTTCATCTTCCTAAGCTCCTCTGAATACCAGGGCTTACGGTTAGGAGCAGGCTGGAAAGGACGTTTGGGAGCGATTGTGTCGATAGCCTTGGTGAGGTCGGTGTTCCAAATATTAACCAAAGCTTCAACAGAATCACTGGCGTTACCAACCATTAAACCCTCCAAGGCTTTCTGGAATCCAATTGGTTCCATTAGCCTTCGAGGGCGGACCATTCTAATAGGTCCACCACCCCCGGTGGGGCAGACAGTGGCTCTTAGCTCCACCTTCCCCCACACAACCTCAATTCCTGCTCCCAGATCATTCCCGGCCCCTGGTAGGTGTTCCTGGGGTGGGGTGGTGGAGTGACTTTTAAGGCCAGCCACTCCTGGCCACACCCCAACTCCCTGCTGCCTCAGCTGCCCTTACCCCGGTGTAATGGGGAAGGAAGGAAGGCTTACTCACAGCCCTGCAGAGTCTTCTTCAGGCTGGCTGGCTGGCTGGCTGGTAGATGGTTAAGAGGCGATATGATGGCCCTGTTTAAGTATTTGAAGGGATGTCATGCTGAGGATGGAGCAAGTTTGTTTTCTGCTGCTCCAGAGACTGGAACACGGAGCAAAGGATGCAAGCTCCAGGAACAGAGATTCCACCTCAACATTAGGAGGAACTTTTTGACAGTAAGAGCTGTTCGGCAGTGGAACACACTCCCTCGGAGCGTGGTGGGGTCTCCTTCCTTGGAGGTCTTTAAACAGAGGCTGGATTGCCATCTGTCGGGGATGCTTTGATCAAGATTTCCTGCGTGGCAGGGGGTTGGACTGGATGGCCCTCGTGGTCTCTTCCAACTCTACAATTCTATGATTCTATGATTCAAAGCTGTTACTCACACTTAGGGATTGACTATGAGCTCCATGAATGCAAAGCCTCAATACTAGTTGCTCTCTCTGAGGTCAGAATGGGTGGCTAGCCTCATGATGGTGGGTGAGCCAGTCTTTCTGACTTCAGAGAGAGTGCCTGGTGGTGGGACTTTGCTTTTCTAGGTCAGAATCATCCATTCTGAGCTCTGTGAAAGCAAACCCCCAACGCTAGTCACTCTCTGTGAAGTCAGAAGAGGTGGCTAGCCTCATGATGGTGGGACTGGCCAGGCATTCTGACCTCAGAGAGAGAGAGACTAGTGCTTGGGCTCTGCCTTTGGAGTGAGGAAGTAATGCTGAGGAGTGAGGAAATGGTGGCACCTCAGGCAGCGCTCGTCCTTCTCCTCCCCACCCCACCCCCTGAATCCAGTACAGATGGATTATTCACACTACAGTTTTCTCCGGAGTTTCAAGCAAACTTTGGAGAAAATTGTGATTCTTCTAAAATCCGAATTAAGGGGGCTATTCCCTGAGTCTGGTGCAGATATAGCCTTATATCATGTGGCATTATCACACCAGATGTGGGGGAAAGGCTGCATACTGTGTGGCATTATCAGGCCAGAGTTGGGGAGGGGGGATTTGGGGGCTTTCACTAGTGCAGAGAAGCCATGGTGATTGCCTCACTTTGCCTAGTGGTAGGGCTGGTTCACCCCTTACAATATTTCAATATGGGAGACACTGAAATGGAGTTAAAGGGTGGAAGCACTTGTTAGACAAATTCTTAGAGGTTGGGTGACCAGAGCTTTTAAGTAATTTTTTTTATATGTATAACTATCAGAATCTTCCAGGGGCTTTCTGCACTCTGAAGAAAAGCAGAAAAGCAGCAGGGACGTTCTGTCTTTCCTGCTGCCTCACACTATTGTCAGAATTTTTCCAGTGTTCTTTTGTTCCAGTCCAGTGGGAGGCCGAGGTAAAACCCCATCTTTTTGCAAATGGTTTTTTCTGGTTAGCAAAAAGACACGGCTTTACCTCAGTCCCCCATGGGACTGGAATGAAAGAATGCCAACATCATACGGTAAGGCAGCAGGGAAGATGGAACATTCCTGCTGCTTTGTCACTTTTCTTCAGAGTGCAGTAAGGCCCTCAGTCTGTATAATCGCTGCCCAACAGATTCTGAGAACTGTAGTCAAAAAGTAACTTCTCAGGCTGTAGCTAAGTCTTCATTACCCATGGGAAATAGATGGAAGCTCCAGGATTAGAGGTGCTTTCTCTGAAGAGTGGCTTTTGGAGAGGTGAAAACAATTGGAGAGGCCTGTTGCTTTCATGCCCTGAGTTTCAAAGCCTATTTCACTCCCTGTTGCCAAAGACTTCTGAGATATAACAAGCTTATCAGCCTGTTTAGTAACAGAGCTATGTGATACATTTCTCCCAGTATTAAGCCTTCTTCTCCTTAGGCCTTCCAGTCTCACTTTGCCATCCACTTGGACAAATTCTAACCTTCTAAAAAGAATTATCCTGCTACAGTATAGAATTAACCTAGGACTTTATCAGATACAGCAAATATGACTTCATAACAATGTCTAGTGAACACGAAAATTATTATTATTATTATTATTATTATTAAAGGGCGTGCATATCAGATGACATTGCCGTTTCATGATAATGTCTTGTCAAAAAGCCATTCTTTTTTATTGACAGCCCAAGCCATCAATAGATCTCCCATGGAACTTTGTTGCTGGGATTGCCGGCGTTTGAAACCTCCCACCATTGTCCTCTCGTGATTTCAGCGTCAATGCCAGAACACTTCCAGGTGAGAACGTGACAGCCAGGTAGGGGACCCTCTTTTTATGAACCTCCTCAGTTTACTTTTAAGTGTTAAAGTGTGTTTCTGTGCTTGTGTGAACATTTTTGGTCTTTCTTTTGGTTTATTTTAAAAATTTACCTCACTCACGTCTTCTCGCGAGAATCTGTGAGATCACGAGCACAGAAGTGAACGAAGCTCTGTTCATGCTCTGTCAATGCTGGGGCTACCCTTTCACACTAGACAAGGTAAGGTCTGATAGAAAGGGTTATGTTGCCAGGACAAGTACGTGTAAAAATATAGTGGGAAAGAAATGTTAATGGAGGGTGGTCTGATAAAGTCCTTACATTCCCTACAACTGTCCCAATTTAGCAGAGGGCATCCCAATTAATCCTCTGTCATCCCACTTTTTCAGCTTCTTTTTAAATGTCCCGGTTTCTCTCTTCCTCCAACTTTCCCCCTTTATCTTCAGCTTAGCCTCTCCCAGCTCATCTGTTCTTCCCCATTAGTAACCTTTGCCATTTTGACCACACTCTGAAGTTGCTTGGCCACATGTGTCTCAGTTTTACATGTTACATGTTGGAAGGTATGGACTTGTACATTGATCAGGAAATCTAGTGAGTTCAGTGACATTAGGAGAAAAATCTAATGGGCTCAAAATGGAATGAGTTAATTAGGTTCTTTCCAACTTTTGGATGTAGCCCTTTGCAACCAGATAGCAGCAGGTTGACTACCCCATTTTAAGCTATTAAAAGAAATAAAATCACACAGTTGGCGCACAGGATTGTTTGCTCTTGTTGATATGATTTTATTTTCCAGCCAATATAAATTGTCTAAAACTTCCTTTGTTTCGCCTTCTGCTTTACCATATGTTCCAGGGAAAGAAAGCATGAACAAACAGTACTTATCACTGGAAGCACTATGCTGGCATTGAAGCTTTCCTCACTGCTGTTAAAACAACCCTGACCCTGACACTTGGCCTCCTTGACTCATAAGCCTACACACAGTTTACATATATTTATAGCTTGTCTTGTCTTGTCTGCATTGTCTGTGTATTTATCAGACAATAGCTGTGTGGTCTATAAGAAAGCAAAACCATATTCCTACTTATCTTAATTAATGTCCCTGTCTAGCCAGCTCACATCTAGTTTCTAGGCAAAAAAAAAAATGTTTTTAATGTGTCTGTCTTTTAAACAAATATTTAAAGCTTTGTGCTTCATTGCAAATTTGTTAGGGAAATTTTGGAAATGGTAAGCAAAAGAAGAAGAAGTAATAACAGCCAATCTTGTTTATTTGTTTTATGAAATAGATAATCACTTTTCATATTGACAAGTTTAAGCATTATTGCATACTTCAAATATGGTTTTGTATTCTTGCCTAATGGTCTGTTTATTATAATATAATAAAGGTTTTGTTGTTTTGTATTTAATTATGAAAGTTGTACATTTATATTTACATATCTTATAGTGTGTGTTATTTATCTAAATATTATAAATGGCTAAAATGTTTTCTGGATAGATGTATATGATTCAGTTTATAGTACATTAACATTAGTTAACTTGCGATGTGTGTGCATTTCATAGTAAAATGTATTTTATTGATTGTATGTAAGTGGGTAAGAACCAGCATGGTGTAGTGGTTTGAGTATTGGACTATAGCCCTGGAGACCAGGGTTTGAATCCACACGTGGCGATGGAAACCCACTGTGTAAGGCTGAGAGAGTGTGACTTGCCCAAGGTCACCCAGTGGATTTTCATGACCAAGTGGGGATTTGTAGTTTTACAAGGGCTTTAGCCTTCTCTGCCAAAGAGTGCCTCACCAAATTACAAATCCCAGAATTCCATAGGAAAGGAGCCATGGCAACTAATCCAGTTACAAACTGTATTATTTGCATAGTGTGGATTTGGCCTAGGACATTTTAAAAGCAGCTCAACAAAGTGGGACAACAGAGGACTAATTGGAACTGTCCTTGCCAAATCAGGACAATTGGGGGGTATGTGATGATGATGATGAGCAGGAGGAGGAAGATGAAAATTATACTTAAAAATATTTTTTAAAGCCTCCAAATTCTCCCAAGGAGCAATAAGTACATATTACACATTTCACTATAAACAGGTAACATTACCAGTCATTAACTAGAATCTTTTTTGTATACCGCACTACGCCAGTGTACCTATGGTGGCATTGGTGGGTTAGTTGGAGGGGAAAGGCCATGGGAAAATTAGGCTGTTCAGAGCTGGAAGATATGCAACTGCTAGATAGTGCACCAGCTAGATCCCATAATGCTAAAGTAAAAACATTTTAACTCTGTAAGTCAAAAAGTAATAGGTTAAGGATAACATCTACTTTCCTTGTCGGTTACTCCTTCAAAGTCCCACCCCTGAACTATCAAAATCTTCCAAGCTCCCTTACTTTAACTTGGCTTTCTCCGACTAACATTATTAGCAGGGACGGATGCTAGTATTTTTAAATGAAGAGTTAGCAAGCTTAATTGGTGGTGTGGGGGGGGGGAGAAGGAAGAGATTGGGGGAGTCAACAACTGGTAAAGGAAAAGTAGAACATGTGTGGGTGTGTTGGGGGGGCAGAAGACATTTTTTGTTTGTTTTCTTAAAAATATCCTCACAAGGCAAACTGTGAGGTGAAGGCAATTTTTAAAAAAAGTTTTCTAAGAAGGCTGCCTTACTTGACACAATGGGAACATCTGTGCTGTGGCTGAACTCTTGGAAGATGCTCTGGCCGCAGAGCAAAGCCGGCGTCAGTCAGTTACAGTAAGAGCCTTGACTGACAAGGTTCTTTCCCTGCCTAACTGGGCCACTCCAAAATCCAGTTTGGTTGTACAGCTACTCTTCCAGCTGCTGCCAGCTCTGAACCACTGCTGTAAATTCTTCTCATCACATTATCTTGGGAGATTTTCAGACAGAAACAAAAAAAGCATTCCCATCTCGTAATCTCCTCTCCCACCCCGTCACGCGAAAAGAGGAAAACTTTTCAGACCTTCCTTTTCCGTGCCTCATTCCCTCTGCAGGGCAGCCCAGGAGTAAGGAGCTCCTTTCACTTCCTGGATTGAAATCTCGTGAGAAGATGAGAGTGTGGGAAATTCAAACTGTAAAAGCAAAATACAAGACAAAAAGTTACACTAAGCACCGAAACACACTTAAATCTTTACAAGTAACCCAGGGAGGGTCATAAAAAATGTGTCACTTACCTTGATGTCCCGATCTCAACCGGAAGTGTTCTGGCATGGACCTCCCATTGATGCTGGCATTGTGCCAGCATAACTGTCACCTTTTCACTTGCATGACATTCCATTAAAGAAATGGAACGGGGGATCTATTCACAGCTTAGCCCGTGAATAAAAAGAAGTGCCAGTATATCAGCCAAATGGGAGCATGGCGACATAGGAACGATGTTGTCTGAAAGGGAAGCCCTTTAGCAATCTTCTGGTGTTCGTGTAATGTTATCTTTAGCGTGTCTGATAATTTCCATGTTCACTGTGAGCTGGGCCTATATATGTCAAGCACAAAACTACCCCCATAGAGGGGGGAGTATGTGTGAGAGAGAAAGAAATAATCTATTAAAAGCTGAGGTCTAGAAACAACCATCTTTCTGTGTGGTTCATCAAAGGAGTTTTCATAAAGTCCACTGCTTGAAGCATTCTTTCACTCAAATCCTAGCTGCAAACAGGTTAAGTTCACATACAGTCCTTGTAATCCAAGTGGCTATAAATGAACGTTAGGGTAGTCACACGGCCCTTGTTTTTAGCAACCTTCCATTTGAGGGACTTGCCAGAGGTCTTTCTGTGTGTGTTTTGCTTTGGAAGATGTCCCCTGAAGAGCTATCCAGTCCAAGTCTGATTTAAAGATTCAGGACTTTATCAGACTCGCCAAATATGGTGTCATAACGACACCTAATGAACACAAAAGAGTGCACATACCAAACGACATTGCCTTTAGCATTCCACTGGTGTTAGTAAGGTGTACTTTTTTTTATTGATGGGCCAAGCCATCAATAGATCTCCCGTGGCATTTTGTTGCATTTGAAACCTTGCACCATTTTAATTTCATGAATTAACTGATGAATTAACAGTATCAGTGGGCAGAACACTTCCGGTTAAGAACGTGAAAGCCAGGTAGGGGACGCTTTACCAGTTTACTTTGAACTTTTTCGTGTGTGTTTCTATGCTTGTGTGTACTTTTTGTGTGTTTCTTTTGCTGTATTTTAAATGTTTACTGCACTCATGTCTTCTTGCGAGAAATACTGAGCTCACGAATGTGGAAGCAAACAGAGCTAGCATTTGTGCTTCAGTAATGCTGTGACTGCCTTTTCATGCTATTACCGGTAGGTCTGATAAAAAAGGGTTCTTTTGCTGGGAAAAGAATGCTGAAGAATGTGGTGCTAAAGAGACATTTTGGGAGGTTCATCTGATAAAGTCCAAAGAGCCATAAGGAGAGGGATTGTGGAATCCCTTGAAATTGTTGCTGTGTGCCTTCAAGTTGTTTCTGATTTATGGTGACCCTAAGGCAAAACTTTCATGGGATTTTCTTGGCAACATTTGTTCAGAAGAGGTTTGCTTTTGCCTTCCTCTGCGGCTGAGAGAGTCTGACTTGCCCAAGGTCACCCAAGTGGGTTTCCATAGCTGAGCAGGGATTTGAACCCTAGTTTCCAGACTCATAATCCAACACTCAAACCATTGCACCCCACTGGCTCTCTACCATCCCCATCCACAATTAGCACATGGGTAGCAGATGAAGCAGGTGCACAGTTTACCAGGTCACGGTCTTCCCACTTAGATGAAATGTAATTCTGTCCAAATTTTACATATGTCCACTAATAATGTACATATAAATTGGGATATCCTACCCCCCCCACTGTCCCAATTTGGCAGGGACTGTCCTGATTAATCCTCTATCATCCCACTTTTTCAGTTGCTTATAAAATGTCCCAGTTTCCCTCTCCTCCTTCCTTTTCCCCCTTTGTCCTCTGCTTATTTCAGTTTCTGCAAACTGAATTCAAAGTGCAAAAGTAGTTTCCATTCAACTCAGTGGTGAAGGGGAGAGGATAGGAGTTCAGAATCTTGCTCTTCCCTGTAGACTCAGGCAAAAGTGATATTAATAGATTTTGCTGTGTTGACTGTACTCTGATGTTGCTTGGCCACAAGTGTCCCAGTTTTCATCTGTGAAATGTTGGCCAGTGTGAGATACGTAATTCTGTGCAAATCAGTATCCTTTAAAAATTACTCTTCAAGTTCTGGTCCAAAACTCTAACCACTACAAGAGATTCCTAACACTATGCTGTTGGTGGAAAAGTGTGTGTGTGTGCCTGCCCTAGTCCACCCTACAATCAGGGTAGTTTTTAGTAATCTCCCTTAGCCTTGCCACCCACCTCCAATAATTTGACGTTCCTATATTTAGGCGAGTCATAAAGAAATCCAAAGATTTATAAATAACATCTACAAACATTCTTCCCAACCAGACCTGCTTGATATATTCTTACACAGCAGGGTAGCCAAAGCAATGCTTATTGGGCTTGTCTACATGGGCAATATATCCCATCCTGCCCTGTATTAGAACCCTGTAGTCCTAATGATGCAAGGCTTTTGCCCCATTCTGCCCCTGGGCAGTCCTCACAGCCTCCAGGGCACAGACAGGGCTGGGAAATATAAAGCTCTACCTCCCAGAGCTTTTGAGAGAGCCGGTTGTAATTCATTGATGATATTTTTGAGTGATCTCAGCTGGGGACTCTAGGGAGATTTTCACACGGGCAATTTGTCCCGTTACTGGCATGGAACAGGGTCACTGAAAGATTTTCCTTTCAGACACATTCACCCTTTTCCTTGCCCAAAGTGTCACTATTCTGGTTTCTCCCCATGATATAGGAGATTTTCACACGGGCTATATAGCCTGTGGCAGGAACAGAACAGTGTCGGGAAAGGTTTTCTCTTTCGGATGACGTTGACCCCATTCTGTCCTGCATCCATCCTGTTCCCGTGACTATTCCGGAACAATGTAACCACAATTTTTCATCGTGAATAGACCTCCCATTCCGTCACTATCACGCAATCATGGGTGTGCGAACAGGAGCCCCATTCCTGTTCTGAAATGAAAGCCACAGAGGGGAGGTCCGTTCTGAGCACTTCCTGGTACGATCTGGACATCCAGGTAAGTGGCATCCTTTATTTTACCCTCCCTGTTTTGATTGTGTGATTTAAAGTGTGTTTTTGTGCTTGGTGAACTGATTTTATGCTTGTGGGAGTTTTATTTTTTAAAATTTACCACCCGGCCGTTATCACGTGATAATGTGATAATGTTTCAGACGGCCGGTCATAAAAGCAGCCTTACGACGACTGCATTTACGGCTGGCCAGTGAGGGGAGGGGGAGCCCATTCCTGCTGTGGAATTAAGGTAAATGTGTGAAAGATTTATGCTTTTCCATGGCAGGAATGGGAGAGGAGGTGGTGGGGCAGTAACGAGGCATTTTGGCCCCGTGTGAAAATCTCCATTGTATTCATGGGGAGAAGCCGTTATTAAGCACTGAGTTCTGTTTCTGTAACAGAACATGGGTGTGTGAAATGGATCCCCGTCCCTGTTCTGGAAAGACAGGGACAGGGGAGGAGCTCCGTGGCGGGCACTTCCTGCCACGATCAAGACATCCAGGTAAGTGCCACCCTTTCCCCCAGCTCCCTGGGTTCCTTGTTTTATTTTTAATTTATGTTTATATTTATTTTCTTTCTTTGACAGCTGGGGGGTTGTTTTTGAATTTCCCTTCCATTTGTTCTCTTGCGAGAATGAGCGGGATTTCCCCAGGCCCGTCGTAAAGGCAGCCTGCCGACAGTTGCATTTATGGCTGGCAAGCAGGGAGGGAGCCCGTTCCTGCAGCGGAATGGAGGTAAGTGTGCAAACATTTACCTCCATTCTGTTGCAGGAACGGGAGAGGAGGTGGCGGGACAGAACCAGGGCTTTTGGCCCCAGTGTGAAAATCTCCTAAATGACCATTGGTAGTTTTATGTCATTTTTGTTATAGCACAGTTAATGGGTAACTCTACATGTGCAGATTTCTTCCACATAACCCTGATCTTAACCATGGAGGTCTCTCTCTCTCACTCTCACTCTCTCTCACACACACACACTCTTAGAGGACAAAGGGAAAGGGCATTTTGTCCTTTCCCTTGCAAAACATCTTTTGCTATCCCTACTCATATACCACTCATACCCAATGAATTTTAAAAGAAAAAGAGGGAGGGGCTTCAGTCAATGCAAAAATGTATATTACCACAGTAAAATGCCTCCAAGGCCTGCCCTCCATAGTTACTTGGTATGCAGAAGCTAAAACATCCTGGCTATATTTGTTGTGAATGAGCATGTCTGGTTCAAAAACAGAAGTTCTATTCACTCTCTTGGAAGGGAAGAGGGGAAAGATCAGGTTATTTTTAGGGCCATTCTTCCCTGATGTAGCCAAATATTTTGCTAAAATGGCAGCTTCACGTTGCCTCATGTTGCTTTGGCCTTTTCCATCTCCCTGTTATTTGAAGAGACAGGCATATCTACAGGTAAACACACACAGTTGACCCTTCCTGACTGTGAGCTTTTGCAATGGAATGTGCCATTTTTAGCTTACTGGGGGTTTTCCTTTCCACAGTGTGGGGATGCTGGGTGAACCACAACAGCTGTTTTGTACATGTCTAAAAAAATGAACACGATGCTAAACTGGCCAGCCAATTCCCTTATTATAGAATCCGAAAGCACTTCTGGCATACAGATGGTCGGTGGATCCATATTCACAAACCAATTCTAGCAGTTTTCATTTCCAGTTGGAACAGGTCTTTTGTAAAACCAGTGGGTTTTAAAACACGTATTCAACATCATGCTCCCATACAATATATTGCATTTATTCATTTCATTTATATGTCATCTTTGCTTCAATGAGCTCAAGCCAGCATACATGGCTCTCTTCCTGCAATGTATGCACCTTCAAGTCTCCTGTCAACTTATGATGACCCCATGAATTCATAGGGTTTTCTTGGGCAAGGAGCACTCCAAGTGGTAGCACAACACCTGGTATTCCCTGGCAGGGTTCCTTCCAAGTGTTAATGAGGCCTAACCCATCTTAGGGGTTGTCTAGATGTGATAGTTTAATGTGAGTTGACACACATTTTCACTCACTTGCAGTGAAGATGATTTGTGTTCACATTTCTGTGCATATTTGCATTCATTTACATTCACTCAACTGGAGTGGCCATGTGTGCTCATAGATGGCAATTGAGCAAAAATGCACATTGGTGCAAATTTGGATGTCTACACATCTGAAAATGCACATCTATGTGCACTTTTCATGAAACTTCATGGGGAAACTGCAATTCCTTTTACTGCACAGTTTGTGAAGTTTTTAGCACCCCTCCATCTGAATACTGTGAAGACCACTGAGATCTCATCGGGACAGATCATATTCTCTGCAAATTCTATGAGGAGTATTTTCATCATCTAGACAACCCCATTAGCTTCTGAAATCAGATGGGATCTGTTGCCTTCAGGGAATCAGTTCTAATTCTTGTTATATCTTCACAATAACTGTGAGAAAGGTCAGACTGAGAGATAATGACTGACCCAAAGTTACTGAATGAGTTTTATGGCTAAGTGAGAACTAGAACCTGGAATCTCTCTCCAAGTTCTGGTCCAAAACTAACCACTACAAGAGATTCCTAACACTATGCTGTTGGTGAAAAAGTCATTTTTCCCAGCTTCTGTGAAGAGTATACCTAAACTCTGAGGAAGCAGAGAAGTCTAAGAAGAATGGCAGATTATGACATTGTCCTTAATCAAAAAGTCTGGGCTCTTCTCTGTGAACCCTGCCTACACTACAATCTTGTCTACACAGACAAAAATAATCGTACTCACCTTGTTTCCAGTGCTATTGGAACACAAGACGTACAACTGGTTTCATAGTAAAAGTGCTTCTTTTAGGTGTCAACACAGTTTTTAAAAACTCACTTTTTATTCCACAGTTTTAGGAAAAGTCAGATTTTTTTTACACATGTGTCAGGATTTGAGTGAAATTGAGGAGTGGGCTAATTGGAGGGTGGGACAGGTTTGTGGGTGGTTCCTAGGTCTGGCAAGTATTGGGTGTTGCCCTTTATTTTTTACTTCAGTGTATCCATGTTTGCAGATCTCTGCCCAAGCGAGTGAGCAAATGACTCAGCCAGTGACTGCACAGATGCTCTCCCTCCCTTCCCCACCATCCAACCTCCCCAATCAGCCTTATGTGGACATTTTTTTTTTTAAGTTCAGTGACTGTATGTATGCAGATCTCCACATGACTGAGTGAGCGACTGAGCCAGTGAGCAAATGAACTCTCCCTCTTCCTTCCCTGGTCTGATCCACTTCCCACCCAAGTTACTGGCTGAGTGGCTGATGGGGAGGAACACATCCCCCCTCTTCCTTCCTCCATCTGATTCCCACCCCACCCCCCATGAGCCACTCATTTAGGTGGGAAGGGACTTGGATTAGGGGAATGAAGAAGGGTGCACGTGTTCACTGGATCAGTTGCTCGCTCACTTGTGCAGAGATTTGCATACTACACACATTTACTGAAGTAAAAAAAAAATGTCATCACAAAGCTGATGGGGGATCTGATGGTGGGGAAGGAAGAGGGAGAGTGTGCTCCTCCCAATCAGCCATTCACCCAGGTGGGAAGTGAATGTGTGTATTGCAACTGAATTATTTTGCTGACATAGAGAAGCCCACTGGTCAAATGCAGTAACTTTCTACTGCTTTGTCTTTTGGGTACTTGGGCACAAGACAGTATTGTGGCAATACTGTAGATCTGTGGAAAGAATGCATATTATAGAATTCCATTTTTGGTGCAGAATACTTGTGAATGAGGGGCTTTGCTTTGGGTTTTTTGTTTTTGTTTTCTGTTACACATCTTTGTCAAATGTTTACTATGAACCGCTTTGGAAAATATTTGCTAACTTTCACTAATAGCAATTGCTTCAGTACTCAAAACAGGCATATTAAAATGCCATAGAACTACTAGTTCTAAGCAATGCTACAATTGAAATGCCTGCCTGTCCATCTGACTGTCTGTCTTTTACACTGTACAAATCCACATATTTGATCACAATCACCAAACTTTCTAATCGGACCAACATTAAAACAGCTAATAACTTCTAATAAAAACTTATTATTGTTTATTATTAGAAGTTATTAGAAGTTTTCATGTTTGAACCCATTTTGTGAACTACTTTTAGGTGTCTCCTAAACAAACACTTTTGATTTCTGTATTTTTGCTCTAGAATGCACATTGATGAACCCATTTTGACAAAACTTCATATTTATACTTAGGCTGACATCCTAAACATTCTTTTATGAAAGCTTGGGACTGGTAGAAGAAGGTTGGACACCACCACCACCACCACCCACCCCAAAAAACATTGCTGGTTTCGGTCCAGTTTGCTTGAAACCTGATGTGAAACAAATTTTGCCAGATTGAATAGTCTTTATTGAAATTTTTAACACAAGACCAAAACTCAAAGAACAATTTGATGTGAGACAATTTTAATTTCTTAGGACTGAAAATGTTACTGCTTGATATTTGTTTTAATTCAAAACATACAAAAAATCATCCAGATCAATCTGGGTAGTGCCAGGTAAATTTCAAAGAAATAATATCAAAACAGTATGCACAGCTTAAGGGCTCCACCTAGTGGCCTGTAATGAAAGACTCTCTCTCTCTCTCTCTGGCTTTTCTTCGCAAAGATTCAGGAAGGACTCATCCCGCGCTTTCCACAAGCGCGCTGATGACTAAAAAGGCCAATCTGAGATAAACAAGTCCGGTTGCAGAAAGCACAGCAGAAGGTCTCCTTGGGTGATGTTTCTGGCTTGTGATTCTTTCTGCATTGTCGTTTCTCTTCAAGACTTGTTTGGCGTGAGTTCTCAAGTAAGGCTGCAGCATTGTGGATAGTGCGTCTCCATGCCTCCCGATGTGAGCCATGGCAGACCATTGTTGGTGATCAATTTGGCCAAGCCTGAGATGTTGTTTCAGGGAATCCTTGTATTGCTTTTTTGGAGCGCCCCTCTTACGCTGACCCATGGCGAGTTCACCGTAGAGCACTATTTTTGAGAAGCAATGGTCTTCCATCCTAGAAATGTGCCCTGCCCAGCACAGCTGTGTTCTCAATATGATGGCCTCAATGCTGGTGATCCCTGCTTGCTCAAGGACAGCAACATTCATCACATAGTCAGTCCAGTGTATATTTAGGATTGTGCATATACAGCGCTGATGAAAATGTTTGAGGAGTCGTAAGTGGTGGCGATAGGTGACCCATGTTTCAGACCCGTAAAGAAGAATAGACAGTACAATGCCTCTATACACACTGATTTTTGTGCTTCGCCTGGCCAAATTGATCACCAACAATGGTCCGCCCTGGCCTCACATCAGGAGGCATGGAGATGCACTATCCACAATGCTGCAGCCTTATTTGAGAACTCACACTGAACAAGTCTTGAAGAGAAACAACAACACAGAAAGAATCACAACCCGAAACATCACCCAAGGAAATCTGCTGTGCTTTTTGCAACCGGACTTGTTTATCTCGGATTGGCCTTTTTAATCATCAGTGCGCTAAACAGTATTTTTTTTTTTAAAAAAATAAAACTAAATCCAAGATGTGGAAGACTGATCTTCCACTTAATTTTTTTTTTTTAAAGAAAAAAGAAAGGCTGTTTTGTCATCTCAGTGCATGATCACTACTGTGAAAATCCAACATGGTTGTTCCAGGTGCTGCCTTGTTAGCAAACTCCACTGCCTGTGCATATCTCACCAATCAGTTATCTGCTTGAGGAATGCACTATGCTGTAATCTCGTTGTCCTAATGAGCAGGAGTGTGCATTTCCACCGCAGTCAGCCCTCAACTTTTGTGGGGGTTAGGAGCTTGAATATAGGATGCTATTTTGATATATATATTGTATTTACCTGTGAGAATACACTTTTCTGGGCATTTCTAGGTCCTCCAGCGTGATTCTATGATCAGCTTCAGAGGTGGGTGGGGGGACTTTATAGCTTGAGCTCTACTCCCTGCATTTGTATTTCCAGGCTGATTTGAAAGCTCTGAGAGCAGGGCTTGGGTTCTCCCAACCTACCTATAGGTGCCAGCCTAGCTTTGAAAGGCTGAGATTATTATTTTTTTTTTAAATTAACAATTGCCAAGTAGCCAGTGCATCTGATAGATGTTGTTGGTGTGTTTTTAAAAAAACTGATTGGCGTGCTCTGGAGACTTTAACAGCAACCTGATCTTCAAAAATTCACAGCGTGTTCTTTTTATGGCATGAGGATTAGCAAGATGAGTGAATACCTACATAAACTGAGCAGGGGTAAAAGGCTCTGGAGCAGCAGTGGTTGGGTCTGCCCCCACCAATAAAATGATGCTCCTAGTTAAGAAGCATGTGACAGAAAAAGCAAACAATGATCCTGATTAAGAAACCATCACCACCACCAAACTCCACTCCATTTGCTACTCCCTTCTATTCCTTATTTCAGAAACATGGATTTGGTTACTACAGGACTGGGTTCCTTCTCTGAGGATCTGGCCCTCCTTTATTTTTCCAGAAAGCCATAATGCCTTGGGGTTCATTAGGGAAATGCTGTTGCTAGGACACACACTGGCACTCTTCTGTTGGTTGGCAGGATCCATTGGAAACCAATCAGAAGACCGTCAGGCTTTTTCGCCTGTGTGTGCACACAGCAACAAGCCGGAGTAGCTCACCTATTCATTCAAAGCTCACAATACATCTTTGCCTTTTTCTCCAGCTGTTTGAGCCAAAGAATAACCTCCCCTTTTAACTTTTTTTTTTAAACCAACTAATTTGGTAGGGGTGCTTCTAGTGCAAAAGCACTCATGTGCATGTATGTGTGCAGGAGATGTGTGTTGCGGGGGAAAGGAGAAATTCTGTTTCCAATTTCATACATTCCCCGATAACTGGTAAGGTGGAAATCACTCTGTAAATGTGACATCTGCTTGCGGCTCCACATCCCTGCCTTGCCAGAATAAAATAAATGGATGCAGTTAGGAGGCGTTGAGTTTGGGGAAATGGATTGACTTTCAATAGGGGGTGAATATTTAGTCGAGCACCGGCGGAGAACTCAAACTAGTGATTCTCATTTGTGAATTCACTACCACACACTAAAGTACATAACATTGCCACTGAGTACCCCCTGCTCCGAAGCCATTAGTCAAAAATCAGGACATCATAACAGTACCACGAAGAAGGCACTATTCGAATACATCAGTATATAAATATACCTATCATCCATAGATCTTAGGCAAACGTTCAGCCTCAGCCAACTTCTGAAGTTCTCTGAATCTAACAGACAGGTTCTTTCTTTCTTTCTTTCTTTCTTTCTTTCTCCCAGTTCAGGTTGCAAAATTAATTAAAACAAAACACAGTTAAACCCAGGGCTCATCTACACGAACCAGGATACAGCAACTCCCCGCTGGTGTATTCTGGCCTCAGATCAGGCCCGTTCCTTCCCCATTACCACCTCCAAATGGGAGGAAATCCAGATGGGCATGCCAGTCCATCACTACAGCTGCTGTCATCATCACCTCCCTTGCCTTTCCAGAAGCTAGGAAGCTGGTCTGCAACATATGAACAAGACCCCCTGCATGTGACCAGCCTTTCAGACAGTCTGGACCCAAGCTATATATGATCATAACCAGAACCTTGAATTGTACCTTGAAACAGACTGGTAGCCAGTGAAGTTCTCCATGTAATCAGCTCCAATCAGCAATCTGGCCACAGACTCTCGGACCCACTTAAATTTCTGAACACTTTCCAAAGGCAACCCCACCCAAAGTGCATTACAGTAATATAAAAGGGATATAACCAAGACATGTGTCACTGGGGCCACATCAGGCATCTCCAGAAATAGGAATAGCTGGCACACTAGTTTTAACTGGGCAAATGTACTCTCGGCCATGGATAAAACCTGGACGTACAAGCTTAGGGCTGAGTTCAGAAGTACACCTGATCTGTGAACCTCCATTGTAGGGAGGTGAGAGTGTAAACCCACCCAGCAATTGATTGAATGCCAATTCCCTGGACCTTTCAAATGGCCATGAGATGTCAGGAGCTCTTATCTAGATTAAGCTTCAGTTTGTTTGCCTGCATCCATTCCATTACTGACACCAGAAACTGGCTTACCACCAAAATGGTTTCCCAGGAATTAGAAGGAAAGGAGGGAGAGAGTTAGAGATTGTCAACATACAGGTGCAGCTGAACCCCAAAACTTGATGACATTTTTTTCTTCATTTTGATCCCACTATGCAACAGATTAACTGATATGATATTGCAAGAGCTCTATAGCCCCCCTGGAACCTTACAGGCCATTGCTCTGTTAGCATTGTTGCAAATATGGCTGAGTTGTTCTTTCTGTGAGGTTGTACAACTACAAAGCTTACAGTGAATATCTCCTCCCCATTTGCAGTAACCTGAGCCCTTATCATTGCATTGACTGTCCCCCTGCCCCCTTTGGTTGACTACGGGCTCACCTACATTGGGAGTAAATATCCAGAGGAAATGAGAAAGGAATGAGAAAATGGAACGGAGGAGAGGGGGAAATGGCAGCACCTCAGGCAGCACTTGTCCTTCCTCTCCACTCCCCCACCCACCCCCTTGAATCCAGGGTGGATGCATTGTTCACACTACAGTTTTCTCTGGAGTTTCAAGCAAAGTTTTCTAAAACTCAGATTAAGGTGGTATCCCCTGAGTTTGGTGCGGATAGGGCCGTATGGTGTGTAGGCTAATTGCACCAGATTTGAAGGAAAGGCCACACATAGTGTGGCCTTATTGAGCCAGGTTCAGGGGGAAGTTGAGCTTTTTTCGATAGTGTAAACAAGGCCGCCGACACTACCCTTAGTCTCAGTTCCCATGTGGCCAAAAAGTGAGAGTGGCCTCTACCTGCATGAGATCCCTCAACTGAACAGCAACACAAGCAGCATCTAAGACAACATGTAGGTCTGTGACTCCAACACCGTCACTTTTCTTTCCTTAGTTTTTTAAACAACTTTTGCCTGATGAAGAAGCCAGTAGAGCTTTGAAAGCTTGCATCATGCGTTTTGCATTTGGCTGGCCAATAAAGGTATTGTTCTTTTGTGGATTGTTTTGTTTTACTAGCCTTTAAGGTAATTCTTTGCATTCTTCTTTCCCATAGCCTGGACATTTGTCTTTTCACCTTTCATGCAGCCTCCCACAACAGATACACTAAATTATGTTGTTTGTGGTGGCAAGTGGTACCTCCAGTTCCTGCTTCCTAGGGCCTCTAAATTTGTGTGCCTGTTCTGTACTTGTGGCTGATGTGATAGCTTTGAACCTTTGCTTAGGGGTTGTCTGAATGGCGAAAATACTTCTCACAGAATGCGAGGAGAATCCTACCTGTCTTAATGGAATTCTGCATTGTTTTGCCATATTGAGAAGGATGGGGCCTCAAAATATCAAAAACACCACAGGAAAAGCCTTTGCAGTTTTCCCAGGAGTTAAAAAAAAAAAAACAGTGAGAGGAATGTGCATTCCTACATCTACACGAACCAGGATACAGCACCTCCTTGCTGGTGTATTCTGGCCTCAGATCAGGCCCGTTCCTTCCCCATTACCACCTCCAAATGGGAGGAAATCCAGATGGGCATGCCAGTCCATCACTTCATTCTATATGAATCACTTTCTCATAGGAGAGGAAGCACAAAGCTGATTGGCCAGGCAAGTGCAGGGGCAGGACTTGCTAATAAGGGCAAGTGCCTGCTGCCACCATGTTGGATTTTTGCCTTAGCGAGCAAGCACTAAGGCAAGAAAATGGGGGTGGTGGTGGTTTTGTTTTATGCTTTTCTGTTATATTGAAAATTCGCTCTATCTCACCTTGGACGTTTTATCTAAAGTTTGGCAGTGGCAAATTGGGGTAAGTACAACTGTGAGTAATCACTGGTGTCCGCCATCTTGTGAAGCTTATGGGGACAAAAACACCATTAAGACAAGTCACAGCTGCTGCGAAATATCATTACTGCAAGGTACTTTGGGCTGTTTTTTTTGGGGGGGGCTTGTATAGATAAGCCCTCTTAAACAATTCTTCTGCTCTTGCAATTTGATGACATTTTTCTAGAGGGAGGTGTGCTTCTCTTAGCAATCCCTCCCTCAAGACAGAGTCATGTGTGCCACACACATTTCTACTTCCTGATTAGGAAATCTTTTATCTCTCCAAAGTGAAAAGGGATGACAGAATCTTTAGAGCTGTGATGCTGGCATGTATTGCTTCTTCTTCCCTCTGGTTTTTGGTGAAAAATTGGTACAGTATGACCCCTGAATCAACAGGGGATTTGTTCCAGGCCCCTCCGCGGATGGTGAAACCCGCGTATAATAGCAAACACCATCCACTGCCACCACAGAAGCCCTCCCGGAGGAAAGGAGAGGTGAGATCCCTCCCCCTCCCTTCCCCCTTCGGCCCCAGTTTCGCCGCTGTGGCAACAGAAGCTCTCCTGGAGGAAGGGGGAGGTGAGATCCCTCCCAACCCTCCCTTCCCCCTTTGCCCTTGTGATCGCCACCGTGGTGACAGGAGCTCTCCTGGGGAAACAGACAGGGCAGGAGAGATCCCTCCTCCCTCTTCCCTTCCCCCTGCCATCACCAACCATGGATAATTGAATCCACGGTTGGCGAATCAGTGGATACGGGGGTACTACTGATGGTCTCAATTTTCTTGGGGTCACAATAGATGTAAAATGCTTTATTAACTGCTTTAGTGTTTCAGGGTTCCCTGGAATCAATATTAGACTTACCTTTGCAGTCCTTATTCCCCACTAGGTAATAAAACAACTTTACCTTCATTTTCTTCTCCCTATCAGTCTGCTTTCAAAATGTCCCACATTCACTCTTCTCCTCCCACTTTACTTTCTTGTCCTCAGCTTACTTTATTTACTGCAAACCAAGTTAAATTAACTCAGTGGGAGAAGAGGGGTGAAGTCTGCATTTCCCAACAGTCTGGGAAAAGCAAACTGCTGCAGTCTCTCCCAGCTTATCATAGAATCATAGAATCATAGAATTGCAGAGTTGGAAGAGACCACGAGGGCCATCCAGTCCAACCCCCCTGCCACGCAGGAAATCACAATCAAAGCATCCCCGACAGATGGCCATCCAGCCTCTGTTTAAAGACCTCCAAAGAAGGAGACCCCACCACGCTCCGAGGGAGTGTGTTCCACTGCCGAACAGCTCTTACTGTCAAAAAGTTCCTCCTCATGTTGAGGTGGAATCTCTGTTCCTGGAGCTTGCACCCATTGCTCCGTGTTCCAGTCTCTGGAGCAGCAGAAAACAAGCCTGCTCCATCATCAGCGTGACATCCCTTCAAATACTTAAACAGGGCTATCATATCGCCTCTAAACCGTCTTTTTTCCAGGCTAAACATACCCAGCTCCCTAAGTCTCTCCTCATAAGGCATTGTTTCCAGACCTTTCACCATTTTAGTTGCCCTTCTCTGGACACGCTCCAATTTGTCAATATCCTTTCTGAATTGTGGTGCCCAGAACTGGACACAGTATTCTAAGTGAGGTCTGACCAAGGCAGAATAGAGTGGCACTATTACTTCCCTTGATCTAGACACTATACTTCTATTGATACAGCCCAAAATTGCATTGGCCTTTTTAGCTGCTGCATCACACTGTTGGCTCATGTTCAACTTGTGGTCTACTAGGACTCCTAGATCCCTTTCGCACGTAGTCTCATTCAGCCAGGTCTCTCCCATCCTATATTTATGCATTTCATTTTTCCGCCCTAAATGCAGTACTTTACATTTCTCCGTATTGAATTTCATTTTGTTAGCTTTGTCCCAGCTCTCCAGTCTATCCAGGTCATTCTGAATTTTGATCCTGTCCTCTAGGGTATTAGCTACTCTTCCCAATTTGGTGTCATCTGCAAATTTGATAAGTATGCCCCTAATTCCCTCATCTAAGTCATTGATAAAGATGTTGAATAGCACTGGGCCCAGGACAGAACCCTGTGGCACCCCACTGGTCACATCTTTCCAAGACGAAGAGGAGCACCCTTTGGGTTCGGCCGGTCAACCAATTACAAATCCATTGAACAGTTAACTTGTCTAGCCCACATTCTACAAGCTTGTTTGCAAGAATGTCATGGGGAACCTTGTCAAAGGCCTTACTGAAATCAAGGTATGCAATGTCCACAGCATTCCCTTCATCTACCAAGCTGGTAACTTTATCAAAAAAAGAGATCAGATTAGTCTGGCATGACTTGTTTCTCTGAAACCCATGCTGACTTTTTGTGATTATGGCATTGCCTTCTAAATGTTCACAGACTCTCTGTTTAATGATCTGTTCTAGAATCTTCCCTGGTATTGATGTCAGACTAACTGGACGATAGTTGTTGGGATCCTCTTTTTTCCCCTTTTTGAAGATGGGAACAACGTTTGCCCTCCTCCAGTCTGCTGGGACTTCTCCTGTTCTCCAGGAGTTCTCAAATATTATTGCCAATGGCTCTGAGATTATATTTGCCAGCTCTTTTAATACTCTTGGATGTAGTTCATCTGGTCCTGGAGATTTAAATTCATTTAGATTAAGAAGGTATTCCTGTACTACCTCTTTACTTATTTTGAGCTGGATTTCCCCTATTGTGTCCTCTGTTCCATTCTCCTCAGGTTGGTCCTCCTTTTCCTTTTCTGAAAACACTGAGGCAAAGAAGGTGTTGAGTAATTCTGCCTTTTCTCTGTCCCCTGTTAGCATTTTGCCATCTTCTCCACGTAGCGGCCCTATCATTTCCTTCTTCCTCCTTTTGCTGCGGACATACCCCAAAAAACCCTTTTTATTGTTCTTAACCTCCCTAGCAAGCCTGAGCTCATTCTGCGCTTTAGCTTTTCTGACTTTACTCCTACACGTGTTCGCTATCTGTTTGAATTCTTCTTTGGTGATTTCCCCCCTTTTCCATTTCCTATACATGTTCCGTTTAAAACTTAGCTCCATTGAAAGTTCTTTAGTCATCCATCCTGGTTTCTTGAGACACCTCCCATTTTTCTTCCTCAATGGTACTGTTTGAAATTGTGCCTTCAGTATCTCCTTTTTGAGAAAGTCCCATCCGTCTTGAGGTCTCTTCTCTTTTAGTATTCCTGACCATGGGATCACCCCCAGTATTTCCCTGAGTTTATTGAAATCAGCTCTCCTAAAGTCTAGAATGCGTGTCTGACTATGCCTGGCTTCTCCTTTCCATTGTATAACAAACTCCAGGAGAACATGATCACTCTCACCTAAGGATCCCACCACTTGCACCCCATTAACCAGGTCATCTCTGTTGGTTAGGATCAGATCTAAAATAGCTGACCCCCTTGTTGCCTCTTCCACCTTTTGGACCATGAATTTGTCTTCCAGGCATGTAAGGAATTTGCTAGACCTTGTAGTTTTGGCTGAGTTAGATTGCCAGCAAATATCAGGATAGTTGAAGTCACCCATCACTACTACATCTCTCCTTTCTGCATGTATGTTCATCTGTTCTAGAAAGGCAACATCCAATTCCTCCGTCTGATTTGGGGGTCTGTAGTAGAGTCCCACAATAACATCCCTGTTGTTTCCCTCCCCTTTAATTTTTATCCAGATGCTCTCCACCTGGTTTCCAGTATTGATGTCGTGGATCACTTCACTGGTGTAAATATCCCTGACATATAATGCTATTCCTCCTCCTTTCCTGTTTGGCCTGTTTCTCCTATAAAGGTTATACCCCTCTATTCCTACATTCCAATCATGAGACTCGTCCCACCAGGTTTCAGTAACGCCTATTATATCATATTTGTTTTGTAGTGCAAGGAGTTCAAGTTCATCTTGCTTATTTCCCATGCTCTGTGCATTAGTGTAGAGACATCTGAGACCATGTGTTCCCTTTACTTGCTCCCTGTGCAAGTTTTTTTGCCTCCCACTGTTGGGTCCTTGCGCTGTTTGCCTTGTTCCCTCTATGACAGTTTGACTATTTTCTCCAGCCCTTTTGCCTTCCAGAATACTGTCTCCCTCCCCCATTATGTGTCCTTCTTCATGAATAGCATTTGCCATCTTGGTCACATTCTGATGTTGCTTGGCCATGTGTGTCCCAGTTTTCATCTGTGAAATGCTGGAGGGTGTATTAGCTCTGTATACAGGCCAATGCCAGAATCCTATATGACCTATTATGTTACGTAATGTCATGTATACCTAGCTATGTAGCAAAGGAGCTAAGAAACTGCTTTGCTGAATTTGAAAGATGCATAACGGGACACCAGCAAGAGTGCCAGATATGCTTGGGTGCCCAATGTGCATCAGGACCTATGTGATGCACATCATAAAATCATAGAGTTAGAGGAGACCACAAGGACCATCTAGTCCAACCCCCTGCCATGCAGGAATACACAATCAAAGCATTCCCAACAGATGGCTATCCAGCCTCTGCTTAAAAACCACCAAAGAAGGAGACTCCACCACACTATGGGGCAGTGCATTCCACTGCCAAACAGCTCTTACTGTCAGGAGGTTCTTCCTAATCTCTTTTCCTGCAGTTTGAACCCATTGCTCTGTGTTCTAGGAGATTATCAGACAGGATCGAAAAAAAGCATTCTTGTTCCATAATGTCCACTCCCTCCCCTGTCCCATCCCTGTCACACCACAATCACCCTCCCTACCACACTTACCTCCTCTCCCATCATTCAAGCATCCCAGGAGTGAACGGAGCTCTAACAGAGCTCCCTTCACTTCCTGGACTGAAATCCCGTGGATTCTTGCGAGAAGACACAAGCATGGGAAATTCTAAAATAAAAATAAAAAGAACACCAAAAAAAAAATGACAGCAAGAACAAAAACACACTTTAAAAGGTAGAAGTAACCTGGGGAGGGTCATAAAAAGTGTGTCACTTACCAGGATGTCCCAATCTCACCCAGAAGTTCTCTTGCAGGGACCTCCCATTGATGCTGGGATCTTGCCAGCATAACGGGGCACCTTTTCACTCACA
This sequence comes from Gambelia wislizenii, assembly GCA_030847615.1. Classification (NCBI taxonomy): domain Eukaryota; kingdom Metazoa; phylum Chordata; class Lepidosauria; order Squamata; family Crotaphytidae; genus Gambelia; species Gambelia wislizenii. Next base: position 8,831,631 of record JAUMIR010000009.1, read on the forward strand.
TGAACATCCATGACAGGAATGAATGCAGGATCTATTGACAGCTTATCCCATCAATAAAAAGCAGCACTGGTGGAACAGCATCAGAACAGGGTGCATAACAAGGGGTGCATAACAATATTGTCTGAAAAGGGAGCCCTATTATGATCTTCTGGTGTTTGTTCAATACCACTTTAATGCATCTGATAATCTCCCTAGTCTCTGGAGCAGCAGAAAACAAACTTGCTCCATCCTCAATATGGCATTCCTTCAAATATTAAACATAGTTATCATGTCCCCTGTTAACCTTCTCTTTTCCAGGCTAAACATGCCCAGCTCCCTAAGCTGCTCCTCATAGGGCATGACTTCCAGACCTTTTAATATTTTGGTTGCCCTTCTCTGGATACACTCCAGCTTGTCAACATCCTTCTTGAATTGTGGTGCCCCAAACTGGACAGAGTATTCGAGGTGAGTTCTGACCAAAGCAGAATAGAGTGGCACTATTATTTCCCTTGATCTAGACACTACAGTAGGACCCCCGTATCCACAGGGGATTGGTTCCAAGACCCACCGCGGATAGTGAATTTGGATGATGAATCAGCAGATGTGGGGGTGCTACTGTATACTCCTATTGATGCAGCCTAGAATTGCATTGGCTTTTCTGACTGCTGCATCACACTGCTGAATGTGCAGCTTGTGGTCCTAGATCCCTTTCACATGCACTGCTATCCCATTGTGCATTGGTCTTGTTGTGCATCAGGCATCAATGCACATTGGGCACTTGACAGGATGTGCTACGTAGTAACATAACAGTTGCCCTCTACTGGATATGGAAATTACACAACTGCACAATTGTAATTCCCACATACATAAGTCCACTTATGAAGATGTAAGTTCCCAACAGAATTCCAGCCCCCATTTTTATTTTCATGTCTGTTTCCATGTCTGTGCCAGTCTCTTTCTGTTGAAATCCAGCTGTCCTGGAGGCTCTTCATTACACAATCTCTCCCCCCCCCCTTCTTTTCTTTCTTTTTTGAGACTCTGTGCGTGTAGATTGCAGCAATCTGTTTAGGCCTCAAAAACAAAACCAGAAGCATTAGGAAGGACCAGGAAGATTGAAGAAGAACCACTCACAACAGATGTGGGTTAGGCAAGGTGAGCACAGTAGCCCCTGTAACAGCTATGTTGGACTTCTATGAAATAAAATACATGGTGAGAGTTGTTCCTTAATTATACTGACAATGTCACATGAAAGGTGCTGACAGAAACAGAAAGTCTGTAGGAAACAAAGGTTGCCATGTTGAAAAGTGGTGAAGGCTCCTGTACCTTTAGCAGCAGCATAGAAGAGGGGCTTTTCTTTAGGTGTTACTTACTTGTTACTTAGGTGCCTGACAAGCAACACCTGCTGAAATTTCCTCTTCTACACAACCATTAAAAGTACAAGAGCCTGCTCCAGTTTTCAATATGGCAACTCTAGTTGAGAAAGCTCTATCAGTGGCCTCACTAAATGGTGTTGGGGGAGGGGGGAAACTATTACTTGGTTTAAGTGCTGGCTTGTCATTCTGCTGCCTTGTCTATGTTGTGGGTATTGAGGCAAAAAGGAGGTGGGTAGATGGGAAGAGTGTGTACTTTGTATTACAGACAGCATCTTGTAGAATTCACAAAGGTTTTCTTATATAAGCAGGTAACCAGTCCAATTAATTTTTAGTAATGCGAAAGTGAAGGGTTACTTTAAAAGCAGAAAGAAATGCCACTATAACAGTAACTGACTACTGGGGGAGGGCCTTGGAAATATGATAACTGTAACTAATTACTGTTTCAAAACAAACATTCTAAGTTCTGCCCATGGAATCCACAACTCTCTATTACTTATCCTGAGCAAGAGATCTGTATATATGCATGTGCATGTCTGAAAGCCACTGTGGTGTAGTGCTTTGAACATTGGACTATGACGCTGGAGACCAGGGTCTGAATCCCCACTCAGTCATAGAAGCCCACTGGGTAACTTTGGGCAAGTCACATTCTCTCAGACTCAGAGGAAGGCAAAGGCAACCCCCCGCTGAACAAATCTTGCCAAGCTGGTGATAAGTTTGTCATAACTTAGAAACTACTTGAAGGCACACAACAACACAACAAATGTGCATGAGAACTCACACCAGTGTGCCTTCCCCTTGCAGCTCTCCCCCATGCCGTCCTCTTTTGTTGTATCACACATGGGCACCTTCTATCCGTTCCCTCCACTTAGCTGCGGGTGATAACGAGTTTCTTTCACTCAAAGCACTCATGAAAGTTCTCCAACTGTTTCCTAACCATTATAGTTCCCATCCAGAAAACATCCAATAAACACCCCTGTATGTTTAAACCACACCAGACCAGATCGTGGTGCATCTCTTCTGTTAATTTTTCAGTGACAGCATGGTGTCATCATTATCAATGGAGACCATTGGGGGCTGGCACCAGGATGGGAAGGAATGGTCGTGCTAGATATGTATACAAAACAGTAGCCTTCTTCCTGGGGCGGTGTGGGAATGAATGCACAAACCACCATAAATTGCTTTGCAAAACAGAAGTGATGGATAGTAGGATACTGTTTATCTTTCTCGTATTGCGTATGTTCCTATAGAAATCAGGGCTGAGCACCATGCTCTGCTGGGGTGATTTTAAGTTCATGGAATAATATGCCGCGTGCAAATTCATTTTGCCATCTTTGTCTATATTGTGAATGGCTGCTAAATGATTTGGGCTGAAGTGTCGATTTTGAATTGTGGCGTGTTGCTCATGAGGAGGGTGTTGCTAGACAGGAAGGAATAAATGTGTGTCTGCCAGCCAGTTTTCTCTCATTGGTGTGTCTCTGTTGTGGAGGATGTAAGGAGTGGGGGAGAGGCAGAGAGAAATGTCACATGTGTGACATCACCATCAGTTATCAGCACGAGCAGCTGCGACAATATTTCTCAACAATAAAAGCTCTGTTTCCCCTTTTGTTCTGATTCATTATTAATGAATATCAAGGATGCCCGGTGCACGCAAATCCAAAAGCCATCAATATTTGCATAAATGCAATACATATTCATGTAAATCACTCATCCAGCCAAGCAGTGGATTTGGTATGACTGGTTTTGGGGCTTAGAAATTCAGATCTCTTCTGAGAGTAGCTTAGCACAAGCATTGGTTCAGACAATGTGCCTGGGCTGGCATCAGCACCAGCATCACTGGGAACCTGTCAGAGTCTCAGCATCCTGATAGAGGCCCACCACTGATCTCTGCCCTGGACCACTCACATCCAGGACTCTGAGCATGGCCTAGTATATGGATTGAACCAGCACCTTAATTTCCCACTTAGCCTTGTTGTGGAAAGTTAAAAGTGTGAGTAGACTAGCTACTGACACTGCCAGTTGAACTTTCACACCCTCCAATATTTCATAGATGAAAACTGGGACATGCCTGGTCAAGAAACATCACAGTGTGGTCAGGATGGCAAGATTATTAATAAGAAAGCTAGGAGAGGCTGCAGCAATTTGCTTTTGCCTAAACATACTGGGAAGGGCAAGACTCTGCCTCCTCCACTCCTGTCTTCCCCACTGGGACTTTATCACACTACACTGTTATAGCATTATTATTCCACTTCAAGGGCTATGGCTGCCTCTTGTGGAATCCTGGGATTTACAGTTCAGGGAGGGGCATTTGCAACTTTCAGCCAGAGAGCTCTTAGGCCTCACTAAACTACAAACCCCAGAATTCCACAGGAGGAAGCCATAGCAGTTAAAGTGATATAATTGCATTATAACAGCATAGTGTGATAAACTCCTAAGTTAGTTGAAAACAAACTCTACAGTACTGAAAAACTCTGCATCCTTCCCACTGCCACAAATCTGTCTTCACCTTGCAGCCACCCAATGTACAGCCCTATCTGCACCAAACTTGGGGTATACCACCTAAATCTGGGTTTTAAAAAACTCTCAGTTTTCTCCAGATTTTGCTGGAAACTCTGGAGAAAACTGTAGTGTGAACAAAGCATCTTTCTGTCCACCCATCTATTCATGCCACCCTTCTAGTGACTAGATGGGATCAAATACTAACAAAATTGAATAGTAAACTATAACCAGCTGCTACCAGCAGCAGTACAATCACACAGACATATACAGTTGTCCCTCCACATTTGCGGGGGTTAGGGTCTTGAGACACCTGCAAATGTGGAAAAACAGCAAATAAAAAATGCTGCTCCCGTGAACCCCACCCACCGGGGAGGGAGGCAGTGGAAGGGTGTCTGGCCAGCCTGGCCGGCCTCTCTGCGGCCTTCCTGAGGGGACTCCGGGCCTTAGAAGCTCCAGAGCCCGCTTAGGAAGGCTGGGGAACGCAGGGGATGGGCGGGCGGGCAGCTGCCCTGCCTTGCCGTGGCCTTCCTGAGTGAAGCCCCGGAGCCTGCTTAGGAAGGCTGGGGAAGCCAGCTGGAGGGAGGGAAGCTGCCCTGCCTCTCCGCGGCCTTCCTGAGCGGACTCCGGGGCTTTGAAGTTCTGGAGACTGCATAGGAAGTCCGGGGAAGGCAGCGGGAGGGCAGGAGGGAGGCTGCTCTGCCTCTCCCCAGCTTTGCTGAGCGGACTCCGGAGCTTTGAAGCCCCAGAGCCCGCTTAGGAAGGCCATGGGTGGCAGAGGGCGGGTGGGTGGGAGGCTGCCCTGCCTCCCCGCAGCCTTCCTGAGCAGACTGTGGGGCTTTGAAACCTTGGAGCCCCCCTCAGGAAGACTAGGGAAGGCAGCGGATGGGAGCGAGAGAAGCTGCCCAGCCTCTCCTGGCCTTCCTGAGGGGACTCTAGGGCTTAGAAGCAACGGAGCCCCCTTAGGAAGGCCAGGGAAGGCAGTGGGTGAGTGGGAGGGAGGCTTCTCTCCCTCCCTCCCTCCCGCTGGCTTCCCCGGCCTTCCTAAGGGGGCTCCGGGGCTTCGAAGCCCCGGATTCTGCTCAGGAAGGCCTGGGAGAGTCAGGGCAGCCTCCCTCCTACACGCCCGCCGCTTCCCTGGCCCTCCTAAGGGGGCTCTAGGGCTTCTAAGCTCTGGAGTCCCCTCAGGAAGGCTGGGGAGAGGCTGGGCAGCTACTGTCGCTCCAGCTTACTGCATTCCCCAGCCTTCCTGAGGGGGCTCTGAGGCTTCAAAGCCCCGGAGTCTGCTCAGGAAGGCCAGGGGGAGGCAGGGCAGCCTCCCACCCACCTGCCTGCTGCCTCTCCCCAGCCTTCCTGAGTGGACTCCGGGGCTTAGAAGCCACAGAGCCCCCTTAGGAATGCCGGGGAAGGCAGCGCGTGGGAGCGAGGGAAGCTGCCCAGCCTCTCCCGGCCTTCCTGAGGGAACTCCGGGGCTTAGAAGCCCCAGAGCCCCCTCAGGAAGGCCGGGGAAGGCAGTGGGAGGGAGGGGGGAGGGGGGAGGCTGCCCCCCCCCAGCCTTCCTGAGCAGACTCCTGGAGCCTGCTAGAAAGGTCGGGGAAGGCAGCGGGCAGGCAGGCGGGAGGCTGCCCTGCCTCTCCGCGGCCTTCCTGAGTGGACTCCGGGGCGTTGAAGCCCCAGAGCCCACATAGGAAGGCCAAGGAAGGCAGTGGGCTGGAGCGAGGGAAGCTGCCCAGCCTCTGCCCAGCCTTCCTGAGGGGACTTCAGGGCTTAGAAGCCCCGGAGCCCCCTCAGGAAGGCCGGGGAAGGCAGCGGGCGGGAGTGAGGGAAGCTGCCCGGACTCTCCCAGCCTTCCTGAGGGGACTGCGGGACTTAGAAGCACCAGAGCTCCCTTAGGAAGGCCAGGGAAGGCAGCGGGCGAGTGGGAGGGAGGCTGCCCTGCCTCTCCCTGACCTTCCTGAGCGGACTCCAGGGATTAGAAGCCCCGGAGCCCCCTTAGGAATGCTGGTGAAGGCAGCGGGAGGGAGGGAGGGAGGGAACCTGCCCGGCCTCTCCCCGGCCTTCCTGAGGGGACTCCGGGGTTTAGAAACCCCGGAGCCCCCTCAGGAAGGCAGGGGAAGGCAGAGGGAGGGAGGGAGATAGGGAGGCTGCCCACCCACCCCCGGCCTTCCTGAGCAGACTCCGGGGCTTTGAAACCCCGGAGCTGCCTCTGGAAGGCTGGGGAAGGCTCAGGCAGGAGGTTGCCCTGCCTCTCACCAGCCTTCCCAAAGGGGCTCGGGGCTAAACCGCGAATAATCAAAACCGCAAGTGTGAAAGCTGCGAATGTGGAGGGACAACTCGATTACAGATAAAACATCTTCTGTTTCATGTGCCACAATAATTTGGCTGGCTTTGGGCAAAACACATACTGACTGCTGTTATTTGTTACTGTGCTTCATATAGCTGAATGTTTCAGGCTCACCCAGATGTGTCTGGTATAGACAAGTCTGAAGCCACATCCTGAAGCAGTGGGTGGGCAAAGTGCAACCCACGGAATCACTTGAGATCTCTTGTATTAACCCGTAAAGCACCCAAGAAGTCCCCAAACTTTAAAACATTAAAAAAGAAATTCTGGTGATTATGGGATGATTTTTTTTTGTCCCTAAACCAGCCAAAATCTGCACAAATCACATTGCTTGCTCCAGTTCTTGAAAGCCCCCCAATGCACTCCAAAACACAGTTCAGTTGAAAATCAGTCAAAATGGCATCAAAATGGTTTTCTGTGCAAAACAGTCATCTGTGGACTTTGTGCTGAGTAAGTCCCAAACTTTGAAGTATCTGGTCAGTCCAGGATTCTTCTCATTGCCTGAAAGCTGTCTGCTTTTACATCTGGCTGTTCTATACAGAAGGGTGATGCTTTTAAAAAACAGATACAGATAAAGAAGGAAGTACAGAATATACAAGAAAAATCACAGAATATAGAAGAAAAAATATCACAAGCATCACTAGAACAGGAACAAATGAAGAGAGAACTCTTAACAACAGACCTAAGATATAGAGAAAAATGTCTGAAGATAAGGGGAATACAGGAACAAGAAAATGAAAATCTAATAGAAAGAGTGATCCCTCCTATAGCTAAATTCATGAATTTATCTGAAGAAAGAGTAGAATTACAAGTTGATAAAATGTTCAGAATAAACTCAATAGTAGCAAAAGAAAAAAAACTACCCAGAGATGTGGTGGTATGCTTTACGAGAACGAAAATGAGAGATCAAATAATACAGAAAAGCTATGATGAAAAATTAATAGTTGATGGGGAAGAGACAAAAATATATAAAGATATCCCACCTCAAATTTTGAAGAAGAGACAGGAATATAGATTTCTAACACGGATGCTAACAGAGAACAAGATAACCTACAGATGGGAAAGATTAGAAGGGGTATCATTTATATATCAACGCAAAAGGATTAAAGTAAACTCAATACAAAAGGCAAGGGAATTCTGTAAAAGATTAAGTAAAGCAAAAAAGAAAGATAAGGAAAAGGAACCTAAGAAGAGACAAAAGGACAAAGAAATCAAAGAACGGGAGGGGGAAGAAAATGACCCAGAACTAGAAGAAGAGGAAGTAGCAGAAGAAGAAGCTCTAACTGATAAGTCCATAACAGAGGAAGAAGAAGGAGAAGAAGAACAAGAAGAGGGAGAGGAAGAGAATTAAATACATTAAAAGGAAAAAAAAACTAATAGGGGAAAAAAAAAAGAAATATCTGCGGGAAATATGGAAACTAAATTCATATCATGGAATGTAAAAGGAATGAACACAAAGCACAAAAGAAATTTAATCTTCCATTACCTCGAAAGATTGAAACTAGACGTAATTTGTCTACAAGAGACAAGAATTAAGAAGGGAGACACTAAATTTCTGAATAACCATAAACTAGGACAAAACTTTATATCAACAAATCAGAAGAAAAAGAAAGGGGTAGCACTGTATGTTAACAGAAAATATCAGGCGAGAGAGATATTCAATGATCGTGAGGGTGCGTATATTGGAGTGGAAATAAAACTACAAAATCAGACAATACTGTTAGTGGGAGTGTATGCCCCTATTCAAGCACAGGAGAAATTCTTTGAAAAATTGAAGAAAGAGGTGGAAAAGACAGAACAAGAGAGGATAATAATTATGGGAGATTGGAATGGTGTAATTGACCCACTGAAAGACAGAACAGCTAAAAAACGACAGAAGAAAAATCAAGGAAAGCTTCCAAAGACTTTCTTTAAGATGATGGATGAGTTATCTTTAATAGATGTATGGCGATATAAATACGGGGAAGCTAAAGAGTTTACTTTTTTCTCTGAGGTCCATCATACGTCATCAAGAATAGATATGTTCTTAGCCACTAGGAACTTACTGACAACAATTAAACAAATGGAAATAAAGGCGAAATGGACATCGGATCACAACCCAATAATACTAAAGATGGAAGAAAAAAGGAAAGAATTTGGTTGGCAATTAAGAAACAGTCTTTTAAATGATGACGAAAAAGTGAAAGAAGCTAAAGAAACACTGAGGTTATACTTTAAAGAAAACACTTCAAAAGAGTTAGCCATGAAAATTACATGGGATGCAGGCAAAGCAGTCATGCGTGGTTTCTTTATTAAAAAGGCTTACGAAGAAAGGAAGAAAAAAACAGAGAAATTAAATAGTATCCTAAAAGATATTGCATGGAAAGAGAAAAAACAAAGAGAGAATCCAAGAAGTAAAGAAATACAAATAGAACTTAATCTGTTAAGGAAACAATTACAATCGCACATGACAGAAGAAGTAGAGCAAAAGTTGAAAATTATAAGACAAAAACATTTTGAAGAAGCCAATAAAACAGGAAAATGGCTAGCTCTAAGATTGAAAAAGAAAAGAGAGGCCAAATTAATCACAGAAATAAAATACAAGGGGAAAAAAGTGACAGAACATAAACTAATCCTGGAAGGATTTCATAAATTTTTCAAAGAACTCTACAAAGATACCAACCGGATTAAATCAGAAGAGAGAGAAATGTATAAATATCTGGATAGACAAAATATAGTGAGATTGACTGAAGAACAGAAAGATGCTCTAAATAAAGAAATAACAATGATGGAATTAGTGGAGGCAATTAAGAGATTGAAGTATGACAAAGCTCCGGGCCCTGATGGTTTTACCGCACTTTACTACAAAAAACTAGAAGAAGTGCTACTAATTCCACTATTAAAAACACTGAATCAAATTAAAACAGATGGCATACCTGATACCTGGAAAGATGCGTATATTTCTGTTATACCAAAAGAGGGGAAAGAAAAAGATGAGCCAAGAAACTACAGACCAATTTCACTGTTAAACTTAGATTACAAGATCTTTGCGGATATCCTAGCACAAAGACTAAAAATAATTTTAAATAAAATAATACAGGAAGATCAAAATGGGTTTTTGCCAAATAGATATATAAGGAACAACGTAAGAACAGCTGTAGATATAATAGAATACTATGAACATCATAATGAGAAAAAATTAGCAATGATTGCGCTAGATGCAGAAAAAGCTTTCGACAATGTTAAGTGGTCTTTCATGAAAGAGGTACTGAACAGAATGAATATAGGAGAAAAGTTTGGTAACTGGATTAACTCCATATATGAAGAACAAAGAGCCCAAATATTAATAAATGGTGATAAGACGGAAAAGATTGATATTAGAAAAGGGACGAGACAGGGATGCCCGCTGTCACCACTTTTATTTATTACAGTGATAGAGATACTAATTAATAATATTAGGGCGAATGGAAAAATTAAAGGCACAAAGATTCAAAAGTGCGAATTCAAAATAAAGGCATTTGCAGATGACTTAATAATCTTTTTGGAAGATCCAATAGAACAACTAGGAGAACTAATGAATACACTGGAGGAATATGGTCAACACTCAGGCTTTAAAGTAAATAAAGAGAAAACTGAAGTTATGACAAAGAATATGACAAAAAGGGAAGAATTAAAAATAGAATCTAGTACTGGATATAAAATAACAAATAAAATTAAGTATTTAGGTATATGGATCTCCAAAAGAAACACAGATTTATTTGAGAATAATTATAATAGGATATGGAAAGAAATATTGAAAGATCTTCAGAGATGGTCAAAATTACAATTATCATTCCTAGGAAGGATATCATCAATAAAAATGGTAACATTACCAAAATTCATGTACCTGTTTCAAAATCTACCAATAATAACAAATATGAAATGCTTCAAAAAATGGAATACAGAACTGATAAAATACATATGGGAAGGGAAAAGATCTAGAATCAAACTGAAACTATTAACAGACGACAAGAACAGAGGAGGATGTGCGATGCCGGATTTAATGAGATACTACAACGCATGTTCATTAACGTGGCTGGAAGAGTGGATAAAATTGGAAAATGATAAAATCTTAATGCTAGAAGGCCACAATTTAATTTACGGCTGGCACGCCTATATGTGGTACGGCAAGAAAAAAGATAACAAAGAATTTGATCACCATTTCATTAGAAAAGCACTACTAAAAACTTGGTTAACAATCAAAAAGCTTTTTTATAGAAAGATACCACAATGGATTTCAACTCAAGAGGCATTCTTTAAAAGATCCAAAAGAGAAGAACAGGGGTGGCCAAAGTATCAAGATTTACTGGAAGAAACCCAGAATTTAATAAAAATAAAATCTAGAGAGCAATTAGAGAAAGAAGGAATCGAACTCAACTGGTTTGCATACCATCAAATTTATGAGAGATACAAAATGGATCTAAAACTGGAAGGGTTTCAAATGGAAAAAAATGATATTGATAAAGTTATATATGGCAACTCCAAGAGTCATATAACAAAATATTACAAAATTTTAACGGAGAGGGATTTAGAAACAGAGTTGGTGAAAGAGAATATGGTAAAATGGGCCCAAGACATAGGCAAAATCATTGAAATAGAAAAGTGGGAAAAGGCCTGGATAAATACTCAAAGATTCACTCTATCGCAAAATTTGAAGGAGAATTTCATTAAAATATTCTATAGATGGTACTTAACCCCAGTCAAACTAAACAAAATGTATAATACAGGGTCAATAAAATGCTGGAAGTGCGGGGAGGCGGTAGGAACACTAATACATATGTGGTGGAATTGCCACATAGCTAAAAGATTTTGGAGAAAAATTCATGGTACAATTAAAGAGATCCTCAAGATAGATTATCCCTTTACCCCGGAGCTATATCTACTAAACATAATAGATGATGTAAAGAAGTCAGAGATTAAAAATAGATGGAGAATACTATTATATATGGTTACCACAGCAAGGATTTTATATGCTCAAAAATGGAAAAAGAAAGAAACTCCAACCGAGGAAGAATGGATTGTAAAAATGTATGATATGTGGGAAGCTGACAGATTAACAACACTAAGAAGGGCCAGGTCAATAAGCAAAATTGCAAAAGAATGGGAGCCGATGGAGAAATTTTGGGCAAAATACAAGACCGTAAAGAATTATTGACCTTTATAAGAGAAGAAGGGCCAATAAAGAAGGAGAATAAATCTAAAAAAGGAATATAAATTTTAAGATATACAAGAACAGTTAGATATGTATGGGTAAAAAGATGCATGGCTGGATAAGCATAGAAGGAACACTTAAGGAAAGAAAGAAACAGAAAACAGAAAAAGAGGAAGAGAAAATGAATCTCTGCAGAGGTGAACAGGAAGGAAGACGAGAGATATATATAGAAATAGGATACGAATGTATAGAAATATGACATGAATATACTTTGTGCTAACTTATTTTAGATAATGAAATAGAGTTACAGTATGTTATAAAAAGGGTAATTACACAATGTGTTTTGTAATAAGCGGTAATGTAAAGAGGTAAAAATGTGATGATACTTTGCAATATATGTATGAGAATACACCGGCTGTAACCAATAAAAAATATATATACAAAAAAATAAAAAATAAAAAACAGATACAGGACTTATCAGACAAGTCAAATACGGCATCATAAGGACACCTAATGATTGTGAAAGGGTGTCCGTACCAGACGATGTCACCCTTTTGCAATCATATATCATTTAAAAACCATCCTATTTTATTGACAGCCCAAGCCACCAGTAGATCTGTAGCAAGTTGTTGCTGGCATTGCCTGTGTTTGAATCCGTGTTCCATTGTACTCATGTGAATGCAGCATCAATGGGCAAACACTTTAAGGTGAGATCAGGACAGCCAGGTAGAGTATGCTCTTTTTATGACCCCCCCTCCCTGTGTACTTGGAACTTTTTTAAAAAAAACTTTTTTATTAAAATACATGTAAAAACAAATAAAAAACTATCTTGATTACAATATCTTGATTACTATATTATGATTCAGACAAAAAAAACACATCTGTTTCTATATCTAGTTGTATATTATGTATTATAATATCTCTCTCTCTCTCTCTCTGGCTTTTCTTCACAAACGAAGATTCAGGAAGGACTCATCCCGCGCCTTCTGCAAGCGCGCTGATGACTAAAAAGGCCAATCCGAGATAAACAAGTCCGGTTGCAAAAAGCGCAGCAGAAGGTCTTCTTGGGTGATGTTTTTGGGTTGTGATTCTTTCTGCGTTGTCGTTTCTCTTAAAAAAGGCTGCTTGGTCGTTCAGAATGCTGCCGAACAAGACTGTCATCTCCCGGGTCAGGCTCGAGCGACCAATGTCCTGAACCGCCTGCATGCAGGGTTGGGGCTGCGGCTTCCAGTGCATCTTTACACCTGCCGGTTTCGTCCCTCGCCAGTCGCTACAGGGCTTTTTTGGAAATGGATTTGTCCTTCGAGCCTGTGCAATGGATTTTTCTGGTGGAGCGCAGCGTGCACAGAACTGGCCTCACCCTTTAAACCAGAGATTCATCTGCCGTGGCCTTGCAAGCATGGACGTGGCAGCGAGGTCCTCGGGCCGTAGGTTTGATTAGAGTTTCCTTCTCTTAGATGGTTGACCTTACAGGGTTGGACGAGCACCATCTGCCCGGGTTTGGGATTAGAGTTTTCCTTCTCCTAGGACGGTTGCCACAAGGCTAGAGAGCCCATCCTGCCCTTTGACGCTCTTTGTCAGACCCTTCGGTTTTGACCTGTCTGGCATGGGAGACCCTACCGGTGGCTATTATGCCACCGCCAGCATAGCTCAAAACGTCATTAGGGTACGCAAGCCTCTCTCCCACGACAAGGGGGCATCAATGGAGAGGATAATATATATTATTGTCTTATATAATACAACTTATTGTGATCACACACACACACACACACACACACACAGATATATATATATAAAATATCCTAACTTCCTCTTCTGGCCTATCCAGGTTTCAACATAACTTACTGTGCATCTTTTCTTATCTTTATTTAAGATTTCTATTCTCATTGTTTAATATCTCCTTCTTACTTATCAAGTGTGTAGCTATTTTTTACATTTTTATCACCTCATTAATTGTCACTAATGTACAAAAGTGTGAAACGTGCATGCTGGAAATGTGATGAAGGAAACGGAACTTTCTACCATCCATGGTAGAATTGTACAAAGTCAATGAAATATTGGAAACAAATACAACAAACAATTGAAGAAATACTAAAAATTAAAATACCTTGGAAACCAGAAGTATATTAGGCATAATTGAAGATAAAATAGAGAAAGAACATGGGAAAATAATATTTTACAGGTTGGTAACAGCTAAAATGTGGAAAAACAAAGAATGCCCCTCAGTTGATCAATGGTTAGAAAAACTTTATGAAACAATAAACTTGGACAAACTAATGTTGCTGCTAAAAGGAAAAACTGTAGAAAAATTTACAAATGATTGGAATTTGGTATCTAAATACGGTATCTAGAAAAAAGATGGGACAAAGTTGCAGCAATCAACTTCTCTTGATAATCTTCTTAGAACAAATGGGGGAAAATAAAGTATTAACTAGTAGGAAATAAGTATGAGAGAATAAGTACTTTGAACTTTTTAAGTGTGTGTCTGTGCTTTCCTTAACTTTTGTGTCTTTGTTTTGTTTTTGTTTTTTGAATTTCACGCATGAGCATCTTCTCGTGAGAATCCAGGAGATTTCAAACCCAAAAGTAAATGGAGCTCCGTTTGAACTCAGTTCAGTTACTGCTGGGGAAGCCTCTTTAATGCTAGTAAAGGTAGGTCTGGTACGGGGGTGGGGGGTGGGGTTCCTTTGCCGGCATAAAAACATCACAATTTATGCTGGCAAAAGAACATTAAAGTGGGGTGGTCTGATAAAGTCCACACTCTGAGTCAGCCCTATGTTATCATATCTTCCAACATTTTACTGATGAAAACTAAGATACTTGTGGCCAAGGAATATCAGAATGTGGTTGCAATGGTAAAAGTTATTAGTGAGGAAGAACGCACGAGCTAGGAGAGTCTGCAGCAGTTAACTTTTGCCTAAGCCTACAGGGAAAGGTAAGATTCTGGCTCCGCATCCACTCCCCCCACCCGCTCCCAGCTAATTTGATTAAGTGCAAACTACTTTTGCACTTTTAAATCTGTTTGATGCAATGGAAGTAAGCTGAGGACAGAAGTGGAAGGAGGGGAAAGAGAAACAGGGACATTTTAAAATTACCGTATCTGAAAATGTGGGATGACAAAGGATTCACTGGGACTGACCCATGCCAAATTGAGACAGTTGGAATGTATGTGTCATACAGTACATTATTTTCAGTACTTTAGTGGAGCCATGGGTCAAAGTGCCAGCATGTTTTGATTACTGGGGAAGAACTTGACATCTGCCATCTCACTCCACAACATGTCTTGCTTTCTTTGAGTTCAGCTACAATCCTCCTAGCAACTGGAAGGAAATGGGTTTTCTTAGCAAATGAGAAATCCCTGTTATTTAGCAACATATTTTGGGTTAGCTTGGAGCTTGTCTATATGAGGTAATAAAATGTGGATTGATGCCCAGTAATGCCTAATGCCTATTCACAGCAGCTTTCATTTGTCTCCACGTCCCCCCCTCCAAGACTGCAAGCATGTGAAGCCATATGCATGTGTTGTTCAAACAGACGTGCCTGTGAATCAAGATGGTGGGCTTGAGTGAATTATTTGCATTTCTATTGTCATCAAATGCCACTACAGAACAGTACTTTTTAAAACAAATATAAGGTGTGAAAGTGCAAGAATGCACATTTCCTTCGAAGTTTAAGTCAGGAAAAGTGGCTTTTCCTCTAAAGTGTTTGGAGTCCCCCCCCCACCCGTCCTTTTGAATATGTTGAAATGATGCAGGATCCCATTGGAACAAAATGTATTCTCCTCAAATTCTATGAGGAGTATTTTCGCTGTATAGACAAGCCCTTGGTGTTGAATGGGTTATTAAGACCCATCAGTTTTATACAAGACCAGCTCTTGATAGAGATGAAAGCTGCTAGAAGGGGTTTGTTGATTTTGAGATAAAATGTTTTCCTCACTGCTGGGAAAAGATCATTACTGTATAATGATTGTCTGTACTTCAAGATATACCACTACATTGCGAGTTGTGTTTCAAGGAGATCTTCATGAAAACCACTTGCATTCTGAACAGTGTATCTCTTCCACATTGTTTGTTCATCATTAACTGGTACTCTTAAGCTGACTAAATTGTAGTTCCATTTAGTGGTGGTTGCCAACGGTGAATAAGAAGGTAAATTCAATTTTGTCACTGGGCCAGACATTCAATATTACTTGAATAGGGGGAAGGAGGTGTTATAAACCCTGTGGCAAGACAAGCATTATTGTGAAAATTCTTCTTCCCAGAATAATCTGTGTTCATATCAAATCAATGTTGTTGACTACCTATTTCTACACCAAACCCCTAAGTATTGAGTCCCCAAGGCTGAAAGATCAGATCTGCTTTCCTCAGTAGCTGAATGGTGCTTATCAACAGCTGGAGGGTCAAAACAGTACAGATCAAGTCAACCTTCCACCAGTTAGTGTGGACATAGAAAACTGCTTTGTATCATTTCAGACCACTTGGCCATCTAGTGACCTTCAAGCCTTCCAGATGCTGATGAGCTACTCCTTCCATCATGCCTCACCAGTAGCCAGCCTGGTAGGGATAGGAATTAGGGTTCAACGACTCTTGAAGGGTCATAGGATCGTTGACCTCATCTCCATTGGTTGGCTGTGCCTTTCCAGGATTTCAAGAAGGATTGAAAGGTTTGACCAATTGGTTCTGCCCCACCTATTTTCAGGTATTTGGGGCTTGAGTCTTCCATAGGCCCTAAAGTTTAGGGCCTAGAACGTGAATGGCCAAAGGCTGGGGCTGTATGTGACCCCAAGGCTGTTTTTGAGGCTCTCAGATCCTTTTCCCTGACTGCCCTTTTCCTATGCGAATTGTGTCACTTAGAAGCCTTCAAGGACCCCTTCACATCACATAATTATATCACCATTATCATCATGAACATCATCAGTGTTTATTTATATAGCACCATCTATGTACATGGTGCTTTACATTAAAACAAGCTTTGCATTAAAACAAGAATTATAATGCTATGATTCCATTTGGAATGCCATGCCAACATACTATGGAATCCCTGGGCCTTTAGGCTGGTGAGGCTCTAGAGCTCTCTGACTGAGGGCTTGTCTATATGGGGGGATGGAATGTGGATTGATGCACACTAATGCCAATTCTCAGCAGCTTCTATTTGTCTTAATGGTGTTTTTTTTAGCAAGATCACAGGCATGCAAAGCTATCTGCTTTTGCCGTTCCACTGGGCATGCCTGCAAATCAAGATGGTGGGTGCAAGTGAATTACTCCTGTTTTTATTGTCACCAGTTGCTGCCACCGAATAGTATTTTTTAAAAAAGCATATCTAAGGTGTGAAAGTGTAATATTCCACCTAAATAAATAGAAAAAAAATTAAAGGCTGTTTTGTTACCTCAGCGCATGATTGCTATGGCTAAACTCCAATATGGTCGTTCCGGGTATTTGCCTTGTTAGCAAGCTCCACCCCCTGTGCACATCCGACCAATCAGCTTTCCACTTCCACTCTTATTGGGAGTGTGAATCAAAGCGAATTGGTTTTCCCAACTAGCAGCAATGCACATTTTTAAAAATGGGAAAAGCTGCAAAGGTTTTTTATGTGGTGGTTTTGGTCCCCTTCTTTCCAAATATGGCAGATTGATGTGGGATGGCTTTTAGACAAATAGTATTCTCCTTAAATTCTACAAGGAGTATTTTTCCTGTATTTTGACAACCCCTGAGAATTCTAAAAAACCCTCCTTCAGCTGCCAATTCCAGGATTCCATGGGATGTTGTCATGGCAGTTAAAATGGAACATAGCAGTATAATTATGTAGTGTAAATGGGGCCCAGGAATGGCAACTCACCTTTTAAATAGGTTACAATGCTCTCCTGTACTGTTTAACTTTTAAAAAAAGTTTTTTCAAAACTGCAAGTGGACTTCTGGACTTTTCCACTTTTGTTTTTGGACTTTATTAGATGGGGCTGTAATCACAGAATTACAGTGTGACAGTACCACAAATGGGTTCCCGTTATCGCATGATGTCATTGTCCTCCCATGGTCAACGTGTGCTCCACCCATTAATTGCTCATCACTTTTCATTGACAGGAAAATCTACAAATAGCCCTCAATATCGCTCTTTTCATAGTAGTGAAGAGCATAGAATCATAGAATCATAGAATTGTAGAGTTGGAAGAGACCATGAAGGCCATCCAGTCCAACGCCCTGCCATGCAGGAAATCTTGATCAAAGCATCCCTGACAGATGGCAATCCAGCCTCTGTTTAAAGACCTCCACGGAAGGAGACCCCACCATGCTCCGAGGGAGTGTGTTCCACTGCCAAACAGCTCTTACTGTCAAAAAGTTCCTCCTAATGTTGAGATGGAATCTCTGTTCCTGGAGCTTGCATCCATTGCTCCGTGTTCCAGTCTCTGGAGCAGCAGAAAACAAGCCTGCTCCATCCTCAACGTGACATCCCTTCAAATACTTAAACAGGGCTATCATATCGCCTCTTAACCCTCTTTTTTCCAGGCTAAACATACCCAGCTCCCTAAGTCTCTCCTCATAAGGCATGCTTTCCAGACCTTTCACCATTTTAATTGCCCTTCTCTGGACATGCTCCAATTTGTCAATATCTTTTTTGAATTGTGGTGCCCAGAACTGGACACAGTATTCTAGGTGAGGCCTGACCAAGGCAGAATAGAGCGGCACTATTACTTCCCTTGATCTAGACACTATACTTCTATTGATACAGCCCAAAATCGCATTGGCCTTTTTAGCTGCTGCATCACACTGTTGACTCATGTTCAACTTGTGGTCTACTAGGACTCCTAGATCCCTTTCGCATGTAGTCTCATTCAGCCAGGTCTCTCCCATCCTATATCTATGCATTTCATTTTTCCACCCTAAGTGCAGTACCTTACATTTCTCCGTATTGAATTTCATTTTGTTAGCTTTGGCCCAGCTCTCCAGTTTATCCAGGTCATTCTGAATGTTGATCCTGTCCTCCAGGGTATTAACTACTCCTCCTAATTTGGTGTCATCTGCAAATTTGATAAGTATGCCCCTAATTACCTCATCCAAGTCATTGATAAAGATGTTGAATAGCACTGGGCCCAGGACAGAACCCTGTGGCACCCCACTGGTCACATATTTCCAAGATGAAGAGGAGCCACTGCTGAGCACCCTTTGGGTTCGGCCGGTCAACCAATTACAAATCCATTGAACAGTTAACTTGTCTAGCCCACATTTTACAAGCTTGTTTGCAAGAATGTCATGGGGAACCTTGTCAAAGGCCTTACTGAAATCAAGGTATGGGATATCCACAGCGTTCCCTTCATCTACCAAGCTGGTCATTTTATCAAAAAAAGAGATCAGATTAGTCTGGCATGACTTGTTTCTCTGAAACCCATGTTGACTTTTTGTGATTATGGCATTGCCTTCTAAATGTTCACAGACTCTCTGTTTAATGATCTCCTCTAGAATCTTCCCTCGTATTGATGTCAGACTAACTGGACGATAATTGTTGGGATCTTCTTTTTTCCCCTTTTTGAAGATGGGGACAATGTTTGCCCTCCTCCAGTCTGCTGGGACTTCTCCTGTTCTCCAGGAGTTCTCAAATATTATTGCCAATGGCTCTGAGATCACATTTGCCAGCTCTTTTAATACCCTTGGATGTAGTTCATCTGGTCCTGGAGATTTAAATTCATTTAGATTAAGAAGGTATTCCTGTACAACCTCTTTGCTTATTCTGTGCTGGATTTCCCCTATTGTGTTCTCTGTTCCTTTATCCTCAGGTTGGTCCCCCTCATGTCCCGCTGTAATTGCACAATTACAGCATGAAACGGGCAGTCCTTAGAACAGAGGACACACAGGATGCTCTTTTAATTAACTGTCACCTTGTGTTGGTACATTTTTGTTTAAGTGTTTATTTGTTAATTTCTTTCATTATTTATGTTGTTTTGGTGTGGTTAAAGAAAGTCATTGTCTTCTCACGAGAACAACTGAAATCACACCCAAAGAAAATCATGGAAGTAAAATCCTGTTCTTAAACTGCTAGTGGTGGTTGTTCGATGATTCCATGGTGGTAGTATCACACAATTACGGCATAGTATCACACAATTACAGCAATGTGCAATAATTACTGTGATCATGCCACTGTTTCTGCTTTCCTTAATAGTGGAAATACAGCATGTCTAGATGCTAATCTGATAAAGTCCGTTGTTTGGGTTTTCTTCTTAGCATTTTTAAAAGTTTATACAGCCACCAGAAAGTCTCAGGGGTAGGAACCTGATCTCCCAGGCCCAGCACTGCCCTAAACAGTCTGGATCCAAGGCACTTCAGAGAGCACCTAATCTTACATCTATTGATTCAAATATGTTAATCCAAACCCTGTAGAAAAAGCCATTTGGGACTACTATGCATGTCAGTCCCTATCATTTAGGAACATCTAAGAGCACTGGTCCTATTTTTAGCCAAGTGAGGCAGTTGCCTTGGGCAGCAGATGCTGAGAAGTCGGCACTGGAAGAGACAGTTCAGTGCTAAGTGGCCTTGCCCCACACTCTCTAAACTAGCTATCTCCCTCAGGTGCTGTGAAGGAAGGCTGCCATGTCACTGAATACCCTGAAACATTTCACAGATGAAAACCAGGGCATGTGTGACCAAGCAACATCAGAGTGTGGTCAATTTGGCAAAAGTTATTAATGAGGAAGAACAGACAAGTTTGCTTTTTGCCAGAGTCTACTCAGAAGAGGAAGATCATGCCTCCTCCTCCTCTCCCTCTGCTGAGTCAATATAGTGGAACCTACTTTTTGCACTTTGAATTCAGTTACAGCAATTGAAGTAAGCTGAGGACCAAAGAGAGAAAGTGAGAGGGAGAGAAATGTGGGACATTTTAAAAGCACCTTAAAAATGGGAGGGCAGAGGGTTAATTAGGACTGTCCCTGCTAATCCAGGAGAGTTGGAGGACTTGCGATATCCAGCACTGAAGAAAAATTCAACTGCTGATCCATTTGGCTTTTGTATGGGGAGGGGGCACCTTTTGTCTTTTGCCTCCAGAATTAAAGTGTCTTAGGGCACTCTTGATATGTTAGGAGATGATACATTCAGTGGCCCAATGAAATTCCAAGAAGAGATTCCTCTTAAATACAGTATTAGGAAGAAGTTGCTGACAGTATAAACTTCAACGGTGGAGTAGACTGCCTTAGAAAGTAGTGGGTTCTCTTTCTTTGGAGATTTTTAAACCAAGGGTGGATGGCCATCTCTTAGAAATGCTTTAGCTGTGTATTCCTGCATCTGGATGGCGGTAGGTGGGACTAGATGGGTCCTGCAGTCCCTTCCTACTGTATGGTTCCATATCAGCAAGCCTGTTCTAGCAGTCTTAGTTCTAAACCTTCTTCCAATTACAATAGACCTATTGAATCAATGGTAAAAAAAAAACTTATGTATGTTTCATTGATTCAATTGGTGTAATGTACAGTACAACCTCCATATTCATGGTGGATATGTTCCTGGATTTTACTGTGGAAATGTGAAACCATGGAAAATAGTGAACCCTATTGAAATGAATGACTTCTGACCCAACTTCTAGCTGAAGCGTACCATAGACCCATGATGGAAGAGCAAATGGTTGGAGTTAGGCCTTATTGTCGAACAAGAGCAGATCTTTTATAAAGCTAATGAGTTTTAAGGTGCATCCAAGACCAAACTAGCCCAAAATACCAACACACTGTTGCTAGTGAAATAAATTCCACACATCTCAGCCTACTATTAGGACAGGATTGCAACTAAACACAGAGGGGGAAAGAAAACTTGAGGTAGTGGCTGAGTAGTAGAATCATAGAATTGTAGAGTTGGAAGAGACCACGAGGGCCATCCAGTTAATAGATGGCAATTAACTTGCTAATCAAAATGTCCTTGTGATTTGAACTCACAAGTCCTAGCATCCTGACAGCATTGGCAGATACTAAATACAAACTTCCCTAGTTTGTATTTTCTGGAAGACAAAGAGTCACAAACTGGAACCTGGCTACATTTCTAAGTAACTGCCAACCCTCCCAGGTATTTACTGGCTTATTCCGTATGCATTTAAATGCCTGACTTAGCAGAAGATCTCCATCACCCGCATTTGAAATTGGAATGTCAAGCGCATTAAATCTGATGACAGTTTAAAAACAAAACCAAAGAAATCCAAGTTTAAGGTCAGTGTGCCTTGCTATAAAGAAATTGCTATGTAATTTCACTGAGCAGATCTAAAGGAATGAGTCTGGGAAGCATCTGTTACTTCACATCTATCTTGCACTTTCAAAAACCCACTCTGCATCAATTTTGTGCCTGCAAAAGCTCCGATTCACAACTTGCATATATTTAAACAAGTGAAAATAGTTGATGCTATCTCTTGCTATGTCAGAGGGTTCCATGTAGATACAGTTGGCCCTCTGTATCCACGAATTTGGCATCCATGAATTCAACCATCCATGGCTTGAAAATACCCCCCCCCAAAAAAAATTTCCCAAGAAGCAAACCTTGATTTTGTCATTTTTTATAAGGGACACCATTTTACTATGCCTATGTATATAATTGAACTTGAGCATCCACAGAATTTGGTATCCACAGGGGGTCCTGGAACCAAACCCCAGAGGATACCAAGAGCCCACTGTACATCAACTTGGTGTGATCCTTAAATCAATCCTGCAAGGTGGAGCTATTCTTATTACCCCCATTCACTAGAATCACCAGGTGTTCAGGCCTGATCAGTGCAGTTAGAAGCCCTTTGTTGGGAAACATCAGTAACTTTTCATTGAATGGGATGAGTTTTCCATTTACCAGGCTTCAGTATTTGCCAGTGGGCACCTACCACAAGTAGTGTCCACAGGTACTAGAGCTCACTGTGTAAATCTTTCTTGTAGAACTCAATTTCTAGAGACTTTGGACTCTGTCATACCACACTCCAAAAACATCCTTTTGCTGGCATAATTTGTGCCATTTTTATGCTGGCAAAAGAACTCCCCATACCACACTTACCTTGCATCCAACAAAAAGGCAGCCCCGGCAATGAATGAGGAGTGAATGGAGCTCTGTTCACTTCCTCAAATGAAATCTCACAGATTCTCACAAGAAGATGGAGCATGGCAAATTCAAAAATAAAAACAAAAATACAGTACCACTCAAAAAGCTTTTTAAAAGCACATAAACACACTGAAAAACTTCCAAGTAAACTGGAGAGGGTCATAAACAGAGTATCACCTACTTGGATGTTGTGATCTCTCACCCAGGTGTGTTGTGGCCATTCATGCTGTAATAATATGGGGGGAAAGGTGCGAAGTGTCAAACGCTGGCAATGCCGGCAAAAAATCACCACAGATAAACTATTGACAGGTTGGCCCGTCAATAAAATAGATTGGCTTATGGACAGTACATAAACATGAAAGGGTGATATCATCTGATATGTGCATGCTTTCACATTTATGTGGAGTCGTTATGACACTATATTTCGTGTTTCTGATAAAGTCCATACTCTTGCCTCCATCTTTATTTTTTACACCAAGTTAAAATCTTAGCATTTTTGCCAAGAATTTTTAGGGTTTTGTTTTAAGCTGGATTTTTAATGTTTTGTTATTCTATTGTACTGTGCTCTTTTGAGTTCATTCTCTGAAGTTTAGAGTCTAAACTGTTGCAAAAGTTTCCTTGTTCTGGGTCACGTCAAAGCTTTTAAATATATAGCAGTATATATTAATCCCACTCCACAGATGTTTCCATGGTCCGTGTAGATGTCACACACCATGAATTTCTGGAGCATTCAACAACAGGATTGAGATGAGCATATAGAATGTGCCTATAATAGTATATGTGAGCCACCTGTCTAAGCTAAACACTTCTGCTAGAATCTTGTTGATGTCTTGCACATATGTAAATTACCTACAGAAACGGTGGGACATTTTTGTCCAGAGTGAAACATCTTGCATTGGGTCAAGGTTGGGATAACAGAATCATGCATGTAGTGCCATTGTGCATGCAGATTCACATTGCACATGTGTGTGCATAGTGAGTGAACATGGATGCATACTGCACATTCAGTTGTATGTTTGGTTGCACAGCTAGTGTTTCGGTTCAGTAAGTACACCACTGTCATTCAACATAAAGGTTGTGTCGCGCAATTAATTCATAACTGTGTGCAGAGATTCATGCTACACAGCTCCAATGGAGAAGCTCAGTCTATGTTGGAACATAAGAGTGAATTGTGTCTCCGGTTTCTATTGATTGACTGGTTGTGCTTTTTTGACTTGGTAACCACTGTTCTTTGAGTTATATATAGCACTTTAAAATATATAAAATACAAACCAAAGAACAGTGATTAAAGAGAACACACAATAAAGGCAAGAGAAAATTAAAAGATTACACATTTTACTGCATATACAATTAAAATTGAACCAGCTGAACTGGCAGAACTAGAACATATTCATCTATCTGATTTTTTTATTATTATTTATTTTTAATTTTTTTGTATGTGAAATAGTGTTTGCAGGAAATAGGTCACAACAGATCCTGGAAAGGTGTCATTGTTTCCTGCTCTGAGGTGATAATGGATCACCTTGCTACTGCACCAGTGGGATCCTTGTGGCTTTAAGGCCCCATGATCACAGTCACTTCTTATTAGTGGCCATTGATTTAGGTAACACTTGTTCAAAGCATAGCCTCAGAAATCCAGCTCAGTTATGTGTTGTATTGACTATGGTACTACTAGTGGATGTGTCATGAAAAGAGACATTAAAACCTGAGTTTGCAAACCTGAAAAAAAAAAAAGATTAAAGAATGGACAGAATTTTTCATCTAGTTGGATCAATGGGAAAGGAAAGGAGGCGGGGGAGAGTGACTTGCTATGACTACATACAAAGGTGTTGTTGTTAACTGCCATCAAGTTGACTTTGACTTATGGTGACCCAATGAGTGACAGACCTCTATGTCACCCTGCCCTCAATAGATCTTGTAGACTCAGGGCCTTGCTAAAAAAGGGCTGGGCAATTGGGGAAGTCTGCGGGGCACTTTAGCCCCTGAGGAGACCTTGGGAGGGTTGCACCCCCCCATAAACACACACCATACCTGCTCTGCCCCCCCAACCCCCCCCCACACACACATGCCCTCAAGTCATGAGGAGGCTCTGACTGTTTTGGGGCCTTCCTATGCCTCTAGATGGCATTTTGGGTAAGTCTGAGGCATTTTTTTAAAGCCTTATAGAGAAACTAGATCAGCGTGATGTACATCAAAAGGCAGGAAAGAATATAGAAGGAAAAGAAATTACTAGGCAGGAGGCAAACATCACCCCTCCTTACTGCAACACCTTGTCTTTTTTCTTTTCTTTTTTTAATGACAAGAAAGAGCTTGTCTGTTTTAACACACTAGAAGACTTATTGGCACTTTAGGGGTAGGTTTTTTGGGGGGTGGGGTGGGGGGTTAAGTCCCTTTATTTAAATCAGGCAACTTCTAGTTTGAGGCAACATCCTTGCCCCCATAGAAAATGACCATTGGTGGATTCCTGCCAAAGCTGGTGGGTGACTTGTCTGATGGCCATTCTAATTCCTCACAATGTATCCAGGGCACGGTTGAAACTTAAAATAGCTGCTTATTACCTAGGCCTAGGGCAGGCTATAGTACTAGCAAAATAGTATTCTACGGTGAACTCACCATGGGTCAGCGTAAGAGGGGTGCTCCAAAAAAGCGATACAAGGACTCCCTGAAACAACACCTCAGGCTCGGCCAAATTGATCACCAACAATGGTCCGCCCTGGCCTCACATTGGGAGGCATGGAGATGCACTATCCACAATGCTGCAGCCTTATTTGAGAACTCACAACGAACAAATCTTGAAGAGAAACAACAACGCAGAAAGAATCACAACCCAAAAACATCACCCAAGGAGACCTTCTGCTGTGCTTTCTGCAACTGGACATGTTTATCTCGGATTGGCCTTTTTAGTCATCAGCGCACTTGCAGAAAGCGCGGGATGAGTCCTTCCTGAATCTTCGATTGCGAAGAAAAGCCAGAGAGAGAGAGAGAGAGAGAGAGAGAGTACTGGCAGGATCTGGTGGGATGCTGGCATTGAAGTTCCATTCTGACTGCCATTCATTTGTAGCAAGATATTATTAATTACATTTTATCCCATGTTTTTCTCAATCTTGTTTGATAAAGGTAGGCAAATTCACCCAATAATCTTTCTCGGAACAGCGGTAAAGCTCTGTCTTCCTAGTTTAAGCCTAACACTCGCTCTGCTATGCCACAGAGTCATAGATCCCGTCTATATGAGGACAAAAAAGAAAAAAAAGAAAAAAGGAGTACCTCACAGTAATGGCATTTTGCAGCATCAGCGACTTGTCTTAATGGTGTTTTTGACCCCAAATTTGTATGCTGGATGGTGGACACAAGTGATTTACTTGTGTTAGTACTTCAGTGCCAAACTTTTTTTTAAAACAAAATGTAGTCTAAGGTACGCTGGAGTATAAAGCGATTTTTTTGAGTTAAAAGGCCAGCAAAACAAAAAACCCACCTCGTTTTGTCACCTTAGTGATTGTTCGCTAAGGTAAAATCCAACGTGGCAGCAGTAGGTACTTGACCTGTTAGCAAGTGCCACTGCCACCTGCACTCACCTGGCCAATCTTCTTTGAGCTTCCTCTCATATGGGAAAGCTTGTACGGGAAAGCAATTCAAAGCAAATGCGCTCGTCCTAACAAGCAGGAATGTGCATTCCCCTCACTGTTTTTTCCATTTTGGGGCCCCTCCTTCCAAATACTGTGAATTGATGAGGGATCCCATTTAGACAGGGGGCACGTCTACATGACCAAAAAAATGCGGCAAGAATGCGGGCAGAATACCTTTAGTTTAGATGAGCTCCTGCCGGGATTTGCCATATTCAGAAGGAGGGGGACTGAAAACTTCCCATAGACCACAATAACAGCTTTAGCTGTTTCTCATGATCTTTTTTTTTTAAGTGCACGAAAATGCACATAGTATGTCATCTGTACAACAAATTCGAAAAGAGGACGCAGCAGAGCTGAAAGCTGATTGGTCAGACCTCGGAGGGGCCGGGCTTGCAAGGGAGGGCTTGCAATGCCGGATCCACCATTGTTGTTTTTTGCTGGCTAATTGTTCAAGCGGCAGAGTGGCAGAGCAAAAGTCCAAAGATTTTTTCAAGCGGAAAATAACTCTATTGCATCTGTCATTTTAAAAAGAAAAGGTGGGGGGAGAAAATAGGGGGAAATTTTCCAGACACAACTCACCAGTGGCCACCATTACTTTTCTGGCATGCAAACTGCAAACTATTCCCTTCCAGCAAGCTTGTGAATTAGCCGTGGGCACAAACGGGCACTGCAGCGATAGGAAGGTAAGGCAATATTTTTCACTAAAAATTCTCCCATCTAGCTGCGCCCAGGTTGTATCCCCAGTGAATTCCATTAGGTCATTTTCACTATTTAGACAACCCCATATAGTAGGAATGTGAATAATTGCACACAGTTTACAAATACCCTCTAGACCGTAGAGTAATCTGGGTGGGGGTTGTGACAACTGAGGCTAGGGGGTGACATTAGCTTCTCCAAATGACTTTGTAGGGTTGCACTTCTCCCACTGCAAAAAGAATAAACAGAATGTTTTTGCCCCCAAATGTCCCCAAACCCCCTCTAAAGGTTGTGGGGGCATTGTCACTGTGTTTTGGGGGGGTCACCTGACCTATTTTAGGCCCCAGGCCTTTTTAAACAAGAAATTATCAGAAGTCACTGTTTACTTCCTTTTTTTTTTTTTAAAGGAAGATTTTTTTGGGGGGAGCCAGAGGCCAGGGAGCCCAAGAGGTGGCAAAAGTGCCCCCGCGTCCCCTAGAAGGCATTTGTGAGTATTTGGGGACAGAAAAAGAAAGAAAGAAAGATCCATTTTTTTAAACTGCCTGCAGGCTTCAAGCAGTCTGTGAGCCACATTTTGCTCACCCTTGGAATAGATTAACCCCTTTCAGTTTTAATAGCAGATACAGTAGGACCCCCATATTTGCTGGGGGTTGGTTCTGGGGGACCCATGGATACTGAAAGCCATAGATAATAGAGAAAGCTATTGGAAATAATGGGCCTTCTAGTTTATAATACCATAGAGTTGCCTTCGAGGACCTAAAAAATGGCTAGACACATTTTCTAGGAAGACTCTATGGTAGGTGTGCTGTTTTGTGTCCAGTGGATAATTGAATCAGTGGATAATGAATCAGTGGATATGGGGGTCCTACTGTATTATCTTGATTTGTGTAGATTTGATACTTTGCATCAGCATTTGATAGTCCACTGATTTTTTTTTCCAGTAGTTTTGAGAAACCATCTGATCATAACAGCACTGAGGACTTGACAACACCCAGCAGAAGGCCTGAATTCTGTTGCTGGTTCTACCTAAAGCACACGTATTGAATCAATGGGATTTACCTATATGTTGACTTACCATTCAATAATTAATTGAATGGGTCTACTCTAGTTAGGACTAACCAACAGGATTCCAACTGAAGTCATTGTTAGCCTTCGGTATGTTAAAAGCCAATATTTGGCAACAGCTGACAAGTTCACATGCAGTGGCAGTCAGCATTTGACAGATGACATGCAGTAGCATTTATTATTAGACTTGTTTATATGGTGAAATTACTCCTCATAGAATTTGAGGAGAATACATTTTATTTAAATGGGATCCTGCATCATGCCCCTTAGTCAGAAGGAGGAGGAGAAACACCAAATACTCCATGGGAAGTTTTTCCCCATATTTCTTTAAAAAGAACTCCAAACAAAAAGCGCATTCCCACTCAATAGAACAACTGATTCCCTTTGAGGCACATTCCCAATAAGAACAGAAGTGGAAAACTCAGTGGTCGGACATGCACAGGGGACAGAGCTTGCTGGCAAGGCAAGTGCCCAAAACCACCATGTTGAATTTTTGCTGTAGCGATTGTCCACTGAGGCAACGAAACAGCCTTTTTTCCTGTCTATTTAAGTGGAATATCACACTTCTGCACCTTAGATATGCTTTTTTAAAAAATACTGTTCAGCAGTGGCAACTGGTAACAATAAAAATGCGAGTAATTCACTCACATCCACCATCTTGATTCGCAGCCATGCTCGTTTGAGCAACAAATGTGAATGGCTTTGCATGCCTGCGATCTTGCCAAAAAAAACCATGGAGACAAATGAAAGCTGCTGTGAATTGGCATTAGTGTACTTCAATCCACATTTTATAGCCTCGTATAGACAAGCCCATTGTTTCATAACCACTCATCCATGTAAGAAATGACCATATTGCTCCTCAATAATGATGAAACACAAACAGCTGAATCTGAATGTCGGATTTCAGAACCAAACCCAATATTTTTTAAAAAAACAAATACAGTAGGACTCCTATATTCACTGATTCATTATCCACTGATTCAATTATTCACAGGACACAAAACAGCACACCTACCATAGAGTCTTCCTAGTAAATGTGTCCTCTCTAGCCATTTTCTAGGTCCTCCAAGGCAACTCTATAGTATTTTAAATCAGAAGTCCCATTATTTTCAATGGTGTTCGCTATTATCCAGTTTTCAGTATCCACACCCCTCCCAGAACCAATCACCAGTGGATATAGGGTTCCTACTGTATCAAAGGGATTTCAAATTCTCCCATTTTGGGGGTGGCTTTTTTGGGGTGTGTGTGTGAAAGAACTGCTCTTCTCTGTTAAGACACTGCCTAGCCCTCTGATTGTGGCTGAATGCCAAGTGACCACTGCAGATTACATCTATCTTCCTTCATCAGGAAGGAATCTGAATTAAACCACTCTAGTTTTCAATACAACAAAACAAAAGAGGAGAAGTTGAGAGGGGACATGATAGCCATGTTTAAATATTTGAAGGGATGTCATACTAAGGATGGAGTAAGCTTGTTTTCTGCTGCTCCAGAGACTAGGACACGGAGCAATTGGGTTCAAACTACAGGAAAAGAGATTCCACCTAAACATTAGGAAGAACTTCTTGACAGTAAAAGCTGTTCAGAAGTGGAATACACTGCCTTGTAGTGTGGTGGAGTCTCCTTATTTGGAGGTTTTTAAACAGAGGCTGGATGACCATCTATTGGGAATGGTTTGATTGTGTATTCCTGCATGGCAGGGGGTTGGACTGGATGGCTCTTGGGGTCTCTTCTAATTCTACAATTCTATGATTCTATGAAAACAAATTTGAGGGCTTTACAATCCACAGGAGGCGTGCATTGCTTTCTTTCTACTGGAAAGTTAATCATTCAGTGAGTCACATCTTTAGAAGGATAATGCTTTTTCACTGGCATTCTGAAGCGTCATCTCTGCACATCTTTCCTTGATCTCTTAGGAGTGTTTTGCTTCAAGGAAGGATACATCATAACTACAACCACACTAGACAACTGAGGTAGCATGTGGGGGGGGGTGGATATTGCTTGTTGGGAGCAAAGAAAAAGTCACTTTTGCCATCTCCAAAAAGACTCTGAAAATGCCATCGCTAACAGCAAGGCAGCTGGAGCAACATTGCTTGGAGGTACTACAGTAAGACCCCCATATCCACTGATTCATTATCCACTGATTCACTTATCCACAGGACACAAAACAGCACACTTACCATAGTCTTCTTAGAAAATGTGTCCTCTCTAGCCATTTTCTAGGTCCTCCAAGGCAACTCTATGGTATTTTAAATCGGAAATCCCATTATTTTCAATGGTGTTCACCATCCATGGTTTTTGGCACCTACACCCCCCACAAGAACCAGTTCCCAGTGGATACGCGGGTCCTAATGTACTATTTTGTATTACTATTAAAAGGCACCATGATGCTGAGTGTATTGGAGGGTGCTTTAATCTTTTGCCATAAAAACAAAATCTACTTCTTTTTTAAAAAAAGAGAAATATATATAGTTTCACATTGATAGCATTTCCCCAAGCAATTGTGGTCTAATTTACACAAACTGGTGGCTAACCTGTATGTGGAATATACGGTATTCTCTATGCAGAAGCACTTAGGCAGATAGTCCTCCATACCAAAATATTTTCTGCACCTAGAAAAGGAGAAATCAGGGAGGTTGCTTGCTTTGCCTTCTTTCCAGAAATCTTTCTCTTTGAAGGCTACAGAAAGAAATTATGGGGGAAAGGCCAGGAGAGGACATGAGAGGTGTATGAATCATGGATGGTATGGAAACATTAACAGAGAGCAGGGTGTTTTTGTTTTTTTTCTCCCTGTCATAATTTTAGAGCCCAGCATCATCCAGTGAAGCTGAACTGTGGGAGATTCATTGACTGATGAAAAATAAATTTCTTCTTCACATGGCAAATAGTTAAATACATATTGTGCTGTCACATTTGTGGGGAAGGCAGATCTGGCCACAGTGATTCATGCCTGTTACCTCCTGATTAGACTAGTGTAATGTGCTCTACGTGGGGCTGCCCTTCAAAAGTGTTCAGAAGAAGCAGCTAGTGCAAAATACAGCAGCCAGATTGGTGTCAGGTGTGTACTTCAGAGACCTCGTAAAAGTGGTCTTGCAAGATCCACACTGGCTTCCAATTTTCTTCTAACTCAACTTAAGAGTACTGGTTTTGATTTACAAAGCCCTAAAGAGTTTGGAGCCAGGATGTCTGAAAGATTGCATCTGTCCACATGAGCCTGTCCCAAAATTGAGATCCTCAGAGGAAGTCCTGTTGCATGTTCCAGTACCTCATGAGATCTGGTTGGTATGCACATGTAACAGGGCTTTTCTGTAGCACAACTCTGATTATGGAACTTCTGCCAAAGGAAGTCAGGAGCCCCTGTGGTCTGAGGTGTGCATTCAAGTTATTTATGACTTCTGGCAACCCTAACGTGAACTTATCACAGGTTTTCTTGGCTGAATTTGTTCTTCTGAGGCTGAGAGAGTGTGACTTACCCAAGGTCACCCAGTGGGTTTCCATGGCCAAGCAGGGATTTAAACCCTGGTTTCCCAGTGTCCTAGTCCAACACTCAAACCATTACATCACACAGGCTTGTGGGAGGTGATATAGAAAAACAGTTGTCCCTTCATATTCGCTGGGGTTTGGTTCCAGGAACCTTCCCCCCCCACCCCCCGTGGATACCAAAATCCGTGAACACTCAAGTCCCATTGTATGCAGTGGCATAGCAAAATGATGTCCCTTACATAAGATGGCAAAATCAAGAATTGCTTTTTGGATTATTTTTTAAAGAATATTTTCAAGCCATGAATATTTAAGTCTGTGGATACCAAATCCATGGATATGCGGGGACAACTGTATATTATATAAGCTCAACCAATAGGCTTTGAGAGCTAGTGTGACATATTTTGTGCCTTTTGGTTGGCCTGATAAGATCACCACAGGATGTATTATACATTTTATTTTATGGTCCATATGCCTGCCCTAACATTTCATATTTATTTATTTAAGAATAATTAAGTTATAGAACTGCATTCTTGTCATAGCTCACCCTCTGGAGTAAGACAGAGAGGAGGCGCCAGAATGCCAGCAATCTGCTGCTCCTGATAGCAATGGTCTCTCTAAATCTGAGGAGCTAGGGATTGAGGCACAGGGTGGTTCTGCTCCCCAGCAGGGGGCTGCAGATGCTGAAGACCCATGACCATCATTCATCGAGTGCTGAAGAGACAAGGAGAGATTGTGCCACTCCCTGCAGTTATTAAGTAGGAAACACTGAACAAATTAGGCACCTGGCGCCTGGAGACAGCTGCCTATAAATCTCCCAGCTACTCCCTGGCAGCTTTGTTGTTTTCAACCCTCCTTCTTGCTGACTAGTGGTACTCTTCAGTGTTGGTGTCTTCCTGACTTTACACTGGCTATGATTTACAACTGTTTTACTCCTTGCTGGCTTTATCTGTACTACTGACTTTCTGAACAATTTCTGGACTTCTTGCTTCTTCCTTCATTCTGCTGGTACCCTGTGAGTGATCTGGACTGAATGAACATCTCAACAGCTCTTGTATTCTAACCACCTGATTCCTGGGACGCTTGCTGACTGGAGCATAGGACATTTCTCAGAATGTGGCAATAATGGCTGCCAAAGAATACACTACCACTACCACCTATTAGTATTATCTGTATTAGACCAGTGCTTCCCAGGCTAACTGATGTGGGGGACAAATAAATACTGTTTTCCAATGTGGTAGGGGGCTGGTGCTAAATTTGTGTCCACTGGGTACAATTGTTGGTGTTTTTTTTTTCCCCCTAAAAACTTGCCATGGACCAGCAGCCAATGGCTTGGGGACCATGCCTTTGAGTAGCAGCATATTTGTATTAGACAAAATTATGAAGGTAAAGACTAGCTATTGGTCAGAATGTATTAGTTGTCTTTCTTAACCATTTCACCCTGCTTCCCTCCTTTCTCCATTCGAATAATTATCCAAAACCATTTTCAGAACACAAGAAAAGCTTAAATACAATAAATAATAGAAAAATGCTACTTCCAGGACCCCACCATCATTTCTCTGATGACCTGTTGCAGGTCAGTAACAGGGAAATAAGTCTATTTGCTCTCCCATCCTGCTAGTTGGCCTCCCCAAAACATGTCTGTCATAAGAATGTACACAAATAGATAGTACAGGGCTAGGGAAGCTTGTGGCCACAGTTTTGAATATCCCTTACTACTGGGGCTTGGTGGAGTTGAAGTCCAGAACATCTGGACAGCTAAAGGGAACCTGAGATATTAGGTCTGATACAGAAATGCTGTTGTCACCTGCACTATTTATTTAATGTCTATCCCACCACTCTCTTAACATGGACGCAAGGTCCAGAATAACAGGTTGAGGTTTTATTATTCTGAGTAGAAATGGACCTTCAGGATCTTCTCCAACCCACACCAAGCTCTTTTAAAGCACTGGTTTTCTATCTTTGCTCCTCCAGATGTTTTGGACCTCAGTTCCCAGAATCCTCAAATGCTGGCCAGGCTTCTAGAAGCTGAAATCTACATTAGAGAAGCAGCACTTTAAAATGGATATACATAGCCTTACTGTGCAGCCCTTGTTAGCAAAGCAGCTAGATAACCATAGATCCAACTTTATCCCATGAGTTCAGTGGCTCAAAGTGATTTTTATCAGCTTCTGCTTGTACACCTGCTGTGGCTGTTTTTGAACAAGGATAGCTTGGCTAAACTGGTACAGGTACTGATAACTTCAAGGCTGGACTGCTGCAGTGCACTCTGTGTAGAGCTTCCCTTAAATTGGTTCCAGAAATTACAAGTGGCACAGAATGGTTCAGCTAGGCTTCTAAGGGTAGCACATAACTCTTGTTAAAAGAGCTGCACTAGTTATTTCCTGTGGGGCCAGGATTAAGGTTTTGTTGTTAATTTACAAAGCCCTAAACAACTGGGGACTGGGTTCCATGAGAGACCACTTTTCTTCCTTATGGACCCATTCAGTCTTTGAAGTCATAACAAATTGGTGTTATATGTCCTTAGAAGTCTAGCTGAAGCATTCTGCACCACCAGCAGTTTCTAGAGCAGATGTAATGGAAGCCCCACACTGAATGCATTACAGTGGTCCAGCCCTGAGGTTAGTAATGCCTGTACCAAAGTACACTACTAGCAATTCTGTGCTCAAGTCCGTTCAGCAGTTCACCTACCTGGGAAGCATTATCTCCTCAGATGCCAAGATTGACAAGGAGATCGATCACAGATTAGCAAAGGCACATAGCGCATTTGGAAGACTTTACAAAGGAGTCTGGAGTAATAAACACCTGAGGCGAAACACAAAAATCAGAGTGTATAGAGCCATTGTACTGTCTATTCTCCTTTATGGATCTGAAACATGGGTCACCTATCGCCACCACTTATGACTTCTCGAACGCTTCCATCAGCGCTGTTTACGCACAATCCTAAATATACACTGGACTATGTGATGAATGTTGCTGTCCTTGAGCAAGCAGGGATCACCAGCACTGAGGCCATGATATTGAGAACACAGCTGTGCTGGGCACGGCATGTGTCTAGGATGGAGGACCATCGCCTCCCCAAAATAGTATTCTATGGTGAACTCGCCACGGGTCAGCGTAAGAGGGGCGCTCCAAAAAAGCGATACAAGGACTCCCTGAAACAACATCTCAGGCTTGGCCAAATTGATCACCAACAATGGCCCGCCCTGGCCTCACATCGGGAGGCATGGAGACACACTATCCACAATGCTGCAGCCTTATTTGAGAACTCACGCCGAACAAGTCTTGAAGAGAAATGGCAACACAGAAAGAATCACAACCCGGTAACATCACCCGAGGAAACCTTCTGCTGTGCTTTCTGCAACTGGACTTGTCTATCTCGGATTGGCCTTTTTAGTCATCAGCGCACTTGCAGAAAACGCAGGATGAGTCCTTCCTGAATCTTCATTTGCGAAGAAAAGCCAGAGAGACAGAGAGACTACATGCTCTAGAAGTGTTAACTGTATCAGAACATAGAATCACAGAATTGGATGGGACCTCATGGGCAACTGAATCCAACCACCTGCTTGGTGCCATATATCAGATAAAGCATCCCCAGCAGGTAGCTGTCCAGCCTCTTTTTGAAGATGTCCAGAGGCTATCCCACCACCTTTCTAGGCAATTGGTTCCATCGCCGGACTGCTCTTACTGTCAAGAAGGTCTTCTAATGTTCACTCAAAAACTATCCTTCTGTAACTTCAAATCATTAGACATGGTTTTACCAGGCTTGTTTCAGGAACATCTAGGAGGGACCACATCACTCGGGTTTTGAGGCCCCTCCACTGGCTGCCTATTGGTTTCTGGGCCCAGTATAAGGTGTTGGTTATCACCTTTAAAGCCCTATAAATGGCTTGGGTCCAAGCTATCTCAGGGACTGTCTCCTCCCTTATAATCCCCCCATGCACTCTGGTCCTCTGGGAGGAATTTGCAGCAGCCTCAAAAGTTGAGGCTTTCGGCTACCTCCCAGAGGGCTTTTTCTGTTGTCACCCCTAGACTATGGAATGGCCTGCTGGATGAGAGCCGTCAATTGACATCTTTGGACAGCTGCAAAAAGGCTGTCAAGATGGATCTGTTCTAATCTTTCCAGAATAGATTATCCTGGCCTCGGGAACCCCCTCTCCTTCAGGAGAGTCCCCACAGCCTCCTTTGTTAACAGAACTGAATATCGCTGGGGACCTACTGTTATTGTCAATGTAGGTATGTGTTTTTACCAAATGTTTTAATTGTTGTTTTAATTTGTAAATTGATTTAATAACTTTTTAAGAGGGGGAGGAGAATATATTGTTTTACTTGTATGGTTTTTTAATGTTGTGAACCGCCCTGATTGGATTACCAAAGGGCGGTATATAAATAAATTTTATTATTACCCTTTGGGACAGCAGAGAACAGGCCTGTCCCCTCCTCTCTGTGATAGCCCTTGAGGTATTTAAAAGAGTGCAATTATGTCACCCCTCAGTCTTCTCTTCACCAAGCTGAACAAGCCTCAACCTTTCCTCAGGTTTTGTTCTCCATACCTCTTATCATCCTTTTTGCTCTTCTATGAACCTGTTCCAACTTGTGCATCTTCTTCTTAAAATGAAGCACCCAGGATTGGACACAGTACTCCAGATGAGGCCTGACCAGTGTAGACTATAGTGGGACTATCCCTTCTCTCAACTTGGAAACTATGAAGATTAAAATAGTATTGGCCAGTACATCTGGAGAGTGAGGCAGGTTATAAGCCTCATAGGCTGGACTTGCAAACCCATTATCTCCACTAGCTGGGGCAGTGGAAGTTATTGACCAACATATCTGGAAGGTGCAGGTCTAGAGCCAGATTCATTCTTGAGCCATAATAAATCTGTAGAATAAAAAAATCAACTCCTCCACAATGAAGCAGAACACTAGGCTAAGGGGAACCTCCTCACACTGAAGAGGAGCAAAGCCTTTGCTCACTGGTCAAGAGCAGGACAATGACACAGGTCTAGACTCTGCAAGCTGTTTGTAGGACCAGTACTGCTTGCCACCTGAAAGGAATTTCACATGGCTGGTGTGCCCTGCCAGGAAAGAGCTGACAAGCTCTTCTGCCAGCTGGCTGTGCTATGATGGCAAGCCAGTGTATTTCCTGTTAAGTCTAGCCAGTTGGATGCTGCATCAAAAAAACACACTACCTGAAACCAGGTGCAGAAGGCCCAGTTGTTTGTGCTGCACTGCATCTATGGACTACTTCAATGCACAACAGAGGGGGAGTTCAGAAAGTCTTCCAGCACCTTGATGTCTCTGAAGCTCAGGAACAAAGGGGGCCTTGCTTTAAGATTTGGTCTTGTTCTTGAGCCAGGAAATTCATAAAGTGAAAATGGAGACCTCTAACTCTTACCCCAAACCCAATTTTTTCTCCTGCTAGGGTAGAGAATCCTAGCAGAGGTATGTTGCAAAGAACCACTTGAAATGTTCCAGTGCTGATCTGCACAATAAGTCATGATGCTGTGAAAGATCTGTTCAGGCCAAAGCATCAGGCTTTTGGGTAGGGTGGGGGTCACATCAGGGATAGGCATTTCATTAAGCTTGGGGTGGGCAAGATTTGAGAACCCAGCTGTTGCAAAACTCCCAACTCCTATCATCCCTCACCACCAGCTAGGTGCTATTCCATCATATGGGAAGTTTATAAATTATCCACCTGTGTACTAAGTTGTCCACAAAGGTAAACAGCTCTAAAGCAGATACATTTCCTCCAGATCTGTCACAGGCAAGACATCACATGCTGTCTGGAAGTCCAGTCCTCACAAAAATCTAGGAAATGAAACTGTCCTGGATTGCCAGTATGCAAAGGGATCTTGTAGCACTTTGAGACTAACCGAGATAAAGAAGTTGGTAGCATCAGCTTTCGTAGACTTAAGTCTGCTTCCTCAAATGCATGGAGTGAAGTGCCTAGGAACAGATTGTATGAGCAGGCGGTATGTGTGAAAAGCCACAGAAATGCAAAACTTGTGGGTATGGTGATAAGGTGACAATTTCAGTTTTAACTGTGGTTGTTGAAGGACAAAAGCAGGAGGAAAGATTTTGCCTAAAGCCAAGGTGAGCAGATAACCCTATGAATGGTGAAGGAAGTTCTTGGAATGTAGTGTGATGCTGGCTGGGAACCAGAAAGGAGATGTGTTAAACCAGCCGAGAGAGTCGTCATGAGACTAAC
Organism: Gambelia wislizenii; assembly: GCA_030847615.1. Classification (NCBI taxonomy): domain Eukaryota; kingdom Metazoa; phylum Chordata; class Lepidosauria; order Squamata; family Crotaphytidae; genus Gambelia; species Gambelia wislizenii. The sequence continues at coordinate 8,869,092 of JAUMIR010000009.1, forward strand.
ATGGCTATGTCTTTCAATTCTGTCCTGGACTGTGTAATTTAGATGGCAAGAAGAGGTGCTATATGATTTCATGATTCCCTACACTTAAAAAAATAATTTATTATGTACAAGTAACAATTCTTTCCAACATATTGTTCTCTACATACTCAATGCTTTTGTGTCTCCATATTACAGTTTCAGTTTCCAAAGGGAAATTGTACTGGCCTCTGTTTAGACTATCAGAGGAAAAGTGTACCCCAAAGACCAACAGATTTACCAGAAATTCAGTTTTGGTAGACAATAGCCCACTGCCTCAGGTAACTCAACTGGACAGTTATATTTATAGTACATATGCTTGAGGGTGGATTTAGGTAATGAGGTCAAAGGCAAGTTTGAAAAATGCAGGAAGTAAAATTGTGAGTTAGTTACATTATTAACAATGGTCATCCATCAAACTGTTACTGATAATATATACACTCTGGCACTAAGAGGTATGATTCATAAAGTACTATTACAGAAGTTTGAAACAGGATAATGGATTTTTTTATATGCTACATGTGTTATTTTGCTAATATAATACCAGGATTTATGTATATTTGGCAGCCATTTGGTGTGTGGCCAGTGCATTTTTTGTATTGAGTTCCCCTCTGGTCTATTTAAAATAGTCCATAGATGTGGTACAGCACAAACCTCCTAACTACCTGTATTGTATATACAACTGAAATTCTGGATAACACTTTGAACATTGGATTAAGTGGCCTATAATTCACAAAAACTCATGTTTTGGTAGACTCCAAAGTGTTCAAGGACTGTTATATTGCTGTTTTTTAAAAAAAATATAATAATAAATTCAATGTTGTAAACATAGAATTCAATCCAGCCCAAGATTAGTTTTTTATAAACTCAGCAACTGTGTGTTTTCCCCTTAAGTCCTAATTCACACAAATACTTGCTGCAAACAAACAAGGAGCCCCAAATGCCCTTTGACCAGGAAGCTTGTAAAATGTACAAGCCAGTTGGTCACAGATCTAGTTGGACACCGCTGCATATTTTGAACTGTTAGCAGAAGAGGAACTGCTGTCATGATGAGCCCATTCATATTACATTCTCCAAGCAGGTGCCTTCCTGAAAATATTTCAAATTCTTTGGGTGAGAAAGAAAAATATATCATCAACCATCAAACTATATCTGCAATAAACTGCAGACTTTTGCAGCCATAAATTAGAACACATCAAGGCATTACAGCTCCCTTCTTAACTAGTGTAGTAGCTAGATGGTTTTGAGCATAGTGCACGCATGGCCTATAAGACAGAGAACACACATACCTTGAAAAAGTTACATTTTTGGACTATAACTTCTAGAATTCTCCCAAACAAGCACAAACAATTACCATGATGGCTCAAGGATACTGTAGTTCAAAAAAGCACCTTTTTCACGCTCTGAAAGAAAGGATGTTGATGGTGCAGAAGGTGCACCCAACGTAACAGTTGTTCAGCAGCCTGTGTAATCTCACCTTGTGTGAGTGTGTGTGAGACAATTTACTTACTCAAAATGGGATAAAAGGGAGAATGGGTGTTTTCAGAAGAAAAGTGTTTTCAGAAGAAAAAGGCCTTGATAGGTAGAGATGAAAAGTTTGATAGCATATTAATTGTCAATAGCTTTATCGCTACTGTGATTTATAATTTGATGAAATACTTCTTTGCTGGAGGGTGCTACAACTACAGTTGGACCGCTGTATCCATGGAACCAATATCTGTGGTTTCAGTTATCCACAGGTGAAAAAATAGGGACACATACCATAGAGTCGTGCTGGAAAACGTCTACAGAGGTGTCCTCTCTACGCATCTTCTAGGTCTTCCAACACAATTCTATGGTATGTTTGTACCAGAGTCCTTTAATTTAATAGGGATCGGGATCATCATCATCATCATCTGTGCTCTCTGGTATCCACGCTAAGTCCAGAAATTGAACCCCCGTGGGTATGGAGGTACAACTGTATGTTAAAACCTGCATTGTAGAGCTCTCTAGTAAAAAAATTCTAAATACTCCATCAAACTCCAAGTCCCAGGATTCAATGGAGCCATGACAGGTGAAGTGATATCAGCATATTGTAACCGTGTAGAGTAGATCCGCTTCAAGTCTCCAGGGCCATATGCTGCCAACCTCTTCTCTAAGGGTCAAAACAACCTGAGTGACCAGCAATGGCTTCTTCTTATTTTTAAGATTTGTTTCTTCATTTTTCTTATTTCTCAAGTAGTATCCTGTGGAGACATTCTTTAGTCAAGTGAAGGATGCAGAAGTGCACATAACATCATCAGACTTGTGCTCTTGTTGGATTGTGCAATTTGGCAAACGATAAATCGAAATAGCTATACCATGTTAGACATGGGAAGCTTAGTAGACAGCTCACAAAACAACCAGCCACAGTACTTTGGGCCTTCATTTGCAGTCTACATCAAGGTCTTCAGGCCAATATTGGTCATCCATATAGCAATCACTGTCTGTGCCACTATCTGGAGGGCTGCTTGGAGGGCTGGAGGGGAGGCTAGAAGCCAGTTCCTGTTCCCACTTTATGTCCACCAGTCTATACAGCTCCATTGAAGTCTGTGCATCTTCTACTGATGAATGACCTTTTCTGCTAACCTAAGAGAAGGAAAAGAAAAACAAAGAACATGCTGCTTGAAATGTTCAGTCTTCAGAACGTGTGACCACTGAATTAGTCCATGATCAACTAACCAGGGGCCTATCTATACAAGGTGGGGGGGAATGTGGATTGATGAGCACTAACACAAATTCAAAGCAGGTTCTATATGTTTCCAGAAAAAATTTCCAAGATCGCAGGCATGCAAAGCTATCTGCGTTTGTTGTTCAAATGGCCATGCCTGCAAATCAAGATGGTGGGCACAAGTGAAATACTCACACTTTTATTGTTGCCAGTTGCTGCCGCTGAACACTATTTTTTTTAAAAAAGAAAGCATATCTAAAGGTGTGAAAGTGTGATATTCCACCTAAACAAATTTTTAAAAGAAAAGAAAAAGGCTGTTTCATTGCATGACCACTCACCTGCTAAAGTGAAAATCCAAGATAGCGGTTCTGGGCACTTGCCTTGTTAGCAATCTCCGCCCCCTGCCCACATCCGAGCAATCAGCTTCCACTTTTGCTTTTATTGCAAATGCGAATGGATGAGAATCCGATTGCCCAAATGAGCGGAAATGTGCATTCTCTGTGGAGCTTTAAAAAAATACATGCGAAAGGCTGCTAAGGCTTTTCCGGCAGAGTTTTCTATGGATTTGGCTCCCCTCCTTCTGAATACTGTGATCCGATGCAGACTGTCATTGGGACAGGTAGGATTCCAACAATTCTACAAGGATTATTTTGACCATTTAAGACAACCCCCTGGGTAAAAACTGATACATTTCTGAAGCACAGTCCTAAGCATAGTTGCTTAAAATTGCATCATGTCACACTCAATGGGGTTATATTGTACTATTAGCCCAAACATCTTAATACAGGGTGGGAAGCTTTGGTCCCATTATACCTTACAATTGGCCATGCTGGATTGGCTCTCTGGGACCATCTATTTCTGAATCTTACCAGGAAGGCCTATGAATCAAAGAAAGGAAAATCTTTATTACCTGTATCGTTTTGGATAGCAGTTGACTAGCCAAGCTCTTAAGTGACACACTGGCTTTTACAGAGAGTCCCATCTTCTTCAGCAGCAGAGGGCACCGGCTTGTGTCCCGTGTCCAGGCTTGAGGATGAAAGTATTTTAAGGCTCGGAAGTCATTGTGGATGGCGTGTCCCACCACTATTTTGTCTCTCAAGATCTGTAGGATCTGCAAGGATTTAAAAAGGTAATTAGCCTGCTATCACGAAAAGAGGGTTTCAGGAAGACTATAAGGATGTGTGTTTTTTTCAAAGGACTCATAGAGATTACACACACACACAGAGAGAGAGAGAGAGAGAGTAGGACCCCTGTATCCACTGATCCATTATCCACTGATTCAATTATCCACAGGACACAAAACAGCACACCTACCATAGAGTCTTCCTAGAAAATGTGTCTTCTTTAGCCATTTTCTAGGTCATCCAAGGCAACTTTATGGCATTCTAAACTGAAAGTCCCATTATTTTCAATGGCGTTTGCTATTATCCACAGTTTTCAGTATCCACGGGGCCTCCCAGAACCAATCCCCAGAAGATATAGGGGTCCTACTGTATATATATTTGTAAAGTGGAACCTACAATAAAATATTGTAGCATGGAGTGCTCCTCTTTGCTGGCCATTTCCTACTCAATTTTTATGCCTTTTTGGTTCCCTCAATAAAGGCACTACACTAATATGGAGCTGGGAAATTCTCTGCCATCATTGCCCTGAATGTTAATCAGTTACCCCTGTTTTTTTCATTATTTTATTATTGTTATTAATTGGTTTTATTGTACCTTGTTTTTGATTATAAACCACTTTAAGGTTTTTTATTTAAAATGAAAAGCTCTATAAAAATGTTCTTAAACATAAGCAGATCACTTTATTTCTCTGGAAAAAAGAAGACCCATTAGTGCCTTCTACAGATATATAAAGATAGAATTGTCAGAGTATGGATCTCTTAGTTCTAAGTGGGTAAGAACTAAGGGACTTGTACCCTTTACCTATGGAGTGCTCTTGAGACCTGATACCACCTGGAACCAGGTCAGAAGAACCACCTTTATCTGGCCAATCCCAAAGCTTGTTAGATACATTCAGTAGGTACTGTAATATATATACAGGGTGTCCCAATCAACACACACACACACACATCCTTAACAACTTATAATTCTGGACTCCCCACCCACCCCATTTTTTTTCAAACATGTATACACCCTTAACAAGATTGATTACAATAACAGAAAAGTGTCACGAAATTACAAGAGAAGCTTTAAGTGAAGTTTGCAACTTTGTGCTTCGATGATGCGACAAGTGCATTGCTGCGCAGGAACAATTCAACAACCTTACCTAAAAGTATAATTTAAGATGGAATTTGTAATTCTGATTAAATCATTATTATAACATTTATTTTTCAACATAAATGTATTTACTTAGCCTTCAAATAATCATCATAGATACTATTAGCTGTTAAAAGGTGTATACGTTTTTTGGCCTGTATATATAGAGAAAGAGAGTGAGAGAAGGAAGGAAAGAGAGAAAGTGTGTACATCCCTACTGAATGTTGGCAATTATTAGTACCTGCCAATTCCTCCATTTCCAAAGTCTAGGCTGGCAGTGCAATTGCTTATGCAGCCAAATTGGTACCACCTATGCATAAGATGGGATCTGCAAGCTCTGAAAGCTTGTTAGATATACATCCATCCATCTGTCCATCCTACTTTACTCTCAGTGGCTGGTGAGAGGCCAGCCCTCCTTGCAAGCTGCCACTGCTATAGCCTGTAAAGGAGGAAAGAGCAACCAGCCCCTGCTGGACTTAATCCCCCACTGCCATCCCCTATTCCTTATGTGTCCTGTCTTTTTCGATTATTAGCCAAGGGGCAGGGAACTTGTCAAATTAACAATTTGTAAGCCACTCTGGGAGCCTTTACGGCTAAAGACTGGAGTATGAATACTCTGCATAAAATAAATAAATGAGGTGGTTCCACCTGGACAAGCCTTGCAGGCACCCACCACCTACTGCCAATTGTGGCCACCTGTATTGCACCTCTGGCCATTTTCAGCAGAGGGGTCCCTCTCAACCGTTAGGGGCAGCTTGAGGTGAGTGTCACGTTCAAGGGCCTGAAACAGAGTAAGAGGCAGGAAAGCCATGCTGTCCTTCCTGGGATCTCACCCAACCATTGTACACTTGTGGACAGCATGATCACTCAGTTTATCATATACACAGTACTTACTGAATGCTGGCAATGATTAGTAACTGTCAACCCTCCATTTCCAAAAATCAGGCTGCCAGTGCCGTTGCTTATGTTGCCAAAATGGTACCACCTATGCATGAGAAGGGATCTGCAAAATTTGGAGAATCCCAACGTTTTTAAAGTACCCTCCCCCACAAAAAATCCCTATAGGGGAGATTCCAGAAACCATCCTGACAGAACTGAGTGTGTGCAGTGGCCATAGAACACTCTCTGATTGATAGGGGTGGGTGGGTGTAAAACTTAAAACTAGGCTGGAAAGGGGATGGTATAAGGATTGTTAGGCAATGTGGATGACTGCCCAAAATAGTGTTCTGTGTTGCAACATTTAATTGTAGGTTCCACTTCGAATATATTCTGTAACATAAGCTGTAGTTCTCAGAGTCATGTACAGACACTAGCACCTGAGTGTGTGTGTTATGCTCACCTCACCCCGGGCCACATTGAAAGGCGTTGCGTTTTCCATGTGCTGCCGGGTGATCCCACTCCACCGAGTCCTATAATCGACAACTGGAAGCTCTGGCCGGATGTATTTGTCATAGATCACGTCCCCGTCATAGCTCACCACTGTACACCGGGCCAACTCGCTCATTCTCCCAGCGGGTCCTGTGCCTACCATTTCGCAATCAACAGCCACACACTTCCTAGGTTTCTTGAACCTCAGGCAGGATAAAGAGCCCACATCGTTTGCAGAACTGCTGGAGAAAGCAGCCTGCTCCTTGAGATCTTGAGAAGATGAAGGTTGCTTGGATGGGCCGGCTGAAGGAAAAGAAAGATCTGGATAGGATGTGACCAGGTCGTTATGGACCTTTGCCACATCCTCCTCAAGTAATGGGCTAGTCTGGCTGGCTTCCAACAGTAAACTGCCCTGTGACCTACCAGTTCTGTAGGTTTTCAATGTCATCAGCAGGGTCTTCTCCCTTGATCTGGTTCCCAGGTGTCCTTTCTGCTCTAGGGCTCTTCGTGTTGTAAAACGCTGGTGTTTGCGACTTTTCTTTTTATCCTGGCTGGAACTTGTAGCATCTCCATGAGCTTTCTGTAGAACATGGCCTGGGCTCCAGCTGGAGCAGGGACATTTGAGCACATGTCCATCCATCCTCAAGGTACCTACCTGGTCCACTTTTTCGGAACCTATTCCCTCGTTGTGCATTCAGGGTTTAGAGGGCAGCCTGACAAAAGAAGAGGCAGCAGGGTTAGGAATGTGGGTGGAGAAAAGCTGGTAACCCAACTATGAGAAGCCAGAGAGACACAATGGAGTAGGGAGATGGTATCTTATCAACATGCGAAACAGCAATGTTGAGAGAAAACGTTTGAAAAGAATGCCTTCTTCCAAATACTGTATCCTCTCTATGGATTAGGGCAGGGGTGAGTGGAATACAGATCAGGATTTCTGGCTCTTTCAAGGGTTTCTGACTTTAACAAGAGTAAAGGGATTTTTAAAAACCCTCACGGCTTAGTGCTAATTGATTATCTCTCAGCCTCAATGCTCTTGATGTATAAAACACAGGAATACCAGTTGGTTGCTTTTGACCAGGTCTTTATCCCTCTCTTCGAGCAAGTTTTAGAAAGACACATGAGAATTATTCACCTACAATAATTTTATTTACATAGATACAAGTGTATGATCCATGGGGTGCAACAAATAATCAATTCTGTCCACTGAGCCACCATTTTGTGGTCCTGGTTATGACTGCCAGATTATCAGCATTCAAGAAGAAGAAAAACCCTGCTAACTTAAAGACTGCCATCCTTGATGTAGATGCTATGCCATAAGGTGAGTCAAAAGGGAGCTGTTGATGACTCTACCATCAAAGGAGGGGGAATGGGTAGCATCCAGGACTAGGATATTCTTACTCAGACAGCTGGCAAAGACTACCTTTTCAAGAAGGCATCCATACCATACTGTTACTATTGTCCCACTCCAAAATCTCATATGTTCTTTTGTAAATAACTTGGCCACTTTGTAATTACTATTATTACTGTTAGTGATATACCTAAAACTGATACGCTTTGTCTTATAAATAAGGGAGTAAGGCTATGCTCTCAGGCTTGTGGTATGAAAGAGAGGGGGGAATATGAAGCCCTCCAGACCAATAGCACTGTCCACAGTTGGGTTGCAGCTCCTATCACCCCTCAACACCGACAGCCTACAATGGCTAGGGATGATGGGAACTGCACTCCACTAATATCCCAAGAGCCAAACATTCCTGATCTAAAAAGTAAGGTACTTCCCTCTGTTCCACTACCTCCTAAGTATACTGGTATGGGAGAGGGCCTTCTTGGTGGCTGCTCTGGGGATTCGGAACTCTTTTCCTAGAAAGGTTAGATTTGTACTCTCCTTTCTATCTTTCCACAGATAAGTGAAGACTTTTTTTTTTTAATCAGTAGGCCTTTGAAGACTGATTGCTGAAGGGGAAAGAGTTTTGTACAATGTGCTAGATTTCATATTTTCTGTTTTCCTTTTAATGGGTTAACAAATTTATTATTATTATTATTATTGTCTAAATACATTTTAAACTTTTGGATGTTACAAATTTTTAGCTGTGTTTAACTACAGTAGGACCCCCGTATCCACAGGGGATTGGTTCCGGTGGTCCCGTGGATAACAGAAACCATGGATAACAGCAAATACCATTGAAAATAATGGGAGTTCCAGTTTAAAATACCATAGCTGCTTTGGAGGACATAAAAAACATCTAGAGGATACCTCTCTAGGAATTTTCAAGGAAGACTCTACGGTAGGTGTGCTGTTTTATGTCCTGCAGGTAACTGAATCAGTGGATATGGGGGCCCTACTGTATTGTAAGCTGTCTTGAGTTCCAAAATGAAAAAAAGGGGTAGGATATATAAGAGCCAACATGGTGCAGTGGTCTGAGTGTTGGATTATGACGCTGGAGGTCAGGGTTCAAATCCCCGCACAGACATGAAAACCCACTGGGTGGGTGACCTTGGCCAAGACACTCTCTCTCAGCCTCAGACAAAGGCAATGCCAAACCCCTGTGAACAAATCTTGCTAAGAAAACCCCATCTTAGGGTCGCTTTAAGTTGGAAACGACTTGAAGGCACACAATAACAACATGTAGGGATATATACAGTTGTCTCTCCATATCCACGGATTTGGTATCCACAGATTTAAGTATTCACGGCTTGAAAATATTCTTTAAAAAAAAATAATCCCAAAAGCAAACCTTGATTTTGCCATCTTATACTTTGCTATGCCATTGTGTATAATGGGACTTGAGTATTCACTGATTTTGGTATCCACAGGGAGTCCTGGAACCAAATCCCAGTGAATATGAAGGGACAACCGTATCTAGATAGACAAATACTCCATTCCAACTGCTAGTGCTGTGGTCTTGGAGGGAGAGAAGAACAGTCAGACACAGCTCCATTTTGCCTTAGCCACTGCAGTGGATGAAAGAACAGACAGTACCTGCTGGACTTAATCCCCTCATCCACTGCCATTCCCACTTACTTATGTTTAAGGTCTTACCATCCATCCATCTTACTTAGTGTCCTACTTAAGAGTGTAAACCTGAGGGCAGGGAACTGTCAAAATCAACAATTTTGTAAGCTGCTCTGGGAGTCTTGGCTGAAGGGCAGAGTATAAATACTCTAAATAAAAAATTTTAAAAATTAAAAAATCCCATTAGAATTAAAAAAAAGAAGAAGATGCCTGAGGAAGACTGCACAAACAGTGTAGTGCAGCTGGATCTTGCTGCTTCTACTAGCATTAGTTATCCCCTTTCCACCCTGCAGACTGCCATACACTTTAAAAACTTGCTCCAAAGAGCTGGAAGCAAGTTTTTTTTTCCTCGACAGAGGACTGCAGAGGAGGGGAAGAAAGTCCTAGTTGTGTATTGTATATTTAGTTAAAATACTGTAAGGCCAACTTTCAAAAATGGTGTGTTTAACAAACAAAAACCACAAGTATAAAATAAAGCCCAACTGAACACAATGAAAAACAATAATTTAATGGTTTTTTTTAAAATCCCACTGATTTTGTGTAATTGCCTAGTTCACTCTCAAATAATCAGAGGAACAAACAAAACCAAAAAAAAAATAAAAACATTTTTTTTAATCTGCCTCTGAAACAAAACCAAAATGAGAAAAAAACAAAGATGGACTTCAGCATTCCAGAATTCTGGGGAATCCACCAAAAAAAAAAAAAAAAGGGGGGGGGTTGCCTGCAGGAGATACTTGACCAACTTGCCTCTGGATAATGGAACCTGGATTAGAACCTTGTCGTGAGAGAATAAATTGGGGTAGGGTGGGGATGTCATAATGGAGAAGGCACTCCCAAAGTTACACAAACTAGAAATTAGCAACATCATCAAAATGCTTATATGTGTATCACTTTTCTGTGCTAAAACCATGCCCAAAGCAGCTTACAAGAAAAAGTGACATAATCCAAAACAACATTTCCAAAAAATTAAGTAACCTATTCCAATTCAAGTTATACAACTGGTTACACAACTCACTTTAAAAAAAAAAAAATACACATCAGTAATGAACAGCTCGCTAGTAATTCACCATTATTGAATTTACCCTATACATTTGATTTCTACAAGCCACTTTTTTCAGAGCAGAATGGGCAACCAAGATGCCGATGGCAAAATAATAGACAACCATTTACACATGATAATCCATCCCTCTCCTGAAGTCCCACGTCTATCTAAAAGGGAGTGTTTGGATGCTCCCTGTATGACACAACCTTCCTTAGCTGCTTTCAGGATTTTGGGAACAGTAGTCCCACACATCTGGAGGGCATCAGGTGGAGAAGAGTGGCATTAACGTACAAGTCGTTTTTTAAGGAAGGCATGGCTCTCCAGATGTTCTTGGCCTACAAGTCCCATCTGCTTTGTTCAGCAGATGTTGAATCCCCTCTCCTAACCGGGGTTCAAGTTGGACACCCTATGGAACTTTCCTTTCCAAATCTTTCCTTTCCAATTCCAATTTCAAAGCATAGCAAAGCAAATTTATTTGGGTAACCAAAGCTGTTACAAAAAATATTCAGATAAAACAAAATAATCAGATACCTTACAAATAGACTAGATTGCATTACAAAGCTAAAAATTATCCAAAAGCATTATTCTTATAAACTCTATTCAATCACAGCTTAAAAACCTGATCGTCATCATTGCAAAACTTCCTCCTTAAAATGGATGCTTTAAAAGCAAAACAAGCTACCGTACCTTTTCAGAAATGGATGGTACAGTATCCCCCAGTAACAAAATTAATCAAGTATGAATCAGGCCTATTAAATACAAGACCTAGCTCTTTAAACAAGGCACTTCTTACATCTTATAAATTGTAAACTATAGAAGGCAAACTGGTACAATTCTTGATACTTACTGTTGCAACATACAGTAATAGCTTTTAGTTACAAGTATAACAAGTGGTGACAAATATAATCATAATAGAGAGAGTTAGCAATGTGTATTGTTAACAAATACAATCTTACAAACATATTGACAATATAAAATACTTGTTAATGTTCCAGAAACCAATCTTGTGTTGTCAGGACATAGCCAAATAATATCATCATAAAGGTAATTAAAAACCATTAGACTGTAAGCGTGAGGGCAGGGAACTGTTTTGTTGTTCTATTATTATTATTATTTTAATACAACAATAATTCAATCTTCATAGTATGTATAATATGTATTGTACATTGGTATCAACATGTGGTTTTAAATATTTTCTAATATACACCTACATTTAATCAATAAAAAGATTTTATACCTTTTCCTTAAAAATGTTGTAGTTCTGATTCCTTGTCTATTCCCTCTAACCTTTTATACCATTCCACTTCCTAAACCATATCTTATTGGTACTGGTTATACACATATTGATTAATACAGACTTCATTACCTTTTTCAGCTCATATCCCCTGTCAGCTACCTTTTCTATTACCTATAAGCAAGTACTGTATATCATATGCAAGGAATATACAGTTGTCCCATTATATTCGCTGGGGTTTGGTTCCAGGATCACCACCCCCGACCCCCGTGGATACCAAAATCCATGAATACTCAAGTCCCATTATATGCAATGGCACAGCAAAATGATGTCCCTTATATAAGATGGCAAAATCAAGCTTTGCTTTTGGGATTATTATTTTTTAAAGAATATTTTGAAGCCATGAATACTTAACTCCATGGATACCAATCCGTGGATACGGAGGGATAACTGTATTTGTTTTCTCCGAATTCCCTTTTCTTTCTTCTCCAAACCCTTTCTTTATTCTCCTATTCCATTTTAAGTTGATCTAAATTCCAAAACTTCACAACCGGCATCCAATTGTTGTTCTTTTTCTTGTAAAGCACCATGCACATTGATGGCACTATAGAAATATAATATAATAATAATAATAGGAAGAAGAAGAAGTAGTAGTGAGCAAGTCAGGTATTTCATTGAATAATATAATGTGAAGAACAATAGTTCACTGTAGAAGCAGATGAATTTAAGATGAGGATCAAAAAGAGAAGTACAGTTGTCCCTCTGTATCCACGGGTTTGGTACCCACGGATTTAAATATTCACTGCTTGAAAACATTATTTAAAAAAAAAAATCCAAAAAGCAAACCTTGATTTTGCCATCTTATAAAAGGAACACCATTTTGCTATGCCATTTCATATAACAGGACTTGAGTATTCACAGATTTTGGTATCCACAGGGGGTCCTGGAACCAAACCCAAGTGAATGTGAAGGGACAACTGTATTCGTTTTCTCTGAATTCCCTTTTCTTCCTTCCCCAAACCCTTTCTTTATCTTCCTATTCCATTTTAAGTTGATCTAAATTCCAAGACTTAACAACCAGCATCCAATTGTTCTTTTTCTTGTAAAGCACCATTGATATATTGATAGCACTATAAAAATAAATCATAATAATAGTAAGAAGAAGAAGAAGGGGTGAGCAAGTCAGGTATTTCGTTGAATAATATAATGTGAAGAACAATAGTTCACTGTAGAAGCAAATTAATTTAAGATGAGGATCAAAAAGAGAAGTAGTTTCTCTCAAAGTTCAGCCAAAATTCTCACACACACCCCGTATGATCTTTCTTTATCTTCCTATTCCATTTTAAGTTGATCTAAATTTCAAAACTTAACAAGTGGCATCCAATTGTTGTTTTTTTTCTTGTAAAGCACTATGCACACTGATGGCACTATAGAAATATAATAGAAGAAGAAAAAGGGGAGGAGGGCATTTAAGCAAGTCAGGTATTTAGTTGAATACTATAATGTGAAGAACAATAGTTCACTGTAGAAGCAGATAGATTTAAGATGATGATCAAGAAGATGAGGATGGAGCAAACTTGTTTTTTGCTGCTCCAGAGACTAGGACACGGAGCAATGGGTTCAAACTACAGGAAAAGAGATTCCACCTAAACATTAGGAAGAATTTCCTGACAGTAAGAGCTGTTCAGAAGTGGAATACACTACCTCATAGTGTGGTGGAGTCTCCTTCTTTGGAGGTTTTTAAAGAGGCAGGATGGCTGTCTGTTGGGAATGATTTGATTGTTTATTCCTGCATGGCAGGGGGTTGGACTGGATGGCCCTTGGGGTCTCTTCCGACTCTATGATTCTGAGTCTATACAGTTTCTCCCAAAGTTCAGCCCAAATTCCCTCATCCATGATCTTCTCAACCTGTGGGGGTCCCAAATGTTGTTGGACTACAGTTCCCAGAATCCCTCACTATTGGCTTTGCTGTCTGGAGGTTCTGGGACCTGTAGTCCAACAACATCTGGGGAACCCAGGGAGGACATATGGTGGCCTGCGACTCCCTCCCCAGACCCCTAATCGGAGCCTTACCCCTCCCTATTCGCTACTCCACTTAGTCTCCCCAGATCTCCTAACACCCACCTCCCTATTTGGTGGACCCTTCCAACCTTACCTTCTATGCAAGCCGGCTTCCCACGTGCCCTTCCAGGAAGCAAAGGCTGCCACATGCCCGGGCAAGTCCTGGACTCCGGCTCCGCCTCCTGTCGCTGATTGGATACGTCCGCCAAGAGGCGGGGAATAAATTTGCATATAGAGGCGTGGCCTTGCCTCTTGCTTCGTTCGACTGCGCATGTCTTCCTGGGACTCAGTGCTGCAGTAGTACAATAGTTTGAAAGGGGACTTTTGAGTGTAATGATGCTTTTGGGGTTTGTTGTGTGCTTGCACGGAGGAAAGCAGCCCCGATAGGGTGCAATGGGTTTTGTTCCTGGAAATCAGAGCGTGGGAATTTTTTCTTGTTCCTTTCTTCTTTTTTGTTCCCCCCCCCCATGGACTTTAATAAGGCTTCCTGAAGCCAACGGAAAACTGTACAAGAAATCCTCTTTACCACTTCGAAATTACAACTTCAGTGGAATTAGGCATATTTTCTTCAAGTAAAAAAATAAAAGGACAATAGAAACAAACCTTTTGAGCATAAGCTTGCTTGCGTGGGAGATTACAGTTGTCCCTCCATATCCATAGATTTACTACTGCTACTAATAATAATAATAATAATTGTACTACTGTATAATAAATAATAAAGTATTATTATAATACTTTAGTATTATACTACTAAAAAAATATAACTAAATGTTGTTGTATCCAGCCCCTCTACAAAATGCAATTGGGGCGGCTTACAACAATTAAAACATACATCCAACCCCTCAATCCCACCCCCGCTTTAAAATACAATTAAATAATTTAGGGAAAAAAAATACTTAAAAAATATAAAAGAATAAATAAATAAAAATAAAGAATAAAAATGAACAATGGACACTGGACGTGGCGAGATCAGGACAAGCGAGATTTCCATTTTTGACGGCCGGGTATCTATTCAGGAAAGGCCTGTCAGAAGAGATCCGTCTTAAGAGCTTTTCTTAAAGCTATTTCGGGTGGCGATATGATGGATCTCGTCAATTTAAGTATGCATGGCTTGAAAATAATAATCAAAAAGCAAACCTTATTTTGGCCATCTTGTATAAGGAACACCATTTTGCTATGCCATTGCATATCGTGGGACTTGAGTATTCATCGATTTTGGTATCCACAGAGGGTCCTGGAACCAAATCCCAGCAAATATGAAGGGACAACTGTATTGCAACGGCCCTGTGGTTACTGCAGTCCCTGAGACTGGAATGTAAAATGAATGCTTCCAGTCTTTGGGCTATTATTTTCCATTCCAAGTGCCTATCATTATTACAGTTGTCCCTCCTTATCCATGGATTTAAGTATTCAGGGCTTGAAAATCATAGAATCATAGAATTGCAGAGTTGGAAGAGACCACGAGGGCCATCCAGTCCAACCCCCCTGCCACGCAGGAAATCTTGATCAAAGCATCCCCAACAGATGGCAATCCAGCCTCTGTTTAAAGACCTCCAAGGAAGGAGACCCCACCACGCTCCGAGGGAGTGTGTTCCACTGCCGAACAGCTCTTACTGTCAAAAAGTTCCTCCTCATGTTGATTTTGTAAGAATAAAATATTCTTACAAAAATAATAATCCAAAAAGCAAACCTTGATTTTGCCATCTTATATAAAGGACACCATTTTGCTATGCCAGCTAACTAGTGTAGCCTGCTGAATAAAAGTGATGGCCAGTTCCCCCCTTCCCCAAGCTGGTATTCAGAGGGATGCAGGTAAAAACATGGATAATAATGTTTTTATATGCATCTGTTAGAATATTTAGATCCCACCCTGTGCCTCGGGGTGGTGTAAAGATAAAATCAGTTTGAAACAATGTGGAACACTTTAATCTAAAATGATGAGGAATGATCTAAATAGTTTAAAAACATATTTTAAAATTTTAATAATTAATGTTAAACCATATGACAATGAAAATACAGTTGTCCCTCCATATCCACGGATTTGGTATCCACGGGTTTAAGTATTCACGGCTTGAAAATATTCTTTAAAAAAATAATAATCCAAAAAGTGAAACTTTTTGCTATGCCATATAATGGGACTTATATTCAAGGATTTTGGTATCCACCGGGGGGGGGTGTCCTGGAACCAAACCCCAGCAAATATGAAGGGACAACTGTAATAAGAAGTCCAGTTTTGGTGTGCAGTCAGTTTCCTCCTAGACTCCAGTGCAGAATCTTTCAGTTTGTTCTTCTGCTTCTGGATTATGCTTATATTGATAGGACAATAGTAACAAACAGTTCTCCATGAACCTCTTCCATGGTTAAGATTTGCAGTCTCTCTGGGTTATATGTTTTATAGCTAACAAGTAAAAGTCTCTTAATGCAGGTTGAACATACAAAAGCAAGTACAGTATCTCTTTAGATACTGTATATCAAGGTGGGTTGTCTTTCTTTTGCAGATTGGACCAATGTGTGTTTTTTCTTGGTTGGAAGTCGTATTGGTTGCAAGGTTGATTTATTTCCGCCTAACAGCCCCCAGGAGTCTACCTACAGCAGTTTGAGTCTTATGTTTTGTGGAGATGAAAAATAGGGAAATATATGCCCTCCAACTGTCGTGGTTCGGCAGAGATGGCCCTAGCCAGTCATGCGTTCTCCTACTTTTCTTTCTGCCTATTTTTAAAAAAATGTCCTAGATTCTTTGTCCTCCCACTTTCTGCCTTGGTTCTCAGCTTCTTACAACTGCTGCAAACCGACTTCAAAAGTAGTTTGTACTCAGTTAACTCAGCAGGAGGGAGAGGAAAGGATGGGTGGAGTTTTACCCTTCCCAATAGGCTCATTGGGATTTTTTCCCCCTTCAATTTTTTCAGGGTTCCCTAAACTCAGTATTGTACATACTTTTCAGATTTTCTCTGTTTAGATGTTGCTGTGTGTTCTTCCTCATTCAGAATTTTTGTCCTTTTGTTGCCTGGCTGCACTATTTGTGACCTCATTCTGATGTTGCTTGGCCATATCCCACTTTTTATCTGTGAAATGTAGGTGGATATGGATTCAGCAGTGGGTGAATACAAAGGGAAGGTGGTGATGTGTGCCGTGATTCCCACAGACTGCAATATTCAAGGAAAGGCAGTTGTCTGCTACAGACTTTACTGGAAGCATGCAGGGTTTTAAAGGCTCATCATACATGCCTATATGTGTGATTAAATTAAAAACATCATTTTTAAAAAATAAAAAAAATACTCTTGTGGTACCTTTTCCAGACACATCAAAATTTATTTTGCAGACCATGAAAGCTTATGCCAAAATCTCTGGCTTTTCTTCGCAAACAAAGATTCAGGAAGGACTCATCCCGTGCTTTCTGCAAGCACGCTGATGACTAAAAATGCCAATCGGAGATAAACAAGTCCGGTTGCAGAAAGCACAGCAGAAGGTCTCCTTGGGTGATGTTTCCAGGTTGTGATTCTTTCTGCATTGTCGTTTCTCTTCGAGACTTGTTTGGCGTGAGTTCTCAAATAAGGCTGCAGCATTGTGGATAGTGCATCTCCATGCCTCCCGATGTGAGGCCAGGGCGAATCATTGTTGGTGATCAATTTGGCCAAGCCTGAGATGTTGTTTCAGGGAGTCCTTGTATCGCCATCTTAAAAGATGCCACAATATATTCCCCCCCCGCCCAACTTGGTATTCTTAAAAGGACTAACATGGCTGTGTCTTTGAAAAACTAAATGTAAAAGTGTAATCCTATGCATGTCTACTTAAGAAATAAGGCCAGCTGACTTGTGTATACAGTTGCCCCTCGACATTCGCGGCTTTCACACTCGCGGTTTTGATTATTCGCAGTTTAGCCCCAGCCCCTTAGGGAAGGCTGCCGAGAGGTGGGGCAACCTCCTGCCTGCACCTTCTCCGGCCTTCCAGAGGTGGCTCCGGGGCTTCAAAGTTCCGGAGTCTGCTCAGGAAAGCCGGGGTGGGGTGGGGCAGGCAGCCTCTCTCCCTCCGCCTTTCCCGGCCTTCCTAAGGGGACTCCGAGGCTTCTAAGACCCGGAGTCCCCTCAGGAAGGCCGGTGAGAGGCAGCGCAGCCTCCTTCCCACTCACACGCTGCCTTCCCTGGCCTTTTTCAGGGGGTCCGGGGCTTTGGAGCCCCATAGCCCGCTAAGAAAGGCCGGGAAGAGGCAGCACAGCCTCCTCCCCACCCACACGCTGCCTTCCCCGGCCTTTCTCAGCTGGGTCCGGGCTCCAAAGCCCCAGAGTCCGCTAAGAAAGGCCGGGGAGAGGCAGCACAGCCTCCTCCCCACCCACACGCTGCCTTCCCCGACCTTTCTCAGTGGGGTCCGGGGCTCCAAATCTCCGGAGCCCGCTGAGAAAGGCCGGGGAGAGGCAGTGCAGCCTCCTCCCCGCCCACCCACTGCCTTCCCCGGCCTTTCTCAGCGGGGTCCAGAGAGAGGCCGGAGAGAGGCAGCGCAGCCTCCTCCCCACCCACATGCTGCCTTCCCTGGCCTTTTTCAGTGGGGTCCGGGGCTTTGGATCTCCAGAGTCTACTAAGAAAGCCCGGGAAGAGGCAGCACAGCCTCCTCCCCACCCACCCACTGCCTTCCCCGGCCTTTCTCAGCTGGGTCCGGGACTCCAAAGCCCCAGAGTCCGCTGAGAAAGCCCGGGGAGAGGCAGCCCAGCCTCCACCCCACCCACACGCTGCCTTCCCCGGCCTTTCTCAGCTGGGTCCGGGGCTCCAAAGCCCCAGAGTCTGCTGAGAAAGCCCGGGGAGAGGCAGCCCAGCCTCCTCCCCGCCCGCACGCTGCCTTCCCCGGCCTTCCTCAGCGGGCTCCGGGGCTTCTAAGGACTGGAGTCCCCTCAGAAAGGCTGCAGAGAGGCCAGCCAGGCTGGCCAGACACCCTACCGCTGCCTCCCTCCCTCTGGGGGGGCCTGCGGGAGCAGCGTGTTATTCGTGGTTTTTCCGCATTCGTGGGGGTCTCAAGTACCTAACCCCCACGAATTTGAAGGGACAACTGTATATTTGCATTGCCATAAGTTGCAAATCACTTGAAAGCACACACACAAGGAGTACCATGGACTGACAAATAAATGGCAAGCCTGAACTCTTCCCAGAAGCCAAAATAACTAAATTGAGGCTATTGTACTTTGGACATATTGCGAGGAAGGACAACAGTGTTGGGAAAAGCAGAAGGCTCTAGAAAAAGAGAAGACTGCATTATAGATGGATAGGCTCAGTCATGGAAGCCATGACTTTGCAAGATCAGAGCTGGTGTCAGGATTGCCTGTTCCTGCCGTTTTCAGTGTTTTCTTTGCTGTTAATTGTGTTTTCATTTCTTTGTGCTTGTTAACAAGTCTGCAGTGGTAACTGTGGAGGGGAGCATAACAGTTGCTAATGGTAATGGGGAGATAAACCAGGAGCTGTAGAATCAGCTTGGGGAAAATGGAATGGACATTGTATGGGAAAATGAGATCATGGATAACCTTTAGTACTGAAGCCTGCCAGATTTCATAGACTGCAATATGCTTTTAGTATACTGTCTGCTCTCTAAGTTTCATTTCTGAGCAACAGCCTTTTCTGATGTGCTTTCTGGATTTCTGTGCCAATAAAGTTTTCTGATTAACTCTGAAATTGCTGGTCACTGTGTCTGGGAATGCAAATACATGACAGCCAGCAACACATGCCCTGAAGGTCTCTCATTCATAGGGTCACCATAAGTCAAAGCCAATTTGATGGCATTTTACAACAAAGGACTGTAACCTTAAGAGCATTTGCTGTGTGTGTGTGTGGGGGGGGGGAGGATTTGGTATAACGTGATCAATGGGAAAAAAAAGCAATTAAAAGGGTTAGGCATTTATTCTGTATGCTACTGGTGCCACAAGGCTGCTTTGTCCTTTTTTTTTTTAATTATATATTTTTACAATTTAAATGTAGAATCATAGAGTTGGAAGAGACCACAAGGGCCATCCAGTCCAACCCCCTGCCATGCAGGAATACACAATCAAAGCACACTCAACAGATGGCCATCCAGCCTCTGTTTAAAAACCTCCAAAGAAGGAGACTCCACCACACTACAAGGCAGTGTATTCCACTTCCAAACTGCTCTTACTGTCAGGAAGTTCTTCCTAATGTTTAGGTGGAATCTCTTTTCCTGTAGTTTGAACCCATTGGTCCGTGTCCTAGTCTCTAGGGCAGCAGAAAACAAGCTTGCTCCATCCTCAGTATCACATCCCTTCAAATATTTAAACATGGCTATCATGTCACCTCAACCTTCTCTTCTCCAGACTGAACATGCCCAGCTCCCTAAGCTGCTCCTCATAGGGCATGGCTTCCAGACCTTTAACCATTTTGGTCACCCTCTTTTAGACATGTTCCAGCTTCTCAATATCCTTCTTGAATTGTCATGCCCAGAAATGGACACAGTATTCCAGGTAAGGTCTGACCAAAGCAGAATAGAGTGGCACTATTACTTCCTTTGATCTAGACACCATACTCCTATTAATGCAGCCTAGAATTGCATTGGCTTTGTACATATAGGGTAAGACAACCTGCTCCAAGAAATGCTATGAAATGAGGGAGTCTTTCATTTCTGCATGTGTGTGTGTTGGGGGGAGGAGGTAGGAGTGGGAGGATGCAAATTGATCAAAGTATATAAAATTATACATTGTATGGAGTAAACGGAGAGGGAGAGTCTTTCCTCCTGCTAACATCCTGCTAGAACTCAGACATGACCCACTGAAGTGGAATGGTGGGGAATTCAGTACAGACAAAAGAACTATTTCATTGCACAGCATGCATTTAAATTGTGAGATTTGCTGTTGCAGGATGCAGTGATGACTGCCAGTTGGAACTGTTTTAAAAAGGGATTGGGCAAAATCAGGAAGGATAAGACCTTTTGTGTCATGTAGTGGTTTGTGTGTTGGACTAGGGGGTTGACCAAACAGTTAAAAAAAAAAAAAAAAACCTCATGTAATTTGCTGGGAATCCTACCTGTCTAAGCGGGATCATGCACCAATCCACACTATTTGGAAGAAGAGGGGCTGAAAACAGTTTTCCTGTATTTTTTTAAAAACACTGAGGGGGCGTGCATTCCTGCTCATTAAGACAAGCGAAGGACAAATTATTTGAAAGGAAGCACAAAGCTGATTGGCCAGGCAAGAGTGGAGGCAAATCCCTGCTCAGCCATGGAAACCCACTGGGAGCTTTTGGGCAAGTCACATTCTTTCAGCCTCGGAGGAAGGCAATGGTAAACCTCCTCTGAACAAATCTTGTGAAAATAGGTTTGCTTCAAGTTGGAAATGACTCGAACATAACAAAGGACTTCCATGGCTTCTAGTCATGATGGCTCTTCATGATGGCTTCATCTATCAGGGCAGTATAACTCTAGATGTCTGTTGCTGGGAAACACGTGTGCAGGGGTACTGTCAAACTCAGGTCCTGCTGTTGTGCCACTCTCGCTTCACAAGCAGCCCATGATTGGCCACCCTGGGAACAGGATACAGGACTAGGGAAGCCTTAAAAGGATCTGTCTTTTGCTGCAGTTCTTGAGCACGTGGACTCGGTGCACGGTATGCTGTCCCTTGCTGGACAGACTTTCATTTGCAGCTCTGCCTGTATTGGGGTGGGTTGGAAATTGGTTGTGGTGGTGGGAGCCTTTCCAACCTGTCTCTTCCTGCCTTCCCAGCCTTCAGCTGAGGAGGGAGAGTTTGTTTGGTTTTTAAAGTACACAGGCTGCACATTAATGCAATAGTAGGCAGCTCTGAGACAGTGTCTGGCTTGAGGGGAAGGGGAAATGTAGGACTGTAGGAAGCTTTCAGTCGGCCCTTCAAAGGGAGGAACTCCAGCAAATGAGGCTGAAGGCCTGCAGCTCTCAACCATGCCCTGCAGAGGACTTGTCCCACCTCCTCTTCATCTCCCTCCCTCACCAGCTAAGAACTACTGTTCTACAAATGGAGGCTGAGAAAAGCTATTATTTTCTGTTATATCTATTCCTTAACAGGGGAGCTCTTGGAAAAACAACTTCAGAATGCAGATTCCTTATCTAGTCTTGTGGGTTCTGCACCATCCTTTTGTAAGGAACAGAGAAGCCTATCATATCAAGGGCTTGTCTATAAAAGCCCACCCCCCTGGAGTTTTTTTGGCTTCCAAAAGCTTTGCATGCTTGCCAATTAAGATAGCAGCCGCAAGTGAATTACTCACATTTTCACCTACTGTAATCTGCTGCAGCCAAACTTTTTTTTAAACCTGTTTGAACTGTGCACAGGAGTGATATTTCAGCTTTACTAAAAAGGGAAAAAAAGACATGCACACACCTGTTTTATTGCCTTAGTGCTTGCTCGCTAAGGGGAAAGTGATTGAAAGCGAATTGCTTGTCTCAACAAGCAGGAATGCGCTTTTCCTTCAGAGTTTTTGACATTTTTGGTGCCCCTCCTTCCGAATATGACGAAACAATGTGGGATCCCATTAAGACAGGTAGGATTCTGCTCATATTCCATGAGAAGGATTTTCACCATTTAGACAACCCCTTAAAGTCAAGACTATTGACACATTGGATTTGGGAGATGAGTCTTTCCCAGCCATGCCTGGAGATGCTGGGGATGCATTCGATCCAGATCCTCTACTACATCTCTGTAGATGCTTTCCTAAAGGTAAAGTAAGATGCCGGTTCTTATGCTTCTAAATAAAGGGTTGAGTTAAATAGGAACTTCGGAACCAGTGTGGTGTAGTGGTTTGAGCATTGGATTATGACTCTGGAGAGCAGGGTTCACATCCCTGCTTGATCATTGCAACCCTCTGGCTGACCTTGGACAAGTCCCACTCTTTCAGCCTCAGAGGAAGGCAAAGACAAACACCTTTGAATAAATCTCACCAAGAACACCCTGTGATAGGTTCACCATAGGGTTGCCATAGATCAGGAACAACTTGAAGGCATGCAACAACAATAATAAATAGGAACATATGAAGCCACCTCATACCAAATCAATTTTTTTGTTAATCTAGAGCAGTGATTCCCAAACTTTGGTCGTCCAGGTGTTTTGAACTTCATCTCCCAGAAGCCTTAGCCACCTTGGCCAACAGTCAGGAATTCTGGGAGACGAAGTCCAAAACATCTGGAGGATCAAAGTTTGGGAACCACTGATCTAGAGCAATACAGTCTACACTGCCTGGCAGCATAGCCCTACTTAGAAACTGAGTCCCAGGGATCTTTGGTATGCAAAGCATGAGCTTTTTCATTGAGGGTGAATCCATGCTACACAAATAATCCAGTCTGAAACTGGATTATTTGCCATGGAGCCTTCCTATGGTATCTTGGGATTTGTAATTTGGTGAAGCAACAGTGTGCTTTGGCTGAGAAGGCTAAAGGCATTGTAAAAAACTACCAATCCCAGGAATCCATAGGGTGGAGCCATGGCACATAATCCAGTTTCAAACTGGATTATTTGTGTAGTGTAGATTCAACCTGAGTTGCAGCTATACAGCTGCATTTTCTCACCAATGCTGTTTCTGCTGCTCTTCCTTCTCCTTTTTCATCTCTTCCTTCTTCAGAACCAGCAACAAAGTCAAGCAACAAACAGCTCTCATTTGCACCAGGTATCTGTACATTTTTAATGAGGGCTGCCCAGGTGTGGAGGTAATAAACAAGGCTTTCCAACTGCCATGTTTCTTACCTTCTCACCTGGGCAGCCCTCATTAAGTTTGGAAGCTTTCCAATGTGCCAAGGATCCTAACTCTGTCTCCTCCTCCTTTGTCCTCAAAGCCCCTGGAAGTCCAGTGTAGAGAGAGATGGTAATTTGCACTCGCCTCTTGTGCAAATAAGATTTCTAATAGGCACAGGAACCTGCTGATTTCATCAGCAGTTAGATAACAGAAGGCAGCAGCACTGTCATATGAGACTGTAAGAACAATACCAGATGGGCCCTTATCCTTCTGTTTGAGGGAAGTGAGGTGGGAAAGGAGAAACAGACTGAAAGAAGAGGCAGAAAGGATAAACAAAAAGAAGCACTTTTTGGACCACAGGGAAGCTGCCTTTAGGGCTTATCTATACGAGGCAATAAAATGTGGATTGACATGAAGTAACACCAATTCACAGCAGCTTTCATTTGTCTCCTCCGGCTTTTTCAAGATCTCAGACTTGTGAAGCCATACACATTTGTTGTTCAAACAGGCATGCCTGCGAATCAAGATGGCGGAGGTGAGTGAATTACTCATGTTTTTATTGTCACCAGTTGCCACCGCTAAACAGTATTTAATTATTTTTTTTAAAAAGCAAATCCAAGGTGTAGACGTACGATCTTCCACTTTTTCAAAAAAAGGGGGGGGGGAGGCTGTTTCATTACCTCAGTACATGATCATTAAGGTGAAAATCCAACATGGCTGTTCCAGGTGCTGCCTTTCCTGCAACCTCCACCGCCTGTGCACATCTGACCAATCAACTTTCCACTCTTATCAGGAAAGCACATGAAAGTGAATTGATTGTCCCAATGAGCGGGAATGCACATTTCCTTCAGAGTTTTTTTTTTTAAGTCTTTTAAATACTTTAAAAAGTATTTGGAATTCCCCCCCCCTCTCCTTCTGATCCAGAGAAATGATATGGGATCCTATTTAGACAAAATGTATTCACCTCAAATTCTATGAGGAGTATTTTTGTCGTATAGACAAACACTTAGAATTGTTCATATTGTGTGTATTCATCCTCTCACATTCTGGTCCAGCACTGTTCCTGGATGTTTGGGTGACAGATGTAGCCAGGGGCACCTTTGCTCAGCTTCAGTGGGTGCTCTGTTTTTTTCCCCCTGGTGAAGATGCTTCAAGTTATCAGTGACCTATGCTTTAACTACAGGTTGATGGGGAATACATTCCTAGACTCCCCATGGATACTTGAAACCATGGATAATAGGGAACCCTATTATTTTCAATGAGACAAATGCTGGAAGTTGACCATAGAATCACATTGAAGGACCCAGAAATACCTAGAGAGATATGGGGGGGGGGGCTGTGGATAACCAAAACCGTGGATACCAAATCCGTGGATACAGGGGTCAATCCGTACTTTCCATTTAGATTTCTGCAGCTTGCTGTGTGGGGCTGCCCTTGAAGAGTATACAGAAACTGTCAACTGGTACAAAAAGCTGCAACCTGATTGCTTTCTGGTTTGTGTTGTAGAGGCCATATCACACTACTTTTATATCAGTTTCACAGGTTTCCAGTATGATTCTGTACCCAATTCATGCTGTAGTTTCTTACCTACAGAGGCTTAAATGGTTTGGGTCCAAGATGTCTGAAAGACTGCCTCTTCCCATATGAACCTCCCTGCCCTTCTGTGTGTCTACCAGTGAGAGACTAATTGATGAGAATGTGATTAAAGGGGTTATCTGCAGTAGCACCCTAACTGTGGAACTCCCTCCTTAGGGATGTGTGACTGGTCATCTCTTGCTCATCTTCAAGCAAGCAGTAAATATGTTTTTCGTCCAATCAGCTTTTAATGACTTTTGACATGGGGTTGATTGCAATCTCTGATATTTCACTAATAGCTTGATTACTAATGTGGTTTATTTGCTTATTGCCATTTTAAATCACTTGCTAGCAAAGGTTCTCTGGGCTATGTAGAATTTGTTAAATGTGTAAATTCAATTATAATGCAATAAAACAGTGATGAAAGAAGCAGCATATAAAACCAAGAAAAATTTGGTAGCAAAGAATAAAACCTTTCTGCATATCAGGCCATCAGACCTGAGCCCAGAAGCAGGTGAAAGGCCCTCCCTCCAGCCCAACTGCCACCGCCCTGCCTTGGAGGGAAGGAAAAACAGGCAGGCAGAACTCCATCAGGCCTGGGCCCAGAAGCAAGTGAAAGGCCCTCCCTCCAGCCCAACTGCTCTCGTCCTGCCCTTGGAGGGAGAGAAGAAGAGGCAGGCAGAACTCCATCAGGCTTGTGCCCAGAAGCAGGTGAAAGGCCCTCCCTCCAGCCCAACTGTCACTGCCCTGCCTTGGAGGGAGAGAAGAAGAGGCAGGCAGAACTCCATCAGGCTTGTGCCCAGAAGCAGGTGAAAGGCCCTCCCTCCAGCCCAACTGTCACTGCCCTGCCTTGGAGGGAGAGAAGAACCAGCAGTATCTGCTGGATTTAATCTCTACCCCCACTGCCATTCCCTTTTCCTTATGTGTCCTGTCTTATTTAGATTGTAAGCCTGAGGGCAGGGAACTGTTAAATTGACCATTTGTAAGCCCCTCTGATACCCTTTGTGGCTGAAGAGCTGGGTATAAATAAATAAACAAACAAAACATATAAAGCCAAGTTAAAACTAGCAACAGGTTTCAGTGCAAAGCATTAAAACAGGTCATGGTTGTGGTTTTGGATTTCTTTTCATGTTCTTTGTCGTTCTGTAGCATATACAATCTTACATACATATATACAGGAATACGTTGGTTAACAAAGCCTCTGAGAACAAAGCCTCTTTTTACAAAGTCTTTTTACAACCCCCAGCCCCATATCTTCCTTGTCTCTTGTCTAGCTCATTTTTTTTATAGCAGCATTGGCACTGGGACTGAAGTAGGGCTGAAGAGAAACAAACTTTCAGTGTCAGGCTGTAGAAGCATGTCTGTAGTAAAGAATGCAATACACCTTGAGCAGGGAAAGAGAAGGATTCTCCTCTAGCCAACTCAACTGTAGCCATGTGTACCTTCTTGCAGCAGGCAAGGTAGATAGCAGCTGCCTTTAGAATCCCTTACTGAGCATGTTAAGAAAAGTATAGATCTATACATTTGGCCACCAAAATAGGAATTATTAGAA
The DNA here is from genome assembly GCA_030847615.1 of Gambelia wislizenii. Lineage (NCBI taxonomy): Eukaryota > Metazoa > Chordata > Lepidosauria > Squamata > Crotaphytidae > Gambelia > Gambelia wislizenii. The sequence goes on from JAUMIR010000009.1 coordinate 8,895,573, forward strand.
AAGTGGAAACTAGTAAAAGAAAATAAAAAATCATATCTGGATGCATTTTGAAAGAAACCTTGAAGATTCTGTCCAAACAATGTCTGGGCAACCAGCCAAAGGCTGACTACTACACAGCTGATAGCAAAGGCACAGCACAGTTAAACTAATTACAGGCAAAGGAATCAAGGCAGCACAAGGTCAGACACTTACTTTACTAGCAAGCAAAACAGAGTTCAGGGTAGTCCAGCAGAATCCAGGTCAGCCAAACAGAGTCCAGAGTAAACAGACACAGTTCAAGTTTAGTACAATGGGTACTCAGGTAGGTCAGATAATCTCCAACAGCCTCTGGAGGGCAGTGCTGCATATTTATAGAGCAGCAGCTAATGAGTTCCTGCTTAACTAATTGCTGCTTCCTATAAATATGCGGAGACCTCCCCAAGCCGTCCTTTTGTTGTCTGTGTGCTGTAAAGGTAGGTATTGGTAAGTTCTTCGTATTTGAAGGAGCAGGACCCTCTGTCAAAGCTGGTACTGCACTATTGTCTGTGTCTGAGTCCTGTGGCTCTGGAACATCCTCCTTCTCTGGTTCAGCAGGTCCTGGCATGTCCACTGCTTCAGAGTTCATGTCCAAGTTCTGGAAGCAGGGCATGACAGATTCCAATTTTTTTTTGTTTACTCATGCAATAAATTACCTGACGTGGGTTTTCATTTCACATAATGCATATATTTAGTTTGGAATAAAAAGTTAGCTGAAACATGTTCAAGCTGTTCTTGTGTTTTGTTTTGTTTTTGTAGTACCTATTCCCTATTCTTTCCATGTTATTTCTGCCTCTGGTACCAAAGTTTCTGTTAAAGAAGTCATGCCCAGCATCGGTAGCACTAGGGGGGTGCAGTGAGGGCCAAACCACACCAGGTGACACTGTCAGGGGGAGGGATGATGCCAGCCTTAGTGATGCCACAGAACACATTGACTTTGTTAACTGAGGTATACCTGTAAATAAGTACAGTTGTCCCTTCATACTAACTGGGGTTTGGTTCCAGGACCCCCATGGATACCAAAATCCATGCATACTCAAGTCCCATTATATGCAATGTCATAGCAAAATGGTGTCTGTTATATAAGATGGCAAAATCAAGGTTTGCTTTTTGGATTATTATTTTTTTAAAAAAATATTTTCAAGCCATGAATACTTAAATCCGTGGATACCAAATCCATGGATACAGAGGGACAACTGTAGTAGAATACTTCAATCTGATGGTGTTAGTTGTGATAGTGAAGTGTGTGTGCAGCGGTCAATTAGAGATCCTGACTTGAGCAAAGATGCCAATGGCTTTAGAGAAACAAACTAAGGCTTTATTTTAGGAACTCCATTCTAAGTTAGGAAAGTTACTCGGTGTGCTAATCTAAGCTAGCTAGGGAGAATTGAGAGAGTTCTGGGTAGGACAAGAGGTGGAAACATCAGTTTACATCACAGAGGGAGCAGGGTTGGTAAATAAGCAGGAAGGACTGTGGGTCACCCAGACTACATATCTAACCCTAATACTGCTGCCCACTCTGGGGCATTCTTGACTCTTCAATCCTAAGCATTGTTGCATTTCTAACAAGTAGGAGATTCTCAGCCTTCGGTTCTCTAGATGTTTTGGACTGGATATTTATGAAAGTCATTCTGGATTTTCTCCTGGCAAATGGCCTTCTGTGTTTTGCCATTTGTGAGTGGGTGCATTTTAAAGGTTTCATTAGCTTGTATACATGTACAGCTGAGGCTCAGTAGGTTTCAGCACTCTCCTTCTCACTCTCTAGTTGTTAAATTGTTGTATGGTGGTAGATGCCATTTTTTAATATTTAGGGTTTTTTCAGTATGCACATTGTGCATTGATTTTAAATTAGTTATTATTAGTGCTGTTTTAGGTGTTTTACAAGTGGAGCCTGTACTAAAAATTGGCATTGTGAAAAATTGCTAATTGCTAATCATTCTGCCCTGCCTGCCTCCAGGATATTTCATGGCAGTCCCCCTTCACATGGTTCGCAATCCTCCTTCCCATCCATCCATCAGTCAGTCAGTTTTCCCTGGCCACTGGGCATGCTCAATTTCACTCAATGGTTTGTTGTAGTGGAGAGAGTTCTTCCTTGCCCCTAGAAGGGTTTTCTCCCCTTCTAAAGATTTGATAAACTTCTATAAATTTTAGGCACGCACTGAGACTATAGTCAGACCCCCGTATCCATGGAAGTAATATCTGTGGTTTCAGTTACCAGCGGGACACATACTATAGAGTTGCACTGGAAAATGCCTAGAGAGGCATCCTTCTTGGCATCTTTTAGGTCCTCCATGCAACTCTATGGTATGTTTTTTTTTAGCAGAAGTCCTTTATTTTAATAGGGTTTGCTGTTATCCATGGTAAGTCTGGGAACTGAACCCCCATGATATAGCGGTCCGACTGTATTTCCCCATAGGGTATAAGAAATGACATTTTGGCTACATAAGGTTTAATACAGTACTTGCATTTAAATATCTGTAATAATGAAAGAGAATGCCTGCCTGTCTACAGCAGCCACAACTTATTGGGACAATGTATTAGACCCCTCAAAATTTGACAGTGTTTGACTGTATCCAGGTTGCACTGCCAAATTGAAATGCTCTCTAAAAGCAGAGTGGGGGTGGGGAGCTGCCATAAGTCATTGGGGAGATAATTTTTAAAGGAATAGAAAAGGTGAAAAGGAGTTCTATGAGGCAGGAAAAAAAGATAGAAAAACAGGAGAGCAGAAAGTCACTGCTGCTAAGATTTTAAAAGGATGGGAGAACAGGAGAAGGTTTTCTGTTTTGCTTGTAAGAAAGAAAAAAGAGGGGTTGGTAAAAAAAAAAAAAAGAGCTCCCACCACCCCCTTTTGGGTGTTACATAAGTGTCTGGGAAGCACTGGGGACCCCTCAGCTAGTCAGAAATAGAACAAATGATGCTTGTGAGTTGTCCCAAGGGCCTACTTGGCCATGTGGTGGGGTACTAATTTAATAAAGAAGATGAACTGAACTGCTTCAGAAAGGCACCACTTTGATGATACTGCAAGAGCAATCCCTGCGGACTCCCTTCAGCTGAGGCAAAATGAAAAAGGAAGGCAAACGCATGACGGAGAAAGAAAGAGAAGAACAGATTAAACAATGTGTCCTGGGAATTCATGGGGAGGAGGAATATGTGGAGAAACACAGACAGATCTGCTTCAAAAACTTACTGGTACTTGCATGTCTGGCAAGGAAGCACATGGCTACTTCCTTGACAATATGCAGACATATGCCACCCTTTCAAAATTGACTGTTTCATTTCAGAGTGTTGGTAGAGTGAGGAGGCGACTTTAAAAAAAATACTTATATCATAAGCATCACTGAAGTAGAACAGAAAGAGGTGTAGTGTACTATAAAGTAGTTTGCATTAGTTCAAAATTCAAAATGCTAAACATACATATACCACCATGTGACAAAAATATTATATTCCCCCCCCCAAAAAAAACCCCTCAAGATATAATCAGTTTTCCAACACAGTCTAAATATATTTTTCTTTCCTCTCTGGTTGATGAGCTATCCTGAATGTTCAGTTTCCAAAATGGAATGTGTCAGAGATCATGTAACAAATCTTTCCAATATTTATGCCCAAACCCCGGTGGTCATGGGATGTCAGATGTATTTATTTACAAAAGCAGTGAATAGCTGCCATATCTTAATAAACATTTCGGTCCTGCTTTTCCCTCTGGGAACTTTACAATTAGCTGTTTATTTTTCATTTTAATGCTGTACCTCACAGCCTCCTTTGCTTCTTCAGCATATTTGCACCCCTTAGCTGTGACATTCTCGCTACTGATAATAAGGTGGATAAAAGACATTTATAATGCAAATGTTCATTATTATTTGTAAAAACAGATTACCGTAATAATCTGTGCACATTGTTAATATGCTGGGATGTGATTTGACTTATTAAGTTTAATATGTGTTCCCAGAAGTCTTTTATTTTAGAGCAATTTGTCAAAGTTCTTCTCTGTTTCCATTCTCTCCAACAGGATAAAGATACATTTTTTGTGAATTAATGATACTTGAGAAGGAATGAAGGGGCATCTATATACTATTTTATATATGTTTTCTTTCAAAAGATTGAAGGAGCTTTAAAAGAAGTTCAGGATTAAATCTTTTTTAGTCTCTGGAGATTAAGCTATCTCCTCCCCCGTCCCTGTAACGTTTAATATTTTTCTGCAGACCTACCTTTTTCACGCTACAGAAACTGCCTCCCCTCCTCTCCAGCAGCTGGCAAGAGGCCAATCATGCAGGAAATTCAAAAATAAAAATAAAAATAAAAGGTAAAAAATGACACCAAGCACAAAAACACATTTTCAAACCCCAAATAACCCGGGGAGGGTAAAAAAAAAAAGGTGTAGCAACAAAATGGCAAAGGTTCCTATTGCAACTGTAGTAACAATATGAGAACTGGTACAAACTCTATTCCAGTGATTACAATGTAACTTAGGTATATTTGCCTCTTAGATGCATGACACATAGATATTAATGAAAAAATGTGTGACAGTCAATGATTAAGCAATATCCACTAACAATGGTATTTAAGTTCACAACATCCACAGTATAAAATTGCAACATGTTATTATCAACAAGTCAGTTTAAATACACAACATACAAATAGCAACACATCACTTTGAAATTCACAACTCACAGCTGGTAATCTCCATAACAGAGGTATTATCCTGGAACATACAGATGTCATATACTTCATACATATACACTGGGAATCAATTAGTTCCAGAATGTGAAACCCACACCATTTTATATGTTGAAATCCATGGGCAACAATTTATATTATGAGTTTAAACAGGATTAAGCCACTAGTAAATGCCCATTCCAATTTTTTGGCCATTATAATATTTCCAGTCCTACTGGAACATGGATGGAAATGAGGGTCACATTTAATCCAGGAACTAGTGCACAATTTCAGTATTCATTTTACAAGAATAACCCCAAGCACTAAGCAGGAAACAAAGCTGAATCTGAATTTACTCTAGAGTAGCCTATTACCAAATTTACTTATGAGTAGTCCAATTCAAAATAATCTCTTCCCTCCACTGTGTACAAAACAATGGATGGCTAACTACAACTTGAGTTAACTTCTCAATGCCTTTATTCACTTAAAGTATGTACAGCAGTTTTAAGAATTCTAAGTATATGACTGGGAAGCCCAGAAAGTCTATCTACGTCTCCATTTCAACAACAAGTTTGTGTCTTCCTCAGCATTATTTTCAGTAGTGCTGTCTATAAATATTTTAATGCAAATTATTAACATCCTATGAAATGTTATTATAAATTTAATAATAAAATAAAATATAGAATCATAGAATCATAGAATTGCAGAGTTGGAAGAGACCACGAGGGCCATCCAGTCCAACCCCCTGCCACGCAGGAAATCTTGATCAAAGCATCCCCGATAGATGGCAATCCAGCCTCTGTTTAAAGACCTCCAAGGAAGGAGACCCCACCACGCTCCGAGGGAGTGTGTTCCACTGCCGAACAGCTCTTACTGTCAAAAAGTTCCTCCTCATGTTGAGGTGGAATCTCTGTTCCTGGAGCTTGCACCCATTGCTCCGTGTTCCAGTCTCTGGAGCAGCAGGAAAACAAGCCTGCTCCATCCTCAGCATGACTTTATTTACTTTTATTTACTTTTCAGGATGTACCTCATGAGCATGGACCCACTGTATCTTGTTTTACAGTGGGCAAAGACTAACATTTGAAGGCTTGCTTATATACTGTATTGAAGTTAATTGCCCATGTGTGTTGTGTTGATTATCATGTTAAGTTCTCATCAGGTGTAGGAGACTAAGTAGTGGCTGAATGATTCGCAGAAATGCAGACCATTCTATTCTTTCATTAAGACCTGAAGGATAGTAAGATTGTAACTGTAAATCCATCACGCTTCTGACTGTAGAAGCTTGTTTTGAATGTCAATTTTATTAAAAGGATGATTGGTGATGGTTTCCAACACATAAAAGTTAAATGAGTCAGGAGGGTATTGTTTTTGAATAAAGTGCTCCACTAATAAATTCTCTGGGTTCTTATTTGTTATGTGACTCTGGTGTTCAGCTATTCTTACCCTAATGGGTCTACTCAACATTCCAGTGTAAATCAGCCTGCATGGGCAAACCAATGCATAAATTACATTTTTTGTGCTGCATGTAGAGAAGCAACATAAAGGAAATCTTTTTGTGGTTTTGCGATGTACAAACATAAGAGTATTATAAGATTCTTTGCAAGAAATACAGTGGCCACATTTGTAATGTCCTTTGAGTGTCTCTGTATGAGTTTGTAAGTTTTTCATATCTGTGTGAACTAATGTATCTTTGATATTAGGAGTTCTTCTGCATGCAACCAATGGGACAATCCTGCAACCTGGAAGGGTTTGGACTATATGCCAATGTTTCAGGATGATATGTTTGGTCTTCTGTGTGGCATTATTGAAATCAAAAGTTGTGACAATTCTATTGGTGCATGTTTTTTGGTGGTGTGGAATAAAGAGGCTCTATCTTTCATATCTTCACGTGTTCTGGCCTCTTTTATGACTGATACTGGGTAGGCTATTTTCAATAAATCTTGTTGGAATTTGTTGGCTGTCAAGGTGTATTGAAGGGTATCTGTGGAATGAGGCCCTATGAGGAGCGGCTTAGGGAGCTGGATATGTTTAGTCTGGAGAAGAGAAGGTTAAGAGGTGACCTGATAGCTATGTTTAAATATTTGAAGGGATGTCATACTGAGGATGGGGCAAGCTTGTTTTCTGCTGCTCCAGAGACTAGGACATGGAGCAATTGACTCAAACTAATGGAAAAGAGATTCCACCTAAACATTAGGAAGAACTTCCTGAAGGTAAGAGCTGTTTGGAAGTGGAATGCGATATAAATACAATATAAAATATAAATATAAATACAATATAAAAGGAACAAGTGTGGAGGAGTCTCCTTCGTTGGAGGTTTTTAAACAGAGGCTGGATGGCCATCTGTCAGGAATGATTTGATTGTGTATTCCTGCATGGCAGTCGGTTGGACTGGATGGCCCTTGTGGTCTCTTCCAATTCTATGAAAGGGACAGGTAGCTGCACACAGGACAGAGACAGCCAGGATCTCAATGGAAGTTACTTTGCTGTTGCTAATAGATTTGAAATTTTATTGCCTGTCTTTTACTGCCCTTTGTCCCTGGTGCCCACACGGCCAAGAAGGGGAGTGGCCTCTGCCTGCATTGATATCCCTCAGTCTAAACTATGTTAACTGACAACAGAAATAACATCCAAGACAAAATGTAGGCCGGTGACTCTAACATTGTCACTTGTCTTCTGCTGTATGATATTTAACATTTTTCTTTACCTGATGAAGAAGCTATTGAAGCTTCAAAAGCTTGCATGATGTATTTTATGATTTTTAGTTGGCCCAATAAAATTATCACTGTTTTGTGGATTTGTGATTTTGTTGTATTTAGTTGGATTTTGGTGTGTTGTTGGTGGAGATGCTAAGGAGAGGACCCTGAGGAACATCCTTCCATGATGATGGGAGAAAGGCAAATCCCTTGCTTGTGAGGGATAAGGGAAATTCTTGCCAAAATCTCTCTCTGGTGACCAACAATGAGCGTTTAATAAGGGAAACCACCACCCTTTAAAAAAGGAATCACCTTGCATGTAGGGAATGGAATCTGATTTAGGACCCTTGCCAAATGTTAAAAAAAGAGAGAGGAGCAGCCACTTGCTCATGCTGGTTCAGATCATCCTGTAAGAATGTTAGTTAGGACTCACATACGGTTGGCAAGTCTAACCCTTTCTTTTTACGCTTATGGAAGAAAGCCTTAACTATATTATCATAGCCAGTATTGTTGAGGTTCCTCCTGGACTGAAGGAAGCCACTAACAGTATCTTTCCTTTATAACACTCAAACGTGGTGGAAAGTAGATGCCTTCCTCCATGGCACCCAAATCTGGCCTAGTATGCCTATTATCACCTTGCTGCCCAGGCCATTAATTAAAAGCATAAGGCAGACCCAAGGCCAAGGATGAACATGATACCTTGCCTTCATCTGGATGGGCCCAAGCACTCTATTACACTGGTTCTTAACCTGTGGTCCAGAGACCCTTGGAGAAGGCGTCCCCACAGCGGGGCTGCAAAGGTTTGAAGGCTGCTCAGCCCACCTCCTACCTGGAGTGGAGCGGCCACATGACAGGAGCAAAGGCTGGCTATCTGGACCTGCTTGTTCCCTGTCACATGGCCACTCCATTGCAGACAGGAGGCGGACTGAACAGCTGACTGACAGCAGAGCCAGCCAGCCAGCCTTTGCCCTTCCTTTTCGCTTTCTAGCAAAGAGCAGTCCAGTCTCCCTTCAGAAATGCTTCAACCCCTGGGAACAATTTCTGAGTGGGAACCATTTCTGAGTTATATTGAAAAGAAAGAAACAAAGAAAGTCTAATCTCTTGGGTTTCAATTTCTGAAGATGTTGAATAAGACAAAAATGGCTGCAAGATTAACTGATTTTATGTATGAATAAGGGGGAAATGGTTTATAAAAACAGATGATGTCTCCAATTTGATAAGCTGGAAGTCAGTTGAATGTTCTATGTGAGTGTAAGATGTTTTGTGTGTGTATTTGGGAGAATGTCTACCCTGGCCTCACAGCCTTATTTGAGAGCTTACACTGAACAAGTCTTGAAGAGAAACAACAACGCAGAAAGAATCACAACCCAGAAACATCCTCCAAGGAGACCTTCTTCTGTGCTTTCTGCAACCAGACTTGTTTATTTCAGATTGAGCTTTTCAGTCATCAGTGCACTTGCAGAAAGCACGGGATGAGTCCTTCCTGAATCTTCCTTTGTGAAGAAAAGCCAGAGAGAGAGAGTAATATGAATGCATAATATGTTTAAGAGTTTGTAGTGTGTAATTTGTATAATATATGTGAAATAAGTAATATCTATATCTATATATCTATATCTATCTATATATCTATATCTATCTATATATGCATGCATGCTTCAACCCCAGAGGAGGCAGACTGAGAAGCCGAGCTGCTGTCAAAGGCTGAACTGTTCTTGGCTGGAAAGGAGGGGAGGGAGAGAGAAGGGCAAAGGCTGACTGGCTGGCCCCACTGTCTCTCAGCTTCTCAAGCCCATCTCCTCTGGGGCTGAAGCATTTCTGATGGGACTCTGGATTGCTCTCATCTGGAAAGGAGCGGGAGGTCAATAGCAGGCTGGCTGACTGGCAGCTCCATGTGATAGGAGCCAAGGCAAAGGATGGGTTGGCTGGCCCTGCATGTTCCCATTCAATCCACTCCAGCCAAACTGGTGGGAAGAAACAGGAGAAAATTCTCCCCCATAACCACTGAGGGAAGGTTTAATGGATGGTGTAATTGTTAATGGTTCAGTGTTCAGTTATTAATATTATTATTATTTGAGTTTTAAATCTTGAGTTAAGTCTTAGGGATCGATTGCAACAAAAGGTATTTAAAGGGGGTTCAAGGTACAGAAAAGGTTAAGAACCACTGCTCTATTATATTTTGCCTTCACCTGCTGAGAAGGCTGTCTAATGTGCTATAGAGCAGTGCTTTTCAGGCTATTTGATCTGGGGGACCAACACCTGTTCCTTTGTGCCCATTACTATAAATGTTTCTAACTGTCCTGGAAACTCACCAGGACCCAGCAGCCAATGGCTCAGGGACCAGCCCTGGTCTAGGGAGCAACTCTTTGAATAGCTCACTGGTATACATTAAGGATATCTGGCTCAGAGGGCAGAGAAGTATGCTGGGCCCCATGGAACTTTGGGACTGCTTACTTGTCTAAAATATACTCTGGTAGATTCTGTTACAAATCAGAATGAAAATCTGACCCCAAAACTGGAAACTATGTCAGCTCACACATTATCAATTGGTTTTATTAACTGCAAACACTCCACTTTGTAAACAATGTGGATTCACCACTTTTGGGAGAGGAAAGTTAATGCCTGACATCCAACAAATATTTTAGCTGGGATGGTGAGGAATTCTTCACTGAATCATCTGTATACCTGCATAAAATAAAATGATTGCCATGGTTAGGTAAAGGGGAGATTAGGTTAACAGGTATTCCCTGTAGATACTGGTGAGTCCTTACAAATGCATAGATGCATCTTGTGTTAACAGGGACTGTTTCCAGAATTATATCTAATTTTATCTGAGAAAAAACTTAATTAGCCACTTTAAAACCCTCTAACTCTATGCAAACAGGTTATTATCATCCTGTTGGGAGACTGAGGACGTTCTATAATGAATAAACTATTGGCAAAAGGGTAATGAAAAACTAATAAAGGACTTGGTAAAGTTCTCCTTCTGTTATTAAATAGCAGAGGGAGAAATTACTTCAAAAAAATCTGTCAAAGAAAGACAGACCAACAAGTATCAATTTTAAATAGTAAATCCATATACAGAATTGTACAATACATTAAATCTGAGCATGTGTGCTAACAGAGAGCATGGTGTAGTGGCCAGGACTCTTGGAGATTAGAGCCTGAATTCCATTTGCCCATGGAAACCTTCCAGAGACCTTGGCAAGGTCTCACTCTCCCAGTCTGAGAGGAAGGTACGGGAAATAGAAAAACCCCTCTGAATAAATCTTGCCAAGAAAACCTGGTCAGAAATGACTTGGGGGCACACAGCACCAACCTTTGTGTTCAGAGAATGCAAACAGAAAGCTGCTATAGGCTATATTTCAGAGGAAGGGATTAGCAAACCACTCCTGAGTATTCCTGTCAAAGAAAACCCCATGAAATTCATAGGGTCACTACAAGCTGACAGACAACCTGAAGGCACACATACACACACACACTGACTAATCTTATAACAACAATAGGGGCAAAGATTTAACTATTGTGCCTGAACATGTGTAGATAAACACATTACTTGCTAAGATGCAAGTTCCAGGGATTCTTGGACAAGTACAGTGGACCCTTGGTATCTACTGGGGTTTGATTCCAGGACCCCCTGTGAATACCAAAATCTGTGGATGCTCAAGTCCCATTATATACAATGGTGTAGTAAAATGATGTCCCTTATATAAAACAGCAAAATCAAGGTTTGCTTCTTGGCATTTTTTTGAATATTTTTGAACCATGTTTGGTTGAATCCATGGCTGCAGAATCTGTGGCTACAGAGGGCTGACTGTACTAACTCTTTCAGAAAGACTGAACAATCATCAAGCCCTCTTAAGGCTAGGGCTGAATTTCACCCAGAGCTCTAGAATCACAAAGCCAAGGAAGTGTAACTATTTAGACCAGTTAACACATCTGCTGTTGTCCTTGGCAAACCCCCTCAAAGCTTCTTAGGATAGTGAGTGGGGGAGAGACTGGCAACTCCTTTGTGGAACAAACTGTTCTTGTTATTTTAGCGATTTCAGAAAAGGGAAAGGGGTGGAAAGTCCTCCTGGGATGGAGATAACACCTTTGTCTTTGAAAATCTCATAACCCTTTCTATTTCTTAAGAGAACCTCTCCTTAGGAGAAAAGTTCTACATATTCCCTACTCTTCTCCCTAGACAGGTGGCTCTCTTTTTGCGGGGGCGGTGTTTCCTGGGAAATAACCTCCTGGGACTCCCTGTATTTCATACCAGGGATTTGGCTGCTCTTTCTACACCTGGGAGGGACTGGGCTGGTATAGATTTTCCTTGGTTTTTTTTCTGGGCTATGGGGCTGTGTTCTGGAATAGTTTACTTCTGACGTTTCGCCTGCATCTGTGGCTGGCTTCTTCAGATGGTATACTTCTGCACTAATTTTAATTCCCCACAGATTATGGGATTTACCACACTCCTAAAAAAAGTGGCAAGGCATCAAGAATGTTCCATCTTCCCTGCTGCCTTTCCAAACGACAGGTTTTTCTGGTTAGCAGAAAAACACGGTTTTAGCTTGGTCCCCCATGAGACCAGAATGAAAGAAAGCTGGAAGAACGGCGACATCATGTGGTCATGCTGCCTTGCTGCTTTTCTTCGGAGTATGGTAAGCCCCTATATCATGGAGCAGGAGGCTGTTGGACTGTGGCAAAGTTTGAAATGATTTTCTCAGAGGCTTCTAGATATACGCAAGCATTGCATATAAAACTGAGCCATCCGTGGTTTCATTTATCCACATCTGAAAAAAATATGTCATCCATTTTCTAGATCCTTCAGCACAATTCTAAGGTATACATCTGCTGGAAGTTGGGCCAGATGTAATTAATTTCAATAGGTTTAGCTATTATTTATGGTTTCACATAGCCATGGTAAGTCTGGGAATGTATCCACCATGGATAGGGGAGGGGAGTGCACCTTGTACTTGCAAGACCAATGGAGGCTGCTTTGTGCAGTAGCTTCTGTCAGGCAGCTGGAAGACTACTCCTGGGTAAAAATGTTTAGGAGCAGTTACTACTCATGAATACGTAGGAAGACATGCCAGCTCCAACTATTGGTTGTGAGGTTTGTAAGTAGAAAATATTGGAAGTCACACCTACACATAAGTAAGAACTACTCTTAGTGGACAGGCTTATGAACTGCAGCTCCTCTTGAGAAAGAAGGCACACCCATGAGAAAAGATGTGCAGAAGCCCCAGTTACAGGTTGCCCCCACTCCATATCCATGGAACCAATATCCACAGTTTCAGTTATCCATGGCTGAAAAAAGAGGGACACATACCATAGAATTGTGCTGAGAAATGTCTAGCGAGGCATCCTCTCTAGGAATCACTAGGTCCTCCAATGCAACTCTATGGTATGTTTGTACAAGTCCTTTATTTTAATGGGGTTATTATCTGTGGTTTCTCATATCCACACCAAGTCCAGGAACCAAACCCTTGCTGATACAGAAGACAACTTATACAGGCTGGGATTATCCTCTATGGTAGAAGGAGACAAAACCCAGGGCAATGGGTGCTGTCTGGAAAGAGGGGATTAGTTGCACCTGATCCAGGGCAGGGGCTACGGGTGCTTATCCTGCTTCCACTGCTAAACCATGCCTTGAGACCGCTGCCTTTCTGCCCTATGCTGAAGAAATGGACTTCAGTCCCCGACATCCCTGGATACTTTCCTTCCATTGGGGCTCTGTGGATTTGGCAACAGGGCTGCTGCTGTCTTGTCCTCAGCCTCATCCCTGACCACCTAAAAGGCTGGACATCTGCTGTGCAAAGAGGTTGCAGAATGGAGGGATTTTGTCATGAACCCCCTTGCTGAGGACTCAGAGGATGTGGAGGGGAAAGCAGAGAATGCAGAAGAAACAGACAGAGAAAGCCTGGTTCATCTTGAAGAAACTGCCCTGACTCCCTCTGAGAGGGCAGTTGAAGCAGATAAGATAGAGAAAGCATACGTCATCCTGAAGAACAAACAGTCTGCCAGCCAGTGATAGATGATCCAGACAACATGCCTCTTTCTCTGAACACAGGAGGAAGAAATACCACACCTAGCATCATTTAAATACTAAATGCTCACCTGATTACTTGTTAATGAGGCCCACCTGGTTTTGAGAATCTGGCTATAAATCTTCCAGTAGTTTTCCTTTGAGCCTCAGTGCTGACAACTGCTTGTCTTAGCTGTTGCACTCTTTGGTGTTCCTGCTTTGCCTGGAGTCGAAAGAGTGGACACTGGCTATGCTCATAACAGACTCCCAGCATTTGAAGCATAATTTGAGGGCAGCATGTTCAGCCATGGCCTTTGAGGTCCTGTTGAATGCTAATACGGTACAAGCTTTCAGGTTCTCAAGTAAGAAACGTCCAATAAGGGACTTCTGGCAATACCATATAACATTATAGGATTTTGAAAATATTTAAAACAAAATGAAATGACCCTGAATGTCTGTGATAGCATTCTTTTATCATGGAAGAGGAAATCTATTTTAATGTATTTTATTTTTTGTAAAAGGGTAAGTTGAGTGTTCAGACAATCTGCAATCAGTTTCAACTAATTTGAAGATGTGAATATTTTGATGGGGGTCAGCAGAATGTAGCTAACTGGACTTAGTAGCCAGGCTTTACTCTTTCTAGGCAGCGGTAAAGTCCAGTCTGTTACATTATTAGTGTACTGTACTCTCTGTGACAAAATTGACATTGGTTTAGAATTACACATTACATGCAACATTATGTGACACAATAAAAGAAAAACTCTTTTATACAACACTTGTGTTTTAAAAAAACAACCACCAGGAGTTTGGACACATTATTATATTCAGCACAGAGCCTTCTCTATTCTATAAAAAGAAATTACAGCTTCAAAACCATAATAAAAATAATCTCTTGCTTGTTTAGAAATTATTTGCATTTGAGTTCCCACCTTGGCATAATTTTTAGAGCACTTTCAAGACAGATTTTTTTCCCCTGCATGGCAGGGAGTTGGACTGGATGGCCCTTGAGGTCTTAATTCTTCCAACTCCATGATTCTATGATAATTAAATCATAGAACTACTTTGAAACTACTGATGTTCAAAGAATGTCATATTAAACTTGACACGCACACCCAAAAGCATCTTGTTGCTTGTGTGGTTTTGAACCATTTAATAAAATCTTTATTTAACGCCATTAAAGCCATTAGTTTTTTGAACCTGGAGCTCTATTTGAATGTTGATCCAGGAAATCAACCAAAGTTGGTCAGGATAATGGAAAATAAAACGTGGGCTCCACCGCTGCTCAAACCACAAGCTACCAGAGTGTTTAGTAATTATTATCTAGTATATTCCCTCAGCGTTCAAAGCATGACATGTTAGCTGCTAACTCACCCAACCCCAAGTCCTTGAGCCACAGGGAACAGCAATGACTGACAGAAATCATCATTTTGGCAGATGCAGAAAATGCATTTCGGACCGACCCGCTCATTGCTTTCTTCTCAAGTGTCAACAAAAGCAACAATAGAGGTGATCGGAAACAAGAAGACAAAATGGTATCTTCCACTGTCCTTAGTGTGCTCTGTGTTTTCTGTGTGGATTGTGTGGGACAAAGAGATGAGCAGCATGATAGATAAAGAGGTTTTCATAACATCACTGATGTGGAGACCAGGCCCCATGAGGCAGACTGTGACTTGTTGTCATGAGATAAACTACAGAACAACAAAATCACTAGTCTTCCATAAGGAGCAGGGCAAACAAGTGTAGCATGGAGTTTACTGCTTGCGATGTCTGTATTTCTTCACAGTCTTCTTGGCAGGGAGAATACATTCACTCCAACTGTCCCAAGCTGACAGAGACAAGCCCTATTAATTTTCTGTTGTCCCACTTTTTCAGCAGTTTTTAAAATGTTCTAGTTTCTCTCTCCTCTTCTCAAGTTCTCCCTTTGTCCTTAGATTACTTTCATAGGTACAAACTGAGTTCAAAGTACAAAAGTAGTTTGCACTCAACTCAGTGGCAGGGCTTGTGATGTGAGGAGCAGAAGGGATTGAATCTTGCCCTTCTCAGTTGGCTCAGGCAGAAATGAACAGTTTGCAGCCTCTCCTAGCTTATGTGTTCTTCGTCATTCATAACTTTTGCCATCTTGACCACACTGATGTTACTTGGCCACACAGGCCCTGATTTTCATTGGTGAAATGTTGGTGTATATCTATGAGGAACTAGTGGTTTGAGTGTTGGACTACAACTTTGGAGACCAGGGTTTGAATCCCCACTTGACCAAGAAAGCCCACTGGGTGACCTTGGGCAAATCACACACTCTCAGCCTCAGAAAACCCTGTAATAGGTTTGCCTTAGGTTCACCGTAAGTCGGAAATAACCTGAAGGCACACAACAGCAACAAATGTGAGTATGACCAACTGAAGAGATATAAAATACATCTAATTAATACTTCATCCATCCCATGAAGCACTTTCCTTTGGACCTACCTGGAAAACCTTCTTCCTTTACCCTTAGGAGGAGTGTGATGACTGGCAGAAGGTTCATAAACCAAACAGTAGAAAAAGACAGTGCAGATAAGAAGGGAAGGGCAGGGAGACTGAGCCTGTCAGTATTTTCCTTATTTAATTAATGTATTTAACAGTTATAACCTTCCTTTCCTCCAATAAGCTCACATTTCTTCTTGCTCCTTTTATCCTCACAACAGCCCTGTGAAGTATGCTGAGAGACATATCATCTAGCCTAAGGTCACCCAAAGACTTGAGCCTGGATCACCCAAGTAGCTGTACCAAACTTGAACTGCCATGTACTGGGGTAGGGCAGCAAAATGTGGTAACGTTGACAAGACATCAGTGCCAGTACCCCCAACTGTGCGATTTTCAACAGGCTAATTTATCTATTTTGCTGTTGTGTGCCTTTGAGTTGTTTCTGACTTATGGCGACCCTAAGGTGAACCTATCAGGGGGGTTTCTGAGGCTGAGAATGTGTGACTTGCCCAAGGTCATCCAGTGGGTTTTATGGCCAAGCAGGGATTTGAACCCTGGTCTCCAGAGTTATAGTCCAACACTCAAAGCAGTCTGCCATGCTGGCTCAACAATTTATATATCACTTAATCTCTCTCCCCCCCTTTTGCCCCCATGCCTTAATTTTTTTCCCAAAATGCCTCTGTGCAACTACTTATTCCCTTTAAGGCCTTCCTTACTTTTTCTGGGAAGCTTTTGATCTTTTCTCTAATTCTGCTATATGCCTTACCGTAACAATGCGAAAGCGCATATAATTGAAATAATCATGTCTTCTCTCCCTGTATACTTGTGTTTCTATTCCCTTTTCTTTCTCTCTTGCTTCACAAAGAAAAATAAAACATATCTGGCAAAGCTTCTTTTGGACTGTACTACTTTAGGTTTATTGGGTTCTGTGTGGTATTTTTTAAAAAAATATCAAAGCAAGTATAGATATTGCATGATGGAGAGAAAACGTCAGTGTAGAAGGTGCTGTATTGTGCTTTATCTCAGACAGATTACAAAACACTCTGGTAGCTTACAGTTCGAGCAGGGATGGTGTCCAAATTCTATTTTTGAATATCCCGACCAACTGTAGTTGATGTTCTTGACATTTTGTCTTGGGCCTGCACTGCCTGTACCTACACTTGAAATTGTGAAGTCCTGGAAAAACATTTACCTGACTGGATTCTTCAGAATGTAATATCAAACCAGAAAACCTTTGTCTACAGCAAAGTTATTGTCTACACAAGTGGCTCTTAACCTTTTCTTTACCAGAGACTCCCTTTTAATATATTTTGTTTCTGCGGACCCCAAGACTTAACTCAAGATTTAAAACAACAACAGCATAGTTACACCATCCATGAAACCTTCCCTCAGAGGTGCGGGAAGTGAAGATTTCTCCTGCTTCTTTCTGCAAGTTTGTGGCTGGAGCAGATTAAATGGCAATGTGCAGGCCAAGCCAGCCAGCCTTTGCCTTGGCTTCGATCATGTGGCTGCTCCACTGCAGGCAGGAGTGGGTCAAGCAACATTCAAGCCTTTGCAGGCCCCCTGTGAGGACACTGCAGACCCCTGGGGGGTCTCTGGACCACAGGTTACGAACCACTGGTCTAAATAAACATCTCTCCTTTATGCTGGATCTTTTCAATCATCACAAGTCCTAAACTGTTCTCACTTAAACATTTTTTTGGCATTTTTCACATACAACCAAATACAACATGCCATCAGATGAAATATATCCTTACCTTCTAACTGTCCCAATTGGGCAGGGACAATCCCAATTGATCCTCTGTCATCCTGCATTTTCACCTGCTTTTAAAATGTCCCAATTTCTCTTACCTCCTCCGACTTTCATCCTTCGTTCTCTGCTTACTTCGGTTACAACAAACTGAGTTCAAAGTGTAAAAGACATTTGCAGTCAACTCAGTAAGGATAGAGGACAGGAGCTGGCAGAACCCTTCCCTTCCCAGTAGGCCTAGGCAGAAGCAAACTGCTGCAGCCTCTCCTAGCTTGTGTGTCCTTCCTCATTAATAACATTTACCATCCTGACCACACTCTGATGTTGCTTGGCCATAAGTGTCCCAGTTTTTATCTGAGAAATATTGGAGGGTTGTGTTGTTAACTGCCATCAAGCTGACTTCAACTTACGGTAACCCTATGAATGAGAGGCCTCCAAGTCTCCCTGTTGTCAACTGCCCTACTCAGGTCTTGTAGATCCAGCCAGGGCTCCTTCAATTGAGTTTATCCACCTAAATACAGTCTTCCTCTTTTCCTACTGCTTTCTACCTTACCAAACGTTATTGTTTTTTCTAGAAAGTCACGTTTTCTCATGTTATGTCCAAACTGGAACAGTCTCTGTTTAGTCATCTTGGTTTCTAGGGAGAATGCAGGCTTGATTTGCTCTTGGGTGCATTTATTTGTCTTTTTGGCAGTCCATGGTATCTTCAGAACTCCACCCAGCACCACATTTCAAATGAGTTGATTTTCTTCCTACCAGCTTTCTTCACTCTCCAGCTTTCACAACTATACACAGAAATCAGAAATACAATAGCATGGACAATTCTGGCTTTAGTATTGAATGGATGTATGAGGTCTGTCTATTAAATAATGAGATTGTGAGTGGTGACCTTGAACGTGTCTGAACCTGCATGACAAACATCAGCAATCTCGGCAGTTCAGTTAATTCTCAGTTGTTGTTTAAAGCATCTGTGTTCTCTGTTGTGTGCCAGAAAAATGCTAAGTTTAAAAGTCGAGCAATGTGACATTCTGCATCAACTTGAGACAGACCCAAACCTTTTTCAAAAAATCATCACTTGATGAAACCTGGATCTTCCAGTATGATCCTGAGACAAAACAGTCAATGCACTGGAAAACACCATCATCACCAAGAATGAAAAAAGCATGTCAAAGCAAATTCACATTCAAAGCTATGCTCATTGTGTGTGTGTGTGTGTTTACATCAAGGCATAATTTTGGCAGAATGGGTTCCAGAAAGCAGAAAAGTGAACCAGTATTAATATAACAAAGTTTTGACAAAGCTGAGAGAAAGAGTCAGGAAAAAAAAAGGCCAGAACTATGGGAAAATGGTTTCATTCTTCATCAAGATAACGTTCCTGCTCACACAGCACTTTCTGTGAAGCAGTTTGGGGGCAATAAATGCATTACTACATTTGAACATCCTCCATATTTGCCAGATCTGGCACCATGCAACTTTTTTTCTTTTCCGTAAAGTGAAATCAGTACTAAAAGAAACACATTTTGAGTCAATTGATGCAGTATGAAGAAAACAGCAGATGTGTTGACACAGCTGACAGAAACTGATTTGCTCCACACCTTCGACCAGTGGAAAACAAGACTGCATCAGTGTGTGAGTGTGAATGGGGTGTATATTGAAGGGGACAAACATTAGAATTGTAATACAGTCGTCCCTTCACATTCGCGGGGGTTCCGGTCCGCGGACCCCCGCGAATGTGAAAAAACCGCGAATAACGACACCCCTCCCCCCTCCCTCCCCAGGCCTTCGCGGGGCCTTCCTAGGCTCCGCGAAGGTCTCCCCGGCCCTCCCTCCCTCCCTCCCCAGGCCTTTGCGGGGCCTTGCTAGGCCCCGCGAAGGTCTCCCCGGCCCTCCCTCCCTCCCTCCCCAGGCCTTTGCGGGGCCTTGCTAGGCCCCGCGGAGGTCTCCCCGGCCCTCGATCCCGCCTTCCTGGGGCCTCCGGAGCGTCTCCGGAGGCCCCAGGATTGCCTCCCCAGCCCTCCCCACCCCGTCCCCAGGCCTTCCTGGGGCCTCCGGAGCGTCTCCGGAGGCCCCAGGATCGCCTCCCCAGCCCTCCCCACCCCATCCCCAGGCCTTCCTGGGGCCTCCGGAGCGTCTCCGGAGGCCCCAGGATCGCCTCCCCAGCCCTCCCCACCCCGTCCCCAGGCCTTTCTGGGGCCTCCGGAGATGCTCCGGAGGCCCCAGGATCGCCTCCCCAGCCCTCCCCACCCCATCCCCAGGCCTTTCTGGGGCCTCCGGAGATGCTCCGGAGGCCCCAGGATCGCCTCCCCAGCCCTCCCCACCCCGTCCCCAGGCCTTCCTGGGGCCTCCGGAGCGTCTCCGGAGGCCCCAGGATCGCCTCCCCAGCCCTCCCCACCCCATCCCCAGGCCTTCCTGGGGCCTCCGGAGCGTCTCCGGAGGCCCCAGGATCGCCTCCCCAGCCCTCCCCACCCCGTCCCCAGGCCTTCCTGGGGCCTCCGGAGCGTCTCCGGAGGCCCCAGGATCGCTTCCCCAGCCCTCCCCACCCCATCCCAAGGCCTTCCTGGGGCCTCCGGAGCGTCTCCGGAGGCCCCAGGATCGCCTCCCCAGCCCTCCCCACCCCGTCCCCAGGCCTTCCTGGGGCCTCCGGAGCGTCTCCGGAGGCCCCAGGATCGCCTCCCCAGCCCTCCCCACCCCGTCCCCAGGCCTTCCTGGGGCCTCCGGAGCATCTCCGGAGGCCCCAGGATCGCCTCCCCAGCCCTCCCCACCCCGTCCCCAGGCCTTTCTGGGGCCTCCGGAGCGTCTCCGGAGGCCCCAGGATCGCCTCCCCAGCCCTCCCCACCCCGTCCCCAGGCCTTCCTGGGGCCTCCGGAGCGTCTCCGGAGGCCCCAGGATCGCCTCCCCAGCCCTCCCCACCCCGTCCCCAGGCCTTTCTGGGGCCTCCGGAGCGTCTCCGGAGGCCCCAGGATCGCCTCCCCAGCCCTCCCCACCCCATCCCAAGGCCTTCCTGGGGCCTCCGGAGCGTCTCCGGAGGCCCCAGGATCGCCTCCCCAGCCCTCCCCACCCCGTCCCCAGGCCTTTCTGGGGCCTCCGGAGATGCTCCGGAGGCCCCAGGATCGCCTCCCCAGCCCTCCCCACCCCATCCCAAGGCCTTCCTGGGGCCTCCGGAGCGTCTCCAGAGGCCCCAGGATCGCCTCCCCAGCCCTCCCCACCCCGTCCCCAGGCCTTCCTGGGGCCTCCGGAGCGTCTCCGGAGGCCCCAGGATCGCCTCCCCAGCCCTCCCCACCCCGTCCCCAAGCCTTCCTGAGGCCTCCGGAACGTCTCCGGAGGCCCCAGGATCGCCTCCCCAGGCCTTCATGGGGCCTCCGGAGCACCTCCGGGGGCCCCGTGGACGCCTCCCTGGGCCTCCCCGCTCCCTCTATGTCTTTCACGGGGCCTCTGGAGGCCCCGTGTCGCGGTTTTGGGGGGGCCCGGGGGGGGGCCTCCCAAAACCGCGAATAACCGAAACCGCGAATGTCAGGTTCGCGAATGTGGAGGGACAATTGTATATATCAATAAAGATGGGTTATTTATCAGTCTTGTTATTTAATAGACAGACTTCATATCTTTACACTTCAGGATCTAGTCTAGTTCCTTTATAGCTGCCCTTCCAAGTCCCAGCCTCCTTTTGATTTCTTAACTCCGGTTCCTATTCTGATTTATGAACCAAGGTATGGAAAATCTTTAATTATTTCATTATCTTCATTGTCTACTTTAAAATTATGTAAATCATTCACTCATGATGCCCCAGTGGTTCATGAGGTGATAAAGATATTTCTGCTATTTCTCTTTGAGTTACACATTTTCCTTTTCTGTCTTATTTTGGTATAGCTTCTTTGCCTTCCATGTTGAAGTAGCCATTCATTTCCACATTTTTGAAATGCAGTTGTAGGCCAAACACTTCTCAGCTCTGCCACTTTTCCATTTTAGAAACCCGAGAGCATGTTTATTTTCTTGAAGAAACAAGAAAGGTAGCAATTGTTCTCAAACTATAATTTCACCTCCCTCTCACTTCTCGGCTTTTTCATGCCTGCAAAACTGCCCTGAAATCCCTCCCCCCCTCCAGTTCTATGCATTTCCAGGTACCCCTGGTGCTAACCTAATTAATGCTTCCTTAATGACCAAATCGTTAAAACCTTACACAATAACTTCCTAGGAGGTCACTGAAGGTCATTCTGTTTTGTAGGAAATTTCTAATTTTGTTTATTATGCATAGTAAAATCATGGGAGTACAGCAGGCGGTAAGAACTTCTGTTCTTTGGGGGATCTTGCACTTGGGATTGTTCTGCCAAATTGCCAATCATCCTGGCCGCTGAATGCTGTCTGCTGAAAAGCAAATGGATGTGAATATGGGAGAAATAGAATTATAATCAACATTGGTAGAAATGCAGTAAGACGTTCAAAACAAACGAAATGGATTTACATGCCAGGCGTGACAGGTTTCAAACCAGAAACAACCATTATCTGCCCCCTGGGCCAGTGTGGCTGCTGGTCAGTGAAGGGAATTGAGTAGTTTGAGCCAGCTAGGGATGTAAAGTCTTATTAGACCCGTACTCCTGTGATTCATTGGAAAAATGCCCCCCACTTGCTAGCCATTAAATGGCTAGATTTGCTGGTGCTTTTTTGTTTTGGTTTGCATAGAGAAAATTGCTGCATTTTGTGAGTTGCTTTCTTTGCACAGAGTAAAATGTGCAGCACGGTGAAATGCTGTATTATCTTATGAGCTGCATTTTGGTTTTGTTGTTGTTGTGTTACCTAGATTGCTTGGGGTTCATGGGGACCCTCTGATGCCCTAATATTAAATTGGGGAATTTAGCTAACTCAACCTGGCATGCAAGAGGTTGGGCAATGGCGGAACCTTTTGACCTATGTATACTAGTAGTAACAGAGAAGATTATAAGCCAAAAGATACAACTAAATTATCTTTATTGGAAATTAATATCAACAGCATTCATGCAAACACCCAGGCTTCAGACATTCACATAAGGCTATTGAAGATAGTTGGAAGCATTTGGAAAGAGGAATAGAGTAAGGGGACGGCGGGTTATACTGTACCAATCCTGCAGAGCAAAGATTGCAAAGTACACCGACAGCGAGGACGTCTAGATGATAGACTGGTGACACAAACTGACACGAAGTTGGAAAGCAGGGGATTTGTGCACCATTTGGTGGTGTTTTAGGGTGATATGTATATGAAATAATTCCCCTGAAGGGATGGGAGTTTGAGTGGAATACAATGTTTCTTGGAGATTCCCATGACTAAACAAAGGGTTCTCCAGAAGAGTTAATAATTATTAATGGGTGCTATACTTTGGATTTGAATAGGAACAGGCAAGGTCTTTTGTTGGAAGGGATAAGAGAAAGAAGGGCCCATTTTCAAGCATTAAGGTCTCTGCTATCATTGAGTGGATTAGTGAATGATTGACCTCCAGGTGTTAATTCTCTGACCTGACTATTTGGTTTAGGGAATTTCCAAAGTCTCCTCCCTTGGTCCTACATGAATCCCGCCATGGTATTTGGGGGTTCCTGGTTTACCTGCAACCACGTGGATGGCACTTTATGCCTAATTATAAAATATAGCCAATTATTTGATATTCCAAGATGGGGGGAGTATCAGGGTAAATAACAGTTGTGTGCCTTCAAATTGTCTCCAATGGAGTTTGCTATTTGTCTTCCTCTGAGGTTGAGAGAGTGTGACTTACCCAAGGTCACCCAGTGGGGTTCCATGGCCGAGCAGGGATTTGAGGCCTGGTCTCCTGGCGTCTAGTTCAGCACTCAAACTTTTACAACATACCTGCTCTCTATAACCTCCAACATTTCTTAGAAGAAAACTAAGATGAGTGGTGAAACAGTATCAGAGGACTTTATCATACAAGGGGGCAAATCACAATAACAGCAGTATAATAGCATCTTCAGCTGATCCTTATCACACGGCATCAAGGTTCTTCTGTTGCTGCTTTGCATTCCACTCATCAGTGCCACACATCTATAGAACCCAATGAATGGCTGCTAATATTGTAGGTGTTCCAGTACTCACTTTGGCATGATGGGTCATTCTGCTGCAGTTCTGATATTATGGCAGCCTTGCAAGAAATGTTGAAACTGCACAACTGCACAGTAGGAGCAAACAGAATCTCTCAAGACTTCCAGAACTGCGTGATTGCAAAGTTACAGCAAAGACATTAAAAAAAAATTTAAAACACATGCAATGGACAGGAAGGACAAGGAGGTTAACAAGGTGGTACGGAAGATTGATTGTGGGATCTTGAATCACCACAGCAGCATCATAGTGCTATTGTAGGGACAGTGCACAAGTGAATGTTTCAATACTGCTATGTTTCCAGTTGCTTAAACAACTTGATTGCAGCAATTTACCACCCTCATTTGATAAAATCCAGAGTGTTGTCAAGATGGCAAGTTACTAAAGAGGAAGAACACACAAACTGGAAGAGGCTGCATCCATTTGCTTTTGCCTGGGTCAATCAGGAAGGGCAAGAATCTACCCCTTCCTGTCCAATCCCCTCAGATTAGTTAGCTGAATACAAAAACTTTTGAACTTTTATGTCAGCTTGCAGCAATTGAAGTAAGCTGGGGACAAAAGAAGAAAGTGTGTGGAAGAGAGAGAGAAACGGAGACATTTCAAAAGCACCTGAAAAGATGGGATGACAACAGGACTAATAGGGACTGTCACAGTTGAAAGATATAGTGGTACCCTCCCCCTGAAATATTTGTAACTTGAATGTACTTCTGGATTCAACTTTGAGTCTGGAGGCTCAGATTTCAGTGGTGTCCAAGAGAGGAGTGTGTACAATTAGAGCTAATATGCCAGCTGTAGCTATTCCTGGCCATGATGATCCATGCCTTATTGATGTGCACCAACTGAAGTAAGCTGAGGGCAAAGGGGGGAAAGGAGGAGTGAGAGAAAGAGAAACTGGGACATTTTAAAAGCAGCTGACAAAGTGGAAGAAAAATCGCAACATTAACTTCTATGAAAGCAGCTTGTTCTTATTTTCCTTGAACAGGGGTCTTGTGCAAATCACATTTTATAATTTGCATAAATGACAGAAAACATAATGGTGTCTCAGGGCTTGACTGTACAGGGAGAAAACCCCACAACTACCTCATAGCTGCAGTGGAAGCTCTTGTTCTGCAGTGGCACCATAAATGCCACACTCACCAGGCTTCTCCAACTGTAGATTGGAGTATGCTGCCATGCTATAATCCGTATTGAGTAAAAGAGCAGTCCGACACTGACCACATGTTCTATATTTCATACTATTTCTGGCCACACAGCCAGGTCTGGTCCAGGTTTTCCTATTTGCTTGTGCATGCGAATATGTGAACATACGTTGTCCCAGAGTACTGTATTATAAGATAACTGGAGTTACACTTATCCAGCTATGCGTGCAATAATTTTTTTTTTAAGTGCCAGAATGGAGTCCTGTTCACCGAAAGTCCTGCCCCCAACTTCACACGGAAGCCAATCTGCAGCTGCCACTTGGCCAATAATCTGGGTTTTCCCTTCAAATGTGGAGCCAAAACCCCGGTAAAGATGTGAATCATCAAAAACATTGTGTGGCAACTGTGCCGCAAATACAGGGTGAGTACGGGTATTTTTGCCAGTGTAGACAAGCCCTCATTCTCACATGGGAGCCAAAACACTTCAAGGCAATTTGCAAATGGTCAAAGGGTGCTTTTGTCAACCCAGGACAGCCAGATTCAAGAAAAATGTTGACAGGAGTGAAATTCTTTCATATCCCTTACAATTCCCAATCCTGATTACTCAGTGCCACTAGAGGAGTCGTAATCCCATGGCATAGCCTTTTAGAAGGTTCACAGGTGGTGCATTCCATGCATTAAAAAGGCTTGGCTTGGCTTGCATTTTTGTTTCTTAACTGTAACATTTCCCCTTGATTCCAGACGTTCCTAGCACGTCTGATAGTGGCTATTCAGCCAAGTCCTATCCTAAAAATCACCTTGCTCGATCAAGCCAGTGTCCATCTAGTAGCCAGCTAACTAGTGTAGCCCGCTGAATAAAAGTGATGGCCATTTCCCCCTTTCCCCAAGCTGGTATCCAGAGGGGTGCAGAATCTGCATATCTGTTTAGTTGTGATACTGTGCTACCCCCACAAAGTTATACTGCTTAGGTCCAGGCTATCCAGCAGACCATATGACCCTCTGTGAGCTTCCCTAGATCCTGAGATCTTCAGGAGAGGCCCTTCTTTCAGTCTCACCATCTTTATCAATTACAGTTGCTGAGAACATGGCTCAGTAGCTGCCCCAGACTTTGGAATACCTTCCCTAGGGGGGCTAGAAGGGGCCACTTCTTACTGTTTTACTGTTGGCAGGCAAAGGCTTTCCCCCCCCCAGACAAGGATTTTTTTTAGAACTGCAGGCTTTTAAGGAAAGGGCTGTAAGAGTGTGCTGTATTGCTTTAAATTGTACTGTTTCAATGGTTTTTAAATATATATATTAAAGGGAAAGTTTTAAGTTGTTTTCATATGGTTAATATTTTAATTCTATCTTTAAAAATGCCTCTTTGCATGTTTTTAATTATATTGCAATCATTTTAATTTGTAAGCCACCAGTTAAGTCCCAATCTGGGATGGGGGGAGGAATATAAATAAAGATCATCACCACCACCATCATCTGTTCCTAACATCCCCTCCAAATCTGGTTAGGGTCTGCTCATTTGGTGCCTTTTCAAGTGTCTGTTAGAAACAGGAAGAAATATCCACAAGCACTCGGTTCATGCTCATTTAGGCGTTCACCACACAAGGCTTTTTTCCATTGTGAAAGCACTTCAGTCTCTGTCTCTGTTTGATTTCTGGTGCACTACAACGTATTGACGATTTCCCCTAGTCAATAGCCCTTAATCGCATGAAACTCCCACCATAACACCACATGTGGTACGAAATTGTGTGCTTGTTCCGGCTTCTCTTCATCACGTGATCACGCGAGGGCATGATTAGTCTGCTCACTACTCTTTCCGCCCCTGCAGTCTTCCCAGTTCAACTTCCGGTGGCCATTTGTTGAGACCTGATGTATCCAACACAGACATCCTGGCACTGCTTTTAATTTTCAAATTTTAGCACGATGCCTTGGGATAATGCAAACAATGTTGATCAATGAAAGCAACTGACAGGCATATTTAACGTGGAAACAGCGTACCCTGAAAGTGCTTCGGTTATATCACAGCTACATCCATGGTGCTAAGTACGCATGCGCTACTTGCAGAAAATCCCGGGCAGAGGCCAAAGTATCACAAGATCACGCAAAATCCAAACACGAACACAGATAGATCAACAAGATCGTGCATGCACTCAATCACACAAGGAAGTGACGTAAGAAAGAGGAGATTGATGCAGAAATGGAAAAATGACGGGAAGGAGGGGCAGAGAACGCCAATGTGCTGCATAAAAAGCGCTAAACTCGCTTGTTCTTCTGCCTCTGTTCTGGAATGGGCTGATACATGTGATGCAAAACAGACATGAATCCATCATTTACATGACGAAATCAGTGCACCTTCGGACCTCTGTGTGGTAAACGCCTTAAGCTCCCTTTTCCATGAAACGTATCTGTTAAAAGGGCTCAGCTGGGAGATATTTCTTTCTGTTTCTTATGGCATGTAACTTTGGGAGTTATAGAACTGCCTTCCCCAGGAAGTCCAGTTCGTACCTTGTTGCTGTTTTTCTACCAAGAAGTAAAAACCTTTTTATTTAAGGAAGCTTTGGGGTTTTAAGTGTATGTGGTAGATAAAGTTTTTTACCGGGTATGTAGTGTTTTAATTTTATTATGTTTTTGAAGCACTTTTAACTTGTTTTTAATTCTGTTTTTTAATGGTTTTGTGTTTTTTAAACAGAAATTTAGTTTCATTGTGTTTTGGCTTTTGTATTAACAGTTCTTTAATTGTATTATACTTTTAAAATGTTGTACACTACCTTGGATCTTGTGTTGGGAGAAAGGCAGGATATAAAGCAAGGAAACAAACAAACAAACAAACTATGTTCCCCGCAACATTTTTTAAAAGATCAGACACACTGAAAACTAATAGGACTTGAAGGCGGTTAGGGGAATTCTAGTTTCTGAGGAAATCTATATAGGAATGCACTGTACTTTTCCATTTACAGAAAGCTGCTGGTGACGGTTGCTTTAATTTTGGAGTAGGCTGAGTATTGCAGTCCCATGCTGGCAGTCTGAAGTGGAAAGAGCAGGATAAGATTTATCTGTTTCTCCACAGGGACTCCTTGATATCTGACTGTGATCACAACTTGTGCTAGTTCATTCTGTGAGTTATTTTTATGAACTGTATGGAGTGCTTCCTTCTTCCATTGTGAAACCACTGCAAAACCAAGCAAAGAGTCCACATCACTAAAGTGTTAAGAGACCTATAATATATGAAATGGGGATACTAACATGGATAATAATGTTTTTATATGTATTTATATCCCACCCTGTAACTCAGGGTGGTGTAAAGATAAAATCAATTTGAAACAATGTGGAACACTTTAATCTAAAATGATGAGAAATGATCTAAATAGTTTAAAAACATATTTTAAAATTGTATTAATTAATGTCAAACCATTGGACAATGAAATACAGTTGTCCCTCCATATCCATGGATTTGGTATCCTCGGATTCACAGGTTGAAAATATTCTTTAAAAAATAATAATCCAAAAAGCAAACCTTGATTTTGCCATCTTATATAAGGGACACCATTTTGCTATGCCACTGCATATATAGTAATGGGATTTGAGTATTCATGGATTTTGGTATCCATGGGGGGTCCTGGAACCAAACCCCAGCGAACATGAAGGAGCAACTGTAGTCTGAAATCTGTACAGACAGGGCAATACCTTTAGACCCTGAATGCTTTAATAAAAATGCCATGTACAAGGACTGTGCATGCCCCTGTGGGGAGGGAACTAGTAGAATCTTTATCTCATGTTCTTTTCTATTGCACATTTTATAAGGCTGATAGACCATGGCTTGTAGTTCCTCTCTTAAGCATGTTCCCAGGAATACCTTTGGAATGGTACTTAATATATCTATTAGGGGATACTGAAAAAAGAGTAAGAGGGGAGGTTGCAAAAAAAAAAAATCTGTGCTGTCAAAACCCGAAGAGCCACGGTACAGAAATGTTGATAACTGAAAGATTCCTCCTGGTTTAAACTTCTGATGTGTCATGTGCAAGATATACAGTTGCCCCTCCACATTCGCGAACTCGGCATTCGTGGTTTTGATTATTCGTGGTTTTGGGAGGGCCCCCCCACCCTCCCAAAACCGTGACACAGGGCCTCCGGAGGCCCCGTGAAGGCCCTGGGAGGGAGCGGGGAGGGCCGGGGAGGCCTCCACAGGGCCTTCGGAGACCCTCCGGAGTCCCCGTGGAGGCCCTGGGAGGGAGCGGGGAGGGCCGGGGAGGCCTCCATGGGGCCTTCGAAGACCCTCCAGAGGCCCTGTAAATGCCCGGGGAGGGAGTGGGGAGGGCCGCATAGGCCTCCACGGGAGCCTTGTGCAGCCCTGTGAAGGCCCTGGGAGGGAGGGGGAGGGCCAGGGAGGCCTCCACGGAGCCATGGGGGGGAGTGGAGAGGGCCGTGGAGGCCTCCACGGGGCCTTGGGAGGGTCTCCGAAGGCCCCGTGAAGGCCTTGGGAGGGAGTGGGGAGTCTGGGGAAAGTGACCATGGGGCCTCCGGAGGCCCTGTGGTCGCTTTGGCGGGGGAGGGGTGGGCAACCAATATTCGTGGTTTTTTCTCATTCGCGGGGGTCCGTGGAACCTAACCCCCATGAATGTGAAGGGACGACTGTAGTATCAGGAACAGGTACTAAGAGTTGTATATTAGCAACAAGGCTATACAATTTTAATAGAAATGTATATATATATGATA
The DNA here is from genome assembly GCA_030847615.1 of Gambelia wislizenii. NCBI lineage: Eukaryota > Metazoa > Chordata > Lepidosauria > Squamata > Crotaphytidae > Gambelia > Gambelia wislizenii. The sequence continues at coordinate 8,925,069 of JAUMIR010000009.1, forward strand.
TGTTTAAAACTCAGTGTTTTCTATTGAATTTTAAACATATTTTATTAAGTTGTTTTTAAAATACAGCTATATGTAGTTAATTATATCCTGTTGCTCTACTTTAACATAGATCGTTTAACACACACACACACACACACACACACACACATACACATATAATTCTCTTAGGTATGTTGCTGTTTCCAGTGTGCTGATTGGCTGCCTAGGGAATTGACCAAACAATCAAAGCTGTGTTGGGCAGCCAATCAGCACACTGGGGGCGGGACCATGTGGAAGTTGAAAACCTTTGTAAACATGGTGGCGGCAGAGGGAGTGTGAATAGCATGCAGGGTGGATGCAATGTGTATGTGTGTACCATGGCATGTGCCGGCATGCAGGGGGCAGTGTGGGGGCCAAGTTTGGAGGCAGGGGGCAAATTCGGCAGCGGGGGTGAGTTCGGTGGGGGGGGCAAGTTCGGCAGCAGGAGGGTGAGTGGCAGGGGGGAGTTTGGAGCTGGTGGGTAAGCTTGGAGGTGGGGGGGCGAGTTCAGTGGCGGGAAGGGTGAGAAGCAGTGGGGGCCAGTTTGGAAGCAGGAGGGGTGAGTTCAGTGGTGGAAGGGGCAAACAGCAGTGGGGGGCAAGTTTGGAAGTGGGAGGGGTGAGTTTGGTGGAGGAAGGGTGAGCGGTGGGAGAAGTTTGGAGGCAGGGGTGAATTTGGTGGTGGTGGGTGAGTTCCCCAGTGGCAGGGGGCAAGTTCCTGGGTGGTGGGGGGTGAGTGTGGAGTCGGGAGGGCGAGTGGCAGTGGGGCGAGTTTGGGGGTGGGAGGGGTGAGCAGTGGCAGGGGGTGAGTTTGGATGCAGGAGGCGAGTTTGGTGGTGGAAGGGGCAAGTTTGGAGGTGGGGGGGTGAGCGGCTGCAGGGGGCGAGTTTGGCGGCCAGCTGATCTTACAGGGTTGTCATGAGATCTACTGGGCATTTTTTGGGGGGGGGGGTTTAACAGCATATGGCATGCCTGGTCCAGCTACTAGAATGTATATAATTATTTATTTGTGTGTGGCATGTATAAGATTACTTTATTGCCTCATGGTTTGTTGACCAGAATAAAGGCTTGATGATGATGGTTTATAGCATTAGGGAGATTATCAGATGCAGTAAAAAAGTACCAGAGAAGAATGCCAGGATGATGTTCTTGTCCCGCAAACGGGACCCATTTTCAGACGTCCTCGTGCTCGTTGCATTCTGCTCCAGTGCCTCTGTAGTTAGTAAGGTGGCGCTTTTCATTGATGGGGAACTCCTGTCAATGAAAAGTGCCGCCTTACTAACAGCAGAGGCACTGGAGCAAAACACGACAGGCACGACGTTGTCTGAAAACAGGTCCCATTCATGGGACAGGAACGTCATCCTGGCATTCTCCTCTGGCACTTTTTACTGCGTCTGATAACCTCTGTGGTGTCATGGTTTGAGCGTTGGGCTGTGAGTCTGGAGATCAGGGTTCAAATTCCCACTGGTCCATGGAAACCCAGTGGGTGACCTTGTGCAAGTCACACACCCTTGGCCTCAGAGGAAAACAAGGGCAACCCCCCTCTCAACAAATCTTGCCAAGAAAATCCTGTGATAGGTTCAATTTAGGGTCATCATAAGTCTGAAATGACTTGAAGATATACAACAATATGAGGGCATGATTTAACAGATTTCTTCAAAAGTATTTAATCTATCAAGACCCAAGATGGTGTAGTAGTTTGAATGTTGGACTAGGACTCTGGGAAACCAGGTTAGAATCCCTGCGCAGCCATGGAAACCCACTGCAGCCTCAGAGGAAGGTAATGGCAAACTCCCTCTGAGTAAATTTTGCCACAAAAACCCCATCATAGGTTCCCCTTAGGGTCACCATAAGTTGGAAATGAGCTGAAGGCACAACAACAGTAACAACAACAACCTAATTTAAATCTGGCCAAGAAAAGTCTTTGCTTAACAGGCAACTGAAAGATACAATCCAAAACATTAAAAAAATATTTTTATCAAAACCCCCAAAATAATGTGATTTGAAACTGTTTCTAGATACCAAAATAACTACTACTACTACTACTACTACTACAACTTAGTGGCCTTTTTAGTATGCTCCTAGGCAAGATTAGAGGTTTGACCATTAACTACCATTTTTGCTGCAAGACTTTTGAAAATGGTTGGCATTTTAGATTTTTTTAAAAAACCTGTTGACAACAGAAGGATTTGAACATTGGAGATGTGGGGGCTTCAGGGACTTGGAATGATAGAAGCCATTAGCAAAATTCCTGCTCAAAAAAAATGTAGCAAACAGCAAGCCTTTAATCAACTTAGGCAAATAAATTTGGCACAGATGTTCTCTTTTGGCCTCTTTTGGCCTTACTGTTTGTATTTCATGATGGTTCTTAACTATAATAGCTAGAAGCTTTAAGAAAATTACAATACCTCTTGCTACTAGCATTAGGAACAATTCTGAAATGCATTATGCAGTGGTGGCTGGCAGTTTTCATGTCTGTGGGGCAGTGAATCTGCTCTAGGTGATAGTCTGAACTTTAAAAGAATGAACCAAGTTGCTGAATCCTAAACCCAAGGTAAGTTCAACACCTTGGATAGCTCCTTTAAAATTTGCACTAAAATCCAGAGTGGCAGAGTTGCCACTGGCATAATGCCCAATTTAAATATGATCACAGTGACCCTCTTTGACAATGACAGATCAAGCAAAGTGGAATGACGCTGAGCATTGGAAAAGATTCTTTCACAAACATTGCTCGTGTGTGTGCGCGCCTTCAAATCATTGACTTATGGTGACTCCATTAATTTCATAGGGTTTTCTTAGGCAAGGAATACTCAAAAGGTGGTTTTGCCAGTTCCTTCCTCTGAAATATATCTTACAGCACTTGGTCTTCTTTGGTGGTCTCCCATCCAAATACTAACCAGGGCTGACCCTGCTTATCTTTGAGGATCAGACAGGCTTTGGTGTCTTTAGGGTATTTAGGCTCTCTTGCTCATGTGCAAATGGATAAAGCTAAAACAGAAACTATACAGAATTTGGAGATTATCAGACACAGGGGAAAGCTCCAAAAATCATATTCCCAACTGCATCACAAGATCGCTACAAGAACAGAAAGGGTGACCTTACCAGGAGCCTGCATCCTTCTGCCATTCTGGGGGCGTAGCACTGCCACGGACAAGGCTTCCTGTTTTTTATTGATGGGGACAAGCCACTAATAAAAAGGGATGCCTTACTCATGGCTGCACTATGCCCCTGGAACACTGGAGAATGTCGTCATCTGATAATCTTGCCCCTCCCTGTTATCGTCCCAATCTGCAGCCTCTGATATCTCCTCAGTCATAAAGTATCATAAAACCACTGAACATCAGCATCTTTAGTCTGGTGCTTTCAGGGATGCCATTGAAAAATAATTGGCAACTGGTTCTGTCTCTGGTGGAAATGTCCATCCCTCCAAGTGTCAGGGTCCTCACCCCCACTCTGGAGTGGTGCTGCCTTGCTCCCTTGAGCTATTATTCTTCAAGCTCTCCTGCACTTGGAGCCTCAGCCCCTCACAAAGAGACCTTGTCTGCCCTCTGTAGGGCACCAAGCATGGCTGGGCTACTGGGTTTGAGGAGAGGAAGGAGGATGCTACAGATGGAGCCTGGGAGGGAGGGAGCCAACAACAACTCTGCTCCCCTCTACTCAGGGAAGAACTCAGTCACCCCACCTCACACCATGACAGTAATAGAATCATAGAATCATAGAAATGTAAAGTTGGAAGAGACCACGAAGGCCATCCAGTCCAGCCCCCTGCCACGCAGGAAATCACGATCAAAGCATCCCCGACAGATGGCCATCCAGCCTCTGTTTAAAGACCTCCAAGGAAGGAGACCCCACCATACTCTGAGGGAGTGTGTTCCACTGCCAAACAGCTCCTACTGTCAAAAAGTTCCTCCTAATGTTGAGGTGGAATCTCTGTTCCTGGAGCTTGCATCCATTGCTCCGTGTTCCAGTCTCTGGAGCAGCAGAAAACAAGCCTGCTCCATCCTCAATGTGACACCTCTGCTCCTCTGCTTCTCAACTCCCTTGCCCATGGCATAGGACAACAACATACCCATGTTGGTGCACCTGCCCAGGGATCATGTATTAAGAGGCAGCCATTTAAAAAGCCATTCAGGCAAACATCCTATGGAACATTGGGATTTGTAGTTTGTTGTAGCTCCAGAGCTCTCTGACAGGGAAGGCTAAATATCTCACAAAACTACAACACCCAGAATTCCAAAGCACTGAGCAATGGCAGTTAAAGTAGTGTCAAACTGCATTACTTCTGCAGTGTTTCGGCAGCCATAGCCATGTTAGTCAGGTTCAGCATGCAAAGGGACCTTAGAGACTGCACTATGCCCCTGGTTCTTGTCCCACAATCTCCAGACCCGTGCCTGTCCTGACACAATAACCCATCAGACTTATCTTCTCTTGCATCCAAAGGCAGCCCAGGAATGACCGGAGCTCTAATGGAGATCCGTTCACTTCCTGGACTGAAATCCTGCCCATTCTCGTGAGAAGGCATGAGTGTGGGAAATTCAAAAAGAAAAAAAATACACACAAAAAAGGTAACAAATGCACATACACATACTAAAAAAAATAACAAGTAACCCAGGGAGGGTACAAAAAAGAGGGTAGCCTACTTGGTTCTCCTAATCCTACCTGGAAGTGTTCTGGCAGGACCATCCATTGACACTGTATTCATGAGTCAAAAACGGCACGAGGCTTCAGACACCAGCAATGCCAGCACCAAAACGGGAAGGGCAATGCATTGACAGCTCCAGCCTATCAATAAAAAATGCCACAATAATGAGAGCAGAATGCAAAAAGATGACATTGTGTGATATTGTCCTTTTGCATTCCTCTAGTGTCATTTTGGAACCACATTAGCCCTGTGTGATAATCTCCTAACTTAGAAAGAAGTTGGTAGCATAAGCTTTCATAGACGTCATTAGACACATGCATCTTCATCTCTAAGGTGCTACAAGACTTCTAGGGAGGGGCATTTATGAATTCTCATCCAGACTGCTCCAGTGCCTCACCTAACTACAGTCCCAAGGATTCCATAAGACAGAACCAGAGCAATTAAAGTGGAATAATAGTGACATAATTGTGTACTGCAAATGGACCACTGGACAGGCAGACAGGTCGTCTGGTCACAGTCTTCCCCACTACAGTGGTATGTCCTGGTTTTCTGTTTAAATGACTATTTTTACATTTTTTAAGTGAATATAAATGTTTGGAAATTAATGAATAGCCATAGTGCATGCCAATTCTCATGCAAATCCCCCCCCCCATTTTAGCAATGCATTTCCTTTCGTTTTGGAAACTGTCAGTGGCTGCTCTACCTGAGAGAAAGTCTCATTGAACCTAAGGGGACTTGCTTCCAAATAGAATTATGCCATTAAGAAGCCACTTTATCCATGGCCAAACCTCTAACCCATTCCTCCTGCTTGCAGTCATAAGGGTGTGGAATTAACCTGCTCTCTTTTCCTGAGCATGGGTTTATGATTTCAAAGAAAAAGGAACACTGGGTGGATTTCTCCTTTGCCCCCTACTGACCTGCTTTACCACCCACTTGCTTCTTCACAGGCAAAGAGAAGAGTAATTGCTCCAAATTGCTTTAAAAGGAACCCTTTAATGCAACTGATTCCTTCCCTTCCCCCTTATAGCATTTCTTTTTCTTTCCCTCTTTCCTTCCTTTCTTTCACTAGCATCCATTTTAATTCCTCATAGTATTTCCTTATTAAGTAAAGCTCTGAGCTGTGCTCAGCAGCACTCGATGGTGGATAAATTCCTGCCCAGTTTTAGTTCTCAGAAGGGCCCCTGATTTATTTATTTTTTCTGCATCAAAGCAGGAAAGCAGCTGCCCAGCCATCTGTCTGCATCCAAAACTTGGACTTCAATTATGCAAAAGGTGGTCACATACACAAAATCAATTTTGCAGGCCTGATCCTGCAGCTCAGTTCATATCACGATTTCCATTAGCCACCCATTTCCCTGGAGGTCTGACTTACTCAGACAAGGATGAGAGTACAACGTTTTACATTTAGGTCTTGTCTATACGAGGGGGGACAATACGAACACATCTGAAAAAGCAGGCATTCACAATGATGCAACCTGTCTTCACGGTGAAAAGAGCACTCCTAAACTCTGCATGACCCCCTAGCCAAGATGGTGGCGGTGAGTGATTTACTCACGATTTTATATCTGCTACCGCCAATTTTTTTAAAAAGTTTCCCATGGTGTGCACAAGCGATAGTTTGTATTTACAAAAAAAAAAAAAAAAAAAAAGGGGGGGGGAGAATATAGTTGTCCCTCCATATCCACGGATTTGGTATCCATGGGTTTAAGTATTCACGGCTTGAAAATATTCTTTAAAAAATAATAATCCAAAAAGCAAAGCTTGATTTTGCCATCTTATATAAGGGACACCATTTTGCTATGCCATTGCATATAATGGGACTTGAGTATTCATGGATTTTGGTATCCATGGGGGGTCCTGGAACCAAACCTCAGGGAATATGAAGGGACAACAGTATAAGATTGCCATGTTATCAACTTACTGGACCCTCGCTTAGCCAAAAATCTAACATGGCGGCTGCAGGTGCTTTCCCTGTTTGCTAGCCCTGCCCCCATGCTTGTCCAGCCAATCAGATTATGTTGCCTGTTCGTATCTGTGTGAATGTGACTGTTCAAACAATCACACATTTGCATGTCATATGGAGCTTTTTAAAAAATCTGGATGAAGCCCTGGACACGACGCACACAGACTTTGTGGTGGATTTGACTGTCCCTTTTCTGAATAACACGTACTTATGTGTATGTCCATATGAACGGATCACTTTAAATTTACATCCCGTTCATATTATTTTCACCATATAGACAAGACCTTACTTACTTACTTATTGCAAAACTTTGGCATGCAGGAGACTTTTTGGGAGCCAGACTGGAGAGAAGCTGGCAGGATCTGATATGTGTACTAAGAGATTGGATGATCAGATATCTGGAGTGCAATGTTCAATGTTGTTCAATGAATGATGTTGAATAGTGAACACTGTTCAAGAGAGGTGCACCAGCCCAGGTAGTAATCCCAAGCAGAGCTAGGAAAAGTTACCTTTTTCTACTACAGCTCCCAGGAACCTGTAGCTACTGGCCATGCTGGCTGGGGGGATTTTGAGAATTGCATCTAAAACAATGACCTGATCTTGAGTCAGTTACCACAAGCCCTCTCTGCACCCTCCCCTCTCAGGGATATTTCCTTTCCTTTGCCAAGTCTCTTTGCAAGCTGGTTGTGAATATAAAGCACATAAAGTTCTATGTCTGGTTGTGAAAGTTGGGCATTAAAGAAAGCTGATAGAACTTTAACTTTTATGTATTTAGATTTTTATATTGTGAGGTTTTTAATTGTATCAAACTGTATTTTTTTGTGATTTTGTGAGCTGCCTTCTGGGAGAAAGGTGCCATGTGAATTAAATAAATAAATGAATAAAAGAGAATCAACTCATTTGAAATGTGGTGCTGGAGAAGAGTTTGATGGGTACTTCATAGAATTCTATGATTCCATGCTACTGTGGACTGCTAAAAAGACAAATAAATGGGTCCTGAACTGAGTTAGAGCCAGAACTGTTCCTAGAAGCCAAGATGACTAAACTGAATCTAAATCCACACCACACAAATAATCCAGTTTGAAACTGGATTGTTTGCCATTGGTCCCTCCTATTGAACCCTGGAATTTGTAGTTTTACAATGTCTTTAGCCTTCTCTGCCAAAGAGTGCTGGGTCCTCACCAAGCTTGGTCTCATGTGTTCCAGTTTTCATTGGTGAAATGTTGGAGGGTATGCTACCTGTCTGAGGATGGTCATGGGGGGGGGGCAGAATTGTGGCCTCTAGAGCTATGGTACAGACCTGGCTGCAACATCAACCTGCAGTTGTGGTTGAGACAAAGGTGGAAACCCAGTTGCAGTGGTTTTATCGATGTGGCTGACATACAATCATATAACCTGGACTATATGGACATTATCAAACTAGTGTCTTAAAACACACTAATCACGCAAATAAAGAAAGTAGAAACATAGTGGCATAATCACAGTAATTTTCACATGTCACTATAATTGTGGGATTAAAACTCACACCACAGTAACGCTTGTCATCACATTGCCTTCTATTAACACAATACTTACGATTTGTAGTGGCCCACGCATGCTTCTTTAAGGGAAAATGTTTACTTACTTCTGTGATTTCCCATGGGTGCAATCTTGGCGGGTCTCATGAGAAGACACAACTTCACCAAAAGATTCCCCAAACCCCTTAATTTAAAAAGTTAAGACAGGAACACTGCAACAAATTAAAAACATGCCCCAAACCTGGTACAGTTCATTAAAAGAGTGTCCCGTGGCTCATTTCCCCGTTGTTAATAGGAAGTTTTCTTGCTGGCCACAGGGAGGTGCAGAAGAGGACCACCCATTCCCGCTGTAATCTTGTGGTTACAGTGGGACGTGTTTTCGTATGCTCTGCAATACTGAGAAAACAGCGGTATTGAAGAGCTATTAATGGGTTGTCCCATGAATTGAAAGTGACGTCTTATTCGCGGCTGGAGCAGGCAATGAACATGCCAAGACTATGACATTGTGTGATGAGTGGGACCCCTTCACGTTCACATGGTGCAGAAATAACACAATTTTTGCCGCATCTGATAAAGTCTGATGTGCTTTTAGGTTCATTATACAAGGAGGTTTTCTGTACCACTGTCATGCCCCATGAGCCTGATGAGGTTATAGAGTCAGAGGAGGAGGAGGACATGACAGGGAACAGCCCTAGGGACCCTGGCACAGGTTTATCTACACCTGTGCCAGCAGGGAACCCTGCCAACCTAGAGGCTTGAGCAGAGGAAAACCCTGGTCTAAGTGGGTTGGCATCAGTCCCAGCAGAGAGTCCTGCCCATTCAGATAAGGATGATGAAGAAGAGAGGAACTTACCTCCACCATCGTATACCCAGCAGCGAGCTCAAAAGGAAGCTCAAAGGAAGTCTCTGAGACTTTATGAGAAAAGCCTGCTCATTAAAAAACACCTGACAAAGCCTTAATTGCTTTATATATGCTGGGAGAGGCGATGGAGGCTTTGTCAGAGATGAACTGATCTTCCTAGTGAAAGCTTCCTGCTGACTTTGGTGCCTGGATTCCATTTATTTTGACTTCTGTTACCCTGACTCATGCTTAGACCTTGGACTGTCCCTGACTACTCTGCTGCCTGCTCTTTTTGAGCCCCGGACTGCTTTGGACAACACTGAATGATTGCTGTAAGCATCTGACCTTTTGGACTGTGTTACTGGACTAACTCTTTGACTGTGTTTGCATTCCTGTGAGCTAATTAGCAGTTGTCTCCCTTCCCAGACTAGTGCTGTTTATACTTTGCTGGTACCTAGTTGCTTTCTGGACAACCCTTTGCACAGTGCCTCTCTCATTCAAGGCAGCTTCACAGCACTAGTGCAGGATACCATGATAGTTTAGGGTCTGGGGTGGCCATTTACTACCTTGGATCCTGTGAAAGGAAAAAAGCGGACTATAAATAAATAAATAAAGAAGATATCACCCTTACAGATCTCAAGCATGTATTCTGAGATCCATAAGGGCTATGGCCCCTCTCTTTCCTGGCTGCAGAATTGTGGCTAGAAGCTGTCAGATACTCCCTGCTCTCCCTTGGCCACTAAATGAGAACAGTCCAAGATATTTTGCTGCCTGAGGCAAAGAAAAAAATGGTCACCCCTTCCCATTCTTTATACAGGAGCCAACAGGGCTTGCAGTTAAATCTGCTTTCAACACTGAAGAAGAGAGAATTGCCCTCACTGCACCTAAAGGTGGCATTCTGTGTTAGGGAATGAAGAGTGGACCATGTAGCATGTAACTCTTTGCTTGCTGCCACCCCCTTGCACTTTCTGCCTGGGGCTATGTTCCCCATGTCCCTGGGAGATTGAAACAGACAGGGACACCTTGCCATAGGGCCTGTCTATACGCCCCTCCCAAATGGATTGTTCCACAGTAATGTCAAATTGCAGCATGTTTTTTGGGGGCCCCCATAAGCTTTGTGACCATGGCAGTGGCTGCACGGAGGGCACCTGTGGGGAGGAGGAAGAGGAGGAGAGAAACGTTCTCCCTTCCCTGGTTTCTCCTCTTCCTTCTTCCTGTGGCTGCCCTCTGCCCTGTTAAAAAAAGAGAGGATAAAATACAGGATCATGCCCGTGCACCCCCAATGAGACAGAAGGTCCGTTCTGCCCCCTCCAGACCACACAACAATTCGTGGGGTTGTCTTAATAATAATAATAATAATAATAATAATAAAATTTATACCCTGCCCCTCTGCTAAAACAATCGGGGCAGCTTACAAAAATTAAAATACAATACAGATAAAATCCCCAAACACCCCCCACCCCACCCTCCCCCATAAAAAAATATTAAACAATTATAAATTAAAACCAACTGATCAAAAAATAACAATTAAAAACAATAAATACAATAAAATACTATAAATGGCCAGCGGACTAAAAGAAGCCAGGATCCCCTGAGGCCGGGATCTAATTAGGAAAGGCCTGCCGAAAGAGATCCGTCTTTAGTGCTTTTTTAAAGCTACTCAGGGTTGTTATCTGACGGATCTCATTCGGCAGGTCATTCCACAATTTGGGGGCGATTACCGAAAAGGCCCTCTGGAAGGTTGCAGACAGCCTAGATTTTTGTGGCTGAAGCAAATTCCTCCCAGAGGACCGGAGTGCACGGGGAGGATTGTATGGGAGGAGGCGGTTCCGGAGATAAGTTGGACCCAAGCCATTTAGGGCTTTAAAGGTAATAACCAACACCTTATACTGGGCCCAGAAACTGATAGGCAGCCAGTGGAGAGATCTTAACACTGGAGTTATATGGTCTTCAGGGGTGCACATTTTCCTTTAATGGTCAGGGGTGCACATTTTCCTCTGAGTTTTTACAAAAGGCTTTTCCTGCAGAGTTTTTGCCATTTTTGGCCTCTCTCTTTCACAATATGGTGAAACAACATGAACTGCCATTAGAACGTATTCTGTGAGGAGTATTTTTACTGTTTAGACAAGCCCGTAGTCACTATAAGCCACAGACTTTATGGTTTAATTTGTCCCCCCCCCCACACACACACACCTTTTAGTCTTTCTTGTTTCTGCTCCTTACACAACAGCCAACCACTGGGAGTTTCCTTCTACAATCCTTGATCTTCTTCCCTTCTTCTCTAATCTATCAGAGTTGAAATAAAGACATTTCAACATTTGGAATGAGAAGGGAGATGAATGTGGCTGATGTCCCAGCATTGGCCGGCGCAGGGGAGAGGAAAGAAAATGAGAACTGCTGCTCTGGCAGCCAATTAGTAGGATCATGTTTATGAATGTGGATCAGTAATTCCAGGTAAAGTCCCTACAAGTCCTAATGCAGAATCACAATGCTTTGTCCTTGTCTGGGGACCAACTTGGCGAGCAAAGGGCTCCAATGATGCCAGCACGTTCCTGATGTGACTCCAAAATGCCTCATTTCTCAGTCCTAGCCTGGACACATCTCGTTTGTCTCCTTGAGAAGTGATTATGATGAAGGTGGAATTGTTAACTGACAGAGCTTGGGTGCATTGGAGCTTGTGAGATGTTTATCCCTCTGCCCACTTTTGTCATCTTTGTCAGTCTCAGCAGAATTTCTCCATCGTTTGTCCTTGTCTTGAAATACTTTTCGGGGAGTAAACCTGGTGCTCGCCCTAGTCTTTGGATGGGAGACTGGGAAGAGCTGCTACTCTGCTGCAAAGGAGAGCTTTCCCAGAGAATGGATGGTGGAAATGTGCTTGTTTTATGCTCCCTCATTTCTTTGAACAGGAGGACATTTTGAAATCATTCTCCTGTTCTCCCTAAATTGTCAGGGGCAGACCCTGACATCCCACTTTTTCAGCTGCTTTTAAAATGTCCTAGTTTCTCACTCCTCCTTCCACTTATTTCAATTGCTGCAAACTGAGTTCAAGGGGCAAAAGTAGTTTGCACTCAATTAACTCAGTGGCCCAGAGAGGAAAGGAGGGGGCAGCATCTTGTCCTTCACAGAAGGCTCAGCCAAAAGCAAACTACTGCAGCGTCTCCTAGCTTGTCTGTTCTTTATCAGTAGCACTTGCCATCTTGACCACACTCTAATGTTACTTGGCCATCCATGTCCCATTTTCTATCTGTCAAGTAGAAATAGGACCTCCAAACGATCTATAGACCAACCAAGAAAATCCAAGAAATGCTACACTCAGCAAAGGACAAAAGAGACCCTCTCACAGCTGCAGGAGTTTATGGCATACCATGCAGCTGTGGACAAGTTTACATACGGATCACTAAACACAGTGTGCAAACATGAATCAAGGAACATGACAGACACTGCAGCCAGAAATTTGCAGTAGCAGAACATGTTATAAACCAACCTGGACATAAAATGTTTTTTAAAAACACCAAAATTCTGGACCAGGCCAACATCTATCATGTCAAAATGCACAGAGAAGCTATTGAAATCCACAAACACCTGGACAACTTCAACAGAAAAGAAGAAACCCTGAAAGTAAACAAATTCTGGCTGCCAGTCCTGAAAAACACTAAAATCAAAACTCAATACTTGCAAATGAACTCCACCCAGAGACAGGGGGATTTCCAGCAGATAATGGCCCATCAACCAACCATTAGCCAAACAGACACTAATCCTCCTTGCATATCTCCACCCAGAAACTAGCCATTCAATATACAAATTTACATATCCTCTCCAACAGGGTTTCACAGTATATAACCCCCCCACACACACACACACTCCTACCCAACCATTCTCTGAAGATGCCAGCCACAGAGGCAGGCGAAACTTCAAAAAGAAACTCTTCCAGAACAGCCTGGAAAAAAAACCAAGGACAATCTTAAAATAAGATTCCCTGCTGTTTCCCATAAATGCGTTTTCCTGCACAGAAAATGCTGTTTTCTGTGCAAAACAACTGTGTATGAAATTTGCACAGAATTAGTCCTGAACTACAAATGCTCTTCAAAAACTACCCCAGGAAGAAAATTGCTAAAATGACTTCTTGTTGTCCGAGAATTAAATTAGTAAAGACTTACATCCCTATTCACAGGCTGAAAGGGGGAGATTTCACTCTGTCCTGTGATAACTGGAAATGGTTAAAAGGGCACGGGGGGGGGAATAAAGGGGAAAAGGTGTTTTCATCAGTAGGAAGGCAGGTACTGTGATGAACCCAGTCAAACTTCAATCACTCGAACAACAAGCATTAGTTCAAATGCTTTAATGCAAAGAATTAAAGTGAACTGCATCTGGTCATTTACCAATCTGAGGCAAGCACACCAAAAGCAGAGCATTAAAATCTAACTTAGGTTTTGTCCTCCCCCACCCACCTGGCTTAATTGGAGTCTGTTATGTTCCAGGCTTTGACTCCCTAATTTCTTTCCCAGGCTGTAAGCGTCCTTGAGCAGTCTGCAGATAGTACCCATCACATTCCAGCCCCCAACCAACCTTTCCCACAATGCACTGCACTCATGTCCAGACACTGGCTAACAAGCAAGCCTAATAATATCTAACTAATACAACAGCAAACAATACCTAACTATATAGCTAATAGCCAGAGTCATGACAGGTACAAATATGAGCCAGGTGCAAAGGTGTTTCGGTTATATAGCCGGCTCTCCATATCCACAGATTCAGCCATCCATGGCTTGAAAATATTTTTTAAAACATTCCAAAAAACCAAACCTTTGATTTTGCCACTTTATTTAAGGGACACCATTTTACTACACCATTGTATATAATGGGACTTGAGCATCTACGGATTTTGGTATTCACGGAGGTTCTGGAACCAAACCCCAGTGGAGATCATGGGCCCACTGTACTGTCTCAAGGGGTCTAGAACAGGTTATGAGAAGCCCTGGTAGAGAGGAAGAGTCCTGCAAAACTAACATATATAGGCCTCTAAGCAGCTTAGATTATATACATGCACTGCACAATCTAAGCTTTCCAGAGGATGGGCGGGGGGAGAAAGAGACAAAGCACTATGCATTACATAACAATGGGAAACTATATTCCTCTCCAATCTCCCAAAAATACAACCCACTGCACCCTCCAAAATTACAGTTGTCCTGTTCCCCCTAGAAAATGGACTCCAGACATCTGGACAGCTTGTCTCACTGCCACCTTTCTCAAGCTATAGAATCCTTGGAGTTGGGAGGATCCGTCTCTCTAAAATTGCCCCCCCTGCCCAACCTTCTTCTTTCCACATGACTCCCCTCCCCTCACACCTTTAACTGGTTTAACCTTGGCAGAATAAATTGCAATTATGGGCCTTTCAGGAGCTTCATTATCGCTGTGGCTTGGCCTCATTTGACAAGACCCTTTTATTGCCAAAGTTATTATAAGGGAAACATACAGCTCCGAGCTGTAATTTCCTGTCTGCAATGATAAGCCAGGGTGCACCCGCTGTTCAATAAATAGTTATTTTTTAATGTATGTCTCTGTCTACAATGTGAAGAGGAAGAGAAGAAGGCCAACCTCATGTTAATTGCCTTGGTTAATGAGATTTATTCTGATATCCCTATATGAGAAAGGAAGGGAAGGAGGTAATCTGCCCACCCCAATAGCCATGGCTTTTACAGGAAAGGAGACCAAAGGGTGAACAACCAGATCCAGCTCATATTAAGGGAAATGAGCTTTCCAGTTTTGGAGAAATCACAGAACTCCAAACTGTGGATATGAGTTACCACTGCTTGCATGCCAAGAGCTCTATGGGGAACCATGGATCTGTCCCACTACTGGCCCCATTCATGCTTGCAGGTCACACTCTGGACCTTGTTTTCTGGGTTCAGTGGGGTGATGATGATTTGTGACAGGAGAAATTGTCTATAGCTCTGTCTTCATGGACAGATCACTACCTGGTTAAGTTATACTTTCTAGGAGTCAGAACCTATGCAGGGGTGGAGTACCCATTAAAGTGGTTCACCCAGACAATTTATGGATCTGGATAGTTTCCTGACGGCTCTTGGGGAATTTTCTGCTGCCCCAGGAGGCAATTCTGTCAAACCTTTGGGTGACCTCTGGAACAGAGAAATGGCCTGGATGGCAGATACAATCCCTCCTGAGTGGGATGCTCTAGTTGAGTAGAACTAAATCATCCCCATGGTTTTCTAGGGAGCTGGTATTGATGAGACTAGTGGGAAGGCAACCAGAGCGATGTTGGTGGACAACTTGGAGTAGGGTCAATTGAACACAGAGCTTCTCTTGGGGGTCTACTCTGCAGCAGTACAGGCAGGAGAAAAAAACCTTCTCTGTCAGCACTGCATCTGCAAAGAACCTGCCAGTGGAGCTGTTTCCAATGGTCAGAGGTCTTCTACTTGCTGGCCCACAAGAGGCAAATCCAAACCACTCAGCAGCCCACTGTGAAAAACTTTCTTGGTACTTTGCAGATAAAATCACTTGGATCCACTCCAGTTTAGATGCTATAATTAATATAGATGCAGTAGATGTAACTTTGGTCCTTGCTTGTCCAGTGATAATGGATATTTTTCAATGTGTACAACCTGAGGATGGGGACAGGATTCTTAGAGAGGTGACAGCCACCACATGTGCATTAGACCCTTGCCTTTCATGACATATTTTAAAAAGCTAGAGGGGAAACTGGCTGAGTGGGTCGAGGGAGCAGTTAGTGTCTTTTTAAAACAAGGCAGAATTCCATTATGACTCAAGGAGGTAATTGTAAGACCATCACTGAAAACCCCCTTCCTGGATCTCACTGTATTGGACAACTATCAGCCAGTTTACAATGTGCCATTTTTGGGCAAGGCACTAGAGTGTATGGTAGCCACCCAGCTCCTGGGGTTTCTGGGTAAGGCAGATTATCTAGATCCACTTCAATCTGGTTATGAGACAGAGACAGCTTTGGTCACTTTGGTGGATGACCTATGCTGGGAACTGGATGGGGGATTGTATCCCTGTTGGTTCTGCTGGAGAGGTCAGATTTCCTAGAGAGGTTAAACCAGTGCCCTCCTGGCTCTCCTTTCATAGGTAAGTGAAGACCTTTTTGTTTCAGACAGCCCTTTGAGGACTGACTGCTCAGGGGGAAAGGACCTTTCATGTACTGAGTTGTTTGCATTTGTTGTTGGTTTTAATGGTTATACTTTCAACTGTTTTTAATTTTACTGATAGTTGGATTATATTGTTAATGTTTGTATGATGCACATTTTTTTTTAGCTCTCTCTATCTTAACTTTTGCAAGCCACCTTGAATTCCAGACTGGGGAAAAGGCAAAGTGAGTTGAAATAAACCAGTTAGTCTCAAAGGTGATGGAGGGTTCCTTCATTCCCCCTACTGTTTCCATTTTATATTACACATTTGCAAAGAGTTACTCCTTGGCCTCATGTACATAGGCCAGAATACACCTGTTGTTTCCCCTTTACCTGCATGAAGTGGGATGGAGTCCAAACTGGCATACCTGCCAGTCTCTGCAACCAGGGCGGCTGCCATCTGCCTCAATCTCTCTGAAACCAGGAAGCCAGCCCACAGCACATGAGCAAGCCCCCCTCCATGTGACCAGCCTTGGTCACACGTTATGGGACTCCTTCCTGGGCTCAGAAGACCAAGGGAAATGTCAGCTCTGGCTGGTGGGCTAGAATGGGCTCCTGCAGTCACACAGGGACAGATATGTTTTTTCTGGCTGAAGTATTTTTTAAAAATGCTATAAGAGGACTTACCCGCTCCCCTCATCTTAGCCCCATCGTTGCCCCATGGGTCATGAGGACTGCCCAGTAAAAGCCCTGTGTCATTTAGACTGCAGAGCTCCAAGAAGGGGGAAAGATGGGGTAAATAGCCTGTCTAGACAAGCCCCTAGTCTCTGAACACAGGCAGTTATCCTGTTTTGTATTTATTCCAGTGTAGCTACACCAGCAGAAGCTGCAGTGGAAGTAAAAAGTTTCCAGAGCACTGGCAAGAAAGGAAGGAAGACACAGTGTTCATCATCTGGAAATTAAAGTCCTTGGGTCTAAACATCTTACTTCCCCAATATCAGCCTTCCAGGATGGAGTGCAAGAAGTTAAAAGGACACTCGGAAGGGGAGCTTGCAAACTTCCCTGTACTGTGGCACAGGCAATTTAAAAGCCAGCCTTCCCAGGGTGCTTTTAGTTCCAAGGATTCCCCTGAAGAGGAGCATTAGAGAAATAGGCTTCTTAGTTTCAGTAGCCTTCTTTTCCCAAAAGATAACCAAGAAGAATCTGTCTTCCTTCCTTCGCAGTCCTCTGCAACCAAGTAAGAGTCGACTATGCTAGAGTAACAGATGCAAACATAGCACTCCACCAGGATTCCAGCCACCATACCCAAGATATATTGGGATCAGCATGTCACTAACAGGATGCCAGTCAAAGCAAGTCATATCAGTTTAAGGCAGGGTCTAAATATGATGGGGAGAGAGAGCTCCCTTCAGTACCACCACTGCATGGAGATTAAAGAGATCTGTTTGTGGCAGAGATAAAGTAGGGAGGCAAAGAGCCTGGTATACCACCTTGAATGTTCCTTTAATGATCCTTCTCAGCCTGACTTTCCCATACAGGATTGTTTTGTTCTGAAGTTTTTTAAAAAATGATGACAAAACTATAGTGATCTGTTAAGAATACCACAAGAAGCACCTGTTCAATGCAAAAGATCATGATTGTCATCATCATCATCATCATCTTGGGATGTGTCTCCTATTTTTCTTGTGGATTTCATTGGATTCTCCCAAGTTTTTGCTTT
This sequence comes from Gambelia wislizenii, assembly GCA_030847615.1. Lineage (NCBI taxonomy): Eukaryota > Metazoa > Chordata > Lepidosauria > Squamata > Crotaphytidae > Gambelia > Gambelia wislizenii. The sequence continues at coordinate 8,942,872 of JAUMIR010000009.1, forward strand.
TGTTATCTCTCCTCTACCAAACATGAAACATAGTAGCAGAAAAAACAAGATAACATTCAATGTGCTTAATTTAAAATTTGTGCAAATTTGCAGAATATGCACATTAGATGCCCAGATTGGAGAAATAATAGGTCAACCTCACCTAAAACCAGTTCCTTATCTTTCAGCATAATCTAATCCATTGGGTTGTTGCAAGGGTAAAATGTCAGGACAGGGGAGGGGTTCAGAAAGGAAATCCTTCATAGTACCTTGGAGGAAGGATGGTATAAAAATATCATTGATGCCTATCCCTCAGCCCAATGACAAAGGTGCTCCTGAAAACCTCCACAACCAGATATAGCATACTTAATGGTACAATTTTAAAAAACAACAACCTGAATTTGCATATCATGCAAAGCTGCATACAGGTTATGTTGAAACAGAATGTTACCGGTCCACAGAAATGCAAGCTACTGAGGATACCAAAATTTACATAGCATCAGGTGCCAAGTATTTTAAAATAATACTTACATCAGGTATTGGACACGTAGCAGAAGCTCAGTAACAAAATCTGCAGCGGAGACTTCTGAGAAGTGTTTATGAGGCCCATTCATTTCTGCTCTAGAATTCTGGAGCCTGCCAGTGAAAGCTGTTATTCACCTGCATATCCATTAGAAGAGTGAGTCATACAAGTAAGTGGGGGGGGGGGAGAGAATAAAATTACTATGTTCTGGCAGCAGCAGGGACTCTCTATCCCTCAGTCAATGCCTTGTGCAATACTGGGCTAGAAATATGCTGTGTGGCATCCATCAAAGGTGACATTTAGCTTTGATCACACATCTCTCCTTTCCCCATCGGATGGACCACAGGACTCTAAAGGCCCAAGGAGAAAGAGCAAGAGACAAGGAGTGTGGGTCAACACACAGTATTATTTAGCCAAAACTACTCATGAGCTCGTACAGTTCATGTGGAGTGCCCACCCTGTGAGACCTAGAGCAGGATGATGCTAGATTACCTGGGAGGAACAAAAGGGCCTTTTGTGTGACTGCACCACATTTGTGGAAATCTCCCCTTGGAGGTTGATCAACCCCCACACCCCTTGAGAAAACAGAATGATGGGAGGTCTGGAAGCCATGCCCTATGAGGAGCAGCTTAAGGAGCTGGGTATGTTTAGTCAGGAGAAAAGAAGGTTAAGAGGTGACATGATAGCCATGTTTTAATATTTCGAGGGATGTCATACTGAGGATGGAGCAAGCTTGTTTTCTGCTGCTCCAGAGACTATGGACTTTATCAGACATGGGGGGACGTGGAATAAAACTCATTTCATTCATACAGGTGACTGAGCCCTAATTGCATAAGAAATTATATTAGGCTAAATGGCCTCATGAAGATGAATAAATCTACATCAGCAACAGTTTTTAAAAGGTGAATTTTTGAGAAAGCCTGAAAGTCAGTCTGAAAGGAATAACTTCTAGAGCAGTGATGGCGAACCTATGACACGCGTGTCAGCACTGACACGCGTAGCAATTTCTGATGACACGCGGCCGTAGGCCTCCTCCCCCCCCCCCACTCACAACCTCACCACCCTCCGTAAAGTGGTGATCGGGGCTTCGAAGCCCCAGTTGCCACTTTCCTCCCCCTCCACCCTACCTAAAGTGGCGATCAGGGCTTCAAAGCCCCAGTCCCACTTTCTTCCCCATCCTACCCTTCCCAAAGCAGGAATCTGAGAATATGTGGAACCGCGAATGTGAAACCCACAAGTGTGGAGGGACAACTGTAGTCGCAAATGCTTCATCTTCCCCTATTAGATACTCTGTGCCGGAGGTCTGTAGGCCAAAACAACAGAAGTCCGGCACAGAGTGTCTAGTTCTGGGACTTCTGGTTAAGCTGGGATCTTTGCCCTCACTTCTGCTGGCAGAGATGTTTTTTCCTCAAAGTGACACACCACCTGAGTTAGGCTCAGTTTTTTGGTGAAGTTTGACACGCCAAGCTCAAAAGGTTGCCCATCACTGTTCTAGAGGCTGAATCAGGAGAGGTAGGTTCCTTCAAAGGAAAATGAAAGTCACATCCAACAGGAGAAACTGTGGATGGCTGATTGAGAGAGGCCTGCTTTTCTCAAGGGCAACTGCGACTGATGTGAGGAGGAGTTTTAGTCCAACACCTCTGGAGGGCACCAGGTTGAGAAAGAATGCTTTAGGCACCAGCTACGGTCTGAGGAAGAATGTTTTCTTTATTTCTGGTGCTGCAGAAGGCACAAGGTACAGTGGTCCGCATCCTTTCCTGAACCATATTTTGTAACTTTCAGGGCCTGTCTCTCTCTCTCTCTCTCTCTCTGGCTTTTCTTTGCAAACGAAGATTCAGGAAGGACTCATCCTGTGCTTTCTGCAAGCGCACTGATGACTAAAAAGGCCAATTCAAGATAGACAAGTCCGGTTGCAGAAAGCACAGCAGAAGGTCTCCTTGGGTGATGTTTCCAGGTTGTGATTCTTTCTGTGTTGTCGTTTCTCTTCAAGACTTGTTTGGCGTGAGTTCTCAAATAAGGCTGCAGCATTGTGGATAGTGTGTCTCCATGCCTCCCGATGTGAGGCCAGGGTGAACCATTGTTGGTGATCAATTTGGCTGAGCCTGAGATGTTGTTTCAGGGAGTCCTTGTATCGCTTGTTTGGAGCGCCCCTCTTACGCTGACCCATGGCGAGTTCACCATAGAGTACTATTTTTGGCAGGCGATGGTCCTCCATCCTAGAAACATGCCCTGCCCAGCGCAGCTGTGTTCTCAATATCATGGCCTCAACGTTTGTGATCCCTGCTTGCTCAAGGACAGCAACATTCGTCACATAGTCAGTCCAGTGTATATTTAGGATTGTGCATAAACAGCGCTGATGGAAGCCTCCGAGGAGTCGTAAGTGGTGGCGATAGGTGACCCATGTTTCAGATCCATAAAGGAGAATAGACAGTACAATGGCTCTATACACACTGATTTCTGTGTTTCGCCTCAGGTGTTTATTACTCCAGACTCTTTTGTAAAGTCTTACAAATGTGCTATGTGCCTTTGCTAATCTGTGATCGATCTCTTTGTCAATCTGGGCATCTGTGGAGATGATGTTTCCCAGGTAGGTGAACTGCTGAACGGACTTAAGCACAGAATTGCCGACAGCAATGTGGGGATGGTGGTGTTCGTCCTGTGGTGCAGGCTGATAAAGAACTTCTGTTTTCTTCAGGTTGACTTCCAGCCCAAAGAGCTCTGCAGCTGTTGCGAAGCAGGATGTTAGGCGCTGCAGAGCTGCTTCTGTGTGGGAAACAAGGCAGCAGCATCAGCGAAGAGCAGCTCACGGACTAGATAGTTTAGAGTCTTAATGCAAGCCCTCAGACGGCTTAAGTTAAACAAGCTACCATCAGTACGGTAACGTATATAGATGCCGTCGTCTTCTTCGAGCTCTGCCATAGCCCTTTGGAGCATCACACTGAAGAAGACTGTAAATAAAGTTGATGCAAGAACACAACCTTGCTTCACTCCATTAGTTATTAGAAAGGGCTCTGAAAGAACATTGCCATAACTGACTTGAGACATAGAGACCCTTGTTCTGCTTTCTATATTTCTCTTGCAGTTGTCTAAGGGCAAATACCATATCTGTAGTACTCCTATTGGCTCTGAAGCCACACTGGCTTTCAGGAAGAAGTTCTTCAGCAATGGCAGGAATTAATCTGTTCAGGAGTATCCTTGCAAGGATTTTTCCAGCAATAGAGAGCAGTGTTATGCCTCGATAGTTTGAGCAATCGGATTTTGCACGTTTTTTCTTGTACAGGGTGATGATGACTGCATCTCGGAGATCTGATGGCAGTTCCCCCTTTCCCCAGCAATTTACAAGGAGTTCGTGGAATTTATCATGGAGTACATGACCTCCGTGTTTCCAAACTTCAGGTGGGATTCCATCAATCTCAGCTGCCTTGCCATTTTTCAACTGCTGTATGGCTTTAAGGGTCTCTTCCAAAGTGGGAGCTATGTCCAATTCATTTTTCATCGGTTTTTGTATCATATGTTGGATAGCTGAGCCTTGGACTACTCGGTTGGCACTAAAGAGACTTTGAGAGTGTTCAGCCCATCGATTCTGGATGGGAGCTTTATCAGTAATTAATGTTTGACCATCTGTACTGTATAAGGAGCTTTGGACCTGATAGGTAGGTCCATACACTGCCTTAAGAGCTTCATAAAATCCTCTATAATCACCCAGATCTGCACAGTGTTGTGTCTTTTCTGCTATATTGATCCACCACTTGTTCTGCATGTCTCAGAGCAATAAAATCTGTACTCACCCCGTATTCAGGCCCAGTTGGCACATGACATTTTTGACAATGCACATTTTCACTGGAGTGTCTGCAGGAACCCCCAGATTTATAAGAGTCATGATTTACTCCCCATTTGAGGTGAAAACCCAGATTTTTGGCCATGTGGAGGCCAAGGATTGGCTTTGGAACAAAGCCGGGGCAGGACCTCTGGTGGACGGGACTCCATTCTAGTGTTTTTTTTAAAAAAAAAATATTTTTCAATTGTGTGCCTATCTAGATAAGCATATCTCTGCTTATCCAGTAATACAGCACTCTGGGACCATGTATATTCGTTTATTCGCATACAGGGGAAACGGGGGGGGGGGGGAACGGAGCAGTTGTTTGGCTGGAAATGGTATGAAGTATGATCAGTGTAGGGCTTCCCTTTTACTTTGACACTATTGGACAAGCCCTGATGTATGAGTTATTTAATAATTTTGTGCCTGAAGCAAAGTTTGTGTACACTGAACCATCAGAAAGCAAAGGTGTCACTATCTCAGCCACCCATGTGGACTATTTTGGATTTTGGAATATTTCAGAATTTGCAATTCCAGATATGAGAGTTTCAACCTGTACTAGCAACTGGAGCAAGCACCTCTCACAAAAAATCATGCAAAAATGGTTCCCCTCCAAGAAAACAACAACACACATCTCCCTCTTAAGAAAAACCTGTTAGCAAATTTAGCTGAAAGTTGATGGATCAAATATCTGATCTTTTTTTGGCAACCTTGCAAAAAAAAAAAAAAGGCTTCCTTACAAGGAAGAAAATCTGCACCAATTGTGTTTTTGGAGTCTGGCAGCCACCAAATCAAGGGGGAAGCTGAATAGCAAATTTCTTTCCCTTCTCAGAAACCAGGTGCTGAGTTGGTCTTGCAGCTGCTCCTCTGCTAGCGCTTTGCCAATTGCATTTACTGGAGCTCAGCTGGAGTGGAAGAAGTTGCTTTGCCATTGCAACATAGTTCAAATGAAATGAAATATTTCCTAAGACTATTTAGCTAACAGCTCAATGAAGCCGGGTGGTAGCAAAAATAACCTCTTGTCTTTTTAATTAGCTTCTAGGACAAAACAAGAACATGTCTGCATTTTTAGGGCTATCCTGGGGGCAAGGCTGACTGCAAAGCAGAAGCTTGTATTTATCTCAGAGGTAGGAACCTTGGATATTTCAGATGGTTTGGACTATAACTCCCACAATCCCTTCTGTTGGCCATGCTGGGTGGAGTTTGCAGGAGTGCTGAGGACAAAATATTGGAGAGTTTCCCACCCTCTGCTTTCTGCATTTGGTTCTGGAGCAGCTGTTTCCTAGCAGACACTTCCACCTACCAAAAGGCAAAGCACTTTGAGACTATTTCAACTTTAACAGTTTTCCCAGAAAGAACCTTGGGATCTGTAGTTTGGTGAGGAAGTTGCAATGGCTTGGTCACAGATCAAGTGTTTCAAGTGCACTCCATTTAGGAGAAGGAGAGTTAAAAAGGTTCAAAACTAGTTGGTTTGTTTGTTTGCTTGCTTTATTTGTATTCAACTTTTGGATGCTCTAAGTGGGTAATATGCTCGTTTTTTTAAAAAAAGTCCTAGCGTTTTGTAGTATAAACACTGTTTTGTGATTATCTTCACTATCTAGAAATGTCCTCATCCTTGCACCCCAATTGGCAACTGAACAGACATCCTTTACCTGTACAACAGCCTGCTGTTGGCTGCTAAGGTGGGCACAGTGGGGGGGAAGAGTTTATGTAGTCTTACTGAGCAATTATGGATCCCTAGGTTACAAATCTATAATTGCAATACAGCCAATAACAATAAAATGATGATGGAGGATATTGGAGGAGGAGAAGTGGGGGAGAAGCTTCCCTATCACTGGGGGGAAAGTGAGATTGAAAGCAAGATTGATAGATTTGCCTATTCCTACGATTTATGCATCATCATCAATAGAATGTGTCACTTCATGGATTCAGGTGAAATTCAGAACAAAACTACGGTATCTGTTTTAAGTCCTGTATCAAGTCTCCATTCTATAACATTTATGCAAGAACACCGAACAGCTCTCTGCCCTCATTCCACAACACTGGCTACCACTGATATGGGGAAAGGAATACACAGAGCATGTTAAAATACATCAGCTTGTAGGGGTCAGCTAAATTAGGTGTGCTGGGATTCTGGGCTTTGTAATTCAACACACCTGGAAGTGTTGGCTGCAAGAGATCTCAACATCGTGCTGCCATTTTGCATGGTGTCCCATTCTTCTTGTTACCTCTTTTCCCCACTATCTGGCACCAGTGACTCTAAAAATGCTGAGAGGAGAAAAACACAGCTTGGAAAAAGACAGCTGCCATTTTATTCTGTAATTACAAGATTGTAAGCGAAGTAATTAACATCTGAAGGTGACCCCCCCACCAAAAAAAACCCCAAGTTTTTCAGTCTGGAAACACCCCAGCCAAAAGATTTCCAAGGCACTGCAGATCAAGGTGCTGGGGAAATGGCATCTGCAACACTCTCCTGGTTGTGTGGCACATTGAGAGAACCAGTTGCTGACAGGACCTTGAGGAGTCACTGCAGCAGCCTTGTCATGAACCTCCTTGCAAGGAGGAGGAGGAGGAGGAAGAGGAGGAAACAGAAAATGCTGATGAGGCTTTGCGGGAAAGCATGGCTCAGCCTGAAGAAGCAGAAAGGGAAAGCATGGGAAAGCCTGCAGAGACTGTCCAGGCTTCCTCCCAGAGGGCAGCCAAAGCAGATAAGGAAAATATACCTTACTCTGAAGAACAGTCTGCCAGCCAGTGATAGAGGATCCAGATTACAGGCCATCTCTTTTCTCTGAATGCTGGAGAGAAAAACACCATGTCCAGTGTCATTTAAATACCAAATGCTGATCTGCTTCCTTGCTAATGAGGTCCACTTGGCCTGTAAACTCTGGCTTTAAATCTGGAAGTAGTTTTCCTTTGAGTCTCAGTGATGACAACTGCTAATCTTAGCTGTTGCACTCCTCCTATGTTCTTGCTTGCCTTGACTTTGGACAGACTTCTGGACTGTTGCAGTCATCCCTTGCTGACCCCGGACTTGGACCTTGGACCTGACTCTACTGAACTCTGGACTGGCTATTGGTTTCCCTGGCATCTGGTATGGGCACTTGGTAACTGAACTCTGGACTGGCTTTTGACTACTCTTGCATCTTGTATGGACTATTGGTGACTGACTTCTGGACTGGCTCTTGAATTCTCTTGCTTCTATTGTGGCCAATTGGCAACAGAGGAGACCTGCACCCCTCCCCTGTTACTCTTCGGGCACTTGCCACTGTGAGTTCAGGACAAGCCAGTTTTCAAGGTGCCCCACAAATGGAAGAATGCTGCAGGTGTAATTTCCCAGTACCATGATCTGCAGTACCTTGGAAATCCTTCAGACGGGATGCTTTCAGGCTGAAAATGCAGGGTTGGGGGTGGCATCGTCAGATATAACTACAACAGAGTTCCATTATTGTTGTTATGTTTGAAGATGTAGGATCTCGGCCTATTTTTTAGACAATTCCTCCCCAACTCCCACCCAGCTAGCGTGAACAGCAGTGAAGCTGGCTGGGGGATACTGGGAGCTGTAGTCCAAGATGTAACTTTTCCAAGCTCTGTAATAAAAACAGAGCATAGAACTCTTAAAACATAACTAGGCATTCCAGGCCCCAGATCCTACCACATATCCTAAGTTTAATGAGGTACCCCATCACCTCTCTTCTTTCTACCAGCTTGGCAAAATGTAGACTGAGATACTTCATCAAACAAGTAGTTACAGTGTTGTGGCTATGCTTTATCTCCCCATCTCACTCCTGAAGCCCAACTTAAAATCCAGTCAACCATCCTGAACAATGGAGACCCATGTTTCTGATGAGTGAGCCACTGCCAGATGATGGAAAAAGTCCCCTCCTGCCAGTGAGTGATGCTGCAAGGAGCAGCAGCTGGGACCCCTGTGGGGTCCTGTTGCAACTCTTCATCACAACATTGCTTACTAGTAGGAGAAGTGGTCACATCATCCTGCAGTACCCCATTCACCAACAGCTCAGACCTCTGTCGCACTGTATGTCCGAGTGGCTTTTAAGCTGGGTTTCAGGGTCATTTGCAGTCATGGCAATAGTGCCATGATAGCAAATGAGAATACAAAGCAGTTATGATGTCATACATCTAACTTATGACATCATAACCGGCAAACAGGCTGCTAGCTGTAGTCAATAGAACAGGAGCTGTTTGCTTGGCTAGCAGTGACAGTTCGTGGCTTCCCCATCAGTGGGGTGGAGAATTTGCTTTGAATGTTAAATGGTCTGTCCAAGGTGCTGAACCTATTTGGAGGATCTGTTTCAACATTTTGGCTAGCTTCTTTTAAGAGTTTATTAAAATCTAGAGCAGGCTCAGCTCCTTGGGGTGGGGGTCACCAGTGGGTCATTCCTCTTGGTTAACTGGCTATTTTCCATTGCCAAAAATGAGAAAATGTATCATAAAAAAAACTCCCCAGAGAGCATAAAATGAATTATCTTCCTTTCCTCTTTCTAAATGTGCTACTTTGTTATGGTCTAAAACTGCCCATTTCCCCCATTCATATCCACTCCAGTACATACTAGTGTTGAGGTTAGTCAACTCATCAGCAGTGAATCTAATTAACCTGGAGCATAATCTCTAATTTGTGCAAAGTTGCTGTGCTTATTCAGCTATAGCCAGTCTATCCACAACTCTTAATTGTGAGCAAATGGCACAAGCGTGACAACTATGAGTGTTCTGCCCATGCTTAGGCACTGTTTGTTTGCCCTTAAGTGCTCCCAATTTTGTATAGCTTGTTCCAGTGGTTGCCTCCATCTGGCACCTTTGCGGGAGACATAAGCATCAGACATCAACCTTCGGCATGTGGTGATCCTTTCTGATAGTATGGCTGATTGGGCATTACAGCTCATGCTCATGTCCTCCTCTTCCTCCCACCACCCACATTTATGTGCATTTTACTGCTCTGCTGTCTTGACACACACTGTTACATCCCCCTGCCCGCTCTTATTAAAACATATTTTCCCTTCCTAGCATGATCCCAGGCAATTAAGAACCACACACCTAGCAATGGAATGCACTGCCTTGGAGTGTGGTGGAGGTTTTTTAACAGAGGCTGGATAGCCATCTGTTGGGAGTGCTTTGATTGTGTCTTCTTGCAGGGGAGGGGATTGGACTAGATGGCCCTTGTGGTCTCTTCCAACTCTATGACTCTTATGATTCTAAGATGCCATCTCAGGTACTACCAGGTCAAATCGATTTGGCAAGGTGCTGATGCTAAGCATGGGCATGTTACCTTTTTGGAATACAATGAGCCCTCCATATCTGTGGGAGGTTGGTTCTGGACACCCCTCCCACATGGATAGCAAAAACTGTGGATGGTTGAGTCCCATTTTAGTTATGGGCACCACCATTTAAGGCACTGTCATTTTAGGTATGCAGTGACACTCTGTGGATGCTTGACACTGCAGATATTGAACCCAAGGATACAGAGGACTCACTGTACAACTTCTCAATGGCCACAGGCCATTGCTGTCTAGGGATTCTAGGAGCTGGAATTCCAAAGAAATAACTTGTTTCAGCAACAAGTCATTGAACAAGACTGGAAGGAACACCAGATCTGGTCATGCAGCTGCTGAAAGACCAACATCCTAGTATTTTGAGTTATTGCCTCTGCTCTACCCCCACTCCTTCACTCAAATCTACCAAGTGATGGTGGCAGGTAGGTGGAATGTTGCCATTTTTAATTTCTTCACAATTCCTAGAATTCTTCTATTTTGTACAACATGGGGTGGTTTGCTGGTCCCTGACCCTGAATAAGACGTTGACTATGCAGCACCAATGCCAATAAATATGCTGGGCAGGTGAATCCACCAAAGTTTTCTCTCTCTCTCTCTCTTTCTCTCTCTCTCTCTGTGTGTGTGTGTGTGTAGGTACTGGATAGTACTTGGAGCTTGCACATGACATTGGTATTATCCCTGAAGAGAAACAAAGTCCAATCAGAATGAGGGTAATGTTGCAGAATGCATGAAGCATTCCATCTTCCTCCAAATGAATTGCTGAAAAATCTCTCCCATCTACTGTTCATAGCTAGTTGATCCTTCCAATCTACTATATCATGAATTTCTATGATTTCAATGAGATAAAGGAACATTCAGAAGTACAAGTTGGCTCCTCCTTCCAACCTACACCCAATGTTCATAGGTAGATCTGGCTGGACCCATGTAACATTAGGGGTGAGGCCAGAGGTTTTGTCCTACTCTCCTCAGTCATGTGTTAGCTCTTTGAATGACAATGTATCTGCTTCTCCCAAGCTGGTTGGCCTGAGCCAGAACTGGCTGCAATTTTAGACCTCCCCAAAACCTGATAACACACCGCTTCTCTAGAATAAGCTTCATTGATGGTAAATAGATGCAGCAGGTGGTCTACATTAGAGGAAAGCATCACAGCCTTTTAGGTGAAGACTTCCAGCATCCTCTCACAACAAGTGGTAGAGCTGGGCCCCTAAACAACAAATTCTACACAAATTTTCACTGCTTGATAACAGGTTCCCTGATTTGGAATGCAACACCCACCCCCTGCAGGGTGAGGCGACTAGAAGATAGATCTCTTGGGTCATATAGAGAAGAACCAAACAAAGGAAACTGAACTGTGCAGGCACGACTCATTTCCCATCTTAACAGATGGGAACTGTACAAGCAAATTCTTAACAGGAAGATTTACTTTCCTGGTCTGTTCCTAGCCACCTCTATATCCTTGAAATGATAGGTGAAATATAAACTCTGTAGCAGGCCACACTGAACCCAAAATCACCCTTCTGCCACTGGACAGAATCTTTGGCTATGGTGCTGATAAAAGATTTTGGAACCCATCCGCCTGATTGACAGAAGGCTATCTCCACTATATTGGTGCCTTCCAGATGAACTGGACAACAATTCCCAGCATCCCACAGCCAGCATAGGTGGCTGTGAAATCCTGGGAGTTGCCATTCAGCACATCTGGAGGGCAGCAGCTTGGGGGAAGGCTAATCTGTTGCCCATTTGGCATGCTTTTATTTGCTTCTTTTTAATGGGTGCACACGTGTTTCCAAAAACATGATCTTTCCCCTTCGCTGATTTGCATGTGCCAGTCTTCCTACCACCTGAGCTCTGCCTCACTGCTTGTCAGCCAGCAGCCCCTCCCCACTCACTAGATAAACTCCCTCCCATACTAGCCAGGGCCCCTTGTTAATTTGTATTGTTGCGCATGTCATTGACTGATGTGTAATTAGAACTCCTGAAGCCTGTCTCGAGCTTTAATTGGCCTGACAGGGGCCACAGCATATCCGCTTGTTAATTAGTAAACCACAATCTCCCAAGGGCTCATTGAGAGCTGCCTTAATTGTATTTCTGCTGGAACTGAGGGATAATTACCCTTCACTACTTTGGCTGCTTTTTAATCTGCGCACCCACACACTGGAGGGGAGGGGGACTTGTTGGTTGTTTTCCGTTTTGTGTTCTGTGTTGTTCGTTTTTTTAAAATGATATATTTTGGCTTCTCTGCTTCATCTTCTCTGTTTTTAGCCAACAATACAAGATGCTGTCATCTCTAACCCAACCCCCACCCCATATTTTCTTTTCTGTCACTGAAAAGAGATGTGAGTGAGATAGTCTGTTTTAGGGCAAATCTTGTAAATTATGCTTGGAAGCCAACCTGAAGTATAAGTTGTGGGCAACAACCCTCCCCCTCCTCAGGTTATAGAAATATCAGCTTTAGTCCACTTACAGGAATATTCTCTACACATTTCCTCAGGAAACTAAGTTTAGTGCCACATTTAGTGGGATTTACTCTCAAGGCTTGGCCTTTTTAGTCATCAGCGTGCTTGCAGAAAGCGCGGGATGAGTCCTTCCTGAATCTTCGCTTGCGAAGAAAAGCCAGAGACTCTCAAGGAAGCATGCACAGGATTGATGCCTTAGATAGTCATTCTATTTTTCTAATATAGAGGGGGCAGTGTTGTTATTTTTTTAAGGTTAGGGTATAGCAAACTGTGGAGGGGTGCTCCATCAGTTGTGAGGGGAATGGTCCTCTTCTAGTTGTCTGAAACCCCATAGTTACATCCATGGAAAGGTCCAGAGATAGATCTTCCACTTGTGGCATTTCTGTCAATTGCATGTCCTGAAGTGTTCTGGGGACCAGGTTGGGGGCAGACTGGTAAACCCTTAGATCCAATGGATACAAAGCCCCTTCATTGCCCTGAGAAGATCTCCTCCCATCTCTGCATTAGACACCACCTCTTCTACAGCATTGGGGATGTTGGGGAGTGGGGGGTTGGCCACATTTCAGAATTATAGCAGTTTGACATAACTTTAGCTACCATTATTCCATTCTACAGAATGCTGGGATTTGTAGCTTGAGGAGGTATCAGAGCTCTTTGACAGAGAAAGCTTAATACCCCACAAAACTCCAAGCCCTGGGATCCCATACGATGAAGCCATGGCAGTTAAACCGGTATCAAACTATTGTAATAGGCAGTTAAACTGGTGTCAGACTAGCTAACTAGGCACACCAATTACAGGCTTCCCCACTAATGGGAAGTGAATTGAATTTCTACTTAAAGTACAGCAACCTTCCCCATCCCAATGCCTCTGGACGGTTTAGATTGCAGTTCTCATCAGCCTCAGTGAGCATAGGCACTGGTCAGGAATCATAGGAGCCAGAGTCCAAAACATATTGACAGCACCTGACTGGAGTGAATTAGACTAATTACTTCTAAATGATCATCTCTGCATATGAATTAACATATGCAAATGTGTGCATTAAACACCACCCTGGCACTAGGATTGACTACTGGAAATTAGAGCAAGGAAGTTTAAGCCTGCTTGGTCTATTTGACCTCAAGAATGGATGTTACATTTGATTTTCTACTTATTCATTTTTTTTCCAAGTCACATTCTTTCCATTCAGAATGTGAAGATATTTGTGAATCTTGTAAATATTTCAAAAGCAATGAAATTTCCCCCTTTTGCTCTGCCCAAATTCAATAGAAGCAAATGTTCACAGGATCATACTGTACCCTGTTTGCTATGTAGCTGCTAAATATGGGGGGGGGAGTATTCTGTATCAACTACTTAGTTAAATATATTTAGTTAAGACCCCCCCCCATGGCCCCAACCTAATAGAAACATCATTCGCCCATGCTTGGATTGCTAGCAGAATGGGCCTCCTTCTCCCAATGCAGCTGATGCTCAGTAGGCTGGGGGAAGTTAGGATCATGGTAATAGTGTCACAATGGTGATTAAGTAGCAATTGTAAATAAAAGCAATTACAAGGCAAACCCATATCCACAGAACCAATATCTGCAATTTCAGTTATCCATGGCTAAAAAAATTAGACACATACCATAGAGGTATGCTGGAAAATGCCTAGAGAGGTATCCTCTCTAGGAATCTCTGCATCCCCCAATACAACTCTATGCTATGTTGGTACAGGAAGTCTTTTATTTTAATAGGGTTTGCTATTATCTGTGGTTTCACTGATAAATGGTAAGTCCAGGAACATACCCCCGTGGATACAGTGGGGTGACCTGTACCTAGATTTAGTCAACCAAAACTGTTTTGTATTCATGAGATCACTACTTAGGAGATTATCAGATGGGAACAAAAAAAGCGTTCCCATCCCACAATCTCCTTTCCTGCCCCTCTCCTACCCCTGTCCCGGCACAAGAACAAAAACTTTCACACTTACCTGAATTGTTCTTGTGCTGGGAAGCCCATGAAGTGAAAGGAGCTCTTTCACTTCCTTGTTCATCATCCCGGCTGCTGCTCTCGCAAGAAGAGAGCTGGGATTTAAAGGGACAGGCTGGGGCCAATGTGTGTGTGGGGGGGGAATCAAGGGGCAAGTGGGGGAGGGTGATCAGGTTGGCGATGGGGGGGGTGGAGGGCTGGCGATTGGGGGTGATTGGGCTGGTGATGGTGGGGTGGAGGGCTGGCAATCGGAGGGGCAATCAGGCTGGCGATGGGGGGTGGAGAGCTGTTGATTGGTGGGGCGATCGGGCTGGTGATCAGGCTGCAGGGAGGGCTGGCAATTGGGGGTGGAGGGCTGGCAATCGAGGGGTGGAGGGCTGGCAATCAGAGGGTGGAGGGCTGGCAATCAGTGTGCAGGGAGGGCTGGCAATCAGGGGGTGGAGGGCTGGTGTGCAGGGAGGGGCAATCTGGGCAGCAGCAGCAGGGGCCTGTCATAAGGGAGGCATCCAGAAGTGTTTTTACACTCTGGACCTCCCACTAACGCTGGCATCCCACCACCATAATGGGCACCTTTTCACATGCCCGCCATTTCCTTACAGAAATGGAATGACGGATCTATTAACGGCTTAAGCTGTGAATAAAAAAAAATTGGGGGCAGCACTGGAGCAGAATGAGAGTAGAACGGGCAGGGAGAATGTTGTGTGAAAGGGAAAGCCTTTCCCGATACTCTGGCATCCCTGTTCCACTTTATTTGCCACGTCTGATAATCTCCTTAGTCATGATTTGTAACACTATTATCACTGTTATCTTGAGCATAACGTCCTCAACTCCCCACACCTACTTTACCAGGTATCAGCTATATGGGGAGAAGATCCAACTCTACAATTCTATGATTCTATAAGATCCATTCTTCCACTGATCAGGGCATACTTAACTAAGTAGCTGACACAGAATACTGGCCATTGAACTTTTTCTTGGCAACCTGAATTCAACCGTAAAAGCATGTTGCAGTACACAAAGACTCAAGCACTGACTTTTAAGACCTGAACACTTAAAGTCTGATCTGTTACTGACCCAATTCTGGGTGGTGTTGCAAAACTGTGGATTTCTATTGCAAAACTACTGCAGTTTTGAAATGCTCCGAACTTTGGGGGTTCATAGTTAATAATGCGCATCTGAGACACACTATTAGCCCTCTGGCTAAGACTTCAGCCAAAGGCTGTTTTCCAGACATTGAAGAAGACACAAGCATAAAACCACCAGAAATCGACCTCATGATATCACCTCCCTGCTGTCTCTCCATCTCCTGTCAGCTCTTCAGTCAGATGTTTCAGCATGCATGGGCTCTGAATTAGCCAGCCGAGCAAGCCCATGTTCTCTCTCTCTCTGCAGGCATCAGCTGTCATGTTGAGTCAATTCTTGCAGGCATTCACAAGAGTCCCTCTGGAGTGCTGATCTTCTGGAGCAGTAAACTTTCTCACTGAAGCTGAAATCATACCCCATCCATGCTTGGGAGTAAGAAGATTATCAGACAGGAATGCAAAAAGCATTCCTGTCCCACAATCTCCACTTCTGCCCCGTCCCATCCCTGTCACACCACAATCACCCTCTCCACCACACTTACCTCCTCTCCCATCATTCAGGCAGCCCAGGAGTGAACGGAGATGTAATGGAGCTCCATTTACTTCCTGGCTCGAAATCCATTGGATTTTCACAAGAAGATGTGAGCATGGGAAATTCAAAAAGAAAAGAACACCAAAAAAAGTGACAGCAAGCACAAAGACACACTTTATAAAGTATAAGTAACCCAGGGAGGGTCATAAAAGGTGTGTCATTTCTCTGGATGTCCTGATCTCACCTGGAAGTGTTCTGGCAGGGACCTCCCATTGACACTAGGATCTCTCCAGTGAAATGGGGCACCTTGTTGCACACAGGAAAATCCATGACAGGAACAGAATGGGGGCTCTATTGGCAGCTTCTCTCATCAATAAAAAACAACGCTGGCAAAACAGCAGCTGAATGGTTGCATAATGAGGGGAGACGATGTCATCTGATAAGGGAGCCCTTTTGCAATCTCCTGGCATTTCTGTAACACCATTTTGATAATCTCCTAAATCACATTTTGCGGGAAGGGGGTGGCTTGAAGCATTTCACAACAAACCATAAGTCAACCCTCTAAGGGTGCATTTACACTGTAGAAATAATGCAGCTTGACACCACTTTAAGTGCTGTAGCTCCATCCTATGGAATCCTGGGATTTGTCATTTTACAAGGTCTTTAGCCTTCTCTTCCAAAGAGTGCTGATGCCTCACTAAACTACAAATCCAAGGATGATGCAGAATGGAGCAATGGCAATTAAAGTGGTGTCAAACTGCATTATTTCTACAGTGTATTCCTCCCCTAGTCTTCATCAACCAGTTGTAGAGAAGTGGGAGTGCAGGACAATTTGTAGCAGCCATTACAGGAGGGAGAAGGGCCTACATGTTTAGGATTTTATGAAGCTCTTAAAGCAGTGTTTGGACCTACTTATCAGGTCCAAAGTTCCTTATACAGTACAGATGGTCAAACATTAATTACCGATAAAGCCTCCATCCTGAATAGATGGGCTGAACATTTTCAAAGTCTCTTTAGTGCCAACTGAGTAGTCCAAGGCTCAGCTATCCAACATATGATACAAAAACTGATGAAAAATGAATTGGACATAGCTCCCACTTTGGAAGAAACCCTTAAGGCCATACAGCAGATGAAAAATGGCAAGGCAGCTGGGATTGATGGAATCCCACCTGAAGTTTGGAAACACGGAGGTCATGTACTCCACAAAAAATTCGACGAACTCCTTGTGAATTGCTTGGAAAAAAGGGAACTGCCATCAGATTTCCGAGATGCAGTCATCATCACCCTGTACAAGAAAAAAGGAGCAAAATCCGATTGCTTAAACTATCGAGGCATAACACTGCTCTCTATTGCTGGAAAAATCCCTGCAAGGATACTCCTGAACAGATTAGTTCCTGCTATTACAGAAGAACTTCTTCCTGAAAGCCAATGTGGCTTCAGAGCCAATAGGAGTACTACAGATATGGTATTTGCCCTTAGACAACTGCAAGAGAAATGTAGAAAGCAGAACAAGGGTCTCTATGTAACATTTGTTGACCTCACCAAAGCCTTCGACACCGTGAGTAGAAAAGGTCTGTGGCAGATACTGGAAATACTAGGATGTCCCCCCTAATTCCTTAAAATGATTATCTTGCTACATGAGGGCCAGCACGGTCAAGTCAGATATGGCGATGCTCTTTCAGAGCCCTTTCTAATAACTAATGGAGTGAAGCAAGGTTGTGTTCTTGCTCCAACTTTATTTACTATCTTCTTCAGCATGATGCTCCAAAGAGCTACGGCAGAGCTCGAAGAAGAAGATGGCATCTATATACATTACCGTATTGATGGTAGCTTGTTTAACTTAAGCTGTCTGAGGGCTCACACGAAGACTCTAAACTATCTAGTCTGTGTGCTGCTCTTCGCTGATGATGCTGCCCTTGTTTCCCACACAGAAGCAGCTCTGCAGCACCTAACATCCTGCTTTGCAACAGCTGCAGAACTGTTTGGGCTGGAAGTCAACCTGAAGAAAACGGAAGTTCTTTACCAGCCTGCACCACAGGACGAACACCACCATCCCCACATTGCCGTCGGCAAATCTGTGGTTAAGTCCACTCAGCAGTTCACCTACCTGGGAAGCATCATCTCCTCAGATGCCAAGATTGACAAAGAGATCGATCATAGATTAGCAAAGGAATATAGTGCATTTGGAAGACTTTACAAAAGAGTTTGGAGTAATAAACACCTGAGGCGAAGCACAAAAATCAGTGTGTATAGAGCCATTGTACTATCTCTTCTTCTTTATGGGTCTGAAACATGGGTCACCTATTGCCACCACTTACGACTCCTCAGACGCTTTCATCAGCGCTGTTTACGCACAATCCTAAATATACACTGGATTGACTATGTGATGAATGTTGCTGTCCTTGAGCAAGCAGGGATCACAAGCATTGAGGTCATGATATTAAGAACACAGCTGCGCTGGGCAGGGCACGTTTCTAGGATGGAGGACCATCGCCTGCCAAAAATAGTACTCTACGGTGAACTCGCCATGGGTCAGCGTAAGAGGGGCGCTCCAAAAAAGTGATACAAGGACTCCCCGAAACAACATCTCAGGCTCAGCCAAATTGATCACCAACAATGGTCTGCCCTAGCCTCACATCAGGAGGCATGGAGAAGCACTATCCACAATGCTGCAGCCTTATTTGAGAACTCACGCCAAACAAGTCTTGAAGAGAAACAACAACGCAGAAAGAATCACAACCTGGAAACATCACCCAAGGAGACCTTCTGCTGTGCTTTCTGCAACCGGACTCATTTATCTTGGATTGGCCTTTTTAGTCATCAGCGCACTTGCAGAAAGCGCGTGATGAGTCCTTCCTGAATCTTCGTTTGCGAAGAAAAGCCAGAGAGAGAGTGAGTGTGTGTTGGGTGCCTTCAAGTCATTTCTGACTTAAAGCAACCCTAAGGTGAAGCTATCATGGGGTTTTCTGAGGCTGAGAGTGTGTGACTTACCCATGGTCACCGAGTGGGTTTTCGTGGCAGAGCAGGGATTTGAACTCCTGTCTGCAGAGTTGTAGTTTCTTTTGTAGCAACCTTCTCCCACCATGGGCTCAAACATATGTCTGGGACTTTGGCTGATATGGAAAGCAGCTGCTGAGAAGGGGAGAGGTGGCAGAAGATAAAGTTGAAAAGTTACAAAGGAACCAGTGTCCCATAGCGGTTTGAGTGCTGGACTACAACTCTGCAGATTAGAGTTTGAATCCCCACTCGGCCATAAAAACCCACTGGGTACTTTGGGCAAGCCACACACTTTCAGCTTCAGAAAACCCATGATAGTTCACCTTAGGTTGCCATAAGTCATAAATGACTTGAAGGCACACAACAGCAACAACAAACTAGTTATAAATAGTTACTTTTATCTAGTTTCTTTATTCAGTAACTATGGTGCTATTGTCATACCCTACAACTATCCTAATTTGGCAAGGACTGACCCAATTCATCCTCTTTATGTGTGTGTGAAGATGCCTTAGAATGATAGAGTCATAGAGTTGGAAGAGACCACAAGGGCCATCCAGTCCAACCCCCTGCCATGCAGGAATACACAATCAAATCATTCCCAACAGATGGTCATCCAGACTCTATTTAAAAATCTCCAAAGAAGGAGACTCCACCACACTCCGAGGCAGTGCTTTCCACTTCCGAACAGCTTTCTGTCAACTTATGGCACCCCATGAATTTCATAGGGTTATCTCAGGCAAGAAATACTCAGAGATGCTATTGTTCCTTCCTCCGAAATATAGCCTACAGCACCTGGCATTTGTTGGCAGTCTCCCATCCAGCTACTAACCAGTGCTGACCCTGCTTAGCTTCCAAGATAGATGGGACCTGGTGCTTTTAGGGTATTTAGGCTGACCCACAGAATTCTCTTTCATCCCACTTTTTTGGCTGCTTTTAAAATGTTCCAATTTCTTTCTCCTCCTCTTCCCACATTATCCTCTGCTTACTTTAATTGCTACAATATTAGTTGGAAGTACAAAAGTAGTTTGCACTCACATAACCCATCAGAGGAGAGGCAAAAAAAGGGGGCAGAGGTTTGCCCTTCCCAGTAGGCTGAGACAAAAGCCTGCAGCGTCCCTTAGCTTATGTGTTCTTCCTCCTCATTTATAACTTCTGCCATCTTGCACATACTCCGATGGTGTTTTGCTTCATGTTTCCCAGTTTTCATCTGTGAAATGTTGAGGGGTGTGTTACATTACATTACAGCTATGACTTAATGAAGGATAATTTCACTCCTTTTGCAATATAACATTTACCTTTCTAGATTATTTTATAGTTACAGAGGTGTGGCCTCACTAAATGGTGGAAGAGGACAATTGCACGGTTGAAGTGCTGCCTTGTGTTGCTGGCTGGTGCTCCACAGTGTGTATTAAGACAGCAATGAGGTGGACTAAAAAGAAAAGAAAAAAAAAGAATGTATTTTATATGAAAGGCCAGACGCTTGTAGCATTTGGGTGCTACAAGTAACTAGTTTAGTTACATTTGAGAAAGAAAGAAATAGCTACTTCTATAAATGATGGTAGCAATTTGGGGGACAGAGTGGATGGTGGTTTGGAACAATAACTGTAACTATTTCCTTCTTAAAAGTAATTTTCCAAGCACTAGCAGGGAAAGAATTAACCACCCACTTGCACCCAAAGCTTTTCTAAGTAAAATTGCCCTCTTGTTTTTACCACTTTTCAGCGCCTGTTTAGCCGCAATGTTTATCAGACAATTACCTCTTCTGCAATTACCTTGACACAAAGATAAACTGTCTTCCTACCTGTAAGACTTTTTTTTAAACAGAAAGCTGGTTGCAAATCACTAAAGTGAGTAATTCTCCAACCTTGTCTAGAGAACCTGATTCTTGCTAACCTCCTGCTGTGGCTGACATCATTTGTAACCAAGGCTATAATCTACAAATGCTAAAGTGATGTTGTTTCTCCATGGTAGTGCTTTGCGCCTTTTGCTTTCTTGAGCAGAATTCAGTTCCAGGGACCACTTTCACAGGGGCGCCTCCCTTACACTGAAGTCGGGCAGAGAATTTTGTAATAATATTTATTAATACATTTAATGCATTGTATATTATAGATGTGCATTGAATATCACACAATACATTTGTATATTGTGTAATAGAATCATAGAATCATAGAATCATAGAATTGCAGAGTTGGAAGAGACCACGAGGGCCATCCAGTACAACCCCCCTGCCACGCAGGAAATCTTGATCAAAGCATCCCCGACAGATGGCCATCCAGCCTCTGTTTAAAGACCTCCAAGGAAGGAGACCCCACCACGCTCTGAGGGAGCGTGTTCCACTGCTGAACAGCTCTTACTGTCAAAAAGTTCCTCCTCATGTTGAGGTGGAATCTCTGTTCCTGGAGCTTGCACCCATTGCTCCGTGTTCCAGTCTCTGGAGCAGCAGAAAACAAGCCTGCTCCATCCTCAGCGTGACATCCCTTCAAATACTTAAACAGGGCTATCATATCGCCTCTTAACCGTCTTTTTTCCAGGCTAAACACACATTTAATGTGTTTTATAATGCATTAAAGACAAATGACAGCAATGGACCATAATCAATATCCACCATGAAAGCATCCAATACATCATATAGTTCAAGGGTGGGTCATCTCTTAAGATTTGCATGTGACATATATGTTACAAATGGGTGCCATGCTATCTCAAAAGTGTCTTCAAATATTTTGCCTCTGGTGAGGTGATCTTTGTCTGTTAATTTCTATAACAATGCAAGAGTCCAAACTCTGTCAAACCAGAGATGATTGGACGAGCCTTACAAGTTCTTCCATATCCTATAAAGCCCTATATGGCTTGGGTCCAGGCTATCTGAAAGACCACATCTCCCTGTATGAGCCCAGTGGAGCTTTAAGATCATCTGGAGAGGCCCTTCTCTCTGTCCCACCACACTCTCAGGCTCATTTGGTGGGAAAAAGGGAGAGGGCCTTCTTGGTGGCTGCTCCTAGACTTTGGAACTCCCTCCTTAGAGAGGCCAGGATGGCTATATCTCTGCTCTCTTTTTGGAAACAAGTAAAAACATTCTTGTACCATCAGGCATTCACAATTTGATGGGGGCTGGGCTTGTACGTGCTGTGAACAGCAGGCTCCAAGGTTCACTCAGCCTTCCATCCTTTCGCAGGTCGGTAAAATGAGTACCCAGCTTGTGGGGGGCAATTAGCTAACACACATTGGAAACTGCTTAATGCAGTATTGATGTGTAAATAGCTATTGCTTAAAACAATTTGTAAGCCACTCTGATAGCCTTGTGGCTGAAGAGCGGGGTATAAATAAATAAATAAATAAATAAATAAACTGTGTAGTTTTGTTTTTAAGATGTATATAGTTTTATTGTATTTTTTAAATGTTTTTAAATAGTTTAACATTCTAAATTGTTTAATTTGTTTTTTAAATGTCATATTTATATTTATAATGTTTATGTATTGTTTTAAAATTCATTGTTAGCCACCTTGATTCCCTGTATTGAGAGAAAGATGAGATATAAATAAATATAATAAATAAATAAATAAATAAATAAATATCCTTGCTATCCCTTTCCCATCCCAGTAGGCTCAGGCAAAAGCAAACTGTTGCAGCCTCTCCTAGCTTGTGTGTCCTTCCTCATTTATGACTGTCACCATCTTGACCACGCTTTGATGTTGCTTGGCCACAAGTGTCCCAGTTTTTCATTGGTGAAATGTTGGAGGGTGTGTAACTCCCTCCAGCAGATAATGCTTTTGCCTTCTTGCCAACCACCCTACTGATGTGTGCCAATCTGTGCCAGATCTCTCAAACTCAAATGACCTTTGAAGAAGAAGGGTCATGGCTCTGAGAAGGAATAGGGCTGTCCTCTGGGTGGAGCTGTGAAAGCTCAGGCTTAAAAGCTTTCCATTCTCTAGTCTAGGCCCAGATTGCTGAAATCTGCCTTTGTACTTGCTCCTAGCCTTTGGTGTTGCTTGGCTACCAAGCTGGTCACAGGACCGTTGTCCCTGAAAGGGTACATTTGCCTCAGGGTTGCACGTACAAACCTCAAATGGAAAACAAAGCTAAAGCAGAGCATACAGATAACCATTAAAAGAGGAGTGGGGAAAGTGTGGCACCACAGACTGTGTGGCCCCAAAACCTACTTTTGTGACCCTCTAATGCTCCCTGCCAATCTTCTGAAGCTCCCTGAGAACTCCCCCCATTTTTTCCAGCATGATTTGGAGGTAATTTTCTGCACCCAAACCATACCAAACCACCCCAATGTGCAAATATGGTGGTTTGCCTCAGCTTCTCCAAACACATTGAAATCCCCACAAAGCCAGGGGGTCAAATTGGGCCAAAAATGGTGACGAGATAGAACTGCCATTTCTCAGGGCCTGGACCCTATTTTCTAGTTCTCAGGATAGAAAGTGTGGGGGGGGGATCTCCATGCAAGAACACTACCTTGAAAGATCTGATTACAATACATATATTTTTCTCATTTATCAGTAGGATTGTCAGTTCAGGATTGTCCCAGGTCCTAAGGTTTCTGGGTCAAAACCTGAGACTTAAAGACTGCCACTGCTGATGTCATTAAGCATTATGCATTGAGTAACAACCAAACTTGCTCACAGCTTGTAGTTCAAACACAAGAGAGAGATATATTGAGAGAGATATTGAAAGAGAGAACGAATGAGAACAAACATATTTTTCTGTTTGAAAATTAGGACAGAAATCTCTGTACTGGGGCTGTTCCCAGATCAAGATAAGATGAAGGTTGTGATCACTTCTCACTTATGTAGGGAGACTACATGAGGAACATATAGTCTAGCCTACTTGCTTCTAGCCAGAAAGTGGATGTATAGCAGAACAGAGGGTGAGCCCTGGTACCTGACTGGGAGGAGAGGAGGAACCTAACTAAGACTTTATCAGATGTGGCAAAAACCACGGCATTAGGATGTGACGATAATGGAAATGGCTGAAATTATCAGACAACATCATTGCTTACCCATTCCCACTGCATTGTGCTGGCATGAATGAGGTGTCACTTTTTATTGATGGCTTATAAAAAGTGACACCTCATTCACGCCAGTGTGACACAGCAGGAGCAGGTAAGCAATGAGGACATCTGATAATTTTGCCTTTTGTGCTATCATCGCATCCTAAATAACGTGGTTTTTTGCCACTATTGGCCTCATCTGATAAGGTCCTAAGTAACTACATAGAATGCCCCCAGGAGAGTCTTTATAAGTTGCAGCAACAAATTAACCAATAATTTTATCACACTACACCAACATAGAGCTATTACTCCACTTTAACTGCTATGGCTACTCCTGTGGAATCCTGCGATTTGCAGAATTCTCAGCCAGAGAGCTCTAAGGCATCACTAAACTACAAACCCCAGAATTCCATGGGAGGCAGCCATAGCAGTTATAGTAGTATAACAGCACTATAATAGTGTAGTGTGATAAAGTCCCAAGGCTTGCAAACTGCCCCAAGTTACTGCTTTGCCAGCTGAGCTGGAGATTTCTCTTGCCCGGAGCTGACCCCACCAAAACTGAAGATTCTGCACCTTTGGCCTTGTCTACACTAATGAAAACCCCTGAATCCCACCCCTCCCGATTATGACCCAATAATGACACATGATGTGCAGCCTTATCCTCAAATCTGGTGCAATAATGCCACACGATGTATGGCCCTATCAGCACCAGACTCGGGGTATACCACCTAAATCCAGGCTTTAGAAAATTTGCAGATTTCTCCAGAGTTTGCTGGAAACTTTTGGGGAAAACACTGTACAGTAGCACCCCCACATCCGCTGATTCACCATCCACTGATTCAATTATCTGTAGATGGCAATAGTAGGGTGGTGGTGGATGGCTCCCACGATCACCCCCCCTCCGAGATCACTCCCATGGGGAGAATGGAAGTGTGGTGGCAAAGGGAGGGGTGGAGTAGATCTGCCTCCCTTCTCCCTTTACCCCTGGGATTGCTCTTTGGGATCGCTCCCATGGGGAGAATGGCAGCACAGGGGTGAAGGGAGGGGAGGAAGAGATTTGCCTCCCTTCTCCCTTTGCCCCTGGGATTGCCTCCCAGGATTAATCCCATGGCAGGAATGGTGACAGGGGGCATTTGCTACTAGCTGTGGTTTCATTATCCACAGGGGGCCCTGGAACCAATCCCCTGCAGATATGGGGTGTCCTTTTGTAGTGTGAACTGAACTGGATTCATGGGATGAGGAGGCAGGACAATCAATTCATGACAGGTGCTACTATTTCCCCCCTCTTCGGTGCCGCCACTGCCTTCCCAGTGTGTGGCCACTTGTTCTGACCTCAGAACACCAGGGAGGCAGAGCCCTGCATGTGGCCACTCATTCCAAGGGCAGAGCGAATGAGTGAACCAGGCACAGCTGCTCCTTCTGCCCTAGGAACAGCTGCATGCTGGGAAGGCAGAGCCCTGGTGCAGTCACTCATTTCAAAGGCACAGCAAGCAGCAGTATTGGGGGTAAAAATCCAGATGAATCAGATTTGGACTTTGGACAAAGTGTGGCATTTAAAGCCAGGCCAAAGTAGTCCAAATTTCATCCGGTGATGCTCTAGCAAATCTCCAGGTCAAAGTAGTCCAAATTTCAATTGGGTTTTTACCCCCAGCACAGAGAAGCCCTTTGTTTCTTGCCTGGATATGACCCACAAAAACTGGAGGCTCAGTGCCAGACCCCGAAGACTTGGCAATCCTGTTAACAGACTTGGTCTTTTTTAAAAAAATTCAAATAGTGTACTCTGCAATATTGATATTGATGCCTAACAATATCATAAAAGGCTGCCCCTTATGATATCAAAAGGGGTCATCTCTAGGTCTCAAGTTCAAGCCCTGAAATTTCAGGACCTGGAATAGTCCTGGCCTGGCAGCAGTATGATGAAAAATGTGACATCACTTTCAGTATACCCAGACAACGAAGATTCAGGAAGGACACATCCCGTGCTTTCTGCAAGTGCGCTGATGACTAAAGAGGCCAATCCAAGATAAACAAGTCCGGTTGCAGAAAGCACAGCAGGTCTCCTTGGGTGATGCTTTCGGGTTGTGATTCTTTCTACGTTGTCGTTTCTCTTCAAGACTTGTTCGGCGTGAGTTCTCAAATAAGGCTGCAGCATTGTGGATAGTGCATCTCCATGCCTTCTGATGTGAGGCCAGGGCAGAAAAAGCCTTTGCAGCTTTTACTGGAGTTAAAAAAAAACACAAAACCCAGGATGAATGCACATCCCTGCTCGTTGGGACAAACGAATTGATTTGCTTTCCTAAAGGAGCAGAAGCTAAAAGCTGATTGGCTGGATGAGCACAGAGAGCAGGGCTTGCAAGGTAAGTGCGTGGAACCACCATTTTATTTTTTTATTTTTTTATTTTTTATTTTTGCCTTAATGAGTGAGCACTAATGCGATAAAACAGGGGTTTGGGTTTGGTTTTTTTGTTTGGGTTTTCTCTTTCTTTCTTTCTTTCTTTCTTTCTTTTTTTTTTTTTTGCTTTTCTGTTAAGTCAAAATATTACATGTTTGCACCTTAGATATGCTTCTTTTTTAAAAAAAAAAATATTTGGCAGCAGCAACTGATGAGAATAAAAATGCGAGTAATTCATTTGCGGCCTCCATCTTGATTCACAGGCATGCCTGTTTGCATAGCAAATGTGGATAGCTTCGCATGCCTACAATCTACCTACCCCCTCTGAAAAAACCATTAAGACAAATCGCAGCTGCTGCAGGTTGTCTTTAATGTGGAGCATTTTGCTTCTTTTTGCCTCATATAGACAACCCCTGAGATGCCAAATGGTTTGTGTAAAATTGGTATGAAACTCTGTTTCTGCATGAAACTGGTGTCTTTGCTTTAGTAAAGCTAAGCACACGTACACATAGCAAGCACAATAGGGCAGGCTTAATTGATCACAAAAACACATGTAATCTATCCAGAGTTTCTAGGTACTTTTTCAAGTTCATGTAAAAAGGCAACAGTTATCACATTTTCTAATGTTTAATCTTTGACAAAAATGTGTAAAAACCACTTGCAAAAAAAATGCATAATTTTGCTCCGACTGTTTCACAGCAGCTCATGTTGTGGAGAAAAAATCTAAAGTTATCTGTTCACTACAAGTCCTTTCATCAATTGTCTTGGTTCTAAGCCAGTGCTTCTCACCAGTAATGAACCAGATATGAGCAAGCAAATTGAAATTTAATCCAAACAAGACAGAGGTGCTCCTGGTCAGCTGAAAGATAGAGCAGGGAACAGGGATTCAGCCTGGGCCAGATGGGGTTACACTCACCCTG
Source organism: Gambelia wislizenii (assembly GCA_030847615.1). NCBI lineage: Eukaryota > Metazoa > Chordata > Lepidosauria > Squamata > Crotaphytidae > Gambelia > Gambelia wislizenii. Next base: position 8,969,814 of record JAUMIR010000009.1, read on the forward strand.
AAAATGCAGGTCAGCAATTTAGGTGTACTCCTGGACTCAACCCTGAGCCTGGAAGCTCAGTTGTTGGAGGTGGCCAGAAGTGCATTCACAAAATTAAGGCTTGTGCACCAGCCATACTCATTCCTTAAAATGTCAGAAGCTGATACATGCCTTTTTTACATCCTTTAAAAACTAGGCTTTCTTCAACCTTGCGGAGGGCCTTTTTGGCTATCGCTCCCAGATTATGGAACGGCCTGCCGGATGAGAGCCATCATATCACTACCCTAAATAGCTTTAAAAAAGCTCTTAAGACAGATCTTTTCCGGCAGGTCTTTTCTGAATAGATACCCGGCCCAAATCTCGCCACGGCCACTGTCCATTGTTCATTGTTCATTTTTATATATATATATATATATATATATATATATATATTTTTTTTAAAGTACATTTTAATTCCTAAATTATTTAATTGTATTTTAAGGGGGGTGGGATTGAGTATTTGGATGTATATTTTAATTGTTGTAAGCTGCCCTGATTGAGTTTTGTAGAGGGGCGTGATATAAATAAATTTTATTATTAATAATAATATTATTTATAAATTTAATAATAATAATAATAATAATAATAATAATAAATTTTATTATTATTATTATGTTTAGCCTGGAAAAAAGATGGTTAAGAGGTGATATGATAGCCCTATTTAAGTATTTGAAGGGATGTCACGCTGAGGATAGAGCAGGCTTGTTTTCTGCTGCTCCAGAGATTGGAACATGGAGCAATGGATGCAAGCTCCAGGAACAGAGATTCCACCTCAACATTAGGAGGAACTTTTTGACAGTAAGAGCTGTTCGGCAGTGAAACACACTCCCTCGGAGCATGGTGGGGTCTCCTTCCTTGGAGGTCTTTAAACAGAGGCTGGATTGCCATCTGTCGGGGATGCTTTGATCGTGATTTCCTGCGTGGCAGGGGGTTGGACTGGATGGCCCTCGTGGTCTCTTCCAACTGCAATTCTATGATTCTATGATTATTATTATTACATACCATTTGAATTATTCTAAAGTGATTCCCAGTGGGGTTGCCTTTGAAGAGTGTTTGGAAACTTCCGCTGGTTCAAAAGAGCTGGAGCCAGACTGCTAACCAGGATGGCTACAAGGAGCGCAGAACACTCTTGTTGCAACAGTTCTGTTGGCTGCTGGTCTGTTTCCAGGTATAATTCAAGGAGCAGGTTATGACCTATAAAGCCCAATACAGGTCAGGGGGTTGTTTAAATGGCAAAAATACTACTCATGGAATGCGAGGAGAATCCTACCTGTCTTAATGGCATTTCACATTGTTTCACCATATTGGGAAGGAGAGGGCCCCAAATGTCAAAAACTCTGCAGAAAAACCCTTGGTGGTTTTTCCTGGAGGTTCCTTTCCCCCCCCCCCCCAAAAAAAAAAAAACAGTGAGGGGAATGAGCCTTCCTGCTCATTGGGACATGCAATTTGATATGAATTGCTTTCCCATAGGAGAGGAAGCACAAAGCTGATTGGCTGGGCGAGCTCAGGGACGGGTCTTGCTAACAAGGCAAGTGCCCACTGCCACCATGTTGGATTTTTGCCTTAGCGAGCAAGTGCTAAGGTGAGAACATGGGGTGAGGTATTTTTTTGCTTTTCTGAAAAATAAAAAAAAATTGTTCTATTGCACCTTGGACATCGGGGTTGTTTTTTTTTTAAGTTCAGTGGTGGCAAATTGAGGTAAGTACAAACTCGAGTAAATCACTTGCAGCTGTCATTGTGCATGAGAAGCTTATGGGGGCAAAAACACCATTAAAAGAGAAGCCGTGCTGCTGCAAAATGCCATTACTGTGAGGCACTCCAGGGGTTTTTGCCTCATATAGACAAGCCCCAGGTCTAGGTCACCTGAAGGACTGTATCTCCCTATATGTGCCTGACAATGTCTTGAGATCTTCTGGCGGAGGCCTTTCTCTCTGTCCCACCACACTCACACATACATCTGGTGGGGACATGAAAAGGGGCCTTCTCAGTGGCTGCTCCCAGGCTCTGGAACTCCATTCCTAAAGAGATCAGACTGGCACCCTCCATTGCTGTCCTTTCACAGGCAAGCAAAGACCTTTGGGTTTCAGCAGGTCTTTGAGGGCTGTCTGCTCAGGGGGAAAGGCCCTTTCGTGTACTGTGTTATTTATATTTATTGTTTTTCATTTTAATGGTTATGCTTTTAACTTTTAATTTTATTGAGAGTTTAATTATGTTTTTAACTTTTGTATTGTGTAAAAATTTTAACATATCCATTTTAATTTCTGTAAAATGACTTGAGTACTCAACTGGGGAAAAGTTAGGATATAAATAAATAGAACACCAACAGGTGAGACAAGACAAAAAATGCAATGTGCACAAAAGTAAGTCCTGGATGCCAACCCCTCCATTCCAGGCGTTATTGCTGACTGTAGCCAGGATGGTATAGTAGTTTGTGTGTTGGACTAGGATTGTGGGAGACCAGAATTCAAGTCCCTGCTTGGCCATGGAAACCCATTGGGTAACCTTGGGCATGTCACTCGCATTCAGCCCCACAAGGAAGCCAATGGCAAACCATCTCTGAATAAATCTTGCCAAGGAAAACCTAGGATAGGGTTGCTGTAGGTCAGAGTCAATGTGAAGGCACATAACAGAGCCAGAGTGGTGTAGGGGCTTGAGTGTCGGGCTACGACTCTAGGACCATGATTTAAATCCCCATTCAGCCATGAAAACCCACTGGGAGACCTTGTGTAAATCAAACACTCTCAGCCTCAGAGGAAGGCAATGGTAAACCCACCCTGAACAAATCTTGCCAAGAAAACCCTGTGATAGGGTCACCATAACTCAGAAATTACTTGAAGGTACACCACTATATCAATAACAAACCCATGCACCATCTCCTCTGCAATGCAGAATGTGTGTAGCGTGGCTACATGGATGAGGAGTAAATGTCTGCCATCAACTCCTTGCAAGAAAAGTTATTAAGGGTGCTTTCATTCATTACATCCTCTCTCTCCCTAAGGAAGGAAGAGAGGATTGTCTATTCTTGACAGGTAGCAGTTCTCTCCTATCAACTGCTATCTGATCTATTTACCTGGAGATTGAACCTCCAAAACATAAGACCCATCACCAAGCTATGGCCCCCTCGGCTAACCCAGCATGGGGAAGGAGCAATGAGATATATTCTCAGATGTTCAAGCAAACTTCTCCCTTTAATCTTTTTGCCATTTGTCTCTTGTTGGGATTTAAGGCTGGAACTAGATAAAGCTGCTTTACACCAAGTCAGATGCTATGACCATTGATACCTATATGGCATACAGTGCCTGGTCATGGCTCCTTGGGGACAGCAGACTTCCCCCTTCCTCTTTGGAGACACTGGGAATTAAAACTGGGGTTTTCTATGTGCAAAACATGTATTTTGCAATAATATCAATTGATAATGGATAATAACCCTAACCCTAAGTTTAATCCTATCCTTTATCCAAATGGTTTTGCAAGACAATCCCAACCAAATAGATATGTTTTAATTGCATTTTCTTGACAAAATTATCAATTATCAATTGATATGCAAGCAGAACCATGCCATGCTGAAATGGCCACTCTGAACTGGCCACACTGAAATGTCCTCAACCCCTCCTCAAAACTCCATCTCTGCTACACAGTGTTGAAGGCTTTGCTTCACCTGGCAAGATACTGTATTCATTTCTCTGCAAATCATCTGTCTGCCACTGATTAAAAGCCAAAACAGCAGGATTGTTTATTTGGATAAAGTTATACTAGGGAAACATAAAGTCCCTACCTACAATGTGCCATTAACATTTTAGCAATGCATATATACCAGGAACTATAGAATGGAAAAATGCCTAGCAAAACACTTTGCTTAGTGTTGAGATACAAATTTTTCATCTCCCCCACCATGTTCACTTGAGCCAAAATGAACCACCTTTTCTGGATTACAACCGCCAGATGCTTTCCATGCTCTGATGCCTACACAGGGATTGAGGCTGTAATCCTGTACTTGTTGAGAAGGGGAAATAAAGCCCTACTGAACTCTGTTGGACTAACTTCCATTCATGATTGCACTGTTACTTGGCTGCAATCTTATATACAGTGGGCTCTTCATATCCACTGGGGTTTGGTTCCAAGACCTCCTGTGGATACCAAAATCCATGGATGTAGAAGTCCCATTATATACAATGGTGTAGTAAAATGCTGTTCCTTATAGAAAATGGCAAAATCAAGGTTTGCTTTTTGGATTTTTTTTAACATTTTCAAGCCATTGATGGTGGACTCCATGGATGTAGAATCAGTGGATACAGAGGGCTGACTGTATTAGGGATGGAGATCGTGTCACCCTCAAGGTTGTGTTGGAAGACAACCCCCATGAACATCACCACGAACTTTGCAGATGGAAGTTACAGTCCAATGACATCTGGAGAGCCATGCAGTCCTCATCCCTGCTGCACACAATAGATTTAATTTAGTGCAGACTTTTGTCAATCACACAGTTAATTCTTACTGAGGCTATACCTGCACTGCAGAAATAATCCAGTTTGACAGCCATTTAACTGACATGGCTCAATGCTATGGAATTCTGGGATTTGTAGTTTTGTGGGATATTTCACCTTCTCTGTCAGAGAGCTCTGGCACCACAACAAACTGGGAGAGAAGTGTATGGAAGAGATTGACCCTTTCTGTCCAATGCAGAATGCTCATATTTAGTACAAGGTTGCAGAAACAGAGTTGCACATGAATGTGAATGCATGTGAAAAAAGTTAGTTGAAAATAGGAACTAAATAAGGGATGAGACTCCTGTCTTTCAATGGTTGTGTAGAAGACAGAATTTCAGCAGGTGTTATATGTTATTTGGTTGCATGAAAAGCAATACCTTCTGAAATTCCCTCTTCTACAGCCATTAAAGGGATAGTAGCCCTCTCCAGTTTTCCCTCTGGCAACCCTACGTGTAAGTGATTTTATAGGAGGTACCAAAACATGCAATATCACATAAGCATATAAACCCTTTCTCTAAGAAAATCACCCACCCAGAAATGTTTATTTACTTATTAGTGTATCAAAATTACTTCTCATTGAAAAACAAATAAGTTTAACAATAAAATAGTTCATTGAAATCCCATGTGTTACTGGCAATGCTAATCATAGAATCATAGAGTTGGAAGAGACCTCAAGAGCCATCCAGTCCAACCCCCTGCCATGCAGGAATACACAATCAAATCATTCCCAACAGATGGCCATCCAGCCTCTTGATTGAGTCTATCCATTTGTAATGCAGCCATCCTCTTTTCCTATTGTAGTAAGCATGACATCTTATGGACTCAGGGGTTAGGTGAATAGACTACACTATTTGGATCTTCTGTTCATCTCCTCGGGAGTACTTGCAATAGATATGCAAGGGTTTCTACTTCTAACAGTTTGACAACAGCAATCACAGAAATGATTTCTTTTTCCTTCTAAACTAGGCTGCTGATTTTTTCTTTATTAAAAAAAATCTTAAGAAGAAACAGGAATAGATACGTGTGTGAATGAATGTATTCGGTGAACTCCATTTCTGTACTGAAAATTAATTTCTGTGCTAAGAATGTGCTCAGAGACACCTGGTTCCTCCATGTGGGACCCTATTTCACATCAAAGACAAGCAAGAGCCCTGCTGAGCATTTATTGTCTATAACCTGCTTCATTAGATTCAGGAGAAACATGCTAGCTAAACAGTCTCTTACAAAACTGTTACTTTCTGCCTAGCTTCAATCAGTGAACTTAGGACTTTATCAGAAGCAGCAAAAATTACATGAGTACAATGCCACGATAGCACAAATGGGCCCCCTATTACATGACGTTGTAATCCTCCTGTGTTTAATGTGTGCTCCAGCCACAAATAAGATGTTGCTTTCCATTAATGGGACAAGCCACCAATAGCTCTCAATATCGTTATTTTCACAGTATTGAAGAGTGCGCAAAACCAAATCCCACTGTAATCACAAGATTACAACATGAACGGGTGGTCCTCTTTCCCCCCTCCCTGTTCCCGGTGAGAAAACTTCTGGGTGAGAATATGAAAACTATCCACAGGATGCTCTTTGTTGAACTGTCCCATGTTGTTTGCATGTTTTTAGGTGTGTTTAAGTGTTTATGTGTTGATTTACTTCGTTAATAAAGGTTTTTGGGGGGTGTTTTTAAGCATGTTTGCATCTTCTCATGAGAACCACCGAAATTTCACCCATGCTAAATCAGGGAAGTAAACCCCCATTCTTAAAGTGCTAATGGTCATCGCATGATAATTCTGTGGCATTTGAATCACACGATTACAGCAATGTGTGATACTAAGTGTAATAATGTCACTATGTTTCCGCTTTCCTCATTTGTGGAATTACAGCATTATTAGCTGCTGGTCTGATAAAGTCCCTAGGGCTTCCTGGGGAAAACAAATTCCCCAAGCCTGAGGTCTGCCCAGCCCATACTCTGCAAAATTTCACAGATGAAAACTGGGATGGGTGTGCTCAAGCAACATCAGGGTGTGGCCAAGACAGCAAAACATATTAATGAGGAAGAAAACACAAGCTAGAGGAGGTGGCAGTGTTTTGCTTCTGCCTGACTCTACTGGGAAGAGTAAGATTCTGCCCACTGTAAGCTGAGTACAAAGGGGTAGAATTGGGAGAAAGAAAGAGAAGCAAGGACATTTTACAAGCAGCTGAAAAGGTGGGATGGCAGAGGATTTATGGGGACTATCCCTACCAAATCAGGAGAGCTGGAAGGTATACGTGATGGGTTTCTCGTGCCTATTTCTGTGCAAAACTGAAAAGGGATGGTTCGGTATAGCTCTCGGCTCTCTGTAGTGGGAAACTTGAGAATATAGAGATGAAGTTGTTGGCTTTGCTGAGAGCATTGTCAATGACACTGAAGAGCCCGAACTTGTTCTCCCCACAGCCTTGACACTCACAGTTGTTCCCTGAGAAATATGTGTTGCTATGGTTTCTCCAAAAGACAACACATTTCTCCCCACCAACCACCACCACCACCACTCCTTTCCCACCACCCTCGGCTGGCTTAACCTTGTGGTAGCAATGATGACGCTAGTTTCCTTTGGAAAGGCCACTTCTCGTAGCTATGGAAACAATTAGCTTGTGCTTTATTTTCTCTCTGGGGTTATTGTAATAAGACAGGCCAACATTTGTCCTTTCAGGGGTTGGGTGCTTCCTCTGGATTGCCTGGCCAGAACATTTCTGTCACGGGGGACAAATCAGAGCTTGTCCTTTTGTGTTTGGGAAGGTACGCTGTGCAGAAATGTGGTGGAAAAGAAAGCCATTCGGTTCACACATCCCAATGAAAATATTAATTGTGCGTCTTTTGAGGCTGGTGCTGAGATGAAGTGCATCTCCCCATCGAAATTATTTGTAGGAATATGCAGTGCATTGAGGCAAAAATCATATGTGCCTGTGAAGAATACGCATGAGTAAAAATATGTATGAGATACATACAAATATATGTATCTCATATATTTGAAGAATGCACACAAAGGTGTTACATCAGAAAAATGCATACAGGCAATATATAACTTGGTGGTGTTGGGGCAATGCACCCAAATGTGCATGAATGTGCATGCAGGAGGGGGAAAATGTGGGCCAAGAATGTCAGTGGGATTGTGAAAAATTTGACAAAAACAAGATTGCCCAGTTTTCATATCCCTAGACACAAAGCATGTAGAACAAGCCTGAAGTTTTCTTTCCTCCAGTAATTTGGGTCTCCTCTACATGGGCAAAACCCCCTGTACTCATCCTGTATTCGTGGCACAGTTGCCACATGATGTTTTCGATGATTTGCATCTTCACCAGAATTTATGCAGGAGACTCCGGCTCTGGAAGAATCGTGGTTTGCTCCACATTTTAGGGGAACACCCATTGGGGGGAGGGGTAGGCCATGTGGCAGCCAGGGATTGGCTTTGGAGCAAAGCCGGAGCAGGATTTATGATGAATGGGACTTGGTTCTGGCTCTTTCATTGTATTTCATTTTATTTTTCGATTATGACATATCTGGATAAGTGTATCTCTGCTTATAAAATAATACTGTACTCTGGGACCATGTATATTTGCTTATTCGCATGCATGAGCAAACCGAAGAAAAAACACAACAGCAGCCCCAGCTATGTGGCCAGAAATAATGCAACTTGTGATCAGTGTAGGACCACCCTTTTACTCCAATGCAGATTACAGTGTGGTGGGATACTCCGATGTACAATTAGACAAGCCCAGTGTGTGTGGTGTTTACAGGGCCGTTGCAGATCAAAGAAATCTGCTGCAGCTATGAGGTATGTGGGTTTCTGCCAGTATTGACAAGCCCAAGGTTTATTTATGCGTGATGAGTGACAACTGGAGCATGTAGAAATCAAAATCCACCACTTGCTATAGACAATATATAATCACATATTCTAAAACAATTTTGACTGCAAATGAAGGGTTAACACTTTGTGGCTAAGTAAATGATTTGCATGCAAAAGGTCCCAAGTTCAATCCTTGGCATGTCCAGTAGGGCCAGACTTACCACTCCGCAGAATGAGGTGTTATTTATTTATTCATTTATTTATTTTATATGCCACCTTTCTCCCAGAAGGGACCCAAGGTGGCTCACAAAATCTCACATAAAAGCCATTACATTGTCACATTCTCTGGCTTTTCTTCGCAAACGAAGATTCAGGAAGGACTCATCCCGCGCATTAAAACAATTAAAATGTGGACTAGACAAGTTAACTGTTCAATGGATTTGTAATTGGTTGACCGGCTGAACCCAAAGGGTGCTCAGCAGTGGCTCCTCTTTGTCTTGGAAAGATGTGACCAGGGGTGTGCCACAGGGTGCTGTCCTGGGCCCAGTGCTATTCAACATCTTTATCAATGATTTGGATGATGGAATTAGGGGCATACTTATCAAATTTGCAGATGACACCAAATTAGGAGGAGTAGCTAATATCCTAGAGGACAGGATCAACATTCAGAATGACCTGGATAGACTGGAGAGCTGGGCCAAAGCTAACAAAATGAAATTCAATACGGAGAAATGTAAAGTAGTGCATTTAGGGTGGAAAAATGAAATGCATAAATATAGGATGGGAGAGACCTGGCTGAATGAGACCACGTGCGAAAGGGATCTAGGAGTCCTAGTAGACCACAAGTTGAACATGAGTCAACAATGTGATGCGGCAGCTAAAAAGGCCAATGCGATTTTGGGCTGTATCAATAGAAGTATAGTGTCTAGATCAAGGGAAGTAATAGTGCCACTCTATTCTGCCTTGGTCAGACCTCACTTAGAATACTGTGTCCAGTTCTGCGTGCCACAATTCAAAAAGGATATTGACAAATTGGAGCATGTCCAGAGAAGGGCAACTAAAATGGTGAAAGGTCTGGAAACGATGCCTTATGAGGAGAGACTTAGGGAGCTGGGTATGTTTAGCCTGGAAAAAAGAGGGTTAAGAGGCGATATGACAGCCCTGTTTAAGTATTTGAAGGGATGTCACACTGAGGATGGATCAGGCTTGTTTTCTGCTGCTCCAGAGACTGGAACACGGAGCAATGGGTGCAAGTTCCAGGAACAGAGATTCCACCTCAACATGAGGAGGAACTTTTTGACAGTAAGAGCTGTTCGGCAGCGGAACGCACTCCCTCGGAGCGTGGTGGGGTCTCCTTCCTTGGAGGTCTTTAAAGAGAGGCTGAATGGCCATCTGTCAGGGATGCTTTGATCAATATTTCCTGCGTGGCAGGGGGTTGGACTGGATGGCCCTCGTGGTCTCTTCCAACTCTGCAATTCTATGATTCTATGATTCTATGATCACAATATAAAAATCTAAAATTACATAAAACATACAAGAGTTAAAAGATAAAAAATAAACAAAAATATAAAATCACACTCCAATAAAAGTCTCCATAAGCCCAACTACATATTAAAAGCCTGCTTGCATGAAGATGTCTTTGCCTGCTGACAAAAGGAAAGCAGGGAGGAAGGGAGTTCCAGAGGGTGGGAGCAGCCACTGAGAAGTCACTCTTGTGTGTCCTCACCAGACGAGCCTGTGATGCTGGGACCGAGAGAAAGCCTTCCCCGATGATCTTAAAATTCTGGCAGGTTCATATCAGGAGATATGGTCTTTCAAACAGTTTGGACCCAAGCTGTATAGAGCTTTATAGGTCATAACCAGTACTTTGAATTGTGCCAGGAAACAAATTGGTAGCCAGTGAAGCTTTTTTAACATGGGAGTTATATGCTCCCTGTAACTGGCTCCGGTCAGCATTCTGGACCTGAAGTTTCCAAACAGTTTCCAAAGGCAGCCCCATGTAGAGTGTGTTGCAATAGTCCAAACAGGATGTAATCAAGGCACGTGTCACCATAGCCAGATCTGATGTCTCAATGAATGGGAGCAGCTGATTGCACCAGTTTTTGCTGTGCAAATGAATTCCTGAAACCTGGGCATCCAGGCTCAGAGTTGAGTCCAGGTAGAACACCCAAGCTGCAAGGCTGAGATTCCAGGTATTGATGCTAAGATGGCAATAATGACAACTCCCTGCTCATTTTCACCAGTTGGAAGACAGAACTGTGGGTCCCCAACAAGCTGTGCCCCATAGATTACCCTGCTGCTCTCATGTCTGGTGGAAAATGTTAACCTCAACTCTAATATGCTGCAGATGTTTGTCCAGCAATGTATGCAAAACTGCAGAATCAAACACCATGATACAACAGAGATAGTAGGGTGAATGAACGTGTTCTGATTCCGGGTATGGTGGCTGGATCCACCAACTTAGGGGACAGTCAGTCCACTCTACAGAGTGGATTTACCACCATTTCTCCCACAGCTATTTCAAACTAAGAGGAGCAATGCCAGTGCTGCTTCATAGATTCAGCATTGGCAGAACTCCCACGCAATTCAGAGCAGCTGAGGAACCAGTGTTGATAAACTCAAGAATGGATTTGCTGCCTTTGTCCTATCCAATACACCACCCTCCATCTTTTTCTCCCCAGTCATGGCCCCACTTGTGCAATTTTAAAAATCTATGTAATATTTCTGTGTGCCTGCAAGCAAGTCCGTGTACATGGGCAATGGGGAGCCTGTCTCTTCCAACCAACAGTTTGATTCCTCTGTTTCCAGAGAAGCTTGTCGTCTCTGCCCTCAGGCTTATAATCTAAAAGTCATGACACACAAGGAGAAATGGATGGGGAGGGAGCAGGCAAATTCTAGATATTCAAGATATTTTGAGACGTTCCTGAAATATCTCAAAGCAAGAACCCAAGCTATGCCCTTTCCTCTGGTCCAACTTGTCATTACCTCAACAGATCATAAGGCAATGCTTGAACCATGTGATGTTACTCCTGCCCCCATTTAGTGAGGCAATACCATTGTAATCATAAAATTAACTAATAATGCTAGTTATACCACAAAAAGAATGAAGTTCTCTTTCATTAAGTGATAATCACAGTGTCATGTTAGTTTGTTATTGGTGAACGGGATTAATTATAAGTAACCAGATTTTTGTAATTAGCGACTCCCAAGCTCTGCCCTTGTGTACCCTCCTACTGTCCTGATTTGGTAGGGACAGTCCTCTGTGGATCCAAATTTTAGCTGCTTTTAAAATGTCCCAGTTTCTTTCTCCTTCTCTAACCTTCCCCCTTTGTCCTCAGCTTAGCTCCTCAGCTGTAAACTGAGTCCAAAGTGCAAAATTACACTTATATGGCTTTCTTTTTATTGCTGTTTTATGCTCTCTTCCATAGGATTTCCTAGAATTTACCATTGCATTTAGACTGGCTTTGTATTTAGCTTTCATATTTCCACGGTCACCTGGAAGAACAGGGAGTGAGAGTAGACGTTCCCACCATTGACTCTCTTATAAACCAAAAACAGTTCCATTGGACTCCTCAGTTGCCTCAAATGTTTCCATTTAAGGTACTTATAAGAATTTTATAACATTATGAATTAGTGTCTGCGTTTGCTATTCTCCTTCTTCCCTCTTCCATTTTTTTTAAATGCAAGCCTGCAGGCAAGGACTGTTGTTACTGATCTTATGTGATCCACTTTGGGAGTCTTTCTGGAAGAAAAGCTTTTTTTAAAAAAACCCATAACATAACATTATTCTTGCTGAAAACTGCCTTGGGGGCCTTCTAGGGTGAAAGATGGGATACCAGTGATTTTAAGCAATCAGTGAATCAATGCTGCAGCAGAAATGGCATGTTCTCATTACTCAGACAGACTGTTCCATGGCTGTTTGCTAAAAAATAAAATAAAATAAAAAATGTAGCTAAAGTGTCAGAGCGCGAGTTTTCTTCTTCTCTGCCAGCTATACTTGGTGGTTCAATGTGCTTTACTGTGTTAGGCTGGCGTGCTAGACTAATGTTAGGCTAGCTGCCCTGATTGTTTTAACAGAGGGGTGGGGTATAAATAAATTTTATTATTATTATTATTATTATTATTATTATTAATGAGCAGCTGAAATTGTGTAATTTGGGCCTGATATAGTACATTTAGGTAGTTTTAGATTTTGGCTATAATGATCTTATGTGATGGGTGGAGGGGGACTGCTCTTTAGATCAGGGGTATGTAACTATCCCTGAAACTGAGCTCCAGTTCCTATTAGCCCTGGTACACAGCAGAGCCAAAGGTCAGAAATGGTGGAAGCTTCACTCTGTAACAATCTGAATAGCCACAAACTGTTCATACTGGCTTTAGGTGCTGCCCACTACCTTTACAAAGGCTCTGCAAAATCTGATAATCGGTGTTGTTGTTTTATCACCTAAGACAGAGGTGGGCAACTGCAGCAAGAGAAAAAAAATCACACCTGCAGGGGACCACAGAAAGACTATTTCCTACATGGAGAGACCTGTTTACTGTACAGAAAATGCTGTTTTCTGTGCAAAACAACCACATGTGAATTTTGTGTAGAATTGCTGCGTGGTTTTTGAAGACTTTCTTGCAGCAGGAAGAAAATTGCTAAAATTACTTGTTGCTTCCTTTGAGAAGAAATTTAGGGAAGAATTCCATCCCTTGTGAGGTTACCTCTCATTCAGTTACAATCCCAATGGCATGCTGTTAGTGCTGGGAAAATTACAAGTAAGTAGGGGGTGTTTGTTTTTTTAAACTTGGTAATTCCCAAGTTCTGCCCTTGCCTACACCATTCCTAAGAATCCTGTTCAGAATCCTGCAGATATTCCAGCAAAGAGAAAAATAATCCCTTTCTCCATCATCTCTCCAGGATGCAAGAGCCAAACAACCAAATGCCAGAAAGCAAGCGGGATGGCAAGAAAACCACAATTCAGAACATCAAGCTGATGTGAAGATGCAATTGTGCCTGGAGCTAAGAGACAAGGAGAAAGAGTTTGGGGGAGAGAGATAGAGAGATTGGAAACCAGTGTCATAGCAACAGGTGCTTGTCACGTAATGGAGTCCCTTTTCATTTGGGCTCTTTGGCAGTGGCTGTTCTTATTTACACGATCATAAATAATTCAGCTTTTTTCATTGATACACATGAATGCTACAGGCCTGGCCTCCAAGCAGATTCAGGCTCCATCTGTCTGGAGCAAAGGGAGGTTGGAGACAAGGGTGATGGAAAAGGCCAGGCACCGAGTAATAACAGGCAAATATTTGCTTAATGTCATGAAGGTAAGGCCAGATGGTCAGTTTGTTGAAGGATGGCAGGGAAATGAAAGTAGGGGTGCTTACAGACAGGTAAAAGGATACTCATAACCTCCAACTTGTCTCAAATGAAAACCCGGACACATGTGGCAACATCAGCCTGTGGTCAAGATGGCAAAAGTGATTAATGAGGATGACCACACAAACTAGGAGAGGCTTCAGCAGTTTGTTTTTACCTGAGCTACTGAGAAGGACGGGGGGAAATTCCCCTCCTGCTCTTTTCCCATGCTGAGTCAATTGAGTGCAAAGTACTTGTGGACTTTGGACACTAAATTTTCAGCAATTGAAGTAAGCTGAGAACAAGAGGGGGAAAGTGAGAGAAAGAGAGAAACTGGGACATTTTAAAATCAGCTGAAAAAAATGGGAGGACAGAGGATTAATCAAGACTGTCCCTGCCAAACTGAGAAGGTATGGACACATTGATTTTGAAGTTCTTTTATTCTCCTTACACACTCTCAAATTTTCTCTGTGAGTAACACAGGACTTTATCAGATGTGGCAAAAACCATATCATTAGGATGCAATGATAGCACAAAGGGCTGAAATTATCAGATGACCATTCTGCTTACCTATTCCTGTTGTATCACACTGGCGTGAATGAGGCATCACTTTTTATTGATGGCTTAGCCTGTCAATAAAAAGTGATGCCTCATTCGCAACAGTGCAACATAGTGGGAATGGGTAAATGACAAGGAGGTCTGATAATTTTGCACTTTGTGCTATGGTTGCATCCTAAATGATGCAGTTTTTTGGCGATATTTGCTTCATCTGATAAAGTCCACAGAGTTGCAGTGTTTGATTAAGAATGGTTAGGAAAGGGACAGAAAAATAAAAATGCAAAGTACCATAATATCATTATGTTTAAAAACAAACAAACATGGTACAGCCATATTTAGAATACCATTTAGTAGAGTTCAAGTCACCCTATCTCAAAAAGGATATATATTTATTTATATCTCATCTTTCTCTCAGAGCTGGAATCCCCAGGCAGCTCCCAACATGATTTAAAGACAAGTACAAATAAAACACAGCAGATTATTCTATATAGTACTATCTGTACCTGGCATAACATATGCTGTTAAAAAACTCCCCAAAAACCACCTTGTCGATCTCACACAACCCTGTAAGGTAGGCCAGTGGATTTTTAAATTCCTCCTTCCCCTTCTCAGTGTTCCACACTTTCCCAGGAATTGCTGAGGGTGACTTTCTCTGTTGCCCAGCCACTGCCACCACCAGTTGACTGTCTGGGTCCCAGTCTGGGCCACAGATTGAGTGGCAGGAGTGGATTGTGAGGTGGTGGAGGAATTTGCATGTGGGTGGTTATTGGTTGGGTGTGTTTCCTGAGCAGCCAATCAACACACAGGGAAAGGCAACATACCCAAGACTTGTATAGATATAGATTCTGTAATACTTTATAATATTCAACTATAATTTTAATATTAAATTACAGTGGGCCCTTAGTATCTGCTGGGGTTTGGTTCCAGGACCCCCTGTAGATACCAAAATCCATGAATACTCAAGTCCCATTATATGCAGTGGCATAGCAAAATGGTGTCCCTTATATAAGATGGCAAAATCAAGGTTTGATTTTTGGATTATTATTTTTTAAAGAATATTTTCAAACCGTGAATACTTAAATCTGTGGATATGGAGGGACAACTGTATAAATATGTAAGCCATTGATACTATAAAATTATAAGTATTGTAATTTTATCAGTTTAAAAACACAATCAAATTATACATTTTAAAAGCACATCAATTAAAAATACAGCTCTCACTAATTCTATATCTTGCCTGTCACAGACAGGTATAACAAGAAAAACTGGGGAAAAGGCAGGAATGAACACGTCTGTTGATGTTGGAAACAGAGTGCTTTCTGTTCAGGGAAACTTCTAAAGCAAGGACAAAGAACTTTGGTCTTCCTGGTGTGGGCTACAACTCCCACAATCCCTTACCAATACTGGCTGCAGCTTTCTGGGAGCTGATATCCAAAACATCCAGAGTGCCAGGGAGCTTGTCTAGATGGGCAATATACCCCATCTTACCCCTGTCCCATATGGTGGAGGATATTTGCCTTGTTCTGCCCCTGGGCAGTCCTTGCCACCCCCAGGTTAGGAGCTTTTCTCCTAAATGGAACACAAAGTGGCTTATAATATAATTCCACAATTTTACAATATTACAATATTAATTTACAAAATAAATTAAAATAGAACAGCTAAAACGATATAGAGTACAAATGTTTAAAAAGCATTAAACCTGACATTCAATTAAAACACTGCATTTTAAATATTAAAATTAAAACAATTAAAACACTCAAAGTTCATATTACCCATGAAAAGCAGTAACTGATTTGTTATTGACAAATCAGCCAAGCAGGACCTTTGTGGTTTGGCAAGCTCAGATAAACAACATCCCTAAATAAATAACTAAATAGTGTAGCTCTGCATGTATTATAAGACTGCAACTCCTATCATCCCTAGGCAGAATAGCCAGTGCTAGAAGATAATGAGGGTTGCAGCCTAGCAACATCTGCAGGGCCACAGCTACCCACCTTGATACACACAATGACAGCCTTTTACTCTGGATTGTTCTGTGTGAAACCTCCATTCACTCTCTGAATGTTGTCCATACAAACATTAACACTGTTAGGGGTTTGGGAGAATTAGTAACCTGATGGCTTTTCATACACCAGGCCAGGCATCTGTGGTCTCATCTATGAGCCTGAAAAAAAAAATGGATTGCTCTGCAGTAATAGCAATTCGCAGCAGCTGCGACTTGTCTTCACGGTTTTACAGTCCCTATAAACACTGCATGCCCTCTAGGTAAAATGGCAGCTGCGAGTGAATTACTCGCATTTTTAAATCTGCTGTAACCAAATTTATATATATATATATATTTTAAAAAAACTATTTCCATGGTGCGCACAACTGATATTTCATGTTTACAAAAGAGAGAGAGAGTACAAATCATCATTTTATCACCTTAGCAATTGCTCGCTAAGGCGAAAATCCAACATGTCGGCAGAGGGTGCTTGCCCTGTTAGCAAGCCCCGCCCCCATGCTCATCCAGCCAATCAGGTTTGTGCTGCCTCTCATATGGGAAAGTGATTCAAAGTGAATCGCTTGTCCCAATGAGCAGGAATGCATATTCCCCACAGAACTTTTAAAAAACTGTGGGGAAAACTGTGGAGGCTCTTCGGGCATAGTTTCTGGAGTTTTTTGACCCCTCCCCTTCTGAATACAACACATCGATGTGGGTTCCCATTAAGACAGATCAAATTCCCAGTGAATTCCATAAGGATTGTTTTGACTGTTTAGACAGGACCTGACTCTAAATTGTTGTTGTGTGCCTTAAAGTCATTTCCAATTTATGGCAACACTAAGGCAAACTTATCATGTTTTGGGGGGTGGGGGCAAGATTTGTTCAGAGGAGATTTGCCTTTGCCATTCTCTGAGGTTGAGAAAGTCTGACTTATAGCCAGCATGTGTAGAGAGAAAGTTAGAAAAGCTTAAGCACAGAACAAGGTCAAGCTTGCTAGAGAGGTTAAAAACAATAAGAAGTGCTTTTGGGGTTATGTCAATGGCAGAAGAAAGAACAAGGAAATGGTAGGGCAGCTCACGGAGAAGATGGCAAAATGCTAACAAGGTTTGAATCCTCACTCAGCCATGGAAGCCCAATGGGTGTGCTTGGACAAGTCACACTCTCTCAGCCTCAGAGGAAGACAATGACACAAACAAATCTTGCCAATAAAAAACCCATGATAGGTTCACCATAGGGTTGCCATAAGTCAGAAATGACTTGAAGGCACACAACAATAACAAGAGCAAAAAGCCAGTTCTCAGATAGCCTGGCTGCCATCCTACACAATTCAAAGACTGAACCATCCTGAGTGCTGGCAGAATATACTGAGTAGAAGCCAGGTCTGTCCAATGCTTCCCAAAACTGGTTGCTGACCAGACGATAGCATGGTCAAATACAACTGAAGTTCAAGCACAAGATCACCAAAACAATGCTATACGACATGCCAGTGAATATGAAATGCCGATTTAAAAATTCTGTTTCTGATGCTCACAGTCTCACTCACTGGTAGTGAATACAGAGCAGTTTATAGATTTATAACTCTTGATTTATGAATCTGTAACTGCAGTACTGAATGCCAGCCTTCAATAAGAAACCATTGCCAAAACTGTTAGGCACATAGCTATCATGAAGACTATTTTGTTTTGACATTTTCCCCATATGCTTTCTGAAAAATCAAGATCGATGCAGGTGGGATGTTGGTCCCTGCAGAAAGCATTTCCCATCAGCTGACAACCAGCATGGCCAGTGGTCAGGGATGATGGGGTTGCAGTCCCACAATATCTAGAGGAACACAGGTTTTCCACCTCTGAAACAGAACATCAGATGTGGTTTACCTGCACCACTGTTATGGAATTTCCTCCGAAGACTAACTAAAGACTTTTTGCTGCCTCTGCTTCCTGCTTTGCCCTCTCCGGTCCCTGTAAATAGAAGCTGAATGGACTGGCAACTAAACCTTACTTAAACACTAGTGATAGGATAGGATTCTCCATAACACCTGAAGGGAGCAACAGGTTGTAGCCCAATAGGCCTTTTCTCCAAGAGAAGGCCAAGGGGCTCAGGAAGAATGTGGGGTGGGGGGACCACTGCTGCCTGCCCAAATCTGCTGACTGAGGCAGTCACCATAGGGAAGACCTCTTCCTTTCTTATGGCTCCATCTTTGCCTCACTGTAAAAACTGTTTTGTTTCTCCTGGATTTGGATGGTTTCCAAATATCAGTCCTTCCTTCCCTTTTTGTTTTTAAAGGATTGCCCTGTTCTGTTTTCATATGTGCAACTGTTTTTAAAATCACATATCAGGGACTGAGTGGCAATTAAAAAAAAAATAAACAAAGTAGCTACAGCTCCTGAATCCCCACCCCACATCTTCTGTTGCTTCCAGGGATACCCAGCCATCCAGAGGCTGCTGTGGCATTGTAATCTTGTAATCTTTCACTGGCAGAGAGAAGCAGCAGCCCCCTCCTCTTCCTCATCCCCCTTCCCAATCTGCTGCCATTGTCAGGAAATAATGAAAATGACAAACAGACACATTGCAGAACACCCATCATTAGTATAATTAGCAGCCGCTGTGCTGGGTGCTCTGTTGGAGGGGGAGGGGAGAAATGAGCAGAAAACAAACAATCTAGGAAAGTTAATGTGTGTGTGTGTGTTCACCCGAGCCTGCGCACATGCCTTCAAGTCACTATCGGCTTAGGGCGACCCCATAACTCTCATAGGGTTTTCTTAGGCAAGGAATACTCAGAGGAGGTTTTGCTGTTCTTTTCCCTGAAATGAAGGAGATTATCAGATGCTTCAAAAAGCCCAACAGGAGCACATGAAGAGATCACTGTACTGGGAGCAGGTCCCGGCTTCACATGGTGTCGTTATTCTCGCGTGCTGCCTCCGTGCAGACTCTGTGCTGCAGCAGAGAACAAGCTGTCACTTTTCCTTGACAGAAGTTTCCACCAATGAAAACTGATGGCTTATTCTCCACTGCAGAACAGAGTCCACACGAAGGCAGCACATGAGGGTGACGACATGTATGAAACTATGCAGTACGGTGAGCTCATCCTCGTGGGCTTTTTGCCTGCATCTGATAATATCCATAGCCTACAGCACCTGGTCTTTGTTGTCAGTCTCTCACCCAAGTACTAACCAGGTTGGAGCAAGCTTGTTTTCTGCTGCTCCAGCAACAAGGACATGGAGCAATGGACTCAAACTAGAGGAAAAGAAATTCCACCTAAACACTAGGAAGAACTTCCTGATATTAAGATCTGTTCAGCAGTAGAATGCACTGCCTCAGAGGAGACCATCAGATGCATTAAAATTGGCATTACAGCAACGCCAGGAGATGCCCCCACTGTTATGAATCTGTTACGCTGCCATTCTGCAGGCACTGCTTTTTATTGATGGGAGAAGCAATCAATAGATCCCCCATTCTGTTCCTGTCACAGATTTTCCTGTGTGTGACAAGGTGCCCCATTTTGCTGGCGAGATCCCAGCATCAATGGGAGGTCCCTGCCCAAACACTTCCGGGTGAGATCAGGACATCAAAGTAAGTGACACACTTTTTATGACCCTCCCAGGTTATTGTAGTTTGTAAAGCATGTTTTTGTGCTTGCTGTCACATTTTGGGGGTTCTTTTTCTTTTTGAATTTCCCATGCTCACGTCTTCTTGTGAGAATCTGTGGGATTTTGATCCAAAGCTGCCTGACCGAGGGGAAAGAAGGTAAGTATGGTGGGGAGGGTTATTTTGGCAGGACTGGGATGGGACAGGGATGGGAGTGGAGATTGTGGGACAGGAACACTTTTTGCATTCCTGTCTGAAAATCTCCAGAGTGTGGTGGAGTCTCCCTCTTCAAAGGTTTTTAAACAGAGGCTGGATGACCATCTGCCAGAAGTGCTTTGATTGGGTATTCCTGCATGGCAGGCGGTTAGACTAGATGGCCCTTGGGGTCTCTTCCGATTGTATGATTCTATGGGGTGCATCCAGCTAAAGGAAAATAGCTGGATGTGTCACCATTGATTCCCTCACTCTTTGACAACCCAGAAATAGCCATGTTGAGATGGCTGCATGGCTTACAAGGTGGGTTTGGGTGTGTGTGGCTTTTGTCATTGCATGGTCAGAAAAGAATTCCAATCCACACAATGGCCAAAAAATTGAGTTGCAATGATGTAAGGCAGACTTACAATACTGAAATTTTCTAATGGGATTCCAGTGCAAGTCATTTCATGTGTTCGATGTAATTGTTGTTCCAGACTAGTCTATGTTGATGGAAACCAATGTCCAATGCAATACTATAAACTACACGCAAAATTTTGTCTGTATATGTGTGCATGTATTTTTCTAGGCAGGGAGTTCACAGATTTCATCAGATTCTCAAAGGTGTCCATCGCACGCACACACACAAAATAGTTAAGAACCACTGTTGAATACTGTTCTTCAGAGAGGCAGTCTGTGTTCCCTGTTCATAAGTTGAATTTAGTGCTAGAGGCAGGGAACTGAAGAAAGTACCAGAGGTAGGTTAGTATTTGACATCAAGACTGCCATAGGAGAAGATTTCCTCTCCCCTTTGCTTTGCATATTTGCCATCAAATATTTCCCTTCAACTACATGTACAATGTGCAGCCCATCTTCCACAATGCCATGATCCATATATGAAAACATATCTGTTTTTTTTTAATGTAACAGCTAGGCAGTGTGGTTTAGCAGTTAGAATGGGACACAGGAGATCCAGGTTTTAGTTTCCAGTACTGCCTCCAGTAATGAGTTCAGCACATGAACATGGAAGACAGGAATTTCACTGAATGACCTCAAATTGTCAACTACCATGAGATTTTTCATCAATCAGCAAGAGGAGGGGGGGGGGAAGCAGCAGCTTCCCGACAGTTTACCCATGGTTTTTGTGAATGAACAATATTGTGGGGGGGGGGGGCGGAATTCAGTAGTTCATGTTCCAGATAATTCATGTATCTTGTTTTAATTCATATTGTGAGCCACCTTGGGAGAATTCAGGAGAAAGGTGGAACACAAATTAAATAAACATATAGTTTGTGCAAAAGACCATGTTTTGTGTACAAAGAAAGTCTTTGTGTGGGAATAAAACAATGTCTGTTCAGCAGTTACAGTATCATAAGCTGGACTTAACAACATTCTAAAGATTTGTGTTTATAGTAATGACTGATTGACTCCCAAACCCTGCCTTTACAACCCGTCAATGCCTTGACTGAAGCATTTCTGAGGCTCTAATATTGCACTGCGGGGAAATTACCTCCACAGAGCCCTCTCAGTTGTTGGGTGACAAGGAGTTGTGGCATGACCCTGAGGAGTCTTTCCAGCTTCCTGCTCTCATAACACCCCATGACTGGAAGAGGACTACATTCTGCATTTTGCAGAGTCCAATCTCCAGCACCTCAGAAACACATAGGTTGGGGCACTGCCAGGTTGTGAAGGAAGGGGTTTTGTTTTGTTTTCTGGAGGAGGAGGAAATGCCAGTAGTAACTACAACTCCATTGTCATAGTTACGAGGACGATTCATAGTTCAGGCTATCAGCCAATGTTTTTGCATGAATAAAAAAAATCACACAAAAAAATTTCTAAATGGAAAATACTTGTTGAAAAGTGTCCCCAAACCCATCTTGTAAGCTTGCTGAAAAAAACATTTCAGATATTTAATTTGTGTATGGAGGAGCAAAATATGTGAAGATTTACGTTCCTATGTTCCACTTTGAAACAGGCACACACACACACCACAAAATTAGGTCCAGGAAGCCTGGTGTCTTTCTGTCATAGACACTGCATTTACACAGGTACCTTTTTAAACATACAGCCATTTTCATAGCAATATAGGGTATGTCCACACTACACAAATAATCCAGTTTGAAACTGGATTATTTGCCATGGCCCCTTCCTATGGAATCCTGGGATTTGTAGTTTGGTGAGGCACCAGCACTCTTTGGCAGAGAAAGCTAAAGAACTTGTAAAGCTACAGATCCCAGGACTCCGTAGGAAGGAGCCATGGCAAATAATCCAGTTTGAAACTGGATTATTTGTGTAGTGTAGATTAGGCCTTAGTCCTTCCTACTTGAAGAAACAATGTGTGATGAAGCCCTAAAGAAAAAATGGGCTATTACCGTAAAGCCGGAGGGCATTTCTTCCCATGCTCTCCCTGCAGGATGTACCATTGCTCCTAGCGTGGCTGAAATTCATGCAGTGTCCCTTCTCCTTTGGGGTTTGGGCAGGAAAAAAAATCTTGTTTTCCTCAGTTTTTCCTGATGGGGCCCCCAATCCACCATATTTCTGTGTTGGTTTGTTTCTTATTGAGATTTTAATTGCAAAATCAGCCAAGTTTTTTTTTTTTTTAAAAAAAAGACTATGAAGGGCTGGAAGGTTACACTTTCCTCACCTCTCCTCTAAAGTAACTCAACAAGAAGGCCTGAATCATCAACATCATCACCACCACCACCCATACGAGGGTTTCTCAATCAGGCTATCTCAGAAGGCTAGGGTTCTGCAAGAGGTTGTTAGGGGTTTCATGAGAGATCAAGACTGAAATCTGTGGATATAATAACTGTTATGCAGGAGTTCCCTGACACAAGAAAATTATTTCAAAGGTTGCTGCAGGGTAAAAAGAAGGTTGGGAAGGCTGATCTTTAGTGTGTTCTCAAATGGGCTAGTTTGCTGTCATTGGGCTAGGACTAGAGAAGCTAAGTTCAAATCCACATTCATCCTCGGATTTATTTTTATTTGGTACATCTCTGTCCTGGCTTTTCCTCAAGGAACTCAAGGAGAAGGAATCCTTCCCATTTGTCTCCCCTCAAAAACCCTGTGAGGTAGATTGAGGCTGAAAGATAGTAACTAATCCAAGATCAATCAATGAGCTTCATAGATGAAAGGGAACTTGAACCAAGATTGCCCCTGTCCTAGTCCAACACTCTAACCACTAAACTTTGCTGGCTCTCAAAGCTTTCCCTGGGTGATCTTTAGCCAGTCTAATCTCTCAGCCTGACCAACACATAGGGTTGTTGCAGGGATGAAAACAGAGTGAGGAAGAACCATGTATGACACTTTAAGCTTTATAAAACAAATGCAGTATAAATCACCAAAATGCTCAAAACACTTTACTTACCTTATTTTCTTGTAACTGTTGCAGAAACCCCATGAAGTAGCTGAGAGAGTGTGTGGTTCACCTACAGCCAGTCAGTAAATGCATGGCACAATTGAGACCTAAACCTGGCATTCCCAGATCAATACCTCCATCTCCTAACATTACAGTAGCTTTACAACATTTCTTAAAATAAGGACCATCACCCAGCAATTCAAAGAAAAAACATTTTAATTCTTCTGTTCTTGGTTCCGATCCCACTGCTGACTCCCCCTGTTCTAATCAGTTTTACTGTTTCAACCAAATAGGTCATCAGGACTGTCTGAAGCAGAGCAGCAAATGTCATCCTCTATCCACCTACAGAAAGGTCCACAGCACTGAAATCCACCCAAGTTATTTTGATACAGGAGGCAAAAATCCCACAAAATCCCTTTGCCATTCCCTGGAAGTACAAAATATAATTAAATAATCATTTATAGTCCTTTCACAAATCCCCAGATCTGGTGTCTGAGGTGGCAATGTCACTCCGCTTCATAAGAGAACCAGCTAGGGGAGTTATTGCAAAGTTCACAAAATAATTGTCAAATAAAACTGTTCATAACAAGCCTTCTAAAAAAATGTATGGGACAGAGGGCAGGAAAATCCATGAAAGACAGGCTTTGACTGATCTCTATAACTCACAGAACATCTCTCAATGCAGTTCATGTTTAGCTTATGAATGACAATAGCAAACATCTGAGAATTCTATCTGCATACATACCGTGATCAGATCAAACATACGCACCATAATCTGATTGTGGATTTCAGCTTGGTCATCTGTATTGATCCTATTACTGCCTACCAAATTCAAAATGTATTTCTTCCTTGCCTCAGAATAAACAGTTAATAGAGTAATCAATAAATAGATGCTTTTGCTTACATGTGTTACGCCTATGAAAAAGTTATATTCTTCTGAATTATTTTTTAAGAAATAAAATTCCATCCAGTTACTGCTTAGAATCTAACAGTGCAGCCCTACGCACATCTACTCAGAAGTAAGTACCATTGATTTCCATGTGACTTACTTCCTGCTAAGTCGACATAGGATTGAAGCCTAAGTGTGCCAAACGCCTTGTGTAAATGGGAAAGCTATTAGACTGTGAAAATGGTTCCCTAAAGCATGATTAACTTTTACAGCAGGAAAAATATGGGCAAAATAATGCACTGTGAATGGATTTCAACTCTTTCTGGGCATAGATTCGGAACCATATCATGTTCTTAATATATTTTCTAACTTCAAACAGCCTACAAGCTCTCAACCTGGGGAATTAAATCTAACATGAACATCTTATCTTCACAGATGGCAGCCTAGCAGCTCAGGATTGGAGTTTTAATTGTTCTAATCTATTTGCATGCATGGAGGAAGAGAAAAATCCCTTCATGCCTCCATTTGAAATAGCAAAGCAGTAGTAAGAAGAGTCAGACCTAGTTAGTACTTGGATGGGAGACCACCTATGAATACCAGGTGCTGTAGGCTATATTTTAGAGGAAGGAATTGACAGAGCTACCTCTGAGTATTCCTTGCCTAAGAAAACCCTATAAAGGCACATACACACATATTACCAGGAAATTGTCTTAAGAATTGTTTTCTATTATCATTTTTCTGTCTCACACTCAGTCATTTCATTTGCGGAGCTTCCTTCTATCCTGTCTTCCTCTGAACTTCCTAATTGCTCACTTGATCTCACTCACTTCAAACTCCCTTCCCTCTCTTGCCTTCACATTTTCTTTTTGCTTTCCTGTATATTTAACCTCCCTCTTTCAACTACCAGTCTCCCAGATGACTTCAAGCAGGTTTACATTCCTCCACCTCAAAGAACTCTCAGTTGACTTTATGCTCTTTCTATTGACCAGCTTCTCTCCCCTTCTTTCTTTTACAATGGCTTCTTTCAGCAATATAGCAAATATATCCTTCATTTTCAATTAAACAAAAGGGAAGATTGCATATTTACAGAAATATGCAAATAAGTACAATGAGCCCTTGGTATCTGCTGGGATTTGGTTCCAGGACCCTCCATGGGTATCAAAATCCATGGATAACCAATGCCCATTATATACAGTGGTGTAGTAAAATGGTGTCCCTTATATAAAATGGTAAAATCAAGGTTCCCTTTTTGGAATTTTTTTTAATGTTTTCAAGTAATGGATGGTGGAATCCACCCTCTGTGGATACAGAAGGCCAACTGTATCCCTAAGCTCCCAAATTGTTGTACGCCTTCAAGTCGTTTGCAACGTATGGCGACCTTAAGATGAACCTATCACAAGGTTTTCTTGGCACAGTTTGTTCAAGGGGAGGTGGCCTTTGCTTTCATCAGAGGCTGAGAGAGTGTGACTTGCCCAAGATCACCCAGTGAGTTTCCATAACCGAGCAGGGATTTGAACCCTTGTCTCCAGTGCTCAAACCACTACACCACACTGGCTCTGCTCAGTTCCCAAATCCAGCAATAGATTTCCAAACAGTGAGCACAGATCTATCAAAGAAGAAGGCAAGAATCAGAAACTGACATGTTTGACACATTGTGAAGTTAAGACAAATTCAGAAAATGGAAAAGGAAGTGCATTAACCTGATCTTAAAAAAACAAACAGCCAGCAACAAGTGAAATAGCAAAACAGAATGATATCATGGAAAACAGCACTGTGAGATAATGAACAATTAGGCTTTGCTGTGTACCTTCAAATTGTTTCTGACTTATGGTAACCCTTAAGAGTGAACCTATCATGGGAGTTTCTTGGCAACCTTTGTTCAGATTGAGTTTGCCATTGCCTTCCACTGAGAGTGTGTGTCTTGTTCAAGGTCACCCATTATGTTTCCATAGATTAGCGTGGATTCGAACCATGGTCTCCCCACATCCTAGTCTAATGCTCAAACCACATCACCACACTAGCTCTGACACAGCCCAGCACTGTGTTGAAAGACAATGAGAAATACAAGTGTGAATCCACTGAACCCTTTGAAATAATACAGTAGAAGATGTTGCTTTCCACTACATGAAAGATGTCTGCATAACCTATTAAGCCCTTTCAATAGAGAACAAATGCACTGTGATGCTAGAATTGTAACTAATGTGCCATGATTAATATATATATGTGGGCTATATATGAGAAGAGGAATAGCCCACACAATACTAAGGTTTTCAACCAAAACCAACTATCGATACTGATTGAGTTTGTAGAGATGGAAAGGAATCAAAATAAAAGTAGTAAAATTATTTGTAGTAGTAGGTAGAGGTAGTGGTAGTTCTAAGCATAAGTGAGTGTTCCATTTACAAAACAAATGGGTGGGAAGGAATATAATGGCAGTGACTGGAATACATTGAGATCTCTGGTCACATCTTTTGCATTAGAAATACAGGAACTATAAGAATAAAGTGGAGAAACTGTCAGTTTGAAGCAACTGCTTCTCTTCTGAATTTCTTTGACCTGTTTAATGTATTATAGAGAATGAAATGGTAGACAAAAGGGTGTAATAATGGGAAAAATCATTTCAGATCACAGGCAGGAAAGTTGTCAAATCTCTGAATTCTCCCAAAGAGAATTGGGAAATTTGCTGGCAGTAGATAAATACTCTAATAAGAAAAAAAGTATCATGATCCTTTTCTTGATACTTTAATTCATTGGATTTGCAGAGTCTGAGTTAAAACAAATGTTTAACTTTCCCCTAACCCTTTTACATCCCCTGCAGACAGAACCTTTTACGTCAATGCGTCAGAAGACAACTTTATTGTTGGGTCATAGGAAAAACAAATGGAACAAATGCTTCTCCAGAAACCTTGGTTTTGTAATCAGTTTATAAGCAAAAGCAGACGGGAATGGGAATATTACACTAGGATAAGAGGGTATCTGATCCTATAGAACATAATGCAGGGCACTGCTAGTTTCATCTTCTCATAATGCCCAGGGCTGATTTTAGGAGTTCTGTAGAAAAAAACACCACCCTAAATAGCTTTTGCCTGAACATTTCTCCTCCCAGGATGGACCCAGAGCATGGTCTTGTGGTAGATGATGTGGCAAGCTTGCTGCATCTAAGTACAGCTATGTCTAGTCAGTGTATGAAAGGCAGACTGCCTGGGAATGCTCTACACATCACTACTTCCACAGTGAAAGAGAAGGAGACAGATGTAATCACCACACAGAGTTGAACTAGATGCTTGTAATTTAATCCTCAGCTAGGAAGACAGAAAAACATATTCTGGCTTTAGTTTACACCTAGTACACTTTGACAAACAAGTCTAGCACAAGATTGTCTTAATACATAAGCAACAACATTATTATTAAACTTGATTTTTTTATTCCAGAACTCAGACATGTATTTTCTCAAAAACCCAACTTATTAAAATCAAACGGAAAAGTGTCTTCCTAAAATATAGATGTAACAAAGAACTTACCTGCATATTGAGCAAAGCTTTCTCCTTCATCAAGTGGGGACCAATGCCAGTGAGCTAGCCCTGTAAAACTGAGGAAAGAAGCTTTATGTAGCCACATCTCCCCCTCCCCCCCCCAGTTTTTACTCAAGGGGAGCATCTATTCTACTCTAAGGAAATTATTGCAATTGTCCTTCCTAAAGATAATCACCAAAACAGCCAATCTATGATGCAGCCATTATTACTCCTCCACCACCACTATCACCACCCATTCTGCTTAGCAGATTTCTTTCAACATCCATCCAGTAACAACTGCCATGCCCTTTCCACTCCTTTCAACAGAAAACATCAAATCCTGGGCATATCAAACATCAAAATGAACCCCCCATGTTGTACCCAGGACTTTGATCAGTTCAATGTAGCCAAGCAACTGCATTGAAATATATCAGCTGGGGATAGACAGGTTCTCATATCTCTGTCTGGATCATGGGCCAAATGGTTTGCCCTGCTCAGTCTAGAGCACAAGTACAATACATATCTCAAATTATACTCCCTGCCAAAAAAGCATACAGTTGTCTCTCCATATCCACAGATTTGGTATCTATGGATTTAAGTATTCGTGGCTAGAAAATATTCTTTAAAAAATAATAATCCAAAAAGCAAACCTTGATTTTGACATCTTATATAAGGGACACCATTTTGCTATGCCATTGCATATAATGGGACTTGAACATTCACAGATTTTGGTATCCACGGGGGAGTCCTGGAACCAAAACCAATGGATATGAAGGGACAAATGTACATCTCGGTGAGTCTTGTGTGCATGCTCCCTTAAGCCCATCATGCCCAATATTATTTTTTAAATTACAATATGTATCTGGACTTTATTATATGTACAGAATGGAGTGAGTGGAGCTTAGATAAGACAATCAGTCAGGCTGCAAAGACAGAGATAGATACTATAAAGACTTTAAAACAGTCGTTGACGTCTGTTGCCACCGAAGGAACTGTCCAAGACTCTGGTGCTGAAAGTTATCCTTCCGCGCTGTGGAAACCTCATGCTGCTGGGGAGCTGTTCACAGTTGCGGTGCTAGCACCCGCATTGAATACTGTATATAGCTGGCTCTAGATGGCTAGTTTCCAAACAATCTTGATTCAATTAGACAGATTCAGCGCCCGCCCACAAATGTTTTGGGGTTCCCAGTTTTTGAGAAAGGCGACTGAAATTGTATATTACTACCCAAACACTACATTATATCTACTTTTAAATTATTTAAGAATGACATTGCAGAAGACTTGAATTCTAGCCCATGAAAACTTCATTATCCACCAAAAAGCAGCCCCCCCCTTCCCACCTGGAAGTCCAGAGCTATTAGAATGAACACCTTTAGAAAACAATTCACAAAGGAACTGAAGAGGGAAAACCTGAAGGGATCAGCGCTTTCCAACTTGCACCACCGTTCAAACTCCACTTGGAAACATCCACTCATCGGTTTGGGTGTCCTACACTGATGAAAGAACCAGGTTCCTAAGGCTCTGTTCATTATTATAACTCAGCAAACCTGCATTTACCATCTTTCAAAAGGTTTTAAGGTTCTGCTGTTTGTGAATGATAGCAGGCTTCTCTGTTTTGTGAGCGATCACCAGCTTCAGTGTGATCAGAGAGAAGCCGCACTTTCTCTCTGGTTGTCATTAGGGAAAGAAAAGATTGCAGTGTTGGCTCTAATTTCTATTTAATGCTGAAATCAAAAGCCTGGGCTGGAATTCTCCTCTGCGGCAAACCATTTGACAAACAGCAATCAGATAATTGGGGATGACAGTGACATCCAATGAAGCCCCTTTGTTAGCTTCCAGGGTGCGATTGTTCTCCAATTCAATTTGCACTACAGAGAATTCAAAAGAAATCATTTCTCTCCGCTTGTAAAGAAAGGGGAGGGACAGAAAGCCCCAAGGAAATGGAAAAAAAGGAGGGAGAGAGAGCCTCAAAGATTAGATTAAAGCCCAATAACACAATCAAGAGTTGGCCGAATCCTATTATTAGCATTCAACAAGTTCTACAAAAGGGCAATTGGTCCCTTTTTACCAAGAAAGATGGAGAGGGGATCGCGGTGGTGTCATTAGCAGCTTGAATCCCAGAAGAGAAAAAGTGAAGAGTGGGAAATCCAAACATAATGTATGGAGAAAGGTGGGAAGGGAGGGCTCTGGGAGGAAGAAATCCAGCAGGAAAAAGGAGATAAAAGCCACCCTATAATTAATGCTACAGGCAATGTCTTCTGCACATAAAACCAGGTGGTAAAACATCTGGAAAAAATTAACAGGGAAAGAAAAAAGTAATCCTTGGAAGAGAGGACCCTTGGCAAGGAGAGCACATACACAGAAGAGAGAGAGGAGACTAGGGAAGAATGTAAAAAAGGGAATGAAGCTGCCTCTAATGACTAGATTCCATGGGGGTAAAGGAAGGGTGGGTGACCCTCAGCTTATGTATTTTACATTACTTATTCCCTGCCTTTCCATTCTTTTAGAGCCACAAGTTGGCTTAAATGTAAATCCATTAAAACAACAACATTTTAGAAAGTGCAGCTTCAACAAAAACTCAACAAAGTCAAGGACAGAAGACAACTCTTTATCATCCAAAAGGCCTTCTGGACTAGCAAGTTCTACAGAGCAGTCACCTAAAGTCTAGCATAGCTTTAAAGAGAGAAGAAAAAAGGCAGGGGGACAGATCATTTCCTGCTTCCATGAAAAGGCCAGGGTGGGGGAAGAAACCAATGCATTACTCTTCTCTGAAGTTAGGGTGCATCTACACTGTAGCAGTAATGCAGTTTGACACCACTTTAATTGCCATGGCTCCATCCTACAGAATCCTAGGATGTGTAGTTTTGTGAGGCACCCAGCACTTCTTGGCAGAGAAGGCTAAAGACCTTGTAAAACTACAGATCCCAGGATTCCATAGGCGGGAGCTACAGCACTTAAAGTGGTGTCAAACTGCATTATTTCTACAGTGTAGATGCACCCGGAGTCTTAGAACTGAGGAATGATGATGGCAGATGGCAAGCTGGCTTCATCAGGATGCTCGTGAGAAATGTTAACATGGCAAGAAGAGTCACTTTAGACTAGACCAAGGGTTCATCTAGTCCAGCATTCTGTTCCCAACAGTACACAGCCAGCACTTCTTTGGGTACTCAACAAATCAAGGGAAGGACCAGGTACTCAGAAGGGGTAGGGCTGTGCTGTGCTGACTTATAAGAGCCAGTAGTTTAGAGACAACTGGAGAAAAGTGATAGAAGATACTGTATGTGTCTACCACACAAGAATATTTGTCTGTTGTACCGATGTCCAAGATTTTTATTTTAAACCAAGATTTAAGAACAGCCTTCTGCCGCCTTATGCCTTCCTAAGGTGCTGGACTACAACAACCCTCATTGTCCCCAGTTGGTGTGGGGATGATAGGGGTTGCAGTCCCAGGCCTAAGGAGAGGCGAGTTTGGGAAGAAGGCTGATGATGGGTAAGGGGTTTTAACCCAAGAGCTCAGAAAACAACAGTGTGCCCCTACCTGTTGAAAATCCAACCATGCAGAGTAGGATCCTTCAATAAATACACACGTACACACCCCATGAAACTTTTTTTCCCTCTCCCTCTCCACTCCACTGCATGCCTCCTTGGAATGCCTTCCCACATGCAACAAAATCAACTGGACACAATTTCAGGAAAAAAGACAAGACAGGGGAAGAAACAAGAAACAAGGGAGAGAAAGAGGGAGGGAGGGAGAGATCTTACCTGAAGCATCATCTCTTTGGAGCCTGTGAATGAACTGCAACAGAAGGAATGAATCACAGTCACTCATTCCCCCACAACAGCCTCCTTCGGGATTTCTTCTCAGCTCAGAGCTCCGACTCAAGGAAGGATGGCTTCCCCCTAAATAAGGTAGGCAGCTTCTGGTGCCCGCTTGTGACTCTGCTCTCTGCTGTTCAACGCGTGTGCAAACAAAGTGTGTGTGAGAATCGAGTGCCTTTTTTAGGGTGAAGGGGACGATCTGAGATATGCAGGCTAAAGGGGTGGGTTGGCTGCCTTCTCCCTCTCCGATCTGAGCGCAGAGAGAAAGGGGAAAGAGAGAGACCAGGAGAGGGAGAGACAATAGCCAGATCTCCGGCTCCCAGCCGGAGCCTGTCTCTTTAAAGCCTCGCTCAGCCCACAGACCCCCCCGTCACTGCCCTGGACATCCATGACGTCATCGTCAAGGAGGGGGGGAGACCGAGGGAGCCACTTCAGAACAAAAGTCCCCCCCCCCCGGCCAAGGTCCCCAAATCTGCGCCCGCGTGCGCGCTGCTTGGCACCATCCTTTCCCAACCAGCCATTTTGAAGCTGCTCAAGGAAGGAATCTTTCCCAACCCCCTGTTGAGTGTCTCTTGGAGGGACATTGAAAAGAGTGATAATCTTGTAGGAGATCTTGCAGAAAATCACACACACACACACACCGCCCATTGTTCCTTTTCCCAGCAGGGTTGCCAGGTGAAATCATAATAGACAAGGCTCCTGTCCCTTTAAGGATTGTGTAGGTGCGGTAATTTCAGCAGGTGTTGCTTGTCAGGCAACCAGGGAACACCTGCTGAAATCCCCTCTTCTACACAACCATTGTTTCACTTGGCAACCCTAGTTCCCAATTAGAGCTTGGAAAGAAACTTTTAAAGATTTAGGTTGCATCTCCACTGTAGAAATAATGCAGTTTGACACCGCTTGCAGTGCTGTAGCTCCATCCTATAGAATCTTGGGGTTTGTAGTTTTGCAAGGTTTTTAGCTTTCTCTGCCAAAGAGTGCTAGTGCCTCACAAAACTACACATCTCAGGATCCTGTAGGATGGAGCCATGGGAGTTAAAGTGGCGTCAAAGTGCATTATCTCTACAGTGTAGATGCACCCTTAGACCCCCTAGGATCTTCCAACCAGCTTGGCCAAAGGATTCTGGAATTGATTGTTCCAGAAAGTAACTTTGTCAAGCTCTGTTCACATCTGTGTTGAAATGACACCCTCTTCATTCTTTGTGCCCAGCTTACCTTTTCCAACCTGACACCCTCTCGAAATTTTGGACCATGATTCCTATCATCTCTAGCCCATTGTCCTCACTGCTTGGAGATGAGCACTGTAGTCCAGAAATCCAGAGAGCAACATGTTGGGGGGAACATATTGCAGAGGGAGGAAATAACAGGGTCTGTATAATTACAAATCAGGTATTCAGGTCTTCCCAGAATGGGTGATGGAGTTTATAATCAAAGATTTTCTGTACCTTGGCTCAGTCATTAATCAGAATGGGGACTGTAGTCATGAAATCAAAAGAAGACTAAGGCTTAGAAAGGCAGATATGAAGGAACTAGAATAAGATCCTCACTTGTAAAGATATAGCATTAAATATAAAGGTCAGAATCATCCATGCCTTATGTGAAGTCGAAGGCTTTCATGGCCGGCATCTGTAGATATTCCTTGGTTTTTTTCTGGGCTGTGAGGCTGTGTTCTGGAATAGTTTCTTTCTGGTGTTTCACCTGCATCTGTGGCTGGCATCCTCAGAGAACATAGGGTTTTTTTTCCTATTTCTGTGTATGGTTGTGATAGCTGGACAGTGAAGAAAGATGACAAGAAAATCAGCTCCTTTGAAATGTGGTGCTGGCAGAGAATTCTACATATACTGCACCCCAAAAACCAAAGGTCTTTTTGCAAGGTCGTAGAGCAAACTATCACACTATACTGTTATAGCACTATTATTCCACTTTAACTGTTCTAGCTGCCTCCTGTGGAATCCTGGGATTTGCAGTTTAATGCATTTAGCATTCTCCACCAGAGAGATCTTAGGCTTCACTAAACTACAAACCACAGAATTCACAGGAGGCAGCCGTAGCAGTTAAAGTGGAATAATAGTGCTATAATAGTGTAGTGTGATAGTATATTAAGTCACTAGAAACAAAAATGACTATTGTACTTTGGACACACCATGAGACATGACTTGGAAAAGATAACACTCAGTAAAGTGAAAGGAAGTAGAAAAGAGGAGGACCACATGACAAATGTATTGATTCAGTCAAGGAAGCCATGACCCTGGGTTTACCTAACTTGAGTATAGCTGCTGATGACAAGGGTTCTTGGAGGTCTCTCATTCATAGGGTCACCCATAAGTTGAAACCATCTTTGTGGCAAATGACCTATTAGCTAAGTGTCTACACTGAATGCCTATTACTCCAGATTGTCTAATTCTTTGTATTTCTGAATAAATGACACTAAATAAGAGAACAACAAAGGGAGGCAATTCTTTTCATGGTGTGCTTCTGGGCTTGGCAGACACATCTGTTTAGCTATGATGGAAACAAAGCATGAGTGACTAGATGGACCTTTGGTCTAATCCACTTAAGGCCTCTTTGTGCTAATGGTTTGAATTTCAGGATGTTCCAGAGGTTTCTAGGACAGGTTCAAGGATGCAAGCAAGCTCAGCTATTGAGGTTGGGACTGTCTGTGATGATGCATCAGATAACTAAAGAACCTTAACCCCAGCCCTAGGATCTCTTTTTGATGTATGTGGGTGTAAAGGTAATCCACAGAGAAGAGCATGCTGACTTTCAGCCGGAGCTTACTGATCTTCTCATTGAAGAACCCCCCTGCTATGATTCGGAGCAACCTTAGGGCTCTTTGGAAAGTGTATGAAAATGTATACTTCCCTGCCTTCATGTGCAGTGTGCTCTCTATGCAGCTTATCATTTGAAACTCAAACCATATAAACCACAGAATCAGGTAAAATTGTAACAAGGCACGTGAGGACTTCAGCAAATTGCAGCAGTGTGGCTATGCTGTACAGGACTGTAAACAGTCCCACCATCACCTGCTCTTTGCAACCTTCAGTCCCAACACAACCTTCAGTCACCATTCTGTACCTACTGAACTGTCTGTTTGAGACCCACCCTGGCTGAGTGTGCCTTTCTCTGCAAGTTGTTGTAGTAGCAGTTCTGGTTATTTGTTTTATTTGTATCCTGCCTTTCTCCCAATATAGGGACTCAAGGCGGCTAACAATGAGTTTAAAACAGTCCATGTTAAAGAAAAATATGAAATATTAAAAGCATAACTATACAGTTTAAAAGCAAAACAAACAATTTAGACAGTTAAAACCACAAACATTAAAATGTTAAAATGCATAGTTTTGTTTTTGTAGTAGCCTGCTGATTCTTCTGTCCTGTGGATGTGCTGTATTTATTTGGCTACTCAGGCAACAGTGCCCATAGCTAAAAGATTAGAAATAGAGGGAATTAAGATACAATTGCAGATAGAAGGTAGTAAAATAACAGTCAAATAGAAAAACAACAAATACAGTCAAAGCAAGATCTCAACCTCCCCCCCCCCCTTCATATCTTTGCTGATCAGGGACAGAGAAAAGGCAGAATTACTCAACACCTTCTTTGCCTCAGTGTTTTCAGAAAAGGAAAAGGGGGACCAACCTGAGGAGAATGGAACAGAGGACACAATAGAGGAAATCCAGCACAGAATAAGCAAAGAGGTAGTACAGGAATACCTTCTTAATCTAAATGAATTTAAATCTCCAGGACCAGATGAACTACATCCAAGGGTATTAAAAGAGCTGGCAAATGTAATCTCAGAGCCATTGGCAATAATCTTTGAGAACTCCTGGAGAACAGGAGAAGTCCCAGCAGACTGGAGGAGGGCAAATGTTGTCCCCCATCTTCAAAAAGGGGGGGGAGGATCCCAACAATTATTGTCCAGTTATTCTGACATCAATACCAGGGAAGATTCTAGAGCAGATCATTAAACAGAGAGTCTGTGAATATTTAGAAGGCAATGCCATAATCACAAAAAGTTAACATGGGTTTCAGAGAAACAAGTCATGCCAGACTAATCTGATCTCTTTTTTTGATTTAAAAAAAAAAAAAAAAAAAAGGAGCCCTGGTGGTAAAGTTGGTAAATGCCAGTACTGCAAGTCACCACCTTGTAAGTTCGATTCCAGCGGGCTCCAAGGTTCACTCAGCCTTCCATCCTTTCCTAGGTCAGTAAAATGAGTACCCAGCTTGTGGGGGCAATTAGTTAACACACATTGGAAACTGTTTAATGCAGTGTAGATGTGTAAATAGCTATTGCTTAAAACAATTTGTAAGCCGCCCTGATAGCCTTGTGGCTGAAGAGTGGGGTATAAATAAGTAAATAAATAAATAAAATAACAAGCTTGGTAGATGAAGGGAATGCTGTGGATATCGCATACCTTGATTTCAGTAAGGCCTTTGACAAGGTTCCCCATGACATTCTTGCAAACAAGCTTGTAAAATATGGGCTAGACAAGTTAACTGTTGAATGGATTTGTAATTGGTTGACTGGCCGAACCCAAAGGGTGCTCAGCAGTGGCTCCTCTTCGTCTTGGAAAGCTGTGACCAGCGGGGTGCCACAGGGCTCTGTCCTGGGCCCAGTGCTATTCAACATCTTTATCAATGACTTGGATGAGGGAATGAGGGGCATACTTATCAAATTTGCAGATGACACCAAATTAGGAGGGGTAGCTAATACCCTAGAGGACAGGATCAAAATTCAAAATGACCTGGATAGACTGGAGAGCAGGGCCAAAGCTAACAAAATGAAATTCAATACGGAGAAATGTAAGGTATTGCACTTAGGGTGGAAAAATGAAATGCATAGATATAGGATGGGAGAGACCTGGCTGAATGAGACTACATGCGAAAGGGATCTAGGAGTCCTAGTAGACCACAAGTTGAACATGAGTCAACAGTGTGATGCGGCTGCTAAAAAGGCCAATGTGATTTTGGGCTGCATGAATAGAAGTATAGTGTCTAGATCAAGGGAAGTCATAGTGCCGCTCTATTCTGCCTTGGTCAGGCCTCACCTAGAATACTCTGTCCAGTTCTGGGTACCACAATTCAAAAAGAATACAGTCATCCCTTCACATTCGCGGGGGTTAGGCTCCATGGACCCCCGCGAATGTGAAAAAAACACGAATATTGGTTGCCCCCCCTCCCCTGCCAAAGCGACCACGGGGCCTCCAGAGGCCGCATGGTCGCTTTCCCCGGACTCCCCACTCCCTCCCAAGGCCTTCACGGGGCCTCCGGAGACCCTCCCGAGGCCCCGTGGAGGCCTCCCCGGCCCTAACTCCTCCTCCCAGGGCCTTCACAGGGCCTCCCAAGGCCCCTTGTAGGCCTCCCCGGCCATCCCCCTCCCCCCAAGGCTTTCACGGGGCTCGCAAGGCCCCGTGGAGGCCTCTGCAGCCCTCCCCCTCCCCCCCCAAGGCCTTCACGGGGCCTCCGGATGGTCTCCGAAGGCCCCGTGGAGGCCTCCCCGGCCCTCCCTGCTCCCTCCCAGGGCCTTCAGTTGCAGTTTTGGGAGGGCGGGGGTGCCCTCCCAAAACCACGAATAATCAAAACCACGAATGCCGAGTTCGCAAAACTGGAGGGGCAACTGTATTGACAAATTGGAGCATGTCCAGAGAAGGGCGACTAAAATGGTGAAAGGTCTGGAAACCATGCCTTATGAGGAGAGACTTAGGGAGCTGGGTATGTTTAGCCTGGAAAAAAGACGGTTAAGAGACAATATGATAGCCCTGTTTAAGTATTTGAAGGGGTGTCACGTTGAGGATGGAGCAGACTTGTTTTCTACTGCTCCAGAGACTGGAACACGGAGCAATGGATGCAAGCTCCAGGAACAGAGATTCCACCTCAACATTAGGAGGAACGTTTTTGACAGTAAGAGCTCTTCGGCAGTGGAACACACTCCCTCGGAGTGTGGTGGGGTCTCCTTCCTTGGAGGTCTTTAAACAGAGGCTGGGTGGCCATCTGTCGGGGATGCTTTGATTATGATTTCCTGCATGGCCCTCGTGGTCTCTTCCAACTCTACAATTCTATGATTCTATGAAAGGGTAACTCTTTTCAAGGCTAAAAAAGATCATAAGGGATATACACTTTGGGCTGGATTATACAGTCTTTCCCATGAGCAAAAATTCTATGTGTGCAAAACTGTATCAGTTGAAAAGCTTTCATCTTGTCTGTTATTCTGCTCTGTATATTAACTATCAGGTAAACATACTAGAAAGAATGATCAGATGACTTGAGCACACCCTACCTCAAGGTTTCAGAGCTTGAGCATTTTAGGTTAGAAAAGCAATGAAGAAGGGGAGAAAGGATAGAAGATTTGTGCATGATTTGAGAAACTCTATAGGGATGGATACATATTTCCTCCCTCCCTTGTAATACTGGATCCCAGAGTCATCCAATGAAGCTGAATGGTAGCAGATTCAGGGCAGAAGAAAGGTGGCACTTGGGAAAGTGCATTGATATACTATGGAATTTGCTGTCACAAAATGTCATGATGGTCACCAGCTTTAAAAGGGGATTGGAAAAACTGGTGGAAGCTGGAGCTCTCAGTGCTTACTAGTCATTGTGAATACAATATAACATATGAGGTATATTGCTTCCAGAATAAGAGGCACTATGGCTTGGTATCAATTGCTGAGGAAAAATAGCAATATCCAATCCAACCTCTGGATTTCTTAGGAGCATCTGGTTGACTACTATGGTGCTGGGCTAGGTAGGCACTTGTTCTGATACAGGATGATATAGATCTTATGGAAATGATTATTTCAAGTTCTTCATGAGATTCAGTGTTGAATGATCTACTTGACGACAGGATTTATTGGGTAGAGCTCACCTGCTAATTCTTGAATTATGTGATCACAAGGACATAAAAATCGGCAAATGTCCTGCTGAATCAGGCTAAGAGCCCATCTCTTTGAGAATTTTTAACAGTGACCAGCTGGACACACCTGGGAAGATAACAACAAGAATGCAAAGGCAACATCACCTCCCGGTTATGCTGGACAAGTAAGCACAGTTGAGCTATTGTATCCATTTTATTAATTGATCTGTACAATCTGTCCATGAATTTGTCTAGTCCTGTTTTAATGTCATCTGCTGGTGCAGAGACATCACAGTATTATGCAGAAATTTCCATGAAATCACTTTGGCCCATTGGTGATCTGCCCCAATGGGAGCAGATTATTATTATTATTATTATTAATAATTAATAAATTAGTATTGTTATTATTGATATTGTTGTTGTTATTATTATTATTATTATTATTGATGATGATAACATGGAATTTGCCTGTCCAAACAGAGCAGAAGAACACCCTGAGTGAAGAGGCTTAGAGGCCATACCAGAGGAGCTGGGGACTTTGGGAAGTGGGGCAAGTTTCCTTACCATAGATGAGAAACTCTAGAGTCAGAGGAGGTTGAGCCAGCTCCCAGCCCCAGAAAAAGTCCATGTCTCAATACAGGGCTGGGTCTAAGGCTAGCTTTAAGGTATGGTGGACTTGTGGATTGCACATCCTGCCACTGAGACCTGGGTGGACAGCTGGCACTTCAAGCATATAAGCCTCAGTCTTAGGAAAGAGAAGGTCCTGGAACAATGTGTGTGTATCAGCTTTAGACCAAGTTTACATTCTCCTTTTATTATTTACCCCTTGGTCTGGTGAAGTTTATTGTGCTGGATTGGGATGGTCTCTGTACTCTGATTTTGGAAGTGCTCTTGTTTTGGATACCTGCTCAATGCTGAGATGCTGCAACCAATACATCATTATGAGAACCAAGTGATCATGGTTACAGTGCATTACAATGCCACCCAACAAATCCTGTGGACAGAAAAAGAGGAATCTGCACATCAAGCTTCCATTACTCAACAGCTTCTGCATTCATGCTTATGGGAGATGCAAAATGAAGTAAAGGTGCACCCTTTGTTTCTGTAATGCCACAAAGCTTTACAAGAGCAGTTAACAGAAATACAGAATTGGTATTTCTTTATATTTTTCCCCACATTTCCTCCAAGGAGACCAGTGTAGCTTACAAAATGGATGGAACAGCCTTGCAAGGTAAGTTGGTCTGAGAGATAGTAAAAGGTCAATGGTCACTCAGTAAACTTTGTGGTTGAGTGAGGATTGTTTAAATCCTTGACCTCCTTGATCTTCATCTAGTGTTCACACCATTAGACTACACTGACTCTGTAGTTGTTATGCTCAAACTTCTATGATGATATGAATTTCTTATGAGGCTTTATCTACATATGATACAAAGTCTGAATTCTGGGACTTTTTTTGTATTGAAATTGTCTTTCACAAGGCTGATGCTATTTTGAGCACCTCAGCTGAGGTCACAACCAAGGCTTGTAGAGCTTTGTTGGTCAAAACTGTGAGGCCACAGCTGTAAATATCAAAGAATAGGTGCAAATTGCTCCCCTGGATATGCTGATTACCACCAACAGGGCACTGTATACATTAGCTTCAATCACTGAGTGCTCCAAGTGTGAATTCCTATGATGAATTGGTTACCTGAATTGTTCTTGTTGTGTGCCTTCAAGTCATTTCTCACATAAGGTGAGCCTAAGGTGAATCTATCATGGGGCTTTCTTGACAAGATTTGTTCAGAGTGGGTTTGCCATTCAGCTTCCTCTGAGGCTGAGAGAGTATGACTTGGCCAAGGTCACCCAATGGGTTTCCATCACCCCATGGGGATTTGAACCCTGGCCTTCCAAAGTCTTAGTCCAACACCTAAACCACTACACAATGCTGGTTCTACATATATCTGAATACCATCTCTCAAACCTTTAGTCAATGGCATCTGATACTTAGATTTTTGGAAGTTATTTTTACCATGTACTTAAATCACTGGTGTTTTTTTTTAAGTACTTTTTCTTTAGATCTCCCCAAGAGGTAGCTCTAGATATTGCATAACAACAGACCAGGCTCTGATTGTGGGATGAAAAGGCATACACCCAAAACTGTAGTAAAAGCCACAGACATTCTTAAGCCTTATCACATGAGACTCCTCTCTTGCTACAATCACATTGTCTGCAAAAAAACTATTTAATCAGGATTGCTCTCTTTCCTTGTGCACTTTTGGAACTGTTCTGGGAGTACAACCTCTGTTTCTGCTAATGCTGTGTGTGATACAGTTTAAGAAAGATGTGGCAGAGGAGGAAACCTACAGTCCTCACCCTTTTGCCAGTGATCAGTTCAGTCCTCTTGTAGAAGAAATTTATCTTCATCCATCCAATTATTTATATCCCACTTTTCTCCCAGTCTGGGACTCAAGGTGGCTTACAGAAAGTACATAAAATGCATATAATTAAAAACATATACTGATTGGTGTGTGGCGTATTGGTACCTGGAGTGTTTGTCTCTGGGAACTACATTGGGTGGAAAGGCAGAAAACAAATGTAAAATGTTATTGTTGTTGTTGTTGTACAAGTTGCCCCACCCCATATACACGAGATCGGTACCCACAGTTTCACTTACCCACAATTGGGGGGGGAGGTCTCTTTAGTCATCTGGAGGACCATAGAGTTGCACTGTAGATGGTCTCTCTAGGCACTGGGAGGTCCTCCAGCGTGACCCTATGGTCAACTTCTGCTATTGGCATCCTCGCTAGGCATTTTCTAGGTCCTCCAGCACAATTCTACAGTGGGTTGCTAATATACCTAGTTTCACCTATCTTCGATAAGTCCAGGGACATATCCTCCACATATGAGACAAGTGACCTGGATAGATAGATAGATAGATAGATAGATAGATAGATAGAATTAATCTTAAAACAGTATTAAACAACAATTATTGTATTATTTAAAACAATAATTTTAAAACTTACTTGTTTTTCTCTGCAGCCAGAGGCTGTTTTGTTCCACATGTATGCTCACATAAAATACTTCCTGCAGATAAAAACAAGAACAAAAACAGCAATCCATTCTGTGCTGTGCTGTGCTACATGTATGCTTTACAAAATATATGTGAAAACATTATAAGCATGACTCTCCACCCTCCCCACAAAATACCTACAGTGTGATGTGGTACAGTACCTTCGACAAGGACTCTAACACTTCATACTGAGTTCTTTACTGGCCAAATTCAATATTTAATTTTATTTAATTAATTTAATTAGGTATTTATACCCCACCCTTCAGCCACAAAGGCTATCAGGGCAGCTTACAAATTATTTTAAGCAATAGCAATTTACACATCTACACTGCATTAAGCAGTTTCCAATGTGAATTAGCTAATTATTTATCAGAATAATTATTATTCTGATAATTTTAACAGAAGAACCTCCTGCAGCCCCCAAATCCTGCTTTGCTTCTCCCATTTTCTCTTACAGTATTTATTTATAATTTACCTATTTTATGTATTTATAACCCACTTCTTCCCCAACCTTGGGAGTTGAGGCAGCTTACAAAAAATTATAAACAGAAACAAATAAAAAACTTCCATTGTTAAATACATACCAAAAAATAAACATCATTAAACTATCTAGTGACAATTTAAAACAATTAAAAAACATATCAGTTAAGAAGCATGAAAAATAAGGAATAAATACAGCACATTATTAAAAGAATTTCCCCCATAAGAAATTATTTCCCTTATCATGAGCATCACTGCACAAGCAAAATGTGAATTTAGTCCAGGTTTTACAGATTGCTGTACTTCATGCCGTTCCATGCCCAGTTAGGTATGTTTAAAATCCCATGTGCCTTTAAGTACCTGTCACACCAACATGGTGGTAGCCAAAGAAATTAATGATTTGGCCCTAAACAGCATTATGTGGCTCGATGCCTAATCCATAGGCCTTGAAAGAAGCAATTCACAAGAACCAGAACCAATGTGCAGAGGGCCGGTATCTGATCCTATTGGCATCACTGTAATTCTAAAGTCAGGGATGTTGCCAGTGTTGTGAGGTTAGATCTAATTGTCCAGGTTTTGCTTGTTCTCAGCGTCTACCATTCTTGGCAGTAAGCAAACATTTGATGACAAATGATCATTTTTGCTGTTGAAACACCTCCCATTTTAAAAACTCCAAGCACTTGACAAACATTAATTAAGTCTCTATGTAGCCAGAGTAGTAAAGTAAATACTGTTCTCTCCCTTTCTTCCCCCATCCTGTTTGCAAGCAGCAAAGAGCAGGAGAAATGCCTGTCTCACCCATTTAACAAGCCAAGTACTTTCTTCTCTTTCCTGGATATCCTAAAGCAGCATCAAAGATGTTGTTCTTTTCATTTTTTCTTCTCTTTAGGACAGTGAGTTCCAAACTGTCAGAAATCATGCAAATTATTCTAATTATGTTAATTTTTACCTTAATTGTTGCATGTTTTCACTTCTACTATAGACACTATGGAGATTATCGGATGTGTTAAAAGTGATGTTACAGGAACACCAGGAGATTGCAAAAGGGCTCCCTTTTCAGACAACATTGTTCCCTCCTTATTATGCATCCCTTCTGCTGCCATTCCTCCGGCGCTGGATTTTATTGACAGGAGAAGCCATCAATAAATCCCCCATTCCATTCCTGACACAGATGTTCCTGTGTGTGACAAGGTGCCCTGTTATGCTGGCGAGATCCCAGCATCAATGGGAGGTTCCTACAAGAACACTTCTGGGAAGATTGGGAAATCCAGGTAAATAACACACTTTTTATGACCCTCCCCAGGTTACTTCTACCTTTTAAAGTGTGTTTTTGTTCTTGCTATCATTTTTTGGTGTTCTTTTTATTTTTATTTTTGAATTTCCCGCACTTGCATCTTCTCGCGAGAATCCATGGGATTTCGATCCAGGAAGTGAAGGGAACTCCGT
Organism: Gambelia wislizenii; assembly: GCA_030847615.1. Lineage (NCBI taxonomy): Eukaryota > Metazoa > Chordata > Lepidosauria > Squamata > Crotaphytidae > Gambelia > Gambelia wislizenii. The sequence continues at coordinate 9,013,194 of JAUMIR010000009.1, forward strand.
TAGAACTCCATTCACTCCTGGGCTGCCAGAATGACAGGAGAGGAGGTAAGTGTGGTGGGGAGGGTGATTGTGTCATGACAAGGATGGGACAGCGGTAGGAGTGGAGATTGTCTGGGAAAGCAGCCAGCCCAGAAGCTGATAAGGCTGCAAGGCTTGACAGCAACCCAAAAGTTATTCTAAAGCACAGTACCAGTAATTCAGTAGTTCTGTAGCAAGCCCAAAGGTCCAAGAGTCCAGAGAGCAAATTCACTAGTTCAGTCCAAGGTCAAGGGTTCCAGAAGGTAGGTCAGCGAATCCAGTCCAAGGTCAAGAGTTCCAGGTCAATCCAAGGTCTAGAAGACAAGTTTTCAGGCACCAAGAAAGTCAGTCAGATGCTTTTACCAGGGAATGCCGATAAACTCCGACAAAGAAGCTCAGCATCTCACAGCTTTTTATATTGGCCCAGCTCCTAATCACAGCTGTTTGGTGATTGCTGAGCATTTCTCAGATACTCTCTGGGATTGCCGCAGGCACACCCTTTCTGATCTCCCCTGGCTGAAGTTAGGTATCTCTTTGTCCTGCTCCTCTATGCCTCCCAGGCCTGGAACCTGTGCGGGGGGAGGCTTGACTGCTGAGACGTGGGCTCTGCTGTAGTTGGCATAGCAGAACTGGGTTCAGGCTCAGCCAGCTCTGCTGGAGCTGGCTCAGTCCCCTCGTCTCCTGAATCCTCAGAGTCCTCAGCCTGGCTGGCCATGACAGAGACTGTGGGACAGGAACACTTTTTTTTGTTCCTGTCTGATAATCTCCTATCACACTACACTGCTATAGCACTATTATTCCACTTTAGCAGCTACGGTTGCCTCCTGTGGAATGCTGGGGTTGGTAGTTTAGTGAGGCCTAAGAGCTCTCTGGCCGAGAGTTCTAAATGCCCCTCTCTAAATCAATGAGATTTCAGACCAGGAAGTGAGCGGAGCTCCATTCACTCTTCGTTCATTGCCGGGGCTGCCTTTTGCCAGGATTACAGGTAAGTATAGTATGGGGCATTCTTTTGCCAGCATGAAAACACCACAAAATATGCTGGCAAAAGAACTTTTTGGGTTGGTGGTCTGATAAAGTCCACAATGACAGTCATTAATTGCAGAACAATTTCACAGAAGAGTGCCTCCATATTTTGTCTCATATCTCACTTCCTACAAGGGCTAGAGATTTATATTCTTTTTTAAAAAAATAAATCTTGGGATCCCAGGCTGGTGATGGTCCAAATGGTCACTGGATGGCATGGCTAGAACCTGGGTAAAACCTGGTCAAACTGGGGGTATGGCAACCTTAGCACTGACATCATCTTGAGGGAAGAAATAATGGTATGCTCGATTTCTCTGATTTTTTTTCTGCACTACAGCTGACAAACACAGGAAGACTCCCACTAGTATCACCAGTGCTCAAGGAGAATAGGTCCATCTTTTAACTCTGGAACAACTAAATTAAATGGGGGATGCCAGGAAGCAACATTAACCTCACTATCCTGCTGAAATAATCAAGAGGATTGCTCATCATTCTGGAAAGGAAGTAGGAAAACATATTTTCACTTCTTGGTGTAAGAGTGAAGTGTGCATTCAACAGTAATCCAGGAAAAGGAACACCATCCCAATTGTCCCAGAGTTTATGCTGACCTTGGTAGCTTGCCCTATCTTACAATTGTCCAACTACATTCAGAGGACTTTTTCGGACAAGTAAAATGCAACAGAAGCAGCCTCGCCACGTTGCGAGAATGCTGCGCTGCAGGGCGTCCCTTTCGGATGACGCCCATCCCTGCCGGTACTGTTGCGGTACTGAAGGGACATCTGAGTGTAATATTTTGGCGATTTTTACTCACGATTAATTTTCATGAGTAAAAATCGCCAAAATATTACACTCAAATGTCCCTGCGGTACCGCAAGAGTACCGGCAGGGACGGGCGTCATCCGAAAGGGACGCCCTGCAGCACAGCAGCCTTGCAACGTGGCAAGGCTGCTTCCGTTGCATTTTACTTGTCTGAAAAAGTCCAGAGACAGTGAGAAAGTACCCCAGATCCTAAGATATGGTAACTCATGGTGATCTTTTCAATGCAATTGTGGATTCCTGATTAAAACACTGCCCTTGGAAGCTTTCTAGGACCATATAGTGGAAGGCTGGTTATATAGTTTTGTTATTAGGAATATCAAAGTAAAATGCAAAAGTATTTCGGTGCTTATAGAAATCCTGCTGGGTTCTGGAATCATTGTTGTCATCAGCAGAAGCATCATCAACAATAACCACAACCTAATTTGAGCTTCTCAGGGTGCCCCTCTCCTGAAAAAACAAGATAACATGTAGCAACATTCAACAGAAAATTATTCTAGGCCTAGGGATCAAAATTAACCTGTTTGGTTGTTTGTTCTTCATGTAGTTTCTTTATACATGGTTTGTTTCTTTACTCCGTGCCTTTATGTATGGACTCATGTGCACTTTTGTAGTTTGCAGAGTTAAAAGAACAAGTGGCACAGAAGAGTGGCAGATAACTCCATAGATTGAAGAATCAGTTTGCATAAGCCTGTTGTTCACTCCTTTCAAGGTGTTAGGATTTGAAGCAGCTGCTGCTGGAAATGTAATTTACAAGCTGAGCTGCCTTCTGAGAATTTGATCCTTAGGCAACCTAAGGTTTTTGGCAAGGAAAATACCACTTCCCCAGATGAAGTGATCCCAACTCTTTGACAAAGTTTGTACAAACATCCTTCTGGGTAAATCTCTGTAGAATCTGTATTTTCTTTGCTACAATGTAAAATTCTCCTTCAGTGCTTCAATGGCATTCTGAAATCTTTCTTCATGCGTGAGTTTTGCTGTCTGTATTGTTGGAGGGTACAAGGCACGAAGAATTTAATGATTAACAAAAAAAGATTCTGGGCGTTATCAGACAAGGTAAATAAGGTGTCCGAAGGATGCCTAATGATCATGAAAGGGCGTGCGTACCACATGTTACCCTTTCACGATCATGTCCTGTTTAAAAAAAGTTCTTTTTTATTAATTGCTCCAGCAATCAATCGATCCCCATGGTGCTTTTGTGCCATTGCAACTCATGTGCATGAGTCAATGGCCGGTCCGGCAAGAACACTTCTGGGTGAGATTGCAACATCCAGGTAGGTGATGCACTTTTTATGACCCTCCCAGTTTACTTGGGACTTTTTTAGTATGTTTAGGTGCTTTTTGTAAGTTTTACTATCTTATTTTTGTTTTTATTTTTGAATTTCCCTTGCTATGTATTCTCGCAAGAATACGCAGGATTTCTAATGAGGAAGTGAAGGAGCTCCATTTACTCCTCATTCATTGCTGGGAAGTCTTTTGCTGGGATTAGAGGTAAGTGTGGCATGGGGAGTTCATTTGCCGGCATAAAAACAGCAAAAGGTATGTCGGCAAGAGAACGGGGTTTAGGGGGGTGGTCTGATAAAGTCCTCTGTGTGTTTATCTTCCCTGCAAGTGTACACCAGTGTTACATTTGTTCAACTGTCATGGCTTCCCATGATCCAAGAATGCTGGAAGCTGTAGTTCATAGGGATGTTAAGGCTAGGGTTGTCAGATCTCAGGGCCAAGCACTGATTTTCCCATTTTTGTGGGTCATCTCCAGGAGGTAGACCAGAGTGCACATTCTCCAGTTTTGTGGGGCTCAGCTCCGAGCAAAAGGAAAGAGCTGGGTGCAAATTTCCTGCTCAGCTACTAGAACAGCAGCCTTCTACCAGTTCCAAAACTTCATTGATTTTTAGCTGCAACTTGCAAAGATTCTCCAGGGGCCTATGCATTTACTTAGTTCCTTCCTTCCTTCTCAATTACTGTGATGCCAGAGCTGATCCTGTTCTGCATCCACTTTCTGGCTAGAAGCAAGTAGACTAGATTAAATTCTTATTCTGTCCTTATTCTGTTTCCCTGTGTAAATGAGACAGATTAGTCCCCTCATTTCACCTTGATCTGGGAACAGCCCTTTTGGCTGAATCTTAATTTGTAAACATGAACATATGTTCTCTCTCTGTGTGAATAATAAGCAATGAGCAATTGTGATTGGTACTTAATGAGCAATGTTTAATGACATCACTGGGGGCTATTCTGACATCTCAGAGTGGAATGGGACATTTCAGTGCAGCCAGTTCAGAGTGGCCATTTCAGTGCGGCCGTTTCAGTGCGGCACGGTTCTGCATATCAATTGATAATTGATAATTTTGTCAAGAAAATGCAATCAAAACCCCAACCCTGATAATAGCCCTAACCTTAACCATTACCTTAACCCTGAACCTTAACCAAATGGTTTTTCAAGACAATCCCAACCAAATAGAAATAGTTTTGATTGCATTTTCTTGACAAAATTATCAATTATCAATTGATATGCAAGCAGAACCATTCCACACTGAAACGGCCACACTGAAATGGCTGCTCTGAACTGGCTGTACTGAAATGTCCTAGACCCTCTCATGTTTGGGGTGGGAAACCTCAGGGCCTGGGGTGATCTTGAACTTGTAATCCTAGCTAAGTCACTGAGGCTTAGGGTGCTGGGTATGTTTAGCCTGGAGAAGAGAAGTTTAACAGGGAACATGATAGCTGTTTAAATATTTAAAGGCATGTCATACTGAGGATGGGGCAAGCTTGTTTTCTGAGGTTCCAGAGATTAGGACATGGAGCAATGGACTCAAACTACAGGAAAAGAGATTCCAATTCCATCTAAACATTAGGAAGAATGTCTTGATGGTAAGAGCTGTTCAGCAGTGGAATGCACTGCTTCGGAGTATGGTGAAACATCCTTCTTTGGGTTTTTTTAAACAGAGGCTGGATGGCCACCTGCCAGGAATGCTTTGATTGTCTTATTCCCGCATGGCAGGGGGTTGGACTAGATGGCCCTTGTGGTCGTTTCCAACTCTATGATTCTATGAGTTAATCTTCCTGTCCTTGGTTCACAGAACTACAGTCCATAGGCCTGAAATGTTTGTGAAATATGTGGCCTAGGCCTTGGCTGGCAAAGATGCTTTTTGTGTCACTCCTAACCCAGTGAGTCCATGCAATCATTCCTGACTCACTCGGCTGCTTCTTTCACCCTCTACCACCTGGCTATCATTATTTGCCAACCACATGCAGTGCATTCAGTAGTTAATTTGAGGCCACAAAGGTGGATCACAATTAATTACAAAGAAGGTAACAGAGACTGGAAGGCCCATTTGTTTCCAATCTGTCATCATATTGCAACTGCAGGGCTGGAGAAATCTCATAAGCCCTAAAACGTTCCTGGTTAACTGTCCTGGCTTCCAAACAGGGAGAAGAGAAATCACATACAAGTTTTTGTTTTGTTTTTGAAGATGAGTATGCTGTAATTTCAGAGGAGTTTGGAGAAGAAAGTATATGTTATTGGGTGCAGAATCTAGCTTCCTGAAAATTTCAGCTTGTAATTAAAATATGTATGTGCAAGTTTCCAGTCCTCATCATTCATGCAAAACAACACTTTAAAATATGTGGCACACATGCTTGCTATGTTAGGAAGGAAGTTAGGAAGTTAGGAAGGAGCTTGTGTAAGATTTCAGTAAACATAAGAACACCTTCGGGATCAACAAAGGTCTATTGAGTCCAGCATCTACAATAATCAGCTGAGAAGTCCCCATGTATGACATGAAAGTTGGAACCTCCTACTCCTCTGGTATTCAGAGGCTATAGCTAATAATTACTGATGAACCTTATTCACTTGTTTCTTAGAGAACCAGGGGGCTGGTTTAGCTTTCACTCCGTGAGAGGGGACTCTTAGGAGCGATCATGTCAACTACCCTGGACATTTCTCGTTCCAGAGATCAACCAGGGCTTCAACATGACCACATGCCAAGGCAGCAGGAAACTCCCCCAAAACCATTGGAAATCCATCCAGATCCATAAGCTTCCTGGGGTGGAGCATCTTCATGAGTCCCCCACCTCTGCAGAGGCTTGGAGTCCCAGCAACTCTAAACGTGACCAAGAAGTGATCTTGTCAGGGCCATCCACGAATTCTAAGGCATAGAGTGGAGTTCGTGGAGATCCCTGACATTTTCATGGTCTGCCTTGGGCCTCCGGAATGTTTGGGAGATGTTGGTTCCCATGGGAACGCTGTTCGTCCCGGGAGCTCAAGGTCGGCCAGATGGCCTGGCAGATCTCTCTCCTCTCCTCCGAGGTGAGCTTTGAAGTTCTAACCCCCCCCCTTTCCTGCTTTCCCACGCTGGGGGTACCTTATCTGTCCTGATTGCAAGTTTGGTCTTCAGTTTGCAGCTTTGCCACTGTTCCTTACACATGCTTCTCTTCCAATAAAGAAATTTATTGAAGAATCCTGAGTTTGTGTTCTGTGTACATCACAGATCTGTCCATGACAACAGAGCAATAGAAAGCTCCTCTATTCCCAGATCACCATCATCCCCCCTCCCATATAGAAAACAAGGTCTAGAGTGTGCCCAGCAGCAGGGGTGGGCCAGGTACCACTTGGGACAGATCCATGGTTGTCATTGTGGACATGAAGTCCTGAGTCACTCCTGAGAGGGTAGTCTCGGCATGAATGTTAAAGTCCCCCAGCAGCAAAGCCATGGAGACTCCAATACTACCCTGCCTATGTTGTCATCTGATACACGCACCCTTTTGCATTTATGTGGCATGATTATGACACCGTATTTAGTGTGTCTGATAAAGTCTGTCATCTATTCCAACTCTATGATTCTTCTATGATTCTATTTGGTAAAGAGAGAGGTATGAAAAACTTGTATGTATGTATAACCTCCAAATTAAGGTCAGAAATCATCTTTTTCTTCTCTTGTTTTTTTCTTTCCTTAAAATTTATAGTTTTAGTGTATTTTAAAATTCTTAATAAAAAGATCATCAAAAAAAAGAAAAAAAACAAGACATATTTCAAGGTGCCCAATGGATGAATGATTTATTAATTAAAAGCCCTCTCACTCTTATAAAATTCCTCTTAGTTTTCGGAAGGTTCTCTTTCCTTCATTCTGGTTGCATCAAAATGTCCTTGGATGTTATATAGCAAAGCATTTGTTATTCCTCATGACCATCTGCTAACATAACCCTCCCCTTCAGCCTCAGTTCACAAGTTTATTCTTTTGGTCCTGTATAGGGTGATGGTTTTAGCTCCAGAAATCTCTGAACTTAGATTTCATGCAGGTATGTACAGGCAGTGTGCAAATGTAATAACGATTTCACACACTGGAAAATGATGTATTGTCTTATTATGTACCTATGTGTCATTGTCAGGATTGGTCCTGGATGTGACCTTCCTACCAAATTCAGTTCTGCTGTGTAACCTTGTAGCTAATTGTATTTACATTCTTTCTGTACTGCTAACGAACATGTAGCCTGACTGTAAAAGGGAGTATGTGCTCTGTGTCTGGAACTATTTGATAAGCCCCTGCATAGAAAAAAAGGCTGAGCTTTGGTACGGTGGGAAATGGGAATGGAGATGATGGCTAGCCATTGACTATATAGCCCACAAGATTTTGTAGATTGGAAAATGCTTTTAGTACCATATACTGTTTGTTAGTTAGGTTTCATTCTGAGCAATGAACTTGTATGGATAGCTCTTTGGATTACTGTGATAATAAAGTTTTCTGCTTTTAACTCTGAAACTGCTGTTCACTGAGTCTGAAGAAGCCTGTACATGACAATCGTACATGATGTCTTTTATAAAGACATCAGATGATAAGAACCGAGTGCAACTATTCTACTAGATCAGAGTTTGGCCCATTCGTCATACATCTTTCATTAGCTACCTTGAAGACTTTATCAAAAGGATGGGGTGAAAGTATTTTAAGCAGTGAGGCAATTGGGATTTAGCTGCAAATAAAGCTGCTTTTCCACATTCTCCCAACAGACGTCAACGTTTTCTATGAAGATTGTTGTTGATCGTTTTCAGGATGACACACGAGTCAAGTCTTGCATTACACTGCCACTGTTTTTCTTTTTTCTCTCATGGGAACTTTTGGATTTTTTTTAAACAAAATTCATGTGCCAATAAAAATACGACAACAAATATCAACTCTCTTAAGTATATGGCAAACTGTTTTAATGGTAATGGTTGGGTTTAATAAATTATTTTCTGTTGGGATGGTTTCTCAGTCTGACATGATCTTTGCAAAATCAGGGCATCATCAATCAGAGAGACAGATTCAATGGGTACAAAACTTTCCCCCTTTGGGGGACAAAATATGTTTGATTTTCTTACATCTAATGTTTTAGATTACCATCTGGTTGATTTGGATAATATCTGTTTTGGAATTCTGTATCATTTCTTCTCTCTCTCATTCTCTGTCTTTTTTTCTCTTTCTTATTCTGTAGAATCCATTTTCCTCTGAAACTCTGTTATGGCCCTTGGCTAAAACAAATAAAATTTAATTTAATAATGAATATCCCTAGATGACAAATGGTCCATGCTCTTTCTGCACACATTTTCGCAAATGCTCACCAATCACCACCCAATGGAGCCTCCTTGCTCCTCCTCCTCCTCCTCCTCCTCTCTCTCTCTCTCTCTCTCTCTCTCTCTCTCTCATACACACACACACACACGCTCACTCACTGGGATACTGATCTGCACACCTGTCTTGAAAAACAGGCATTTCAAATTAAGGGCTTGTCTATATGGCAAAAATACTCCTCATAGAATTAGAGGAGAATACCTTTTGCCCCAATGGGATCCCACATCATTTTTCTGTATTTGGAAGGCAGGGGGCAAAAACTCCAAATATGCCACAGGAAAAGCCTTCATGGCTTTTCCTGACTTTTTTTTTTAAAGTCTGAAGGAAATGTGCATTTGCTCTCACTGGGACAACTGATTCACTTTGCTGTACTTTCCCAATAAGAGCGGAAGTAGAAAGCTGATTGGTTGGCTGTGCACAGGGGAGAGAGCTTGCCAGCAAGGCAGTGTCTGGAACCGCCATTTTGGATTTTTGCTGTAGTGATTGTGTGTTGAGGTGACAAAACAAGGCTTTACCCCTTATTTTTTTTCCTTTTTATTTAAGCGGAAGATCACACTTTTGCACCTTGGATTTCCTTGGGGAGAAAACTGGCGGCAACAACTAGTGACAATAAAAATCTGAGTAATTCACTCACACCCACCATCTTAATTCTCAGACATGACCATTTGAACAGCAAATGCATATGGCTTCATTAGCCTGCAATCTTGAAAAAAAAAGGTGGAGACAAATGAAAACTGCTGCGAATTGGCATTACTACACATCAAGCCACATTTTATTGCTTTGTATAGATGATCCCTAAGACTCGACAATTTACCTTTGAAGAATGAAATCTTGTTTTAGTAGAGGAACATTTTTACTTAAATATCACTCAAATCCTATCCCAGTCTGGGGGATATACACACTCATCATTGTGATATGATTGGCTGCAGCATTAAGACCATAAAAATCTAGTCCAGGATCCTGTATCCAAGAGGCCTATAGGAAGCCCAAAAGTAGGACATAAGCCGAAGTGCACCCCCCACCCCCTGCTCTTTGTTAGCAACTTGCAATCAAAGGCATAAATGTTTCTGAACTTGGAGAATAACTATCGTAAATAGTAGGCAATATTCAAGGTGGCTTGGGGATTCTAGGATTTCTAGTCCAAAAAAGTAATTTTTCACGTTCTGCTAGTTCTCTTTAGGAGCTCAGGAAACTGCTTTATACTGAATCAGGCTGTGAGTCTGTCTAATCCAATATGATCAACTCTTGACAGGAAGCATTCACCAGGGTTTCAGGTGGAATTGTTTCCTAACCATACCTGGAGATCCCTGACATTTTTCTGGTGGTCTCCCACTGAAGTATCAAGCAAGGTAAACCATGCTTAGCTCCCCAAATCTATAATATTGAGTATAGTATGTCTTGGTTCTCCACTGAATTCAGTAGAAAATTTAGAACTCTTACATTAGTATACAAATGAATCAGACTACTAAATTACATGCAATGTTAAATTCACAGTAAAAAACTGAGGACATTATCAGACTAGCATTGAAAAACGCTGCAGTTCCGCAAATAAAGATAGTGGGAACATTGTGGCATTATAACACTTATTATTCCATGTAACTGTAATCATGCAAAAGAAACACCACGGAATTATTGCAGAATGACTACTAGTGCTTTAAGAATGGGAGTTTACTTCCATGATTTAGCATGGATTTGGCAATTCTCACAAGAAGACATGAGTGTGCTTAAAACTTTAAAAAAAAAGCCCTAAAAAAAAAAACACCCAAAACCCAACCCTTAATTAACAAAGTAAATGAACACACAAGCACTGAAACAAACCTAAAAATGTTCAAACTAAAGGGGACTGTTCATAAAAAGAGCATCCTCTGCTTCATTTTCGCATTCTCACCCGGAAGTTTTCTCACTGACGACCTACCCATTCACACTGTAATCCCATGATTACAACTGGGATTTGTTTTCACACACAGTCAATAACATCAATAAAGCACTATTGACGATCTATTGACAGCTCCTGTGAATTAGAAATAATGACTTTTTCACAGCTGGAGCATGGAGTAATAATGCAAAGATGATGATGTCATGCAATAGCAAGGCCCATTCACACTACTGTGATATCATAATCGCACAATTTTTGCCATGTCTGATAATGTCCTAAGTCTCAGTTTCTCTCTTGCAAAGCAAACAAATGTCCACACCTACTCTGAATCAAATACCCTCCAACTTCCCTGATTAGGCAGGGACAGTCCCAATTAATCCTCCCTCATCCCACTTTTTCAGCTGTTGTTCAAATGTCCCAGCTTTCTCTCTCCTCCTTTCACTTTCCCCTTTGTCAGCTTACTTCAATTGCTGCGAAATGAAGTCATAGTGCAAAAGTCATTTGCGCTCAATTAACTCAGCAGGGAGGAGAGGAGAGGAGGGGCAAAAAACCATGCCCTTGCCAGCAGTCTCAGGAGATTTTCACACGGGGCCAAAATGCCCCGTTACTGCCCCGCCACCTCCTCTCCCGTTCCTGCCATGGAATAACGTAAATCTTTCACACACTTGCCTTAATTCTGCGGCAGGAACGGGCTCCCCCTCCCCTCGCTGGCCAGCCGTAAATGCAGCTGTCATAAGGCTGCTTTTACGACCGGCCATCTGGAACATTATCATGTTATCACGTGATAACAGCCAGGCGGTAAATTTAAAAACTAAAACTCCCCCCAACATAAAATCAGTTCACCAAGCACAAGAACACACTTTAAATCACACAGTCAAAACAGGGAGGGTAAAATAAAGGGTGCCACTTACCTGGATGTCCAGATCGTATCAGGAAGTGCTAGGAATGGACCTCCCCTCTGCGGCTGTCATTTCGGAACAGGAATGGGGTTCCTGTTCATACACCTGTGATTGCATGATAGCGACGAAACGGGAGATCTATTCATGATGAAAAATCGTGATTACATTGTTCCAGAACAGTCACGGGAGCAGGATGGATGCAGGACAGAATGGGGTCAACGTCGTCCGAAAGGGAAAACCTTTCCCGACCCTGTTCTGTTCCTGTCACGGGATATATAGCCCGTGTGAAAATCTCCTCAGGCAAAAGCAAACTCCTGCAGCTTATTCTAGCTTGTCTGTGCTTCCTCAATAATAACCTTTGCCATCTTGACCACACTTTGATGTTCCTTGGCCACAGATAACCTGGTTTTCATTCATGATATTTTGTAGGGTATGGAACATCTGCAACTGACACAGAGACTATCTTCCTTGTCAGGAAAAGTGTAGTCGATGGCAAAGGTGGATCAGGAGTGTGAAGCCCACACTTTTTCCATCCTGCCCCACCCACCCACCCACCCACCCACTCCCAGGCTGATCCTGCCTTGAACTTTTCTTAGACCAAATGGCCTGTGATGTCTGAAGTCATAATAGTGGCCCTTTTGCTTTTCCCAAACACCAGGAAAGGAAGTGGCTGGTTAGCTCTCTTTAATGGTGCCAGGCCTCATTAAACCCCAGATCATGTGAGAAAGGCCTGCACAGTTCCTTCACCCTACCTTGATGCTGAAAGTTCAAAGGTGGCGCTAACAGATGTCCCCTATCAGCATCAGAGCACCTGAGGCAGGCTTGGTGCTGTTTGTTTAACAGCGTCATCAGTAACTGATTATTGGCACCAGCAGGGAACATCTGTTCAATTTACAGAAATGGCTGCCTGGGCCCCTTCTCTCACCTGACATCCTCCCTGAGTTTTATTGAATCTTCAGCCTCACAATTACCTCTAATTTCATTGCTAGCCTTGTGTGAAGTATAAGTGCTCTCCCTAAAGCTCTGGCCCAGGCACAACCGATGATGGCCTCTTTCCTCCCTCTCTGTCTTTGCCCTTTATTGGACATATACTGCAACAGACACATCTGAGGCTTCTTGATGGCATTTGTCTTCCAGCCTGGCTGGTTCACGCCTGCCTCAGGCACCCTGGCAACAGGGTCAGAGAGGAACCCTGAGAACGGCAGCCACATAATCGTCCACATTTGGGAGGATGGGCAGCACTTGGGAATAGCTCACTACCAATCATTTACTTTCTATGATTTATTTCCTCCTCCACCCCCCCCCATGTAAACTACATTACTACATTATGAGCATCACTTAATGAGAGAGAAGTAACTTCTTTTGCAGGCAACTGTAACTTTTCAGTTACTTCTATAGCAACAGGGCTGTGGCTTCACATAGAGGAAGGAGGACTATTGCCTGGTTCAGATGTTGCTTCGTGTTCTGTTGTCAGTATTGAAATGATGATGATGGGGACAGGAGGAGACTGTGTTTTGTTCCACTGGCTAACGTCCTGTAGCATTCATATTGTTTTTCAAAGGGACTAAAATGAACTTTTTAGTTACTTTTGAGAAAGAGAAAAGTTAAGTTTTTTTTTCCAAAATGTGACTATAGCGTTGGTTGTTGTATGCCTTTAAGTTGTTTCTGACTTATGGCAACTCTAAGGCCAACCTTTCACAGAGTTTTCTTGGCTAGGTTTGTTTACAGAGTGTTTGCCATTGCCTTCCTCTGAGGCTGAGAGTGTGATTTTCCCAACATCACTCAATGGTTCAGCAGAGATTTTAATCCTTGTCTCCCAGAGTCTTAATGCAACATTGAAACCACTTAACTATGCTGGTTCTCAACTATGCTGTCATGCCAATATATCAATTATATTGGTAACTAAACAGATTTCGTCCTTGGAGTTATAACTGTAGCCATTTTTTAAAAAAAACATTCTAAATGTGAGGGTGTGGACAAAATGGTGGCCTTGGCATAAGTGTCAAGCGAATCGGAGACATCTCTAGTTATAACATGTTCTCCCTTGCTGCTCCTCGTTCCTGGAACTCTCTCCCTCTCTATGTGGTGTAGACTGCCCAACTCTCCTTTATTTCCTAGGATCTCCCTTATTCAGGAGATCCCATTCTTTTCCATCACAGTAAGTCAGCATTGATCTTCAGTCCTCTTTTGGCTGTTTCGGGTCTCCCCTGCTTTCTCTCCTATTTCATAAAATATATTTTGTATTTCTGCAAACCTTGAAATCCTCCTGACCCTGCTGATAACTCCTTCTTGTGGATTTGTTGTTATCATTTGCTGTAAACTGAAGTTTGACTTGTGGTGACCATATGAATAAGAGACCTCAAAGAGCTCTGGTCAATGGTCCTGTCTAAGGTGTATCCACATTGCAGAGTTATAGTAGTTTGACATTACTTTAAACCCCATAGCCAGGGCCGGTTTAACCTGTCTGCCAGATCCGCATTGGCGGGGGGCCTCGGGGGTGAAGGGGGCCCCCTGGTGAGTGTTGCCCTTATCTGATGAAGGAGACAGCCAGGAGACAGCAGCCGGCTCCTCCGCTCCTTTGGAGCCCCTTCCCCCTCCCTCCTCAGGCAGGGCATGGCAATAGCACTGAGCTAGTGCGGGAGATAGAGAAAGGGTTTGCTCTTGGGAAGTTGTAATTTGGAGACAGTCCCTGGCTGCATTAGCGAAAGAAACAGCAGCCCTCTGTGGCAGAAGCTGGAGGGAGTTTGCTGCTACTGCTGAGACGGTGAGTGTGTGTTTATGAGAGAGACAGGGAATTTGAGCATTGTCTCGGAAAGGGCTTCTTTCTTTCTTTCTTTCTTTCTTTCCCTTCCCTTCCCTTCCCTTCCCTTCCCTTCCCTTCCCTTCCCTTCCCTTCCCTTCCCTTCCCTTCCCTTGCCAACTGAGTTCAGCCTGCATTTGTGTGTGTTTGCCTATGTGCCTTCAAGTCATTTCTGACTAAGGCAAACCTACCATGGGGTTTTCTAGGCAAGGTTTGTTCAAAGGGTGTGTGCCTTTGCCTTCCTTTGAGGCTGAGAGTGTGTGACTTGCCCAAGGTCAGCCAGTGGGGTATTCATGGCTGAGTAAGGATTCAAACCCTGGTCTCCATAGTCATAGTGCAATGCTGAAACTTTTACAACACTCTTAACTCTTTTAACAGAAGAATACTGTATAAAGAATATAAATTAAAATTTGGAGTAATATTACTGGGAACAATGGTTTTATTGTTGTCACTAAAACACCAGTATCCCATTAGTGTTATGTGAGAGGCATTGGCCTAGAGCAGTGGATCTTAACCTTTTCTTTACCAGGGACCCCCTTTAAATTTGTTGCCCCAAGACTTAACTCAAGATTTAAAACCCTAATAATAATAGCTAACAACAACAACAATACAATTACACCATCCATTAAACTTTCCCTCAGAGACACTCTTGCTTCTTCCTGCAAGTTTGTGGCTGGAGTGGATTGAATGGCAATGTGCAGGCCAAGCCAGCCAGCCTTTGCCTTGGTTCCTGTCACATGGCTACTCCACTACAGGGAGGAGGTGGGCCAAGCAGTCTTCAAGCCTTTGTGGACCCCCCTGTGAGGACATTGCGGACCCCAAGTTAAGAACCACTGGGCTAGAGAATGCTGGAAAAGGAACAATGCAACCAGACCTTGAGAAGGGTGCTGGCAGGGGGATTCTGGGAGGTGTAATCCAAGAGTAACTTTCCCAGGCTCTGAATGCAGCCTAGAATCATAGGGCTGGAAGGGACCCCAACAGCCATCCCATCCGATCGGCTTCTGCCCTGCAGGAACACACAATCCAAGCATTCCTGACAAATGCCCATCCAGCCTCTCCTTAAAAACCTCCAAAGAAGGTGAGTGCACCACACTCCCAGGCAGCAGAGTATTCCACTGCCTTACAGCTCTTACTGTCAGGAACTTCTTCCTAATGTTTAGGTAGAATCTCTTTTCCTATAGTTTGAGTCCATTGCTCCGTGTCCTAGTCTCTGGAGCAGCAGAAAACAAGCTTGCTCCTTCCTCAGTATGACACCCCTTCAAATATTTAAACATGGCTATCATGTCCCCTCCTAACTTTCTCTTCTCTGGGCTAAACATGCCCAGCTCCCTAAGCCATTCCTCATAGGGCATAATGGCTTCCAGACCTCCCAACATCCTTCTCGATATCTTTCTTGAATTGTTGTGCCCAGAACTGGAAACAATATTCCAGGTGAGGTCTGACCAAAGCAGAATGGAGTGATACTATTACTTCCCTTGATCTAGACACTATTAATGCAGCCTAACGCATTGGCATTTTTTGCTGCTGCATCACACTGCTAACTCATGTTTAGCTTGTAGTCCACTCTTTCTTTTCTTTGAGGAAATCTACATCATTACATTAATTGCTAATAAACTAAAAATATTATGTTAGTGCCTATAATATAGTTTTTAAACTAAATTATTGGTGTCAAATTATGTAATACAGTAGGCCCCTCTTATCCACTGGGGATTGGTTCGGGGGGGTGGATTCTGAAACCCATGAATAATAGTGAACACCATTGAAAAAATGGTACTTCTGGTTTAAAATACCATAGAGTTGCCTTGGAGGGCCTAGAAAACCACTAGGGAGGACACATTTACTAGGAAGACTCTAGGGTAGGTGTGCTGTTCTGTGTCCCATGGATAATGAATCCATGGATACGGGGGCCCTACTGTGATCTGAACATCCTGTACGGTGAATAGGTTAGGTTACATTGACCTGAGATAAACATATGGGGGCCCCAAAATAAAGCACTGCAGGGGGCCCCAAAATTCCTTAAACCGGCCCTGCCCATAGCTGAATCATATGGAATCCTGGGATATGTATTTTACAAAGCCTTCTCTGCCAAAGTATGTTGGTGCCTCATCAAACTACAAATCTAAGGATTCTGTAGGGATTTGTAGGGATCTTTATACTTCAGGATCTTATTCTAGTTCCTTCATGGCTGCCCTTCCAAGTCTGCATCTTCTGATTTCTTGACTACTCTCCATTTTGATTCATGGCTGAGCCAGCATGCAGAAAAATCTTTAACCAGTTCAATGTCTTCATTGTCCACTTTAAATTTATGTACGGTAAATAATCTACGGTCATTATTTTTGTCTTCTTGGTATTTAGCTGTAGCTTGCAGAAAGTGTCATTATAAAGGCCAACACTCAGACAATTTAGTTTCCCATCATGATGACAGAGGAGGAAGACAAAGAGGAAAGGTGATTTAGGGATCTATCATAAGCTCACCCATATGACTTTGCAAAGCTCCAAAGTTGGTTTTGCCCGATTAAGAGGCCTTGGTCAAAATCTGGTGCACATTTTGTTCATCCTAAGAACAATGTTGCCTGATTTAGGGGATTTTTCTTATGGATTACGTCATGACTTTAATATTGTCAGCTTCCCCAGCCCTGCTTTTTTGTAACATCTTGAGCAATGAAGAGATTGGGAGATCTCAAGGGGGTTGCCACAACTTTGTGCAGGAGATGACATCACACAGATTTCCATATGTAAATTAGCATCATCCAGAAGATAACCATGGGACATAGGCAGAGAAGAGGATACTGCTAGTAATATCAATATTTGGCCAAATGTTTGAATGGCATTCTTGGTGGTGTCATCCTATGACTAAAGATCATCAGAAGAGCCCTGCTAGATCAAACTGACAGTCCACTTTGCCTGGGATCCTCTTTCCCACAGTAGTCAACCAGGTCATGGTAAAATTACTTTTTGTTTGTTTGTTTGTTTACAGTTCCCAGAATTCCTGTCAGCATGACCATTGGCCATACTGTCTGGGGAATTCTGGGAGCTGTACTCTAAGAAAGAAACTTTGAAAAGTTGTGGGGCAGATTAACCATAGGCTTCCCTGACAGACCCCTCAAAAGTGCATGAAGGCAATATCCCCCTCCCTCCATTCTCCCCCTGCCCCCACAGAAATCTGTTGCTTTTAGGCACAGCTCTTCCATTTCACCTTGGTAACCAACAGCCACCAACAGCCCTCTCCTCCGTAAATATTTCGGTATGCCTACTTCACAAGGAATGCCAAGGGTTGTCACTCCACTATGTGGCAGAGAAGAGCTATGGTCAACATTGTCTTTTACTCCCAAGATGGAGCAGGTCGCACCCAACTCACCAGTAATTTTTTTAAAAAAAATCAAACTACTGTTTTTTTCAGCAGCTCTCTCTCCCTTCCCCATCCCTGCATCTCTTTTATATTTACTGACTTATGAAGTAGTGCTTGAGTGCCTATATGGCTTGTGCCAGGAACGTGTAATAATCCACTCAATCTAAGGGAAAGAGGACAGGACAGCAGCCAGCAAATGGAACTCAAGAGATTCCTGACATTCTCCCTTTCAGTGTGTGTGCGTGCAGGATACAGAATTGAAGTGAAGAGGGAATAGCCAAGCACCTCTTTCTTTCCAGCCCCTTTCTTGGCTCCAGCTTTCTTCTTTTTATCTCTTGCCTACATTGTTAAGGCAAAAGGGAAGAGGCAGGAGAAGAAATGGTAGCCAGCCAAAAGCTCAGTGGTGTGTTAGCTCCAGATCTCAACTCAAATCTGAGAAACAATTTCCCCCTGCAGGAACTCTTTGTAAAAATGCTCTTTTCTTCCTCCCCCCCCCACTCCCAGCTCACAGATAACTGAACATTAATTCACCCCCATTCGGATTAGCACATTGATTAGCATTCAGATTAGCACATTGATTTCAAAAGTATTGATGCTGCTTCTTCTCAACTATTCCAGCCATGCAGGTCTGAGAAAAATAGAAGCAGGACAAAATCCAGAGAGCCAGGAGTTTGGGCCCATTCACACTACACAATTATAGCACTATAGTTCCACTTTAACTGTCATGGTTCTGTCCTATGGATTCCTGGGTTTGGAAGTTTAGAGAGGAGCATTTCGAATTCTCAGCCATTTAAAGTAGCATAAGGTAGACACTTCTCATCAAACGAAAAGTGACAGGTGGTCCTGCCCCCTTTTTGCAGGGTACATTTTAGTCCTGCCTCCCTGATTATGGGGTGCCCCTTGAGCGAATTTTGGGAGTCCCCTCAGGGCCCTGCTCCTGGTCTCCCTAGGTTCTGACTTGCCCAAGGTCATCCAGTGGGTTTCCATGACCAAGCAGAGATTCAAACCTGAGTCATAGTCCAGTGCTCAAACCATTACATTACACTGGCTCCTGAGGAAAATATAGATATACACATTTTTCAAGGGAGTGCTCTCATCCTGAAATTCTTTCCCATGACCTGAGGAACAGAGAAGAGGGGCCGGATCCTGAGACCTGGCAACTCTTGTGTGAGGAGAGAGAAAAACTGTCAGTATGTGTCTGCTGGGGGTGTGTGTGGAGGGGGGGAGTAATCCTGCTGAATTAGAGGAGGAAATCACTGGGTTGACAGGAAACTGTGGGGTTTCTAAACTGTGTGAAGCTGTATAATACAGCTACTACTAACAACAGCAGCAAAAGCAATCCTGTACAAAGGCCTGAGCAAAGTATTACTCTGGGGTTACACGCAGATATTTTGACAGCCCCTGTCCTGCCCTGGCTCCTTCAGACAACCTCTCTCTCTTTTTTTTTCTTTTTTTTTTTTCTTTTTGGCAAAAACAACAAATGAACAGATAAATGGCCTTTTAAAGCAATCATGCAGGATTAGTGATACACACATACACCGTTTAACACTGGAAAACAGCTATTTTTCAAATGCAAAAGCCGATTGGTTTGTCCATTGAGTTTATTTTTCTGTTTGTTTTTTCTTTCTGCCTGTCTGTGGGGGCCCTGGAAGATTCCAGAAGGCAGCATATTGGCCCCCAGATCCAATAAACTCATCCATTTCTGATTCTGATTCATATGAAGCCATTTCTGGGTTTGGTAGCTATTAAAAATGAGGAGGCTCCCTCCTACATTGGACAGTGGCAAGAAAGGATCCCGGGTCATAATCATTTGCAAACAACGTTGATAAAAAGAATTGGCATGAAATGTGGTCTGAAGGCACTTGAGACAGAAAATCTGAAAGAAAAAAAATGGAGCTTTGGTGGTATAATCTGGCTGCCACAAAGCCAGGAATTTATATCCCTCTGTGACAAATTTATCCCAGCATTACTCTTCATCTCATTGTTTCTTGCACCTGTTCCAACAACAAAGCTTATCCAGTCCAAACTCCCACTGATGCTATTGACTCTCAGGATCTAAGCCAACAGACACACTGTTAGCCAAACACAATTTAGTAGGCTTGATACTGTAATAAATGGAAGCAATTCGACAGCCTGCATCACACAAGGGACAACTGATATTTGTAAAAATTGTCCCTTTTGACCTTAACGAGTGCACAACAAACTTTTAACAGACGAATTGGAGATATGAGATCCTTATACATTTTAATGAGTGGAATTGTCTTATACATTTTAATTACTATCTGATCTATAGAGGACTTAGGTACCAAGGCAAAGGAAATGTAGTCATACCCTCTAACTGTCCCAGTTTGGCAGGGACAATCCTAATGAATCTCCTGTCACACACTTTTAAAACTGATTATGAGATGTCCCAGTTTCTCTCTCCTCTTCCTATTTGTCCTCAGCATACTTCACTAGTTGCAAACTGAGTTCAAACTCAGCCTTCCATCCTTTCGTAGGTCGGTAAAATGAGTAACCAGCTTGTGGGGGCAATTAGCTAATACACATTGGAAACTGTTTAATGCAGTGTAGATGTGTAAATTGCTATTGCTTAACAATTTGTAAGCCGCTCTGATAGCCTTTGTGGCTGAAGAGTGGGGTATAAATACATAATTAAATTAAATTAAAAATTAAATTAAAAAGTTGTTTGCACTCCCTCCATCAGCAGGAGCGGAGGAGGAGGGCAGAACTGTGCCCAGTAGATCCAGGCAAAACAAACTACTACAGCTTCTCCTAGATGTAATCTGAGTCATTGTCCATCATCCCTGAGATTTCTTGGAGAACAGCAAATGTCACAGCAGACTGGAGGAGCACAAATGTTGGCCCCATTGTCAAAGGGGCGGGGGGAAGAGAACTTGACCAATTACTGTCATCTTGACATCAATACCAGGAAAGTTTCTAGAGCAGATCATTAAACAATTGGTCTGTGAGCAGTTAGAAAAGAATGCTGTGATTACTAAGAGCTGATGTGGGTTTCTCAAAAACAAGTCATGCCAGACTTATCTTAAGCCTTTTTTATATTCACAACTTGGTAGATCAGAGGAATGCTGTAAATGTAGTTTATCTTGATTTCAGTAAGGCTTTTGACAAGGTCTCCTGTGATGTTTTTGTAAACAAGCTGGCAAAATGTAGGCTGCACAATTAGGTTAATTTTAGGTTGATTTCTTAATACTTGATAGACCAAACCCAAAGAGTGCTCACTAATGGTTGCTTTTAATCCTGAAAGTCAGTAGTGGGTTGCTACAGGGTTCTGTCCTCAGCCCGGTGTTGTTCAATACCTTTAGAAATGACCTGGATGATGGAATATAGGGTATGCTTATCACACGTGCAGAGGACATCAAATAAGGAGGGGACAGGATCAGAATTCAAAATGGACTTGATAGATTGGATAATTGGCCAAACTTGGGTGCCAGTTACACTACAGAAATTGTCGCGTTGCCTACCGTGACATAGTGATCACGAATCCGCCCCTCGCTGTTTATACAATTTATGTCTCTGATCTGGATATCCCGTGTGGTCCCGTGACTGATATTTACACGTCCATAGTTCCGGTTTTGTTTAGGTTTTAAATTTTGGGGGGGGGGGGTTGTCAATCAAAGATGTGATTACTCGTGTTTTCACAACCACGGTGACGCACTTCCTTTAGAGTTCCGTGCCACGAGCGATGCTATTGGCTGGCTGGGGGGTGGTGGAGAGAGGGGGGCAGAGGTTTGTTATTCCCCCTTGCTTCGTGAACATTTTAACCCTTTCAAAAGAGGCAGAAAGCAGTTTGAAAGATCCTGATAGATCTTTCGCTCAGTCGCAGGGCTTTCCTTTTGAAATCAAGCTGAGTGCTTTGAAAACAAGCAGAGTGCTTTCCTTTTGAAATCAAGCACTTGGTTTTCCTCTTGCCTTTTTAAAATATTAACCCCTACAGCTGGCTGCAGAGATGGCTATAGGCAGGCGTTTTGAAAGACACAAACACAGAGATGGGGAATTAAAGGGTGCTAATTTGCTCAGAGGCTTGAATATTTTAATGTGCCAGGGAGGTGACCAAGCTACTACGATCTCTCTGTAACATGCAGTTGAGGAAAAGGTAAAGCTGAAGGGTTTGCAGTGTAGAAATCCATTTTAAAAGGTAATTGAGTACACGTGCGCACACACACACACATCAACCTTCGTGCAGCTGGAAGGGATGCCTTTGTTTTCGGCTGATGAGGCTGGATCTGTTGAACAGGTGACTGACCCCTCCTTTTCTGGTCCCTGAGCTCTAAGCCCGCCCCCAGTCACCATTTCCAGTCATCCCAGTACCGAGACTTTTTGTCCCACGCTGTTTACATTTCCGATTTTCCGAATCCTCCAGTGACTTTTTTAAAAACCGGCACAACCTGCGGGACTGTAAGTCCCGCAGGTTGAGGGATAAAAGGTGGCCCCCCTTCCGAAAATCATGTACCCGACCCGCTGTACGTGTAAATTGCCAGGGATCGACACAAATTCTTCCCAGGACATTTTCATCGTGTAAACGGCCCCTAGCAAAATGAATCTCAACAGGGATAAAGTAGCAGGGGGGAAATGAAATGTGCATATATAGGATGGGACACACCTGGCTTGACATCAGTATATATGGGGGAAAAATCTAGAGGTGTTAATAGATGACAAGCTAAACACAAATCAACTGTGTGCGGCAATAGCTGTATCAAGAGGAATATAGTGGCTAGATGGGGAACAGTACCACTCTATTCTGCTTTGGTCAGACCTCAACTGGAATACTGTGTCCTGTTCTAGGCACCACAGTTCAATAGGGATATTGACAAACGGAACATATGAAAGGTGACCATAAAGATCAAAGGTCTGGAAACCAAGCCTTATGAGGAATAACTTAAGGAAGTATGTATGCTTAGACTGGAAAAGAGCAGACTGAAAGGTGATATGATATGATAGCCATCTTTAAAAAATTGAAGGGATATCATGTAGAAGATAGAGTGAGTTTGTTTCCTGTCGCTCCAAAGACTGAAATGTGAACCAGTGGATTTAGACAATCATAAAATCATAGAGTTTAACCCCACAAGGCCTTCAAGTCCAACCCCTTGCCATGCAAGAATACATGACTAAAGCACTCCTGACAGATGGCCGTCCAACCTCTGTTTAAAGAACCCAAAGAAGAGTCCACCACCTTCCAGAGCAATCTATTCCACTCTTGAACACTGCTTATAGTAAAGAAGTTTTCCTAATGTTTAGGTGGAATCTTATTTCTTGTAATTTGCATCCACTGGTATTTGATCTACTATGGTCTACTATGTGTATATTTTCTGCATATCTGCCCTCTTTAGGTGGGGATGTACCTCAGGGTAACACAGCATATGATTTGCATGCCAGTTTAATCCCAGGAATCTCCAGGTAATGAGAGAAACACACCTTCCTCAAACGCAGGAGAACTGCTGCCAGTCAGCATTTGTATGTTTATTTAAAGCAGGGCTGGGCATATGTGGAAGATTGGGGGCTGCATCAGGTCTCCAGGAGATCTTGGAGGGCCCCATCTCTTACTCCACATGCTCCTGCAAAAACAAAAACCACATTTTTTGCCCCTAAACACCCTCAAGAGAACATGGTGGGGGCATGCTTTAGTTTAGGGTCTTCCTGGACCCCTAGAAGGCATTCTGTGATGAGATACAGCCTATATTTTTGATCCAGAATGCACACATCTTATGGTTGTATTCTTTAAAATTGTTTTGAACCAATTTTAAATCATCTGGTGTTAGCCAAATGTTGTATTTATTTAGATATTCCCCATAAGTCTTGGTTTCCATTGGTCATTATGGTCACCTTCCATGTGTTCCAGCTTGTCAATATCCCTCTTGAACTGTGGTGCCTAGAACTGGACACAGTATTCCAGTGAAGTCTGACCAAAGCAGAATAGAGTGGTACTATTCCCTCCATCTAGCCACTATACTCCTCTTGATGCAGCCATTGCTGCACACTGTTGATTCATGTTTAGTTTGTCATCTATTAACACCCCTTGGCCCACAATGTTTCTCAACTGCAGGACTCTCTATACAAGGCAAAAAAATGAAACAATACCAGAGTACTTTGGAGTAATGGCATTTTGCAGCAGCTATGACTTGTCTTAATGGTGTTTTTGCCCCCGTAAGCTTTGCATGCAAGATGGCGGCTGCAAGTGATTTGCTCATGTTTGTCAATTTGCCGCCACCGGACTTTTTTTTTTAAATGATGTCCAAGGTGCGATAGAGCAATTTTTTGATTTAATAGAAAAGCAAAAGAACAACAACGACCAAAAAACCCCACCCCATTTTCTTGCCTTAGCACTCTCTTGCTAAGGCAAAAATCCAACATGGTGGCAGTGGGCACTTGCCTTGTTAGCAAGACCCACCCCTTGCATTCACCCAGCCAATCAGCTTTGCGCTTCCTCTCCTATGGGAAAACTATTCACATCAAATAGCTAGTCTCAATGAGCAGGAATGGGCATTCCCCTCACTGTTTGTTTTTTTTTAAACTCCAGGAAAACCCATGAAGGCTTTTCCTATGGAGTTTTTGATGTTTTGGACCCCGCTCCTTTCCAATATGGCAAAACAATGTGGAATGCCATTAAGACAGGTAGGATTCTCCTTGCATTCCATGAGGAGTATTTTTGTCATTTAGACAATTCCCAGGAGTATTTGACTGAAGCTCTAAAACGGCTCAGGGAAGCCTTATAATACAGGGTGTTCAGAAAAAAGACAAGACTCCCATAATTACCATGATGGAAATAGGATGAGAGCCAGATTATCTTGTTTGCTGCTCTTCTTCCTCAGTGGTGGAGTTGGAAGATAAGAGAAGAAACTGCTAGAGGTAGAGAAGGAATGACCTTTTCATCCTTGTCTGTCCTCAGCCTACTACATCTGCTCATAGATGAGAGAAGAACACCCTCTTTCCCTATATTACTGCTCTCAGGTTTTATCCACCAAAGAGCTGCATTCTTTCCTGAAAGTCTCCTCAATGGTAGGGAAAATGATGAAACCAACAAGCCACAGAACAGAGGGAACAATAGATCTGGCACCAGGTGAATTCCTCACTAATAGAGGCCCGAGGCCTGTTTTTGACCTTCTTTCTGGTCTCATTTAAGCATCCTGCTCTGGTAAAGAATGAGAGACTTGCTTCAAATGAGTGAAGCACACACTCTGTGGCATACAGTGTGAGGGCAGCACATGCCAGAGTAAATGAGTGAGGTCAACTATAGCTCTGTGGAGCTATACTGGAGAAGTACTTCACTGTCCTTGATTGAGTTGTACTTGAATAAGAGAATGAAATGAAGCAAATCCATGGGCAACCAATAAATAGTTTCTCTTCTTGTTTCACCTTCCACATGAAGACTTCCATACTTCCCAGTGTTATCACTACTTGGTTTATTATCTCTCCCCATCATCTCTCTCATACAAAACCCTGTGGCTTTCCATATGGTATCATTTCATTTTAGACCAAGAAGTATCCTGTCAGGGTGCTTCATCATTTTAGGGTGCTACAGTTTTTTCTTTCTTTAGAAGGCGTGGGTCTTTTATTTTGAAATCGAGGGAGAAATACCCAGTTGGAAAAGTTACTTTTTGGAAATACAGCTCTTAGAATCTCCCAACCAGCATGGTTCCCAGTAGCCAAGCTGGCTGGGGGATTATGGAAGTTTTCGCTCCCAAAGTAAGTTTTCTGAGTCCGGGATCACAAACATACTATCGTGATCTACCAGAAATGAAGAGGATATCAGAAGTGATAGTAGTGTTATAAGCAAAGTATTTCTATATATGAAAAAGAAACATCTCTCAAACTTCTGTTTGTCTGTAGAATGTCCTTTGAAGATTTGGGGCTACCGTCAACTGGACAGTAGCTTATCTTCCCTACACACACACACGCCTCACTATTTGGTACTTGGAATATGATCTGCAAAAGAGACCATCTGAATCTGTGTAGCTAACTTGCAAGAGGGAACTGAGTAGAGTGTGTGTTTTAGAGGTTCCAAGAGAATATTGTTTGTTTATGCAGAAGTATTCAGTTCTAAAAATAAGCTCTGTAATTGAATGCTTAATGATTAATTGTTCCACAAGTACAATGCAAATACCTACAAACAGGCAGATAATATGAATATATATACTTTAAGATTTCAGTGCAAATAATCTAACTATAGAACTACATACCATTCAAGAAATTAGAGAGCTGTAAGTCTGTAGGAGCCAGCATGGTGTAGTGGTTTGAGTGTTGGACTACAACTCTGGAAACCAGGTTTCAAATCCCCACTTGGCCATGAAAACACACTAGGGACTTTTTCAGACAGGACTTACTGTGCAAGGAGACTCCGGAACAGTTACAACACTGTCGCACGGCAGGGGATCCATTTCAGACGACACCATCCCTCTCTCAGCGTAATTCATGACTGTTCCAGGTATGATTGAAGACAGCCGCACCATTTTTTACTCTAGAATTTACCATTCACGGACAACTTCCGTGAATAAAAAATGGCACGGCTGCCTTCAATCATACCCGGAACAGTCATGGACAACGCCAAGAGAGGGACGGCGTTGTCTGAAACAGACACCTTGCCACACGACACTTGTAACTGTTCCGGAGTCTCCTTGCACGGGAAGTCCTGTCTGGAAAAGTCCTAGGTGACCTTGTGCAAATCACATACTCTGAACTCTCAGAAAACCCTGTGATAGGTTCACCTTAGGGTCACCATAAGTTGGAAATGACTTGAACGCACACAACAACAACAACAACAACAACAGTAGTAAGCAGGTATTACTGAATTCCAAGCATTAATTCTACTCTGGTTTTCTATTTCAGGGATAGTCAAAATAGCTGAGGAACATTCCAAAAGTACAAACCAAAATACAACATTTCTACACTGGATTAAGACTAAATGAATCTCAAACAGTACATCAATGCTACTCCAATACAATTTGCTCAGGTTAAAAAAAAAAAACCACCACCAAAGCCTGCTAGAATAAACTGCTCCAACCAAATGGAAGATCTAGGGGATTTGCCGTCTCCTGTTAAAAATAGACAGTATTCAGAAGATATGAATCCTAACACCACATGGTTTTGTGTACATGTGGTTGTGCATGTGTGTGTGTGTTAATCTTCCCTAATCTAGTTCTCCCAGATCTGTTGGACTAACAATTGTTAGACTAACAAGTCACATTGTCCCAGCCAGCATGGCCACTAGGGAAGGCTGAGGAATCCTGTTGTAAAAATGTTGGCTGGACTCACGATAGTTGTTGTCTAACACATCCAGACGGTACTGGAATGAGAAAAGCTGGCCTAGATGTAGAACTGCCTTTCCCAATCTGGCACCTTCCATATTATTGAATTACAATTCCCGTAACCTCCAACTGGCATTGTGCATGCTGGCTGATGGGAGTTGTAATCAAACACATCTGGACTATACCAGGTTGTGAAGCTTGAAGCAGAGAAATATATTTCATGTCAGTCAGTTCCAGAACAAATATGTCTCCCACTGATCACTGGTAGATTTCTGGGAAAAGGGCAAAGACAAAGACAAGTCTGCTAGCCATTGCCTATGAAAGCGCAATATGGATCTACAAGAGCTTGCGCCTAGGAAATACTCACATTATTCCTGGTCCAACTGTTTTCTTGTTTCATCATAGTCCAAAAATGGAACCTTTTGATTTAAGCCATTTTTAAGTCAATGCAAGAGAACCCATGGAGTTTTGAGTAGGATTCAAACAGTCAATACACAGCAGGGATATTGATTCTTTTAACCTCCTGCTAGTACATTTTCCCCCAAACATTGACATAAGAATTCAAGCAGGAATGTTTTCCCCCCACTCAAATGTACAAAGTGACTCACCCCTCATCCCTGCTGAAATGTTCTGCTCATCAGAAAGGATGGAGACAGCACTTTTGACTGGGAGCTGACCTGGGCTGCTGCCATGCTGCAGAAATAATGCAGTTTGACACCACTGTAATGATCATGGCTGCCTCCTATGGAATTCTGGGATTTGTAGTTGGTTGTGGCACCAGTGCTCTCTGGAAGAGAAGGCTAAATATCTCAAAAAACTACAAATTCCAGAATTCTAGAGCACTGAGCCATAGATGTCTAAATGCATTATTTCTGTAGTGTGGCAGCAGCCCTGATGTCCAGCTTCAAACTGCACCACTTACCCAGTATTAGAGTTTAATCCATATGAAACTGTAGGTAGGACATAGACAAGAGGTGCTATTACCTACTCTGACACCCCCGGTCCCATATCTATATTAATAATTGCCAATATTTAATAATTAGGTCAACATGTGGCCTTCCACATAGTGCAGCCATTAATGAAAACCTGGGAGATTCCCCAGCTAGGAAACCCAAAGACAGACATTGCTTAGGGAGAGGCTACCTACATTCCAAAGGAATGCTAATTTGCAAGGCAACTGCAGGCTTGTACATCTGGCTAATTGCATCTGCCAAGGCTAGCAAACTCAAACCTGTAAATGACTTTCATTAGTTTATCCTGACTAAACAAAGGAAGTTGCTTCCTCTCTTTCAGTCACAAAGTACAATTGTCCCTCCATATCCACAGATTTGCTATTCATGGATTTACATATTCACAGCTTGAAAATATTCTTTAAAAAATAATAATCCAAAAAGCAAACCTTGATTTGGCCATTTTATATAAGGGACACCATTTTGCTATGCCGTTGCATATAATGGGACTTGAGTATTCACAGATTTTGGTATCTGTGAACCAAACCCCAGTGAATATGAAGGGACAACTGTATTCGCCTGTTAAGAAGCTATTAATATATTTGAAATGCCTTTGTCTCATCTTGAGCAAGGCAGAGAAACATTGGTCTTGTCTATACGAGGGAGAAAATATGAAAAAATACAAACACTTCCAAAAAGGCAGGCTTTGCAATGATGCATCTGCTACCCGGCCAAAAGAGTCCCCCTAAACTCCACATGACCCCCTAGCCAGCTGGTGGCTACCAGTGATTTACTCACGATTCTAAATCTGCCACTGCCATTAAATTAAAAAAACAAAACAAACAAACAAAAAACAGCTTCCCAGGGAGCATACAAGCAACACTTCATATTTACAAATAAAATAAAAAATTATAAAATTGCCATTTGACCAACTTACCGGAACCTCGCTTAGCCGAAAATCTAACATGGTGGCCGCAACTGCTTTCCCTCTTTGCTAGCCCCACCCCCTGTGCTCGTCCAGCCAATTAGATTGTACTGCCTGTTCGTATCTGTGCGATTGTGAGTGTTCAAATGGTCGCACATTTGGAAGTTGTACAGAGCTTTTCAGAAAATCTGTATGAAGCAAGGGACACGGCACACATGGACTTTGCAGTGGATTCGGCTGCCCCCCTTCTGAATGACATGTATTTGTGCGAACAGCTGTTTGAACAGATCACCGATCTTTTGCATCTTGTTCGTATTATATTATTATGACCATATAGACAGGACCATGGTCTTCTACTCTAAATCTTATCCCCAGAAGGCAAATATTGGCTATAAAAGCCCTTCCAAAACTTCTCTCAAATGTGCAGAGTTCATCTTCTTCTGGACTTCACATCAAATTGTGTAGCTGTTCCTGATTGGGACCCCCCACTCTCCTGGTTTCTTCTGTGGCCTCATCTCTGCAGGACAGGTGTCATCACTCTCTGGAAACTCCCTCCACTATTCCTCTATCTCAATCTCTCCCACTTTATTCACTAGTCTTGCATGAATGCTTGATGCCTGAATGTGTGTGTGAATGTTGTTGTTATTGTTTTTCTCAATAAAGATCATTTATTATCTAGCTTAATGTCTCCTCCTTAATACTGGTATAGTTGGTCATAAGGTCCTGCCGTTGCCCCCTCTCGAATTGCCAAGCTGAGTATATTAAATTCCCCAATTTAATATTGATATTCAGAGGGTCTCCATCGGGAGGCATGGAGATGCACTATCCACAATGCTGCAGCCTTATTTGAGAACTCACGCCGAACAAGTCTTGAAGAGAAACGACAACACAGAAAGAATCACAATCCGGAAACATCATCCAAGGAGACCTTCTGCTGTGCTTTCTGCAACTGGACTTGTTTATCTTGGATTGGCCTCTTTAGTCATCAGCGCACTTGCAGAAAGCACGGGATGAGTCCTTCCTGAATCTTCGTTTGCGAAGGAAAGCCAGAGAGAGAGAGGAACATGGAGCCAAGTTTTGGCTTGGTTCCAGTTTGAAAGCACCAGCTTGTCTCTTTTTCAGGACGACAGCAGTGGTGAGATCTGGAAAATAGATCACTGAAACAATGAATCATAGGATCATACAATCATAGAGTTGGAAAAGACCTCAAGAGCCATCCAGTCCAACCCCCTGCCATGCAGGAATACACAATCAAATCATTCCTGACAGATGGCCATGAAGCCTCTGTTTAAAAAACTCCAAAGAAGGAGACTCCACCACACTCCGAAGCTGTGCATTCCACTTCTGAACAGCTCTTACTGTCAGGAAGTTCTTCCTAATGTTTAGGTGGAATCTCTTTTCCTGTAGTTTGAACCCTTGCTCTGTGTCCTAGTCTCTGGAGCAGCAGAAAACAAGCCTGCTCCATCCTCAGTATGACATCCCTTCAAATATTTAAAGATGGCTATTATTTCCCCTCTCAACCTCTTCTCCAGACTAAACATGCCCAGCTCCCTAAGCCACTTCTCATAGGGCATGGTTTCCAGACCACCCACCATCCTGGTTGCCCTTCTCTGGACATGTTCCACTTCTCAATATCCTTCCTGAATTGTGGTGCCCAGAACTGGACACAGTATTCCAGGTGAGGTTTGATCAAAGCAGAACAGAGTGGCACTATTACTTCCTTTGATCTAGACATTATATTGCTATTAATGCAGCCTAGAATTGCATTGGCTTTTTTAGCTGCTGCATCACACTGCTGACTCATGTTCAGCTTGTGGACCACTAAGACTCCTAGATCCTTTTCTCATGTACTGCCATCAAGCCAGGTGTCACCCATCCTATATCTGTGTATTTCATTTTTACTTCCCAAATATAGTATCCTACATTTCTCCCTGTAGAATTCATTTTGTTAATTTTGGCCCAGCTTTCTAATCTGTTCAGGTCATTTTGGATTCTGATCCTGTCCTCCGGGGTATTAGCTACTCCTCCTAATTTGATGTCATCTGCAAACTTGATAAGCATACCCTCTATTCCCTCATCCAAGTTATTGATAAAGATGTTGAATAGCACTGGGCCCAGGACAGAACCCTGTGGCACCCCACTGGTCACTTCTCTCCAGGATGAAGAGGAGCCATTGGTGACTAACCTTGGGGTTTGGTCAGTCAACCAATTACAAATCCACCTAACAGTTGCATTGTCTAGCTCACGTGTTACTAACTTTTTTTGCAAGAATATCATGGGGGACCTTGTCAAAAGCCTTACTGAAATCAAGATACCCTACATCCACTGAGTTCCCTTCATCTATCAAGTTTGCAATTCTATCAAAAAGAAGGGGGTAGCCAATCCCGGGGCAGCAGGTGGTGGGGGAGAGAAAAGAGAAAGAGAAGGCAAGGAACATGAAGAAAAAGAAGCTCCAGAGGAGATTCACCACACCTGACATGAAAGCCTCTGGTTGCTGTTGGTGATGATCCAGGTAGAATTATTCAGGGTGGAGGGGAGCAAAGATGGTGGGGTAAGGACAGCAGGACATAGGCTGCATCAAATCAAAGGGTTCTCTGAAGTCCATTTGTTGCTAAGAATATAAAAGCATCATTTATTTAATACTCTCTCTCCCCCCCTCCCTTCTGATGCTTACATGCCACTCAGGGTGGTAAAGAACAATCCAAACCGACAACAAAATACAAATAAAATTACAAAGCAACAGCATTATGATAAATCAATAGATACAGCAGATAAAATTGACTGAAAACCATAAAAGCTTAATCTGTTTCATTGACAAGACCAGAGAGCTCAGCATGTGCCTTTTGCAAATCCTATGGCTCACATGGATCAGAAATAGCGTGAACTGAGCATTTATTTATGTGTGTTTTGACAGACATCTTTTAAAAAAGAAAAAAGATCCATGTTTCCTCACTGTTCTAGTGAGCTTCCCAGAGCTTCCTAGAAAAAAACAAAGCAAAACAAAACTTCTCTTGGAAAAGTGGGTGCAGAAGGCACTGAGATCTTGAAAAACACATGTCAGCAAAACCACATACAACTAGATCTGTTCCTTGATTTAAGAACTGTGGTATCCACAAAATTCTGCTGCTCCCCTAATACCCCAACAGATGCCATCTGTTTTTTCCTTTTGCACTGTCAGTATCATTTAGCTCTCTGTGCTGCTATCTTAGGCTACATTCCTGAACCCACTTTCCTTGTCATAAAGTCCATTGATATAGGCAGTGTGCTGTAGCAGTCTGAGTCTTGGACTAGGACTTTGGGAGAACAGGGTTCAAATCTCTGCTCAGTCATCGAAATGCACTGGATAACCTTGCGCAAGTTACATTCTCTCAGCCTTAGAGGAAGGCAATGGCAACAAACACACAACTGCCAAACTAAACCCTGTGATAGGTTCACCTTCTCTCTCTCTGTCTCTCTCTCTGTGTGTGTGTGTGTGTCTGTGTGCCTTCAAGCGACCTGTTGACTTATGGTGACCCCATGAATTTCACAGGGCTTTCTTAGGCAAGGAATAAAGGTCCCCCCACCCGCCGTATCCATAGAACCAATATCTGTGGTTTCAGTTATCCATGGCTGAAAAAATAGGGACACATACCATAGAGTTGTGCTGGAAAATGCCTAGAGAGGTGTCATCTCTAGGAATCACTAGATCCCCCAATGCAACTCTATGGTATGTTTGTACCAGACGTCCTTTATTTTAGTAGGGTTTGCAATTATACAAAGTTTCACTTATAAATGGTAAGTCCAGGATTGTATTCCCCCACATACATGGGGGGGCAATCTGTACTCAGAGGTGGGTCTTGTCAATTCCTTCCTTTGAAATATAGCCTACTGCGTCTGGTATTCTTTGGTGGTCTCCCATCCAAGTAGTAACCAGCACTGACCCTGCTTAGCTTCCAAGATCAGATGGGATGTGGTGTATTTAGGCCCAGGTTCGCCTTAAGGTCACCATAAATCAGAAACAAGTTGAAGACACACAACAACAGCAATGTCCATTGAACACACTATGACTTATGTCTGAGTAGATATGCATAGAAGTGTGTGTGAAAGTTCTTCCGTTGACATATAGTAAATATAGTATAAAAGTGCAGTTAGTTGTTTACTTTCCTTTGAATCCAACTGGGAGAGTCTTCGCTTTTACGATCTCTATAGTATGTGTAATGGTTCTGTTGGCATATGGCCTGAGAGAGAGCCTGAGTGGGGTCATAAGATTTCACGTGAGTCCCCTCTGCCTCTATGCCATAGGTGTTGCCACAGTGTTTGGAAGGTAAGAATAAAGATCCAAATTTTGCTGTTTGTGGTTAAAGATAAGATGGTGTCCCCCATTCCAAGCTGACTGAACTTGATGATTAGTAGTAGCAACAGGAAAGCATCCTCCACAATGCCTAAGGACCACAGTTCAGTTTAGGAACACAGGGTAAGCGATATGATGTGCACACCTCTGTTGTCTCAATAGAGGTGAAAGTCTAAGGGGCTGACTGGTCTTTTGGGTCTTCCAGAGCTGAATAGCACCAATGGTAGGGATACATGACCATAATTTTTCACTAGTCTGTTCCCTGATGATACTGTCCTGGATCAGCTAATGCACACACACACAGGCCAGGCAGGGGAGGAAACAATTAATGAAGAATCTGAGATAGCGCCAGTGATAAATCAGCAGTACTCAGAGAGCGTCCTTGCAACTTGCCATGTAGAAGCTGTGGTCAAGCCAGTCCAAAGTCAGGAACACAGGTGATCAGCATGTCTGGGGGGTTGAGGAATCCAGGAAGCATCATCAGGTATCCAAGGGTCCAACAGCAAAAGTCCAGAGACAGGAAAGCTGGCCAGAAAGAAGATACGTTGCTTTTATCACCCATTCCAAGCAGACTCAGCTCTTAAATGTGCTGGCACCAGCTACCTCTAATCACAACCTCTCCTCTGCTGCTTGGCAAGGAGCCTGCCTGAGCATTGTTGTCCTGTTCTTCATGTTGTGTGTTACATCTGCAGGCTTGGTGCCTGTGCTGACTCCCCAGCTGTGTCCTCTGTCACATCTGCTGCAGGTGAGCCCTGACTTTGATTCACCTCTGGCTGAGGCTGGTCTTCAACAGGGAGAGCTGCCTGAGGATGTTCTTCAGGCTGCTCTTTGCCTGGGGAAGATGTCCGAGTCACTTCTTCCACTACCTCTTCCGACTCCTCATTCAGGCCCATGACAGATGGTGGTCAAATTCTGAGGTTTCCAGTGCTGTTAATGATCAAGAAGTTATTTTTTAAAAAATGTGAGTTAAATGCAGCAGATAAAGGCAGACGGCCAACAGTGCTTACTACCAGCTTTGGCTGTTATGCCAGCTGTGGCCCTTCCTATAGTTGGAGGACCTAATGATGGTAGTGCATGTGCTGGTAACCTCAAGGCTAGACGTTTGCAATGTGCTGTACCTTGGACTATCTCTGTACCAAGGTCAGAAACTGGTTCAATTGGTTCAAAACACAGCAGCCAGATTAGTCACTGGTACATCCAGGAGTGATCATATCACACCAATATTAAAATCACTCCACTGGCTGCCAATTAGTTTCTGGGCAAGGTACAAAATGTTGGTTATTACCTTTAAAGCCCTACATGGTTTGGGTCCAGGTTGCCTATTGGATCACCTTCTCCCGTATAATCCACCCCATACACTTAGGTCCTCTGGGGAATATTTGCTCCAGTTGGCCAGGACTAGGTTGGCAACCGACAGCCAGACAACTTTTTCTTCAGCCACCTGTAGATGGTGCCGAAAGAGAATCAACAGCTGAATATGCTGTCTGAATTCAAATCAGCATTAAAGACCAGCCTCTCCTGGCAGGCCTATCCAAATGATTTTAAAGTGTGAATTTTGAATTGTGTGTTGACTGTTTTAAAATGTCTTGGTTTCACTTGTTCTTTTAAATTGATATATGTTTTTAATTGATATGTGCTTTTAACAAATGATATGTTTATGTATTAATGTGTTGTTCCCCACCTCGATCCATAGGGAGAGGCAGGTAAGAAATCATCATCATCATCATCATCATCTTTCCCACTTTGGTGCTGCAGCAATAAGAAAAGAAGCATCTTGTCAAACATCCAACATAGTTGTTATAAACAGAGGAGCACAATCCAGCATGGAACCCTGACAATATTAGTATATGACAGACACTCTCCAATTTTCAAATTATGCTCCACAAACTCTGGAAGGAAGCCTATCAAGGATTACTCAATAAGAGATTATGGTAAAGAAATGTTCATAAAAACCATTGATCCCACTGTTACCACTATTTCCATGTAAGATGCAGCTTCAGGGAAGTAATAGATATGTATCGCATGGTGCAATCTTGGTTGACCTGGCACCATAGTGTGGACTATGAACATGCTGGCCAATGTTCTGTGTGAAATAAATGTACACATTAGAACAGGCCTGAGTAGGCTTCAAGCTTGTGGGATCTGTGTGAAGTTGAAGGCTTTCACCGCCGGCATCCATAGATTTTCCTTGCTTTTTTTCCGGGGGAAAAACCCAAGGAAAATCTGGTGGGATTTATTTTTTACTAGAATCCCAAAGTCCACTAACAGAGGAAAAATAATATCCATGAAGGCTAGAGCCATGTGCAATACTGTGAGTTAGTAGGCAGTGCCAATTACCAACTGGACACTGTCTCTTGTCCTCACGTACAAGCACAAAGTTGCACCTGAGTTCTGACAGATCAGAGATTCTAACACAAAACTCAAAAACTGGACAGAAAAGCTGTACAAAAACTCTGGTCTTATCTATATGAGGTAAATAAAATGTGGATTGATGTGCACAAATGCCATTCACAACAGCTTTTGTCTCCACGTGTGTTTTTTTCAAGATTGCAGGCATGCGAAGCTGTACGCGTTTGATGTTTAAACAGACATGCCTGCAAATCAAGATGGCGGGAGCGAGTGAATTACTTCTGTTTTTATTGTCACCAATTGCCACCACTGAACAGTATTACTTTTTTTTAAAAAAAAGCAAATACAACATGCGGAAGTATAATCTTCCGCTTAAAGAAACAGAAAAAAGATTGGGGGGGCTGCTTTATTGCCTCAGCACACAACCACTACAGTGAAAATCCAATGTGGCGGTTCTAGTCACTTGCCTTGCCAGCAAGCTCCACCACCTGCGCACTTCTGACTAATCAACTTTCCACTTCCGCTCTTTTCGGGAATGTGCAGCAAAGCGAATCAATTGTCCCAACGAGCAGGAATGCACATTTCCTTTGGAGTTTTTTTTAAAATGGGAAAAGTTGCAAAGCATTTTCTCACAGAGTATTTGAAATTTTTGCCCCCCCCCTCCTTCTGAATATGGCAAAATGATGTGGGATCCCATTGGGACAAAAGGTATTCTCCTTGAATTCTATGAGGAATATTTTCACCATATAGACAAGCCCCCAGTCAAAGTGATGCTCTCATTTTACAGATGAGGGACATGGAGACTGAGAGAGTAGTCATTAACATAAAGAGCATTCTGGCAGATAGTCTCATTATTATTATTATTATTATTATTATTGTTGTTGTTGTTATATTTTGCCATTTTTCAGCTTTTGAAGGTCAGAAACCACTGAAGATCTACTGCAGATCACTCTTCTACCAGCAGATTCCTGAACTACCTGCTGTCTACTAGGACACATGTGTCAAGTAACTTCAGAGTGACTCAGGGTGGCAAAGGTTATTAGCAAGGGAGAATGCACAGGCTAGGAGAGGTTGCAGTAGTTTGCTGGGATGGCTCTGTAGTCCTCGTATGCTTCTGCGATAGTGGTTGGCATGAGGGCCAGTGTGGGGGTAGTGGTTTCAGCCTTGGACTACAAGTCCAAGAGACCAATCTATGAATTCCTGCTTGACCACAGAAATACACTGGGTGACTTTGGGCAAGTCCCATCTCAGCCTCAAAAGCAGGCAATGGCAAACTCCCTTTGAACAAATCTTGCCATGAAAGCCCCGTGATAGGTTTACTGCAGGGCTGCCAACACAATGTGAAGAAACAATGTGAAGGCATTCAACAACAACAAGGACTCAGAGGTGGGGGAAGAAATAATTGTTATCAGGGGTTTTCTCACATAATAGGTTGAGTCTCACTTATCCAGAATTCCAAAATCCAAAATATTCCAAAATCCAAAATAGTCCACATGGGTGGCTGAGATGGTGACACATTTGCTTTTTGATGGTTTAATGTATACAAACTTTGTTTCATGCACAAAATTATTAAAAATATTGTCTATAAATTTACCATCATGCTATGTGTATAAGGTGTATATCAAACATACATGAACTTCGTGTTTAGACTTGGGTCCCATCTCCAAGACATCTCATTATTTATATGCAAATATTTCAAAATCTGAAATATTCCAAAATCAAAAATACCTCTGGCCCCAAGCATTTCAGATAAGGAAGACCCATATGTATACTGAATATGTGTATATATCCATGTATTGTAAATTATATCCCACCTTTCTCTCAGCACAGGATAAAACATACCGTAGTATACAATGTTTTAAAGACACAATACAGTTTTTTTTAAAAAATCTTAGTACAGAAGTTAAAACACAATTAAACTGAACTTCTTTTTAAAAAACACAAGTTAAAAATACATTTAAAACATACTAGAAACACTTGTTGTTAACTGCCTTTGAGTTGACTTCAACTCATAGCAACCCCATGAATGAGACACCTCCAAGATCCCCTGTCCTCAATCACTCTGCTCAGGTCCTGCAGGCTCAGGGCCGTGGCCTTGTTGATTGAGTCTATCCATCCGGTATGTGGCTTTCCCCTCTTTTTAGTGTCCTCTACTTTTCCTAGCCATTGTTGTGGTTGTTGTTATTGTTGTCTTTTAGTGAGTCATGCCTTCTCATGCCTTCTCATGACAGCTACACTATTGAAAAAGCCTGAATTTCCCCCCCCCCTCCAAAAATTCTGGCCCAATAAGGCCACACTACATGCAGCATTATCCACAAATCTAGTGTGATAAGACCACACACCGTATGGCCCTATCTACACCAAACTTGGGGTTTGTCGTTGTTGGTGTGTGCCTTCAAGTCAATGTCTGACTTACAGGGACTCTATCACGGGGTTTTCTTGGCAAGATTTGTTCAGAGGAGATTTGCCTTTGCCTTCCTCTGAGGCTGAAAGAGTGTGACTTGCCCAAGGTCACCCAGTGGGTTTTCAGGTCCATGAGGGGATTCAAACCCTGATCTCCAGAGTTGTTGACCAACACTCAGACCACTATACCACACTAGCTCATGGTATACCACCTTAATCTAGGTTTTAAAAACTTGCAGTTTTCTCCAGAGTTTGCTTGAAACTCTGGAAACTCTGGGAAAAAAATGGAGTGTGATCAATGCATCCACCTTGGATTCAGGACAAGTGTTGCCTGACAGATGCCACCGTTTCCTCCCCCTGTCCTCAGTGCCACTTCCTCATTCCAATACTGGCCAGGAAGGCAGAGCCCTGGAGCTAGTTGCTCACTTTGAGATCAGAAAGAGCAGGCAGTCATGCAATCTCATGGCTGGCTGCCTTGTTCTGACCTTGGAGGGGGCAACTGTGCATAGTCACTCTCTCTGATGTCAGAATGAGTGGCCAGCCTCACGTGGCTGACCGCCTCATTCTGATCTCAGACAGAGCAATTGCATGGCAGCAGTGGTGGCATCAAAGCGGGGGGGGGGAGAAGAAAATGGCACCCCAGAGGTGCCTGGAGGTAAAAGTCTATACAATTAATTGTGTAGACAAACCTAGCAAGTGGTGCAGATTCAGGCTTTGCCCAGTGGTGCTTCAATCCAGTTCAGAGTAGTCCAAATTTCATGTGACACAGCTCTGGGTCACAGTAGTCTGAATTTTAATTGGGTTTTTATCCCCACTGTAGACTTGTCCTTGGCTTCCAGGGAGAGTTCAGGATTGAGTGGTTCTAGGACCCATTTATTGGTCTTTTTGGTAGTCCACGGTATTTGTAGAATGCTCCTCCAGCACCACATCTCAAATGAGCTGATTTTCTTTCTATCAACTTTCTTCACTGTCCATCTCTTACATCCACAGATGGTGATGGGATATACGATGGTTTGAACAATCTTAACTTTTATATCTTTACACTTTAGGATCTTGTTTACTTCTTTTATGGCTTTCCTTCCCAATGCTAGTCTTTTTCTGATTTCTTGGCTGCAGTCTATGTTCTATCTGCTGCAACATACCAAAAACCAAATGACTCCTTAAATAAAAAGATCTTTACCTGACAGCAGAAAGACAGCAGGGAGGGAGCCAACCAGACCTCCCAGGGAACTTGGGAACAGCCATCCAGAAGGCTCTTTTTCCTGTCATCACCAGGCATGCCTGTGATGGTGGTGGCACTGAGAGAAAGCCTTCCCTTGCAGATCTTAGAGCTCAGGCCGACTTATATAGGGAGATAAAGGCTTTTCAGATAGTCTGGACCCAAGCTGTGCAGGGCTTTAAAGGTCATAGCCAACCTTTGAATTCTGCCTGGAAACAGATTGGCAGCCAATGGAGTTGTTTCAGCAAGGGGGTTATACCTTCGCTGAACTATTCCCCATTCTCAAATGACCACATGTAGCTCTCCCCAACAGAAAAACGTTCTTTCTTTCTCAGGTGGATCTTTCCAGGGCCGGTTTAAGGCACCAACGGCATCAGCATCCGCAGGGGGGCCCATCATTGGGGGGGGGCGTAGTAACCCTCCTCCTGCAAAAACATTATTAGTAATAATCTGAATATCCTGTACTGTGAATAGCTTAAGTTGAATTAAGTTACATTGACCTGAGATAAACATATGGGGCCCTCCAAATAAAGCATTGCAGGGCCCCCCAAAATTCCTTAAACCAGTCCTGGATCTATCTCCATCATTTCTCCATGTTGGTAACATTCATGTGCAGATTTCTACATAGGGACAGACTTTTCTAGCCCTCTGTCGTCGTCATCCACCCCCTTCCCGATCCAGCCGTTTCTGAAGTATTGAATATTTTAATATTTATAATTATGATAGTCACAGGGGCTTGAGTTTCAATTCTAAAGAGCCAAAGTTTTTTTTTAAAAAAAATTGAAGCATTCCCAAAGGGGAAAACAACTATATCAAAGTTACGGTATATGTACTATTTCATCTAAACTCTTTCAAACAGTATACTTCTACAGGAAATAGTGAAAGAGATCCAGGCCCTGCCCTGTTGCCAGCAAAAGGCAATCACTTCAATAGGGATTTAATTAGCATCATTGAACCTGTTCCCTTTAGCTGGCAACAGAAGAGCAACAACAACGTGAGTTCTAGTCTTCCTATGTACAGCCAGCTGAAGGTGTGCAACCCTCTACACATCTACACAATCAATAGTAGAACACAGGCACAGGCTGCTCGTACTCATGTTCAGTAGAACGTGTGAACAGCCCTATTGTGACCTGCTTTTGTGTGTATGTGAGTAATAGGGGAGCTGTTGTCATGGTGCTTCAGGTTGCCATGGCATCCCATTAGGCAGCAACTATCCTGGCAAGACATCCCACTGGTGAGATGGGTTGGCATGGCAACCGGGAGGAGACTGGCATTAGGTTTCTCCTCCCCATGCTGCAATGTGCATGTGTGTGTGAGGGGGCGGGTTTTCCATAATGGGGTTGTTCCTTGTGGGGTGGATATCACAGCACCCACTCTAGTAGTGCCACTAAGACAGAGCATATGGTGATGCTCATGTAGAGAATCCTGCCAGGGCATGCAGGAGCAGGACCGGTTTCAGGAACTTTGGGCCCCCCTACAATGCTTTATTTTGGGGGGCCCATATGTTTATCTCAGGTCAATGTAACCTAACTCAACCGAAGCTATTCACAGTAGAGGATATTCAGATTATTACTAGTAATGTTTTTGCAGAAGGAGGGTTGCAATGCCCCCCCCCACAATGATGGGCCCCCTGTGGATGCTGATGCCACCAGTGCCTTAAACTAGCCCTGTGCAGGAGGGAGGTAGCCATTGCTGCAGTAACTTGGGTGGTGGTGGTGGTGGAGAGGAGGATTCCTTGGCTGTTTGAGGAGGCTGCCCTCTTGGAGCAGTGGTTTTTAACCTTTTCTTTACCAGGGACCCCCTTTAAATATCTTTTGTTGCCTTGGGCCCTCAAGACTTAACTCAAGATTTAAAACCCTAATAATAATAATAATAACAATAATACCTGGTAATAGCAATAAAACAATTACACCATCCATGAAACCTTCCCTCAAGGGCACAGGAGGGAGAGAGAAGACTTTTCTCCTGCTTCTTGCTGCAAGTGTGTGGCTGGAGTGAATTGAATGGCAATGCGCAGGTCAAGCCAGCCAGCCAGCCTTGGCTCCTGTCTCACGGCCATGTCACTGCAGAGAAGATGTGGGCCAAGCAACTTTCAAGCCTTCATAGACCCCTCTGTGAGGACATTGCGGACCCCTGGGGGTCTGTGGACCCCAGGTTAAGAACCACTGAGCTAGAGTGATGATGGCAGAAAACTTGGAGTAGGGTCAATTGAACACAGGCTAGAGCCTCTCTGATATCATAGCACCCACTCTAGTACTGCCACTAAGACAGAGCATTTGGTGATGCTCGTGTAGAGCATCCTGCCAGGGCATGCCAGAGGGAGGTAGCCCTTGCTGCAGTAACTTGGGGAGGAGGAAAAGCCTCCTTGGTTGCTTGAGGAGGTTGCCCTCCTAGAGCAGTGGTTCTTAACCTGGGTCTGGGGACCCCCAGGGGTCCTCAATGTCCTCACAGGGGGTCCGCAAAGGCTTGAAGGCTGCTTGGCCCACCTTCTCCCTGCAGTGGAGTGGCCATGAGACAAGAACCAAGGCAAAGCCTGGCTGGCTTGGCCTGCACATTGCCATGTAATCCACTCTAGCCATAAACTTGCAGCAAGAAGTAGAAGAAAGGTCTTCCCTCTCCCTTCAGTGCCTCTGAGGGAAGGTTTCATGGATAGTGTACTTGTTTCATCATCATCATCATCATCATCATCATGTGTTGTTGTTGTTAGGGTTTTAAATCTTGAGATATGTCTTGGGGGACCACAGCAACAAAAGATATTTAAAGGGGGTCCCTGGTAAAGAAAAGGTTAAGAGCCACTGGTTTAGGGCATGAGGTATGAGGTATACATCTTAGACAGGAAATGACCTGCCAAAAACCTGAAGCTTTTGGCCAGTCTGGCTAAGCCCTTGTACAGTTGCCCCTCTGTATCAACGGATTTGGTATCCACAAATTTAAGTATTCACGGCTTGAAAACAATCCCAAAAGCA
This sequence comes from Gambelia wislizenii, assembly GCA_030847615.1. Taxonomy (NCBI): domain Eukaryota; kingdom Metazoa; phylum Chordata; class Lepidosauria; order Squamata; family Crotaphytidae; genus Gambelia; species Gambelia wislizenii. Next base: position 9,054,979 of record JAUMIR010000009.1, read on the forward strand.
AACCTTGATTTTGCTATCTTATATAAGGGACACCATTTAGCTATGCCATTGCCTATAATGGGACTTGAGTATTCATGAATTTTGATATCCACAGGGGGTCCTGGAACCAAAAACCCCAGCGAATATGAAGGGACAACTGTAATTATATTATTATTATTATATATTACAGTTGTCCCTTCATATTCGCTGGGGTTTGGTTACAAGACTCCCGTGGATACCAAAATCCGTGAATACTCAAGTCCCATTATATGCAGTGGCATAGCAAAATGGTGCACCTTATATAAGATAGAATCATAGAATCATAGAATTGCAGAGTTGGAAGAGACCACGAGGGCCATCCAGTCCAACCCCCTGCCATGCAGGAAATCACGATCAAAGCATCCCCGACAGATGGCCATCCAGCCTCTGTTTAAAGACCTCCAAGGAAGGAGACCCCACCACGCTCCGAGGGAGTGCGTTCCATTGCCGAACAGCTCTTACTGTCAAAAAGTTCCTCCTAATGTTGAGGTGGAATCTCTGTTCCTGGAGCTTGCATCCATTGCTCCGTGTTCCAGTCTCTGGAGCAGCAGAAAACAAGCTTGCTCCATCCTCAATGTGACACCCCCTCAAATACTTAAACAGGGCTATCGTATCACCTCTTAACCATCTCTTTTCCAGGCTAAACATACCCAGCTCCCTAAGTCTCTCCTCATAAGGCATGGTTTCCAGACCTTTCACCATTTTAGTCGCCCTCCTCTGGACACGCTCCAATTTGTCAATATCCTTTTTGAATTGAAGGCAAAACGGTGTCCCTTATTTAAGATGGCCAAATCAAGGTTTGCTTTTGGGATTATTCTTTTTTTTTTTTTTTTTAAGAATATTTTCAAACCGTGAATACTGAAATCCGTGGATACCAAATCTGTGGATATGGGGGGACAACTGTATATGCAATGGCATAGCAAAATGGTGCCCCTTATATAAGATGGCCAAATCAAGGTTTGCTTTTGGGATTTTTCTTTTTTTTTTTTTAAAGAATATTTTCAAGCCGTGAATACTGAAATCTGAGGATACCAAATCTGTGTATACGGAGGGACAACTCTATATTATATTATATTATGTTATATTATATTATATTGTATTATATTATACTGTACTATATTATATTAACTCAGGATTTAAAATTATTAATTGTTTTAAATCCTGAGTTAAGTCTTGGGGGCCCCAGGCCGCAAAAGATATTTAAACGGGGTCCCCGGGTGAAGAAAAGGTTAAGCATCACTAGACAACTGGTTGCCATGGCGCCATCTTAGGCGAGGATGCGGTTGCCATGACAGCAGTGCGAGCGGAAGAGAGCGCCCAGCTCGATCGTGACGCTCTCCGACCAGCAGGGTGCGCTGCCTCGGTGCTTAGAGAGCGGAAAGAGAACACGCGAGCGGGAAAGCGCCGCAGAACTGGCGACGGTCTGTCGTTTTTGGCCTCCCTCCGTGATCATTCCGCGGACGCTCTGGCCGCTGATGGGAAACTCGTTGGTGGTTGGAGGCGGAAACATGGCGGCGGTGGGTGGCTGGGGGTTCGGGTTGAGATTGTTGCGGCTCTGGGGTTCTTGTTCTGCGCCTTGAGGGCTGTTGTTGGGGGGGGGGGGAGGAAAGAAGCGGTGAAGTGAGTTTCCCCCCTGATTCTTGGTGAAAAGACACGGGGAGGAAGGGTCCAGGCTTCTCCCTGAGCCCCTCAGGGTGGTCAAAATGCCTTGGAGTCGGTTGGGATGCTCTTCCATGATCGCCCGACGACGACACGGGGCTCCAAGTAATCCAAGGGTGGGCTGGAGGGACCTGCAAGTTCACGTGAGTGCAGGACCGGTTTAAGGAATTTTTGCAGCCCCCTGCAGTGCTTTATTATGGGGGCCCCATATGTTTATCTCAGGTCAATGTAACCTAACTCAACCGAAGCTATTCTCTCTCTCTGGCTTTTCTTTGCAAACGAAGATTCAGGAAGGACTCATCTGCAAGCACACTGATGACTGAAAAGGCCAATCCAAGATAAACAAGTCCGGTTGCAGAAAGCACAGCAGAAGGTCTCCTTGGGTGATGTTTCCGGGTTGAGATTCTTTCTGTGTTGTCGTTTCTCTTCAAGACGTAGAATCATAGAATTGTAGAGTTGGAAGAGACCACGAGGGCCATGCAGTCCATCCCCCTGCCACGCAGGAAATCTTGATCAAAGCATCCCCGACAGATGGCAATCCAGCCTCTGTTTAAAGACCTCCAAGGAAGGAGACCCCACCACGCTCCGATGGAGTGTGTTCCACTGGCAAACAGTTCCTCCTAATGTTGAAGTGGAATCTCTGTTCCTGGAGCTTGCATCCATTGCTCCGTGTTCTAGTCTCTGGAGCAGCAGAAAACAAGCTTGCTCCATCCTCAGTGTGGGTGACTTGGAACCCAAATAGCTCCGGATAACGTCAAAGATTTGTATAACTTGAGTCGGAATATAGATTTTCCTTGGTTTTTTTCCAGGCTGTGAGGCATGTTCTGGAAGCGTTTACTTCTAACATTTCACCTGCATCTGTGACTGGCATCTTCAGAGAATGGTTGGGTAGGAGAGTGTGGGGTTTATATACTGTGAACCTATGTTGGGGAGGATATGTAAATTTGTGTATTTGAATGGGTGGAGATATGCAAGGAGGATTAGTGTCTATTTGGCTAATGGTTGGTTGATGGCCCATTATCTGCTGGAAATCCTCCTGTCTCTGGGTGGAATTTCTTTGTTAAGTGTTGAGTTTTGATTCTATTTCAAAACTGGAAGCCAGATTTTTTTTACTTTTAGGGTTTCTTCTTTCCTTTTGAAGTTGTCCAGATGTTTGTGGATTTCAGTAGCTTCTCTGTGCATTTTTACACCCAGAAACGAATTCAAATACACAAATTTACATTAAGGACTTTTTCGGATTACATTAAGTCTTTTACAGCGCAAGCAGCCTCGTCGCGTTGCGAGGCTGCTGCGCTTCAGGGCATCCCTTTTGGATGGCGCTCTCCCCTGCTGGTACTGTTGTGTTACCGCGGGGACACTGCAGCGTTATATTCGGTGGTTTTCTAATCACGAAAGTTGATCATGATTAGAAAACCGCCAAATATAAAGCTGCAGTGTCTCCACGGTAACACAACAGTACCAGCAGGGGAGAGTGTCATCCGAAAGGGACGTCCTGCAGCACAGCAGCCTCGCAACGGGGACGAGGCTGCTTGCACTGTAAAAGACTCATCCGAAAAAGTCCATACTCACCAACAGGGGTTCACAGTATATAACCCCCCCCACACACACACACACACACCTACCCAACCATTCTCTGAAGATGCCAGCCACAGATGCAGGCGAAACATCAGAAGTAAACTCTTCCAGAACACGTCCTCACATCCTGGGGGGGGGGGGGAAACAAGGAAAATCTATGGATGCCAGCTGTGAAAGCCTTCAACTTAATATTATTAACAATGTTTTTGCAGGAGGGGGTTTACTAAGGGGGCCCCCACAATGATGGGGCCCCTGTGGATGCTGACGCCGCTGGTGCCTTAAACCAGCCCTGTGTGAGTGCACAGAAGACCCATCAGAGGAGGCTGCCAGTTGTCTCTCTGCGTGACTCAGGACTGGTTTAAGGGAATTTGGGGGCCTCCTGCAACTTTTTATTTGGGGGCCCCATATGATTATCTCAGGTCAATATAACCTAACCTTTTACAGTACAGGATATTCAGATTATTACTAATAATGTTTTTGCAGGAGAAATTTACGACGGGGTCCCCTACAATGACGGGCCCCCCTGTAGCTGCAGGTGCTGAAGGGACCTTAAACCGGCCCTGGCGCGACTGACCGAACGTGGCCCTTGCTTTCTTCTCACCAGCCTCTGCCAGTGTCTGCATTTAGGTATGCTGTAGGGGCCCATTATCCTAGTACACTTGTCCCTCCATATCCACGGATTTAGTATCCATGGATTTCAGTATTCATGGCTTGAAAATATTCTTAAAAAAAAAAAAAGAGAGAATAATCCCAAAAGCAAACCTTGATTTGGCCATCTTATATAAGGGACAGCATTTTGCTATGCCATTGCATATACAGTTGTCCCTCCGTATCCACGAATTTGGTATTCACAGATTTAAATATTCACAGTTTGAAAATATTCTTTTAAAAAAAAGAATAATCCTAAAAGCAAACCTTGATTTGGCCATCTTATATAAGGGACACTGTTTTGCTATGCCATTGCATAGAATGGGACTTGAGTATTCACAGATTTTGGAATCCACGGGTGTGGGGGACGCTCCTGGAACCAAACCCCAGCAAATATGGACAACCGTATAGAGATGCATAGAAGGACTCCTCTTTCCACTAGGTTGCTTGTTGAATGTCTGCATAAGCCACTGTTTTCGCCTGTTATCCATCCATTCAAAACTTCTGAAGAAGTCCCATGGGACAACTCGGGTGGTGGTGGTGGTGGTTCGGGATGGATATTCTTTGCATACTTAGGACATTGACTTAGATCAGTGGTTCTTAACCTTTTCTTTACCAGGGGCCCCCTTTAAATATCTTATGTTGCCATGGACCCCCAAGACTTAACTAAAGATTTAAAACCATAATAATAATACCTAGTAATAATAATACAATTGTGCCATCCAGTAAACCTTCCCTCAGAGGCACTGGAGGGGCAGGGAAGACTTTTTCTCCTGCTTCTTCCTGCAAATGTGTGTATGGAGTGGATTGAATGGCAATGTGCAGGCCAAGCCAGCCAGCGTTTGCCTTTGCCTGTCACATGTCCGCTCTGCTGCAGGGAGGAGGTGGGCCAAGCAACTTTCAAGCCTTCATAGACCCCCTGTGAGGACATTGCGGACTTCTGGGGGTCCACGGACTCCAGGTTAAGAACCACTGTTTTAGATCATGTTAGATTATAGGTTATAGGTTCAACTAGTTAAGTGTTGCCTCCACTGACTGGCAGGAGTTCTCTAAGGTTTCAGACAGGGTGTTTCCCAGTGATATCTGGAGATGACAGAGATTGAACCTGGGAGTTTTTGAGTGCAAAGCATGCACTGTGCCATTTTTGTACGTAAAAACAAAAATCTCAAACTTGAAAGAGTATCAGATTTTAACTCCAATGAGGCACACTGTATTTTGTGGAAAGTTTGGGAAACACCAGATAAAAGTGGACCTGGATTCAAGTTCCCATTCAGCCCATGGGGCGGGGCTATGGGCCAGTTATGATCTCTTAGCCAACCTGCCTCACACAGTTGTGAAGATAAAGCTATAGGAATGGTGTGAGCCCCTTGGAGAGAGAATGGAAATCCATACCGTTGCAGATACGTTGCTGTTATCTGACTCTCTGATACTTAAGTCACTGTATGGGTGTTTAATTAGTTGGTTCTTGCAAAATATTTTATAACTGTTTGATTTTCAGTATCATTCCAGACCTCACCATATCTTTATTGGGAGCATGAACATTTTATTTGTAAAAGCCTGCTTCTAGCACCAACATTTGATACCATTGTATCTTGGCTCCTATTTTATGTATTTCTAGTATAATCTTGACTACATAATCATAGATACACTCTCATAATACAGTAAGACCCCCATATCCTGGGGCTTGGTTCTTGGTGGGGGGTGCGTGAATACCGAAAACTGTGGATAATAGTGAACACCATTGAAAACAATGGGACTTCAGTTTAAAATACCATAGAGTTGCCTTGGAGGACCTAGAAAATGGCTAGAGAGGACACATTTTCTAGGAAGACTATGGTAGGTGTGCTGCTTTGTATCCCATGGATAATTGAATCAATGGATAATGAATCAGTGGATATGGGGGTCCTAGTGTACTTTCATTTCCCTTAAGAGAATGTTCTTGTTTCATTTTAGATCATGTTTCATGTGATACTGTGCCATTAAGTTTAACTGCCCTGCTCAGTGTTCTGAACTATTGGGCTAGATCATTGTTTCTTCACTGAAGATGACAACTGGTTTTTCCCTGTTTCTTAATCATTAATGCCCTTTGTGTAGTTTTTCAACCATATATAAAAAGTGCATTAATCTTTTATTTTTTCAGATACCTTGTAAATATGGTGTCACAGCTCATACATCTTGTTCACACTTTGTATATTAAGTACCAGAAAAAAAGATTAAGAGGTAAGGAAGTATTGGGTACTCTTTACTGGATAAAGATTCATGTGCCAGTGTAACGTGAACACAGTTACTGTGGCATAAGTTTCATGGGCCAGACCTCCACTTCATTTGTTATGTCATAGCAGTTTAATCTGTAGGATTGGCTGTTATTAGTATGAGCAGTGATATCTTAAATAGATGCTTTGTATGAGATTAAGATTGGTTTTTCTTTTCTGTGATAACTTATCCCTTAAACCTCATTCCCACAGCAACCAACTTCTCCTTTCCTTGACAGCATGATGTAGTTTTTGGCTCTTGTCAGGTTCCTGTTATCCTTGGATAATCGCCATTTGAGGAAGGTATTATGGATCATGATACCCCAACCATCAGGCCTCGTCGAATCCAGAATCAGAATGTAATCTATCGTTTAGAACGTCGAAGAATCACCTCTGGCAAAACTGGGACTCACTGGCACCAAGTCCGCATCTTCCATCAAAATGTCTTCCCCAATTTTACCGTGGTCAATGTTGAAAAACCACCCTGCTTCTTACGGAAGTTTTCCCCTGATGGAAGGTACTTCATAGCCTTCTCCTCAGATCAGACCTCTTTGGAGATCTATGAATATCAGGGCTGTCAAGCGGCCGAAGACCTCCTCCAGGGCTATGATGGGGAGATCTTGGCTAATGGCAATGACCAGAGGTCCATCAACATTCGTGGACGCCTTTTTGAGCGTTTCTTTGTCCTCCTTCACATTACCAATGTGGCATCCAATGGTGAGCACTTGAACCGCGAATGTAGTTTATTCACAGATGATTGCCGCTATGTCATTGTTGGCTCTGCTGCGTACTTACCTGAGGAACCTCACCCTCCTTTTTTTGAGGTTTATCGCAACAGTGAATCAGTGACACCTAACCCCAGATCCCCTTTAGAAGATTACTCTTTGCATATTATAGACCTTCACACAGGCAGACTGTGTGACACTAGAACGTTCAAATGTGATAAAGTCATCTTGTCCCACAACCAAGGATTGTACTTATATAAGAATATCTTGGCCATTCTGTCTGTACAGCAGCAAACTATCCATGTCTTTCAGGTAACACCTGAGGGCACCTTCATTGATGTACGGACGATAGGCCGCTTTTGCTACGAGGATGATCTCCTCACACTTTCTGCTGTATATCCAGAAGTCCAACGGGATTCTCAGACAGGCATGGCAAACCCATACAAAGAACCATTCATAAATTCTCTGAAACATAGGCTATTGGTGTACTTGTGGCGAAGAGCAGAACAAGATGGAAGTGCTATGGCTAAAAGGCGGTTCTTCCAGTACTTTGACCAGCTGAGGCAGCTACGCATGTGGAAGATGCAGCTGTTGGATGAAAACCATCTTTTCATCAAATACACAAGTGAGGATGTAGTCACATTACGAGTAACAGACCCTTCACAGGTAAGAGATCTGGTCTTTGTGAAGAACTAACCTGCAGCATGTTAAAGTTTTATTGTTAGACATGTAGGTGCTACTATCCAGCTTCTCCAACATGGATCCCTCTAGATAGGCCTAGAACTCCCAGCATTCCTGACCATTGACCATGTTCATTGTGGCTGATAGGTCTTGCACACTCAGATATCTTGAGCGGCCCAGATGGGGAAGTTTGCTGCAGTTCAGTATGCTGCTTTGAGATCATACATTTAAAAACTGATGTAAGCAACTTGTGGTCCTCACAGCTACCATTTTACCTCACCAGTACCTGTGCTGGCTGGGGATGATGTGAGTTTCCAGCAAAGTTTCCACCCCTTATTAAGAGCATAAGAGGAGACCTTCTTCTTAGGGGTTGTTTTTGTACTGCATCATGTTACCATGTTTATAGTGCCCTGCCAAATGGTTTCTGTAAGCACACAGCTCTCACATGTTGCCTACTTCTCCAGCAACTGTTATTCAGAGGTACACTGACAAAACACAGATTCTGTTTAACTATTGTACTCACTATCTGTTAATAGACCTACTGTCCTCCATTAAATTGTTTAATCCTTCCAAAAGGTATCTGAGCTAGTGGCTATCACCATGGTTTGTGGTAATATGTTCCATAACTTCATTATGTGTTGTGTGAAGAACCTGTACTTTTTGTCTGCCAGCCAGCTGTTCTAAATCTACTGTCTACCTATTTCATTCATTGACCACCTTAAATACTAGTATTTGAACACATAGAGCAAAACAAACACTATTTAGTCACTTTCTTGAGATCAGACTCATATAAACTTTTGCCGTGCACCTGCCCTCATTTGATACTTCTTCCTAAACTAAAAAACTAAATACTTTAGTCATTCCTTTTGGGGGCCGTATGTACTATTGGAGGTCTCTGCTTCATTGACACAGTTTCCTTACATGATTTAATAATAATGGATCTTTCTCATGTAGATGTGTTTCTTAATATTATAATGTAGTAGCTAAGGACTACTATGGCCATGTAGCTTCTAGTTTGCAGACTATGATTGAGGGGCAGACAGAGGGACTCAGCTTGCCATTGGCTCAGCTGTCTTGATCCACAGGCACTCAGAAGCATCCTGAGGGCTTCTCTCAAAACTGCTTTCCCAACAGGCAGTCAATGCTGGGGCAGTTTTCTTCTCAGGAAGCAGAATGAGACCAAGCCAAATCAAAGAAATAGGAATAACAAAGAATCTTGTGCCACCGTAAAGACTAAAAAGTTTTAGTTTGCACAAGCTTTTATGGACTGCACATCAGTTCTTCAAATGCATGGTGTTATACCTCATTTGGCAGACTATGATACACATTTTTGGGTGTGTGTGTGTGTGTGAAATTGTGAGATGTGAGGAAGCTGAAGTACAAAAAGTATAAACATTGATCACAGTCTTAACTATTGACATCCTTGTATAGATAGATCAATTAATGTATACATTATGATGGAAAACCTTTATCCTAGTCAGGTCAGAAGAGATAGAATTGAACATATTGATACATTATTGTGTGTGAAAGTACATACGTTCTTGTTGCTAGCGGGAGGGGGGGGTGTCTCACCTTCCAATGTCAATTGAGACCAAAAAGTTAATCCCTGCATAAATATACCAGCTGTGAAACATGTTTCTTTCCTTGCTTTCACCTGAGATTCCTTTCTTTCTCTTTATGACAGCTGGGAAAGGCAAGGGTTAAGACAGCATTTCAGTCCACTTCAGCTTTCTTGTCCATTGGCATCATTGCAGAAGAGTCCAATCATGTTCCTGAGTTGGTAGCTTGCCTTTCATTCCCCATGCAGCTTAGGATCCAGGTTCCCAGTGGACTCTCTGCTTCCACATCAGTCTGCCTCCTCTTTTGAGACCCTTCTCCAGCCCTCACTCTACCCTCTGGTGTTTGCTCACTTTATGTTTGCTCAGTGAGTGATCAGGGACACAAAACTAAACAGATCACTAAAGAAAAACCCCTAGCAGTAGGTTGCAAAGAAGAAATTCAACAGGAACAGTACTCCTAGGATGCAGACAATGGTAGGCAAAAGGCAAAGCTGATGGGACACAGCACTTAATTGCAAGTAAATACTGACAGAAGTGGGCTACATGGTGATTTTCCTTTGAAACTCTTAAAACCTTCTTTAGAATTTAACCAACTAAGCCAAAGTAAGATGGATGTTTACTGGGAAAGAGGGGCTTCTGAGTTGTCACACACAACTTGTGGAATTTACTCCCCAGGTTGTCAAGAATATTCTATTAAAGGCACTAGGCCTTTTTATTTCCTGTTTTATTTCATTTTATTTCCCCTGCTTCTAATTTCTAACCTTTTTATTTTCCCGGGTCTTAACACCTGCTGAAAGTGGCTTTTGAAAAGGCTGCCTTCAACTGTTACTTTATTGATTGTTATTGTTCCATTGTTTTGTGATCTGTTTTAAACCATCCTGGATATTTTTAATTGAAAGGCAGTATAACATGTTTTGAATAAATGTGATAAGCAGGAGTCCTTTAGCTGGGCTCTGCAGTATTGCATCCTTCCCACTTTTATTTGATTATAGAGAAAAATGTTACAAACAAACATTGAAAGGGGCGGGAAGAAAACTTAGGTTACCAAAATGGGCTTAAAAGTTTAGGCTCATTAGTCAGAATACACATATGGATTCATGCATGAAGTGGGCTCCCACAGTGATACCACCATTTATTTGGGGTTTAAATATTCTTAAAAGACAAAGAAAAGAGTGGGAAGAGAATGGACAGAGGTGTATTGATGGAAGAAGAGGAGGATGAGGGAATTGATGGGAACACATGGTAAATCTTTAAAGTGTGCCCATACTGTAGATTCTGATTCAGTAGATTGAAGAAAACTATTGGTTGATACTTCAGCTGGTTAATTAGTATGGTTGTTATATTGTGATCATTTGCATTTCTCATTTGCTGAGTGTGCTTGATCAGTCTTTAGATAAATTAATCATTAAGTTGTTTAGTTTGTTCAGAAAGAATTTTTTTTCCCCAACTTGGTCCTGTCCAGATGTGTTAGACTACAAATCCGTCCTTCCCTCACCTGCATAGTCACTGGCTGGGGATACTGGCAGTTTCACACACCAGCAGAGTACTGAGTTGGGGGGAGGCTGGTCAAGGTTGCAAGATGACTCAGGATTTCAGTGGAAAACAACTAAGCACATCAACAAAGAAATGAAGGCTGTGTTGGCGCAGCTTATTTCCCAATAAGTGTGCCTAAGGCTGCCACCTACAAGAGACCTGGTAGTGTAGTGCTGGGTTTTAAAAGGTCACAATGTCTTGGACACACAGATTTCTCTTTAGGAAAAAGGCAGTGTTACTCTTAGATTGAGGAGATATGGGTTCAAATCCTTGCTTGTCTATAAAGCATGCTGGGTAACTTTGTCCTTTTGGTCTTTCATCTTGACCTACTTCATGGAGTTGCTATGAAGATGAGTTGTAGGGTTGTTCATGCAACTGATTTCCTGGAAGAAAAGGAGGAACCAAAATCTAATAAAATGGAGAGGTCTACTGAGATTGCATAAAACTAGTTGTATTTTCAGCATTGGCTCTCAGGACTTTGTGGAGGATTGCTCCAAGAATGTGCAAATGCCTACATTGTAAAATGCAGGGGGAAATGCGTGGGGGAGGAGCATGCTGATATAGAGTAGCATAGCATACTCAAAATGCTAATTTGTGAGTTATTGTCCCTGGTCAGTTTCCAGGAAAGAAAGAAACAGTTGGAGTCAATGGGTAAAATACAATACCAGTCCCTGGTGCATTAGGGGGGAAATTGCCAGTCCCCTACATCAGAAGCATTGAGAAGTGTTAACATATATTGGAAAGAATTTCAGAGACTGGGTGAACTGTTATTGCAGGAAGAAACAACATATATTGGGAGAAAAGGTTTGGCTGAAGATTTTTTTTTTGTGGGGGGGGGACATCAGATAGTAAGGTACTTTATAGACAGTGAAATAAGTTGTCTTGAAATTGGAGTCTGCTGCACTGTTTTGAGGAAATGCTAACAAGGAGTGGCTGCTTCTGAGCTTTTAAGAAGTTATCTTGTGTAGCTCTGTAAGATGGCAGGATGGACCTGCTGCTTCACAGGAACAGAACTTTTCCTAATAGGAAGATAAGGGAGTACATGATATTTTGTGGATAATCATTTTGTTAGATAAACATAGTATGGTTTGTTTGTAGGGCAGGGATGGGAGTTAATGTTTCCTGTGGGCCGCTGTGGCCACCCAGGAGCTTTTTGCATCCCCACCTTTGCCTAGACCCTTCCAACCCCTGATCCACCAAAATTCCTATTTAGGACAGGGTTGGGGGAGTCCCAAACAGTAAATTGCTACTCCAGGAGCTTCCAGAGACAACGGGTTTATCTTAAAAGCAGCCCCCTAATCCCCCGAGGCAGAAAAAAATAGTTACCAGAACTGGAAGTGACTTCAACTTTTGATTTATGATTGAAAGTTGGATGTAAATGCTGCAGTGCAGCCCACCATAGGGGTGAAGCTTGCTCCCCACATCTGGCTGCCTATGTTGCTGGTAGCAGATCCCAGAGAAAGGTAAATGTATCTCTTGTGGTTGGAAGTGCTGTGAGGAATGTGGTTGTCTCGATGTTATAGTCACTTCTTTGGTACTTTAGGTATTGCAAAAGTGCAAAGATGTGCCTGAACTCCCATGCCCTGCCTAAGTGCCAAGAAAATCAAATTATGCTTCCAAGATGGCACATTTTCCCAGTACCTTTGACAAGGACTGAGATAGCAAAGAGGCATGGCAAGGAATTATGTGAAGACTGGAGCTTTAGCCAGTCATCAGAGGATAGCTGACTTTGTTGTGGTAGTTATAATCGGTATGCTCAATTTTTGCCACACCTTTGTAAGCAGATGTATTATGTTTATTTTAAAACAATATGGATTAGAAGCTTTATTTTAAAATCAAAACCAGGCTTCTCAAGATGCCATATGCTCTACCAGCTCAAACAATGGGTCTCCAGACATGTAGAAATGTGTGTTATCCTGATCATTTGTTTGTAAAATGTTACCTAGGGAAAGATTTCTTCACAAGTACCCAGGTGACTGATTGCAAAACCAAAATGCAGCTTTTGGACATTCTTGGATAAGAGTGCCAGTAATTCAAAAGAAATAGTTAATGGCGCTCGGTCTTTCATTTCCCCAGCAGCAGGGGACCCTGAAGGGTACACATTTTACAGGCAACAGTGGAACACAATGCACTTTAAAAGGCTCATCTCGGCATGTTGGTAATATTAAGACAGGAAAAGAAAATAAGTGCCCCCCAAACCCCTCCCCAAATAAAACCTACCAACTCTCACCTTTCTGCATATATAGGGGGGAAATAATTGGTTGCCAGCCACCACCTGGCTTAAAAATCACTTCTCAGCAGGAACTAAAATTAAGTCTGCCACTCTGGGGGGAAAACATTTCGTGTTTGGCAGAGAAAGGAAATGGGAACACTGATGTGTCCAGCTTGAAATAAACAAAACAAAACAAGAATCAGAGGAATTTCACATTGCTTTGTAAATAATTTGATGGTAGTTAATAACATACTTAATTTGGTACCTATTGAGATGGCTGGAAGTACAATGCACTGGCTGGCAAAACATGGAATCTTCCCATCCAGCCACAAAATCATGCCTGTATTGGTTGGTTTAACCAGTTGGTGGTGAGGGTTACTCACTCTTACGGCCCCATGTCTTCCGCCTGTCCTCAGCTGGCTGACGTGAATTTTGCTTCCTCCCTTTCAGCCCTCGTTTTTTGTCGTGTACAACATGGTAACCACGGAGGTGATTGCTGTCTTTGAGAACACATCAGATGAGCTTCTGGAACTCTTTGAGAACTTTTGTGACCTCTTCCGGAATGCCACACTCCATAGTGAGGCAGTACAGTTCCCTTGTTCAGCTTCAAGCAACAATTTTGCGAGGCAGATCCAACGCCGGTGAGCCTTTGGGAATCTACATAGGGTTGCCCACTCAATCTACAAAACCAAGGATGTTGAAGAAGGGGGCCCAAAGTGGCTTTAATTCATGTTGTCCAGTTTAACTGGTTTTGTTATCATCGTGCCATCAGTATATGTGGTGCTTTGATGGTAATAATATAGAGAATTTATAGTCTAAATGCTGAACTTTAAGGTGTTGTGTTTTGCATACATAAATCATTTTTATGAAAGCCCTATAATGTAGGTCAGTCTTATCCCTGTCTTGTAGATGATGAGGCTGATAGACCATGATGGTGATGATGATTACTTAGATTTAGATGTTGCCTTTAGCCTAGTGGGTTCAAGGCAATGTGCATCACTCTCCTCCCCATTTCATCTTGTCAGGTGGATCAGGGTGAGAGAACAAATGGCCTGATGTCACCCAGTGAGTTTTATGGGCTCTATAGGGACTAGAACATGATCTCTCTCCAGTCCCAGTTCAGCACTAACCATCAGCTAGAGAGTATGTGTCAGATATGAGATGTACCGGTAGTCCTGTGGAGGCAAGTTCAGCTATAGAGCACATGCTCAGTTGTAGAGTTCAGGTTCAGCCCTAGGAATATCCAGTTTTAAAAGGATTCAGGTGGAGGTGATGGAAATGACTTTTCTCTGCCAGAGAGACTGGAGAGGTATTGCAATTCTCAGTGGATAATACTGGACTTACAAGTATTATAGCATGTATAACTTCATGTAATACAGCTTCCTACTTTGCAACCTGTTTTCTTAGTCCATATGCTGCTAGACTGCAATTGCTGTCAGCTCTAGCCAACACAGATAGTCTTAAGAGATCATAGAATCATAGAATCATAGAATTGCAGAGTTGGAAGAGACCACGAGGGCCATCCAGTCCAACCCCCCTGCCACGCAGGAAATCCCGATCAAAGCATCCCCGACAGATGGCCATCCAGCCTCTGTTTAAAGACCTCCAAGGAAGGAGACCCCACCACGCTCCGAGGGAGTGTGTTCCACTGCCGAACAGCTCTTACTGTCAAAAAGTTCCTCCTCATGTTGAGGTGGAATCTCTGTTCCTGGAGCTTGCACCCATTGCTCTGTGTTCCAGTCTCTGGAGCAGCAGAAAACAAGAAATCATGGGATTTCTTGTTCAGTGATTTCTGGAGGTCTTTGAGTTGTCCACTGCCTTTGTAGCCTCTACATGTAGGGGAATGCATATGAACAAAAATAAAATAAAATGAAGATATATACATATAGGCTTTATTTCCTCTTCCATCCATGGAGTTCAAATTGCATAGAGTTCATGCAAGCCCTTCCTTCCATTTTATCCTAACAACATCCCTGAGATGTAGGTTAGGCCAACAGGTAGAAAATGGTTGAAGCCCACCTAGTAAATTTTGTGGCTGAGTGGGAATTTGAAGTTGAGCCTGTTCAGTCCTGATTCAACAATCTTAACTAATCCACCAGAAGGAACTCCTGAACTGAAGATGAAAGCCTCAAAAGCTTCATGGAAGACAATATGTTTTGAGCCAGGGTTAAAAATAAAAGAGGATGGGTGACACATGCGAGAGAGGTTTCATGCAGTAAAGGGCAGCAAAGAGAATGATGATTATTTGTAATTTTTACCTGAATTTTATGAAGAGGGCATACAGTTCTCCCATCTTTATGGAAGGCAAATAAGACACCTATTTATTCTGTATTCTGGAAGGAATTTTCCAGCCAGCTTGAAAGAGACAGGATTCCTTTTCATGTTTTTTTGCTCTCCAATAGCATTTTTTCTCTCATATAATAAAAAAAAAATGGTTGCAGAAGACTGATTTCAGCATCCATCTTCTCCTCTCAGGAGATCCATCCATGTACCTTGTAAATAAAAACATGGATTGATTTGATCTATTGCTAACCCACCCTTTCCTCATTTCTGATCTCTGCCCTAACATGTCGCTTGAGGTGCTAATCCTGGGAAGAAGCCAGTTCAACTTAGTACTGGATTTACCATCAAAAAACCAAAATGTGAATACTGATTCAGTGACCATGTGAGAGACAAGGCTGACCCAAACTTTGTGGCTGAATGGAGATTGGAACCTAGTTCTCACTAGTCTAGTCTGACAGTCAGATGCTCTTATCATTGGTCTGTCTCACTCCATGTAGTGCCTGGCAAGAGCTTTCCAAGGCCTTAGGCAGATGTTTTCCCCAGGGGTTGTCTAGACAGTGAAAATAATCCTAAAAGAAACCACAGACAATACCTTTTGTCCCAACAAGATCCCACAGTGATTTGCCTTATTCAGAAGGAGGGGGCGGGGTCTAAAACACCAAAAACAGAGCAAAGCCTTTGCGGCTTTTCCCGAGGTTTTTAAAATAATGTGTGGAAATGTGCATTACTGCTCGCTCATTTGGACAACCAATTCACATTGCAGCACATTCTGAGTGAGGGTGGAAGTGGAAAGCTGATTGGTCGGACATGTGTGTGGGGTGGGCTTGATGGCAATGAAGTGGCTGGAAGTGCCATTTTGGAGTTTCATGTTGCCGATCGTACACTTCTTTGCTGTGCTGAGGTGACCAAATAGCTTTTTTTTAAACAGAAGATTGCACTTGCACATCTTTGATTTGCAGTTAAATAAATAATGTGCAGTGGCAACAACTTGTTGAGAATAATAACGCAAGTAATTCACTCTCAGCTGCCATCTTGATTCACAGGCATGGCTGTGTGTGAACTTCAAACATGGATAGCTTTCCATACCAGCTATTTTTCCAAAGGACCATGGAGACAAATGAACACTGCTGCCATTTTGTGTTAAAGTGCAACAATCAGCATTATATCTTCTCGTATAGGCAACCTCCTAGTCCTGTTCCTTAAGAAGATTTTTCACTGTGGCTAAATGCTTTCAACTAAGCTCTGATCCCTCTTCCTTTTCACAAGCTTGGGATGAGGTGTGTGTGTGTGTCTTTCTATCTCTGCTTTTCCCAAGGCAGAGACATAATAGTGAAAGGTGTCCAGAGTTCAGAAAAGTTGCATCCCCAGCCAACATGACCATTAGCTATGCTGGCTGGGAATTCTTGGAGTGGTAGACCAAAAAGAAGCTTAGAAGGCTTGGATTGGTGCTGGCAGAGGTGTTTTTGTTTTGTTTTATAACCATCTCTGTCTCTGCTTCAGCTTCAAGGACACCATTGTGAATGCAAAGTATGGTGGGCACACAGAGGCTGTGCGCCGGCTGCTGGGCCAGCTTCCAATCAGTGCTCAGTCCTACAGTGGCAGCCCCTACCTCGATCTCTCCCTCTTCAGTTATGATGACAAGTGGGTTTCAGTCATGGAACGCCCTAAGACATGTGGGGACCATCCAATCAGGTATGTAGAGTGTCCAGAATATCACCCATTTTGAGGGATTGGGTGTATGGCTTCATTGTATATCACTGCAATTTTTTTTAAAATTTATTTTAATTTTATTTATATCTTCCCTTTCTCCTGATAATGGAACCAAGGTGGTTTGCAGCATAGTTAAAAGAAGATGGAGCTAATAACCTGATGATAAAAACAGTCAGAACTCAATTAAACAAGCTGTCATATCACAGCACCATTAATTTAAAAAGCATAAAATCATTTAAAACATAACAATAAAAAGAAAAATATAGCACTCCCCTACAAGCAGACCCTTCTGCATTTTGAAATGAACAGTAGATGGGCAGGCTACTAGAATGTTTAATACTCACCATTAGGATAGTCTCCCTGTGCTGGCCCCAACTCTCAGCTTCACCCACAGCCTTATTCAGAAGGAGTTTTGATGTTAATTATATGAAGCAGAGAAAAAGTGAAACTTGTAAGAACTGATAGGATTCAGTCACCCAATACTTTGTTTCTCTCTGTCTTCCAGGTTGGGGGCGTACATGGTACTGGGGCTGCATCCCCTGACCCACAAAAGCTGTTTTTGTAAACTTGGACCTCTTCAGGCTCCCTGGAGTATACTTTTCTTGCCAAACAAAGTTTATTGCCTGTCTTGGAAACCTGCAAGAAAGAAAACTCACCTTTTAAATAGGTTGCCGGGTTCCCCTACAGTGTTTAACATAAAAAATGCCTGGGACCTTTTCATGCTAAGTAGTTATTTTGCTGTATTCCACTTTAACTGCCATGTCATCATCTGATGGAATCCTAGCATTTGCAGTTAGGGTTGTTTAGAATTCTCCTCCAGAGAGTCCCAGTGCTTCACCAGACTAGAAACCCCAGGATTCTATAGGATGCAGCCATGGCCATTAAAGTGGAATCATAGTACTATAATTGTACAGTGTGAAAGTCCTCCTGGCTTTCAAGACTGAAGTGGACTTCTGGCCACTTTTTTTGGCACTCTTTGTAGCTCTAGATAGGTCCAAGGGCTGCAAATATTACCCCCCCCCAACTCATCATAATTGCCCACTCCTGCCCTATTGCTGTTGGCAATTTTTCAAAAGCTACCACTTTTTTTTCACTTCTAAGGTATTTGGAGAAGAAAATCATTTTCTTCTTGTTACAGGAATGTCTTGTGTCTCCTTGTTGCCCCTACAGGCCGTAGGAAGTGTACAACAATCACAGCTCATGCTGTTTTCTGGTTGGAAGTGCGCTCTCTTGCACTCTCTCTCTCTCTTTCTCTGTATGTGTGTGTGTGTGTGTGTGTGTGTGTGTGTATGGTATGTATATGTGTATATATGTATGTATATATATATGTATATATATATATATATATATATATATATACATATATGGTGTGTGTGTATATATATATATATATTAGTCATCCCAGCTTATTTTTTCAGCTTGTTTTTCTTGTTACTGTCCTTGATGCCCAACAATGGACTTCTGCAGTAGACAAAGAAAATAGCCACTTTCTTCCTGCTCTACAGCTCCTGCAGCTTCAGGAGGCTCAAGGCAAAGTGTAGCATTTCAGGGTTTTTGAAATCTTCTGCCTGCTGACTTGCTCTGTGGAGGACCCTTCATTTGGAAGGGGTGAGCCCTTAGCCTTTTGAGAGACTTGCTTGAACAAAGCATTTTGGTGCTTGGGACAGGGCATCCAAATGGCATATGCAATGGTAACAATAAATTGCTGAATACATTATCATTGTTGCTATTCCCAACAATACCTGAAAAAGGGCAGGCTGCCAGACCCAATAGATAGGGAATGTGTGCTCCTCTAGTTGTTGGACTGCCTCCATCAACCATTGCCAATAGCCAGTGGTGAGGTATGGTGGGACTTTTGTAGTCACATTGACATCATATCTGATGTCTCTGAATTAAGAGGATTTACTTCCAGTGAATATAGAATCATAGAATTGGAAGAGAGCACAAGGGCCATCCAGTCCCAAATCCCTGCCATGCAGGAATACACAATCACAGAATCATAGAATTGTAGAGTTGGAAGAAACCACAACGGCCATGTAGTCCAACCCCCTGCCACGCAAGAAATCACGATCAAAGCATCCCTGACAGATGGCCATCCAGCCTCTGTTTAAAGACCTCCAAGGAAGGAGACCCCACCACACTCCGAGGGAGTGTGTTCCACTGCCAAACAGTTCCTCCTAATGTTGAGGTGGAATGTCTGTTCCTGGAGCTTGCATCCATTGCTCCATGTTCTAGTCTCTGGAGCAGCAGAAAACAAGCTTGCTCCATCTTCAATGTGACACCCCTTCAAATATTTAAACAGGGCTATCATATCGCCCCTGAACCATCTTTTTTCCAGGCTAAACATACCCAGCTCCCTAAGTCTTTCCTCATAAGGCATAGTTTCCAGACCTTTCATCATTTTAGTCGCCCTCCTCGGGACACACTCCTTTGTCAATATCCTTTTTGAATTGTGGTGCCCAGAACTGGACGCAGTATTCTAGGTGAGGCCTGACCAAGGCAGAGTAGAGTGGAACTATTACTTCCCTTGATCTAGAAACCATACTTCTATTGATGCAGCCCAAAATCGCAGTGGCCTTGTTAGCTGCCGCATCACACAGTTCACTCATGTTCAACTTGTGGTCTACTAGGACTCCTAGATCCCTTTCGCACGTAGTCTCGTTCAGCCAGGTCTCCCCCATCCTGTATCTATGCATTTTATTTTTCCGCCCTAAGTGCAGTACCTTACATTTCTCCGTATTGAATTTGATTTTGTTAGCTTTGGCCCAGCTCTCCAGTCTATCCAGGTCATTTTGAATTTTGATCCTGTCCTCTAGGGTATTAGCTACTCCTCCTAATCAAATCAGGGTATTAGCTACTCCTTCTTATCAAATCATTCCCGACAGATAGCCATCCAGCCTCTGTTTAAAAATCTCAAAAGAAGGAGACTCCACCACACTCTGAGGCAGTGTATTCCACTTCCAAACAGCTCTTACTGTCAGGAAGTTCTTCCTAATGTTTAGGTGGAATCTCTTTTCCTGTAGTTTGAACCCATTGCTCCGTGTCCTAGTCTCTGGAGCAGCAGAAAACAAGCTTGCTCCATCCTCAGTATGACATCCCTTCAAATATTTAAACATGGCTATCATGTCACCTCTCAACATTCTCTTTTCCAGGCTAAACATACCCTGCTCCCTAAGCCGCTCCTCATAAACTTTATGATACTTCCTTGTACTCACTGGTCACTGGTCCAGGTAGCCCACTACAGTACATGCCAACCTTCCCCAATGTTGGGCCTGCACTGAGTATCTCTCCAGCTTTACAATCTGAAAGTGTCTGTGACTGAAGCTGAGAAGTATGTGCTTTGTCACCAAGCTATAGAACTGCCATGCACCAAATCACATCTTAACCAGTAGCAGCCAAAGTCTTTCCCAAGTAATATTGCTACAGATAATTTTGACTGGAAATGTTGAGGATTAAATTGGGGATCTTGTGGATGCAATGGGTGTTCTTTACCTCTAACCCTTTCCTCCTAATCAGAAAATTTCCTTTATTGGTATCATGTATTTGCAATGTCATAGTATAATATAATAAGCCTCTGCTTATGTATTCTGCATGTCAGTCCTTCAGAGCACTTCATGTATGCTATGTCTCTAATTCTCATGTCTGTCCTGTAGGGCACGGTAATAAAGGAAGGAAGAGCATACATTGGTTGTATGTATTGCTGGTATGTAGAGTAGATTAACAGGGCAGTCTTACACATATGTACTCAGAAGCAAGCCCCTTTGAGTTCTGTAGGACTTACTCCCACATAAGTTGTATAGGATTGTCACTTTAGTGAGACATCCTAAAAGGCTATTGGAATGTATTGATTCCTATAAGACAAAAATGTTTTCCCCATGTGTCTGTTTAATGCCTTTCCATTTGTCTACTGGAGCTTAACTCTGTTGTCCATTATTGCCTTCCATACACATATACACCCTCTCTCACATACACTTTTATCCTCCCAACAGTCTTGTGAGGTAGGTTAGGCCAAGAGGCTGTGATTGTCTCAAGGTGACAGCATGAGCTTAATGGGGAAGCTAGGATTTGTACCTTCTATCTTAACTAGACGGGGTGGCAGGCATGGGCATATATGGGCATACACGTATGTGCAAATTCATACAGTGACTTTGGTTTGAAAGAAAGCTGTTTAATTTTTGGCAGAGTCTGGTAAAGTCATAATCATTTTCAGCTTCCACAATGCATATTAGTATAATGCTACTATTAAGCCAACCAAGGGGCATAAAATTATGAGCAAGCTTTTGAAATGGTTCCAGATTGTTTCCTCAAGATACAAGGTAGGCTGGGAGAGAAAACTTCAACTTCTGGCAACGTAATTTTTAATAAAGATGTTTTTAGTTTTTGGAAGCATCAAGAGGAGTCCTGACACAAGACAGATTTTTAGGACAGGCTATTCTTTTGATAGAGAATAAGCAAGTGCATCAGCTGGATATTACTAAAATCATTAATATGTTTGCTCATCTCTAAAGAAGGAAACATTTTAAAAGTTCAATTGAGGTTGAAAATTGAAATTGGAAATTTGGAAATTGGATAGTCATGTATATTGGGGGTAGTGCTTTTTAAAAGTTACTCAGGCTCGTCATCTGACGGATCTCATTTGGCAGGCCATTCCACAATTTGGGGGCGATTACCGAAAAGGCCCTCTGGGAGGTTATCGTCCAGTTAGTCTAGAGCAGATCATTAAACAGAGAGTCTGTGAACATTTAGAAGGCAATGCCATAATCAAAAAGTCAACGTGGGTTTCAGAGAAACAAGTCATGCCAGACTAATCTGATCTCTTTTTTTTTTTTATAAAATGACCAGCTTAGTAGATGAAGGGAACGCTGTGGATATCGTATACCTTGATTTCAGTAAGACCTTTGACAAGGTTCCCCATGTCATTCTTGCAAACAAGCTTGTAAAATATGGGCTAGACAAGTTAACTGTTCAATGGATTTGTAATTGGTTGACCGGCCGAACCCAAAGGGTGCTCAGCAGTGGCTGCTTTTCGTCTTGGAAAGATGTGACCAGGGGGGTGCCACAAGGTTCGGTCCTGGGCCCAGTACTATTCAACATCTTTATCAATGACTTGGATGAGGGAATTAGGGGCATACTTATCAAATTTGCAGATGACACCAAGTTGGGAGGAGTAGCCAATACCCTAGAGGACAGGATCAAAATTCAGAATGACCTGGATAGACTGGAGAGCTGGGCCAAAGCTAACAAAATGAAATTCAATACGGAGAAGTGTAAGGTACTGCACTTAGAGCGAAAAAATGAAAAGCATAGATATAGGATGGGGGAGACCTGGCTGAATGAGACTACATGTGAAAGGGATCTAGGAGTCCTAGTAGACCACAAGTTGAACATGAGTCAACAGTGTGATGCGGCAGCTAAAAAGGCCACTGCAATTTTGGGCTGCATCAATAGAAGTATTGTGTCTAGATCAAGGGAAGTAATAGTGCCACTCTATTCTGCCTTGGTCAGACCTCACCTGGAATACTGTGTCCAGTTCTGGGCACCACAATTCAAAAAGGATATGGACAAATTGGCATGTGTGCAAAGAAGGGCAACTAAAATGGTGAAAGGTCTGGAAATGATGCCTTATGAGGAGAGACCTAGGGAGCTGGTTATGTTTAGCCTGGAAAAAAGATGGTTAAGAGGCGATATGATAGCCCTGTTTAAGTATTTGAAGGGGTATCACATTGAGGATGGAGCAGGCTTGTTTTCTGCTGCTCCAGAGACTGGAACACGGAGCAATGGATGCAAGCTCCAGGAACAGAGATTCCACCTCAACATTAGGAGGAACTTTTTGACAGAGCTGTTCGGCAGTGGAACACACTCCCTCAGAGCATGGTGGGGTCTCCTTCCTTGGAGGTCTTTAAACAGAGGCTGGATGGCCATCTGTCAGGGATGCTATGATCAAGATTTCCTGCATGGCAGGGGGTTGGACTGGATGGCCCTCGTGGTCTCTTCCAACTCTGCAATCCTATGATTCTGTGATTAAATTGTGATCCCCCCCCCTCAAAATGTATTTTGCACAAGGGCCCACAGGAAACTACGGCTGTCTCCCCTCCCCCCTCTTGGGGGGGCAGCTAATCAACTGAATTGGCTAGCTGTTTGGGGTCTTCTGTCCTTGTTTCTGAATTCCATTACAAACCCCCCCCCACCTCATGGGATATTTAGCTTTTCTCCCACATGGGGTTCTTGTTATCTTTCCTTTTGGGTGCTGCAGCATTGCTCCATCCCACACTTGCACTCCCTTTGGATTTTTCTCCTTCCACAGCTGCATAGTATTGTTCCTCCTACGCCAGGCTGCCGTTTATGAAACAGTCACTCCTCACTTTTCTAGCCTCTGTGCTGAATGGCTCTGACTACATAGCTTCTGGCCCTTACTCCATCTTTCCAGTCAAGAGATTTGTCAGGTATCCTTTAGCCGAGCATGGGGGCTTGAGGTAGGGCAAAAAGGAAAGCAGAGCACCATTAGGATGCGATTTTCTTTTGTCTTTGGCTGCTCTTGAGTTTGGAGGGCTAGGGCTCAGGAGACATAAGTTTAATAGGAAACCAGTTTGGGAGACTTTTAAAAGCAAACCAATTTGCAGGTAAACTTTCTATTTTCATAACAATTGGCATAGAGAGGAAATGCTCAATATGACTGTTCTTGTTGACATGCATCTTGCATTTCAGTGTCTAATTTATCCACTGTGTGCGAACCTGTGGAAATGGTCTGTGATTGCAGAGCACTTTTCAAAAAGATTTAAAAATACCAAACAGAGCCTATCTTGGAGATTATAGGGTGCTCTTCTTTGAGAATGGTAAATTGCCCTGAATTGGAGTAAGAGGAGCAGACCACAGACCGGGTATTATTTGGGAGGGTGGGTGGGAACTAGCTCTCCTTTATCCCCTTCTTCCTCCACTTGGCAGCTCCTCCTATGGAGGAGGGAACCATTTAGAAAGCCAGCTTTCAAGATTGTTCCTCTTCTACCTAGTCCTTGTCTGTTAATTGTCAGGGAAGCTGGAGCTTTTAGGAGAAGAGAGAATAGTGGCTACTTAGAATGTGAGGAATTCAACAGGCTATATTATCAACACCAGGAGGGTGTCTTACTTGCTGAAAGAGCAACCCCCTTCCTATTCTGTCAGCCGCTAAATCAGACCAGAGGACAGCCTGCTGGGGAATGCATGGGGTGTACTTTTAGAGCAGGATATATTGAGTTGAAAACAGGAAGTCACACAAGTTTAGCTTATTACAATGAGCAACTCAAAGCAATAAGGAAGTTGCCTATACTCAGTCAAATAATTAACCCATAATGTGTTTTAATCTTATTATTGTTCATTATTTTTAAAAGGAAAGCTTTCATTTTTTTCCAATTTATATTTATGGAAACTTTCTTATAATCCCATCTTGCTTTTACGCAGATCAAAATAACATGGCATGCTTCTTTTCTCCTTGAATCATAAAAGATGGTACTTGGTTCAGTTTATTGTGGCTTAGATAGCAGGCTTCATTGTTTTCTCCCCCCCCCCTTCTCCCCTTTGCAGATTCTATGCCCGAGATTCTGGTCTTCTGAAGTTTGAGATCCAAGCAGGACTCCTGGGCCGGCCTATCAACCACACAGTCCGGCGTCTGGTTGCATTTACTTTCCACCCTTT
This sequence comes from Gambelia wislizenii, assembly GCA_030847615.1. NCBI lineage: Eukaryota > Metazoa > Chordata > Lepidosauria > Squamata > Crotaphytidae > Gambelia > Gambelia wislizenii. The sequence continues at coordinate 9,079,502 of JAUMIR010000009.1, forward strand.
TGAGCCCTTTGCTATCTCTGTGCAGCGGACTAATGCTGAATATGTTGTAAACTTCCACATGAGACACAGCTGTACATAGTATACTCTTCATCCGTGCCAGCCATGGGCTTTGAGTATATGCATTTAATCATGGGTGCACCAAAGCTACACCTGTAATCTAGGAAACCAAACAGATGTGCCCCTTTTGAGGAGGTAACAGTGCTATGCATCTCAGCCCAAACTGTTTGCCCTCAGGGTTCAGCCAAGTAATGATAAATCTAGGGTTGTCACACTTATTTTTCTGTTTCTCTTCTATGTGAACTGAGCAGATGATCTTGTAAAGTTCTCTTTTACATAATGTCTGTATTTTATTTTATTAGTACTTCTGGGTAAGTACAACAAAAGAGAAAAACCATTCACATTTCAGCAAGGGCCTTAATCTGCCCATTTTTCATCTCCCCCAGCTCTATTTTCTGACTGTGGGAACACAGTTCTGCCACCATTTCATGATCAAGAAGTGTCTCGTACACTTCTCGTACACTCGTACTTTTTCTCCCTAAGTCATGTTGATACTTAAACCTTCCCACCTCCCAAGTGCTGCTAAAGTTTGAGGGTGCTTTGTGCAGAGGTGGGAGGATTCCGTTTTGCCAATAACCAAAGATTAAAAAGTGAGTCCTATCATGCTCTTGCAGCTGCACAGTGGCTGCCAATGACTAGTATAGGCATGTAGTGATGACCTCATTAATTTGTATCAGTTACAACACTACAGAAACAGTCAGGCGTACTTTAAGCCATCAGTCAAGGCAGAAAACCTTCTTTCCTTCATCAAGTTCCAAGTAAGAGACCAGAGACCTGTCTTTTAATTTTCAGGGAAGCTGGAGCTTTTAGAAGAAGAAAGATTAAATCTCTAGGACCAGATGAACTACATCCAAGGGTATTAAAAGAGCTGGCAAATGTAATCTCAGAGCTATTGGCAATAATCTTTGAGAACTCCTGGAGAACAGGATAAGTCCCAGTACACTGGAGGGGGGCAAACATCCCCATCTTCAAAAAGTGAAAAAAAGAGGATCCCAAAAATTATCTTCTCTTTAGTCTGACATCAATACCAGAGAAGATTCTAGAGCAGATCATTAAACAGAGTGTCTGTGAACATTTAGAAGGCAATGCCATAATCACAAAAAGTCAACATGGGTTTCAGAGAAACAAGTCATGCCAGACTAATTTGATCTCTTTTTTTTTGATAAAATTACCAGCTTGGTAGATGAAGGGAGCGCTGTGGATATCACTTACCTTGATTTCAGTAAGACCTTTGACAAGGTTCCCCATGTCATTCTTGCAAACAAGCTTGTAAAATGTGGGCTAGACAAGTTAACTGTTAAATAGATTTGTAATGGGTTGACCGGCCGAACCGAAAGGGTGCTCAGCAGTGGCTCCTCTTTCTCTTGGAAAGATGTGACTAGTGGGGTGCCACAGGGTTCTGTCCTGGGCCCAGTGCTACTCAACATCTTTATCAATGACTTGGATGAGGGAATTAGGGGCATACTTATCAAATTTTCAGATGACACCAAGTTAAGAGGAGGAGCTAATACCCTAGAGGACAGGATCAAAATTCAGAATGACCTGGATAGACTGGAGAGCTGGGCCAAAGCTAACAAAATGAAATTCAATACGGAGAAATGTAAGGTACTGCACTTAGGGCGGAAAAATGAAAAGCATAGATATAGGATGGGGGAGACCTGGCTGAATGAGACTACATGCGAAAGGGATCTAGGAGTCCTAGTAGACCACAAGTTGAACATGAGCCAACAGTGTGATGTGGCCGCTAAAAAGGGCAATGCGAATTTGGGCTGCATCAGTAGAAGTATAGTTTCTAGATCAAGGGAAGTAATAGTGCCACTCTATTCTGCCTTGGTCAGGCCTCACCTAGAATACTGCGTCCAGTTCTGGGCACCACAATTCAAAAAGGATATTGACAAATGGAGTGTGTCCAGAGGAGGGCAACTAAAATGGTGAAAGGTCTGGAAACCATGCCTTATGAGGAAAGACTTAGGGAGCTGGGTATGTTTAGCCTGGAAAAAAGATGGTTAAGATACAATTCTATGATTCTATGAAAGGGGTGATATGATAGCTCTGTTTAAATATTTGAAGGAGTGTCACATTGAGGATGGAGCAGGCTTGTTTTCTGCTGCTCCAGAGACTAGAACACTGAGCAATGGATGCAGTCTCCAGGAACAGAGATTCCACCTCAACATGAGGAGGAACTTTTTGACAGTAAGAGCTGTTCGGCAGTGGAACACACTCCCTTGGAGCGTGGTGGGGTCTCCTTCCTTAGAGGTCTTTAAACAGAGGCTGGATAGCCATCTGTCAGGGATGCTTTGATCATGATTTCCTGCGTAGCAGGGGGTTGGACTGGATGGCCCTTGTGGTCTCTTCCAACTCTACAATTGTATGATTCTCTGAAAGAAAATAGTGGCTATTTAGAACAGGAAGAATTCAACAGGCTGTATTATCAACAAGTGAGAGGTGTGTTACTGCAAGAGCATCATCCCCCTTCCTATTCTGCCAACAGCTAAATCTGTTAGTCTCAGTTTCACTGCCCTGAGGATCAGTTTCAATTATACCCTGCTAGTTTTCAGCTGGAGCCAAGGCACATCTATTAGGGTATCCGCATGTTCCAAACAGAGGGCTTAATGCACGACCATAGGGTAGACCTTAAATGTCTTTCAGGCTTTGCAAGCTCTGAATGAGTTCACAAGAATTATGCTGTGGCTCTTTCAGTTGTGAAAGGCCCTTGTAAGCAGCACCAGTAACTTGGCAGAGGGATCCCTTCATGGGTATTTGAATTAGTCCCATAATTGCATGGTTTGCCTCAGCTTGGGCCCTGAAGCTACATAGTCCAGAAGGTTCTTACTGCCTTTGGAATAAGCAGTTTGCAACTGTATCCTTGACTTCTGGGCCTTAGTTTCTGGTGCTGAAAGAAATGAGTAAGAATACTTTTGTGAAGGCACCTTTGCCTCCTGGATTAAAAGTTGGAAAGTGAACAGAACAGAATTGAAAAACAGTGTCATTGTCTTGGATGCAAACTGGATTCTTTGTGAGGTAAAAAGTTCATGGCCACCATTTGCTGGAAGAAGTGAATGAAGAAGAAAGCTGCTTTTTTTCTCCCACCTTTGCTTGCATTCATCTTTCTCAAAACAGCTGCATGGAGTACTATTCACATTCTCACTGTGTCTATCATGTCGTGTGGAGGCAGAGTTAACACTGCCAAAAAAGTGTGACATTCTCCTTGGGAGATGGTTGGAGCATCTACTCCACCTGAAATGCCTGTTGCTTTTTTGTAGACAAGCATGATTTATGAAGCAGAAGTCAAATTATAAGCATAAGATTTTTGTGCACAGTGCAAAGCAAGTTGACAGGTAACTTCTTGTTAAACCTTTGGATTTAGGTAGATCTTTGTGGTCTCTGTGAATCACACAGTTGGGTTATTCCTGCGCAGAGCATATGGAACCTTCTGGTATCGCTAGGCAGAATGTGCTTTGATACATTTTTGGTGGTAACTCAGCCCACACTAACGGTCCCTTAAAAGGCGCTCCCGCCTTATTCCCCTCAGTACCTTTTTTTCCCACCGTGTTAGCAGCTTGAAGGAACCTTCGCTCGCTAGTTTATTCACTTTTGCTTTTGGTTTTGACTTTGATTGGATTTTTGATGATGATTCTGTCTCTTTTCCCTTGATTCTGTTTGTACTGAAAATTTTTTGGCTTGACTCAGACTTCTGATGACGATTTTCGCACTTCTCTTGGCTTGGTTCTGATCTTTGGTTTTTGGTTTGACACGGACTGGTTTGACTACGATTCCATCGCCATTGTGTCTGCTATGGCCACCAAAACTGGCTTTAAACGGTGTGTCATCTGCCAGGCGAAATTGCCCAGCTCCAACGGCCATTCACATTGCCTCATTTGCCTCGGTGAGTCCCATAATGTGGACGCTTGTACCCACTGTAAGGACTTTACGCCACAGGCATGGAAACATTGATCCTCCCTGCTCAAGCCTTTTCTCTATGAGAAGGCTTTGATTCCATCTGCCGCCTCGACCCCTGCCGTGGGATCTCTGCAAAAAAGGGGACGGTCCCCTTCACTGAAGTCCTCTCAAGCAAAATGCCACCGGTCACAGAGCCCTTCTCGGCACCATTCCATAGTGTCCAACCCAGAGGCTGTGCTCCATTCGCACAAACCTGCCACCAGGCCGGCCCTGGCTGGGGACCAAGCCTCCTCGGATTCGTTGGCTGTCGGATCCAAGGACAAGCCTCGGGATCAATTGGGTTCGAAGGATGGTGGCCAGGACTGGGAATCTTCTGCATCTTCGAAGGGCAAAGCCCCTAAGAAGAAGAAGGCTAAGTGCACTCATGCTGAAGAGAGGCCGAAAGAGGCTAAACGGGTCACTGAGCCCACTGCGACTGTTATGCTGACTCCTGCTCCACCTCCACAACAGCCTGCTCCTGCTGCACCACAGCCTCAACCTTTGCCTTGGGATCGAGACGCCGGTACCGAGCAGCCCTGCTCCAGAGCTGTCACCCCGACTCCCTCCTTGGAGATCGTGGAGGTTGAAGTGGGCGAGCTGTCGGGTGAGGAGGTGGAGGTCTCTCCACGAGTTTGTGGCCTCTCACCAGCCTGATTGGTCTCCTTCTCGGAGTTGCTTTGGGACTCCTCTACTGCTCAAGGGCGTGACGATGAACCTCTACCGTCCACCTCTCGGATCCAAGAGGATGATCCGGCGTACGGGGCTTATGACCTGGCCAGGTCCATCCTTACTACACCCTTGGTCAAGCCGTCAGGCGCTGATCGCACTGGGGATCGTGTATTCTATCTCAAGGAAGAAGTGGCGACCCATCGTGCCTTGACACTGTCTCCACCCCATCTCTCCTTTCACGGGCTGGACAAGGCTTCACTTTCTCCAAAAGATCCACCGAAGCCGATGTTGACGGACACGGGCTGCCAAGTCTCTCCGTTCCGCCCTCTTTCTTCACTGCCTCCAACTCTGCTGCCATAGCGCATTTCCATTGTCGGATTCATCGGTCTCATCCGACTCGTCTGACGGATATCTTCATTACTTGCCATCCCCTCAGCCAGAACTGCTGGATGAGGGCTCATCCTCGCCTACGGATGATGTCCGCTCCTTCTCTGAGCAGGTGTGCACATGTCACATGCCCTGGAGCTCAAGGTCACCAAGAAGGAGTCCGAGCTGGTTGATCCTATTTACCACCGGATCAAATCAAAAGTTCACCCGGCTGCCCGCATCCTGGTCCTCCCGTCTCTTCTGAAGTTGACGCAGGGTTCGTGGAAAAATCCATCTTTGATCCTATTGACTTCGAAGAGGATTGACCAGCTATATCGAGTATATGGGGATGAGATCGAATGGCTGCAGGAGCTTCCGAAACCGAACTCGGTGGACGTTGAGGCAGCGCAGCCTAAGAGACAATGCCGGTCACAATCTACTCCTTCTAACCCTGAAGGAAGAAAGTTGGACATAATTGGCAAGAAGATATATTCGGCTGCTGGGCTCAGCTTCCAAATTGCCAATTACTTGGTGTGTATGGGGGCCTACGAGCAGGTCCTTTGGTAGACGATGGTACCCCTCATCCAGGACTTGCCAGAGGAGAGGCGAAGAATGGCTGAGGCCATCCAGGCAGAGGCCCAATTGCTTGCAGGGCAACAGATGAACTCAGCAAGGCACGTTGCTGACTATGCCGCCAAAACTGTTGCAGGTTCTGTTGCCCTACGTCGCCATGCCGGGCTTCAGTTATCCGGGCTATCCACGCAAGCTGCTGCGACCAGAGAATATTCCTTTTGATAGCTCTGGCCTCTTCAATGGGTTGACAGATGAAAAACTTGAGTTCACGCAGAAGATGAGGACCACCGCATGGAAGTACAGTATGCCATCGTCCTCATCTTCTGCCTACCGTCCCAGATACCGATTGGGCTGGGATTCCTCTTCCTATGGTCAGTCCTTTAGACGAGGCAATACTCCTCAATCCTCCAGGTGCTCTAGGTTCTAACAGCCGGTGTCGTTTTCCTCATCGGTGAGGAGCCAGGGATCCACCTCCCGCTACCACCTTCCCTTCAAGCAAAAATCTAAGGATCAAGCGAGGAGGAGGTTTTGAGTTACCCTGTTCTTATTGTGATGTTTGTATTTTGTTTTAGACCCCCCTGTTTGGAGACCGTCTGTCATTATTCCACGATGCCTGGTCCTCGATAACATCGAACGGCTGGGTACTTCAGATTGTACAACACAGATACTGGATTGAATTCGACGAACTGCCTCCAACAGGTCGGGTCCGTCCCACGCCGCCCTCCCCTCCCCTCATTGAGGAGGTTCAGACTCTGCTTCAAAAAGGGGCCATCGAACCCGTGGATGCCGAGCTCTGTCACCAATGTTTCTTCTCCAGATACTTTCTTGTTGCGAAGAAGGACAGTGGTCTCCGTCCCATCCTTGATCTCAGGGGAGTGAACTGGTGCATTGCCCCGAAGAAGTTCAGGATGATCACCCTCGCTGCCATCCTTCCTCTTCTTCAACAAGGGGACTGGTTCATGTCCATAGACCTCAAGGATGCTTACTTCCACATCGGGATCCACCCCTCCCACAGGAGATTTCTAGCATTCCAGATTGGAGATGAGGCCTACCAGTTCTGTGTCCTCCCGTTCGGACTCTCCACAGCCCTGAGGGTGTTCATGAAGTGTATGGTGGCGGTGGCGGATTTCCTTTGACAGCACGGGGTAGTAGTTTCCCCCTATATAGACGATTGGCTGATTGTGGTGAATTCCAAGCATGAACTCAAAATGGATATTGCTCTTACCCTAGATGTGTTAGACACCCTGGGACTTGTTGTGAACATGGAGAAGTTGCAGCTGACCCCTCCTCAATCGATCCAGTTTATAGGAGCTCGACTGGATTTGATCTTGGCAGCAGCGTACCTTCCTGAGGATCACTTTGACACCCTTCGATCCCTGATTCACGAATGCCATTGGTCGACGGATTCGAGCACATGCCATCCAAGTCCTGTTGGGGCATATGGCAGCCACCACGACAGTCACTTGCCTTGCCAGGCTTCGGTTTCAACCGCTCCAACATTGGTTCCTGGGAGTCTTCGACCATCTACGGGACTTTCCTGGGACACTCCTAACTATGCCCTGTTCTATCTGCCGCTCCCTGGACTGGTGGTTGGCAGCGATCAATGTATTCTCCGGTCTTCCTTTCAAACCCCCTCAACCGGATGTCTCCCTCATCACGCATGCATCTCTTCAGGGCTGGGGAGCCCACCTAGGGCCCCACGAGATCCAGGGTTCCTGGAGCACCGAAGAAAGGGAGCTACACATCAATGTATTGGAGCTCCTCGCAGTTCAGAAGGTGCTTCGAGCCTTTGAAGTGTTGGTGCGGGGCAAGACCGTGCTTCTCCTGATGGACAACACCTCTGTCATGTATTACCTGAACAAACAGGAGGTACCAAGTCCCCCCAGCTTCTTCAACTCACCCTTTGGATCTGGGACTGGTGCATCCAAAGGGACATTCTTCTCCACTCCATCCATCTACCTGGAGAGGAGAACATTCTTACAGATGGATTGAGCCGTTCCAATTCCAGCGTCCACGAGTGGATACTCCATCGACGTGTGGTGGCAGACCTTTTCCATCGATGGGGGACTCCACTGATAGACCTCTTTGTGACCACTCAGAACAAGCAGTGCGACCAGTTCTGCTCCAGAGCATGGGACAGGGGCTTCAGAAGGGACTCTTTCCTGTTTCAGTGGAACGGACAGCTCCTATACCTCTTTCCTCCAATCCCGTTATTGACAAAGGTCGTCGCCAAGCTACGTTGGGACTGGTTGGATGCGATCCTCATCACTCTGTGGTGGCTCCAGCAACTGTGGTTTGCACCATTGCTACTTCTGTCCAGACTGTGTTTCCTCCACCTTCCGAACCGAGCCAATCTGCTCACCATTCAACAAGGGAAGGTCATCCCAACCTCGACACGCTTCACCTGACCGCTTGGAGGATCTGCCCTTGAGCCCCCATCCGTCTCATGCTGTCTCTTCTTTCCCTCTACCTCGAGAGTTCCAGGCGGTTATCAATGCTTCTAGGAAGCCTTCCACTCGAAAAGCCTACCTCTACAAGTGGAACCGCTTCGAAGGGTTCCTGGCGGACTGGGGATCGGACACTCAATCTTGCTCGGTACCGATGGTCCTCCAATTCCTTCTTCACTTGTCTGAAGCAGGGCTCTCAGTTTCGTCTCTCAGAGGCTATTTGGCGGCTATCTCTGTCAAATTCCAGGCTCGGGGTCGACCATCTCCCTTCCAGGACCCGACGGTGAAGAAGTTCCTGAAGGGGTATATCAATCTCCACCCTCCAGTACTCGATTCCACTCCGACCTGGAGCCTCGAACTCGTCCTCTCCCAACTGGTGAGACGGCCCTTCAAAGCCATGGCCTTGACCAACCTCAGGCTACTGACTTGGAAGACTGCTTTCCTAGTTGCCATCACTTCTGTTCGTTGAACTGGAGAACTATGTGCCTTACGGTTGGACCCTCCGTATACCTGCTTCCACAAACATAAGGTGGTGTTGAGACCGGACATTTCCTTCCTTCCCAAAGTGATCTTTAGCTTTCACCTTAACCAACCCATTGTTCTGCCTGCTCTGATGCAGGATCCAAAGGACAAATTCGAGCGTACCCTCCATTCGATGGATGTGCGGAGGGTGCTCGCATTCTACATACAATGAATTGCTCCATTCCATCAATCACCTCAGCTCTTCATCTCTTATACTGACTCGAAGCGAGGTGCACCAATCTCGTCACAGAGTCTTTCGAAGTGGGTAACGTCGACCATTGCTCTCTACTACGAACTGGCCAAGAAGCCTTTGCGTCCACGGGTTTGTGGACGTTCTATGAGAGCTGTTTCCACTTTGACTACATTTCTCTCTGGGGTGCTCTTAGAGGACGTCTGCCATGCTGCGACTTGGTCTTCACCATTGACATTCATCTCACACTACAGACTGGATGCTCGTTCTCGGAGCGAGGCTGCATTTGGGAGGGCAGTCCTTCTGTCCTCCATCCAATAAGTTTATTCATTGTTGAATTACTGACTGCTTATTTCATTGCTGAACTGATTAATGCTCAAAGAATGTGCTGTCAATAAATCCCTTTCTTAGTTAACTTATGAGGTGGTCCTCGTCTACTTATGTACAGGACATATCCTCCTCCAGCGGGGAAGCTTGCTGGTCTACCCAACTGTGTGATTCACAGAGACCATGAAGAAGATGGACAGGTTGCTTACCTGTAACCATAGATCTTCGAGTGGTCTTCTGTGAATTCTCACAGACCCGCCCATCCTCCCCTCTATGTCCTACTGTGGCATATTTGCTCTAAAGTTCCTGATGCTGCTATTTGCGGCGTCATTCAAGGAACTGAGGGGAATTAGGCGGGAGCGCCTTTTAAGGGACTGTTAGTGTGGGTGGAGTTACTGCCAAAAATGTATCAAAGCACATTCTGCCTAGTGATACCAGAAGGTTCCGTATGCTCTGCGCAGGCGCAGGAATAACCCAACTGTGTGAATTAACAGAAGACCACTCGAAGATCTATGGTTACAGGTGAACAACCTGTCCATATAGATCATGCATTACAATATTTTTATATTCCATTGGTTGACTCCATTTTGTTAATCTCTACTTCCAGACTTTTGCAGATATATGTGACCAAATGTTGGGGCAGGACAGGGAGAATGCGGTAAAACTGGGCCAGCATTATTTTGGATGTTGGTCTCTCTCTCTCTCTCTCTCTCTCTCTCTCTCTCTCTCTCTCTGAACATAAGAGCTGTGGAGAGACCAACATTTGTTTCCCACAGTAGCCAACCAGATGCCCATGGGAAGCCCACAAGCAGAATATGATTGCAGTACCCTATTGTCTTTGATACCAGAAGCAGTTATAAGGACAAGTTGCATACCTGTAACTATAGTTCTTCAAGTGGTCATCTGTGAACTCACATAATTGGGTTTTCCTGTGCAGTGCATGTTTGGAATCTTCTAGAATAGTTATGTAAGACTTTTGGCAGTAGCCCCACCACCGAACGGTCCCCTCAGGCGTTCCTGCTCATTTTACCTCAGTTCCAAGGACACCACAACAGCAGCATCCTAATGTAACTAATAGCATGACACAGAGGGGAGGATGAGCGGGTTTGTGCGAGTTCACAGACAACCACTCAAAGAAGTACAGTTACCGGTATGCAACTTGTCCTTTGTGGTGTCTGTGACTCACACAATTGGGAGACTAGCAAGCTTACTCGATGGGGAGGAGGGAGTGTCATGCTACACCAAGCATGTAATAGAGGCAAGGTAAACAGTATTGTAGTAAACAAATAGGACACCGTTATTGTAAGGTAGACAACAAAACAACCCTCCCAAAGGCTGCATCAGCTCTAGACCTGGTGTCCAGTGTGTAGTGAGAAATAAATTCAATGGAATAGACCTTGAGGCAGCTTTACACACACCCTCTAGGGGAATCCTTGAAAGAAGCAGAGGAGGCAGCTTCCGCCCTGGTTCAGTGGGTTTGAACTTGAGCTGGAGGATCTTGTTGGGCCAACTCATAGGCTAGGTAGATAGTTGATACAACCCACTTAGAGAACCTTTGGGGTGAAATGGGAACCCAGTTTAGAATCCAAGTAGCAAACAGAGTTTGTTGGTCTTTCTCAGCGGAGCAGTTCGCTGGGTGTAGGCTAGGGCTCACGTCACATCCCACGAATGTAAGGCACTAGAACTCACCCATGGGATTCTGCATAAGCACCAGCAATACAATGTTCAGGTGGAAACAGGAGATTACCTTTGTCAGGAAAGATCAGGGTGAAGCATTACCTTCTGCTTATGGAAGTTGAGATACCTGCAGGGCGTACAATTCACTTGCCAACCTAGTAGAGGTAACAGCAACAAGAAACACTGTTTTCCATATTAGAATTCAAAGGTCAGATGTTGCCATTGGCTCGAAAGGACGTTTCAAGAGCTGGGAAAGGACCAGCTTCAAGCTCAACCTGATTCATGACTGGGGGATGGAGATTGGCATAACCTTCTAAGAACTTAACAAACAGGTCCTGAAAACAGGATGGACACACCAAACATTGAAACTTGGAGGAGATAGCAGTGACATAACACCTCAGCAAAGAGTAGGACAGTCCAGAATCTGAAAACAAGAGGAGAAACTGTAACACATGGGCAAATATAATCTGGGGAGGCAGCAAGCCTTGTCCAGCCAGGTAAGTGATGAATTTGTTCCACTTGTATGAATAGGATCTACAGGTGGAAGGCTAGCATGGCCACCACGGGGTCACCAGAATTGTGTTTGATCTTCGCATAGTTTGGAGACCACTCTGGTGATTAGTGGAAATGGAGGGAAGAGATAGAGAAGGGGTCTGGTCCACTGGAAGATGAATGCATTGCCCCTTACACCCTTCTGGTGAGACCTGGAGCAGAACTGATGACATTTGTTTGTTGAGATGCGAAGTGAAGAGGCCTATGGCTGGAGTCCCCCAGCAATGAAAGAGCTCAAGAGCCACAGAATGGTGAAGCATCCATTCGTGAGAGAAGGCAGAGGAAGGGGTCAGTTCTTTGGCAAGAATATTGCCTTCCCCCAGAAGATGGAGCAACTGAAGGAAAATATCCCTCCGTATGCACCAGTTCCAGATGGAGATTGTGGTCGAAAGTAGAGTGGAGGATTTTGTCCCCTCATTTGTTTAGGTAGTACATTGTGGATGTGTTGTCTGTGACCAGGAGGACATTCTTGCCTGTGGGGAGGAATTCAAAAGACCTCAGAGCCTTTTGCACTGCAAGCATCTCCAAAGCATTGATATGAAAGAGACACTCCAATGAGGACTACCTGCCATTGATGAAAAAGCCATTGACATGAGCCCCCCAACTGTGAAGGGGGGGCATCTGTGGTGAGAGTGACTTGCAATTGTGGAGGTTAGAAGTGTATCCCCAGTCGGACATCATTGGGATCAAGCCACCATACCAGGTATCTGACGAAACGCGGCATGGTGAGGCATTTCATTGGGAAGTCTGTCAGAGGATCGAATACTGACAGGAACCAGGATTGAAGGGGGTGAAAAGCTGAGCGAAGGGAGTCACCACTGTAGTAGATGCCATGTGCCTGAGGAACATTGGGGTGGATCTGGTGGGTAGGCGGCGAGTCCCAATGGCAAAGGTGAACACATTGCTTCAAGGTCTTGAATCTGTCCTCCGGGAGGTAGGTAGCCGCCAAAGTCGAATCCAATATCACACCAACTAAATGAACCGTCCATGATGATGAAAGGTGTGAATTCTCCCTGTTGATGATGAGGCAGAGGGAGCTTAGCAAATGGAGTGTATAGTCGATGTCAAGACGGAACTGGTGATGAGAGTGAACAACCAGAAACCAGTCGCTGATATATGAGAACACTCTTGCTCCTCACTGTTGCAGCCATGCTTCCCCCACTGCCATGCATTTGGTAAAGATGTAGGGTGCAGTGGAGAGGTCGAAGGGAAGCACTCAAAACTGGAAAGCCACTGTACTGACTTGAAAAGCCAGGAAGCTCCTGTGGGAAAATAGGCGACTTTCAGGTCTATCATTGCAAACCAGTCTCCACTTTGGAGAAGCAGTAAGATTGTAGAAAGCATCACCATCCAAAAGTGTTTGGGGACGATGTAAGAGTTGACTTGTCTGAGGTCCAACATGGGCCAAAGACCATCGTCCTTTTCTTGTTGACGATGAAATACCTCGAAAAAAAGCATCAGTGAAGAGATGGCTGAGGTATTGGTTTGATAGCTCCCTTCGTTAGGAGCATGTTGACTTCTTCCAGAAGGACTGGCGATGTAGAGGTTATGCTAACAAAACCTGTCAGTAGATATTCCTCAAATTCTATTGCTTATCCTTCTTGAATGATGTTCAGAACCCATCGTGATGTTGGCCCAGGTGGCATAGAAATGAGCCAGGCAGTCCCCAAATTTTGTTGGTTTCAGATGCAAGTGGGGAGAGATGCAGTCAAAGATGCCTCTTAGATTGATCCTGGGAGTGCTTCTTAAACTGCTGATGGTACCGTGTGGAGGATTGGCGCTTCCCAGAAGAGGCAGAAGATAGAGATGGGTACCATGGGCTGCATTGCGAAGGAGGACTAAAGACACGGCGATGCCAACTGGCATGCGAGGAGTATATTGTGAGGAGTATATTGAGTCTGAGATGGCATGCCATACTTTCAAGCTGTTGTGTGAATTCACACATCTTTTGTGAATTCACACAGTTTTTTGTATGAATTCGAGCTTTTCATCTGTGCTTTGATAGAATAGAGCAGATTGATCAAACGGCATGTCATCAATTGTTGCTCGTGCCTACATTGAAAGGCCAGAAGGCCTGAGCCACACGTGCCTCCAAAGTGCCACAGATCCCACCAGTGTTTTGGCAGAGCAATCAGCAATGTCTGGTCCCCGGCCAGGGAATATGCCTCAGTCTGGATCACCATGGTGAAAAGTTTCTCTTCCTCGGGGAGCTTTTCAAAGAAGGGTGAGACCCGTTCCCATAGATCCTGCTGGTATGTGCCCATACAGGCTGAGTAGTTGGAGATATGGAGACTCAATGCAGCAGAAAAATAGAACTTCACCATGACATCCAGCTTGCATCATTCCTTATCCATGGGTGTGATGTGCAGTCGTTTGACAGCACAGGACTGAGAGGCCTCCACTATAACAGAGTTAGGTTTCAGATGTTCAAGAAGCCATCCCTTTACAGTCACTTTATAGAGATTATCAGTCTTCCTTGAGGTGGAGGGAATGGTGGAAGGTGTGTCCCAGGAACTCTGCAAGATCTTCAGGAAGGAAGGCAGAAATGGGAGGGAAGCTACCGGTGGAGCTTTTGACTTGATCCAGTGAAGATGGGATCAACCAGGTCAGACTCTGCTTCGTCTGGAGTTCCAGAGCATGGTCCATACAAAGCATTTGTTCAGAAAATGCTCGAATATCATCTGTCAGAGATGACTGGTCACTGTCCACAAGCCGATTCGGCAGGGACGGGCAGAATGGCATATCCGAGGATATGGATTCGGTGTCGGGACAGGAAGGTGATGGTGACAGAGACCGAACTGGTATGTCCTTCCAGGGAGGCGGAGGGAGTGTGAGTCCTCAGAGGCACTGAAGGCAGAATATCTGCTGGGGGCCCCAGCTGCTTGGGCTTCAGGATTGAAGGTATGACTTGCACCATGGCATCCCACAATCTAAGCCTAATCAGATCTTCCAGACAAAGCCGTGCAAGAGGTTCATATGGCTGTTGAGGTGGATTGGACAGCAGAATGAGAGACTGGACAGGAGAGTGTCTGGAGTGAGCAAAGAAATCCAGCAGATCCGAATGGTGGGGCACATCATAGGTTCTGTTGCTGTCAGCATAATAATATCCCTTGTATCAATCAAAATGGAGCTCCCCTTGAAATGGTTAGTTACACAGGGAGAGATGGCCTCCCCGAAGGTCATCTGCCTGTCCAAGGCTGCCATGATGGCGGTCATCAGCAAAACTCTCCTTGTGTTCAACTGCACAGAGTGGAGACCTCTCCCTGTATTGTGAGGAGGGGGAACACAAAGTGGAAATGGAGTACCGGACGATCTCCTGTCTACAAGGAGAAGGGATCAAAGTTGGTGTTCTGGAATCCAGGAGCTCAGTCCTCGATACTGCCAGTTGAGGGGAGCTGTGTGTAGACTCCATGGCCTGCCTGGGGTGAGAGACGGGCAAGTAGACAATTTCTCCCTTGGAGGCAGACCCCGCTTCCACTTGGACAATTTGCACAGAGCCGGATGGGGATGGCTCCTTACGCAGGGATGTTCACAACAGAAGATACCATAAGAGTCCTTGACTTGCAAGGGGCATCTTTCTTGGAGGGGCACTTCGAATGCTTTTTCTTCTTTTTCTCCACAGAGTGTTTAGACTGGAGAGAACTGCCCATCAGGGACTTTGAAGTAGTTGATATAGAGGGCCCAGATGAATGCGGTCTAGAAACCGAGATAGGCTCTTTCGGGTTCCATTCATCAGGTTTGAGGGATGAATCTGAATGTCTTTGTTTTCCCAGAATGGGAGAACCCAGGTTGGCATGCTGCTTTAGTGGAGAATGACTGTGAGTCGACTTGCTCAGATCCTTAGGAGGTACAGACACTGTGGCAGACAGAGGCTCAGAGGGTTTCGGAGCCTGTACATACAACAGAGCCTTAAGACATGATTGATGATTCTTGTGCACCTGCAGGGTGAATGCTTTACAATGGGCAGAGGTATTCACATTATGACCTTCGCCCAGGCAGAGAAGGCTTCAGGAATGGCCATCCTGTCCAGGTAATTTTGCCCCACATTCTATGCACCATTTAAAGGAGGTAGTGGAAGCCATAATGAGAGCCAAAGACAAACCAAGGTCATAACCAGGAGGCAGAAATCGAAGACAAGCCAAAGGAGTAAACAGGAGAATAGTCAGAACACTTGAGTCAAAAAACCAGCCATATATCATACCAAGCCAAAGAAAGAAAAAATTGTAGTTGAGAACAAACCAAGACAAGAAACGGTGAGGAGAAACAAACCACTAGACAGGTTCCTTAGATGCTGCTGACGTGGTGAACAAAAAGCTACTGAGGTAAAATGAGTGCAAATGCCTGAGGGGACCGTCCAAGTGGGCGGGTCTACTGCCAAAAAAAGTCTTATATAACTATTGTAGAAGGTTCCGAACATGCACTGCGCAGGTGCAGGAAATCTCAACTGTATGAGTTACAGAGACCACAAAGAAGAACCATTGGGACTATAAGCCATTGATAGGAAACAATGGCATGATTCTAGAACTCTGTGTTTCCTGGCTCTTCCTGTAACCTTTGGCAAGCAAAGTCTATGTTATTTTCTTCATGGCTGATAAAACCACCCAGTAACATCCTGATTTAGTTGGTAAAATACCACCATTTTAACAAATTTCCAAAAGTAGTTTGGAATTGGGATGTGGGAAATTACAATTGGATCTTGAAGTTTCACCTGCTAAAGCATCCTTTGAAATATCCTTCAGTTGGTTCTAATTTTGATCAGAGCAGTTATGTTAAGGAGTTTGACTTTAAGGAGTTTAAGTCTAATTTTCTTTCACATGCCATTTTCCTGATTAAATGGTTCCCAAACCTAATAGTTGGCCGCAGCAGAGGAGGTCATAGATACCTGTAATGTAGCACCTTGCAGCATCACATCTCTTTTGGCCCTAAAGCAAGAGAACCCACCACTGAAGCACATGTCATCGTCATCAAAACCTTGGTTCATTTTTTGGCAACCATGGCTCTATGTGCCAGTATTCTTTGAAAAGATAGCAGTGAAGTCTTGGATTTATTGTACTGATGTCTCATTAATGCCAAGAATGGGTGGGAGCAGGGTCTGGATAAAAACATTTGAAGATGGCAGCTCTAGGTGTACGCAGCCTAAGCTTCCCAGATGTCTTTATGTTTTGGCTGATGTTGCTTTCTTAGTATTTAAAAAGATGGGAGAGAAAAGGATTGCTAATGACGTTAAAGTTCTGCATAGCCTGATGAATTTAAAAATACTTTCAGTCGGTGGTGGCTTTGACAAAAGTAGGGAGAGATACCTTGATGCAGCATGACAAGTCCTGAAACTATTACCTATGACATTTCCCCTCTGAATTCACCGCTCAAGCCTTTTGTTAGGGGACATGAAAAGAGAGTTGGCAAGCGGGCAAATATTGGTGCTTTGCATTTTTCTTTCCTTTCTAGTGTGGTGTAAATTTGTTAACCACATGAGTTAAAAATGAAATAAACCACAACTCTATTTTTGAAAAGTGACTTGTCTTTGCACCTTCTCCATAATGCATAATTCTTTGAAGAAGGCACAGAACCTGGAAAAAGTATTTTTGCACTGCAACTCCAGAATTCCCCCAAAGCTTGATAGAATAAAAAGGTCTTTCTTGACAGTTTGCCTGGTCCTCCCCCTCTATTCAAAGCTAACTGATCTGGCACTGCCAGCTCTGCTTCAGCTGTCTGTGGGCCCTTGTCCCTCACAAGCAGTTTGATTTCTAAGAGCAATTGAAACAAAAACTGATCCCAAATAATTATATCTTCTTTAGATTTGGCTTTGGCACTATTTATGCATTTATCAAATAAAACAGTCAACCAGGCACCCAAATCTGCGTAAGTCTTGCCAGTTTGAAATTGGCAGTTTCTGAATGTTTTCTGAAGTAATCTGGCCCTAGTCTGAATCTTTTAAACACAGCCTGTTTAAAAAGATCATAAATTAAAGGCTGTTCTGAGGTAAAACTATGATATACTTCAGCCAATTCTGCCTTAATCAGATTTGGAATGTATTTCATGTGATCATCCCTGGGTATTCCCCAAATTTGAGCAGCCTTTTCCAAAGTTGACAAAAAATATTTCTGGATCATCTCCAGGTGAATAAGTCACAAAATCTGGGGGGATATTTTTTATTTTTTTCAAAACTCTGGTTTAACCTTTTCCTTCTCCTCCTGGATACTTTGTTCAGCTATCTTTCTATCTGCCTCTATTCTTATCTTTTCAAGCTCAAATTGCATGTGTTCCCTTTTCATCTCTATTTGTCTCTGCTTTTCCTTCCTTCTGCCTCATATTTCATTCTTCAGTTTCCACTTTCATTTTCTCTGCTTCCCTGTGAGCTACATGTTTTCTGATTCTCTCATTTTCTTCAGCCTTCAATCTCTTCCTTTTCCCTCCATTCCAATTCCTAAACTTTACTCCTATTTTGTTCTCTCAAGATTTCCAACTGTCTTGAATCAGGGGTTGAAATTTCTGGGATTTTACTTCTGCCTGCCTCACTAGGTTTGGAACTTGATACTTAATATTACTCTCAGTTACTTGATGCTTTCCCCCTCATAAGTCAGGTTCAAGGTCTTGCACTTCTCAATCAGTGCCTTTTTCTTTAAAGCCCAAATTTCTGCCATTTTTTTTTGTCTTGCACAATCTGCTTCAAACTCACTTCTGTATTTAATCATGCTTCTGTTTTGCATTATACACTTGGTTATTTTATACACTTTTTAGTTGACTTTTGGTTTGTATCCCACCACTACCACTACATGTGAGGATTACTCTGGACTGACTCCCCTCAGACTAATGGAAAACCTTGTCATTAATCAACTGCTTCAAGCAAATATCTTCAAACATTCCACTTCAACATTCTATTCTCTCCCCACTCCCAACAGCTACATACCTCACATTCACATGATAAATCAAGCAACAATTTTATATACAAACCCATGACACCACATCTTCACCTGCTAGTGAAAGGACAACAAGGAGGGGGGTATTCTAGCCTGTCTAGGAAAAGAGTACCAGAACCTGAGAGTAGCCACAGACCCTCTCATGTTTCCTCTAACCATGCTTGTGAGGCTGTTGGGGTTTAGAAGAGAGCCTCCCCTGAAGATCTTGATGCTTGGACAAGCTCACATGAGAAGATGGAGTCCTTCAGTTAGCCTGGGCCCAAGCTATATACATCTTTATAGGTCTTCTGAGAGAAATGCACATTTCACAGAAAAGGCCAGGGTGCTGCACAGCTTCCAATAGATGATGAACATAGATGGTGACAGAGCAGTTGCAGTGAGCTTAAAATTGGTGCCATGTTTACAACAAGAGGGAACCATATGACCATAGCATATGGTCATAGCATATGGTTATATGTAGTGTGAGAAAGCAAAAAAAAAAAAAAAAAGGATTCAGATTCATAGTTTGATTCAGGACATTCTGAAGATAAAAAGTCAACTGAAGCTAGAACTCTTTTTATTTGGAACTGCTGGAGGAACAAATTGATGAAAAAACATGGGAGAATTATACAATACATGATTACTGCAGCCAGGCTGTTACTGATATATGTGCAGAAATTGAAAGCTATGACTGTTCAAACACAGGAGGATTGGTTGATGAAATTTTCAGACCTTACTGAAATGGATAAGTTAACTATTTTAAATACAGCAAAACCAGTGAGTAGTTTTAGGAAAGACTGGGAACCAAAGGCACTACCTTTCCACGATGGTGGGATTGTGTGCTTCTGCAAGGCAAGAGGCTATGCTGAAGACAGCAGTGCTGCTATAGGGTCTCCCATGTCAGACAGACTTTGGCTGAGGAGCCAGACTAAGTGTGCTGAACAGGTACTGGGCAGAAGAAAAGTGGGGAGACACTGGTGGAGGATCTTTCAGAGACAACGGCAGTGGCACCATAGCTAGCACATCATCCTCATCTTCATTTATTTCTGTAGCACCATCACTGTACATAAGCTTTACAAGTAAAAGAACAACAGAACAGTTCCCTGCCCTCAGGCCTACAATCTAATTCAGACATGACACAAAAGGAAAAAGGAATGACAATGTGGGAAGGGATTAGGTCCAGCAGATACTGTCTCTTCTCTCCCTCTGAGTCCACAGCAGTGGCAGTTGGGATGGAAGGAGGGCCCTTTCATCTGCTTCTGGGACTAGAAATGATGGAGCTGTGGCTGTTTCTTCTTCTCTCCCACCAGAGCCAGGGCAATGGCAGTTGGGGTGGAGGGAGGGCCTTAATACTGCATAGGAGGTATGGTAAACTACTTTTGAGTATCATTTATCAGGAAAACCCTAGGATAAGATAATCCAAAATGAAATAAGAGATAGTGTCAGAAGATGAGACTCCCAGGCTGGATGACTCAACGAGTTACAGGCAAAGAGCAGAGGACAACTATGAGATCCTTCTCTCAGCAAGGAATCGCTACCACCATGCAGCTCTGGGAACAGGCAGGAGCCCTACCATCCATAGAATACTCCAAAGACACCTCCATACCTCCTGAAGAGTTATGCTGTTGTCCTTGTACCTATGCCTTGTGATCACTCATTTATCAGAGCTTGGAACTGATTGTATAGCTCCAAATTTGCTCACAGGGAAGGGAGTCCATGATGGAAATGGAAAGGAGAAATAACCAAAGCAGAATACAAACAAATAGCTAGTACTTTTAAGGAGAAAGACAGAAAAGCTACAGGTAGGAATGAGATTAGGCTTGCTAGAGATATTAAAAATAATACAAGTTGAGTGTCTCTTATCCAGAGTTCTGAAATCCAAAATATTCTAAAATCCAAAATGTCTGCACGGGTGGCTGAGATAGTAAAAACTTTGCTTTCTGATGGCTCAATGTACACAAAATTTGTTTCATGCACAAAATTATTAAAAATGTTGTGTATAAAATTACCTTCAGACTATGTGTATAAGGTGTATATGAAACATAAATGAGTTTCGTGTTTAGACTTGGGTCCCCTCTCCAAGATATCTCATTATGTATATGCAAGTATTCCAAAATCCCAAATACCTCTGGTCCCAAGCATTTCAGAGAAGGGAGACTCAACCTGTAAAAGGAGGAGAGCTGACTATCTTTGGAGCTAGAGGAAGAACAAGGAAATGGTAGGGTCACCACATGAAAAAGGTGGTGAAATGGCAACAGGACAGAGAGGAGCCAGAACCGGCTCAATGTCTTCTTTGCTGCCATCTTTTCACAGAAGTAAAACAGTGTTCTATCTGGTGAAAATGGAATGAATGGTGCACAAAGGGGGCTTCAGCCCAGAATAGGTAAAAAGGCAATATACTAATACCTAACCAGTCTAAATGAATTCAAGTCTTCTGTGTCTGATGAACTGCATCCAAGGGTCCACTTGCATGTAACCTCAGAACCTCTGTTGATCATCTTTGAGAATTTTGGGATAATAGGAGAGGCCCCAGAATTCTGGAAATTTGACATCAAATTTCAAATGATGTCACTCACTAGAAAGGGGAAAAAAGTAGACCTGACTAACCAACTGACTAGTCAGCTTGATGTCAGTACCAGAAAATATTCTAGAAGAGCTCATTAAACAATCAGTCTCTGCACACATAGAAAGGAATGTTGTAATTAGTAAGAGCCACCATAAGTTTCTAAAAACAAACTAACAAACCATGCTAGACTAATCTTAGCTCTCTTTTTTGACAGTTACAGGCTTGGTAGGTCAGAGAATGCTCTGGATGTAGTATATCTTGATTATAGTAAGGCTTTTGACAAAGTCCTGGCTGCATAGTGCTATTGCCAGATGGATTTGTAACACAGTGATAGACCAGATTGAAAGAGCACTCACCAATGGTTCCTCTTCATCCTGGGAGGTGTGGCCAGTGAAGTGCCACAGGGTTCTGTCCTGGGCCAGGTGTTCATCATCTTTATAAATAACTTGGACAATGAAATAAAAGGCATGCTTATCAAATTTACATGTGACACCTAATTAGGAGAGGTAGGTAATACTCCAGAGGACCGGATCTGAATTTAAAGTGACCTTGACAGATTGGAGAACTAAGCCAAAACTGACAAAATGAATTTCAGCAGGGAGAAATGTAGCATACTACATTTAGGAAGGAAAAATGAAATGTACAAATGTAGGATGTGTGACACCTGGCTTGATAACAGTGCATATGAAAAAGATCTTGGCATCTTAGTAGATCATAAGTTAAACAGTGTGACACAGTGGCCAAAAAAGCAACTGTAGGCTGCGTCAACGGGAATATAGTGTGTCCAGATCACTGGAAGTAACAGTACCACTCTATTCTGCTTTGGTCAGACCTCACCTACAATACTGTATCTAGTTCTCTTCACCACAGTTCAAGAAAGATATTGACAACCTGGAAGGTATTCTGACGACAGTCACTAGAATGGTATACTGTGGAAACCAAGCCTTATGAGGAATGACGTAGGAAGCTGGGTATGCTTACCTTGGAGAAGAGAAGATTGAGAGGTACTGTGATATTTAAATACCCGAAGGGATGTCATGTAGATATAGTGAATTTGTTTTCTACAAACCAGTGGATTCAAATTACAAGAAAATAGATTCTACCTAAACTTTAGGAAGAACTTCTTTACTGTAAAGCCTGCATGAGAGTGGGATAAACTGCCCACAGGGTTGGTAGACTCTCCTTCTTTGGAAGTCTATACAGTGCTTGGATGGCTATCTTCTCGGAGTGCTTTAGTTGTGTATTCCTATATGGCAAGGTACTCTGAGGCTGGAAGCTGGTGTGACCATCTTCTCTGACTCTGCAGGTGAGGTGACTGTCCCAGGTGTGCTAAGGAGACTTTCTGTAGGTTCGTCTTAGTTCATCTCCTTAGTGGGATAGGTGCAGCCTTTCTAAAGGCTTTCTAATTTGAGAACTCACGCCGAAAAAGTCTTGAAGAGAAACGACAATGCACCCCTGGAGAATGGGAGAGTTTACTCTTCCCCTACCTCTCTTGCTAATCACTGTCACCATGACAACCAGGAGAGACTATTCAGCCACTTTTCAATGCTGGAATATCCTTGGTATACAGCAACAGAAGCAAGGTGTGGTTGTGGAAAGAGTGGTAAAGGGATGGTATTTGTCCACCTGATACACGAGAAAGGGAGGTCTTAGCAATGGGCTCAAAGCTTGGTGGTAGTTATAATGGATACAGCAACATTCTGGCCCTTAATTTTAACATCTTACAGATGATCAGGCTTTACAATGTACACTTGCATGCACGCATGAGATTTATATCATCCCTTCATTCCAAGGACTTCATCAGACTAGCATCTAAAAATTCTGTAATTCCATGATTGAGGAAAGCTGAAACAGTGGCATGATTACAATCACTGAAATCGTGTGATACTACCACCACAGAATTATTGCACAAGCACCACTAGCAGTTTAAAAATGGGATTTCAGCATGCGCTATAGTAATACTTCTCTTCGCATTGCCTTCTAATGACAGTATTAATGCTTCGTGCTGACTTGCGCATGCGCCTTTGAGAAAATTTTTCCCTTATCCTTACTTCCATGATTTTGCATGGGCAAGATTTCAGCTATTCTCACAAGAAGACATGACTTCAGCTAAAAACACTAAAAACAAATACATAACGAAAGAACTTCACAAATAAACATTAAACATAAAAACCTACTAAGCAAAGGTTACAGTTCATTAAAACAGTGTCCTGTTGGTCCTCTTCATGTTCTCCCCTGGAAATTTAATTATGTGTTCTCATTGGGAAGGGGAAGGGGGGGAGAGGACTGCCCATTCATGCTGTAATTATGTGATTACAGCAGGACGTGATTTTGCATGCTCATCAATACTGCAAAAACAATGATATTGAGGGCTATTGATGGGTTTTGCCCATCAATGAAAAGTTACACATAATTAATGGGTAGAGTACACATGGACCATGGTAGGATGACAACATCATGCAATAACAGGAAACCATTTGTGCTACTATCCTGTCAAAATCACACCATTTCAGTCTCGTGATAAAGTCCTATAACTGACACTCCAGGCAGCTTGCAGCAAGATTAAAAGGGGAATAGAAAAAAAACCCAGAAGCTGCAATGTTAAAACAGAATTTAAATAATTATAATATTTGCATATCATAGAATTGTAGAGTTGGAAGAGACCACGAGGGCCATCCAGTCCAACTCCCTGCCATGTAGGAATACACAATCAAAGCACCCCTGACAGATGGCCATCCAGCCTCCGTTTAAAGACCTCTGAGGGAGTGTGTTCTACTGCTGAACAGGTCTTACTGTCAAAAAGTTCCTCTTAATGTTGGGGTGGTGTTCCTGGAGCTTGCATCCATTGTTCCGTGATCTAGTCTCTGGAGCAGCAGAAAACAAGCTTGCTCCATCCTCGATGTGACACCCCTTCAAATACTTAAACAGGGCTACCATATCACCCCTTAACCGTCTTTTTTCCAAGCTAAACATACCACGCTCCCTAAGTCTTTCCTCATAAGGCATGGTTTCCAGACCTTTCACCATTTTAGTTGCCCTTCTCTGGACACGATCCAATTTGTCAATATCCTTTTTGAATTGTGGTGCCCAGAACTGGATGCAGTATTCCAGGTGAGGCCTGACCAAAGCAGAATAGAGCGGCACTATGACTTCCCTTGATCTAGACACGATACTTCTATTGATGCAGCCCCCTCCATTGACGCCCCCTTGTCGTGGGAGAGAGGCTTGCGTACCCTAATGATGTTTTGAGCTATGCTGGCGGTGGCATAATAGCCACTGGTAGGGTCTCCCATGCCAGACAGGTCAAAACCGAAGGGTCTGACAAAGAGCGTCAAAGGGCAGGATGGGCTCTCTAGCCTTGTGGCAACCGTCCTAGGAGAAGGAAAACTCTAATCCCAAACCCGGGCAGATGGTGCTTGTCCAACCCTGCAAGGTCAACCATCTAAGAGAAGGAAACTCTAATCAAACCTACGGCCCAAGGACCTCACTGCCACGTCCATGCTTGCAAGGCCACGGCAGATGAATCTCTGGTTTAAAGGGTGAGGCCAGTTCTGTGCACGCTGCGCTCCACCAGAAAAATCCATTGCACAGGCTCGAAGGACAAATCCATTTCCAAAAAAGCCCTGTAGCGACTGGCGAGGGACGAAACCGGCAGGTGTAAAGATGCACTGGAAGCCGCAGCCCCAACCCTGCATGCAGGCGGTTCAGGACATTGGTCGCTCAAGCCTGACCCGGGAGATGACAGTCTTGTTCGGCAGCATCCTGAACGACCAAGCAGCCTTTTTTTAAGGAGAGCATTGCTTGCTCCATATGGAGAGGGGCCTAGAAAAGGTGGCCTAACGAAAGCTCATCCCCAACTACCTGGTTGGCTAGCCGCGGCCAACGGGAATCTTCTGATGCGGTCAAACCAAGGCAAAGAAACAAAGGCACACACCGGCCTCCAAAGGTGTAAATAAACTGACACTTGCATGCTGGAACATCAGAACCATGCAAGACTCTGAAGATAGTGGACGGCCTGAGCGTCGTTCTGCCCTAATAGCCCTTGAACTATCACGGCTTAATATTGACATCGCTGCTCTTAGTGAAGTTCGCTTCCATGAGGAAGGCAGCCTTAAAGAACATGGCGCCGGCTACACACTTTACTGGTCTGGCAAACCCAAAACTGAAAAACATCTTTCAGGAGTAGGCTTTATGATTAAAAACTCCATTGCCTCCAAACTCGAAACCTTGCCAACAGGACACTCTGATCGCATTATTTCCTTACGCCTCCCACATGTTGTTCTCTTTAGTATATATGCCCCAACTATGCAAGCCGACCCTGTAGAGAAAGACAAATTCTACACAGACCTACACCAACTCATACAAAAAGTCCCTGTAGAAGATAAAAGTATTATCCTTGGTGACTTCAATGCCAGAGTAGGAAAGAACTCCGAAGCTGGAAAGGTGTCTTAGGCAAGCATGGTGTTGGAAATTGCAATGATAACAGACGCCTCCTGCTAGAGTTCTGTGCAGAACAACAGCTGACTATTACAAACACAATCTTTCAGCAGAAAGATAGCTTGAAGACAACCTGGATACATCCCTGATCCAAACATTGGCACCTCATTGACTACGTTCTAGTCCGTCAGAGAGACATTCGTGATGTCCGTCATACCCGAGTGATGCCCAGTGCAGAATGCCAAACAGATCATCGCCTCGTCAGATGTAAACTAAATCTTCATCTTAAGTTCAAACCTAAGAGGGGTGGCATCTTAAAGAAGAGACTCCAGGTCAACAATCTTCAACAAGCTACCATGAGAGACAACTTCCAGGCAAATCTACAAACGAAACTTGAAGACCATCCTACAGATCCTTCTCCTACAGTGCTTTGGCAACATATCAAAAACAGTATCCTCCAGTCTGCAGAAGAATCCCTCGGGTTCTCCCACAAGAAAAATCAAGACTGGTTTGATGAAAACAACCAAGAGATCCAGGAGCTGTTGGCAAGGAAGAGAGCTGCTCACCAGGCATACCTCGCCCAGCCAACCTGTCATGTAAGAAAAGCAGCTTTCCGCCTCACATGTAGCAAACTACAACAAAAACTCCGAGACATGCAGAACAAGTGGTGGATCAATATAGCAGAAAAGACACAACGCTGTGCAGATCTGGGTGATCATAGAGGATTTTATGAAGCTCTTAAAGCAGTGTTTGGACCTACTTATCAGGTCCAAAGCTCCTTATACAGTACAGATGGTCAAACATTAATTACTGATAAAGCCTCCATCCTAAATCGTTGGGCTGAACATTTTCAAAGTCTCTTTAGCGCCAACCGAGTAGTCCAAGCCTCAGCTATCCAATATATGATACAAAAACCAATGAAAAATGAATTGGACATAGCTCCCACTTTGGAAGAGACCCTTAAGGCCATACAGCAGATGAAAAACGGCAAGGCAGCTGGGATTGATGGAATCCCACCTGAAGTCTGGAAACACGGAGGTCATGCACTCCACGAAAAATTCCACGAATTCCTTGTGAATTGCTGGGAAAAAGGGGAACTGCCATCAGACCTCCGAGATGCAGTCATCATCACCCTGTACAAGAAAAAAGGAGCAAAATCCGATTGCTCAAACTATCGAGGCATAACACTGCTCTCTATTGCTGGAAAAATCCTTGCAAGGATACTCCTGAACAGATTAGTTCCTGCTATTGCAGAAGAACTTCTCCCTGAAAGCCAATGTGGCTTCAGAGCCAATAGGAGTACTACAGACATGGTATTTGCCCTTAGGCAACTGCAAGAAAAATGTAGGGAGCAGAACAAGGGTCTCTATGTAACATTTGTCGACCTCACCAAAGCCTTTGACACTGTAAGTAGAAAAGGTCTGTGGCAGATCCTGGAAAGACTAGGATGTCCCCCCAAATTCCTTAAAATGATTATCTTGCTACACGAGGGACAGCGTGGTCAAGTCAGATATGGCGATGCTCTTTCAGAGCCCTTTCTAATAACTAATGGAGTGAAGCAAGGTTGTGTTCTTGCACCAACTTTATTTACAATCTTCTTTAGCACGATGCTCCAAAGGGCTATGGCAGAGCTTGAAGAAGATGACGGCATCTATATACGCTACCGTACTGATGGTAGCTTGTTTAACTTAAGCCGTCTGAGGGCTCACACTAAGACTCTAAACTATCTAGTCCATGAGCTGCTCTTTGCCGATGATGCTGCCCTTGTTGCCCACACAGAAGCAGCTCTGCAGCGCCTAACAGCCTGCTTTGCAACAGCTGCAGAGCTGTTTGGGCTAGAAGTCAACCTGAAGAAAACAGAAGTTCTTTACCAGCCTGCACCACAGGACGAACACCACCATCCCCACATTGCCGTAGGCAAATCTGTGCTCAAGTCCGTTCAGCAGTTCACCTACCTGGGAAGCATCATCTCCTCAGATGCCAAGATTGACAGAGATCGATAACAGATTAGCAAAGGCATATAGTGCATTTGGAAGACTTCACAAAAGAGTCTGGAGTAATAAACACCTGAAGCAAAGCACAAAAATCAGTGTGTATAGAGCCATCGTACTGTCTATCCTCCTTTATGGATCTGAAACATGGGTCACCTATCGCCATCACCTACGACTCCTCGAGCGCTTTCATCAGCGCTGTCTACGCACAATCCTAAATATACATTGGACTGACTTTGTGATGAATGTTGCTGTCCTTGAGCAAGCAGGGATCACCAGCATTGAGGCCATGATATTGAGAACACAGCTGCGCTGGGCAGGGCACATTTCTAGGATGGAGGACCATCGCCTCCCAAAAATACTACTCTACGGTGAACTCGCCACGGGTCAGCGTAAGAGGGGCGCTCCAAAAAAGCGATACAAACAACATCTCAGGCTTGGCCAAATTGATCACCAACAGTGGTCCGCCCTGGCCTCACATCGGGGGGCATGGAGACGCACTATCCGCAATGCTGCAGCCTTATTTGAGAACTCACGACGAACAAGTCTTGAAGAGAAACGGCAACGCAGAAAGAATCACAACCCAAAAACATCACCCAAGGAGACCTTCTGCTGTGCTTTTTGCAACCGGACCTGTTTATCTCGGATTGGCCTTTTTAGTCATCAGCACGCTTGCAGAAAGCGCGGGATGAGTCCTTCCTGAATCTTCGTTTGCGAAGAAAAGCCAGAGAGATGAGATCCCTTGATCTAGACACGATACTTCTATTGATGCAGCCCAAAATCACATTGCCCTTTTTAGCGGCCACATCACACTGTTGACTCATGTTCAACTTTTGGTCTACTAGGACTCCTAGATCCCTTTTGCACATAGTCTCGTTCAACCAGGTCTCCCCCATCCTATATCTATGCTTTTCATTTTTCCACCCTAAGTGCAGTATCTTACATTTCTCCGTATTGAATTTCATTTTGTTAGCTTTGGCCCAGCTCTCCAGTCTATCCAGGTCATTCTGAATTTTGAACCTGTCCTCTAGGGTATTAGCTACTCCTCTTAACTTGGTGTCATCTGAAAATTTGATAAGTATGCCCCTAATTCCCTCATCCAAGTCATTGATAAAGATGTTGAATAGCCCTGGGCCCAGGACAGAACCCTGTGGCACCCCACTGGTCACATCTTTCCAAGAGAAAGAGGAGCCACTGCTGAGCACCCTTTGGGTTCGGCTGGTCAACCAATTACAAATCCATTTAACAGTTAACTTGTCTAGCCCACATTTTACAAGCTTGTTTGCAAGAATGTCATGGGGAACCTTGTCAAAGGCCTTACTGAAATCAAGGTATGTGATATCCACAGTGTTCCCTTCATCTACCAAGGTGGTAATTCTATCAAAAAAAGAGATCAGATTAATCTGGCATGACTTGTTTCTCTGAAACCCATGTTGACATGTTTGGAATCTACATGGTCCCACCCCCAGTGTGCTGACTGGCTGACCAACAGACCTGTGATTGATTGGTCAGGTCCCTAAGCAGCCAATCAGCACACTGGAAACAGCAACATACCCAAGAGAATTATATATAGAGATAGATTTGCTTTGTTGTGCTAGGGGTTCAAGTTCATCTTGCTTATTTCCCATGCTCTGTGCATTCGTGTAGAGACATCTACACTAATGTGTTCCCTTTACTTGCTGCCTGTGCAAGTTTTTTTGCCTCCCACTGTTGGGTCCTTGCACTGTTTGCCTTGTTCCCTCTATGTAATGGAATTCATTTTTAAAAGCATATCAATTAAAAAAAAAAGTGCAACACACATACTTTCTCAGCAGCCAGTCAATTGCGAAAAGCCTGCCTCACTATGAACATCTTTGCTGGGGAGCAGAAGGACGAGGAGGGTGTGTGTGTGTGTCCAATGGCTATGTGAATAGAAAAGTGTGGAGGAATCATAGAATTGGAAAAGAATGCAAAGACCATCTATTCCAACCCCTTGCCATGCAGGAATACAAAACTAAAACACACCCGAAAGATGGTCATCCAACCACTGTTTAAAGACCTTCAGTGCCAAAACTGCAGAGCAGTGGTTAAATGCCAGTACTGCAAGTCACCACGTTGCAAGTTCGATTCCAGCCGGCTCCAAGGTTCACTCAGCCTTCCATCCTTTTGTAGGTCGGTAAAATGAGTACCCAGCTTGTGGGAGCAATTAGCTAACACACATTGGAAACTGTTTAATGCAGTATAGATGTGTAAATAGCTATTGCTTTAAAAAAAAAAAACAATTTGTAAGCCGCTCTGATAGCCTTGTGGCTGAAGAGCAGGGTATAAATAACTAAATAAATAAAAAAAAAATGCTTTCTCTACCTCCCTGCTCCCCCAAGCTAGGCAAGTAAAAAGAACCCAGTCCAATCAACTTGAATGAATAAATCTGTTTATTGCAGTCATAGACCGGCACAAATAAATAAAAATACAATATAAAAGGAACAAGTTAAAAGCATATTTAAAACCATCCCTTCACGATACATAACCTCAGTAAACCTAGACAAATTTTATATTAATAGCCTGCTGAAATCACCGTCAGTTGAATTTTAACCTCTGCAACATAGAATCTAGCTACATTGTATATTAAAATTGGTATCTGAGAGCAAGAGAGAAGTATAAAAAGAACCAGCGTGTCCTTGATAATTGTACAATAAAGGTGATATAAACCTTGAGTGGATATCTCTATAAAACGAACATAAAAGAAGGAAATGTTCTGTTGATTCTATCTGCCCAGATTCACAGGGGCACAATCTGTCAGCAAAAGGAATCTTCTTATATCGACCTTCAAGAATGGCTGAAGGTAGAGCATGACCTCTTGCTAAGGTGAAAACCCTTCTGTGATTGGGTATCTCTAGATTTGCTAATTATAATATGGATGAAGAAAGATATCTATTATAATAACTGGCAATAAAGATTGGTGCACTACTTAAATCTTGTTGGTCTGTATCTATTACTTGGTGCTTGATGGCTGCTTTAACTGGATCATATGCAAAAATTCTATGGAAAAACCCAGAGATGCAACTTTAGTCAGCACTGACTGCTTCCACCCAAATTGAAAATCATTGTTCAGAATAAAAGGAGCAAGCCCAATGGGAACAAAGAATAATCTAAGTCTGTAATTGAGTATAGACACACATACTCTGGCCTCCACTTTCATAAATCCTGATTCCAGCCTCAACAATGTATCACATAGGCAATTGAAAAATTGATCTTAAAAATTGGATTGAACAAGTTCTAGCTATGTGAAATTTGTAGAGAGACCCAGCTGGGAACCATATAACAATTGGGCTATTACTTTAGATTCAAAAAGTTTAAATGCCGCTGGTATATAGCGGTCTCCTCTTGTCATAAAGAATTTGAGGATATTCTGAGCTCCTCTGTGCATTCCCTCTGGCATATTCGGCATGTGCTTTCTTACTTACATTTTAATGAAAGATTACCCCAGATATTTAAAACAGGTAACTTGCTCAAACTTATGGCCATCTATACTCCAAGCATATTTCCAAGGCCTTCTGGCAAATGCCATAATTTTAGTCTTTTGGTAATTAAGTACTAGATGTTCCTCTCTACAGTACACAGTTAACACTCTTAATGCTCTTTTTAAACCAATAGGTGTTCTTGAAATTATTGCTGCTTTCATCTGCAGAGAGTGAAACTGCAATGTGCCTTCCTCCTAATTTGGGTGTGTGTGTGTGAAAGCTTAAATGATCAAGGCATTCCACCATGCTGTTGGTGTATAAGTTAAACAAAAGTGGGGCCAGAATGCAGCCTTGCTTAACACCCTTTTCAGTGGCAATAGCATTGGATAGATGTCCCTGGGAGTTGCATCTTATTTGAAGTGATGTCCCTTCATGTAACATGCACATTAAATATAATAATTGCTGGTTGATTGAGGAAGCTTCCAGTTTTTCCTGTAATTTAATTCAGGATAGAGAGTCAAAGGCTGCTTTGAAATCTATGAAAGCAGCATAAAGGGAGGTTGTGTTACATGTGGAATATTTTTCTATTAAGTGGTAAAGTATAATACATTGGTCTAAAGTGGATCACCCTTCTCTAAAGCCAGCTTCTTCCTCAGTGATTATGTTTTCTTGCTCCAAGACTGAAATTTCTCCTGTAAGTGTCTTGCATAGAGCTTGCTAATTATATTGAGGAGACTTATGGGCCTGTAGTTAGCAGGGTCATCCCTCCTTCCTTTGTTGTATATGGGAACAATAATCACAAGCCCCTACTCCTTGGGAATTCTGCCATGTTTGTCTATACAAGTGAAAAGTGTAGCCAAGATTGGGGTCCAAAATTCCAAGTTGTGTTTAATGGCTTCCGGGAGTCTTCACCTGAAGCCTTCCCCATTCTAAGTTGGTTACAAGATTCTTGATTTCCGTTTCTGTCGCTGGAGCCCACATTGGAAAATTATCACAATTTTGGCTGATACTGTCACTTTCAGAGTGATTATCCTCATAGAGTGATTGGAAGTGTTCTTCACAGATCCCAGGGAAAATGTGGGAATCAACTACAGCTGAAGCAGACCTTTGGAAGCTTGATGTTATATGCCAAGATAAAGCTTTTCTTACAACTCAAAACTCCACAACAAAACTCTAAACAGCTTCAGTCTGTGACCTCACCTAACTCTCAACAGCATAGGTGTGCTGGAAAAGCTATACATTGTCAGCAAAAGTTTTATTTATTTAGTTCTGAGGACATGTTGTAAATTTGAAATGTTCTGGGCACCACAATTCAGGAAGGATATTGAGAAGCTGGAATGTGTCCAGAGGAGGGTGACCAAGATGGTGGGAAGTCTAGAAGCCATGCCCTATGAGGAATGGCTTAAGGAGCTGGGCATGTTTAGTCTGGAGAAGAGAAGGTTAAGAGGGGACATGATAGCCATGTTTAAATATTTGAAGGGATGTCATATTGAGGACGGAGCAAGCTTGTTTTCTGCTGCTCCAGAGACTAGGACATAGAGCAATGGGTTCAAACTACAGGAAAGGAGATTCCACCTAAACATTAGGAAGAACTTCCTGACAGTAAGAGCTGCTCGGAATACACTGCCTCGGAGCGTGGTGGGATCTCCTTCTTTGGAGGTTTTTAAACAGAGCCTGGATGTCCATCTGTTGGGAATGATTTGATTGTGTATTCCTGCATGGCAGGGGGTTGGACTGGATGGCCCTTGTGGTCTCTTTCAACTCTATGATTCTAAATTGGGACAAAGACAAATTGTGACTCACCTGTATTTTAAAAGTAAATTATTTCATTTTTTAAAAGTCTCTTCGGAGGGATATTGAATTCACTGGTGAGGATTTAAGGAGGACTGGTGGGGAATTTCCCCAGCCCTTTGTTAAAGAATGTCCTGACTCACATTTTGGAAAGCCACACATTCACAACCCTTGTTTAACTAGTAATTTATTCAACAAAAACTTAACAAGTGAAGGACAATGTAAGATAACTGGAAGCAGCATTAGAAAGACTGGAGGCTGGTTAGGATCAATGGCCAGCTACATTGAAAAGGAATATGGAAGATGATATTGTCTCTGAATCTTGCCAGTGTAACTCCTGCTCTGGAGACAAATGGCAACTGTCTCTCTGCTTCTTGTCACTGGCACTAAATGGGCCCCTCCAGATTATTCCAAACTGGTGATCTGTTTTGCTCTTTATGTCCTGGGGGTGACAAAGAGTGGCAGCTGCATTTGCCAGCAGAGAAAGGCACATGGAAAGCTCCAGCCTTCCTCAGAAATCTGCCTTCCATGTTAATCTTTGTTTCCATGCATCCTGTGGATCTGCTTGGGCTGATCTGAGTGCTGACAAGCAATAAATAGAAGTGTATCTGCCATAAAGTACACAGAAGCAAATGAAAGTCTTGGTTTCTGCAAAGTGTGGCAAGAGGGCCATTTCTGACAATTGCTCAGGAAAGTTGTTTGCCTTAGGGCAGAAGTAGAGAAAAATTGCAACCATCTTTCTTCATTTCTGCCAGGGACCTGCTGCAATAGTGCCTGGGGTATGTTTAGAGCCAAACCATAAATCTCAAACAAGCACATTCTGATGATGGGGTTCACACGTTGCAAATGAAGTTGCTTGCTTGCTGTAACTTACCAAGCTTCTGGGTGCTGTGGCCTTTGAGCATTTGCAGAGTTTTACCCCAAGACAGCTGGGACAAGATAGCCATTTTATTTATTGTTTAAACTGAACCCTTCTGTATTTTTAAGGGGAACTTGATCAGTAAATATTAGCAGGCATTACTGCTTATCTCCATACCATGAAAAACTTCCAGCAGCTGATGTATGTAGCTCAGGAAGGAAGGAAGGAAGGATATTTTTAAATGGTTAGTCAACATCCTTTACAACAAAGTATTCAGGAATGAGGAACATGTGGCAATCCTAAATACTCCTGGACCCAACCTTGAATGTTGGAGGCCCAGGTTTCTTTGATGACCAGAAGTGCTTTTGCATACTTAAAGCAAGTGCATCAAATTGTGCCCATTCCTGGAGATGCCTGATCTGGCCACATTGACATGTGCCTTACTTACATCTTATTTGGGTCACTGAAATGCACTCTACCTGGGGCTGCCTTTGAAGAATCTTCAGAGTGGCAGGTTGAGTGTTCACACAACTCCTTTGCTCTAACAGCTCCACTGGCTGCCAATCTCCCGGATCAATTCAAAGTGCTGGTTGTGATCTACAAAGCCCTATATGGCTTAGGTCTGGCTATCTGACAGACCACATCTCTCCATATGAGCCTGCCCAGGCCCTGAGATCCCCATGAAAAATACTTCTTTCTGTACCACCAACTTCACAAACAGGGTTCATGGGAACATGAGATAGGGCCTTCTCAGTGGCTGCCCCAGGCTCTCAAACATCCCTCCTAGGGAGGCTAGAATGGTCCCCTCTTTGCTGTTGGTAGGCAAAGACTTTCTTATTTCAACAAGCTTTTAGAACAGAAGATTTTTTAAAAATAGAAAGTGCTTTTCATAGTGTGCTGTATTGTTTGAAATTGTACTGTCTTTAAACTGCCTGTTCCCCTTTGTATGTTTCACATTGTTTTAATGTTGTTAATAGTTTGATTCTGTTGTATGGTTGACCTTGTATGTTGTTTAACTATACTGTTATTGTTGTATGTGGGGAAATAATCATTGTAATGTAAAAGCAATCTTGTGTACCTCATTCACAATCTTAGATAAGTCTAGGGTTTTTCCCTGCATGCATTTTGTTCTCCCAAAAATCCCTTCTCTTACTTCACTGGGCACTTCTAGCCAACTAGAAGTGCTGAGTGATTGGACACATGACCTAATTTGAATTTTATTGCTTTTGTGTAAACTTCTTTCTTCTGAATCTGACTCTCCATGAGAATGGAGGCATCCTAAGCTTTCCTGTAACCATGCCATGATGCATCGGTGAGTCTTTCCTACCCATTCCTAGTCAGTTTAGGGACCTTTCCTTATGTTTGTTTTAGTATGTAGATTGAGACTGATATACCTTCAGTAAACTTTGTTTTGCATTTTAAACTGACTCCTTTGTTTTGTAATGAGTCTAATTTAACTGGGGGATCCCAGATCTCTGAATACACTTTCAAATGATAATAGAGCTTAAGTCTGCTTCTTAATCGCACTCTGCATAAACCGTGAAGTCAAATGTGACTGAATGATTTTACCTTTTTAAATGAAGATAATTCTTGTTGTTTTTAAAGGACTAGATCCTGCAATTTTATTTTTAGACTCATTACCTTCCTACAGTTATCATTTCAATTTGTAAGCCTCTTCAAGTCCCAGTTTTGGGGAAAAGTCAAGTTATTCATCACCATCATCATAATCATTGTCTCCACATAACAGTCAGGCTAACCAAGATGGCTGTGGGTATCAGGAAGATGAGCTTGCATTAGAGTGACCATGTTTCCTACTTTAGTAAGGGCAGTCCTCTGCTTAAGGTATCTTCTGTTTAAAGGGTTGTGCTGTCCAATCTGAGTCCAGTTAAAGATAAAGAATCATGAGAAGTTGGGAGAGGATCCTTGAAGCTGTCAATCTATGGTTAGCACATGGACAGCAGGCTGAAGAGGTGCACAGGTCACTATGTTGAAAAGATTCTCTCGCTATTACTTTCTAAATGTACAATTGCACATATAAATGATCAGGTACACATTTTACATAAATCTACATTTTTCTTTCTTCCCCCCCTCTCTTTTTTTGGTGGCACAAACAGATCAGGGGCCTGTTCACACTACACAATTACAACACTATTATTCCACTTTTGAGATAATCAGATGAGTCAATTATTCCAGGGCAAGAATGGAACAGTGGCGAAAAAGGGGCTCCCTTTTGGATGACGTTGAGCTCCTCCATACTGCTCCCGTCCTGCCCCTGTCCTGCTCCCAGGGTATTCTGTTCACGATGAAACATCGTGAATAGAACACTTTTTCCATTTTCTTCCGTGCCTGTCACGGAATCAGGGATGTGGGAAAAGCATTTTGGCCCCATTTGATAATGTCCTTTGACTGCCTTGGTTCCATCCTATGGAATCCTGAGGTTTGTAGTTTGTTGAGGCACTAGAGCACTCTGGCTAAGAATTCTAAATGCCTCTCCCTAAATTGGCCTTCTCAGGGTTCCATAGAATGGAACCAAGGCAGTTAAAGTAAAATAATAGTACCATAATTATGTAGTATGAACGGACCCCAGGATAGGGCCAGGTGAGGTGATATGGCAGTATACTAATGCACAGAACTTTTGGACAGGATGTTTTGTACCATAGCTACATTAGGAAAGTCTGGTTTGGAAGCTGTGTGCGTGTGGATCCATAGCCTCCAACACTTCACAGATGAAAACTGAGACATGTGTGGCCAAGCGTGGGCAAGATGGCAAAAGTTTCTAACAAGGAAGAATACACAAACTAAGAAATGCTGCAGCAGTTTGCTTTTGCCCAAGCCTACTGGGAAATAATAATAATAATAATAATAATAATAAAAATTATTTATACCCCGCCCCTCTGTTAAAACAATCGGGGCGGCTTACAAAAATTAAAATACAATACAGATAAAATCCCAAAAAAAACCCACCCCACCCTCCCCCATAAAAAATATTAAACAATTATAAATTAAAACCAACTGATATAAAATCACAATTAAAAACAATAAATACAATAAAATACTATAAATGGCCAGCGGACTAAAAGAAGCCAGGATCCCCTGAGGCCGGGATCTAATTAGGAAAGGCCTGCCGAAAGAGATCCATCTTTAGTGCTTTTTAAAAGCTACTCAGGGTTGTTATCTGACGGATCTCGTTCGGTAGGTCATTCCACAATTTGGGGGCGATTACCGAAAAGGCCCTCTGGGAGGTTGCAGACAGCCTAGATTTTTGTGGCTGAAGCAAATTCCTCCCAGAGGACTGGAGTGCGTGGGGAGGATTGTATGGGAGGAGGCGGTTCCAAAGATAAGTTGGACCCAAGCCATTTGGGGCTTTAAAGGTGATAACCAACACCTTATACTGGGCCCGGAAACTGATAGGCAGCCAGTGGAGAGATCTTAACACTGGAGTTATATGGTCTCTCCGAGATGTTCCCAAGACCACTCTGGCTGCCATATTTTGTACCAACTGAAGTTTCCGGACCAAGCATGAGGGCAGCCCCATGTAGAGCGCATTGCAGAAATCTAGATGAGAGGTTACCAGTGCGTGCACCACAGTCTCGAGGTCCTTTACTTTCAGGAAATGGCGCAGCTGGCGTATCATCCGAAGCTGATAACAGGCGCTCCTGACTGTCGCATTCACCTGACTCGTCATCTGAAGCGATGAATCAAGGAGCACCCCCAGACTGGAAACACAGTCCTTAACGGAGAGCGTGACCCCATCCAGGACTGGAGGTTGCAACCCAGCTCCTGGTTTCGGGGCCGCTACCATGAGCACCTCCATTTTGTCTGGATTTAATCTCAATCTGTTTTTCCTCATCCAGCCCATTACTGCTTTAAGACAGTCATTAAGAGGAGAGACACCATCGGAATTCAAGGCCGACGATCGGGACAAGGAGAAATAGATCTGGGTGTCATCAGCGTACTGATAACACCCAGCCCCATAACTCCAAATAATCTCACCCAGCAGCTTCATATAGATGTTAAACAGCATCGGGGACAGGATGGCGCCCTGTGGAACACCACAAGTAAGCTCCTTTCTGCTTGAACAACTGTCCCCAAGCAACACCCTCTGGCACCTGCCCGAGAGGAAGGACCGGAACCACTGGAGCGCAGTGCCTCCAATTCCTAACCCTCTCAAGCGATCCAAGAGGATACTATGAAAGGCAAGATTCTACCTGCTCCTCTCCTATGCCCACTGCTGAGTTAATTTAGTGCAAACTACTTTTGCACTTTGAACTCAGTTTGAAGCAACTGGAATAAGCTGAGGAATGGGAGAAAGTGGAAGAAGAAAAGAGAAACTGGGCCATTTTAAAAGCAGCTGGAAAAATGGGATGATATAAGATTACTTAGGGCTGTCTCTACCAAACTGTCAGGACGGTACTGAAAAGTGACCCTCCTGCCAACAAGTTTCAAAATCTAGCAAGTTACTTTTGGATCTTTCAGGTTTGAATTGGTCTGCTGTTTTCACATTCTTTGTAAATGAAAGGATTTGGTGACTGAGAAAAGCCATGGGAGTATAGGGTCTGCCTGGTAATGGGCAAAGCAGGCTTACACCTGTAGATTGTTTTGGGAATCAATAGGTGGAGTTACAACTGGGGCCCCATCTACACGACAGGAAAAAAATCCGTTTGGAGGGTAAAAAATTTGAAAAGGGAGCCGTTCAAACACGTATGATCTGCCTACACAATTTTTACCCCCCCTAAACTCCATATGACACCCCCCCCGCTTACCCAGCTGGCCAAAGCGAGCGATCCAAGTAGTGGTTTTAAATCTCCCGCTGCTTTTTTTATTTACAAAGGTGCTTGCAATCCAGACATGCGTGATTAGGTTTTAATAATTAAATACAAATACGAAAAAGCATAGCATGGACATACCGGACCCTCGCCAAGCCGGGAATCCAACATGGCAGTCACAGCTCCTTTCCCTCTTTCCTAGTATCTGTGTGAACAGGAGTGTACAAATGACCAATAATTCAGAAGCCACATGGATTAATCCCTGAGATCTGGAAATTTTTCTGAATGCCAAACTGCCAGACTTTACGGAGGAATTTGTGGCCCCCCTTCTGAATGATACGCTTACATTCGAAAGCTCGTCTGTACAGATCATCAATCTTTCTAACGTGTATGGATTTTTTTTTCATTGTGTAGATAGGGCCTGGGTGAGAACAGAGCAGGTGGATGATGGGCAACCAATAGCTCAAGTGCGCGCCAGATTTTGACTGATTGTGAATACTTTTTATTTTACTTTATTTCCTATGAGCTTCATTCAAAGCAACAATTTTGTAGTCTTGACTCTAGTTTTTCTGTGACAATAAAGCTTACTCTTTAACTCTGTCCACTGACTCTGAAGAAGGAGATACATGACACAAACTGGGACAGTTGGAGGCTTGCTTCACAGAAACCTGGCTGGGAGAGGATAGTGCTGTCACGTGGGCACAGGCACTCCCAGCCGGGTATTCTGTCAGTGAGCAGGGGAGGTGAGGTGGGTGGGTGGGGGCAGAGTGGCTCTGGTCAGATAAGAACAATCTGACCTTGACCTGGATACCTGTCCGAAACACAGTCCACTTTGTGTGTATGTACCTTAGCCTGAGGACCAGGGATAGTTTGGGGATTCTGCTAGTATACCGACCACCCCGTTGTCTAGCAGACTCCCTGACCGAGCTGACACAGCTGGTCTCAGAGTTGCTGTTGGAGTCGCCCAGACTTTTAGTTTTGGGCGACTTCAACATTCCACTTGAGACCAGCTTGACAAATCTGGCTGGTGTGGCTCAGGAGTTCATGACAAACATAGTTCTATCCCAATTGGTCATCGGGCCCACACATTGTGCAGGTCATACCTCGATGCGGTCTTCAGTAGGGAACAGGAATATCCGTGGGTGGCGGTTATTAAAACCACCACATTTTCATGGACGGATCATCTCCTGGTCAAGACTGAACTAAGAGTCTCTTCCTGTCCCACCAGGGGTGGTGGACCCATTAGAATGGTCTGTCCCTGAAGGCTAATGGAACCAATAGGATTCCAGAAAGCCTTGGAGGGTTTAATGGTTGGTAACACCAGTGACCCTGGCGAAGCTTTGGTTAATACTTGGAATGCCGATCTTACCAAGGCTATCGACACGATCGCTCCCAAGCGTCCTTTCCAACCCGCTCCAAACTGTAAGCCATGGTATACTTCAGAGCTTAGGAAAATGAAATGGATTGGACAATGACTAGAGTGCAACTGGCAGAAAACTCGACTCGTATCCGACAGGACTAAACATAGGAACTTTCTTCGGTCCTATCGAGAGGCAATACATGCAGTGCAGAGATCCTTCTCCTCTGCACGTATTGTGCCTGCAGAGTCCCATCAAGCAGAGCTGTTTAGGGTGGTAAGGGAGATGACACAGGTTATACCTGCGCAGAACCCATTGCTTAACCCAACAACAGCCTGCTGTGACGCATTTAACAACTACTTTGCAGATAAAATCTCTCGGATAAGAGCCGACTTAGACACCAGTATTTTGACATAAACAATTGATGAGGTGTCCAGCAACTCCGTTGATGTAAGTTTATTGGATCAATTTCAATCCGTGAGTACCGAGGACGTGGACAAGCTACTTGGTAGAGTGAGGAAGACGACCTGCCCTCTTGATCCTTGCCCTGCATGGCTGGCCATCCGGGGGTGGGTGCCTTGATGGTGTTCCTTAAGGACATCATCAATGCATCCCTCAGAGAAGGGTTTGTTCCATCCTGTTTAAAGGAAGCGGCA
The DNA here is from genome assembly GCA_030847615.1 of Gambelia wislizenii. NCBI lineage: Eukaryota > Metazoa > Chordata > Lepidosauria > Squamata > Crotaphytidae > Gambelia > Gambelia wislizenii. The sequence goes on from JAUMIR010000009.1 coordinate 9,119,581, forward strand.
GTTAGGCCGCTCCTGAAAAAACCTTCCCTAGACCCCCTGGACATGAACAACAATAGGCCGGTTTCTATGTTACCATTCTTGAGCAAAGTGATCGAGAGTGCAGTTGCTCTTCAACTCCAAGTGGTCTTGGATGAAACTGATTATCTAGACCCATTTCAAACTGGCTTCAGGACGGGATTTGGACTTGAGACTGCCATGGTTGCCTTGACTGATGATCTGCGTCTAAGCATCGACAGGGATAATGTGTCCCTGTTGGTGCTTCTGGACCTCTCAGCGGCTTTCGATACGATAGATCATGGCATTCTCCTGGATCGCCTGAGTGGGTTAGGAATCGGAGGCACTGCGCTCCAGTGTTTCCGGTCCTTCCTCTCGGGCAGGTGCCAGAGGGTGTGGCTCGGGGACAGCTGCTCCAGCAGAAAGGAGCTTGTGGTGTTCCACAGGGTGCCATCCTGTCCCTGATGCTGTTTAACATCTATATGAAGCCGCTGGGTAAGATTATTCGGAGTTATGGGGCTGGGTGTCATGAGTACGCTGATGACACCCAGATCTATTTCTCCTTGTCCCGATCATCGGCCTCAAATTCCAATAGCATCTCTCCTCTTAATGACTGTCTTAAAGCAGTAATGGGCTGGATGAGGAAAAACAGATTGAGATTAAATCCGGACAAAATGGAGGTGCTCATGGTAGCGGCACCGAAACCAGGAGTTGGGTTGCAACCTCCAGTCCTGGACGGGGTCACACTCTCCGTTACATTTGTTTGGAAAAGGAGATATCATTTTTTTGCTATTTTGAACCAGCCATTTAAATTTACTTTAATTTTTATTGCCTTAAATATCTTATTCAGTGGTAGGAGCCGCAAGAGAAAAAGGCAACACGTCTCAAGATGCTGTAAAGATGATCTTTTATTAGCTAAAAAGTCAGACACCTTTCAGTCTGTTCAGTTGTCCCTCCACATCCATGGATTTGATATCCATGGATTTAAGTATTCACAGCTTGAAAATATTCTTTAAAAAATTAATAACCCAAAAAGCAAAGCTTGATTTTGCCATCTTATATAAGGGACACCATTTGCTATGCCATTGCATATAATGTGACTTGAGTATTCATGGATTTTGGAATCCACAGGGGGTCCTGGAACCAAACCCCAGTGGATATGAAGGGACAACTGTAGATACTGTTAAGATCTTCTTTAGGGAGATATACAGAAAATCACAGAAGGGTGACATATAACTTCCTGACATCATGTTACATATTTTTGCACAGCACCTAAGGCCTGTATATACCCACTTAGGGACCTTTTACAGTAAAGAAGTATAGCACTCTGATTCTACTTTAATTGCCATGGCTGCATCCTATGGAATTCTGAATTTTAAATGCTACTTCCTAAACTTCAACTCCTAGGATTCCACAGGACACAGCCATGGCAGCTAAAGTGGAATCACCATCTTATAATCGTGTGGTGTGAAAGGATCTTTAGAACCAAATCTGCAGAATTTTTTGAGCTGGGAACCCCAACATTTCAGAAATGTCAGCAGTTTTGATGCTAAACGTCTCTCCCCCCTCTTGTGGATTTTATTGGAAACTCTCACTTCTTGTTGGTTTTTTCCCCAGGCTGTGAGGCCATGTTCTGGAATAGTTTCTTTCTGACGTTTCACCTGCATCTGTGGCTGGCATCCTCAGAGGATGCCAGCCACAGATGCAGGTGAAACATCAGAAAGAAACTATTCCAGAACATGGCCTCACAGCCTGGGAAAAAAACCAAGGAAAATCTATGGATGCCGGCCGTGAAAGCCTTTGACTTCACTCTCACTTTTTAATCCAAAAGCAAATTTAAAATCCCACTTATGATCTCACACCCTTATCTCCTTCCTTTCCCACCATCCCTGGTTTTTGTTTTTTTTTGTTGCCTAGATTAAGATGAAACAACTGCATTTTGGAAAGCCTTTTTCTCAGGTTTAACACACACACACATACACACACGAACGATGCAGAAAACAAAATGTATAAAATAAAAGACAGACACACCCTAACTCTCAGACACACCAACAGAACCCGGAGCCAAATCAGAATCATACATGTTCAAAAATACTGTACTACTCAATGAAACATTTGCCAGAATTCAGGATCAGACTTGTAGGTGCTATAACCTGGAGTTATGCATCCAGAAGGGATCAGGATTCACAGTCCCTATATAGTCACAATTGTGGCACTATTACTACAGTTGCAACTGCCCCTTCTAACCCTTATTTATGAGGTCTGTCTATTAAATAACGAGACTGATACAATAGCCCATCCTTGTTTATATGTACAGTCCTCCCTCAAAATTCGCGGCCTCCATACTCGCGGTTCCGCATATCCGCAGTTTGCCATGAGGGGAGGCCGAGGAAAGTGGCGACGGGGCCTCTGAGGCCCCGTTGCCACTTTCAGGAGGGCACGGAGAGGTGACTACGGGGCCTCCGGAGGGCCTCCGGAGGCCACTTGGTGACCTGGGGAGGGAGGTGGGAGGTGGGGGAAGTGACTATGAGGCCTCTAGAGCCCCCGTGGTCGCTTCGGGAGGGAGGAGGAGGGCAGTCTCTATTCATGGAATTTTCACATTAGTGGGGGTCTGTGGAACCTAACCCCCGCAAATGTGAAGGGACGACTGTATTATAATTCTAATGCTTGTCCCCTTCAATATACTCCTTGTTCACACTCACACACTGATGCAGTCTTGTTTTCCACTGGTCAAAGGCATGGAGCAAATCAGTTTCTGTCAGCTGTGTCAACACATCTGCCATTTTCTTCATACTGCATCAATTGACTCAAAAAGTATTCCTTTAAGCACTGATTTCATTTTAGGGGGAAAAAGTCACTTGGTGCCAAATCTGGCGAATATGGAAGAAGTTCAAGTGTTGTAACATGTTTATCGGCCAAAAACCGCTTCATAGAAAGTGCTGTATGAGCAGGCAGATTTGCCTTGATGAAGAATGAAACCATTTCCCCACAGTTCTGGCCTCCCCCTCCCGCCTCTTTCAGCTTTGTCAAAATTTCCTTATAACAATGCTGGTTCACTGTTCTGCCTTCTGGAACCCATTCTGCTAAAATTTCACCCTTGGTGTCAACCCCCCCCCCCAAAAAAAAAGCATGGCTTTGAATGTGGACTTGCTTTGATGTGCTTTTTTCATTCTTGGTGATAATGGTGTTTTCCAGTGTATTGACTGTCATTTGTCTCAGGATCATACTGGAAGATCCAGGTTTCATCACAAGTGATGATTTTTTGAAAAAGATTTGAGTCTGCCTCAAGTTGCTGAAGAATGTAACATTACTTGACGGCTAAACTTAGCATTTTTCTAGTACACAACAGACAACACAGCTGCTTTAAACGACTGACAATTAATTGAACTGCTGAGAGTGTTGATGTTTGTCATGCAGGTTCAGACATGTTCAAGGTCACCACTCAAGTGTTCACAATCAGTTCTCCCTGATTTGTCTGAAAGGTAAAAACAGTCAAATTATTTAATAGACAGACGTCGTACCATGCACAAGCCAGGCAGAGAGAGGGGGAGTGTCTGTTCTGCTGGTGATTGGAGCATGGGGTGGATAGCATTCCCACTCCCTCTTGCCAGCCATCACACTTCCTTGTTGCAGCCTCAGTTGGGAGGGAAATAAAACATCATCTGCCTGCATCCTGATCAGAATGGACCCTCTATCTTTTCTGTCTCCAATTTCTATCTCCTCTTATCATTTCCCCCTTTGTCCTCAGCCTACTTTAATTATTGCAAATGAATTCAAAATGCAAAAGCAGTTTGCACTCAATTAATTAACTCAGAAATAGAGAGAACTTCTTCCTGAAAGCCAATATGGCTTCAGAGCCAATAGGAGTACTACAGATATGGTATTTGCCCTTAGACAACTGCAAGAGAAATGTAGAGAGCAGAACAAGGTCTCTATGTAACATTTGTTGACCTCACCAAAGCCTTCGACACCATGAGTAGGAAAGGTCTGTGCAGATCCTGGAAAGACTAGGATGTCCCCCCAAATTCCTTAAAATGATTATCTAGCTACACAAGGGCCAGCACAGTCAAGTCAGATATGGCAATGCTCTTTCAGAGCCCTTTCTAATAACAAATGGAGTGAAGCAAGGTTGTGTTCTTGCACCAACTTTATTTACAATCTTCTTCAGCATGATGCTCCAAAGGGCTACGGCAGGGCTCAAAGAAGACGGCGGCATCTATATTCGTTACCGTACTGGTTACCAGCCTGCACCAAAGGACGAACACCACCATCCCCACATTGCAGTCGGCAACTCTGTGCTTAAGTCTGTTCAGCAGTTCACCTACCTGGGAAGCATCATCTCCTCAGATGCCAAGATTGACAAAGAGATCGATCACAGATTAGCAAAGGCATATAGTGCATTTGGAAGACTTCACAAAAGAGTCTGGAGCAATAAACACCTGAGGCAAAGCACAAAAATAGTGTGTATAGAGCCCTTGTACTGTCTATCCTCCTTTATGGATCTGAAACATGGGTCACTTACGACTCCTCGAACGCTTTCATCAGCGCTGTTTACGCACAATCCTAAATATACACTGGACTGACTATGTGACGAATGTTGCTGTCCTTGAGCAAGCAGGGATCACCAGCATTGAGGCCATGATATTGAGAACACAGCTGTGCTGGGAAGGGCATGTTTCTAGGATGGAGGACCATTGCCTCCCAAAAATACTACTCTATGGTGAACTCGCCACGGGTCAGTGTAAGAGGGGCGTTCCAAAAAAGCGATACAAAGACTCCCTGAAACAACACCTCAGGCTCGGCCAAATTGATCACCAACAGTGGTCCGCCCTGGCCTCACATCGGGAGGCATGGAGACGCACTATCCACAATGCTGTAGCCTTATTTGAGAACTCACGCCAAACAAGTCTTGAAGAGAAACGACAATGCAGAAAGAATCACAACCCGGAAACATTACCCAAGGAAACCTTCTGCTGTGCTTTCTGCAACCGGACTTGTCTATCTCGGATTGGCCTTTTTAGTCATCAGTGCGCTTGCAGAAAGCGTGTGATGAGTCCTTCCTGAATCTTCGTTTGCGAAGAGAAGCCAGAGAGAGAGAGAGAAATAGAGAGAGGCTAGGAGGGGCAGAATCAGGCAAAGGCAAACTGCTTCAGCCTTTTCCTAGCTTGTGTGTTCTTCCTCATTCATAACTTTTGCTGTCTTAACCACACTCTGATTTTGCTTGGCCACAAGTATCCCAGTTTTCACCTGTGAAATGTTGCAGGATATGTCATAGCCAAAACCATCCCCTATTCATTTAATCTTAGTTATTATCAGGAGGAAAGAACAAGAGGGTGCTCCCCCGGGGTCCAGCATAGAGGAAGGATGAGCAAGGGTCCTCTCCATAGGTGCACTGCAAACCAGAGGACTGGCTTGTGCCCCCTAGCTAAACTCTTGTGTGTGGGAGGCGGCCTTCCCTCCCATCCAGCATTTCTGAGAAATGAAGAAAAGCCATACGGTACTTCTGCCCATCTCACTTCCTCCATTATCAAACCCCTCCATCAGGACCAGGCCTCTTGGATGCTTTTAGCTAGCTCGATAACAACCCCCCACCTCGCTTCAACTCCTGAGACTGAAAGAGTACCTATTAAAGGAAGGTTGTCTTGGAGGAGTGGAGAGGGCTGTGGAAAGTACAAAAACAACTGGAGGGCCCTTGATCGTCTTTGCCCTGCCAAATTGTGTATGAGGAACATGGTGAGGCAAGGCAGCTTAAGAAGGATTGCAGCTGCACTAGTTCCTGGCTTGTGGAAGAGGATGGAAGGGGTTAAGAAACCAATAAGTGGAGGCACCCATAGGTTGAATTTTAAAAATCATTATTAATATAGTGCTGTCACAATTTGCTTGACAGAACAGCGATGAAATGGTAGTTGTCTGCCCTGAGATGCTTGCAATATAAATTTTTAATTGTTCATTTATTTGATCCATTTATATGACACCTCTCTTTCAAGGAGCTCAAGGCATGGTATATAGTCCCATCCCCCTTTTTTACTCACAACAACCCTTTGAGGTGGGGCAGGCTAATTCAGAGAGTGACTGACTGAAGGTCACTCAGTGGCCTTTACAAATTACGGTAGTGAGGATTTAACCTTGGGTCTAGGAAACACTCTAAACCAGTGATGGGCAACCTTTTGAGTCTGGTGTGTCAAACCTTGCCAAAAAACTGAGCATAACTCGGGTGGTGTGTCACTTTGAGGAAAAAAAATAATTATTTCACAATATTTGTTGTTTAAATAACATAAATGTATAATTGTGATATATAATTGTATTTAATAAACCAAAGCTAATTATTTAACTTACCTGCTTAGTGACTTCTTTGTTCATCCGTCAGTCGGTTTCTTTTGTTGGTCTTGATATTATTTAGCTTGTGTGGGGTGCCGTAAACTGAGATAAGTGAGGGGGAGGGGGAATTCTTTAACTAACCTGCCTATTAGTGACTTTTTTGTTGCTGAATTTCATTGGCTAATTCTTCAATTGAAGGTTGGTATTTTGTACACTTCAGGCCCAAGCAAGCGCTACTAACTTCATCTGTCAATCTGTTTCTTTTGTTGGTTTTGATATTATTTAACACTGAGAATAAGGCCTCACAAAAGTATGTAGAGGGGAACATTGTGAGTAAAGCCATTGCTATATTTTTCAGGGCGCTAAAAGTGTAGTCGGTTCCAGGCACTCCAAATTTCCTGTTCGTAGTGGCACTCCTCTTGATTCTCCAAGCGGCGCCTTTCCAGAATCTCAAGCTTTGACCTCAAGTCGACAAACACCTGAGCCCAGATACTGTCTTGAAATTCTGCAAGTTGCATCTCCAAATCATCAATTTGCATCCATTGGAAACCATTTAATTCCAAACTACTGTAGACTACTACATCAGGATATTTAATTATTTTCATGGTCTGTTCTAGACTTCTAAATTGACTAAATCTATCACTAAACTGGTCAAGTAACGAGTCTAAAACATGCTGGTACTTCATATGCAAGAATTCCATTTCATTTTTTACAGCTGTACTGGCCTTCTCAAAATGCTTTGCTACTCGAGGAAAATACTTATAAGTTTTAGTTTCTACATCTCGCTTGAAAATTTTGACTTTACTTTCAAAAGCTTTTATGTATCCAAACATAATGTCAATACTTTTGCCAGAACCTTGTAACTTTAAGTTCAGTTCATTAATATGAACAGAGAGATCTGTAAAAAACATCAGGGAGTTGACCCACTTATCATCATTAAGCTGAGGAAAGTTCCCCAGATCCTTATCGTCAAGAAATACCTTAATTTCTTCAAAGCACTCCACAAAGCACTCAAGAACTTTGCCTCGGCTCAGCCATCTTACATTATTGTACATCAGCAGTCCACTGTAGGTGGAATCAACCTCCTGTAAAAGCGCTGAAAATTCTCGCTTGTGAAGGGGGCGAGCAGCTATTAAATTAACTCTTTTTGTAACAACTGACATTAAGTCATTTAAGTCGGTGAATCCTGCCTTAGCACATAAAGCCTCCCGATGGATAATACAATGAAAAGTCACCCTCCAGCCCCTCCCCTCCAACCCCTCCCCTCCAGCCACCAGCCAGCCACTCTCCCTTCCCAAAGCCACGATCGATCACGGCACACAGAGAAGACCCCTCCCTTTCAGCGACGCTGCAGGGGGGGTTGAGAGCATCGCTAGCTGGGAAAGGTCCCAGCCAGCGAGCTTCTACCCCCCCTCCAGCTTCACTAAATGGCAGGGGTGTTCTCTGTGACTGAGTCACAGAGAAGACCCCTCCCTTTCAGCGAGGCTGCACGGGGGGGGGGCAGGGGCGGGGAGAGCATCGCTGGCTAGATGGGAGGGCTGGATGGTAGGGGTTTTCTGAATGGGAGGGCTTTTCCCACCTCCAGCCCCTTCTCTCCAGCGACCAGCCACCCTCCTTTCCCAAAGCCGCAATTGCAGCTTTTGGAAGGGAGGGTGCTGGCTGGAAAGCCTCCTCCCAGTGGTGACTGGGGCTTCGTAGCCCCGCCCAGCACTTTCATTCCTTCCTCCGCCTCCCTAAAATGGCGACCGGGGCTTTGAAGCTCTGATCGCCAGTTTAGGGAGGATGGTGAGGGGGAGGGGGGAGGGGGAGCGACCTAGCCGCGTGTCACCACTGATGGCTATGCTTGTCAGTGGTGACACGCATGTCATAGGGTTGCCATCACCGCTCTAAACACTACTGCATACTATATACCTTTAAGCACAGTATATATATGGCCTTTTACTCAGGCCCCCAGAGTCAGAATCTATGCTAGTCCAAAACTGCTGTAGTAAATTTCCACCCAATGACTCCCCACTATCTTCTGCCATGGCCAGCATGAGCCACCAGGTGGGTCCTCCGTCGTTGACCTCTGCCACTTTAGGATTGCTCTGCCCATGGCTTAATGACTGAGGTTCAGTTCAGGCATTGTGCCAAATCATGGCTTGTACACATATAGTTTAAAACTGAAATGATGCTTTGAACTCCCAGCCACCACAGTTTGTTGCTTCTTCAATGCTTTCGTCTTCAGTATATTTAGCACATTGTGGTTCAGTGGTATTCGGAGGCAGAGCACTAGCTAGAGTTAATTAATCCTCAATTAAGATTTCATTAAAACACATACACATTTCAAGGCATTGCTGGTGCCCTGAGATTCCTCCCTCCCACCTTGAGGATCAGAGAAGAAGAGGCAGGCCCTGAGATCTAGTAACTTTATTCACTAGTCACACTGATTAGGAAAGCTTCACACATTGCCCTTTGTTCTGTTTTAGAATCATAGAATCATAGAATCATAGAACTGCAGAGTTGGAAGAGACCACGAGGGCCATCCAGTCCAACCCCCTGCCATGCAGGAAATCACGATCAAAGCATCCCCGACAGATGGACATCCAGCCTCTGTTTAAAGACCTCCAAGGAAGGAGACCCCACCACACTCCGAGGAAGTGCGTTCCACTGCCGAACAGCTCTTACTGTAAAAAAGTTCCTCCTAATGTTGAGGTGGAATCTCTGTTCCTGGAGCTTGCATCCATTGCTCCGTGTTCCAGTCTCTGGAGCAGCAGAAAACAAGCCTGCTCCATCCTCAGTGTGACATCCCTTCAAATACTTAAACAGGGCTATCATATCGCCTCTTAACCATCTTCTTTCCAGGCTAAACATACCCAGCTCCCTAAGTCTCTCCTCATAAGGCATCATTTCCAGACCTTTCACCATTTTAGTTGCCCTTCTCTGGACATGCTCCAATTTGTCAGAGCTGATTCTGCTATGGAAGTATTTTCCTCCACGAGGAAGGATGAAAGACAAAGCTAGGGCTGATCAGGTTTGTTTGCAAACCCTCTGCAAGATTATGCTGAGTTGGGGGATTGGCAAGGGAGCAAACATGTCAAGCTGTTACCTGGCCCTGGCCTAATGGACAGCTGGAAAGATAAAACTCACCTCTTCCAAGCAAGAAATGCTAAGATCTGAAGAGCAAAGCAAACAGAAATGTACAAAAAGGTAAGCACCAGATTGAGCAAATGTGGTCATATATGTTTTGGAGACAAGTTCACTTTCCAGACTAATCTTTGTAGCTACACAGATGGTGTTATTACAGTGCCTTGAAAATAAATGTGTGTGTGTGTTGGGGGGGGGGGAGGGGGAGGAAATCCAAGTGCTACATCTTATAGTGTTGTAGTGGAATCAAGGCTCATAGGGTCAAAGTGCCAAGACTTTTTGATCATTAGGGTTGATGGTGGGGTTGTCTATACAGTGAAAATATTCCTCATAGAATTCAAGAATATGATTTGTCTTAATGAGATCCCACATCAATCCACCATATTCAGAGGGAGGAGGGTCAAAAATGCCAAATACTCCATGGGAAAAGCCATCACGGCTTTTCCCGTATTTTTTTTTAAAAAACTCAGAAGGAAATGTGCATTCCCATTCATTGGGACAACTGATTCATTTTGTTGTGCATTTTTAATAAGACCGGAAGTGGAAAGCTGATTAGCTGGACAGGTGCAAGGGGCAGAGCTTGCTAACAAGGCAAATGCCCAAAACTACCATGTTGGCTTTTTGCTATAGCAATTGTGCACTGAGGCGATGAAACAGCTTCCCTCCTCTTTTTTCCCCTATTTATTTAAGCTAAATATCGCACTTTTGCACCTTGGATATGCAGGAGTTATGTGTGCATCTATCCTTCCTTCCTTCCTTGTGTGCCCCAAGCAGAGGAAAAGCAAGAGATGAATGAACTCAGATGTGTAGATTTTTGGACACTCCTTAGACTGTTATGATGGGTGACTACACCTCAGAATTTATCAGTACATCACTAGACATCTTAGGGTTATTTCCACAGTCATAAATATAACAGGGGTACAGTGCATTTCCAACTTGTGCATCAGTTTAAAAAAATATCTAAAACTCCTTCTTCCTGCATTCAATGGAAAGAAAAGTGCGTATGCATTTTGACTTGCTCATCTAAGCATAGCTACTTTGGTCTAAAAGGTCAAGTCCTGAGGCCAGTTATGTAAAGCTTTCATTCATTCGTCAAGAAAAGCAATTGCTTAAACCAGTGTCTGTATTAATGCAAGTGAAGGCCACATTTATTTGTTTGAAGCTATTTTGATTTTGGTGTGTTACTATAACAGAAAATAACAATGAAAAATATGCTTTTCTTCATCACATCAAGCAGTTAAAGTGTAAGTTATTGTATGTACTGAAGAAGAAAGGCTATCCCTATGATGATGATGATGCATGTGAAGACCCAGTTTTTATTTAATTATTATATGTAACTGCTACCTTCCTTCCTTGGTATTAGACCAGCATACATGGTGTTCCCCCAGTGTATCCTGATGAGGTAAGCTACATTATGAGAATAATTTATCCAAGGCCACACTATTCCAACATGGGGTGGTGGTGGCAGGGAGTGGGAGAAGCTGCCACTTTTAGATGGAGGGGTATGTCCGGCCCTCCCAATGTTGGATTGCAACTCCCATCAGCATAGTCAATGAAGGGGACGATGAGAACTGGAGTCAAACAACATCTGGAGGAGTACACATTTACCACACTTGCTCAAACTAGTGCACTTTTATCTCACTAGTAGGACAGTATTTTAAAAAAACCTATAAATACAAGCTTCTATTTTATTTACCTTGGACCCAGGCTATATAAGGTCCGTACAAGATACATCTGTATGGATATTGCATTAATAATATATGGACCTTATATAGCTTGGGTCCAAGGTATTTGAAGGACTGTATCTCCCTTTATGAGCCCATTGTTGCTTTAAGATCATCGGGAGAGGCCCTTCTCTTTATACCACCACCTTCTCAGACTTTGGTGGAAAAAAGAGAAAAGGCCTTCTTGGTGGCTGCTCCCAGAATTTGGAACTCTCTCTTTAGGGAGGCCAGCATTGCTCTGCCCTTGTTCTCCTTCTACCAGCAGGTTAAAACATTTTTACCCCATCAGGCTTTTAGAAACGGGATGGGCTTTTAACGGAGTGTTGTGCTGTTTATATGTATAGTCCTTTAATTACCTTTAATGTTCTGAATGTCATACATTGTGTAATTATCTTTAAAAAATAACTTGTATATGTATACTTTATATGCATGCTTACTAGGGAGCACTCCACAGCTGAAGCACAAAGATGTTCCTCATCAGAGAGAATACAAAATTATGAGCCCAGCAGCCTAGGAGCTATTTTGCCCATGTTTGATCCCCATGGCACAAGGAGAGAAGTCTGTCTGACTCTATCATATGGACAAAGTTAAGGGAATTTAGAGCCTTGGGACAACTGGTCCTGCCCACGGGATCATACTGTTTACCACTGGTACTTCTGCAGTGTGGGATTGTGCAGTGTGGTCCTGCCCACGGGATCATACTGGTTACCACTGGTACTTCTGCAGTGTGGGAACCCTGCTCCTAAGCTGTCAGCCATGCAACTTTACTAGCTCTGCTTGTCTACATGGACTGTTTGGAGCAGAGTAAGCTCAGTGTGGTATAATGGTCTGAATGTTGGACTATGACTCTAGAGACCACAGTTCAAAGCTCTGCTCAGCCATGGAAACCCATTGGGTGACCTTGGGCAAGTCACACTCTTTCAGCCTCAGAGGAAGACAAAGGCAACCCCCCTCTGAACAAATCTCTCCAAGAAAGCTCCCTTGTTAGGTTCGCCTTAGGATCATTGTAAGCCAGAAGTGACCTGAAGGCACACAACAATGCTCAAACCACTATACCACACTGACTAGTGCCTATCATTTTTCTCCCTTGGGGCCAAAAACTAATTTAAAAAGAATATCTACAACTTCAACTCTGTAGAGATCATTCCCAGTTCCAACATAAATGAAAGAAAATGGATCCCTATCTCCTCCTTCCAAATGATGTTCATTTGCCATTGTTACAGACATAACCAATAATCATAATCTCCTCTGTGCTGAGCCTTTTTCTCAGAGTAAACATTTCCTCCCATGGTAAGTTTCATAAGCAAAGGTTACACTTCACATTTCCTATTGTTCTGGGTCGCAGTTCACCCCTCCTTGCTCAGAAATATGTTTATCTAGATCTCACGCTGTAGTCAGTGCAAATGCAAACTGTTGCAAGGAAAAACAAGATAATTTGCAAAGGGGTGGAGGGAGAGAAAAATCTGTTTCAATGCATAACAAGGCCAGGAAGGAGTTAAAAACAGCTGCCTGGTTGCCATAGCATCCTTTCTTTTAAAGAAGAGCAGAGTTGATTACAACATTAGAAAACAAAAAGGAACCAAAAAGGAAAGGGGAAAAAAGGTGAAATAAATAGTATCAAGGGGAAGGAGGCACATAGACCGAACAACATTCACTTTGGAGCCTAGCAGCTGGACCGAAGGGGAACAATCTATGCCCCATTAGCCTTCATGACAAAACAAAATATGTTTGCGGGCTATTCATTAACTCTGTGCATAGCTCCCCATTCAGCTTGCTTGCTAGGCTGGCTTTGACTAATCAGCCGGTCTCCTGGGTTTCAACAGTCAACACTGTGAGCCTCGGCTGGAGGGTTATCAGACACAGATAACATTCTTACAGGTCTAGCCTGGGATGGAGCGGAATAAATGAAGATAAATGAACTTCTGACCTGTTGTACTTGGGCCCTGGTAAAAAGGGCTGGCCCTAACACACCCTCCAACATTGCACAGATAAAAACTGGGATGTGTGTAGCCAAGTGATATCAGAGTGTGGTCAAGATGGCAAAAGGTATTAATGAGGAAGAAAGGACAAGCTAGGAGCACCTGTAGCAGTTTGTTTTTGCCTGAGTCTACTGGGAAGGGCAAGCATCTGCTCTCCCACTGCTACTAATTAAGTGCAAACAACCTTTGAACTCAGTTTGCAACATCTGACCTGAACGTCTAAATAAGTGGGATGACAGAAGATTAATCACGACAGTTCTTGCCTAACAGGGATAGTTGGTGGGTATGTCACAAGGCAGAGTAAGGCAATTTCCTCAAGCGGCAGATGTTGGAGTGGAGACATAGCAGAAGCCCAGTCATTCTTACTGAAAATCCCATCTACCGGTATTTCTCTTTTGTGGAGGAAAGAGTTGTGCATGCATGCACAACATGGCCTATTGTGCACTCCCTATGGAAGCCTGTTGCCCATCACTGAAGTAAGATTCAACTGCCAGTCCACTTCATTTCTGTACATGGAATTGTGTGTGTAGGGAGGTCTTGCTCTTTGCTGCAGCAACAGCTTGTATAGTTTTGCACTTCTACCACTCCTTTAGAGGCCTCTCCATCTATTGTTTCCTCTGTAGGTGTGCCAGACCATGCTTGTGGGTCATGCATTTTACTGGCATGCCAGGCAAATTAGAGACCAGAGAACAAGCACCCTAGTGACACAGCAAATCTCCTACCTCATTTGAGGTCTTGACACTCTTCAGATGTTTTCAGCCAAATCAGATTTCCACAGGATTTTAAAAAATTGGATCAGTACCTTGCAAAGCTTCCTCTCTGCCTTCCTCAATTGCTTGCGTTAGAGGATTGTTTCTCACATGATTGAAGCTGCTTTTAGAGGACAATGTATCCTTGGATCCTTTGGCCTACAACTCCCATTGGTCCCACCCAGCACTCCAGATGGATAGACTCCATCAAGGAAGTCACAGCCTTGAGTCTGGAAGACCTGAGTGGGGCTGTTGAGGATAGGGTGACTTGGAGGTCTCCCATTCATGGGGTTATCATAAGTCAAAGTCGACTTGATGGCAGTTAACATTAACAATAGCAACATTTATGTTGGGAGATGATAGCGTTACATAAGGAGGTCCACAAGTGTTGGCACAATTCACTTGCCAGCCATTTTTTGAGGTTGCTACTGATTCTTTCCCCGACCCTCAGACGTGTACACAAAGTTTGAGAAAGAGGCACAGCTACTACTTGTCTGTGTTGACAATGAAAACAGCAGAAGTCTTGCCATGGCTTGAGCTCTCCCTCCTACAGTGTCTTATGTGCTTGAAACTGCAGTGGAAATGGGACCTGTGGGCTATGATCTGAGTGGGGTGACATGTCATGAAGGCTGAGATACTCGACCCTGGTAAGTGAATCTGTTGCTCCTTTTCAATGAGAAACTGAGCTTGATCAAGAGATGCACAGAACAGAACTCTGCGAACAGGATGATCCCATGATAAGCTGAGAAAGATAATATTTGCTGATTCACCCTGTTCTAGAAGACAGTGGGATACCCCAGAACTGTACAGAATCATAGGGCTGGAAGGGACCACAAGGGCATTCTAGTCCAGCTCCTGTCATATAAGCACACAGTCAAAGTACTCCCAAGAGACAGTCATCCAACCTCTGTTTAAAGACCTCCAAAGAAGGAGAATTCATAGCCTCAGAGGCAGTCTATTTCACTGTGGAACAGCTCTTACTGTCAGGAAGTTCTTCTGAATATTTAGGTGGTACCTTCCTATTTGAATCCATTGATTTGGCTTCTAGTCTCTGGAATAGCTGAAAACAAGCTTGCTCCATCTTCAACATGGCATCCCTTCAAACATTTAAAAATGGATATCATACCACCTTTCAGTCCTCTCTTCTCCAAGCTAAGAAGAGAGCTGCCAGGTGGTGCTGGGACTCAACAAGAATTGGGAACACACTTTCTTCTCCAGGGAAGGATCCCACCAAGAGAAGAAGCCCTTTTCTCCACTTTGAGCAAACCGTGGATCCAATCCATTATTTTCTATGCAAGGGGTTGCTGAAGACCCACCATATGATTTATTCCAGATTACAACAGAGGAGGGAGGAGTAAGAACTAAGGATTTCAATAGTTAGCTTATAAAAATGAACTTCTGCCAACCAACAGTGAAAATAATGTAATGGAAAAGGTGGCTCCTTTCATTTTGGCAGCTGCAAATGGGTAGAAAAATTGCTTGGCAGTGCCTATGCCTGGCTGTTTTTATGATTACTGACTTTTTACACCCCTTCTGATTGTACCAGAAGCCTATTTTGTTCAAAGTTTGATACCATGTGTGGTTTAAACAAAACAAGCAATAGTCTGAATGCTGTTATTGAAGAAACAGTGGTAGTAAAATAAAAAAAATGCCAATCAATGTGCCAGTGTGAGAAACAGACGCAGAGAGACAGTAGTTTAAGATACAGACTTTATATACATTTGATGTGCAGACAGTTAAGAAAAAAGTATCAACTGCTTGTATTCCTATGGGCAAAACCCAGGGCTGACCCCATTTTGATAGCTGCAAGCAGAGTGGAGGGACAGCCTTGCCATCTCAAGATGGCTACTAGCCACCTGAGAACTAACACATCCATGAATATTGAACAGAGTCCTTCTCATGCCCATCTTTCATAGCCTTCGTGCCTTCCGAGGCCGGCAGCCATTGTGTGGAATTGGGGTGTTGTCTGTAATGGAGATCACCTCCAAACCACCCATGGTGAGTCCTTTGATAGCAGCCTAAAAGAGAAACAAATGCCTCATTTTCCCCCCAGATAATAAAGCATTTAGTTCTATACACAGAAGCACAAAGCAGCCCTATACGAAAACAGATTATCAGGGGCCCTGCAGCACTTCCATCTTAACTGGCATAGCTACATCCTATGGAATTCTGGGATTTGTAGTTTGTTGAAACACTAAAGATCTCTGGCTGAGACTTCTAAATGTGTGTATGTACCTCCAAGTTGGCTGTCAGCCTATGGAGATCCCATTAATTTCATAGGGCTTGCTTAGACAAGGAATACACAGAGGTGGTTTTGCCAGTTCCTTCCTCTGAAATATAGAGCACCTGGTATTTGTGGGCGGTCTCCCATCCAAATATTAACCAGAGCTTCCAAGATCAGATGGATTCTGGTGCCTTTAGGGTAGTTAGGTGCGACTTCTAAATACTTTTCCCTAAACTGCAATCCTCAGGATTCCACAGGATGTTGCCATGGCAGATAAAGTGGAATCACAGTGCTTTAATTGTGTAGTGTGAAATGGCCCCAGCCCAGAAAGCTCACAATTGACTAGACTGATTGGCAAGGGCTTCTCTAGGAGTGTATCCACATTACACAATTATAGTATGTTGAGCCCATTTTAAATGCCATAGCTCCATCCTATGGAATCCTGGGATTTCTAGTTTAATGAGGTCCTTAGAGAACTGTAGTGCTGTAGTTTAGGGTAGACAAGGTCTCTAGCACAGAATTCTAAATACCTCACCAAACTACAAATCCCAGCAATCCAGAGGATGGAGCCACTGTAGTTACAATGCTATCAAATGACTATAATCGTGCAGAATAGATACACTCCTGGTTTCTGAAAATGGTCTTTGTCAGACCTGCCTTACAGAGGCTGGGGAATGAATCTGGGGCTTTCAGCATTTAGAACAGATGCTTACCAGCAATCTATCATCCTTCTTTGGCTGAACTAGAGTAGTCTTCTTCCACCTAGCACTGGAGCCCTCCATGTTCTAGATTACAACTACCATCAGCCTCAGCCAGAATGGCCAGAAGTCATGGATGATCAAGACTGTAGTCAAAACAACTAGAAGGCTGGACTAGAGTGAGGTGGGGGCATGTTGCTCTCTAGATGTTGCTAGATAGCAACTCCAATAAGTGCTAACTAGTATAGTATAGCCAGTGGGAAGGGACTGATGGAAGGTGCAGTCCAACAGCATCTTCAGAGGCACACAGTCCCCATGCCTGCCTCACAAAAACAACCCTGGAAGATAATCCAAATATTAATTATCACTACACTCCATATTGTGTGAGTGAGGTGCTACAAACAGGCATTTCTCAACCCCATCTTGCTTCACCATTCAGAAATAAGAACTTTCCTCATCTTTGAATGCTGGGGACTCTGATGGCATTCATCTCTGCCCAACAGTGGTAGGTCTCATCCTCCAGATTTCAGAACCTAGAACAAAATGTGCTAGGATGTTTTGAGAATTTCCCCCTGCTTTAACATTGAAAAAACCCTCCCCGCAAAAGTCAGAAAGCAAACCAGACATGAGATAACCACATACTAGGCAGCAGTGGATTTCCTGCAGAGACCCCTGAGATGCCTTCCAACACTAGGATTCTGTCTCAGGCTGTTGACAAAGTCATCAATGCAGTTACTCACAGAGTAACAGCAATTTCAGGATCCCCAAGGCCATGCATGCTTCTATAGCTCAAATGAAATCACCAGTTTTGACAGGCAGGCTGCTTTGGATGAGGCATGCAGCAGGAATGCCAAGACAGCTTCCTGTTACCTTCCAAAGTGAATCATTGGCAAAATCAACCATTCTTCATCACTTCCTGTAGTAACTCAGGATGTGGAAGGCAGATATTGTTAAGGCAGTGCCTATTTTTATTTAGGGATGAATAAATTCCTATCCAACAGATGGAGATATATGGGAAAGAATATGCATTTCATCTCCACCTGAAATGCAGCTGCTAATTCCACCCTACTCCCTCCATTTACTGCTGCTTTTCCTTATACCTCACCAAAGTGACCACGACTAAAGACAGCATGTTACTTGGGGCACAGACTTGTACCCCCTGGATTTTTTCAAAACTGTACAGTGTCAAACGGTAAAGTGCTGTTGGCATTAATGACATTCAGGAAATGATTAGAAAGTAAATTGCAAGCAGATACCATTCGTCCAGGTCCTAGGCCTTTTACCACGACACGAACATGTGACACACCCTTTGCACAGGCTTTCTGGGAAGAGGGAGAGAAAAGAAACCATTTTGTCTATTTAGCCACAAAGCACTGATGCTGCCAACCAAAGTTCAAAGAAGAAAAAAGATGAGGAGGAAGAAGGAAGAGGAGGTGGGGATGGAGACCCTGGATGGTCACTGCAGATTCATGCATCATCATTATTTTATTCATAAATTCCAAAAAGCTTGGTACATTTAGAAAAATCAAAATTAAAATTTTCAGTTGTAGGGCTTCAACTTCTACTACCCTTAGTCTTCTGTTTGATGTCTTCTCTGTTGAAAGCAGCTAATGACAACTTCCATGATTCTGCTATGCTAAGTTTGCCACCTAGTGGCTATTTCAAGCCCGTTTATATACACCAATATTTCCACAATTTCTGAGAACCAAGCCATGGTTCCTTTTCCCTGGATTATTCTTTTTTCTCTTGAATTTATAGGCATACCTCAGTTAACAAAGCCTCTGACAAAGAAGCTACCTTTTACAAATTTTTTTATCCCCCCCTCCAGCACTCCCCATGTTTTTCTTTGCATACTTTGTCTAGCTGGAGAAATGCAGACTTTCGTCATTGGGTTGCAGCAGCATGTCTGCAGTAAAGCTTGAGCTGAGAAAGAATGGGATTCCACTCTAGTTGACCCTACTGTAGCTGTGTGTCCCTGTCTACAATAGGCAAGCTGTATCACAGCTGCCTCCAAAATCCCTTACTGAGCACGCACGAACAGCAAAACAGAGAGGAAAGGGGGAATCAGATAGCCCTGCCTGACCAGCTCCCCTCACCATGATTTATTTATTTATTTATTTATTCACGCATTCATTCAAAACATAGATATGTAAGTTGGGCCAACAAAATGGAAATTATAAGAAAAACGGAGGCTGGTCCTTAAATGCATTTTGAAAGAAGCTTTTGGGTGGTCTCTAGAAGGTTCAAAATGCCTTTTTCTTATGAAAGGCTTATCTGACCAGGTTCATAGAATCATAGAATTGCAGAGTTGGAAGAGACCACGAGGGCCATCCAGTCCAACCCCCTGCCATGCAGGAAATCACGATCAAAGCATCCCTGACAGATGGCCATCCAGCCTCTGTTTAAAGACCTCCAAGGAAGGAGACCCCACCACACTCCGAGGGAGTGCGTTCCACTGCCAAACAGCTCTTACTGTAAAAAAGTTCCTCCTAATGTTGAGGTGGAATCTCTGCTCCTGGAGCTTGCATCCATTGCTCCGTGTTCCGATCTCTGGAGCAGCAGAAAACAAGCTTGCTCCATCCTCAACGTGACACCCCTTCAAATACTTAAACAGGGCTATCATATCACCTCTTAACTGTCTTTTTTCCAGGCTAAACATACCCAGCTCCCTAAGTCTCTCCTCATAAGGCATGGTTTCCAGAACTTTCACCATTTTAGTCGCCCTGTTAGTTTTGCATAAAAGGTTTCCTGAAACATGTTGAGCTGTTCTTTTTTTCCCCTTCAGTGTGGGAACCTATCCCTATTCTTCCCATGTCACTTTTGCCTCTGATACCAAATTTTCTGTTATAAAGTAATGCCCAGGAACAGATCTATTTTGTTAACTGAAACATACTTGTACAGATATGCCACCACTTTTTCCATTTCTGAAGAGCAGAGGTAAGCAACCTGTGGCCCTCTGTATGCTGATGGATTAGAACTCATATCCGCCTTGTCTATTAGTTATGATGGCTGGGCCTGATGGGAATTATGAATTCAGCAATATTTAGAGCAGGGGCAGACAACTGCACAGGGGGACATTTCCCCTTCCTGTGGGCTTGGCAGAGTGCACTAGCAAGGTTTAGTGCAACCAAAGCGATGCAACGTCACTTCCAGCTGCCATTTTGGCTGATTTTCAGCTGATTTTTACTTCCTTTTTTAAAATAGTGTTTTTGGGAGTTTGGGTGGGTGGGGGGGCTTTGGGAGGGATTAGAGGAACCATATAACTGCATTTCTAAGTGTTTTGAGATTATTTTGGCCTATTTGAGGGCAAAAAAATCCCTTCAAAATAAGTCTGAATTTTTTTTGAGGGTCTGGAGGCTTTGGAGAGAGGGTCTCAGAGGCCACATGTGGCCTGCAGACCACACTTTACCCACCCCTGATTTAGAGAATTACAGGATTTCCACTACTATTTTAAAGCATGTAAAATCAAAGGCTCTTTCCCTTCAGAGTACTCCCTCTATGCTTCTGCATGGATTAGGATTCTGGACATATAGACCTACTAAGAGGGCAGGATGCTCCCTGTGACTCTGTATTAGGAGACAACAGCCTAATCCAGCATTTCACAACATAGTACTCTGCAGATGTTTGGACTATGATTTCCACCATTTCCCACCAGCAGTTCTCATCAAATCTGTCACTTGATCTATGGCAGAATTTCTTCCACAATCCCATGGTGGATCAGACAGAACGACTGCTAGTCCAACGTTCTGTTCGCACAGTAGCCTGAGGATTCCTGGGGTGAGGGGAAGGTCCTAGAACCAAACCCCAGAGGATACCAGGGGCTCACTGTATGTACTTACTTATAAATAACTTGAATATTCCACCACTCATTTTATACATCTCTATGCCCACCTCCCAGCTTTCCCATCTTGCAACCTTTCCTCACAGGGGAGATGTTCTCATCTCTCAATCCTTCTGTTTGCCCTTTTCTAGTTCTACAGTATCTTTTTTGAAGTCTGCTGACCAGAACTGTATACAGTATTCCAAGTGTGGTCACACCACAGATTTTTTATAAAGATTACAATATTGGTGCTTTGATTTATGATTCCTTTCCTAATGATCCCCAACACTGAATATGGCTTTCTCACAATAGCTGCACACTATGAGTGCATGTATATTGCCATATATGTCTGTATACCTGCCCCCTTTTCCATCTCTTCTTTTCATATGTGCCTCCCAAAATGCATTTGACTGACAGGTCTTTAAGGTGCCACAAGAGGTGAAGCAAAACCAACAACCTAAACTGGCTACCCCTCTGGATTTGAGTGTGTCCTTTATTTACTGTCTTTCTCATTTTCCTTCCCAATTTCCTTTTCACTTCTCTTCTATTGCTCACTGCGAGGCTCTGGAGCGGAATCCTCTTAGGACACCTGAGGCTCTGGTAACTGATGCCCACATAACTAGGCACAAGGGAACAAATGATAGGAGCTGCTGATCCCACTCCTTGCTTCTTCACTCACTTGTATTGTGGGCCAGAGGGAGACAGATCAGGCAGCAATTGCTAGAGGAGTAACAATAGGGACAGGGAGTTCTGGCACTCAGCCTTGAGGACCCTGCTCAGATGTGAGCCTTGGAAATTGCTTGAAGATGATAGCCCTGATACCAACTAAATGAACATACAGTCAACTAGAAAGTGTAATCAATCCCAGCCATTGGTATTGGCTGCCCCTCAGTTCATTTGAGAATGGTATGTTATCCTTTTTACTGAGCACTGACAAAACTATTTATAATCATATTTATTGTCAACCACATTGTTGTCCAGAACTCCCTGTCCCTATTGTTACTCCTCTGGCAATTGCTGCCTGATCTGTCTCCCTCTGGCAGCTTATAAATTCTTTGGATGCATAAATATATTTAAACAGATAAATAATACATGTGTAAAGGAATCCCTGGCCGTGTGTCCCTCTGGAATGGAGAAGTTGACTTATAGCAAGTTACACCATTGGCCTGCCTAGTCCAGAATGGTCATCAATGACTGACAGCAGGTCTCTGGTGTTTCAAGCAAGAATCTTCCATCCAAGTATTAATCAGGCCTGCCCTTGGTTAGCTTCCCAAATCAGAAAGGAATAGGTCTGTTCAGGGTGTTTTGCCTGTGTTCAGGGTGTTTTGCCTGTGATGGTGGAGATAATTCCCTGATAAGTGCATACAGTCATTGATAAGTCATGCAGCCTTAGTCATGGAAAACACTCACAAAGTTCCATGCCTCAGTGAGTACTCAGCATGTCCTGTCTACCCCTAGAATGTGGCTGTTTTGAGGTACCTCCATAGGGGCACACAAGCAATGGCAGTTCCACAGCACAGGAAAATTAGTTCAGTCAACTAGGGAAGGTATTACTAGTTAGAACGCTCTTTCCGTCTCTGCTGTCAGGTGCCTGCCTAGGGAAAAACCTTGAAAGGAAATAAAGGAGGGGGAAAATAAAGAGGTCTCAATGAGGCTTTAAGCACATGTGCTTGCAAACACTACAGGACTAATTGGCTCAAATGTAGAGCTTAGAGCTCTAGTACTAATATACAACATATACTAGTACACCAATGGCTATTAGTCATGATGGCTTGTATTAACTCCAGCATCAGAGGCAGTATTCTTCTCAGTACCAGTTACTAGGGAACATGAGCAGGTGAGTACTACTGTGTCCATGTCTTGCTTGTGAGCTTCCCAGAGAAATCTGGTTGACCGCTGAGAGAACAGAATACTGGCCTAAATACGCCTTTGGTCTCCTCTTATGTTTTTAAAAGCAAATGGCTTCCAGATCATGAGCTTGTCTGTACAGGGATGGGTAGCAGAGGAGGCCTTGCCATTAGGTAGAACGAAGGGATCACCTCAAAAAGAGGATGTTGGTGGGAAGGGGCAGAGGTGATAATCTCTGGTCTGTTCCTCCTGGGCACAGCTATGTATGCCATACAACCTGTCTTAGTCATCCTAAACTGACCTTCTGCCTCTGGTATGGAGGAGAACCAGTTCTAGATTTACTGTCATGCTAAGTAAGCTACAGTTTATGCCCTCAGATCAGTGGTGGGACTTGGGGTGGGAGGTGCGGAGAGGCCAAATTGTACCGGTGATGCCATTGCGGAGAAGGGCAACATCAGCCTTAGTGATGCCACAGCCTCAGATTATTAAGGGCTTCTGCAGGAAAAGAGGAAGACTGGATTACAGGCAGCTAGACTCAATCAAGGAAGCCACAACCCTGAGCTTGCAAGAGGTCTCTCATTCATAGGGTCATCCTAAGTCGAAGTCAGCTTGATACCAGTTAATGACAACAAAAATAAAAACCTCAAACTTCAACACCAGTACCTCCATTTCAAGTTTTATATAACACACATTTTCTTTGGTTACCCTAAGGAATCTTTTAAACACGACTTATTTAAGGGCATAAGGAAATCTTAATCTAACCATGTGGAAGATGCTGTCTTGAAGGGAGTTAAAACCCTGGTCGGGTCAACTTCTATAAATGGATTGTGGGGGTATATTTTCACTTGACTCAGGCAGCAAAATGTCTTGGGACAGCCCTGGGGGAGGGCAGACTAGTGCCTAACCAACACATTGGGATTATCTGTCTGTGTAATCAAAGGTTGTTGATTCAAAATGCTGTCAAGTCAAAAGAGCAGCCCTGATCTCATGCCCACTTTCCAGATCTGAAATTAAGCCCTTGCCCTGGCCTTGTGACTTGCAGAACAGTTACCACTGGGGTGTGGAGTAAGAGAGATTTCACCTACAGTTGCTGCTGCAATTCCAGTAGTCTGAGCTGCGATGGCTGTAGCCTTCTTGGCATTCTTGAAACCTTCAGTGCCACAGGTAGACAGGGCCAGAGGAACGTTCTGAGGTGAGACGACGTGGATGTGAGTACTGCAGACGTGAAAAAAAGGAGAGAGAGAGAGAAAGAGAGAGAGAGAGAATAAGAGAAAAGTGGCATTCTGTTAGAAATTCATACGAGAGACTCTTTCTGGTGACTAATCTCTTTGGGGACCTGTTTCTGTGATGTTTTAACTAAACTCTTGCATGAAGCTGGCAGGGATCAGAAAAAAAGATGATCAATAAACGATGGTGGATTGAAGTGGGCTCAGTGCGACTAAAGAGTCCCCTGCTGTTGTTTGTGTTTCCTTTTTACCTTCGCAGCTGTTACGTGGGTGGGCCAGTTACTTTAACCATTCCAATTTTCAAGCAGTATTACTTTTCCAGCAGCATTAATTTCCCAGTTCTCAAAAGTAATGAAAATAATTACTTTTAGTTACTTTTAAAACCAACATGTGAATGTTAAAAGCTTCTGGCCTGCATGGAAAAATCCACTCTCTTGTCTTCTTTTGTTGTGGCCTCAACACCCACAACAGCTCGTGCGACAGTGGCACAGACAGAATAAGCCACGCCTGAGCCAGGAGATGATCCTCTGTGGCCCATATAGCGAGGCCACACTGCTGTAACTATGAAAGTAAAGTTAAAGTTGCACCTCCAGTAACTACACAACCAAAGGGATGAAGTTATCCCTAGCAAAGTTACAATCATCAGGTAATTTATTTATGCCATTTTACAGAATTAATTATAAGTGACTAGTTATTTGTAACTAGTTCCTTCCAAGCTCTGGGACATAAATAAAGTAAACAAATATTGGTTTTTCTCCCCCCATTTTATAAACAGAACAAAAAGGTACAAATGAAGCCTCATTACTTTGTTCTGTCTCTTTCCTGCCACCCAAGGCCATGGCTGACTGCCAGCAACAGGTCCTCTCACTCAAAAAAGCATCTCCATTACCCCAAAAACAAACATCCAAATTCCTCTTGTTCTTCCCTTGAACATTTCCAAGTTGCCTCTATTTAGTCGCCTCAATGGATGGGGCAGGCCTGCTACAGAATGCCCCTTACTTGCTATACTCAAATAATGGGCTGTCTCTTACTTGTTATATGTAGCTTTGATATGAGCTATTGGGATCTCTTCAAATTTCTTTCCAGCCCACCTCAAAGAGCTCTCTCTTCCTGGTGCTGGGGGGAAAAAGCTGAAAAAGAAAAATGGCAAAAAATAACATACAGCACCTAATTAGCCATCTAAGTTCATAGTGCTAAGTTTCAGACAGGGTGGAGATTCTGAAAATGACTTGTATCAAACATAGGAGATTTAAGAATTCAACAGGTCAAGGTGTAAGTTTCTACTTTATTATTTATTTAAATGTACTTCCAAAATTCTTCTATCTATGGATTTCAAAGAGTCAGCCTAACATTCATAAAATGCACAGTAGAAATCAATATACAACTTGTGCATTTATCTAAACAAATAAATAACATGGTCAGCTGAACTACATTGGCAAGGTTTGCAAAAACAAATATGCCTGCAACATAGACTTAAAAATAGGAAAGACTGGAGCACATGAATAGGTACTTTTTAATTAACTGGCAAAACCTATACTGTCCACTGAACCTTTAAGCAAAGGATGAAAATGTGTCCCTCCAGATGTTGAACTGTGACTCTCAACAGTCCTAAAGAGAACAGCCAATAGTGAAGAATGCTGGGAGTTGCAGTCGATGTGTATCTGGAGGACCTCATAGTTCCCACCCCTGCTCTAAGGGGAGGTCATTCCATCATCTGGGAGCTATTACAGAGACAGATGTAGTTCTGCTGGCAGGATGAGGAAGACTTCTGATGATGACTTCACTGAAGAGGCTGATCTATATGGAAGGAGGTACTTTCTCAGACAGACTGTTCTTTAGCTGCTTAGGGCCTTACAGGTCAACAACTAAATTTGAAACTCAGCTCAAAAGCAAACAGGCAGTCAGTCGAATTTCTTTGGCAGCAATGAAATAGGTACACAGTAGGTTGTTCCAGTAAGATCTGTTGTTGTTTTTGTTTGTCTTCAAGTTATTTCTGACTTACGGCGATCCTAAGGTGAACCTATCACAGGGTACTCTCGGCAAAATTTGTTCAGAGGGAGTTTGCCTTTGCCTTCCTCTGAGGCTGAGAGAGGGTGACTTGTCCAAGATCAGCCACTGGGTTTCTGTGGCCAAGCGGGGATTCAAATCCTGGTCTCCCAGACTCCTAGTCCAACATGCAAACCACTACACCATACTGGCGATCACTAAGCATCCTAGCCCCCACGTTTCTGTGTATTTAATTATACAAACTCATTACTGCAGTGGTGGGCACTGCAGGCCATATCCCAGCCCTTCTTTGAAATCACAAAGGCACTTTACCTGAAGTCGCTCTTGTTTATAGCTTCTGCCTCCTCAATCGGGGTGCTGGCTGAATCCTCTGCAAACTCCTGCAGTCTCTGGATACCTGTCTGAATACTCCGAGAGATGGCAACACTGCAGTTGCTGTAAGAAGGGGGAAACAAGATTTTTATCAGTTGTCAGAATTAACCCATCAGCTGTACCAGCTGACATGAAAGCCACCCATATAACTTTCAACAAAATGGTGCAGAGTGGATGACTTTCATTTAGTTTGAATCCATGAGGTGGGGTCCCGATTCTGAGGAGAGAGGCGGATAATAAATAACTAACTAAGTCCTACTCTCTGGAGCAGCAGGAAACAAGCTTGCTCCATTTTCTGCCTAACAACCCTCCAGATACAGGTCATACACACACACACACACACACGCGCGCGTATCTGTGGGGAATATGTTCCTGGTCTTACCATTTATAAAACAAACTGCAGACAATAGTGTGCCCTAATAAAACAAAGGACTTCAGGTACAAGCATACCATAAATTTGCATTGGAGGACCTAGTGATTCCTCTCTAGGCATTTTCCAGTATGATCCTATGGTATGTGTCCCTATTTTTTCAGCCGCGGATAACTGAAACTGCAGATATTGGTACCACGGATATATGGGGGAGGGACACACCTATATTTGATGGTGGCTATCATATCCCCTTTTAGTTTTCTTTCCCCACACTAAACATACCCAGCTCCCTCAACCATTCTTCACAGAGCTTGGTTTTCGACCATCTTGGTTATCCTTCTTGGCAATTAAGCTGAGGAAAAGAAAAAAAAAATATCCAGGACCAATGGACATCCATGGCTCCACAAAAGAGATTCAAACCCAGGTGATGGAAAACCAAGGTTAGCAATACCTCTGACTATCTTTCAGCCTGGCCCATCCCACACAATCCTATTTTTTTAAAAAATAAAAAGAAACATATAGTGCCATAGAAAGAATTCAATAAGCTAAAAAGACAAATAGTGTTTCAGCATACAAGAAAGCACAACAAAATAAACAGTGCTTGAAATGATATTTGCAAATTTTAAAAGAAAGCCACGTGAGCAACAAGTTTTGAAAAATCCACAAAAGTTCTTGTTTCAAGGATATGCAGAGCTGGAAAGAGGTGCTTTTCATTTTCTCCCTAGGACATATTTGTATGCACGCACAATCCTGTTCTTAGTTCAACAATGCCATTATGAAAAACACAGAGATAAATAAGATAATTCATTTGGAATGGAGCAGCCTTTCTCAACTGCTCAGTTAATTAAGAGTCCGTTTATAACTCTCTGTGTGTGCCTACACATGTGTGTACAAAAGCCTACTTTGCTTTGGCAGGCTGCTGTAATTTCCAAATGAACCAATGGCCTTGTAGCATTCAAAGGTGGCATACACAGAGCCAAGAAGGTGACAATGCTTCCCAGAACCCTGGAGTTTTGAATATCTTCATCTCCGCTCTTATATAATACCATACCC
This sequence comes from Gambelia wislizenii, assembly GCA_030847615.1. NCBI lineage: Eukaryota > Metazoa > Chordata > Lepidosauria > Squamata > Crotaphytidae > Gambelia > Gambelia wislizenii. Next base: position 9,147,089 of record JAUMIR010000009.1, read on the forward strand.
ATGCAATAAAGATCTATCTTTAGTTTTTCTCTGAATAGTCCTGTTTCATGAAAGATAGGGTCTGGTTGTGTTGTGTGAGAGCGAGTGAGTGAGCAGCAAGCAAGCAAGCGAGACTATTTAACCATATGAGTAGTGGAGAACATGTCACACTATTCCAATTGTGTCCCATTTTAATTCCCTTCACCCTGGACTTACATAGCCAGTGGAGATGAATGATGGGCATTGAAGGCCACACACTCCCCATCTCTGAATGTTACAGGCACAGGAAGATACCTTGTACAGTTAGATAATGTAAATTAACACACTGATTTGTAGTGATGGGGCACCAAGTTGGAAAACTGGACTAGACAGGGCACCAAGTTGGAAAGGTGGACTAGATAGTACTGGGAGCCATAGCCAGCTCCATGTTCTAAAACGTAAGAGGTGTAGTCCAACAAATTCCTCACTTGCCTTGCTGACAATTCCATTTTCCAAGTGGAAAAGGCAATACGGGGATCAACTTTATTGGGCCTGGTTCTAAACAACAGGGAAAAACTGATCAACTGTTTGGAAATAATGTAGGAACCTTGGGTGGGAGTGAACACATTATCCTGGGAGTCACTATCTAGAAGAGAAGGGAAGCCAAACGTACTCAGACATGTGCTTTGGGTTTTTGAAAAGCTGATTTCAATAAGCTTGGGAAAATAATGAGTGAGAGCCCATGGTCACAAATGTTCAAAGGGTTGGAACGTCGTGATTCATATGAGTTTCTTAAAGCTGAGATACTGAAGGCACAATTTCAAACAATTCAAATGAGGAATAAAGATGTGAGGTGTCTATAAAGAAACCAGGGCAGATATATAAAGAACTTTCAAATGAGCTGAGATTTAAAAGACACATATGCAAGAAATGGAAAAAGGGGGAAATCACCAAAGAGGAATTCAAATGAATAGCAAGTAGCTGTAGGGAGGAAGTCAGAAAAGCTAAAGCTCAAAATTAGCTCCAGCTTGCTGGAAAAGTTTAAAACAATACAGGTGTTTTTTCTGGCTATGTTTGGAAAAAGAGGAAAAATAAGGGGATGGCAGGCCCATTGCATGGAGAAGATGGTGAAATGATAACAGGGGACAGAGAGATGGTGGAATTGCTCAACAGGTATCTCAATCTTGTTCCAAAAGGAAAATAGTGTACAGTACTTGGTGCAGATAGAAAAAATGATGCGATAAAGGGACTGCAACCCAGAAAACATAAAGAGAAAGTACAGAAACATTTCACATGTCCAGAACAGGGCTACCACGATAATAGCCTTGAAACCAACCTTTATGATAAATGACTTGGGGAGCTGAGTCCATTTAGCTTGGAGAAGAGGAGGCTAAGAGTTGACATGAAAGTCATCTTTAAATGTTTGAAAGGATGTCATGTAAAGGATGTGGACATCGCATACCTTGATTTCAGTAAGGCCTTTGACAAGGTTCCCCATGACATTCTTGCAAACAAGCTTGTAAAATGTGGGCTAGACAAGTTAACAGTTCAATGGATTTGTAATTGGTTGACCGGCCGAACCCAAAGTGCTCAGCAATGACTCCTCTTCATCTTGGAAAGATGTGACCAGTGGGGTGCCACAGGGTTCTGTCCTGGGCCCAGTGCTATTCAACATCTTTATCAATGACTTGGATGAGGGAATTAGGGGCATACTTACCAAATTTGCAGATGACACCAAATTAGGAGGAGTAGCTAATACCCTGGAGGACAGGATCAAAATTCAAGATGACCTTGATAAACTGGAGAGCTGGGCCAAAGCTAACAAACTGAAACTCAATACGGAGAAATGTAAGGTACTGCACTTAGGGCGAAAAAATGAAATGCATAGATATAGGATGGGGGGGGGGCCTGGCTGAATGAGACTACGTGCGAAAGGGATCTAGGAGTCCTAGTAGACCACAAGTTGAACATGAGTCAACAGTGTGATGCGGCAGCTAAAAAGGCCAATGCAATTTTGGGCTGCATCAATAGAAGTATAGTGTCCAGATCAAGGGAAGTCATAGTGCCACTCTATTCTGCCTTGGTCAGACCTCACCTAGAATACTGTGTCCAGTTCTGGGCACCACAATTCAAAAAGGATATTGACAAATTGGAGCGTGTCCAGCGGAGGGCAACAAAAATGGTGAAAGGTCTGGAAACCATGCCTTATGAGGAGAGACTTAGGGAGCTGGGTATGTTTAGCCTGGAAAAAAGACGGTTAAGAGGCGATATGATAGCCCTGTTTAAGTATTTGAAGGGGTGTCATGTTGAGGATGGAGCAAGCTTGTTTTCTGTTGCTCCAGAAACTGGAACACGGAGCAATGGATGCAAGCTCCAGGAACAGAGATTCCACCTCAACATTAGGAGGAACTTTTTGACAGTAAGAGCTGTTCGGCAGTGGAACGCACTCCCTCAGAGCGTGGTGGGGTCTCCTTCCTTGGAGGTCTTTAAACAGAGGCTGGATGGCCATCTGTCGGGGATGCTTTGATCGTGATTTCCTTCATGGCAGGGGGTTGGACTGGATGGCCCTCGTGGTCTCTTCCAACTCTGCAATTCTATGATTCTATGAAATGATGGAGCAAGCTAGTTTCCTGCTGCTCTGGACATGAAGGAATGGATTCAAATTGCAGGAAAAGAGATGCCATCTAAATATTAAAAGAAGATTCCTGACTGAAAGAGCTGTTCAATAGTGGAATGGAGTGAAGCAGAGGGTGGCAGATTCTTCTTCTTTGGAGGGCTTTAAACAGTGGTTTGATGGTCATCAGAGTGCTTTAATTGTGTATTCATGCATGGCAAAGGGTTGATCTGGATGGCCCTTGGGGTCCCTTACAACTCTATATTTTGCTGACTGTCAAACTGAAATGTCAGAACAGTTAAAACCATGTACATGTACACATACAAATTGGATAAATTAATTAAGAGTTCACACAAGCTTTAATTAAAAAGCCATACTTTAACTTGGTGATACAATTAAACCAACATTATTTATTTATTTATTTAGACATAAAATAGGCAGGGGAGGGGAAATGTGGACTGGATGCGGCCCACAGGGCCGTTTTTGTTGCGCCAGGGCCCAACTTTTTGGGGAAAAAAATCAAACTATTTTTTGGTCCAAAATGCCCTCTAGGGGACACATTTTGGGAAGGCCCTGGACCATTTTAGGCCTTTTATTCTGCCAGAAGATGACCCAGATGTTGACCCCAGTAACAGAGATAAATCTAGGCATACTCCTAAGCTATACACCTGCTCCCTTGGGGGAGTGCAGCCCATCCAGGGCAGGTGACTTCCAAAGCACCACCAATGCACACAACCTCCATCTTATTAGGATTTACTGTAGCTTCTGTTTATAGGTTCTTATCCAACCAATGGGAGACAGGACCACATTTTCTTATAATGGAGTGATGCTATGCCAGGAGCACTGTGTGAAATTAAAAAAGTTTTCCTCAAGCCTAGTTATCTGACAATGATTCCCATGCCATAATCACTCCTTTAAAATGGAAAGTCCAAGGCATATATTGTCAATGATGCATGGTGGTTTTCCTCCCCATGCCCAGCTTGATGAAGACCTGGAAGATTAGAATATTCACCTTTTTAATGATAGTTTAGTAGTCTAGTAAAGAAATTTCCCAACCATGTTTCTGGGTTTTGCTCATGGAATCATGATTGGGTATTTTGTTTTCAAATGGAGTATACCAGGAATAACCACACAAGGTAGGATCTGCTACTGGAAAGAAGGACGACACAACAAAGAAGACTCAGTTTCTTTAAACATCAGGTAATACACAGTTTGGCTTTCACTCACTGCTTTACCCTAGTGTGCCACATAGTTCTGATACGGGACTTGCCATGCCTCTACTGGTACTTCTGCTCCCAGTAGTGGAACTATATTTTTCTTTTCTTTGTGTGAACACAGAACCAGGAGGTTTTATGGTATTACCAACTCCAGAGTTCTTCATGAAGAACAAATTACATTGCCAGCATGCTTTTGAAAAACTCCTCTACTCATTTCCTCATCAGAACCAACATTCTGTTCCATGGGATGCTCAAATAATGGCACCCATGTTTTCTAACACTTTTTCTTAATTTAACCCCCCTCATGCACACACACTTTAGCATTGCCACTATCATTTGGCTTGGATTCTCTGCCTTTAGCAGCTACACTGGCAGGGCAGGGCTGTATCATTAGGCAAAAAGAGGCAGCCAACCCAGGAAGCAGATTCTGGATGTCATGAAAGAGTAACAAACTGTTGACAATATTTAATCTGTTCTTATTATATTTTTACTGCTAAGGATGGATGTGTCAAAATAACTTGGCTGGCCTTTTGGAGTAAGAGAGAGCATCCACACCAGGTAGCAAAATTTCTTTGGTGGCCCTGTATGTTGGGTTGCCACTTTTTATTTTGTGTTTATTTGCAGGCACAATTTTTCTTTTCTGCTCTTGTGCCTTTAACAACAAGGTGACACTCAGAAAAATAAGTGGTGCTTTCCTGATCACTTGATATCTATGGCAAAAAACCAAATCAAATCAAAACAAAACAAAAAAAACTTCACTTGCTGTTGCCCACACATTAGGCTGCTATAAATGGCATAAGATGGAGAAAAAAGCCAACAGGTAAAACATAACAAAAAGTAATCCTTTGGCTAAACCACCACCAGAAATTTAAACACACAGCTATGGGTATCACTTTTGTTCTCTTTTTAAAATAGGCTCATGAGGTTTTAACAGCATTAATATATGGATTTATGTTTTTTAAAGGTAAATAATTCCATCCACTAACCCCTATATATTCCAAATCTGTGACTGGAATTTTCCTTCCCCAAAATGCTTAATATACATTGGTATGCTCATTAGTAGAATATTATAGATTCTACACCTCTATATTCCTGAACTGATATGGAAATGAAAGTAGTATTCCCTCCTACCTTGTTTCATTACAACGCCAGTAAGCATGTTGCATGCTTGATTTCTATGTGAAAAGCACAAGAGTAGGATCTCTTTTCTCTCTCTCATACACACATGTTGATTATCTTTTGGTGTTATGACTTAGTAGCCTAATTTAACCCTTTACACCTCATTGCCCACTGAAACAAAGCCAGAGCATAATTTTGTGCAGATGTCTCATCAAGAAGATCATTGTAAAACTATGGCAATTGCTATCACAAGATTTGTACAAGACTGCAAATTGGACTGCTTTGAAATGGGATTGGAAAAATTCATGAAGGATGAGGTTATCAGTGGGTTTATTAATTATGTTAACTTAAATTACTCCAAGTGAAGAGAGGCCAACAGAAACACCTGATTCCAGGAGATACACACTCAGAATATACTCAGAATAGTGACTCACATATTCACAGAAAGTAAGACAGTCCAAGACTACTGGTCATGATGGCTATATTCATTCTTCTTTATCAGAGGCAGTATGCTACACTGCTACAGTGAAATGTGTCATGATAAAAAGAAAAAAAAAGGGTATTTTTTTGGTGAAGTTGAAGGCTTTCTGGGCTGTGAGAATGATGTACATATCCTCTCCAACAGGGACCCACAGCATATAAACCCCACACACCTACATGCCACCTTTCTCTGAAGATGCCAACAACAGATGCAGGTGAAATGTCAGGAATAAACTCTTCCAGAACACAGCCTCACAGCCTGGAAAAAAACCATGAAAAACCTATGGCAATTTTTTTCTTACAATTGCATTTTGTAAGATATCCAGTGGTCTGTGGAAGGCTCAAAACATTTTTGTTTACTTATGCAAGGCTTATTTGACCTGGCTGTTTTATTTCACATGTGCATATTATTAATTTTAAATAAGAAGTCTGCTGAAACATGTTGAACTGTTTTTTGTTTGTTTGTTTGCTAGTGGTGTAGGAACCTATCCCTATTCTTTTCATGTTATTTCTGGCTCCGAGAACTAATTTTCTGTTAAAGAAATAATGCACATGAACATATTCACTTTGTTAACCTATACTATATTTTTATCCTACTTTACCCCCGATGAAGCTCAAGGTTTAAACATGGTTTCTCCATTTCACTGCTTCAACTCTGCAAGGTAACTCATGCTGAAACAATGAAGGCTTAAAGTCACTTGTAAGTTTTATGCCTGAGTAGGTAGTTAACTTTTCTTCAGTCTTAGTCCAACATGGTAATGCCTACACAATACTGTGTGTCCACAATTCAAGAAGGATATTGACAAGCTGGAGTGTGTCCAGAGGAGAGCGACCAAAATAGTGGGAGGTCTGGAGGCTATGTCCTATGAGGAGCAGCTTTAGGGAGATGGGCATGTTTAATCTGGAGGAGAAAAGGTTAAGAAGTGACATAATAGCAATATCTAAATATTTGAAGGGATGTCGTATTGAGATGGAGCAAACTTATTTTCTGCTGCTCCAGAGACTAGGACATGGAGCAATGGGTTCAAATTACAGGAAAAGAGATCCCACCTAAACATTAGGAAGAACTTCCTGACAGTAAGAGCTGTTCGGAAGTGGAATACACTGCCTCAGAGTGTGTTGGAATCTCCTTCTTTGGAGGTTTTTAAGCAGAGGCTGGATGGCCATCTGTTGGGAATGCTTTGTGTATTCCTGCATGGCAGGGGGTTGGACTAGATGGCCCTTGTGGCCTCTTCCAACTCTATGATTCTATGACTACGGATCTTCCCATCAAACCAATGTGAATTGCATGCAACGTATCTATCCCATTATCCTTTCCCTCCAAATATTCTCATCCACACTGTCTGAAAGTGTAAGCTTCTTAGGGCAGGTTGTTTATATACTGCTTGTTCTATTTATTAAGTTTACATCCCACATTTCCTCCAATAAAGTGACATGCTCCTTGGATCTTCCACCCATATATTTTTCTCAGAACAGTTCGACCAGGTCGGTTATGCTGAGGGGGAGCAAATAGCTAAGGAGAAAATTACCCAGTGAGCTTCATGGACAAGACAGGATTTCAACTTAGGTCTCTACAATACAAATCTGACACATCCAAATCGACAGGAGTAGGACTGTTTCATCCTTCCCACAGATGCTCAAGGTTATCACACTATGCTGCTATAGCACTATTATTCCACTTTAACTGCTATGGCTGCCTCCTGTGGTATCCTGGGATTTGCAGTTTAGAGAGGGGCATTTAGGATTCTTAACCAGAGAACTCTTAGGCCCCATGAAACTACAAACCCCAAAATTCCACAGCAGGCAGCCGTAGCAGTTAAAGTGGAATAATAGTGCTATAACAGCGTAGTGCGATAAAATCTTCAGTTTCGTCATTTTGGTTTCTAGTAAGACTTCAGATTATCACAGAGGACTTTTTCAAATGGGGTAAAAAAAAAACCCGAGGAGGTTGGGAGAAGAACGGGGCTGTCACGCTTACAGAGGCCTGTTTCAGACAGCCCTGTCCTCCTCCCGACCTTCCCCCATGCTGTGGGCACCGCTTTTTATTAAAGAAGGTTTTCAGTCAATAAAAAGCAGCACCCGCAGCATGGGGGAAGATCGGGAGGAGGACTGCATTGTCTGAAACGGGGCTCTGTAAGCCCAACAGCCCCGTTCTCCCAACCTCCTCGGGTTTTTTTTTTACCCCGTTTGAAAAATCCTCAACTGTTATAGCACTATAGATTTTCCTTGGTTTTTTTCCGGGCTGTGAGGCCGTGTTCTGAAGAGTTTACTTCTGACGTTTCGCCTGTATCTGTGGCTGGCATCTTCAGAGAAATAATAATAATAATAATAATAATAGTGTTATAGCACTATTATTCCACTTTAACTGCTACGGCTGCCTCCTGTGGAATTCTGAGGTTTGTAGTTTAGTGAGGCACTAGAGCTCTCTGGCTGAGAATGCTGAATGCCCTTCCCTAAACTGCAAATCCCAGGATTCCACAGGAGGCAGCCTGAGCAGTTAAAGTGGAATAATAGTGCTATAACAGCATAGTGTGATAACCTTGAGCATCTGTGGGAAGGATGAAACAGTCCTACTCCTGCAGATTTGGATGTGTCAGATTTGTATTGTAGATATTGTATTGATAAGCTGTTTTTGGGGGGAGCATCTCCCTTTAGGCTTTTTCACCTAGGGTTTGGAAAGGGGTAAATATGAGAGCCAGTGTAGTGCTGCCTTTTGAGTGCCGAAATACGGACCTGGGAGACCAGGGTTCAAATCTGTGCTTGGCCACTGAAACCCATTGGGTGACCTGGGGCAAGTCACCCTCTCTTAGCCTCGGAAGACGATAATGGCAACCCACCTCTGAAAAATCTTGCTAAGAAAACCCCATGATAGGTTCACCTTAGGGTCTCTGTAAGTCAGAAATGGTTGGCTGGCCCCCAATAATAACAACAACAAAGTTACAAAGCTTAACCACCAATAACAAGGTTGAGTTACAATGTGTCAATCCAAATCAATGTATACAGTTGTCCCTTCGTATTCGCTGAGGTTTGGTTCTAGGACCCATCATGGATACCAAAATCTGTGAATGCTCAAGTCCCATTATAGGCAATGGCATAGCAAAATGGTGTCCCTTATGTAAGATGGCAACATCAAGGTTTGATTTTTGGATTATTTTTTTAAAGAGTATTTTCAAGCCATGAATACTTAAATCCATGGAGACCAAATCCATGGATACGGAGGGACAATTGTATATTTTGAAGGAGGCCCATGGGCACATTTCATTTCTCAAGCCAAGGTGGATATAAAGGGGTGCAATTTATCAGTTTGTGAGAAAGCAAACCACATGTATGCAAACTTGGGTTTCTACCAAGCCTGATAATTGTCCACCAAATATTTTATAAACAGTGTAAATGTGACTACTCCCATTGTGCTTCACCACTGGCCAGTCTGCCTAGGGTTATTCTATTATTCTTTTATTTTTTAAAAAATGTTTTCTTATTTTCTTTTCTTATTTTAAGTTATTTCAATAGTGTTTTTATGGGTAAAATTTGAATTATGTACCATTGCATAGTGTTTTATTTATTTATTTTTACAGTTCACCAACAACAAAACAGTATTTGTTTGCTCTTAACATTTCCATATTACAATTTCATTGTAAACTTTTCCTGTACATACACAAAACAAAGGCATTAACATTACCTAATTTACAATAATCATAGCAAACATATTCCGTTCTTGTATTATTATTTTAACCAATAATATCCATACTATCTTCTCTATATGTTAGAAGTTTACTTTCCTCCATCCTTCCCTTGTCTTAAATTAACTAAGAATGAGCTGATTCGTATTAAGTATTGCAGTGTTTTTAATGATGTTATTTTAATGTTTGTAGATTATAGATTTTTTTAATAATGTTTGCTGCCCCGATCCTCATTGGAGAGATGGGATATAAATAAAACATTATTATTATTATTGGGCATCAGTGAAAGATAATCATGCCTCTCTGAGGCATGTGCAGAGTGCAGAATGCTCCTGGGAAATGGGGTTCAGCCAAATCTGGAATATTTTTTGGGGGGGGGAAAGGAATTTTTTTATTGGAACAAGACCATTCTACTGAAAAATACAACCAACTGCAAAAGGCTGTACAAATAATGCAAAAAATAAAAATATTGTTTTCCTCTTTTCTTACTAATACAAAAATAAAACTATCCTAACACTAATACATTTTCTCTCTTAATGTAAACACACTACAATCACTCTTTTTTTCTTTTCCAATGAACATTATATTTACACATTACAATTATAGATATTTGGGAAAGAAAAAATTATTAAAGGATTAATAAAAATAATGATACATAATAATAATAATAATAATCTGGATTAATAATCATAAATAAAAAAATCTGGATTAATAATAATAATAATAATAATAAATCTGGAGGTCCCCAGGTTGTTGTGTTTTTTTTTGCTCGACCCCTCGCTAACTTCGTGCCTCAACAGTCCTGATGATCATCATGGAAACATTTCCCAGAAATTCCCACCCAGGCCTGACATCTCTCTCTTCTTACCCCAAAAGCCCACGTCGGGCGGCCGCCAACACGGGAATCATGGCCCTCCCACGCCACCGTCCGTCCCCTCCTCGCCGGGATTCTCCCAAGTTTTCTCAAGGAAGCTCAGCCGCCACCACCGCTGCCGAACGCCCTTCTCGCGATATCTCATACACGCAAAGGCGAATGGCGGGCGGCGACCAATGGGGACCTTTGGACTTATATGAAACACCCTCCCCTCCCCACGCGCGCGCGCGGCCCAAGATGGCGGCGCCCTTGTCTTGAAAGAGACGTACGGAAATGGTCCCTTGAGCGGATCCATTTTGACATATAAAAACGGAAGGGGAATGTCATCCCTTCGAGAGGGTTTAGTGTAGCTGGGACTAACTATTAGGGTCCAGTACTTATATTACCGTATAGGCTCAGTCCGTAATGGTTCAGTCGTTATTATTTGTAACCGAGGAGTTTTATATATGACTTACAAAATATACATATGTATATGCAAACATTCATATATATATATATATATATATATAAACACACAGACACACATATACACACACATACATATACACATATGCACACACATATGCACACCTATAAATATATACAGACATACACACATATATACACACCTACGCATATACACACACATATATACATATACACACACATATATACACACACATATATACATACACACACACATATATACACACCTATACACCCCCCCTCTGGCTAGAGAGACATATATACATAGACACACACACACATATACACACCTATACATATATACACATAGATACACACTTATACATACACACACACATATATATACATACCTATACATATATACATAGACATACACACATATACACACCAATACATATACACACATATACACACCTATACATATATACATAGACATAATAAACATCTGAGGCAAAGCACAAAAATCAGTGTGTATAGAGCCATCGTACTGTCTATTCTCCTTTATGGATCTGAAACATGGGTCACCTATCGCCACCACCTACAACTCCTTGAACACTTTCATCAGCGCTGTCTACGCACAATCCTAAATATACACTGGACTGACTATGTGACGAATGTTGCTGTACTTGAGCAAGCAGGGATCACCAGAACTGAGGCCATGATACTGAGAACGCAGCTGCGCTGGGCAGGGCACGTTTCTAGGATGGAGGACCATCGCCTCCCAAAAATAGTACTCCACGGTGAACTCGCCACGGGTCAGCGTAAGAGGGGCGCTTCAAAAAAGCGATACAAAGACTCCCTGAAACAACATCTCAGGCTTGGCCAAATTGATCACCAACAGTGGTCCGCCCTGGCCTCACATCGGGAGGCATGGAGACGCACTATCCACAATGCTGCAGCCTTATTTGAGAACTCACGACGAACAAGTCTTGAAGAGAAACGACAACGCAGAAAGAATCACAACCCAAAAACATCACCCAAGGAGCCCTTCTGCTGTGCTTTTTGCAACTGGACTTATCTTGGATTGGCCTTTTTAGTCATCAGCACGCTTGCAGAAAGCGCGGGATGAGTCCTTCCTGAATCTTCGTTTGCGAAGAAAAGCAGACACACATATACACACCAATACATATACACACAGACATATACACACATATACACACCTATACATACATACACATATACCTATACACACATACATAATCACAAACACACATATATATATATACACACACACAAACGGGTACATATAACAGTAATAACAATATTAATTAATGCCTTTGAGGGAAGGTTGAATGGATGGTTTAATTGTATTATTATTATTAGGTATTATTGTTATTAGTATTATGGTTTTAAATCTTGAGTTAAGTTTTCGAGGTCCACGGCAACAAAAGATATTTAAAGGGGGTCCCTGGGAAAGGGAAGGTGAAGAGCCACTGCTCTACAGAGGTCAGCCTGTCATTTAGTCACTCTACACTTTCCTAATCTCTATGTAAAGGAAGTCCTCCACTTTTTACCGGAAGTGAAGGCGGGACCGCTCCTCCTCTTCCCCCCCCAGCTTTGTTCGCCTTACTGTATCTCTAAAGCCGGTTCTTTCTCTCTTTCTCTCTCTCCCTCTCGCGGTGCATGATGGTCCAGCGGGGCTAAGATGGCGGCGCCCTTTGCTCGGGCGTTGCTGCTGCTGCCGCCGCCCACCGCTGTCGGCTCTCGGGCTCTCCGCTCTTTCTATCGGGGCCTTTCCGTCTCCTCGGCGGCTGGGTCGAAATGGAGGCTGTTTGGGGCGCTTTGCTTGCAGAGGCCGCCGGCGGTGACCCAGGAGATGAGTCCGGAGGAGAAGGAAATGGCCGAGATGGTGCAGCAGGTGAAAGGCAAAGGAGAGAAGGGCGGGCTCTTTTTTAAAGGAAATTGCTCCCTTTCACAATTGTATGCCTCACTTACTCGTTTCATTGATGCCACACTTTCCCTAATAAGGCGATGTAGCTCTTCCTCTTTTTACGCTCACAACAGCCCCGTGAGGTGGGCCAGTCCGAGAGAGGAGAGCGTGACTGGGCCAGGGTTTCAGGGCTCAATGGGGGCTTGAAAACAGATTTCCCAAATCAGTGGCTCTTCACCTTTTCTTTACCAGGGACCCCTTTTGTTGCTGTGGATCCCCAAGACAACTCAAAATTTAAAACCCTAATAATAAGAATAACAATAACAACAACAGTGATAATCCAATTACACCATCCATTAAACCTTCCCTAAGAGGCACTGGAGAGGGAAAAAGATTTCCCAAATCAGTGGCTCTTCACCTTTTCTTTACCAGGGACCCCTTTTGTTGCTGTGGACGCCCAAGACAACTCAAGATTTAAAACCCTAATAATAATAATAACAATAATACCTAACAATAACAACAACAATAATAATCATCCAATTACATCATCCATTAAACCTTCCCTAAGAGGCACTGGAGTGGGAAAAAGATTTCCCAAATTAGTGGCTCTTCACCTTTTCTTTACCAGGGACCCCTTTTAAGTATCTTTTGTTGCTGTGGACCCTCAAGTCAACTCAAGATTTAAAACCCTAATAATAAGAATAACAATAATACCTAACAACAGCAATCATCATCAATATCCAATTACACCATCCATTAAACCTTCCCTAAGAGGCACTGGAGTAGGAAAAAGATTTCCCAAATCAGTGGCTCTTAATCTTTTCTTTACCAGGGATCCCCTTTAAATATCTTTTATTGCTGCAGACCCCCAAAATTTAACTTTAAAACTTTAAAGTTAAAAAATTTAACTTTAAGGAGATTTTCAGAGGCGATTTTCGGCAGGATATATTGCAAAACAGCTCCGTTGCTGCCACGTGGCAGGGGAGCTGTTTCAGACGACGACGTCCCTCTGCCGAAACCCTCCGTGTCACTTCCGTGACAGAATGGAGGAAACCGCGTCGTTTATGTCATTTATGATTGTTGCCCGTGAGTGAAATATGACGTGGTTTCCTCCATTCTGTCACGGAAGTGACACAGAGGGTTTCGGCAGAGGGATGGCGTCGTCCGAAACAGCTCCCCTGCCGCGCGGCAGCAACGGAGCTGTTTTGCAATATATCCTGCTGAAAATCGCGTCTAAAAATCTCCTAAGATTTAAAACAATAACAACAACAATAATAATATAATCACCATCCTTTAAACCTGTCTTAGAGGCACTGAAGGGGGAGGGAAGACTTCTCTCCTACTTCTTCCTTCAAGTCTGTGGCTGGAGTGGATTACATGGCAGTGCGCAGGACAAGCCAGCCAGACTTTGCCTTGGCTCTTGTCATGTGGCCACTCCACTGTAGGGAGGAGGTGGGCCAAGCAGCCTTCAAGCCTTTGCAGACAGCTTAATGTGATGCATTTTCCCCTCTTTTTACGCTCACAACAGCCCCTTGAGGTAGGCCAATCCATGAGAGAGAGTGACAGGCCCAAGATTTCAAGGCTCAATGGGGACTTGAAAAAAGATTTCCCAAATGTTAACCCAGTGGTTTTACTACTACAATACACTGGATATAATTTCTTTCTTTATGTTTATTCTTTATTCAGGTTTCTCAAACCAATAACAAGAAATACTCAAAACAGCTCAGGATATAGGTACTTCTTTCCATATAAGACTAGCATTTTTGGGTAGGGATGGGCAAGATTGTTATGTGAAACACTTAATAGCAACTCTCAGGCATCTTGTTAGTCACCTACATACATGTGTGTAAGTTATGGTATGCCTTTGGGGTGAATTATTTGCCATAGGGCAACAAATGTATTCTACTGATGGAATGTGTTCATGGGGCTTATGTAGTGTTGGCATAGCATATTGCTGTATGCCAATATTTATGCTACATTGAGGAAAAGTTTGATTGTAGCCTCTGATAGGCAGTGTTGAATAGTTTGGTAATGGCTGTAGTTCAGAAGCTGGGTACAGGTTCTGCATGCAAATTACTATCTGGCTATGTTCCTGCTGTTTCAGTGTGTGCGTGATTTAAACCCTGGTAGACACCAGTCAAGTGTATGCCAGCCTCCCTGCAAATTGATGCTGTGCTTTGATTTAAGTCATATGCTTTGACTTAAAGTTCCATCATCCCCAGCTACCATGGCCAGTAAACATAACAAGAGCCATCCTAGATCACACTAAAGGCCTGTCTAGCCCAGCAGTTTTTTCCTACAGCATCCACCCATTTCCCTTTGGGAAGCCCACAATCTGGACATGAATGCGGCATCGCTCTCATACTCATACTTCCCAGCAATTTAAATGGAGAATGATGGAAGTTGTAGTGCAGAACTGAAGGGCACTAAGCTAAATGTAGTTCAAAGCCACAGTTTCCCCAACCTTGTATTATTTGATCCTTTTATTCAGAGGTGGGATCTGTGATGTTCTGTATACAGTGTGTGTCCTCAGCCACTGAGCTATGGCAGGGGTATGCAGACTTCAGGATTGCTAGGTCTGCTCCCTACCCCCCTTTACTCCACCTGTTGCAAAATAGAGGCTCCAGAGTGAGAGTGTGGTGGACACTTAGAATTAAAGAACTGGGTGCTTACTCTATGCTCAGCCAAAGGATGTGTCCCTATGGGGGCTGAAGTTTCTTCTTTCTCAATTGAACACACTATCCTAGTTGCTGCTAAGTCTTCTCCATTTCAATTGCCTAGTCTGTGAGGGAACAGAGAGCACTCATGCAGAAATTTACCAACAGATCCTGTTTTCTACCCACTTCTATGTTAAGGTTTTGAATATATATGTCCCACCTTCTCATTAAAATGCTCAAAGCAACTCAGGAAAATCAAAATTGGTGTGGCGTAGTGCTTAGACAGCTGTACTAACACACATTGGAAACTGCTTAATGCAGTGTAGATGTGTAAATTGCTATTGCTTAAAACAATTTGTAAGCTGCTCTGATAGCCTTGTGGCTGAAGAGCGGGGTATAAATAAATAAATAAATAAATATACTGTGTCTGAGGCTAGTGTTTCTTAAGGTGTCTGATTTGGGGAACTGGTAGTGTCCCCGACCTCCCAAATAGTGGAACCAGCACCATATTGATGTGTGTTGTCTATCCTGGAAACTCACCACAGACTGACAGCTGGTTGCTTGTGGACCATCATTGGTCCGAGGACCAAGACTTTGAGTAGCCATGACTTAAGGTGATCTATCTGCCCCTCTTTTTAGGCTCATGAAACTTAATAGATGAGTCACCCAGTGCTTGTAAGTATAGTCTTTCCTTTTTTTTTTTTTTTTTGGATAGTCTGCTTTTTGTGACCTGCTCTTTCAACCCTTTTCAGTTATACCCAGAACCCCCGTATGTTCAATGTGTAATCGGCTCTTTTTACCTACTTCCTTATGTTTGCACAATGCTTTTATGACCACGTGCTGCTTTTCCTCTCATTTGGCTCAGTGCCACCTTTTCATTTAGTCTGTGTTCAGAAGTTCATGGTGCACCTTAGAAATAGTATGCAGTTCATCTCTTATACAGTATTTGTGCTTATAAGATATATATATATATATATATATGAATGACATGGTTCCACACCTCAACAAATTCCAGTTTCAGACAGTGTCTGGTCCCTAACCTCTTGAATAAGCTGGGAAATGCCTGTGTAACATAGAGGAAGATAGCCATGTTTTGAGATCATTAGAGGAAAAATTGGATATCAATGAAGCTAATAATGAATGGACCTTAAGCAAGTCACACTGTCTCAGCTTCAGAGAGAGGCAGAGACAACCCCCCTGTGAACAAATCTTGCCAAGAAAACCCCATGATAGGTTCACCTTAGGAGCACCGTAACAACTTGAAAGCACATAATAAGAAATAATGAATGATCAAACAAAAAGCAGTATACATTCAATAAAAAATCAAGGAGATTAAGAGAGATAATTCATGGGACAAAGAGATTTATTTATACTGCATCTAAGGGCCAACAAAGAAGGAGCAAGAGAGGAATTCCACTGCCTGGGCATGACAACTGAGAATGCACTTTCCCATGTTCTGATCAAACACAATTCTAATGCTGGTAAGAGACAAATGGGCCAGTATGGCTGACACCATTAATAAATTTTCTCTCCCTGTCTAAGCTTTTTGCCATTGGACCGTGTGATTGTGAATTTGGTAAATTAATTCTGCATTATTTGTTATAGTACTTATGACATTAAATGACAAAGTATCCTTGACAAATTTCCCACTGCTATTATTTTGCATAAAATTTTCCCCAATTTTAGAAATGTGGTATTAATAAAATTAAACGATAATGTGATGAATTAAGTCAAATTGGGAAACTGGGGTAGATGCAACACAAAGAAAGCTGAATGAGCATATTTCAGGTGAATGTCTCTACCATGTACTATGCACATACTTTTCAGGCATGTGGAAACTACGTAAAATGTTAGAAGCTTTCACAGTCTTCATTCCCCCTCTTGAAATCTAAATAATGTAAGGAAAATATTGTTGTTTAAATACAAGTAAGTTCAGAGTAGACATACTTGAACAGGAACTTGCTGATGCAGTTCTGTGACTTAGGCGCTATACAGACTGAGCTTTCACGTCCTCTGTAAGCTGAAAACTTTGGTCTCTCATTTCAGCTATCTGAAGGACCGACTGGTTATTCAGTGGAAAGGAAAAGATGCTCTGAAAACAAGGCACCAGCTGAGCCAAATTAAGCCCTTATGAGCTGAGTGACTGAAGAGGGTGATGGGATGAAAGACAGAAATTACATGAGGCTGGTTCAGGGCTCCCAAGAGACTGGTAATTTCTGGTGTCTGTATTTCCATATGGTTTAAACAGCTGGCAGCCTCTGTTAGTGTGAAAGGAGAAATACTAACAGGGTTAAGTTTCCAGAAACCATGCTGGTCTGGAATTACTTTCATCTTAGCACAAACCCCAATTTAGGGGGATACAAATCAAGACTGGCAGTTTGATGGGGAAAAGGGATAAAATTTGGGGACTGACAGTTCTGAGGAGGCTATGTTTATGTTGGAGTACTTTGCTAATTGTGACAGATTCTTAGATGCAATGGAGCTCCAACTTGAGCATAAGAAAATACACTATTAAAGATGTTAAGGCCTGGAGAACAACCAGAAGAGGGATCTCTCTCTTTTGAGTTATGCCAAAGCTTTGGCCAAAGGCAATTTTCAAGATTAAAAACAAATACAGATAAAAGCAAGTACAAAGAAAAAAGAAAAAATTAAGCTGGTAAAACATGCTTAAACATATTGTAGTATTAAAACATGGTTGTGTTAGAAAGAATTTAAAATACTGTACATTCAAAAGAAAATAAAAAAAATACAATGCAACCTTTTAAGCAGCCAGTTCATTGCAAAACATCAGCCTGAAGGAAATGGTCCTTGCTTACTGCCAGAAGGGCAGTGCAAAGGAGGTAGCGTAGCCTCCTTTGGAAGGGAGGAACCACCAAGAAGGCCTTCAGTTGTGCCTTCTCATTGCTACTCATTTTGAAAGAGAACATGGTCTATCATTCTAGAGATGTTTCTAAGCACAAAGCCAGAGTAAGTTCAAGGAGAAACCTGGGAATCTGTTATTTCCCTGCTCAGTTTTGTGTCACTGATGCTGTATTTAACACTGTAGCAAAATCACAGTCCACAGCTCCTAAGCAATAGAGAATCTGGGAAGGTTCTTTCCAGAAGCCCGGTGGCTGGGCTCTAGGTATGACATCTTGGTTTTGCTGTCTAGATTGAGGTGGAGAAAAGCCTATATTCAGACCATGAGATCCGCTGCTTGGCAGAGGAAGAGCGTCTGCGGAGAAAGAAAGACAAGTACGATGAGGATGAGGATGACACTGGGAAGGAGATTGTGCTGGCCCAAGATCTAGAAGACATGTGGGAACAGAAATTCAGAAAGTTTAACCCTGCCCCACGCATAACAGGTTTGAGTCTATGCTTGTGCAACTTTGCTGGAATGTTGTTGGGTGTAAACTGATTTAATTCTGACCTGGTAGAAGTAGCACATTGGACAGTGCTCTGGGAAGGAAGCTACTTTTATTGAGTATTTAGCTTTCTGTAAGAGAAGCTGGATGTGTCTGAAGGCAAGCGGAGTTTCATGTGCGGGAACAGGAGAAAGCAACATTATTTCCCAAGAATAAACATGGATTTGAGCACACATGTGTATGCATGCACGTGTACACACACAGAGAGACAGACACATATATGCATGGGCTTGAACATGTGCTTTAGTTGTATATTCAATGGCAGGGGGTTGGACTAGATGGTGGTCCCTTCCCGTTCTGTGATTCTATGAATCCTATTGGTTAATCACACCTAAAGTAGACCCATTGAATCAGTTCTTGAATGTCCATTCAACAGATAAGTAAATCTTATTGATGCAATAGATCTACCCCAGTTGGAATTAGCAGTTGGATTCAGGCCATGGACTGCAAAGGGTGCTGAATTGGTTCAGGTCCCAGAAAAATGGTTTCCTTTTTATTTGGGTCATTATTGTAAATAAGTTCACAGGAGATAGTCACATATTGATAACAAAGATAATGCTGATATTAACATCCCTTCTGTCCATGCAAAGTGAACAGCTTGTTCTGGGCTAAAAGAACCAACTTTGGTATAATTTCTCCACTTATTCACCTGGAGGTAATTTCTGTTCACCAGAAACTACCAGATGGCTAGCCACTTGCAGTCCTGATTGAATATCTGATTGCCATTTCCCATACCAACTGAAAATTCACATTTCAACTCTCCAGTTGCCATAACTGGTATTAAATCAGGCTAAATCCAAGTGTGCTGGCTTAATGATTCATAAATTGAGCTGGAGACTGCTCAAACAGAAAAGGTTTATTTTTAGAGGTATATGTTGCCAAAAGGTCATGCAATTTAGAATTTTGCAGTGCCTGGGAGGTTTTTTCCCCCCTCCTGTCAGAACCCTGCAATCTAAAAGCCAATTTTAATAAGTTGCTATGTAGAAATTAGACATTGAACAATTTAAATGACCTTTTAGAAAAGAGAATACACAATTTGTCCAGTCTCCTAAAGGTGCAAAGGATGATATATTCATTCAGGCAGTAAAGTGGTATCTAGCTAGCACGTTGTCTAGGCAACCCATGGCCAGCTTTGCTTCTTGGTATGGCTCCAGCTGGCTTTTCAGTAAAGATGTCTGGGAACCACATCTGGATTTGTTCTTCTCTGGCTGGCTTGACATCTGTGACTTTGGCATTCTCTCCTTGTCAGATGCTGACAAAAACAATGACCAGACATCTTTGAGCAGGAAGCTGGACCACAGCCTGCTACTGCTGGTTAAGCAAAAGCTTGGTGACCAAGAGATCTGGCTCTTACCCCAAACAGAGTGGAAAGATGGGGAGACACTGCGAGCCACAGCAGAACGGGTCTTGTTTACCCTCTCAGGTGAGTGATATACATGTGTAGGGTTGGTTTGGTTCTTCAGTCTCTGTTTTCCTCTCTTGTATGTTATTAGATTGCAAGTCATCTCAGCAGAGGAAGTTGTCCTCTCATTGTCTGTAAAGTATATCTACATTGATGATGCTACATAAATTATAATCAAAACACCCACTTCCATACTAGTTTGTGATTACTGCATTGTGCTTTGCTCACAATGCAAGTCTGTTAAATGTTGTTAATTTTTAAAAAAACTTTACATATTATGTACCTATTTGCAGGTGTGTGTAAGCCAGTCTGATTTTAATTCAATGAAAGCTGTATACAAATATGCATATAGTGAATATAAGAACAGCAAAAGTCAATTTATTTATTTAATTAACACCTTATGCTCTTAAATTCTATATTTCACACTTGTGTTTTCTACCTTGCATCTCCCAAAAGCCTCTCTACTCTCTTAATAGGTGGACTCTGAAAAGATAACTCTTTTTGTCTTAAATCAATATAACATACCTTGCTTTCAGAATGGAAACTGAGAGGTCTCTGCAGATGGTTTGTAATGAAAATGTAAAACAAATTTCTTGTGGCATTTGGCAGCTGGGGGCAAATGGTTAGTGTCCTATACCTACTCAAAAGTTCTATAGTTTACCTGATTTATGGGACCAATTTGTTACTGAGTGAGAACTGGTATATCTAGTGACACAAGAAGTTCACTTGGGAATCAAGAAGTCCCTGACTGAAATCTTGCCTCTGCCATAGACTTTGTAGGAGGCCTTATATAAGCTGTTCTTTACAGCCTCAGTATCACTTCTCAAAGATGGATGTAAGTTAATATTATTGTCTTAATGTAGTTGTGGTAGATTTGCATGCAAGATTTTATAAATGTACGTGCCAGTGGCAAGGACTACATCACAAAGATGGGTTTCTTCTCCTTCCCTGAGGTTTTTTTTTTTTTTAAATGGGAAGAAATGGCAATCAACTTGAGAGAAGAAAGTACAAACCATCCTTCCTTCACTTCTGTAGTACAGGATGCCCCCCCATATCTGTGGGGATCCATTCCATTTATAAGTGAAGATTATAGCAAACCCTATTAAAATAAAGGACTTCCATAGAGTTGGACATAGCAATTCCTATAAGAGGATACTTCTCTAGGCATTTTCCAGCATGACTCTGGTATGTGTCCCTATTTTTTCAGCCGTGGATAACTGAAACCGTGGCTATTGTTTCAGTCGATAGGCGTGTGTGTGTCAGAGAGTGAGTGTGAGAGAGACCTGTACACAAAGAATGCAGGAAAGCAAAGAGGTGATTTCCCCCCCTTCTTGTTGAGTTTTTGCTGTTTACAGCTTCTGCCCAGCAGGTGGCTGGGAAGAAAAGATAACACTACCTTCCTTTAGTGAACTGGGGCAAGGAAAGGATCAGTGCTGATCACAAATATGTTTTCACATAATTGCAAGCCATAAAAAATGTGCAGCCCTTTCACTCCTGTTTTGTTCTGTTTGTTCATTCAGGAAAACAAAAGAAACCCATATTACATCCAAAGTCAGAATCCTGGTTTGTTGCCCCCCAAACAAACCAGGACTTGTAAGCCAACAACATGTCTACTTTTTGAGGGAGAAGGTGAGAGTTGAAATACACTAGGATGTTGAGTTTTGATGTAGCACTAAGCTATACTTCTCAGATTTGTTTTCCTGCTTGTAGGCTGTATACCCAACAAATCAGGAATACTCATTTTTAGGTATGAATGCAGCTAATATCTGGCTAGGTAAGTTAAGAAAAATGTGTAGTTCCTTGCCAGGGTACAAGGTATCATATATGAACTTTTGGGCATACTCTGTAAATGCAAAATGATACTACTACATCAGCCCAAGTATATCAGCCATTACATATGGGTGCATTCCAGCCAAAAACATAGACCTTAAAAAAGTTGTGGGGCAAAGTTCTTGATAACTGTGCTTAGACTGTTCTCACTGTATTGCCTTCTCTGATATGGATGTTTCCTTTTACTTTTTCTCCTGCTTGATTTGTTAACTTCCAAGGAAGCCCCATTGGAGCCAAGTTTCTAGGGAATGCGCCATGTGGTGTTTACAAATACAAGTTACCCAGGGCAGCACGGACAGACGGAAACGTGGGAGTCAAGGTGTTCTTTTTTAAAGCCTTCCTACAGGACAGCCATCTGCCCTTGGCCAGGGAGAAAACGGACTATGTGTGGGTCAGCAAAGGGGAGCTAGGAGATTACTTGAGACCTGAATACCACTCCCAGGTTGCTCGCTTCTTAGTGGACCTATGATTACCTGGACTGTGCTCCATCTGAGTGTGAAGAATGCAAGGAACAGCCTTGCATAGCAGAAGATATCACTGAGTATGTTTTTAAGACATTTGTGGAAAACTGTACTTGGACCAGGGCCATATCTGCTAAATAAAGAGTCTAAGAAGTGACAAATCTGTCCTTTGTTTAAGCAGCACACATAATCTTGTCTCTTGCCAGGATCAGCCCAACACACTGGAAGTGGATGTAATCACCTAGAGTGGCAGAATATAGAGGCTTCAGTCTAATGAGGAAAACCCTGCAGTAACAATCCTACCTCCTCAGGCAACCAAGTCTGTGGTTTGTAGCAACTGTACTCATGCATATTTGCATCACATACTGTTTGCAGACACTTATGATGCAAATGAAATGAAAGCTGTCCTTTTGCATGAGTGTTTTATAGGGAGTTGTCTCCCTTAAAATGAGGATGCAATCTCACCTCTCCCTTCTCAGGAACATAACAACAGAATAGGTGCTGGCATGGGTGTTTGTATAATTTTTGCTTAGAGCAGACAAATTGTGTGTGTCAGTGTACTACATGTGTCTTCTGTCGTACAGCTAGACAACTAAGCACAGATTGGTGAACAATTATGCTCTGTGTGCTATCAAATCTGGACAAAGGGGTGTGGCAATTTTTCCTGAGAGGAGAGTTTTCCAGTTCTTTGATCAGTTTGATTGCTTCTTTACCCTTTTTTCTTTCTTTTTTTGCACCCATTCCATCACACCTGCATTTTTCCTTCACATCCTGTGTATGTGTACAGAAGCCAACAGCACTGGCATAAGTCTTACTTAAACAGATGAAGTACATCCTCGATCACGCCTGCGGAAAGCAGGCACACAAAGCAGGCCGTGTGGCATGCATAGTTCTATCGTACACATTCCTACTTCTTGTTCGCTGTTTTATTGAACACCTGTTAGGGATGTAATTTTTCACTAATTTTCTTCATGAAGAAAGCAATGAATACTTGTAGCAGTTTTCTGCCCTCTGCAAGAAAGTCTTTGAAACCTGTGCTGTTTCTGGGGGCTTGTCTACATTATTTAATCCCCCTGTGAATTCCCCCAAATCTGCAGTGATTAGGCCACATAATGTATGGCCTCTCCCCCCTCCCCCGCATGTGGGGCAATCAGGCCACACATCACATGGCCCAGATTTGGGGCATTCTGGGGTATTTTACCTAGATGAGGAGTTCTGATGATCTGGGATTTTCTCCACATTTTCATCTGCCACCTCCAGCACCATGACCAATTTAAAGCTCAGGAGGCAGTTCCCAGCTGAAGGGAGAGATTTTCTCCCTTGCCCTTTCTTGGTAGCACTGCCTTTGCCTGCTCTTCATTCACCTGTTATTTCCTTCAAGCACTTCCATCGCTTTCTTCAACTGTCTTTTCCTATGATGGGCAAGTAGGCAGAGGCAGCACTGCTGAGCCAGGGGAAAGCAGAAAACCTTGTCCTTCGGGTAGGAAATACCTCCTGGGCTTTAAATTATGGTTGAGGTGGTGGTAGCAGCAGCGTACGAAACTCTGCAAGGACAGTGAAGACAAGGTACCCCATATCCCTGTGGAGAATAATAACGCTCAGGGCATTGGGGAGAATATGGGGGCATGAGGGCAGAAGTCCAGTGGAGCTTTTGCCCCACATGTAGACAGGCCCTAGTCATAATTCAGGACTTATGCTGTGCAATTTGGCTTGCAATTGTTTTGTGCAGAAAAGAACATTTTCTGTGCAAGAAACAGCATTTTCCTTGGCTCAGAATAAGTCCTGAACTGTGAAGATTCTTGTCAGGCCAGAGTTCTTCTCATTGGGTTTCTTGACATTCAAAAAAAGAAAGTTTTCCAAGCATTTAATTATTTTTTCAAATATTCTTTCCAACCTTAGCACCTGCACATGTTCTGCTAAAAAAATAAAAGTACTGTGGCAGCATTAGCATGTGTGCATTGTTAAACAGCACAGTGGGCATTGGAGTGTGTGTGTGGCCTGATCCAGTTGTTTCTCTGCATGTGTTCAGGATCCTTTCCCAGTAGTGCTGTTTTTGACTTGGTAACAGAAGGTGACTGGGTGAGAAAGATTACCAGTCTAGGAACAAGTAAGCATTTCTGCCACCATTTCAGGAAGATGGAGATGGGGGCATGAGGGGGGCAACTTGGGAGCCATGGCCCAAACAGTGCCAGTATTGCTCCATAGCATCCACTACCTCAGACTGCCTAATGGTAGGGCAAGCCCTAGTTCTGAATACTGCACTTTTATTCAAGACAAACAAGTGTAAAATAGGCAATCCGCTTAACTGGGTGTGTGGAGTAAAGTATTTATTCAGTCATGAAACTCCCTGGATGACCTTGGGTCAGTCTCTAACTGATCTCCACCAGGTTGTTGTGAACATAAGATGAGCAGAAGAGAAGAAGAATGTACACTGGCTGTTGGCAAGGTGAGTTGCATGTTCCTCTCAGTCAGTGATGCCTTCTTCATGCCATGGTAGAGCCAGAATGGTTGGAGTGTTGGTCTGGGACAGGGAAGACATAAGATTCACATCCTCATTCAGCTCTGAAACACTCAGAAGGTAATCTTGGGCAAGTCAAAGGAAGGCCATGTTGGACCACATTAAAGCCGATCTAATCCAATATGCTGTTCCTACAGTGGCCAACAAAATACCTAAAAGAAGCCTGCCTGCTAGCCCTGGATTCAACTCCAGTCTGCCAGTAGTGTTCCCTAGCAAACAGTATTAAAGACTGGCTATTACTAGAGATGGATACATAGCCATCATAACTAGTAGCTATGGATAGATTTATCCTCTATCAGTCTGCTGGGCCTCTTCGGAGTCATTTCCTGTCTCAGCTTCATAGGGTCATTGTGAGGATCAGAAATGAGAGGGTGGAGATCTGCTGTACAATGCTGACCTTGTTAGATGGGATTAAATGCTGGATTTTTAAAAATCACTTTGTTGTGATTCTGGAGCCATTGCTAATGTTGGTGGGGTTTGAGGTAAATAGAATTAAGTCATATATTGTGGCTTATTTTTTTAAAATAGGTTTCATTTAATGCTGTACCAGTCTATGGATTTTCTTTTGTCTAATTTTTCCAGCTTAATTTTTATGTTGGATGCTTAGGGGCTGAGTGCCATCTCATTCTTTACCTCAGGCAGGAGAATACATTCAGCTGGCACTTATATGAACATGGCTTTTAACATTTTTTTAAAAAAATATATTTTTTAATTCTGCCTTTTCATTTTCAACGCAGCTGGCAAATATCACTAAAAAAGATAAAATATTAAAACCATTAAAATCATCACAATACTCAGTATTAAAGCCAGTTTAAAAAGTCCACCCTGACTATAGAGAGCTGTTTTCACACCCATCCTAAAAGCAGCAAGAATGGCAACTGATCACAGCATCCAGTACATCTTGCAATCTAGGAGTAATGCAAAGAAATCCTCCCAGCAGCTCATGGTATGGGTTGCCCCCACAACTGGTATACGTGTGTGTGGGTACATTCCTGGATATACTGTTTATAAGTCTCTCTCTCTCTCTCTCTGGCTTTTCTTCACAAACAGATTCAGGAAGGACTCATCCCACACTTTCTGCAAGTTTATAAGTGAAACTGTGGATAATAGCACATCCTATTAAAATAAAAGACTTCTGGTACAAACATACCATAGAGTTGCATGGGAGGACCTAGTCATTCCTAGAGAGGACACATCTCTAGGCATTTCCCAGTACAACTCTATGGCATGGTTCCTATTTTTTAGTTGTGAATAAGTGAAACCATGGATACTGGTTCCACGGATATTGTGGGGAGCAACTTGTACTCCTTATTAGGTGTGTTTTTCATTTGCCCCAGTGCTGGTGTCTTGCCTTATTATTTATTTGTTGAATTTTTATCCTGCCTTTCTTTCATATGCAGCTTGCACTGTACATTACAACAAAATAGCTAAAACAATCTGTAATACGAAAATTTTAAAAAGTGTTAAATAACAATCTATTTTAAACACATTAATTTAGAAGAGTTAAAAGCACATTAAAACCTATTACATATGAAGAACCAGCAAACCAGTTGCACTAACTCAACCATTTTAAAAGCTGAAGGCCTGTTTAAATCATGCCTTTGCCTGCTGTCAACAAGAGAGCAGACGGGGGCAACTGTGTCTTCTTGGAAGAGAGTTCCATAGCTTGGGAGTAGCCACCAAGAAGACTCTCTCCCAAGTCCTCACCAGGTGTACCTGTGATGGTGGAGGTACTGAGAGAAAGCTCCTCCCTGAAGATCTTAAAACTAAAGCAACGTGTATAGTTACCTCACAGGAACAGAGTTGCAAGGTGCCTGAATGCCTACTTAGTCCAACTCCCTGCCAACGTAGAAATCTATCACTAAATTACCCCAGAGAGGTGGCCATTGTGATGTACAGAGAACACACGCTCACATACAATCAATAAGTTTCTTTATTGATGTGGATTCATGTGTCAGGAACATAGGCAAAGCTGCAACTGAATTACAGACAGACAAGTCTAGAGATAAAAGACATCCAGCCTGAGAAAAGGCAGAACAGGGAGGGCACCCATGTTAGGGGGGAGTGAAAATAGCCGTTGAACCATCTGGGCTGCATCGGCCTTGAGCTCCTGGTGGGACCAGCGTTCCCATGCCAACCAAGAGGCCTGGCTCATCTCCCAGACATTCCAAAGCCTGAGAAAGTATCAAGCCCAAACTACCTGTCAGGGTCCCCCATGAATTCCACTCCAATACCCAGAATTCAGGGGTGAGCCTGACAGCCATCCAGTTTCTATTAAAAAAAAATTCCAATGAAGGATTGTTCACCCACTTTCCAATACAGTCTGTTTCACTGTTGAATGTTTTTTGTCTAGTTGGAATCTTTTGATTTGAATCCATAGGTTCAGTAGCCACCTTATGAAGCAGCAGAAAATGAGCTTGCTCTTTCTGCAGCCCTTCAGATTTTTGACGCTACCATATCACCTCCCAATCTTTACATTGAGGGGCAAAAAAAGAGGAACAGGGAATTCGGCTAAGCTTATCATAGAATCATAGAGTTGGAAGAGACCACAAGGGCCATCTAGTCCAACTGCCTATCATGCAGGAATACACAATCAAAGCAATCCTGACAGATGGCCATCCAGCCTCTGTTTAAAAACCTCCAAAGGAGACTCCATCACACTCCAAGGCAGGGCATTCCAGTGTCAAACAGCTCTTACTGTCAGGACGTTCCTCCTAATGTTTTGGTGGAATCTCTTTTTCTGTAGTTTCTTCTCCCATGTTAACCAATTGCCCATAATCAGAACACTGGACAGCGAACCTGGAAACCAGTTTTAAATTTAAATCCCCTGTTCTTACTTAGATCTGTTTTAACCCAGGCTTGGAATCCAAGGTTTAGAGGGTTTTTTAGCGAACTGTTGTGCAGCCATATTGTTCTTTGCACCTTTGTTCCTTGTCCCCCCGCCCCACTTTCTGAATGGACAATGAGAATTAGTTTTGGTGACCTCAGCTGGGAAACAAAGCCTGTGTTTCAATGTTTCTGATATCCTTGTATTATTGGCTAATTTCCTGAGGTCTCTCTTTCAAGGCTTTCTTTTCTACTTTGCAACATTTCTAGCCTGCCCAGTACCTTGTTGCACTGACCGAAATGGTGTATGTAACTTGTTTGCTTGTCAATCATGAGAAGATAGAAACTTTATTTTTCATGTGTGTTGTTTGTCTCTATGAGGTTACGCTAATCTGAATTTATAAAATTTATAAAATTGCTGCTTCAACCAATAAAGTTATTCCTGCTGCTCACGGCAAGTGCTGGTGTGACCATTCTCTTGAGGTGAGGAGGATGCCTTTGATCAAAAGTAATTTGAGTTTTAGGTACCTTTCTTGGCTGATTCAAGGCCCAACGGCAACACCATGTTTCAAAGGGAACCCAGCAGGGGTCTGGTATTCCACAGCTCACCCAACATCTTCACCAGGCCTCCCATCAGCAATAATGGACAGGGTATGGAAAAGCCATGTTTTTGAACAAAGCAGTCAACAGGGCCACTGAGGGATTATGGGGGTTATACTCAAAAAGTAACTTTCCCAAGCTCTGGTCTTGGGTCTCCACCAGCAGCCAAACCATACCACCCTCTGGTGCTGGCCCTGTTGGTAAGCTATTGTTGACTGAACACCTGCTTTTTTGTCAGTGTGGGATTCCCATTAGCTTCCTCAGTGGTAATTTTGTGCTCTCTTTCCTCTCAAGCCTTGAGGAAAGAAACCATTCTTTAATTATGTGTGGTTCAGGATAGGGATTCCAAACAGAGAACTGAAGCTTGTTGGAGATATTATGCCAACCACCTTGAGAGCTGGTCTTGCTAAAGGCCTTAAACTTTCAAAGAAGAAAAAAATCACAATATTTTTCTTAATCACTTTGCAAGCTGCCTAAAGTGAACCAAACCATCCTTTTAGAAAAATAAAAAGTCAGGCTGCTGCGGCAGTGGCTGCTATTCAGAAGCTGCAGGCTTGCAATAAATAAAATAGATTTCTATAGCACACAACACCCCCCCTCCACCCCCTGTTCCAGAAACACCCAGGGAGGCTCAGCGGGGAGTCGGCTTGCTGCCGAGACCTGGGCAGGAGAAAGCAATTGCAGGCTGTGAAGGGGAAAATAAATAAAAGGTAGGAATGGAGCTCAGGCCAAAGAACTGCAAATTAGCTTTCCAAGGTCTGATATAACTAAAGCTCTGGTGACAGGCAGGGTGGTGTGTGTGCAGAAGTGAGGAATTGCAGGATCTAAGAGGGGGGGGGATTGCCAAGTTTTTTTCATGTACATTCCTCCGTGATTTTAGCTGGGCCCTAATGTCACAGTCTGGACAGCATATCCTCCAAATGTCCCAGTTTAGCAGGGACCATACCAATTAATCTTCTGCCATCCCACTATTGTAGCTGCATTAAAGATGTCCCAGTTTCTCTCTGTTCCTCCTACTTTACTCCTTTGTCTTCACCTTCTTCAGTGGCTGCAAACTGAGTTCAAAACTGAGCAGTGGGGAGAGGACAGGAGTGGGTAGACTTGTGCCCTTCCCTGAAGACTCAGCCTAAAGCAAACCACGGCAGCCTCGTCTGGCTTATGTGTTCTTTCTCATTAATAACTTTAGCCATCTTAACCACACTCTTGCATCACTTGCCCACACATGTCCAGTTTCCATCTGTGAATGTTGTGGAGGGTATGGGACAGTGGTCCAAAACAGCTATTGAGGAAAAGCTATCTTATCTGATCCTTGCAAGTTTCCAGCAAAAGCAGTATGTTATAGATTAGAGGGCTTGCGTACATGGGCAAACCCCCCCCCATATTCACTCTGCAGTGTTTTTGATGATGCACATTTTCACTGGGGTTTCTGCAGGAAAATGGATCTGTAAAATTCGCAGTTTGCTCCGCATTTGAGGGGGAAACATACACTCTTTGCCCAATGCACATTGTTGATTAGGTCAGACGCCAGCTTCCCCATAACAAAATATTCACGTGGTCACCTTGAACCAATCATAGCCTATCAGCCTAACCTACATCACAGGACCATTGCTAGGATAAAGATGTGGGGAGGTGGATGAGGAGATAATATACAGTTGTCCCTCCATATCCACAGATTTGGTATCCATGGATTTAAGTATTCACGGCTTGAAAATATTCTTAACAAATAATAATCCAAAAAGCAAACCTTGATTTTTCCATCTTATATAAGGGACACCATTTTGCTATGCCATTACATATAATAGGACTTGAGTATTCACGGATTTTGGTATCCATGGGGGGTCCTGGAACTAAACCCCAGTGAATATGAAGGGACAACTGTACAATACTCCAGGAGATAAACAGAATGCAATTAGTTAAGAAAGGCAATCGTTGGGGAAAACATGATTGTCATAATTGTCACGACTGTCATAAATAAATACATACATTTTAGAATCTCTCCCTTAGGCTACAAGTCTGCACACATTTACCTATGAAAAAGTCCCACTGAAGTCATTGGGACTTACTTCTGAACAGATATGTGTATGATTGTGTTGTTAATGTAAATGGAACATTGCTGTGCAGAAAGATTCTAATCACCAGTAAATTTCTCCCAAGTCACAGTTTCTTGGGATGGAAAGAAGAAAACCAGTAACATTAAGCCTCAAAATATAAGCCTTAAAATATAAGATTATGAGGTGAGAGCATTCAGGACTGAAGAGAGAAGAAAAATATTGTCAAATGAGGAACACTTATTTGCAATATGAAACCTATTCTAGAGAAAATAGAAATGGAAGGGGAATCTGAAATCCATTCAAATGGAGAAACCTGCATGTCCAACAGAGAGAGAGACTGACTGACTGACTGACTGACTGACTTGTTTCCAGGGCTGCTATAATTCACAAGGGATGTCCGCAAGGGCAGCTCCACTTCCCCTGCTTTTTGAAAGGTGTATTTGAAAGGCAATTCATTGTCACACAGCACAGGCTTTCCATTCCAAAGGATTGCTCTTATTCTGAAGGGCAAGATTCTACCTCCTCTCCTCCGGAACACTTCCTCATGAAATGAATGAAACTCAGTTTGCAGCTATTGAAGCAAGCTACGGAAGGAGGAAGAGGAGAGTGAAACTGGGACATTTTGTAATCAGATGAGAAATTGGGAAGGAAGAAGAATAAGCCCGACCACCCTTTATCTCTATGATGTACAGAGCAGCTCTTAGAAGCATGGAAAATTTCTTTTAAGATGAGGAAAGGATAGACTGACACTAATTTGTTACTAAGACAAACTGAACCTTAAACATGAGCAGAGAAATCTATGTCATGACTGTAACACTTCAAATTCCTGGTGAAGGGAATCTCATGATGGAATGCTTCCCCGAAGAATTAAAAACAAAAGCACTTCATATATAGAAAAGCTATCATATCAGGGAGAAGGTTAGACTCCTTCTATCTTGACATTTAGGTTTTTACATGGAAGGACTAAATGATTGATCGACTATTTAATTCTTCCCTTTCTTTATTACATCTGCTTCTTTGGGAAAAATAGGCCTTACTCATTCCTGGCTTTTCAGAAGGCAGCACCTTTTGGAAATACTTAAGCTGGGCCTCTGCTGTTTTCCCTCTTCTCCTTATCTACTTACAAAAAGCAAATCAAGCTCAATCAAGCCGCACTTATTATGTTTTCTTTCCTGCAATCATTCTGCTGGAACGAGAAAGGTGGAGGGGAAGAGTCTTCTTGCTGTCTTGGCAAGCATTCAGTCATGTAGAATGCACCAAGTCATGTATGTGCATATATATATATATATATATATAGAGAGAGAGAGAGAGAGAGAGAGAGAGAGAGAGAGAGAGAGAGTTATTTGTGCTGGAAATTCTTCACTATGAGAAACCTGAGGAGTTCTGGATGAAAATAACTTCGCTGTTCATTTCCTAGAGTTCAGGCCAGCTCTCCCCGCCACCCCTCCTGAACATGCCTTCTCTCTCTCCTGTGAATTAGCATTGGTCTGAAAAAGATGGGAGCCAATAATGCAGTTAAAAAAAAAGAAAAGAAAGAAACTCCACTCACTGAAGGTAGGTGGCACAAGTGACTAAGGCAGTGATTTTAAAACTTCCAGCATGAGGGAACGCCTTTCCAGACCAACCTGCCTGCTGAAGAAGCCTGGGATGTCTCCCGTTGATCTCTTGCAGGAGATTCATTCAGCAACATTCATACATAGGAGAAGGTGGTCTTTGAAATGTCCTGGGACCCCTTTCCCACTACAGAATTATAGTGCTATTGTTCCACTTTAATGGTCATGGTTCCATCCAATGGAATCCTGGGATTGGTAGTCTGGTGAGGCATTAGAGCACTCTGTGTGAGAATTCTACATGCCCCTCCCTAAATGGCAAATCCCAGGATTCCATAGGATGGAACCACAGCAGTTACAGTGGAATAACAGTGCTATAATTTTGTAGTGTGAATGGGCCCCTTGTATTAGTCTATGTGGATGTGTGTACAGGAGTCTCTCAAGAAGTTTATTGTCACATCTGAAGCACATTTCCATATTGTTTTTCTCTCCCCCCACTCCATTTTAGGAACCCATTGGTCCTATCTAAATGGTCAAAATAATCCTCATGGAATTCACTGGGAATATGATCTGTCTTAATGGGAACCTGCATCAATGCATCATATTCGGAAGGGGGACAGCAAAAAACTACGCCCGGAGAGCCTTTGCAGTTTTTCCTGGAGTTTTTAAAAAGTTCCATGGGGAATGCACATTCCCACTCGTTGGGACAAATGATTTGATTTGAATTGCTTTCCCATATGAGAGGAAGCACAAACCTGATTGGCCGGATGAGCACAGGAGAGGGGCTTGCTAGCAGGGTAAGCACCCACTGCTGCCATGTTGGATTGTTTCCTTAGTGAGCGATTGCTAAGGAGATAAAACAGCAATTTGTATTATCTTTCTCTTTTTTTTGAAAGCATGAAATATTGCTCATTTGCACCTTGGAAAAAGTTTTTTTTTAAAAAAAAAAATTGGTGGCACCAGATTAAAAAAGCGAGTAATTCACTTGTGTCTGCCATCTTGGGTAGAGGGCATGCAAATTTTATAGGGGCTGTAAAACCATTAAGACAAGCCACAGGTGCTGCGAATTGCTATTACTGCAGAGCAATCTGTTTTTTTTTTTCCCAGGCTGGTATAGACCATTGACCAACACCAACACTGCAAGTCTAGCCAGAGTCTTCATAGCCAAGACTGACCGTCTGTGTTTGTGGACTTCCAGCTCTCGGCAAGCTCCCAGCTTGCTGTGAGCTTGCTCACTTTCATTTATCAAAGTAATAGCACACATTACATTTATCTGGCTGGGTTTTATCCTCCCAGATACTCTTTTCTTCAACACTAAAACTGCAGGGGGTGGGGGAGTGAAATATCTGGGAAAGTAACTAGATGTAATCCACTTTTAATAGGTATGTAAAAAATAGTACAGCTTAGGAAGGGCAGGCCAGACAGCCAGTGTCCTTCATTTCCAGGCAAATAGGAATTTATCTCTATCCAGTTGAGTCATCTGTGAGCTCCAAATAACTGGTTTGGTGACTTGTCAGTGCTGCTCATTTCTAGCAGAATGAGGCAGTCAACCACCAACAATTGTCCCATCTCCCATCCAATGTAACAAACCATAGACCCCATCCGTTTTTGAACATGGAATAAGTCTAATGGTACTGTCACCACTTGGCTGCTCTGGAAGGACTGGAGAAGGTGCATTTCTGGGGACTGGGGCAGGGGATGGGTTGTTGTCATAATTTTGAATTCTAGATGTGAGCGAGTATTTGTTCAGCTCTTTGTTTAATTTTATTTTTTATAATGCTCACAGTGAGTAGCTACTACAGAAGAATAAAAATAAACACACAGAGCCAGATTTCACATTGTAACAGTCTGGCTAGCATACTGTTATTTAGCACACACGCGTGTATGTTAACCCTACATCCGTGTATGTTAGTTTTTGGCAGTTGTGGAGGTTGGTATTTCTTTCTTCCATCTACAGCAACCAAAGACAACCCCCTGATCTACCATATTGCTGCTGAAGTCCCCCACCTAAGGCCATTCATGCCTGGGAAAAGCAGGGGTGATTGCAGAAATGTCTGGCTGTGTACCTGTAGCCAGATACAAACTGATTACCTTAGCCACTGTGTCCTCCAGAGGAATCCAGTGGACCTCAGCAGATAATGTAATGCCTTTGCATGTAGCTAAAAGGACATACCGTAGCCAGACACTTCTGCAACTCCCCCCATCTCCTCCCGCATGAATGACTCGGGGGGGGGAGGACTTCAGGGATTATATGGTAGATCCAGGGTGGTAAATTGTTCGGCGTAGTGTAGTTCTTCTTGTGGAACTACTATGTTGTGCTGAGCCATGCAGGAGTATAGAAAGGGCCATCTTCATGTCCACTGATGCTGCTTCCATCAAGGTGTTGCCTCTATTAAATGCAATCTTGCAATAGCCCTTCTATCAGGCTGCAACAGAAGAAGGGAGAGAAAGGAAGCAACGATAATCCACTGGCTTCTCCTGTCCTTCTATCTCCTCTTTATAAGGACTTTGTAACAAAGAACTAGTAACCAAGTTTGCTTCCCCTTTCCCTTCCTGATCCCTTTTCCTTTTCTCTTGGGTCCTGTAGATTGAAAACCTGAAGACATCTTTCTGTATCCTATTACATTCTGATCCCATTTTCACAACTGTGTAGCTGTACTTCAGTACTTGAGCTATAATACTGTAGTCCATCAGTGCATTTGAAAAAGTGGAATAATATCCACAAGAGCTCATACTGAATTCAATCACTTAGTCTAAATAAAACTACCAGACTCCTCTTTCCCAACACTTATTTCCCCTTTTCCCTTCTTTCTCTCTTTTTCCCCTACTTTTCTCCCTCTCACTTGCTTTCTCCTTCTATTCTAATTTCTCCTTCCCTATTGCAAATGCCTGGCTAAACACTGGGTTTGTCTAAATGGTGAAAATAATCCTCATAGAATTTGAGGAGAACACGTATTGTCTTAATGGCAACCTGCAACGATTCGCCATATTCAGGAGGGGGGGCAAAAACCTTCATATACTGTGCACTAGGAGACTTTGTGGTTTTCCATGAAGTTTTTTAAACACTGCATGGGGAATGCACATTCCTGCTCATTAGGACAAATGATTCACTTTGAATTTCTTTCCCATAGGAGAGGAAGTGCAAAGCTGATTCACTAGATGAGGGAAGGGGCTTGCTAACAGGGCAAGCACCCACTGCCACCATGGATATTTTCAGATGCAATTTTTGGCAGCAAATATCCCAAAACAGCTCCGTTGCTGCTGCGCAGCAGGGGAGCAGTTTCGGATGATGCCATCCCTCTGCCAAAACCCTCCGTGTCACTTCCGTGACAGAATGGAGGAAGCCGCGGCATATTTCATTCACGAATGTTGCCCGTGAGTGAAATATGACACGTTTTCCTCCATTCTGTCACGGAAGTGATATGGAGGGTTTCAGTAGAGGGATGGTGTCATCCAAAACTGCTCCCCTGCTGCGCGGCAGCAACGGAGCTGTTTTTGGGATATTTGCTGCTGAAAATCGCATCTGAAAATATCCCATGTTGGATTTTCACCTTAGTGAACGAGCGCTAAGGTGAGAAAATGGGGTGTTTTTTATTTCCCTTTTTTTCCACAAAGACAAAATATCACTCCAGTGCATTGAGGAAATAGTTAAAAAAAAATTGGCGGTGGCAGATACAGTAGTAAAAGCACAAATAATTCACTTGTGGCCACCAACTTGACTGGTGGGCATGCAAAGCTTTTGGGGGCAAACCCCCCATTAAGGTAAGTCACAGTTGCTGTAAATTGCCACTACTGTGGGGCACTCCATTTTTTTCTGCTCATTTAGACAATCCCCTTCTCTTTCTCCACTCTTTCTACTTCTCCTTCCTTCCCATATCTCCTAATTATACTCATCATCTCTCTTGCCCTACTGCTTTTGCTTTTATCCTTCTTTTATCCTTTTTTCCTTCTTCCCTTCCCCAACTCTCCTGGTTACATTTGTCTTCTTCCCCATCCTCTTTCATATCATCTTCCTCCTCCTCCCCTGTCTCTCCAATGCTGCCTTCTTCTTCTTCTTCTTCTTCTTCTTCTTCTTCTTCTTCCTTTGCTCCCATGTGAAAACTTTGAAACCATGCCTGAGATATATTAGATTCCCAGCACTTTAAAATTGTAATTCCCATTAAACTTAAGAGTATAGTAGACATGTATAGGTAGGATTGCTCTGTTGGTCTGCATTGCATTGTTGTGGTCTGCTATTGTTGCTATGAAAGGGATCTAGGTGTCCTAGTAGACCACAAGTTGAACATGAGTCAACAGTGTGATACAGCAGCTAAAAAGGCCAATGCAATTTTGGGCTGCATCAATAGAAGTATAGTGCCACGGGAAGTCATAGTGCCACTCTATTCTGCCTTGGTCAGCCCTCACCTAGAATACTGTGTCCAGTTCAGGGCACCACAATTCAAAAAGGATATTGACAAATTGGAGCGTGTCCAGTAGGAGGGCGACTAAAATGGTGAAAGGTCTGGAAACCATGCCTTATGAGGAAAGACTTAGGGAGCTGGGTATGTTTAGCCTGGAAAAAAGATGGTTAAGGGATGATATGATAGCCCTGTTTAAGTATTTGAAGGCATGTCACATTGAGGATGGAGCAAGCTTGTTTTCTGCAGCTCCAGAGACTAGAACAAGGAGCAATGGATGCAAGCTCCAGGAACAGAGATTCCACCTCAACATTAGGAGGAACTTTCTGACAGTAAGAGCTGTTCGGCAGTGGAAAACACTCCTTTGGAGCGTGGTGGGGTCTCCTTCCTTGGAGATTTTTAAACAGAGGCTGGATGGCCATCTGTCCAGGATGCTTTGATCATGATTCCTGCGTGGCAGGGGGTTGGACTGGATGGCCCTCGTGGTCTCTTCCAACTCTACAATTCTATGATTCTATCCTTGTCTTTCTAAAAATATCTGACCATTATTGGTACATAGCATTATTATGATTGTAATTTTGGGATGAGGGAAGAGTCAACAAGCTAACTGTAAAAAAAAGAGAAAAAGTAGCCAGTGAGAGGCACTGGTTAATGGGGCCAACTTTTTAAGAGCAGATTTTTTTGTGGGGGAGGAGGGAGTCTTTTTGCCTGCAAAAGTTTATTTAGTTGAGCCAGAACTCCTATGTGTTAATATCAGTGTTTGCAATTGTGTTAAAAACAGGTCTGGGAAAAGTTTTTTCTGTTTAAAGCAGAATTAGGAAATGTTTATATGATTGGACTTCTTCTTCTTGTTGTTGTTGTGTGCCGTCATTTCTGACTTATAGCCACCCTAAGGTGAACTTCTCTCTCTCTCTCTCTCTCTCTCTCTCTCTTTTTTTTTTGCAAAATTGGTTCAGAATGGGTTTGCCTTGATCTTCCTGAGGCTGAGACAGTGTGACTTGCCCAAGATTACCCAGTGGATTTCCATGGCTGAGCAGGGATTCAAAGCCTTGACTCCAGAGTCCTAGTTCAATGCACCACACTATGCTAGCTCTCTTTTGCTTGGATTCTTAAAAGCAGTGCTTGTAAAGATGGTTTTAAAAGAGCTCGGGAAAAAATTGTTTGTTTTCTGCTCTATCCAGAGTTTGGAAAGCTTAATTTCTAACCAGAGAGAAACGTTCTCATTTGTTACACTTTTTAATGTGAATGAAATGCTCTGAGTGGCTGTGGTTGATGATTAACATGTCATGCTTAATGACATCACTGGGGAGCTATTCCTAAGTGTTAGGTTTTGGCTCTGAAATCACACAACCTAGGATGCTTCTCACTTGGTAGTCCTGTTTGGGAGTTTGTTTATATCCTACCAGAGTGAGGATTCTGCAAGTTTCTGCTTCCTTGCCTGGGGTGGCGTCCTCGGTGACAGGGTCTGTCTGGTACCAGACTCTAGTTGGCCCTCAGAGCAGTGTTGCCAATGGGCTCCTGGGCCTTCTGCTTGGTACACCTGATGCTCCTACAGTAATCAAAGAATCCTCAGGAAGCAGCAACACAATGTTGGGTACTGCATCTTGGGGAATCTAACCCATGGGTTGTCTAAACGGTGCAAATACTCCTCATAGAATTAGAAGAGAATACAATTTGTCTAAATGGTATCCCACATCAATCCACAGTATTCAGAAGGAGGGGGCCAAATCCACCAACAACTCAGAAGGAAAAGCCTTCACAGCTTTTCCTGAGGTTTTTTAAAAGCTCCATGGAGAATGTGCATTCCCGCTCGTTGGGACAACTGATTCACTTTCATTCACATTCCCAATAAGAGCAGAAGTGGAAAGCTGATAGGTCGGATATGGGCAGGGGGTGGAGCTTGTTAACAAGGCAAGTGCCTGGAACCGCCATGTTGGATTTTCACCTTAGTGATTGTGTGCTGAGGCGATGAAACAGCCTTTTAAAAAAATTACTTAGGTGGAATATCACACTTTTGCACTTTAGATATGCTTTTAAAAAAAATACAGTTCAGTGCTGGCAACTGGTGAAAATAAAAAGATGAGTAATTCACTTGTGCCCACCATCTTGATTCATAGGCATGCCTGTTGGGACAGCAAAAGTGGATAGCTTCACATGCCTGCAATTTTGCCAAAAAACTGTTAAGAAAAATTGAAGCTGCTTTGAATTGGTGTTAGTGTGCATCAATCCACATTTCCCCCCTCGTATAGACAATACCCCCGTGCATACCTATCTTGGATCAGAGCTGAGCACTGGCTTGGCTCCTACAGATGCTAAGCACATACCCTTCAACACCCCCCCTCTCCATTGGAAATGTCCCAGGGAACCAACTAGGGTCCCAGTATACTGCTTGTCCTTGAAGAACCGCAGATTCAGAACTCCAGCATGAGCTTTCTGCAGTCCACCTTAAAATTACTGGATGTTTTCTCTATGGCTACCAATCAATCAATAAAAAAAAAGTCTGTGGGAGGCAGTTAGGACTTTACCATATGCAGCAAAAACTGTCAGAAGAATGCTACAAGAACAAAAACAGGCGATGTTACCAGATGACGTCGTCCTTCAGCCGTTCCTTGGGCATAGCGCAGGTGTGAATAACACGTCCCTTTCTAGCTGGCTTAGCCCTGTCAATAAAAAGGGATGCTTCATGCCTGCAGAACAGCTGAAGGACACAGGCATCTAGGGAGATTATCAGAAGTGGGGGAACACGCCAAAAAATTGCGTTCCCAACCGTGTCAGAAGATCACTACAAGAACAGAAAGGGTGACCTTACCAGACACCCACGTTCTTCTGTCATTCTGGGGGCATAGCACTGCCATGGACGAGGCTTCCCTTTTGCATTGACAGGGGGAAGCCACTATTAAAAAGGGACGACCTACTGACACCCATGTCACACTCCTGGAATGCTGGAGGGCATCATTGTCTGGTAAGGTTGCCCCTTTGTCATGATCTTTTGCTGTGGCTTTTGCCACATCTGATAATCTCCTGGTAATGTTGCCCTTTCTGTTCCTGTAGCATTCTTCTGACGTGGTTGGGGACCCGGTTTTGTGCCGTGTTCCCCCACATCTGATAAAGTCCCTAGAGAGGGGAAATGCCCTAACAACCAGTCAGAAGTGAGTGGTGGTAGGCAGCCTCTTTATTTCCTGTCACAGGAGCTGACTGGACATGGAGGAAAAGAGGCAAGAAACAGTCCAGAGTTTTTCTCCCAGACTGTGCATATCTTAAGAAAATGTGGGGATGTTTGCTTATCCATGTGTGAGTGTGACAGCTCGAGGAGAGCATGTGATTTTGTGAGTATTTGTGTGAGAGTAAGAGTGGGAGTATATCTCTGTGAGGGGAATAGCATGTGTGTGTGTGTGTGTGTGTATGTGTGAGAGAGGGGGGGTGCATCTACATAGTAGAAAGAATGCAGTTTGATACCACTTTAACCACCATAGCTCCATTTAAATTTAAATTTTATTTTTTTTCTTCTAATTTATATATATATATTAATTAATGCATGTTTTTAATCCTTTGTAATTTAATATTATTTTAAGGGGTGGGTGGGCTAGGGTATTGTGAGTATGGGGTTTTTATATTGTAAGCCGCCCCGATTGCGTTGCAGAGGGGCGGGATATAAATAAAATTTTATTATTATTATTATTATTATCCTACAGAATCCTGGGATTTGCAGTTTTGTGAGCCACCAGCATGCTTTGGCAGAGCAGGGTAAAGACCTTGTAAAACTACAAATCCCAGGATTCTATAGGATGGATACAGCCCTTAAAATGGTGTCAAACTGCATTATTTTTACAGTGTAGATGCACCCAGAGGGAGGGAGGGAGGGATAGAAGCTAAGCAATTTTCCTCTATAAAACAGCAATTCATTTATGTTAGCAATGCAATCGTACACATATCAACTCAGAAGTAAGCCCAATGAGTTCCATGGAACTGATTGGACTCAGGTCCATGTCCACAAGACTGAAAACCATTTAACATCCTAAAAGGCCATTGGAATGCATCAAAATCTTTATGATAATCATGTCCCCCCCCCCCTAACTATCTGCATGTGAACTAATTATATCCCATTTACTTCCTGGAGCTGATGGTGTTATACATGATCCCCCCACTCCCACTTTTTATCTGAACAACCTGTGAAGTAGGTTGTTTACTTCTGTGATTACCTCAAGGTGATTGCATAAGGTTTATGGTGTAAGGATATGCATCTGATATATCATGTGTATTGAGCATATGAAATGGTCATGAATAGAGAGCTCAGGCAATGATCATGAGTCTGAGAGAAAGCTGTCATTCTGCTAGATTTTACATTGATGGATAGTATAATATTTATAATCATGCTTCACAAGCTGAGACACATCGTTTATTGATTTATATTTTTCTTCTTTCCCCCCTACCTTCAGTACGTAAATCCAGGGGGTTCTCTGCTTAAAATATTACAGTTTTATGTGCTCTTTGTCATTAACAACTTTTGCGTTAGACCACACCCTTTCAATCACATCCCATGTCACTCAGCAACATGCCTTAGAAATTCACACAAGCGTTCCTGTTTTCATCTGTGAAATGTTGGAGGGTATGTAACACAGATCGCCTCATAGGATGGTGGACTCTCCATCTTTGGTGATCTTTAAACAGAGGTTGGATGAGCATCTTTCAGGAGTGCTTCAGGTGAACTAGATGGCTCTTGTGGTCCCTTCCAGCTTGAAGATTCTATGATTCTATGAACATTTCACAGATGAAAGCCAGGGAGATTATTGGATGGGGAAAAAAAAGCGTTACTATCCCACCATCTCTTATCCCACCCCTCTCCCATTCCTGTCCTAGCACAGTTACCAAACTTTTCAGACCTACCTTATTGCCATCTTCATGGCTGCCCAGGAGTGAAAGGAGCTCTAACAGAGCTTCTTTCCCTTCCTAAATTGAAATCCTGGCTGTTCTCACAAGAAGACAAGAGCATGGGAAATTCAAAAAGAAAAAGAAAAAGAAACCCCCAAAAGTAACACCAAGCAGGAAAACACAGTTAAAACATTACAAGTAATCTCGGGAGGGTACAAAAAAGTGTGTCACTTACCTGGATGTTCCATTTTCACCAGGAAGTGTTCTGGCACGGACCTCCCATTGACGAAGGGATCACGCCAGTGAAATAGGCATCTTTTCACTCACTGTCAATTATGTGACAGAAACGGAACAGGGGATCCATTGATGGCTTAGCCTGTTAATAAAAAGCAGTGCTGGTGTAATGACAGCCGAACGGAGACAGCACTACAAGAGGGGAACAATGTTGTCTGAAAGGGAAGCCCTTTAGTAATCTCCTGGCATTGTGATAACACCATATTTAGAGTGTTTGATAATCTCCCAGGACACATGAGGCCAAACAGCATCAAAGTGGGGTCAAGATAGCAAACGTTGTTAATGAGGATGAACAGACAAGCTAGGAGAGGCTGCAGCAGTTTGCTTTTGCCTCAGTCTCCTGGGAAGGGCGAGATTCTTTCCCCTCCTCTCTTCTCTGCTGAGCTGAACACAAACAAACTTTGGACTTGGAACTCAGCTTGAAGCAACTGAAGTAAGGTAAAAGGGGGTAAGAATGGGAGAGAGAAACTAGGGATGCTGACACACTGCAGAAATAATCTAGTTTGACATGGCTTTAACTGCCATGGCCCAGTGCTATGGAATTCTGGGATTTGTAGTTTTGTGAGCTATTTAGCCTTCTCTGTCAGAGAGCTCTGGGGCCACAACAAATGACTAATCCCAGGATTCCATAACATTGAGCCATGACAGTTAAAGTGGTCTCAAACTGGATTATGTCTGCAGTGTAGTTGCAGGCCAGGGCATTTTTTAAAACAGATGAAAAAGTAAGACAACAGAAGACTAAGTGGCACTGTCCCTGCCAAATTGGGATGGCTGGGAGGGATAATGCAAGTATTCCTATTCAGTATAGGAGGAAGGAAGGTGAGCAACTCTTCATAGCATGTGGTAGAGGTGCTGCTGTAATGTAGCATTCTGGAGACAGCTGGGAAACCTATCACTGGGTGGAGTATCTCTCTTGATGGTTGTGGGGTTGCTAGTAGGCGCTTCTTTGGCTACAAGCCATTGACATGTGCCTGCCCCTACTGACCCCTGCTACTAGGACTAGTTGTTAGTGAGGCACTGTGTATTTGTATTATATATGTATACCCATGTGCTGTTCTAACTCATCTTTTAAAAAAAGTCCTCCTGCCTGTCTCCAGCTTCTGCTATTCAGAATCATAGAATGCAGGCAGGGTGAGCCAAAGACATTTTGCTGTCCCTAGTGAAGGACAAGGTTTTATTCATTTCATTTGACTTACATCCTGCCTTTCTCCCACAAATGGGTGTCATAGTGGCTTACAATAAAACAGCACATAAAGCAAATAAAAGCAGTGAATGTTCCAAATACAATTGTAAAAATAATGCCAGCAAAGTAGAATGCAGCACCCATCCATTTCAATGCTCTTCCCATTGCAATAGGTTGTTGCCAAAGCTCTGACTAGATTCAAGGATCTTTCCTACTAGCAGTTAGACAGAAGTTTAACCTCTCTCAGTAGAGAACGGCAAAACTTGGGAGCAGCCATCAAGAAATCCTTTCTTGTTTCTGCATCTGACATGCCACAGAAGATGGCAGGACCAAAATATGCCCTCCTCTTTCTATGTTATTTATAGAAAATGTCAAGATAGGCTTTTGAATCTCCCATCTTCTGAGGATTAATTCATCATTAGAAATGGGACAGCATCCACCATTGCAGAAAGTACATGGAAATTCAGGACAAGCCATGTGGCACACAACTCTATCCTTCAACACCTCATCATTGCTTCTTGCTATATAGCTGCCTGAGGTGGGTATTGTCCTTTGCCTCATGGTAGGACTGGTACTGTGCTTCTGAGCATGAAGTCACTGAACACAAAGTTGCTGTTTAGCCAACAAGGCTAATAATAGTCCTTAAGAGGCTCATCTTTCATGAATTTAGCTAATTCTTTTAAAAGGCATTTAAGCTAGTAGCCGCCATCACATCCTATGGCATGGCAGTCCTTAAATTAATTAGCTGTTGTGTGAAGAAGTAGATCCCCCCGTTTCACCCCATCCAATCCCATGCCTATCACCAGTCAATTTCTGTGGATAACCCTGCCTTCTAATGTTCTGTGAGATAGAAGAAAATTGAAAACCTTCAGCTTGGGTCTTAAAGACCTATTTTTACACCATTACATTATGGAATTATATGTCTGGTTCCAGAATATTTTTGGCTTGATTTGAGAAGTGCTTTTGAGTTTGACCTAATGTTCTGCTGAAGGTTACTACTAAAATGTGCACAGCAAATCTCTCTGTGCCACTAGGTGGCAAGAGTTGACTGGCAAAGCTCCACAAACCTCTAGCACTGATTGTTGTTTTTTTGTTTTTGTTTTAAAATACATTCTCAGCCAAGCTCTGGTTACAGTTCCCAATTAGAGCAGAATTAGGAGCACATGCATGCACTAGTATGCCATCATCATGCTCTGTTTTCCAGTTTGGACTGTAGTGTGTACTTGGCAAAGCTGACATCTCAAGTGTTTGACATGAGCCACATCTAACTTGGCTGTCATTTGGAAGGAGGGTGGTATTTTACTTAGGAGTGAGCCAGTATCTCACATTCCATTTTGTTACTCTTCCATGGATTGACTCTTCCCCATGTTCTGCTTCACTTGCCTTCTGGTTTAATTTGGAAAAAAAAGGCTCAATATAATGTCAGAATTGGCACATGCAGAGTTTGCCACAGTATATCCTTAGTTAGCTCCTCCATATAAGGCACTGGCATGCAGGAGTGCATATGTGCATTACTCAAACCACTGTGCACAAAAATATTTGATCATTATTTATAGTCAAACCAGTCTGACTGGTTTTTGTGTGAAATGTTATGGACTTGTTTATCTTGGATTGGCCTTTTTAGTCATCAGCGCGCTTG
Organism: Gambelia wislizenii; assembly: GCA_030847615.1. Lineage (NCBI taxonomy): Eukaryota > Metazoa > Chordata > Lepidosauria > Squamata > Crotaphytidae > Gambelia > Gambelia wislizenii. The sequence goes on from JAUMIR010000009.1 coordinate 9,191,047, forward strand.
CAGAAAGTGTGGGATGAGTCCTTCCTGAATCTTCATTTGTGAAGAAAAGCCAGAGCAAGAGAGGAGAGACATAAGCACTCCTGCCCATCAGTAACTTGTAAAGAAAAAAGGGTGTGAATGGAAAGCTTTGGCAAACTGTGTACACTGAATATCCTGAAGAAAGGTCTCAAATAAACAATGGAAAAATAACACATCACTAATTTATCACAGCTATTCTTTATAAGGCTTAGGTAATTTGGTATTCTAACATCCAAGGGAAATTTAAAATGGAAGAATTTCAAAAACAGAGATGTAGTGGAAATTTTTAAAGTGCAGGGACTCATGATCACTGATATTCTACATTGACTGCTTAGTTACTAAGCAACATCTCCTGGCCTGACCTCCACAAACCACCTTAAGAGCCAGTAGCTAGATTGGATGAAGGAGGTCCATTCAGCTTTTGATAGGGGTGCAAGGAGGAGGATGTTTCTAAATCCCTCCTTTCAGTGTGGCAAGGACTTGTGACAGGGGCCTGCTTCTGATTGTTGTAGCTTTGCTTGCTGATGTGTCCTAATTGCCAGCAGAACCTCCGTCATCCAATCCACAAGCTGGCTATTAAGGTGGCCTGGGGTGGCATTTACATAGTTTTACAGTATGACTACATAGTTTACTGAATACAAAGCAGTTATGGATCTGTAACGCTAGGTTACAAATTTGTAAGTGCAGTACTAAATACCAGCTGATATTCTCCATAGCCATGCTACCAAGGGTAGCTGAAAAAATCAGGCTCTCTGTGTGTGTGTGCTGTTATATGCACATGTGTGGATACGCACATTCCATTTTGTTATTGTTCCATGGATTGACTTTGTAAAGCTAATGGGTCTTACTTGCCCCCTCCAGGTGAAGCCTCCCTCAATATTTTTGCATTGCAAAAGGGTTAGTTCACAGAAATATATTGTCAGTGGGCAATTCTTTTTTTTTGTTGTAGGAAAATCCACATAGGTGAAGACTCTAAGGTCACAGGGGAGTCTCTCTCTCTCTCTCTGTGTGTGTGTGTGTCAGATGTCAGCTGCTTTGTACCTTTAAAGCAGATTGATGTATACAAATAAATACATGAAGTGTTTCATGTCACGGAGCAAACAATCACCATCTGCTAGTATGTACGCATTGAGCTGATATTAAAGACATTTGCAGGCGCTGTCTGAAAACGGGAGCAACCAGGAAAGCTTTAAAACGTTTGTTTCATTTTCTATAGAAATCATTTTTCCTGAGCAAGACCTTTGGTCAAAAATCTACCTGAGAATCACACCTTCATGTTGCAACAATAGAGCATTTGTAGCAGCTGCCAGATGGAGAGTTTGGGAGTTCAGTCTTGGGACACCAGAAGACAGAGACACTATCGGCCCAATGCACACATGCAGTGAGTGGTAGTGCGGTAACTGCCTGTAAAAACAGCTTCATGTTTTATTCTTTTCATTGAACCAAGATTCTGCTGAAACAGGGTGGTTTCCATGGCATTGAAAGGAGGAACTACTGGCTGAGGAATAATTCAGGTCTCACACCTCACATGGCTGGGAGGCGAGAATTGCTCCAGCAATATCAGAACCACTTGACCCCCTCCTTCTTGCTCTCTGTTTTAATATAAAATGTAGGAAACTGGTTTGATGTTCAGTCTTTCTCCAGCATTTCAGACTGTTTTGCTCAGTGACAAGTTCCATAGATAAGCATTCAGAAGCTGCTGAGCCAACTCCAAACCTGTCATTGATGGTTCCAAGTCCAACATACATGGTTGTGAGCCATGAGGTCAATTACAAAGGACCTTTTTTGGGAGATCTGAGGAATTCAGATAAGCTGAGCAAGTATACCAGTTGATCTTCTTAAGTCTTTATTGAGCTTGCTATTTACCTGCTAGTAACTTGTTGACTATTGACTCTCTAGTAAACAGGTGCATAAAGGCTACATGTGATACTGGGTTCAGGTTGAATGGCTGGACCCATAAGTGTGGACACACAGAGACATAAATGCAAACACTTTACAGCAAACCTCCCTTCTCACTGAGAGGGAGCAAAGTACTGTACTTTCTCTCCATCTATTTTCCAGTAACCTTGATCCATTAATTCTGCAAGGAAAGGGTATGGGGTTGTCTATATGGCAAAAACACTTCTTATAGACTTCAAGGAAAATACAAATTGTCTAAATGGCATCCCACATCAATCCACCATATTCAGAAGGAGTGGGGGGGGATATTCTATATATTCCACAGGAAGAGCCTTTGAGGCTTTTCTTGAAGTTTTTAAAAAGCTCCACAGGGAATGCACAGTCCTGCTCATTGGGACAAATGATTCACTTTGATTCACATTCCCGATAAGAGCAGAAAGCCGATTGGTCAGACATGTGTAGGAGTGGTGGTGGTGCCAGAACCATCATGTTGGATTTTCGCCGTAGCAATTGTGTGCTGAGGTGACAAAACTGGCTTTTAATTTTTTTTCTATTTATTTAGATGGAATAGCGCACTTTCTCACCTTAGAATCATAGAGTTGGAAGAGACCCCAAGGGCCATCCAGTCCAACCCCCTGCCATGCAGGAATATGCAATCAAATCATTCCCGACAAATGTCCATCCAGCCTCTGTTTAAAAACTTCCAAAGAAGGAGACTCCACCATACTACGAGGCAGTGTATTCATGTCCGAACAGCTCTTACTGTCAGGACGTTCTTCCTAATGTTTAGGTGGAATCTCTTTTCCTGTAGTTTGAACCCATTGCTCTGTATCCTAGTCTCTGGAGCAGCAGAAAACAAGCTTGCCCCATCCTCAGTATAACATCCCTTCAAATATTTAAACATGGCTATCATGTCCCCTCTCAACCTTCTGTTCTCCAGATTAAACATGCCGAGCTCCCTAAGCCATTCCTCATAGGGCACGGCTTCTAGACCACCCACCATCCTGGTCGCCCTCCTCTGGACACGTTCCAGCTTGTCCATATCCTTCCTGAATTGTGGTGCCCAGAACGGGACACAGTGTTCCAGGTGAGGTCTGACCAAAGCAGAATAGAGTGGGCTATTACTTCCCTTGAGCTAGACATACTCCTATTAATGCAGCCTAGAATTACATTGGCTTTTTTAGCTGCTGCATCACACTGCTGACTCATGTTCAGCTTGTGGTCCACTAAGGCTCCTAGATCCTTTTCGCATGTACTGCCATCAAGTCAGGTGTCACACATCCTATATCTGTGCATTTCATTTTTAGTTCCCAAGTGTAGTATCCTACATTTCTCCCTGTTGAAATTCATTTTGTTAATATTAGTCCAGCTTTCTAATCTGTTCAGGTCATTTTGGATTCTGATCCAGTCCTCTGGAGTATTAGCTACCCCTCCTAATTTGGTGTCATCTGAAAACTTGATAAGCATACCCTCTATTCCCTCATCCATGTCATTGATAAAGATGTTGAATAGCAGGACAGAACCCTGTGGCACTCCACTGGTCACTTCTCTCCAAGATGAAGCAGAGCCATTGGTGACTACCCTTTGGGTTTGGTCAGTCAACCAATTACAAACCCACCTAACAGTTGGATATGCTTTTTAAAAAAATACTGTTCAGCTGCAGCAACCAGTGACAATAAAAACATGAGTAATTCACTCATTCCTGTCATCTTGATTTGTAGGCATGCCCATTGGGACAGCAAAAGCAGATAGCTTTGCATGCCTGTGATCTTGCCCCCAAACCATTAAGACAAATAGAAACTTCTGGGAATTGGTGTTAGTGAGCATCAATCCACTGCCCCCCTCGTATATGCTATGAAATGAGCAGTTGGGGAAGATAATTTGACAGCCATGGTACAGAGGGTCTTGGCATCCCTAAGCGATAGGGTTGCCAAATTATCTTCTTAAGTCTTTAGTGGGCTTGATAATTACTCGCTAATAGTTGACTATTAACTATCTAGTACATAGGTGTGATGCCCATGGCCTGGGCCATATGAAGGACTCAAGAGACTTCAATATGGTCTCCCAGTAGTGTTGTGAGTTCAAGATCATCCCAGGCCTTGATGTTTCTGGGCCAAAACCTAAGACCTAGGGACAGCCCAGGTTAAATGTTATGTGCTAAGTACCAGCCACAGATACTCACAGCTTGTCATTCAAAATAATATGAATGGCATATGAACAGAAGGCGATCCATGGATATGGACATTCACACAAATATGTGCCATTAGGAAGGGGGGCAGCGAAATCTACCACACAATCCATATGCGTAGCATCCGGGGCTTTGTCCAGATTTTCTAAAAAGCTCTGTATGACATGCAAATGTGTGATCATTTGGATGAGCCCGTTCAGGCAGATGCGAACAGTCAGCACAATCTGATTGGCTGGACAAGCATGGGGGCATGGCAAGCAAAGAGGAAAGTGCCTGCTGCTGCTATATTGGATTTTCGGCGAGGGTCTGGTAATTCGATCAAACAGAGATCTTATATTCTCTTTTTCTTTCTTTCTTTTTAAAAATATGAACTATCTCATGTGCACACCATGGGAAACGTGGTAGCAGATTTAAAATTGCGAGTAAATCACTCGTGGCCACATCTTGGCTAGGGGATCATGCAAAGTATATGGGGGCTCTTTTGACCTTGAAGACAGGTTGCATTTTTGCGAATGCCTGCTTTTTTGGATGTGTTTGTATTCCCCCCCCCATTCATATAGATGTGGTCTTCTAGCCTACATATTTCTAGGCAGAAGGTGGATACGGAGTAGAGTGGAGGTTGATCCCTGGTACCACAATGACTAGGAGTGAAGGAAGAAGTTAACTAAATATATAGACTTCTTGGAGAGTCTTTGCAAGTTGCTGCAACCAACCAATGAAGCACTGATTTTTTTTTATTTTTTTTTTGGCAAACTGCTGTTCTCCTGGAGATTTGCACACAGCCCTTTCCTCTTGCCTGGAACTGAGCCCCTCAAATGGAGAATTTGCACCTTGTCTTTCACCTGAGGATGACCCACAAAAACTGGAGACTTGGGGCCAGGCCCTGAAATTTGGCAACCCTTTCTCCCAGGGATGCCCAGAACCTCTGCAATATGGTTGCCAAGTTGTCTTCCTCAGCTACTGATTTCATACCTTTTCCTTGCTGTGGAGAACAGAATTAATGGATCAGGACCACTGACAAAATAAGTGGAGAGAACACACTTTCTTCTGTCCCAGTGGGAAGGGACAACTGCTGTAAATTTTATTCTGGGTTTCTTTGCCTGCCAAACAAATCTCAAATTATCCTTCTGCCATTTCATAAGTAGTATCCCATTTCTTATTATGGGAATTGTTTGGAAATACAGTAAACACCTTGGCAAGACATTTGCTTTTATTGCTGCAATTCTCCCCCCAAAAGATAAATTCAACTTTCTTAATTTTTCCAAATCTTTTCTAACTTCTTTCCAGATTTTCTCATAATAATTTTGGAACAGTCCACTATTGTTCTTCATAATTGTAATTCCCAAGTATTTGATCCCTTTTTTCCCCATTTAAAATTATGTAAAGCAGTTATTTCATTCTCCTCTTCCAAAGACATATTCTTGTCAACTGTTTTGTTTTCTCACAGATCCCCTTAAAACCAGAACAAACCCCAAACACCTTTAACTTCTCCAAGAGAGCTTTCATTGAATCAAATGGGTTTTGTATCATTATCACAAGATAGTCCGCATAGGCCCTCAGCTTATATTCTTTTTTAAAACCCTCACACCACAAATTCTCTCATTTTGCCTAATATCTCTCAGTAAATCTCCAAAGCCAAAATAAAAAGCAAGAGTGAGAGGGGACATGCTTGCCTGGTTCCTTTTTATATCTCTATCAGTGTTGAGACATTGCCATTTATTAAAATCTGAACTTTTTGAGTTGAGTATATTGTCTGTATAGCCCAGATATAATTGTTCCCAAAATCCATTTTTTTCTAATACATGAAATATGCAATTCCAAGAAATGTTGTCAAAAGCTTTCTTCACATCTAAAAAGATAAGGGCTGTATTTTTCTCATTATGGAATCCAAATACTCAGTAACATTCAAAATAGTCCTTAGATTGCTTCTTAATTGCCTGTTTGGCAAAATCCACTTTGATCCTTGTGAATATTCTCAGAGATGTGTTTCCTTAGTCTTAAGGCCAAAATTGAAGTACACGTCAACCCCCGTATCCATGGGGGATACTTTCCAAGACCCACTGTGGATACCTGAAACCGTGGATAATAGGGGACCCTATTATTTTCAATGTGATGAACACCGGAAGTTGATCATAAAATCACAGAGGACCTAGAAATGCCTAGAGAGAACATTTTCCCCCAGATATGGATAAGTGAAACTGTGGATAGCAAATCCATAGATGTGGGGCTTGACCTGTAAATATCTTGGAGTCATTATTTAATAAAGAAATAGGTCTGTAATTCTTTGTATCTGTCCCATCCATGCCCTCTTTCAGAATAACTGTAATGTAGGCATTTCTCCAAAAGTCTGGCATCTGCCCACTTCCTAATACTCCATCACATTCCATCTTGAATTAACTCATCTTCAAATTTCTTAAAATATACTTCAGGTAGTCCATGTAGGCCTGGGCCTTTCCCCACTTTCAACTTTTTAATTGCCTCCACTAATTCCATAATAGTCACCAGCCCATTCAGACTTTGCATTTGATCCATAAATAATTTATCCAGTTGTATTCCCTTCAAGTATTCTGCCATGTCTGGAAATTTTCCTTGCCTTTCCAATATAACTTTCTGTAGAATTCCTTGAAAGTTTTTAATATCTTCACATTGTCCATTACATTGTGATGCAGGATCCACTTTTGGTTGCCTAGCCTGGATTGTCTGATCTCCCCCAAGGTGGCTTGATCTGGGAAGCTGACACTTTAATTTCCCACAGTGCTCTGAATAAAGTCAATTGGGGGCAGTGTAAAATATTTAAATAACACTTTGCTCCCTTGGTGGTATAAGGGTTTCTAGGTGAAATAAGGGGCAGTCCTTTTAGAGGTTGTGTAGAAGAGGGAATCTCAGCAGGTGCTGCTTTTTCCACAAGCAGCACCTGCTGAAATTTCTTCTTCTACACAGCTATTAAAAGGAGAGGAGCCTTGTCCCTTATTTCACTGGCAAGTCTACCTAACACTGATGAAACAACTGCTGTTGTTGCTTGCTGTTACTATAACCACTCACAAATAACTTTGCATGCAAGCATGCAAACTTTGCATGTTGCCAGTTTTTCAAGACAACAATAAAGGGCAGTTGAAATTTGTTACATGCAGGGTTGACAATCAGAAAGTTAACTGTTAACAAGTTCATGTTCTACTTAAAGGCCAAAGGAAAGTACTGTTGGGCCTCCATATCCACAGGGATTTGGTTCCCAGACTTACTGTGGATACCAGAAACTCTGGATAACATTGAGCCCTATTAAAATAAAGGACTTCCAGAAAGAATATACCATAGAGTTGCATTGGAGGACCTAGAAGATGTCTAGAGGGGATGCCTCTCTAGTCATTTTCCAGCACAACTCTATGGCATATGTTGCTATTGTCTGTCCTGTGGATAATTTAAACTGAAGATATTGGTTCTGCAGACACGGGGGGTTTCAAGTGTATTGATTTCAGTTAACTTAGCCGTGTGTTCCTCTCTAAAATTAACATATTGTTCACATTCATATATTACATGAGGCACACATTTCTGCCCACACCCCAAAATATGGAATTTTTGACATTTTGTTCAGTCCATATGGAAAAAACAAGCTTTCCAATTTTCAAATTGGGGACATCTCATATAATAAGGGACACCTGTCAGCCCTATAAGGGACAAGCTTCCTGGCCTAAAATAAAGAATGTCCCTTACAGTAAGAGATACCTGGCAACCCTACCTGCTGATATAAAGAGGAGTTCATTGGAAGGGACCTTGATGAGGGACTCCTTAAATCTGGACCCAGCTCTGATTTTAGCCGCAATCATAGGACTTTATCAGGCAAGGCTAAAATTGCATGATTACAACATCATGGTAGTGCAAACGGGTTCCCGCTATAACACAATGTCATCCTCCTCCTGTGGCCACAGTGTGCTCCAACTGCCAATAATGCATCCCTTTTAATTGATGGGACAAACCATCAATAGCTCTCCATATTGCTGTTTTGAGGTATTGAAGAGTGTGCAGAATCACATCCTGCTATAATCGCAAGATTACAGTGTGAATGGGTGGTCCTCTTTCCCCCCTCCCCATTCCCAGCAAGAAAACCTCTGGGTGAGAACATGAAAACGACCTAAAGGACGCTGTTTTAATGAACTGTGCCATTTTGTTTGCATGTTTGTATGTTAAGTGTTTATGTGTTGATTTAGCGCCCATCTACACAATGGGAAAAATTTTGTTTTGGGGGTAAAAAATCCGAAAAGGCAGCCATTTGTATGCGTACGATCTGCCTACATGATTTTTACCCCCCCAAACTCCGTATAACCCCCCTTGCCCAGCTGGCTGGAGCGAGCAATCCAAGTGGCGGTTTTAAATCTCCCGCCACTTTTTTTTTTAAAGGTGCCTGTTTTGCAGACAGTCGGTTTTCCCTATTTACAGTGTAAAATAAAAATGAATATATGTAAAAATCTCCATTTCATGGACTTACTGGACTCTCGCTTAGCCGGGAATCCAACATGGTGGACGATCCCGATTCCCTTCTTTGCTAGCCCCTCCCCTGTTCTCAGCCAGCCAATCAGATTACATTGCCTGTTGGTATGTGTGCAAACGGGGTGTATAGACTGTCAACAATATGAACAGCTGTATGGATTTTAGCTCCAGATTCACTAATCCTCCCAAATGCCAAATCCATGCAATTTACGGGGGACTCGCTAGCCCCCCTTCCGAAAGACACGTATGCATTCAAACAGCTGTGTGCACAGATGATTGATCTTCTGAATGCTGTACATATTATTTTTACTGTGTAGACATCCCCTCAGTTTGTAAATTAAGGGAGTTTTTGAGTTTTTGAGTGCACTTGCGTCTTCTCGTGAAAACAGCCAATGCTAAATCATGGAAGTAACATCCCTTTCTTAAGGTGCTAGTGGTGGTCATGTGATAATTTCTTGGTGGTAGTATAACACAATTATAATAACATGCAATACTTTGTGTAAGAATGACACTATGTTTCTGCTTTCCTCAGTTAACACACATTGGAAACTGCTTAATGGAGTGTAGATGTGTAAATTGCTATTGCTTTAAAAAGTTTGTAAGCCGCTCTGATAGCCTTGTGGCTGAAGAGCAGGGTATAAATAACTAATTTAAAAAATAGTGAAATTGCAGTGTTTTTAGATGCTAGTTTGATAAAGTCCTTAAAATAATTTAATCTCAGATCTGGATTTGAGTTTTTTTTAAAGTCCACATAAAAATACATCTGCATTTTTTATGCACATTTCTCCTAATATACCCATTTTTGTTCAGTTTTGCCTAAATATAGTCATCATTTACAAGCCATTTCCCCTGGTATAATGTGGTTTTGTATGCTATTTCCATTAATCAGTGCATTTTTCTGCACACTTTAATAACAGCATTTTATATACATATTTTGATTGGTTGATTGTAGCACCCAACTGGGTGATGTGCAAATATAGCAACAACTCTGTTTCAGCATGCATATTAGTTTGCCAAGTGAAAATGCAGTGAAGTTTGCACTAAAGTGGAAACTGACTGAATTTCTGCCCTTTCCTGATACAGTCTATCTTTGCTTCAGATCAGCCTCCATGTCGTGCCTTCGGTTGCCACTGATTTGCCAAGCAGCTGAGCCTGCTGTCTCCTCCATTGCGGAGTTGGCAGAACCCCTTCTTGCCTTTGCAGGTTTCCTGTAAGCACCTTCCAACAAAAAGCGGATTATCTGGAGCTTGTTAGAGCCCTTGCAGGGCAAGGGAATTAGTCTCTTTGCTCCAAAAATGTTCGCTTCGGCGGGATTACAAGATAATGCATACGAAACGACGTGGGCTCAGCCAGGTTTATGGATTATTTCAAAATCAAATTTCTTGTAATCTCATCCACCATCTGGCACCAGTGAAGCAGCTGGGAGCCAACTGTGCCTCCTGCCACTGTGAAGCAGCCTGCAGCACCACAACTGGCAAAAAGATGAATGGTGGGGATTTGCTTGCCAGTGCGATCAGCCTCTGAAGCCATGGCCCAAGGCTGGGCAACCCTGACCTCTTCCAGACAGGCACTGGAAGAGTTGGGGGACAAAGCCAAGCCACCCCTCTACTGTCTCCCTCCCTTGAATTGGACAATTTCTGCCCAATGCCCAGAGTGGTGCCTGAGCACCAAAGTTGCATGACTTCCAAGGGCATCTATTTAATCGCTATGATTTGTTGATTTGTCCCCTTATGCTCACCAGATGCCCTGGCATATTGATTTTTCTTTTTGTTTATTGAGCTTTTTGAACCTGCCCAAGCTGAGAGGTTTTGAACAAATGACAACAAATTCAAAAGCAAGAAGAATAAAAATTAAAATTAGATAAAAAAAAACCCAGAATAGTGTTTTAAACGATTCCCTTCCCTATTTTTTTCAGTCAATTCTCTTTCATCCTCATGTTCCTACCTGTTGTTATTATATTATTGATATTGGTTTCCTTTGAAGGAGAGAGCACAGGAGACTGATGGAATTTTAGGTACATTTGATTTATTTACAAATAGACAAGAAGAGCATAGGTGGGTGGCATGCATGGAGGAATAATTTTATTTAGCCTGCATTCTTAACCAAAACCAAAATAATGTGTATTTTTCAGACTAATGTGTGGGGTTGGAATACTGGCTTCCACTGGTTTGCACACAACTTCGAATTCCAAATTTTCCAGCCTCTTGGCTCCAAAGTGACATATTAAACACACACACACACACACACACAGAGAGAGAGATTAGGGAAATGAATTTATTAGGGAAATGTGTATAGAAAATGTGTATCGTATGGAGGGAAATGCACATTTTTCTATTATTTTTAGAAACAGTGCCTGGACTCTTCTTGGTAGCCAGTGTAGCGTAGTGATTTGAGTGTTAGACTACGGCTCTGGAGACCAGGGTTTAAATCTCCATTTGGCCATGAAAACCCCACTGGGTGACCTTGGGCATCACCATAAGATAGAAATGGCTTGAAGGCACACAACAACAACAAACCAGGGGTTACACTAGGATAACTGCCCCTTCCAGTGTTGCAAAAAGAAAGATCTAGTTCCTCCATGTGCAATGATTTCCCCAAGGCTCCACAGTGGCAGCTGAACAGTACCTGGGTAAAGTTCTACTTCCTGACTGGCTATGGGAAGGAGGTGTGGACTGGAAATGGTTCCTCATCCCACTGGTTGGCTGGCATGATCTCCTGAATCAGTGGTGCTCCCTGTTCTTCCACCTGCCCAGTTGCCTTTTTTAAGTGAAAGTGGCAACTGTCTTTCCCGAACCTTACCTATCACCCCAAAACCTGTGTAAGTATATCTGTAGAACCTCAAGCTTTGCTACCTTCAGGTAGGATCTCAACCATCAGTTTACGGACTGAAGCAGAAGCTGGAACAAATGGACCCAGTCTTTTGCCAAAGTGATGGATGGAAAAGTTTCCCCTGGTATTTTGACCAAGAACCCAGTGACTGGCATGGCCAAAACCTTAATGCTATCTGAGTCTTGAAGGGAAGAGATCTGCCCTCCTCCTGGTTGTAGTTCCCAACCTGTGTTTTATGGAATGTGAGCTAAATATCTTTATCGACGCAGCATCCACAGGACATTTGGAGGTGGAAGCTATGCAGTGTCACCCATCTGAATCTCTTGTGTGCAATGCTTGTTCCTGTGGTACTAATGAGATTTGAAATGATCTCCCAGCTGGGGCCAAGAGAGGCCAATAGGTCTGGGTCTTGTTCAACATGCTGACTCCAGGGTTCTGCAAGTAGACTTGCATTTTTCCTTATGAATATTCATCTGGAGCTGTCAAAGCGGGTTGAAGTTCAGCAGGGGCACTGGAGACTTCCTTCAGAGTTAGGATCAGGGAGATGGGTGTATGTGACAAATGGAACTGTTGAGTGCACATAATAGACATAGACATGAGATATCTTGCCAGAACAGGGAGGAAAGTCCCTTGGCCTCAACAGGGTACTTACTAGCTGCATTCAGAAGAGCAAATATAGGTGCCTGGTGGCTCAGAATCCTGTATTTTTTTCCTGTTCAACAGGTAGTGATTTTTTTCAGTGAGCTGGTAGAGAAAGCAATAGTAACCTGGGTGACACTTTCACCCATAGGCCAGGATACTGTTACTCACACATATACATGCAATTTAAGATTACATGCAGGTATGCCTTGTTTTGGATGGGAGGCAAAGGGTTATTCACCAGTCCCTTGTGCTCTATCCAAAATATAGTAGGACCCCTGTATCCACTGGGGATTGGTTCCGTGGCCCGCCGTGGATACCAAAAACCATGGATAACAGCATACACCATTGAAAATAATGGGGTTTCTGGTTTAAAATACCATAGAGTTGCCTTGGAGGACCTAGAAAAGCTGCTCTGATAGCCTTGTGGCTGAAGAGCAGGGTATAAATAAATAAATACAATAAAAAATAAATAAATAGAGAGGATGCCTCTCTAGGCATTTTCTAGGAAGGCTCTATGGTGGGTATGCTATTTTGTGTCCTGTGGATAACTGAATCAGCGGATACAAAAGTTCTACTGTATTCTCCTGGCAGCCCAGAGGGTGTGGGGTGGGGACTGCTGTTGCCAGTGAACGGCTATGAAGGGGGACGGGGAACAGTGTGGACTGCCCATCCTACTGCAGTTTGTTAGAGAGAGGGGAAGGCAACCTTGTTCCTCTTCCCTCTTGTCCTGGAGAATAGCAAGGATGGTAGGCATTCCTTGACTATTTCTCTGGCCATTCAACAGCTGTAGCTGTGACACCCCTCCCCCCGCTTGACAGCTGCCAGGGGTGGCAAGGAAGAGAGGTGTGAAGCTGTGGCCACAGAGCATTGAGCTTCACATCTACAATTCACCATACCTTTTCTAGCTTTCATGTTCTGCCAGACAAATCCCATCTAAGGAGTTCTAGTTCTGTTGTTCTTTGCTGTCAAGTCAACTTCGACTTATAGTGACCCTATGAATGAGAGACCTCCAAGATCCCCAGTCATCAACTGCCTTGATCAGGTCTTGCAAACCCAGGGCCACCTATATATATCAATCAATATATCAATCCACCTATATTAATCCACCTATAGTGCAATCTCCCTCTTCTTCTACTGCTTTCCACTTTACAAAGCATTCTCATCTTTTCCAATAAGTCACATTGCCTCGTGATATGTCCAAAGTACAATAGTCTCAGTTTATTCATCTTCACTTCCAATCAGAATTCAGGCTTGATTTGTTCCCATTCATTTGTCTTTTTAGCAGACCACGATATCCATAGAACTCTCCTCCAGCACATTTCAAATAAGATGATTTTCTTCCCGTCAGCTTTCTTCACTGTCCAGCTTTCACAAGAATGCATAGAAACTGGAAATATTATGGCCTCAATAATTCTGACTTTACTATTTAATGGTGTGTTCTATGTGTGTGTCTGAGCCTTCAAGCCACCTGTCAACTTATGGCAAACCCATGAATTTCATAAAGTTGTTTTAGACAAGGAATACTCAGAGGAGGTTTTGCCAGTTTCTTCCTCAGAAATATAGTCAACAGTACCTGGTATTTTCATTAGTGGACTCCCATCCAAGTACTAAGTAGGGCTGACCCTGCTTAGCTTCCAAGCTCAGACAGGATCTTTTAGAGTATTTAGGCCCTGTTATGTTCTATGTCCCTATCAAAAATTCAGGCAGCAGATTGCCATAGAAAACCAAGTCCCCTATTCAGGTTTTAGCCATTCCTTCTTGAATTTGCTTTCTTGAAGTTGACCAGATCTATTAAAGACACCACCCATTTTTACACATTGGAAGGAGGACAGAGGGTAGCATCTATCATGTGAATTGTTATTGTAATGCTTTATAAATATTCATTCACAGCCTCAGCATTTATGCTAGGTTTTGCTGCAACATGGGCTCTGTAGCCTTAAGGCAGGGATGGACCACGAGCTATGGGCTATATGTGCCTCCAACTCCATTTCTTGCATCTCCTAGCTCCACAAACCATGCTGATGAAATTCAGTGGTAAATTTGCAACACCAACGTTCCATGGCAAACTGCAATTTGCAAAAAGCAATTCAAGTAAACTGGACATGCTTGCCTTTTTAAAATGGAGGCTGTGGTTTGGGTGGCAAACAAGAAAAAATCCCACTAAAATAAACTTGCCCTGCTTATTTTGACAGCTTCTAGCAATTTCCTCACCAAAATTCAGTAGTGGAGTCATAGAATCATAGAGTTGGAAGAGACTACAAGGGCCATCTAGTTGGTATGTACAGACTGTGGGGGATTCTGGGGGAGGCCAATTTGTCCCCCTGGACATGCTGAGGTTGCCCAGCATTGTCTTAAAGGTTCATCAATACCTGACTATTCCAAGGAATCAAATCAAACATAGTTTTGATGAAATTATATGGGATGGCTTAGTGTGAATGTACCATCAGTTTACAAGATTCTATTGGTTTGATACAGATGTGTTAACATATCCTATGAATGCACAAAGAAGTATGATACATAACGTAGAGACAAAACATAACTTTGCTAAAACTTGTTCTTTGATCACTCGAAAGCCTTTTTCCATTCACTTACTTAGTAGGGCATTTTTCTCTCTCACACAAGCTCTGAAATTATAATGAGGTTTTGCTTTGTTTGTTTAATTTACACATGTAAGCTGAGTTTGTCAGAATCCAGACGGAGTTCCCAGCTGCAGAAATACACAGTAGACTGGCTCATAACACCAGAACACTTTGCCTTGGTTGAATGGGGTAGGTATGCGAGAGCTGTGCCCATGGGAAAAGGTCCGCTAGAAGATTTTAATCCTATGACTAAGGTAGTGCCTGGGTTGTCTAAATGGTCAAAATAATCCAAACGGAATTCGCTCGGAATACGATCAGTCCTAATGGGAACCCTAATCAATGAACCGTATTCGGAAGAGGGGACAGCGGGAAAAAAACCCCCCTTTCTCAACTTTTCCCATAGTTTTTAAAAAGCTCCATGGGGGATGCCCATTCCCACTTGTTGGGACAAGCAATTCAATTTGAATCACTTTTCCATACGAGAAGAAGAGCAAACCTGATTGGCCAGACAAGTGCAGTGGGGTAGGGCTTGCTAACAGGGCAAGCGCCTGCTGCTGCCATGTTGCATTTTCACCTTAGCAAGTGAGTGCTAAGGTGATAAAATGGCAATTTGTATTATCTCTCTCTCTCTCTCTTTTTGGTAAACATGAAATATCACTTGTGCACATCATGGAAAAAGGATTTTTTTAAAAAAAAAATTGGTGGCAGCAGATTTAAAAACGCAAGTAATTCACTAGTGATCACCATCTTGACTAGAGAGCATGCTAAGTTTATGGGGGCTGTAAAACCATTAAAACAAGTCGAAGCTGCTGCGACTTACTGTTACTGTGGAACAATCCATTTTTTCAGGCTCGTATAGATGAGACCAAAGATAAAATAATGGCTTATGAGTATTTCAACAAAATGAGGCTTCCCTGGCAGCAACAGAGCACAAATGGAGCTCATTTATTTCCTGGGTTGAGATCTCACCAATTCTCACAAGAAGACGCTAGCATGGGAAATTCAAAAATTAAAGTAAAATAAAGACACAAAAGCTCACACAAGGACAAAAACACACTTTAAAAGTCTCAAGTACATGGTGTGTGTGTGTGTGTGTGTGTGTGTGTGTCATAAAAAGAGCATCCCCTACCTGGCTGTCGCAATCTCAACCAGAAATGTTTGCCCATTTGCTCATGTGAATTGCTCATGTGAATATGCAGCATTCACATGAGGATTCAAATGCTGGCAATGCTGGCACAAAAGCTGAATAGGAGATCAATTGATGGCTTGGCCCGTCAATAAAAAAGTATGCCTCATTTATATTACATGATCGTGAAAGGACAATGTTGTCTGGTATACGTACCCTTTTGCGATCATTAGGTGACCTTATGGCAACATATTTGCCTGGTCTGATAAAGTCCTGTGTATTCATTTTTTTCTTTTTAAAAAAGAGCCTGTGAATTATGTTATGCATCACGGATACAGTACATTAACATATGCAAATATGTGTCATCTTTCTCTCTGGGGTTTTCTTTTTTTCTTTCTTTTTCTTTTCTTTTCTTTCTTCTTTTTTTTTTTGGTTGATGCATTTCCCTTTTTTGGCAATGTAGAAATAAGGACGTGCACATTCACAATCATTCTGTCTGACAAAGCGTGGAAGCTGAGTCACAAAGTCTGTTGGTAGCAGTGATAGCAGAAGACCAGGGATTTGAGAGCATGAAAACCTCACAGCATGGGAGCTGCCGGACAAGGAACAGCCAGGTTTTATTCTGGCCAACGAAGCAATCTTTGTATTTTCTTAGCATTTTCTTGATGTTCTCATTATTCATGCATTGCCAGAAACAGATGAAAAGCATCAGCCAAAGAGAGGGTAAAAGAGGACAATTATTTACATAAAACATGCACATGCTAATCTGTAGGTACAAGGATGCAATGATGCAAATGATCACTGCAGACTAAATAGAAATGCCATACATCTCTCGGTGACGGAGAAGAAGGTGAACAAGTGACTCTGTGTGCCTGCTCAGGTTCAGCTTGCTGGTCCCAGCTCTGTCTCCTTATTCTTTTAAAATGGGGGATGGACTGGCCAACCCTTAAAACAGAATATGTGATTAAATAGAGGACCTATCCTGAGTGCAGTAGGACACTTGGGCACCCTAGCCTTTCACTATTTCTCTCACACATCAGTCCCATTCAAATTCTGGTCAGCAAGTGGCTGGGGGCACTGTTCAAGCAGCTTCATTAAGAGGGGGGAAAGGCAGTAGAAGAATGATAATTTGCTGGATGAACTGGCATACTCTTCTCATCTGCTCAGCTGAGAAAATGCTCATTTTGCCTGACCGGGCAATCCTTTCCCCTTGTGCATTTCTCTCCTCCTCCTCCTTCTCCCCCCACTCTGCTGTAGTAGTAAGCCTGCCTAACAACCAGTGGGACAGTACGAAGAAGGGTGACTGCCCTTCTCTGAGGAACGCCTCCTTTGATACACACCCACATTGGTGGCTTCATTCCAGATTCTGCGGAGTGGAGAAAGATGTGTTATACCCGTCTTTTTGTTTTAAAGAGATCTCAAGTAAAGAGAGAGAGAAGGCGGAGGGGCAAGCTCCCCTACATTGGCTCTGAAATTACCCAGACTCTTTCAAGTACATTTAAAATGTGTCTGGTAACTTTTTAAAGAGCAATTTTAATAGAAGATCACCACTGTTCTCCCCTCTTCTGAAAGTCCACCCTCTCATATAGAGGTGAGGAACATGTGACTTTCCCAAAGTTGCTGGCTGTCATCACAGTCAAGGGTGAAGGACAATGGGAACTGCAGTACCAAAAATTCTAGACAGTCCCATCTTCCCCACCCTTGCTGCTGCATAGATTCCCCTCATCCCACACCTTAAATTGACAGGAGTGGCTGCTGAAGGATCAGGGCCAAGTGGGAAGAGGATAATAGGTTGCCCTCCTCTCCTCTCCATTGCTCTGACAATTGTTAACAGCATTCAAGGTGAACATCAGAGTTAAGTTTTCCACAGGGTTCCTTTCCATAGAGCTCTGATCCATTGATTTAAAGAAAATGAGGATGGGGTGTGTTGTTGGAGAGACAGAAGTTGGTAAATGAAGCAAAGATAAGGAGCTTGCAGGAGATGATAATCCTTTTATGACTTGGATTTTAATCCAAGCGAAGGAAGAATTGTAGGGCTTGTTCAGTGTGAAGTTGAAGGCTTTCATGGCCAGCATCCATAGGTTTTTTTGTGGTGTTTTTCTGGGCTGTGAGGCTGTGTTCTAAAAGAGTTTATTCCTGATGTTTGGCCTGCATCTGTGGCTGGCATTGTCAGAGAATTTCATGAATTTTGTGGCTGAAGATGCCAGCCACAGATGCAGGTAAAACATTAAGAATAAACTCTTCTAGAACATACCCTCACAGCCCAGAAAAAAAAAATTGTAGGGCTTGCTTTTGCCTCTCATAGAATCTTAGGTCTTGTCTATACGAGGGGGAAAAATACGAACGCGTCCGAAAATGCAGGCATTCACAACAATGCGACCTGTTTTCACAGCCAAAAGAGCCTCCCTAAACTTTGCATGACCCCCAGCCAGGATGTGACATCCCCGGCCGTGAGTGATTTACTCATAATTTTAAATCTGCCACCACCATTTTTTTAAAAAAAAAGTTTCCTGTGGTACACATAAGCGATAGTTCGTATTTACGAAAGAAAGAAAGAAAGAAAGAAAGAAAGAAAGAAAGAAAGAAAGAAAGAAAGAAAGAGATCATCATTTGATCGACTTACCAGACCCTCACTTTGGGTGAAAATTTAACATGGCGACTGCAGATGCTTTCCCTGTATGCCAGCCCCACCCCCATGCTCATCCAGCTAATCAGACTACGCTGACTGTTTGTATCTATGTGAACGTGAGTTTTCAAACAATCACACATTTGCATATCGTACAGAGCTTTTTAAAAAATCCAGATGACACACATGGACTTTGTGATCGATTTGGCTGCCCCCCTTCCGAATGACATGTATTTATGTTCATGTCTGTATGAACGGCTAGCCGTATGTTTGCATCCCATTCATATTATTTTGCCTGTATAGACAAGACCGAAGAATCATAAGGATGGAAAGTACCCCAAGGGCCATTAGTTTGACTCCTGACAGAGCAGATTCCCCTGTTAAAGTATCACTGGAAGGTGGCCATCTAATTTCTGTTTAAAAACATCCAGTGAAGGAGATCTTTCAAGGAAGTATATCCCACTTTTGGGCAGTCCTTATAGAAAGGACATTCTTCCTATTTTTTTCCTCCTGGGACTTGTCTATATGGTGAAAATACTCCTCTTGGAATCTGAGAAGAATACATTTGTTTAAATGGGATCCTGCATCAATCTGTTGTATTTGGAAGGAGGGGGCGAAAACATCCAACCACTCAGCAGGAAAAACCTTCACGGCTTTCCCCATATTTTTAAAGTAATGCGTGGGAATGTGCACTATTGCTCATTAGGACAACCCATCCACATTGCTGCGCATTATCAGAGTGAACAGCTGATTGGTTGGAACTGTGCAGGGGGTAGAGCTTGCTGGCAAGGCAGTACCTGGAACCACCATGTTGGATTTTCACTGTAGTGATTGCATGCTGAGGTGACAAAACATCCCTTTTCTTCTTTTCTCCTGTTTATTTATATGGAATATCATATTTCCACACCTTGGATTTGCTTTTTTTTAAAAAACATACTGTTTGGCAGCAGCAACTGGCAACAATAAAAATGTGAGTAGTTCACCCACACCCACCATCTAGATTTGCAGCCATACCCGTTTGAACAACAGATGTGTATGGATTCACATATCTGTGATCTTGAAAAAAAAAAAAACACCTGTGGAGACAAAAGAAAGTGGCTGCAAATTTGTGTTACTGTGCATCAATCCATCAATCAATGAGCCATGAAAGCTCATGCTAAAATAAAAACCGGTTAGTCTTAAAGGTCCTGCTACATTCCTTCTTTTTTCCTTCTTTCCTCCTTCTTTATTCAACAAATATAATCAGGATACAATAATTCCTTCCTAACCAGATATTGTAGTTTAAGCATTTTTTCTCCCTCTGTCCCTCCCTTCCACCTACCCCAAATCATGGAGTCATAAACCTTATCCTCTCAATCTCCATAAATATACATTATCTTCCAAATAGTTACATGCTGTTTATATAGCAATCATAACCTTCGATAATTGTTTTTCCAAAATATTTCTTGATCCAGAGGAGGTTTAAGTCAAGTGTTGGCTTGATTAATATACATGATAAATGGCTTTCAAATAATCTCAAATATATCTTCTTTTACATTCCCTCTTGCTACTCTTCCTATGTATGATAATTTTTCTGCTGACGCTGAAATCCGACACACAGTGTAATTTAATGTTCCATATGCCTGTTCTTTCTCTGTGGTTGGATCTGTTGCAAAATATAATAAATGTATTATTTTTTTTTTAAAAAAAGCATGCATATGATTGTGGCATGGCTGTGTAACTGTGTACACATTTACTATGAAGAAAATTTCACCATGCCCAGTGGTGGCCTATACATGAGTAACTGGATTGGGATTGCAACCTTCATCTCATATCCTCACCCCCAGAGGTTTGTAAAAAGGGATAACTTTATTATGAGATGGCAGCTCCTTTGGGTCCTGAGGGTGTGGGCAGAGATCAGTAGACAAAACCATTTTCATCTTTGGGCCTGTCATCACCACTCACCAGTGCAATTAGCTGATCTCTAGAGAAAATAGTCGGCTAGTGGCATGTCTGGCTGACACTGTTGGATTGGTTGGGATTCCTGGTCATCCTACTGACAGCTGGGGGAAAGAGCCATATGTTCCCCCTGCCATTAATGGGATGAGGTAGAATGTAATATCCAAGGAATAAACTTGAAACCTGGTGTAAGTGGAGGAAGCTCCCAAGAACACCCCTAGGCCAAAAGTAGCATGGGTACAAGTGGGGAGATGTCAAGAAAGAGGAGGGAGTTTGGACCAGATGGTTTATATGCCAGGAACAGTAATTTCTCTGTGCCACCAACCATGTTTGAGAATATAAGGAGTTGCCTTGCCAGATCAGAGCAAAGACCCAGCTTGTGCGACATTCTGTGCCAACGGCTGCCATCCTGATGTTGTCTCTCTTGTTAATTACTGTGATTCAGTAAAACTTTAAATTTTATAGTTACATTTTTTTTAAAAAAAGTTCAGTTTCTCAGAAGTAACTAAAGCAGTTATATATAAAACAAATTTTTGAATGCGACAACCCCCTAAATGCTGCTGTGGCCTGCCATACAGAAGCCATTCTCTCCTGTCTACTTCATAATCGCCAGAGTAAGGAGGCCTGGTGATGCAGTGGTTAAATGGCAGTACTGCAAGCTACCACATTACAAGTTCGATCCCAAAGGCTCCAAGGTTCACACTCAGCCTTCCATCTTTTCATAGGTCAGGAAAATGAGTACCAGGCCTGTGGGGGCAATTAGCTAACACACATTTGAAACTGCTTAATGTGGTGTAGATATGTAAATTGCTATCGCTTAAACAATTTGTAAGTTGCTGTGGGAGCCTTTGTGGCTGAAGAGTGTGATATAAATAAATAAATAAATAAATAAATGAGTTTGGAGAAGTTATTAGGGGCTTACCATACTCCAAAGAAAAGCAACAAGGCATCAGGAATCTTCCATTTTCCATGCTGCCATACTGCATGACGTCATCATTCTTTTGTTCTATTCCCACGAGGGACTGAAGTAAAAATGCGTCTTTTTGCTAACTGGAAAAACCCATTAGCAAAAAGAAGCAGTTTTACCTCGGTTTCCCACAGGACCGGAATGAAAAAAACACTGGAAAAATGCTGATGTCATGCGGTAAGGAAGAACAGAAGACAGAACATTCCTACTGCCTTGCTACTTTTCCTTGGACTGCAGTAAACCCCTTATTTTTTGGACTCCAGCTCTCAGAATCTCCCACCCAGCATGGCTAAGCTCTGGTCATTATCTAAACACTTACAAAATAACATTATCAGAACACTTGCAACAGAGGCATAGCATGAGCCAGCACATGGTATTCTGCTGTCACCATTCATTACGTCCACCCCCTTATAACTATAAAAGTACTTAAATTATAATTATGGTGGGAAAAGAGTGAAGTTATCTCTTGGTGAGTTACAATTGGACAGTGATTTGGTTATGCCTTTGTCATTGCAAAATAATTAATTACTCATGATTTGTTATTCCTAACTCATTATTCCAAAGTGCTGATCTATCTGGCAAGGGTCTAGTTACATATCTAAATATTTCTGCCCCATCTTTCAGCTCAAATGGACCCTAAGGCATTTGAGATGCCGGGCCAGTTGGTGGCACTGTGGATGCTCGTCTCCACAGACGATTTTGGCAAATAAGTGAAACACACTTATCGCATGGGAAACGGCTGGATATAGGAGAAAGGAGATTGTCAGTGGCACCATAACTAGTTTTGGATTCCAACATATTAAGCTTCAACCGCCTTTGCTTGTGTGAGATCATGCGTTGCTTTGTTCATTTTTCTTGTTTCCACAATAACGACAGGGACACATTCCAGAAGACATTTTTTTGGAGGGAAAAAACCCCTTTGGTGTCACAGCCAATTTTTTAAATTCTAGGACATTCTCATCTCCACAAGCTGCTTCCCATAAAATAACCTTTTATTTGTTGCTGAGTGTGTTTGTGATCTGCCGTGTAAGCTGTACTTGATGTTTGTGCATAACATGTTGCTGTGTGTATGTTTGTGTGTGATGTATTTCTGCATTTGGGGGAATGCATGTGTCCTAGTGAGTGCTGTGCTGTGTGCTGTATGAGTTGGTCCATGACATTCTGTAACATGCTTCTACTTGCATTTATGTTATGCAACTACAACTTTAAAAGCACATAGTGTGTGCAAATAATAGGAGTTTCCTTTCTTTAGAAGCATGACTCCTTATTAACAATTCCCTATAATTAACAGGGAAGCATGCCTCCCTATTAATGCCTGAGTGCTTTTCCATCAGTTAGGGCCTCTTCTCATACAAGAGGCTCAGCTGGTAGATATGCTGGGCAGGAATATAGGGAGCTGCCATTGGTCTGTCTAGCTCAATACTGTATCTAGCTCAACAAGGTGCTGGTTGTGACCTACAACATCCTTTAAAGCTTATATCCAGGCTATCGGACAGATTGTATCTCCCCATATGAAGCTTCCTAGACCTAGAGATCTACAGGAAAGGACGGCTTCTCTTACACTTTTGGAACTCCCTCCTTTGGGAGGCCTGAATGGTCCACTTGTGGCTGTCCTTCCATCAGCAGGTGAAGGCTTTTATTCAGACAGGCTTTTAAAATTGAAGGCTTTTAACAAAGGGCTATACATGCTGTATTGTTTTAAACTGGATTGCTTAACTTTTAAAACCTTTTTAGAGTATATGTTTTTAATATGGTTTATAGCTTAATTCAGTTTTGATGATGACTTTCTGTTTGTTTTTTAAACTGTAGTTCTTTTCCCCATGTGTAAACTGCCTTGATGGAAAGGTGGGATTATAAATAAAGATAATCTCTCTCTATAAAACTCTTGGGTATGTTTCCTTTCCCAGTGTGCTGATTGGCTGCTTATGAAACATACCAAACCAATCCCTTCCCTCCTCTCACTCCCTCAGCCAATCAGCATTCACATACAAATTCCCTCTCCACCTCACAATCCACTCCTGCCATTCAATCTGCATCTACACCCCCAGCCTCACAAGGGCTTCTCCCTCCTCTCACTCCCTCAGCCAATCCCCACCCACATGCAAATTCCCTCTCCACCTCACAATCCACTCCTGCCATTCAATCTGCATCTACACCCCCAGCCTAACAAGGGCCCCTCACTCCTCTTACTCCCTCAGCCAATCCCCACCCACATGCAAATTCCCTCTCCACCTCACAATCCACTCCTGCCATTCAATCTGCATCTACACCCCCAGCCTCACAAGGGCCCCTCCCTCCTCTTACTCCCTCAGCCAATCCCCACCCACATGCAAATTCCCTCTCCACCTCACAATCCACTCCTGCCATTCAATCTGCATCTACACCCCCAGCCTCACAAGGGCCCCTCCCTCCTCTTACTCCCTCAGCCAATCCCCACCCACATGCAAATTCCCTCTCCACCTCACAATCCACTCCAGTCACTCAATCTGCATCTACACTCCCAGCCTCACAAGGGCCCCTCCCTCCTCTCACTCCCTCAGTCACTCATCACCCACATGTAAAACAAAGCAATATTTTTCCTAATAATAATAGCTGGATTGTGTGAAAGGATTCTGAGAAAAAACATGTAAAACAATTTATGAAATATATGAAGAGAGACATAAAATGAGTTATTAATTTATAATCTTTAAAATCTCCTATAATGGTGTATGTTATGCTGGGTACAGCTATCCTAGTTACAATAATAGACCTAATCAGCAGTAGCTCAACATGGATGCAGCCTTAACTGGAGATGCCAGAGACCAAAACCTAGGATCTTCTGCATGAAAGGCATGTGTACCACTGTCTGATTTACCAGTTACAACTGTGGGAGAAGGATTCTGTCTTCCTGGGTAGCCCATTTGCTTTTTAAGTCAGGCCTTGCTTCCTCTTCTTATATGAATAGGACAGTTCTATGTTAAAATTAGGGATGAGCAAAGATGGGTGTTCCTGAAAGCTTAGAATTAACAAGCAAATTAACTCATTAAGATAATGATTCATTAACTCTTTACCATGTTCCCCTAACTCAATAAACTCCCCAATTAACATTAAAGTTATAAGAACAGAGTTTAGTGAATTATGCCATTAGAATTTGTTGGAATTCATTAAATTGGGTCACTCCCACTCTGTCACATTCAGTTAAAAAAAAAAGGGGGGGGGGAAGGAAGCCTGCTGCTGCAGAAGAAATACTAGAAGTGGAGGAAATATATCACTCTGTGTCATTACAGTTGTCCCTTCATATTCACTGGGGTTTGGTTCCAGGACCCCCCGTGGATACTAAAATCTGTGAATACTCAAGTCCCATTATATGCCCTCTCTCTCTGGCTTTTATTCGCAAACAAAGATTCAGGAAGGACTCATCCCACACTTCCTGCAAGTGCGCTGATGACTAAAAAGGCAAATCCGAGATAAACAAGTCTGGTTGCAGAAAGCACAGCAGAAGGTCTCCTTGGGTGATGTTTCTGGGTTGTGATTCTTTCTGCGTTGTCGTTTCTCTTCAAGATTTGTTCGGCGTGAGTTCTCAAATAAGGCTGCAGCATTGACGATAGTGCATCTCCATGCCTCCCGATGTGAGGCCAGGGTGGACCGTTGTTGGTGATCACTTTGGCCGAGCCTGAGATGTTTTTTCAGGGAGTCCTTGTATGCAATGGCATAGCAAAATGGTGTCCCTTATATAAGGTGGCAAAATCAACGTTTGCTTTTTGGATTATTATTTTTTAAAGAATATTTTCAAGCCATGAATACTTAAATCCGTGGATATGGAGGGACAACTGTATTAGGTAAGCTCTGCGTGGTTTCATAGGGAAGCCAGCAGGGAGCAGAAGAGGGGGAGTGGAGGAGAAGAGAGAACTTTATGGAGACCAAGTATGAGCAGAATTGCTGGGTTTGTAGAACAGAAGAGTTGAGTTTGGGAAAGCAACCCCACCCCCAAGAAAAAGGAAAAGAAGAAAAATAGAGTTAGGCCTTTTACGCCTGAAAGGCTGGTGCCCTCATGTAGTGAAGGAAGGTGTTTGGAGTATTTCTGGGGTAGTGGGATGGTGGAGTGTATTGTGACTTTTGTCAGTAATGTGTCCTCCTCTATTGATTATATTGTGGACTGGTTTCTATTGTATAGGATGGTATATAATATACAATCTTATAAATTATTTAGTGTGAGCTGCAATGAGTACGTTTGTAACCTTGTTCACACAGTGCTACACATTTGGATAATTAAAAGTTTTCCTCATAATCCCCCCACCCTTTGCTGGTGTGTGCTTTTTACACACACATTAAGATAATGAGTACAGAGAAGTGTGTTGTATCTGTATCTGTATCTGATTGTTAAAACTGAAGATCCCACAGATTGAATTTGGGATTTCTGACTCCTGCACACAAAACCTCTGACCTGCCACTGATCTTTGGAGATGACACTGCTTAAACAGGAATAGGGAGACAAAAAGGATGCAGTAATTCAGTTGTGCAGAAAAATGGTCTGCATATGCTCAGAGATTGTCAAAAATTTCTGATTAAGAATTCTCCACTCTTATCAATGAATCTTTGTAGTTACTGACTTATTGTAATACCCATGATGGACTCTAATTCACCTAACTGAAACAAGCTACTCCTTATTAATATTAAATAAAAAAGACATTTAAATAGTGAGTGAAATGTCCAGATGAGTGACAAATTGAATTGAAGAAGCTGTAGAAGAAGTTGTAGATCCCATAGCTTTCCCCAACCTGTCAGTTACAAAATGTGTTGGACTTACATCATTCCCAGGCAAAAATCCTATTATGGGTTTTGCAGTCTGTGTGGTCAATATTCTAGGTTGGAGGAAGGTGACTTTAGAAGAACAAAAAAAGCCCTTTTGAAAGAGCCACTAACAAACTGTTTCCTCTAAGGTCAACAGGAGTGACAACCTCTAAGTCACTCTCTGTAAATCGCATGGCTTAACCCAACACTAACACTTTAAAAAACAATTTAATTAACAATAACAAAATAAACAATTTCAAATATTTGTGTTTATCAGTTGTAAATTAATTTTCCATTTTCTAACATTTAATGATATCAAATTCATTTTCAGACCTAACGTTACAAGCTGTGGTGTCCTCATTGGGAGGTCATCACATTGGGGGAGCATTTTGTCTCCTTTCGAGAGCTGGCATCATTTCAGCAGCACTCAACTGCATTCTCCCACTTTATTGGGCTGACAGTTACCATTTCAATTGTCAAACAAGGACCAGAGTGGCACTGCAAAGCAACGTGATGTTGTTTTGAGTGGCATTCTGGGAGGGAAAATGGCAGGCCCTGCTGGTATAATTTCTAGTGGAATTATTGGAAAATAAAAATGATGGTTGAAGGGAGGCTGCAAGGAGTGCCAGTAAGTGTTGCCATCAACATCCTGAAAGGTGAAAAAGAAAAGGGACGTCTGTTCACCTTTTGCAAGCTACCTCTCCCCCTACTCCCACAAACCATCTGAAAGTTTTCTCATGAGAACTTTAAATGTATGGGTCTGCCTGCTGTCAGATCTAGTTTGTTCCTTCTTTCTGAGTTACCATAGTAAATCAACACTAATCCCGCAGAAACTATTGTGTCTGTACTGGCTCAAATCAGAAGGCCATTGAGTAATGAGTTTTGGTGCTTAGCCAATCATACCAGAGCAAAGGTCCAACAATCAAGAGTTTCAGCACATCTCAGCTAGAAAATCCAATGCACCAGGGATGCCTCAAGGTAAACTTCACCATGGGACAAAACAGGAGATTGGCAAAACACACTGACAGCTGAAGCAATGCTGACCTGACAGCCTTTTGTATACATGGAGATTTGGCAACTGCAAATCTAGTTCATCTACCAGCATGCTGGAGCTTGGAGCATCCTCTACTTGCCACGGAACACCAGAGAACCTTTTTTAAAAATAAATAAATAAATAAAAGTTTGGATTTTCTATAAATATTTTTTTTCTCCTTTAATTTAAACCATTGGGCCCCTCCTCCCTCTTCCAAGTATATGTAACAAACAACACCATGTGTTTCTAACTAGCCAGCCAAAAGAAATCAGTGTAGGTTCCTGTTTGGAAAGGGCTGCTTCTTCAAATAAGAAAAATGCCAAACCATATGCGGCAGGCCAAAAGTGTGCTGTTTCTCTCTTATGAGCTTTTTGAAGGCCACCCGCTCCGTGTGGCTGTCTGCCTGTGGCTGAGGAACACACAGAGGCACTCAAGATGTTCTCTGTGTTTTCTCAGGCTCAGTACAAGTAGACACCAGACCAAGAATGGGAGGAAAAAGGTAGACTCCTTTCCTTGTGATTACACTGATCACCAATGGGTAAAGGCACCGTTTTCTTCTACTTTTTGAATTCATCCTCCCAACTTTTTCATCCAGTTCTGCTTCAGAGCTACATGTCCAAAAGCAACTCTAAATTGCCAGCAAGTTAATAGAGCTGGGAAAGCAGCCAAGCTCCAATGATCATTAATTAGGAAGAGCAAGCAAAGTTCTGTTTCATTGAAAGGCAACAATATGGGCAAAAGGCACACAGAGAAGAGTCTCAAATACAGTCCAGAGGTCAAGGCTTACAGAAGGCAGTGTAGTCCAGGAGTTGGTCCATACGTCAGTAGGATCAGGCAACAGGGTTGTCAGGAACAGTCCAAGGTCAAAGCACACAGCAAGATAGCAAGGATTCAGGCACTGAAGGCAACAGGAAGCTTTCTCCAGGGAGATTAGTTGATCTCTGACAAAGCCTCCATTGCCTCTCCCAGCCTATATAAAGTGATTAAGGCTTTGCCAGGTGTTTCTTAAAGAGCAAGTTCCTCTCATAAATTCTCAGAGATTTCCTTTGAGCCTCCTTTTGCACTCGGTGCTGTGTATATGACGGTGGAGGTAAGTCTCTCTCTTTTTCTTCATCCTTATGTGAGTGGGCAGGACTCTCTGCTGTGACTGATGCCAACCCACTCGGACCAGGCTCTTCCTCTGCTTGAAACTCTAGGTTGGCAGGGTTCCCTGCTGGCACAGGTGTAGTTCCAGCAGGGAACCCTGCCATGTCCTCCTCCTCCTCTACAGCCTCATCAGGCTCCTGTGGCATGACACTACATGTACTAAAGTGTGGAACCACTGAAAAGAATAAAAGGTAATTCATCACTCTATACCTGTGGTGGGTGTGCTCAGAAGCTCAGAGGGCTGCAAAGTGCCATTTTGAACTTTGCCGAAGCAGTGGAGACCTGCACTAGTCTGTGTTGCCATGGCTGACGTTTTGTTGACCAAAAGTTACATCTCCTTGGTCTCCTTGGCATTGCTGTTTTGGGAAGGAGTGGCTTAGAACAACATTTTCAATCAGAAAGGCATGTTTATTCAAGCTGATTTTTTTCCAGACAATTTTTTTTTGTGCGGGGTGGTGGTGGTTCCTGAGGGCTGAGGGGTGGTTGGTGTGGGTCCCAGTGGCCTCACTGAGCCCTGAAAGGTTTCTTTTAAGACGTGACTTGCAGAGCTCATGATTCCTACCCATGTGTTCTATACCGTGGAGAAACCTTTGATTTTTGTAGGCCAGAAGAAGGCTATAGGACAAGGGTTGAATTTTAGAGAATTTTAGAGGCAAGACTTGCAGGGTTGAAGCACTGGGACTTGTTGATTAGCATTAATCATCACCTCATGCTTCCCGCTGAACTTAGCTGTTGTAATAACTGGAAGGAAAATAGATTTTTCTATAAAAATATGTATTGTTGTGAGCTGTTTCTGCTGTAATGCACAATACTTTGTGGTAGCTTGGTTATGACTGGGGAATTAAGACCCATCTTCCAAAAGACCTGATCCTGATAGAGATGGAATCTAGGAGTGGTTTGTTTATATGGATCAACATAGCTGCCTGAATTCTTAGACTCACCTTAGAGGCACATGGCTATGAGGACTGTCCTGATAATCACTTGTATTTTCAGATTTACCATCCTACCCATCTATGTATGGTGTGTTGGATTTGGAGGCCTGGGTTCAAATCACTGCTCAGGTATGAAGCTGGGTAACCACTGTTCTCTCAGAGCTCGGGCCCATCTACATGAGAGGAAAAAACCCAGAGTATCTTGTAGTAATGGCATCTCACAGCAGCAGAGACATGTCTTAACTTTTTTTTTTTTTTTTTTGCCTCAGAAGCCCCCATAAGCCTCTCATTCTAGATGGTGGCTATGAGTGATTTACTCATGTTAGTTCTTTGCCACCACTTTTTTTTAAAAAAAAGTTTGCAAGGTATGCTGGAGTGATATAGTGATTTTCTGATTTTATAGGAAAGCAAAACAAAAAATAACCACCCTGTTTAATCACCTTAGCAAGTGATCGCTAAGGCGAAAATCAACATGGCGGCAGCGGGCACTTGCCTTGTTAGGAAGCCCCACGGTTGCTGCCTCCTGGCCAATCAGCTTTGTGCTTCCCTTCAAATTGCTTGTTGTTCAATTGTCCTAACAAGCAGGAATGTGCACCCCCTCACGGTTTTTAAAAAAGTATGAGAAAAACCGTGAAGGCTTTTCCTGCATTGTTTTGGCCATTTTGAGCCCCCTCCTTCTGAACAGTGTAGATTGGTGCAAGAACCCATTTAGACAGGTAGGATTCCCAGTGAACTCCATGCGTTTTTTTTTTTAACCATTTAGACAACCTCTAGATGGGAAATTTACCCCGGCTTCACCCCTGTGTCAGAGCACTGCAGTCCAAATGATGCAGGGCTCTTGCCCTGATTTGTCTCCAGACAGTCCTGATGATGTCCAAGGCAAAGCTCGGGAGAAACTGGGTAAAGGCTTTTAGAACATTTTTAAAAAACACCTGGGAAAAGCCACATCATGTGGGAAAACCCAGATGGGTCCAGCTCTGGGACACAAGGTCTGTAACTGCACACTGGGTAACATTGCTGGCCTCTGCCACTGTTGGTTGTTCTGCCGCTGGGAAGGAGGCTCCCAGCATGTGATCAAGGCCCCCTGCATGTGACCAGCCTTGATCACATGCTGAGGGCCTCCTTCTGGGCTTCAGAGAGTGCAACATGCAACAGCAGCGGAGGCACCCGCCTATACGGGCCAGTGTGTGCATGCAGACTTTTCCCCATTTCATCAGGGTAACGGAGGTTGGGGGATCTGGGCCAGCTCCAGGGCTAGAATACACCAGCCTCAGTGTAACATAAGGTTTTGAACTAGTTGTTGACTGTAATATTTGTGGTGATGTTGTCTTGAATTGCCATTTAACAACCCACTAGCTTTACTAAAAACCTGTTCCTGGTGGAAATGAAAATGTAAGAACTGTTTTGTTCATATGGATCAACACAATCACCTGCAATTTTTGATACTTCTTCGGGGTGTGGCTATGGAAATCTGGCATCTCCAGATTTACCACTGCATCAGAGGAGGGCTACCATTAAATGGCACTGAAAGTACAAAACACATGCAACTGTGAAACTTGAGAAACTGGGTTCAGGCTCCTGCCCACTGTTTGGGACGTCTTTATCTTGAAGCAGAGGTGCCTCTTAGGAGATGAGACGATGAGTGGCTCTTGGACCTCTTTTGTCTATCTTGTAGCTAGAGATGTACCACCTGCTTTGATTACCTTCACTTGGAAAGCTGGTGTCAGCAAAGTGCTGGGCACCACCGATAAATCTCTGTTCATTTGTGCTTGTGCAGCACTTAAGGAATGCAAAGTGCTACCTGCCTGCAGCCAAAGAGTCTCTCATCTCACCCAGGCCACCCTCCATTTTCTCTTTCTGGCAGCTAGTTGTTACTGCAATGGTCAGATTGGCTGCCAGGCTGGTTGAGTTTTGCTCCTTAGCCCCTCCAAACATAGCATTCACTTCCATTCAGCACATGTTTAAAGCCAAAACAGTGAGAGAGTTCATGGAAGACAAGAAGGTCTCCTGAGCCTACAGTGTTGCCAGCTGTTGTCTCCAAAACTATCTTGGGGCTTAAGGGGTATCAAATTTTGATTTCAGTAGTATTTCCTCTGTGACTTATTTATGAAGGTTACTTGTGCCTTCACTGCAATAACTTGCAAATGTTACTTTTGTTTAACATAATTTATTTTTCAACAAAAGTCAACATTAAAAACAAGTTACAAGAAAGAAAAACACACACCAAAACATCCTCCTCAACTCTGTTGAACTTGATTAATACATGTATGCAGACGTTCCTAATTAATAATCCATGTTATTTCACAATAATAATACATCCTTGACAGAATACCAGTAATCTTTAAATTTCTAACAAATCAGAAATGAGTCTTTTTATACATTTAGTCTGTGAACCATGTTCTTGCCTCTTCTCCCCACTCTGACTTCCAAAACTCTATTAATGGTTTCCAATTTTCCCTAATTTTTGCTATAGATTGATTTTTAATCCAACATGTTAATTTCTCTATCTTTGCCACTTCTTGCAGTTTAATCAACCACTTGTCTGTAGTTGGCACCTCAGCTTGTTTACAGTTTTTGGCATAGATCATTCTCGCTGTTGTGGTCGTGTATAATATTATGACTTTTAAGTCTTTGGGAATTTCATCATCTATAACATTAAATAAATAAAGTTCTGGTTTTAATTTGAAATTTATTTTTAGCATTTTCATTATCATACTGTGTATAGTATTCCAGAATTTCTTTGCAACTTTGCATGACCACCACAATAAATAAGCTCCATGGACTAGAACCCAGATCTTATTTCAATACTGGTAACAAGACAGCAAAGGCCACAGCAATTGCGGGCCACAGACTAGCTTATGGGGATCAAGCCAGGCTATACAGCCCACAGAAGTCTGCTTTCCAAGACATGCCACAGCTCATAACTTCCTAGGATCTGCCATTTTTGGCAGGTAGCAGACTCAGTCTACTTCATGTTAGGGGTGGTCTTGCATGGGATGCACCTGCTAGAGAAATTAAAAAGACATGTATAGCATTTACCAAAGGCATGGAGGAGGGTGGAGGTTGATGGGAAGAGGGTTAACCAGTTGCCATCTAAAACACACACCCCCTTTGTCATCTCAGTTGTTCTTCATCAGTGCCTTGCCCTAAGGAGTCATTGGGAAATCCTGCATCAATGGAACATGAATGTTTTATGAATTCAGCCCCAGCGAAGTAAATTAAAGGGTCATTAATGGGCTCATTTAAAGTGCTTGGCACTTTGTGCTGAATTATGAAAACTAGCACGCAGTGTTAAAAACTAAATAGAGTATTAGGAAGAGATTGTTTTTAATTTTTAAAAATCCTTCTAACTAGATCTCTGACTCTTTGCCATTGTCTCTGTACAGCATGATGGTTAACCCTGTTTGTCCCTGCTTGTCTTAACCATAGTTAAATGGTTTGATATAAATAGCAAAAGCATGACTGGTTTTATTGCATTTATCTATCATGTTTACATTGTGCATTTCTTTCAAATAGCTCATGGTGGCAAACATGGTCAGAACATTTAATTCTCACAACAACCCTGTGAGGTAGGTTAGGCTCAAAGACAAAAGCTGAGTTGTAGCTGCCTAATGACCCTCACAGGCAAAGGAATTTGAATTCTCCCTAGATATAGACAACTATTCTGATTACTATGCCATATAGTTTAAGCTCTGGCTACAAACCATGCCTCTCCATTGACGCCTCCAAAGGGCTATGGCAGAGCTTGAAGAAGACGACGGCATCTATATACGCTACCGTACTGATGGTAGCTTGTTTAACTTAAGCCGTCTGAGGGCTCACACTAAGACTCTAAACTATCTAGTCCGTGAGCTGCTCTTCGCCGATGATGCTGCCCTTGTTGCCCACACAGAAGGAGCTCTGCAGCGCCTAACATCCTGCTTTGCAACAGCTGCAGAGCTGTTTGGGCTAGAAGTCAACCTGAAGAAAACAGAAGTTCTTTACCAGCCTGCACCACAGGACGAACACCACCATCCCCACATTGCCGTCGGCAAATCAGTGCTCAAGTCCGTTCAGCAGTTCACCTACCTGGGAAGCATCATCTCCTCAGATGCCAAGATTGACAAAGAGATCGATCACAGATTAGCAAAGGCATATAGTGCATTTGGAAGACTTCACAAAAGAGTCTGGAGCAATAAACACCTGAGGCAAAGCACAAAAATCAGTGTGTATAGAGCCATCGTACTGTCTATCCCCCTTTATGGATCTGAAACATGGGTCACCTATCGCCACCACCTACGACTCCTCGAGCGCTTTCATCAGCGCTGTCTACGCACAATCCTAAATATACACTGGACTGACTATGTGACGAATGTTGCTGTCCTTGAGCAAGCAGGGATCACCAGCATTGAGGCCATGATATTGAGAACACAGCTGCGCTGGGCAGGGCACGTTTCTAGGATGGAGGACCATCGCCTCCCAAAAATACTACTCTACGGTGAACTCGCCACGGGTCAGCGTAAGAGGGGCGCTCCAAAAAAGCGATACAAAGACTCCCTGAAACAACATCTCAGGCTTGGCCAAATTGATCACCAACAGTGGTCCGCCCTGGCCTCACATCGGGAGGCATGGAGACGCACTATCCACAATGCTGCAGCCTTATTTGAGAACTCACGACGAACAAGTCTTGAAGAGAAACGACAACACAGAAAGAATCACAACGCAGAAACATCACCCAAGGAGACCTTCTGCTGTGCTTTTTGCAACCGGACTTGTTTATCTCGGATTGGCCTTTTTAGTCATCAGCGCGCTTGCAGAAAGCGCGGGATGAGTCCTTCCTGAATCTTCGTTTGCGAAGAAAAGCCAGAGACAAACCATGGGGTTCAAGGTAGGCCCCATGAGGAACCATGGTTTGAAGTTGATTGAAAATCATAATTTGAATTAATCATGGTTATATATGAGAAGTTCACAGAGAATTGTCATTTCCCCAATTCAAATTCTTTGCACTTCAGATCAAGGTACGGCTAGTATGCCCATCTACCTCCTCCCCATGGTATCTCATAACTGGAAACATTGGAAACTTTTCAGGGTCAGGTTGATTGAGGCAAACCAGAGGTCAGTTGGAGGTCACAATGACCTGGGATGTGTCTAGAAATGTAATGGTAAGAAAGCCCAAGTTAGGATTATGCAAAAAGCCCCTTAGTAAACACGGTCCTTAAGAAGATATGTGTTGATTTTTTCTTCCAGCCCTTGGTGCTTCAGCAATGATTCCATCAAGCAATTAAGTGACCATTCCTTAAATCTAGACCCTACGGAAATATCTCCTCATTACCCCCTCTTGTCCAACCTTGCGACGCTGTCACAAACCAATCAATTTCTGTCTGCCAGCCATTAAAGCAATCAGTTGAGTTTTGGTTTCCTTTGTCTATCCCATGGGGAAGCCATCTTTGGCAGGCCCCCTACCTACTGCTAAAGTTAAGGACAGTGAGATGCTCTATAGGATTTAGAATAAAAATTAAAATAAACCAGTTTAAATGTTGACAGCAAAGTAATAATTATATTTATTTTTTTAAAAAACTTGTCATGGTCAGCCAGGACTCTGAGGACTCAGAAGGCGAGGAGGCTGAGCCAGTGGCAGAAGAGCTGGCTGAGTCTGAGTCTAGCCCTGAAGAGCCCAGGGCTCAGCAGCCTACCCCTCCCCCAGCACAGGGTCCAAGCCTGGGAGACATAGTGGAGCAAGAGCAAGAGGTAGAAGAGCAGGTACCTACCTTTAGCCAAAGGAGAGCAGAGAAGGCGTGGCTTCGTCGTTCTCAGAGATTAAGAGGCAGAAGCTCATCAATCACCCCGCAGCTGGGAGTGGGAGCTGGGCCAACATAAGCAGCTGTGGGATGCTGACTTCCTTGTTGCAAGCAGTCTGCATTTCCTGGATGAAGCCTCTGCCTGTGACTCTCCTGAACCTTGCTTGAGACTTTGGATATCTTGACCTTGGACTGCCTTCGTTGACCCACCTGCCGGAACCCTTTTGACCTTGGACTGCCTCTTTGTTCTGCACTCTCTCTCTCTGTGTATTTCTGACCCTGTAGGACTGCTACTGACAACACCAGGTACTGTGCTTTTCAACTGGGTTGTTGCTGAGCCAGGCTTCTTATCAGCTATTGAGTTGGCTTCCCGACAAAACTAAATGGATTTACATAGTAAAAACTTACAATAATATCATGCAGGGCCCCCCTTCTAATCCTGGGTGTCCAAGCCCCCAGGCTAGAGCCCTGTCAGCCCCCCTCATGGGGGCCATGACCAGAGTACCCCTTCATGATATGAAATAGGGTATAAATATTAGACCCCTAACAATACTAAAGTGTGCCACAATGGATGAACCCAGCCACTCTCTTTCTTGGTGAGCACCAGATCAGAATCTCCTCTTCAAGACTGGTAACGGTCATCCTATATTGCCAGACTTCTCTTGCTCTATCCATTCTTTCTATCTGAGGAGATTTTCACACTACACTATTATAGTGTTACTATTCCACTTTAACTGCTCTGGCTTCCTCCTGTGGAGTTCTGGAATTTGTAGTTTAGTGAGGCCTAAGAGCTCTCCCACTGAGAGTTGGTTATTACCTTTAAAGCCCTAAATGGCTTGGGTCCAACTTACCTCCGGAACCGCCTCCTCCCATACAATCCTCCCCGCACACTCCGGTCCTCTGGGAGGAATTTGCTTCAGCCACAAAAATCTAGGCTGTCTGCAACCTCCCAGAGGGCCTTTTCGGTAATCGCCCCCAAATTGTGGAATGACCTGCCGAATGAGATCCGTCAGATAACAAGCCTGAGTGGCTTTAAAAAAGCACTAAAGACGGATCTCTTTCGGCAGGCCTTTCCTAATTAGATCCCGGCCTCAGGGGATCCTGGCCTCTTCTAGGCTGCTGGCCATTTATTATATTTTATTGTATTTATAGTTTTAAATGTGATTTTAGATTAGTTGTTTTAATTAATATTTGTTTAATGTTTTTTTATGGGGGAGGGTGGGAGTGGGGGTGTTTAGGGATTTTATTTGTATTGTATTTTAAATTTTGTAAGCCGCCCCGATTGTTTTAACAGAGGGGCAGGGTATAAATAAATATTATTATTATTATTATTATTATTATTGTAATGCCTGTCCCTAAACTGCAAATCTCAGGATTCCACAGCAGGCAGCCATAGCAAATAAAGTGGAATAGTAACACTATAACAGTGTAGTGTGAAAATCTCCTTAGTCTGCTATGACCTTATATGGTTCTCAAGCATGTGTGTTGTCTGTGTTAGGGCATTTTCAGACGTGTAAAAAATGCTGCGGAGGGCTTGGGAGAGGTACGCGCCTGTTTTGCAGCAGGGGGGCAGTTTCTGATGACACCATCCCTCTCGCGTTACTCTCTGTGTTCCTTCCGTGTTGCATGGAAGGAAAAGGCACCACTTTTTATTCATGAAGGACTTCCATGAGTAAAATGTGGCACCTTTTTCGTCCATGCAACATGGAAGGAACACGGAGGGTAACACGAGAGGGATGGCATCGTCAGAAACTGGCCCCCTGCCGCAAAACAGGCGCGTACCTCTCCTGAGCCCTCTGCAGCACTTTTTACGTGTCTGAAAATGTCCTTAGTTTACTTTTGTGCTATTCCAATAAAATACTTTATTTCACTTTAACTGGAGTGCTCTCTACAGTTAGTACTGGTATACATATATGAAAAGATCCCTGAAGTTACCTTCCTTTCACAGGGCACCTTTTAAGCAAATTAATTCCCCCAAATATTAAAGAAGATTTTGGCATTACAGGTGGGACCCCACCTCTTAGGGTAATAGTAGGACCAAATTCCAGTACAACACAAGTGTGTCCTAAAATTCCAATTTAGGAAGGCAATGTTCCAGAGGGGCTGAGGTTAAGGGACAGGATGTGATCAAATTAAAGTGGGCAGAGTCAGTTATAAATGTAATCAGTTTGCCCCCAGTGGAACAAAGTGCAGACCTGCAAACCTCTTGCCAGTTTGCAAACCAGTGCTCCTGCAACACCTTGCTAATCAGCAATCCAGAGTTCCTGTTCCATGTAAAACCTTGCATGCTACAAATGAGAAGTCATTTGACAGCAGAACTTTCCCAGACATTGAGTGTCTCACTATCTCTGGTCACTGATTGGTGATAAGGACAGGAGAAGCTCTGCAGCAGGTTGGAGAACTAACACTCTCCCCCTTCTCTCGGCTTACCTATTCGAGGGGAAAAGAAGCAGATTGCCCCGCAGTAATGGCAATTTGCAGCAGCTACGATTTGTCTGAATGTTTTTGGTTTTTTTTTTTTTTTTGCAGGCATAAGCTTCACATGCCTGTGGATCAATATGGTGTCTGCAAGTGAATTACTCACATTTTTACTTACCTCAATTTGCTGCCACCACGTGTTTTTTAAAAAATATTTCCAATGTGTGATAGAGAGATATTTTGCCTTTACAAAAAATAAAACAACTACAGCACCCTGTTTTATTGCTGTCAATGTCATAGACGACCCTAGAGTTTCTCTGCCTGAAGCCCCAGAGTTACCCCTTTGTAAATCCCAACCTGAAGGATTTTTCTCTTCGAAATCTGCCTCCACTCGCTGAGTTTTAACCCTTTCTTTGTCCAGCACAGCCAGAAGCCAGACAGGTTGTGTTACAAATACCAACAACACCCTTTCCTCTATCCCAGAGAAATTCAGATAGCAAGCCAAGCAGCCACGTCCATGGCGATTAGGAAAAACAGAAAAAGCTTTATTTTTTAAGTTCAAGCCCTTAAGGTTTAGCATGGAGGGAAATCACGCCTCTAGGATTTTAGTTTAGGTTGCAGAATACATTCAGTCATAGTACTAAAATTAAATCATAAAAACTAACGCAAACTAGCTAGATGGTCCCTAAGCTAAGAAAAATAATAATAACTCACATTTCTGATGTCCAGAATCATCAGTCCATGTCCCAATTGGAATGGCTAAGCCAGGCTCTCATAGCCAGCCTAGTTCAGTTTCTAGAGATGGAATTCAGAGTTCTTTTTAAATGGAAGTCTCCTCCTGAGACTTCAGATATCCCCTGGGGCTCTTTGATGTTATCAGGACCATAAGGGAGGTCGGCTTCCCCCAACCTTCATTATCATGTCTGGTTTTTAGCATGTGGCTCTAGCATGAGGCCCAAGGATGGATCCCAAGCATGTGGCATAGAACAAAGGGATTCAGAAACTTAAAAGTCCTTTGGTCATATCTGATTGGTTCTGCATTGCCAAATCTGATAGGCTCTCCAGTCAGGTGCTGTGATGTCATGTTTAGGCAATTTGGGGTCCCACCCTCTACAATATCTGTTGCTAGGGAATGGAATTTTCCAGGGAATGGAATTTTCCAATGCTGTGACCTGTAGGTTTTAAGATGAACTCTCCATGATGGCTGGTCAGGCCATCATGACAATTGCATTAGCCCTTGCATGCTAAGGTGAAAATCCAACATGGTGGCTCCAAGTGCTTGCCTTGTTATCAAGCCCCACCCCCACGCTTGTTCGGCCAATCAGCTTTGCATTTCTGCTCGTATGGAAAAATGAATCAATTTACGTTGCTTGTCCCAATGGGCGGTAATGCATATTTCTCCCCCTGTTTTTTAAAAACTCTGAAAAAAACTGCAAAGGTCTTTCCTTCTGAGTTTTTTGTGTTTTTGGCCCCCCTCCTTCCAACTATGGCAAAACAATGTGGGATGCCATTAAGACAGGTCATACACTCTTCACATTCCATGAGGAGTATTTTCACCATTTAGATAACCTCTCCCTCATTCCCTCCCCCCCCCTCTCTGTGAATTACACTTACAGGCAGGAGATTCCCTGGTCTTGCTGTAAGATGACAAGCAGATCTATCTGGCATCTTTCTGTTTACACCCTCTGGGGGCAAGTCGAAACTTGGCAAGCTAAATACTAGTTTTACTGTATGTCTGGAATGTTAACCAGGTTAAGAGTCAAACCTTGGAGAGCATTACATGTACAATCAGCAATCCATGCACAGGTCTCTGTGGAATGGATGAACAAACCTCTTTTTGTTCATCCTGTCTTTCCTATCCTTTAAAAAATGCTTCAGAAATGTCTTACCACAATCTAAAATCTCACTTTCCCACTATCTAGAGCACCGCTGACTGATCTCAATTTCTTTTTCTTTCCAAGACTGCTTCAGGTTTGTGCTGACAAAGGGTTCCCTTTTTTAAAAATAATAACTTCTGCCAAGTGCAGCATGATCTGCAGGGACATAAGAAGAACTGGGACTGCTTTTGCATACCAGTTCTGGTACACACATGTGATGGATGGATTGTGATGAAAGGGAATAGCAGACCTTGGAGACTGTTCCTCACACACACTGCTTTTCTCCTAGCCTTTCCAAAAGTGACCAGCGTCTGCACCTTCTGTAATAACGTCCTTCATCACTGTCCCTCCTGTTTGCTGCATTCATCGATTCTTCAATAGCCCACCCTGTTCTAAGGACTTTATCACATGAGCATCTAAAACTGCTGTAATCCTGCAATTGAGGAAAGCGGAAACATAGTGGCATGACTACAATAATGATTGCATGTCACTGTAATAGCACAACATTACCACTAATGGAACATCACACGATCACCTACTAGTGTTTTAAGAACAGGATTGAAGCTCACGCTATAGTAACACTTGTTTCTGCATTGCTACACAATGATGAAGTATTAACACTCTGAGATGGTCCGTGCATGCACCTTTAAAAATTTTCCCCTCTACTTCTGTGATTTTACATGAGCAAGATTTGGGCTGTTCTCACTAGAAGATGAGAACACACCAAAATGTGTTTCAATTAAACACACCAAAAAACAAAGAAATTAACAAAGAAATTAGTAAATTCACAACTTAATGATTAAACAAACAAAAAATGTTCCATGAAAAGGTGACAGTTCAGTCAAAGAGCATCTATTAAAATTAATAGAAAACCCCCAAAATATTAACTGAAAACCTCACAAAAGAGGACAAATTAGAACTTGAAGAATGTTCCAGCTTCCAGGTGGAAAAGAAGGTTAAATATTTAGGAATAATACTGACTAACAAGACTATTTCTTTATATCAGGATAATTATGAAAAAACATGGGAAAACATAAAACAGGAATTACAAAGATGGGAAAAAATGAATTTATCACTACTGGGAAGAATCTCCACAATAAAAATGAACATTCTGCCAAAAAGGTTATATCTCTTCCAAAACCTTTGGATTATATCAAGTGAATATCCTTTTAAAAATTGGGGAAAAGATCTGACTAAATTTATATGGCAGGGAAAAAACCTAGGATGAAACAAAAAATACTCCAAAAAGAGAAAAAACAAGGTGGCCTAGTATTACCAAGTTTTAAACTCTACTTCACAGCAAGCTGCTTGGTTTGGATTAAGGAATGAATAACTCTACACAATGAGAAACTATTACAGCTTGAGGGACATGATCTGTGATTAGGATGGCACACCTATTTATGGTATGAAAAGGTTAAAGTAAATGCAGATTTTAATAACCGTTGTATAAGGTGTGCCATCCTGAGGATTTGGGAAAATATAAATGTAAGTTTTACATGAAAACACCTCTCTGGATTTCAACCCAAGAGGCCTTCTATAGTATAGACAAAAAATCAGATGAAAAATGGCTGTTATAACAAGATTTGTTAAAATGGAACAAAGAACAATATGATCTAAGATCAATGGAAGAACTAGAATCACTAGGCTGGTCTGTCCAATGGTATAGATACAGACAATTGAGAGAGAAATTCTTAATTTACAGAAAAAATGATTTTGAGATTAAGAAAATGGAATGTGAAATTAATCTGTGTACAAATGAAGAACATCTACTTTCTAAAATGTACAAAATGTTACTAGAATTAGAAACAGAATAAGAACTGATAAAAA
Organism: Gambelia wislizenii; assembly: GCA_030847615.1. Classification (NCBI taxonomy): domain Eukaryota; kingdom Metazoa; phylum Chordata; class Lepidosauria; order Squamata; family Crotaphytidae; genus Gambelia; species Gambelia wislizenii. The sequence goes on from JAUMIR010000009.1 coordinate 9,232,121, forward strand.
ACTGTATGATTAGATGGGCACAAGATATTGGTCATAATATAGATTTGGAAAAATGGGGAAAAATATGGATAAAAGGTATAAAAGAAATTGCATGTTACAATCTCAAAAAGAACATCTACAAAATGGTATTTAGATGGTGTCTGACACCAACTAAATTAGCCAAAATTTATAAGCAGCCAAATAAACGCTGTTGGAAATGTGAGAAAGAAGATGGCTTGTTTTACCACATCTGGTGGACATGTTCCAAAGCAAGAAATTTTTGGCACAAATTCCAAATTTGGATACAAGAAATTTTAAAACTCAAAATATGTTTGGATCCAGAGTTAATGCTACTAGGAATCTTTGGCAATCATTTAAAAATTAAAAATAGTAAAATGCTGCATTATATGATCATTGCCACAAGGGTGCTTTATGTACAAAAATGGAAGACTACAGAGATACCAAACAAAGAAAGCTGGCTCTTAAAAGTGCTTAATATAGCAGAAATTGATAAACTCTTGTTATTACTAAAGGAAAAATCAGTTGAAAATTTTATAAATGATTGGAAACCCTTGTTAGACTATATAAATTATAAAGAAGGTATAAATATGCTGGAGGTTTAAATATATATAGTTATTTAAGGATATCAAGCTGTAAGGATAAATTTCAAAACTTTATGTAAATACTAAGGAAATTTAAAACATTGTAAATTATTGATTTTGATCAATAGAGGGGGAAATCAGTGTTAAATGTGAGTGTAGTAAGTGTACAAATGTTTAGAAAGAGGTGTATGTATGCATATGTTGATAATATATGTTAGTTAGGACTTCTTCAGACATTACTTACCACGATAGGAGGTCTCGCGAGAGGCACGGCGCTGTCAAGCAGCAGGGGGTCTGTTTTGGACACCGCCATCCCTCTTCCAAAATCATTGGTGTAACTTCTGTGAAGGATTGGAAGAGGCTGCACCATATTTTAATCACGGTAAATTTCCATGGTTAAAATATGGTGCAGCCGCTTCCAGTCCTTCATGGAAGTGACACCAAAGATTTCGGAAGAAGGACGGAGGTATCCGAAACAGACCCCCCCCTGCCGCGCAACAGCGCCATGCCTCTTGCGAGACCTCCTAGCACGGTAAGTAATGTCTGAAAAAGTCCTTAATGTATAGTATGCCAATGACACATGTTAGTAAGTCTAAAGTGTAATGTACTGTTACATAAGAGATAAAAAATAATTAAAAATTATCTATAAAACAACAACAACAAAGAGCATCCTGGAGGTCCTCTTCATGCTCTCTCCTGGAAGTTTAATTATGTGTTCTCTTTGGGAATGCAGAGTGGGGACCTTTTAAGAAAATGGAACACCCATTCATGCCGTAATATCGGCACTACAGCAGGACAGAATTATTGCATGTTTGTCAATACCATGAAAACAGTGCTATTGATAGCTATTCACAGTTTTTGCCTGTGAATGAAAAGTTCATAGAATCATAGAATTGTAGAGTTGGAAGAGACACGAGGGCCATCCAGTCCAACTCCCTGCCATGCAGGAAATCTTGATCAAAGCATCCCCGACAGATGGCAATCCAGCCTCTGTTTAAAGACCTCCAAGGAAGGAGACCCCACTACGCTCTGAGGGAGTGCGTTCCACTGCCAAACAGCTCTTACTGTCAAAAAGTTCCTCCTAATGTTGAGGTGGAATCTCTGTTCCTGGAGCTTGCATCCATTGCTCCGTGTTCTAGTCTCTGGAGCAGCAGAAAACAAGCCTGCTCCATCCTCAGCGTGACACCCCTTCAAATACTTAAACAAGGCTATCATATCGCCTCTTAACCTTCTTTTTTCCAGGCTAAACATACCCAGCTCCCTGAGTCTCTCCTCATAATGCATGGTTTCCAGACCTTTCACCATTTTTGTTGCCCTTCTCTGGACATGCTCCAATTTGTCCATATCCTTTTTGAATTGTGGTGCCCAGAACTGGACACAGTATTCTAGGTGAGGTCTGACCAAGGCAGAATAGAGCGGCACTATTACTTCCCTTGATCTAGATGCTATACTTCTTTTGATACAGCCCAAAATCGCATTGGCCTTTTTAGCTGCCGCATCACACTGTTGACTCATGTTCAACTTGTAGTCTACTACTCCTAGATCCCTTTCACACGTAGTCTCATTCAGCCAGGTCTCTCCCATCCTATATCTATGCATTTCATTTTTCCGCCCTAAGTGCAGTACTTTACATTTCTCCATGTTGAATTTCATTTTGTTAGCTTTGGCCCAGCTCTCCAGTCTATCCAGATCATTCTGAATTTTGTTCCTGTCCTCTAGGGTATTAGCTACTCCTCCTAATTTGGTGTCATCTGCAAATTTACGCACAAGTAATGGTTGGAGCACACATGGAGCAGGGAAGGACAATGTCATGCGACAACAGGAAGCCATTCGTGCTACTATCCCATCATAATTCTGCAATTTCAGCCGTGTGTGATAAAGTCCTCTAAGTCATGACAATATTTGCCCATTTGTTTAAAGCTATTTTTTGGGGCAATAGCTATGTCTACCATTATGCTCATGAAGACATCAAAACAAGTCTCATAGCATTTTAGCATGTATGATGTGAATGCAAGAGACAAAAGCACACCCCTTCCTCTCTCTTTGATTGACCAAAGACTTTGAGGAAGGTGCTGAAACCTGAAGAATGACAAGTCTTGCATCTCATACAAACAAAGGATCAGATAGCCCTTCTCCCCTGAATTGGCCAAAGGCATGTTGGGGAAGCCAATGTAGATGGGTGTCCTCCTTAGGATTTCCAGATCTCAGGACCTGGACCCACTTCTCTAGTTCTCAGGGTGATGTGGAGGAATCTGACAGTGAGGGTGTTGCCTTGAAAAATCTGTGTATATATATTTTCCTCACTGCTTAGGTTGTGTGCTTTTTATTTTAATGCTGTACCCTGTCAAACTGTCAAATTCATGATTTGTTAGCCACTCTGGGTATCTTTTTGGATGAAGGGTGTAGTATTAATTATTTAATTATTTAATTAAATGACAGCTTTATAACATCACCAGGACCTGTCCTGTTGTGACATCAGAAGGAAGACATCCCTCAGTCTCAGGTTTGGCCCTGAAATCTCAGGTCCTGGGATAGTCCTGACCTGGCAACCTTGCTCCCCCCTCCATATAGATTACTGTCCCTATTGCTATCATCTTCACTTATGCATATGGGGCTTGATTGTCAAGTAAGGCCAGCCACATACTAATTGGACTTTTTCAGACACCCCTTACCACGCAAGAAGCCTCTGTAACAGTAAAGAAGCTGCTGTGCAGCAGGGGGTCCATTTCAGACGACACCATCCCTCTGTCGGCATTGTCAGTGTTCCGGGTAGGATTGAGGGCGGCTGCACCATTTTTTACTCACTGAAGTTGTCCGTGAATAAAAAATGGCTCGGCCGCCCTCAATCTTACCCGGTACAGTCACAGACGATGCCAAGAGAGGGACGGCATTGTCCGAAATGGACTCCCTGCCATGCAGCAGCTTCATTACTGTTACGGAGGCTTCTTACGCAGTAAGGGGGGGTCTGAAAAAGTTCATTGTGTGTGTACAAAATGAATCCCCCCAAAAGTACAAAAAGAAGACACAGGTTTGTCTAATATTTATATAGGTTAATTTACAGTTAGAAGGGCACACTTGGAAATAAGTGGTATAACTTAATTAAATTGCAATGTAATTTTATTACAAGTTATAATCAGGAGGAGGCAAGCTGTGGGCCACCTGGGGCTCTCAGAGGCCACCTGCCTGTCCTGTACCACTGCTTTCCTGAAAATTCCCCACCTCATACCACTGCCGCTAAAGATGACTCCTTGTGGAAAAGACTCTTACTGCCCTCTCCTTCAACACTGTCAGGGTTTGGAAGGCTGTTGGGAGCTTCATCTTGCTGGAAAAATGAAGCACAAAGAACTTCAGCTCCCCCTCCTTTCCCAGTAGAATCATTGGGAAGAGGAGGGTGAGATTAAAGTGTCCTCTTTCTCTGAGTGAACTGGATCAGGATGTGTGAGGCTATGCAAGCGGAGATCTCTGACTGCCCTAGCCAGCATCAGGGGCCCTTTCACACTGTACAGTTCTAGCACTATCATCCCACTTCAGTGTCCAGGAATACATCCTATGCAATCTGGCAATTTGTAGCTTAAGGAGGCACTAGAATTCTGTTGCTGAGAATTCTAAATATCCCCTCCTTCAACTGCAAGTCCCAGGATTCTGCTAGCTGGAACCATGGCAGTTAAAGTGGAGTCATAGCACTACAATTGTGAAAGGGCCCCAGATGTGGCTCTTAGAACTGTAACATTTGCTCACTTCTGATTTCACTAGTATTAGAACATTTCACCATGGGGCAGGGGAAGGCTGTGATGAAGTTTGTGTTTCTTATTATTATTTATCTTAAATGTGGACTAGACAACCCTTCAAATAAAGAACGGACTTCAGACAGCTCCTTCAAAAGAAGACTATCCACGGTGAAGTAGAACATATGGTCACCTTAAACTGAACGTAAGAAGACATTCTGGCACCTAGCTGCTTTGAATCCCATTTTAGGGGGAAAAGTATAAATTCAGGCTGCTCAGTATTTATGATGTTGAAAGCTAGACTTACAACCTCATAAAATTTGCAATTCACATTTATGGCGGCATTGGCACATTTGCAACAATGGCAAATCCCCCCCCCCCCCGCAAACCCACTGTAGAAGTCTGGCACCTGCATCAACTTAAGGAGTTCTGAGATGCTGGTGTGTGTGTGGGATGCTGAAGGATGATGCACTGTAGCTCACTGGGAGAAGGGGGCTAGAGACATCATCCTTCAGCATCCTGTTTATCAGCATCTCAGAACTCATTTGTTTGGTGCAACTGCCAGCTTTTCAAGGTGAGTTTTAGATGGTCAGTTTGGGAGAGAGATTGAAGCTCAATGCAGGGTCTTGGTTAAAGTTAATACTCCCTCTTTCCCCCCCACCCCAAATCATCATCATTTAGAAGCACCCCCCCATACACACACACACACACACACACACACACAACCTTTACCCAGAAAGTTGTGTCATGTCTTGTTACTACTGGAAATACAGAAAAGTCAACCCACTTCTCCATTTACTCTCAAGGCCTTTGTTCTGTGCTGGTTGTTATGTGACACATCTGAGGGAGTTTTCTTGCTTTACTCAAGATACAAAGGGCCTGTTTAAACAGTGAAAATACTCCTCATAGAATTTGAGGAGGATGCTACCTGTCTAAATGGCAATTTGCCTCAATCCTCCATATTCAAAAGTGGGGGGGAGCCAAATCCAGTCAAAACTCCTCAGGGAAAGCCTTTGCGGCTTTCCCTAATTTTTTTTTTTTAAAAAAAACACTGTAGAGAATGCACATTGCTGATCATTAGGGCAAGTGATCAAATTTATTCGCATAGCCCCAGAAAAGTGGAAGTAGAAAGCTGATTAGCCAGACGGGAGCAGGGGTCAGGGATTGCTAAGAAGGCAAGCACTCTGGAACTGCCATCTTGGAATTTCGCCTTAGCGATAGAGTGCTAAGCCAACAAAACAGCCTTTTTCTTTTATTTTTATCTTTATTTAGATGGAATATTGCATTTTCACACCTTAGATATGCCTTAAAAAAAACAAACACTCGGCAGTGGCAAGTGGCAAAAAGTGAGTCACACCTGCCATCTTGAATTGCAGGAATGCCCATTGGGACAGTAAAAGTGGATAGCTCCGCATGTCTGCGATTTTGCCAAACACCGCTAAGACAAGTCAATCCTGCTTCAAATTTGAGTGAGTACACATCAATTCACATCCCTCCCTTGTATAGACAAGCCCAAAATGTTGAGTGAGATGAACTGAGATTGGTTCTTTTTGTAGAGGAACCTGAGGCTGAGACTCTGCATCATGGTTCATGCTTTCCTGCTCAAGTGGCAGGAAGGCAGGTAAGAAGATGGAGGCAGAATAGTGGATAATGCACTTAATAAAAACAACAATTACCACAAAGGGCTTTCTTTGTATGAACCTGGGTTAACTTCAAGAAAAGGACATTGACAATATATTCCATATTAAATACATCTTCAGCGAAGAAACAATGGGGTTGTCTAAATGGTGAAAATACTCCTCACAGAATGCAAGGAGAATATGACGTGTCTCAATGGGATTCCACATCACTCTGCCGTATTCAGAAGGAGGGGGCCAAAAATGCCAAAAAGTATGTGGGAAAAGCCTTTGCAGCTATTGCTGAAGTTTTTAAGACAACAACAAAGGAAATGTGCATTCCTGCTCATTGAAACAAGCAACCAAATTGATTCCCTTTCCCAAATTGATTCCCTTGGTTGGACATGTGCGTGGGATGGAGCTTGACAACAAGGCAAGCGCCTGGAGCCATCCTGTTGGATTTTTGTCTTAGCAAAGGTGCACTAAGGCGATAAATGGCTTTTTTTTCTGTTTGCTTTTTTAAAAACATATCTTTTGCACCATGGATATGTTTTAAAAAATACTGTCCAGCAGTGACAAACTGAAGTAAGTAAAAACATGAGTAATTCACTCGCAGCCACCATCTTGATTCCCATGCATGCCCATTTGCACAGCAAATGTGGATAGATTCTCATGCCTGTGATCTGCCACAAAAGTGTTAAGACAAATAGCAGCTGTTGCAAATTACCATTACTGCGGAGCAATCTGTTTTTTGTTTTTTTTTTTGCCTTGTATAGATGACAATGATGATTTGTATACAGTGATGAAGATGATAGTGGTGATGATGCAATGCTAAGCATTTTTACTTGAGAGTAAATCTATTGAACATGGGTTAACTTCTGAGTAAACATGCAAAAGTCTGAGTTGCACATTTACTATGTAATGGAATCCAATACAATGGAGTCATGTTCCAAATATTTTGAAAGGACTGATGTAATACAATATTAGACATTAAAAGACATTCTCTGTTACACATATTATTGGGGCAAGTATATCAATAAATTATATATATATATATATATATATATATATATAGAGAGAGAGAGAGAGAGAACCAAAGTGCTCAACAGCACTCTCTCACTGGTAATATATGTGTATGTAAGTCTCTCCCAACTCTCTGTAGGAACCTTTTAAGAAAATGGAATGTTCACTGGAGAAACAGATAGCAGTCGCAGAATGACAATTAAAAAAAAACAAAACTGAGAAGACACATTCACCTCTCTCATCCTTCTCCAACTTGCTGCACTGCAGATGTGTTGGACTACAACTCCAGTTGCTCAATGAAAGTGGCCATGCTGATTGGAAATGATGGACATTGTCGTTGAACTAATATGGAGGGTGCCAGGTTGGGGAAGGCCAACCTACCAAATGGGTGATGGCCTTTAGGAATGTGGTTGTTTTTCTCTCTCAAAGACAGCACTTCTCTTCTGACTATCCAGGTTTCAATGACTATTTGCAGTTCAGGACTCATCCTGCACAAAATTTGCACATGGTGTTTTCGAGCAGAAAGAAGCATTTTTTCCTGCAGGCAGCACTTTCTGTACAGAATCCTGTTGATTTGCTCTGAAAATGTTGCTGCACAGAAAATGCACAGAATCCTGGCTATTTCACAGAAAAGGGTGCCTTGGTGTTGATGCACCTTCTAGATCAAGTTGAACAAACAGTCCAGTTTGCTCTGTTCAGAGCTGACAGAACACCAAGCTGACGAGGTTTCCCCCAGTTTTTTCTTATTCAATAAAAGTTTTTCATATTTATAGATGAATTAACATATGAGTGACCCTGATTAAATGCTCTTCATCAGGGGTGAGGCATGTGAGTGGGGAGCTGGTACCTCCCATGAGCACTTGTCATTGTAACCAATGGGTCATGGGAGCAGCAGTCCCATGATATCTGGGGATTTACAAGTTCCCTATCCCTGCTCTGGGCATCCCCAATTGATGATGCTCACAACACTGTTCTTACTTGCTTTTATCCCTGGTCAAGAAGCAAGGGAAACAGTCATCAAAACCATGTGCTGTAACTGGATTGTACCACTTCAGGCAGGTGGGGGTGGATTTCAAATATGAACATCTCCCCTTTGTAAATAACAAATAACCACACTATCAAGTCATGTTTATATACCTAGAAAAGTAGGACACCAGGAAGAAGGCTAAGCTAAAATCATTGTCTAGCTGCTGCAATTTTCATTTTCTGAAACAATACAGTTGGGTCCCTGTATCTGCAGGGGTTCAGTTTCTGGACTTACTGTCGGTACCAGAAACTGTGGTATTAAAAAAAAAAATATTAAAGCACTTCTGGTATAAGCATAGCATAGAGTTACATTGGAGGACCTAGAAGATGCCTAGAGAGAACACCTCTCTAGGGATTTTCCAGCATGACTCTATGGTATGTGTTCCGATTTTTTTCAGCCGTGGATAACTGAAACCGTGGATACAGGTTTCATGGATACAGGGGTCCAACTGCAGTTTAAAAGTTAGTAAAGATGAGCTTGTTGCATATCTGATTGTTTGTGCAGTTGGAAGTTCAATCATTCCTGACTTCAGTTTTGAAAATATGAGTTTGAAGGCAATAAGTGGCCTCCTTGGAGTAGAAAAGAAGAACAGCAAGCAATCATGAAGGGGGGGGGAGCGGGGAGACACCAGAAATAAAGGCAGATTGTTTTGTAGAAATTCAATGCACAGTGTTATTAATTTTGCTCAAGTACTCTAAAAGCTGAAACTTCTGTGTAAGAATAATAAAGAGGCTTCCTTCCTGACTTCCTTTGTAGCCATTAAAACAAAATTAAATGATGTGACTGGATACCTTTAATTATACCAAAGAGGTTGTAATGAATTAAGCCCCTTTGACGTTCACCTTGCTTTGCTCCACTGACCTGAGGAAAGGTCCATCATTTGCTGAGTTAAAAGATAGCGAGTAGGGACCCTCAACTTTGGTGTTGCAACACCACTGTTGTTATGTGCCTTCCAGCCATATCACAAGGGTTTCTTGGCAAGATTTGTTCAGAGGGGGTTTATCTTTGCCTTCCTCTGAGGCTGAGAGAGTACGACTTGCCTAAAGTCACCCAGTGTCCTCGCTAGGCATCTTCTAGCCCCTCCAACACAACTCTATGGTATGTTTTTACTAGAGTCCTTTATTTTAATAGGATTTAGTTTTATCCATGGTTTCCAGTATTCGTGGTAAAGCTGGGAATCAAACCCCCATGGATATGGGAGTCTGACTGTACATAGCAAGGTTTTCAATGTGATCCTTCATACCCTCCAGGTACATCCTGAACAAACATTTTGCATTTTCTTGGGTTTTTTTTTTCTGGAAAATTGTTCTTTTGTGGCCCATTTTGTATGGATCTTGGTGTTTTGGGATTGTAGTGCTACCATCCAAACCTTTGTTTCCTGTAAATGAAAAGTGAAACCATCCACATCAACTTAGGTTATGCCAGTTACATTTCTAATCTTATTGTCAACATGGCCCTCGTGGTCTCTTCCAGCTCTGCAATTCTATGATTCTATGATTTCACACATGAAAACTAGGACATGTGTGACCAAACGACATCAGAGTGATGTCAAGATGGCTAAAGCTGTTTATGATGAAGAATACACAAGCTAGGAGAGGTTGCAGAAGTTTTGCCTGAACCTACTGGGAAGGGCAACTGGAAAAAGTGGTATGTCAGAGGATTAATTGGGATTGTCCCAGCCAGATCAGGAGAGTGGGTACACACAAGGCAGGAATGTGAGATGCAGCACCCACCAACACTTAGACTAGGTGATTTTCCTCCACCTCCACTCAGTAAGCCCACACCCTGTAACTATAAAAAAATAACTAAATTGATAGTTATATCACAAGAGATGTGAAACTATCCCTTATCACATTGCAATCATATACCTTTGTCATGATACAAAGGAGTTACTTATAAGTTATCATTATTTGTAGAAAGCCGCTTCAGAGCTTTGACATTAGCAGGTGCATATTTTAATGAAATATGTATTCTCTTTTGTCCTCTTTGATATGCATTTTTTTTTGTTCTGCTCAGTCTAAGAAGCACTAGCAACTCCTGCTAGCAACATTTTAATCAGGAATCCCATAAAAGCAGAAGCAGAAACAGACAACCTGGCCTGTCCCAAGCAAATGGTGACAGCTGGCATGTATGCTGTATTCAACCAAAGATGCTTCCATGTAAGCCATTCTTCTGTTGCCAGCAGTTTCTAGTCATCCCCAGATGAAGGATGACATTTTATGATGGCATATGGTAAGACCTTTGGTTACATGTTTATGTTTTAGGGATCCTCTTCCCTAATCTTTAATCCGCTATTACCAATCACCTCTTTTTTAAACGTACTTCTGGATGCAAAAAGAGAAGTGCATAAAATGCTTAATAATTCTAAATGGTAGCAAGCACCAACAGCATGTTTTTTTCTCTTGCCTGGTACTACAAGCTTTCACCCTACCCTCTACCTCCTTCAAACACGATGAAGGTCCTATTCTTCTCCTTCCTTACAATTACCTCTTGATGAGGAACCCCCTGTGGCTGCCCGTTACAGAGCGGAGGTGACAAGCTATAAATACACATTTAATATCCTTATAATTGAAGCTATGAATAGATCCCAATTAATAGGTTCTTTTGGAGAGACGGTTAGGTTTGCCATAGACTGAAAACCCATACTAGCACATAGCAGCTGTCAGAAGGAACCTGACTTTAAGAGCCTGGGGCTCTTTTTCCAAGGGAGAAGGGAAGTATAAAGGGAAGAGCATATCCTCCAACATTTCACAGATGAAAACTGGGGCACATGGCCAAGCAACATTAGAATGTGGTCAAGAGGTCAAAAGTTATTAATGAGGAAGAACACATAAGCTATGAGAGGCTGCAGCACTGGGTTTCTACTTGAGCCTATTAGGAAGGGCAAGATTTCACCTCTCCAGATTTCCTTTTCTCTTTGCTGAGTTACTTGAGAGCAAAGTACTTTGGCACTTTGAATGCTGTTTGCAGCAACTGAAGTAAGCTGAGGACAAAGGGGAAAAGTGGGCAGAGGAGAGAGGAAATGGGACATTTTAAAAGCAGCAGGAAAAGTGGGATGATAAAGGATTAATCAGGACTGTCCCTGTCAAATCAGGACAGTTGGAGGGTATGAAACAGTACATTTGGGTGTAGGGAACTGGTGTATCCATATGGCCTTTACCTTGTTCTCTCTGCTGTAGAAAGGAAGGATCTACACTTCTTCTTTGTGGTCTGTGTGCCTCACACAAATGCGTTTTGCTCCTGTGCAGAAACCTCATTCAGAATATTCTAGAGCTGAGTACATCTGCTTGATGGCGGAACATGCGAAAGGGATCTAGAGTCTTTGTGGACCACACTAAGTCAGCAGTGTGATGCAGCAGCTAAAAAAAGGCAATGCGATTCCAGGCTACATTAATAGAAGTATAGCATCTAGATCAAGGGAAGTAATAGTGCCACTCTATTCTGCTTTGGTCAGACCTCACCTGGAATACTGTTTCCAGTTTTGGGCACCACAATTCAGGAAGGATATTGAGAAGCTGGAATGTGTCCAGAGGATCAGGATGGTGGGAGGTCTTGAAGCCATGCCCTCTGAGGAGTGGCTTAGGGAGCTGGGTATGTTTAGCCTGGAAAAGAAAAGATTAAGAGGTGACTTTATAGCCATATTTGAAGGGATGTCATACTGAGGATGGAGCAAGCTCGTTTTCTGCTGCTCCAGAGACTAGGACATGGATCAATGGACTCAAACTACAGGAAAAGATATTCCACCCAAACATTAGGAAGAATGTCCTGACAGTAAGAGCTGCTTCACAGTGGAATACACTACCTTGGAGTGTGGTGGAGTCTTCTTCTTTGGAGGTTTTTTTAAACAGAGGCTGGATGGCCATCTGTCAGGAATGCTTAGATTGGGTATTCCCACATGGCAGAGAGTAGGACTTGGGTCTCTTCCAATTCTATGCGTAGCTTGGTGGTAGCCCTGCCTCCTCTCTATCCCACACACCTGTCCCAGCCCACCAATCATCTGTTACTCCAGTTTCTTTCCATCTGATGGAGGATTCACTTCATTTGGTCTATTCTCAGTGCTGAGTGCTTGTCTCTATATTTCTCATATTTTACCCTCTTATCTCTAAATCTCACCTTTCATCCTCCATTTCATCATTTGCTTTTGGTCTTTGTAATTTTTTTAAAAAAACCCTCTCTCTTGGGGTTTTCTTTCCCCTCTTTTGTCTCACTTTTATGGCTTCCTCCTCCTCTCTTTTTAAAAGTGGCATCACCTGTGAGTGCAAGGTCTCCCTTTTTGATGGTCATAAGGAGTGTTTATTTTGTTTGGGAGAGGGGCACATGGTTCAAGGGTGTCCTATTTGCCAAGGTTTTATGTCACAGGCTTTGAAAAAAAAAGAGTGCAAAGTCTCAAGTTGTACTGTTGGGAGAAGTCCCTCAAAAAGTGTCTGACAAAGCGGCATTAAATCAGCCCCTATTTTCTGCCTCTGTAACCACTTCAAAGCTGCATAGAAAGGTCCCTCACTCAACATTCTCGGAGTCTTAGGAGATTTTCAGACACGGAAAAATCGTCCCTTGCCGCGCGAGCAGCCTCCCGAAACTGCTGCGCGGCAAGGGTCTTTTTCGGACGACGCTGTGCCTCTTGCGAAGCCGTCCGTGTCACTTCCGTGAAGCTTGGGACGGCTCCGCGTCATATTTCAATCACGGGCAGCCTCCGTGCTTGAAATATGACGCGGAGCCGTCCCAAGCTTCACGGAAGTGACACGGACGGCTTCGCAAGAGGCACAGCGTCGTCCGAAAAAGACCCTTGCCGCGCAGCAGTTTCGGGAGGCTGCTCGCGCGGCAAGGGACGATTTTTCCGTGTCTGAAAATCTCCTTAGTGGACCACAAACTGAACATGAGTCAGCATTGATTTCAAAGAAGCAGGCTTTGGTACTGACATCTGCTCAGTCTTCAGTACTGACCACAGGTACCATGGCAGGGACAGACAATGTGCTGGCAGATGTTCTTAGCAGGGCTTGTATACTACAGCATGAATGGTCCCTCTCCAATCATGCATTCCAACACATCATTGCAACTTTGTTTGCTACAGAAAACAACAAGAAATTCACTCATTATCATTCAAGAGCAGGCAGAGGTCCTGGATCCTTAGGGGATGCATTTCTTCAGAAATGGCCAGGATGCTTGATGTATGTTTCCACCTTTTCTACTTCTGCTAGGAAATGTAGTGGCATAACTCAGGAGAGACAGAACCAGTGCCATTGTAATAATACCCTATTGGCCCAGTCAGCCCTGGTTTGAGACTATCCTTCATGTATCACAGAACAAACACATAAAACTTCATTCATTCCCAAGTTTCCTGACCAGAGGGCAGGTTCTGCATCCAGCTCTCCAGGTGCTAAAGCTGACTGCATGGGAGATAGCACCATGACCTCCCCATGCTTGGTGTCTGTTCTGACAGCTTCATGCAAGGAATCTACCAGGAAACCATACAATTATAAATGGGAACAATTATGCTTTTGCCACATCCAGATCAGAACAATTTCTCTCTCCTACACTGGCCACAGTATTACACTACTTGCTACACCTACAGAGCTGGGATTTGCATTTTCATTTATTAAAGTATACTTGGCTGCTATAATGCCCCCCCACCCCAATTCAACTTCATCTACCACACTATTCTCAAATCCAGTTGTGAAGAGGGCTTGCATCATCTATACCCACCAGTTAAGGCACCAACACCACCCTGGTCACTTTCCTTAGACTTATCCCAATTTATGTCTAAGCCTTTCAAACCCCTTGAGACTGTGGATGAAAGACTCCTCACACTGAAAGTCATCTTCCTAGTGGTCATCGCATCTGCATGACTGTCAGGAGAATTTACTGTGCTTAGATGTGATGATCCTCATCTCTCTTTCCACCATGAGAAAGTAATATTGCATCCTGATGTTTCATTCTTACCCAAGGTTGTGCCTCAGTTACTATCTAAGTCAAGACATAGTTTTATCCACAGCCATCTACATCTTCTATCCACAGCTATCTACACCATTAGAGAAGTCTCTCCACACCTTAGATTTTGGTGTGCTTTAATTACTATGTACAGCTCACAGCTGCATTTTCATCTATGCATAGGTTATTTCTCTGCTATGGTGAGTCAAGGCATGGTCAGCAGGTGTTGGCCCAGTGACTCTCAAAATGGGTTGTGGAAGCCATAAGACTTTCTTATGAACTTGCTAAACATTTCATGCCAACTGGGCAAAGAGCACTTTCAACAAGAACAATGGCTTCATCTGGAGATTTGCTCCAAGGTGTTTTTCTACTGGACTTGTGTAAAGCAGCAACATGGTCACAGTTGTCCACTTTCATTCAACATCACAGACTCAATATAAGAACCAGAGAAGATGCTCGATTTAGATGGGCTGTTCTTTCTTTGATTCATCAGTGATCTGACCCACCATCCTATGGTAAGCTTTGTCATCACACATTTGTGTGAGGCACAGAGACCATGAAGAAAAAGAAGAGTTTGCTTACCTGCAACTGTGGTTCTTTGAATGGTCATTTGTGCCCTCACACAAATCTGCCCAGCTGTTTCCACTTTCAGATCCCTGTACTTTTTATGGTGGACTTTGAAACTGAAGTCATGGTTACTTGGTGGGCTAGGATAGGCATGCAGGATAGGGAGGGGGTTACTGGCAAGATACTCAGCTCTAGAATATTATGAATGAGTTCTGTGCACAGGTGCAAAACTCATTTGTGTAACATCACAGATGACCACTTGAAGAACCACAGTTACAGGTAAGCAAACTGTTCTTACTTGACAGGATGCAGGCTGACACACAGGAATTTTTCCAGTGAAGCTTTTCTCCAAGCCAGAAAGTCGTCATCTATTGAATTCCCCAGGCTGTGGAAAACTTGATTGGGTTTTTTTTTGGACTGCTATGAGAACAAATGTATTGGAGCCAAATGACACATTTTGTTGAGCCATTTGACATTGTAGATTTGGAGGGCAACCTCCAGTTAAGCCACCCCTCACTCTGTGCATAAATAAGACAGAAGAAAAGATGATGTGTGAGCCTGAATCAATTTGATTAAGTTTGTACCCATCCTGTAATCCTGGGGAACACCTTCCCTCAAGGTCTCCCCTTACCAAACAAATTGGATAGCAAGCTGGCAAAAGCCATTTCACAGCAGTACTAAATCAATATTTTTAGGTTTCCACTTGTTGCTGTTATGCAAAAGAAGAATCTGTTCAGGGATCTTCTCCAGTTTTCCTGCTTTTACTATACAATTTGTACAGCCTGAGCTACAGAGGGCAATGAGGCTGAGCATCTTGGAGGACTAAAGGTGCAATTATCAAAAACTGGCCATGTTGGCTGGGACTGTTAGCATCTGAACACTAAAGGTGAACATCCTGGATGGCAGAAGCTTTATTTTTCTACTGCCAACAGCTTCTGCAAGTGGTGTATGATTGGGATTAGGTTCATAATGGAGGGGGAGGGTTTAAGCCTTTTATTGCTATCCTGGTTAAAATTCCCTAGTTGAAATCTCTAATGACTAATAGGAGAAGAAGATGCTATTGATGAGAATTCCATATTCTCTCCTGTGTTAAATAGTTGCTTGTGGGTAGGGGGCTTTGTCAAGATAAATAATAATAATAATAATAGTAATATTTATTTATACTCCGCCCCTCTGTTAAAACAATCGGGGCGGCTTACAAAAATTAAAATACAATACAGATAAAATCCCCAAACACCCCCCACCCCATCCTCCCCCATAAAAAATGTTAAACAATTATAAATTAAAACCAACTGATAAAAAAATAACAATTAAAAACAATAAATACAATAAAATACTATAAATGGCCAGCGGACTAAAAGAAGCCAGGATCCCCTGAGGCCGGGATCTAATTAGGAAAGGCCTGCCTCACAAAAACCTTTCCTCACAAACAATATTCTCAACCCTGGGCCCTACACAATTGCTGAGGTTTTATTCCACGTTGACTTCCGTGGTTGCATCCTGTGGAATCCTGGTCTTTGTAGTTTGGGGAGGCACTAGAGTGCTCTGCCTGTGAATTTTAAATGCCCCTCCCTAAACTGCAAATCCCAGGATTCTATAGGATGGGACCATGGCCGTTAAGTGAAATTATAGTGTTGTTATATTACTGTTATATTACTGTGTGGCGTGAAGGGGCCTTTGGTCTCTCCCTCCCAAAACATATCCTATGACACCTATCTGAAGTAGAAAAATTGAGCATGCAAAGCCAAACAACAACTTTGACATGATGTGTAGTTTGGCCCATAGCTGTGATTGCTTGCTGGGTGAGGAAGATGAACACTAGGATTCCACCTACACTTCCACCTACACCTGTGTAGCCCCCCTCCTCAGTGTTCCTATGTCTTTTAGAAACAAACATTCAACAGGTGTAATTTAAAAAAAAAAAAAACCCAGCACAGGAATGTAAAAATCAGGATGCTTTTATCTGGTTAATTTTTCTAGATCAAAGACTGGCTAGAGAGCATGCTGTAATACAAACCAGCTGTATTTATTTATCATTCTCTGTCTGTCTCTCTGTCTCTCTCTCTCATAGCTCATGGCTGCTAGCCAAGAGTTCTTTTATTAGGTTTCTTGGTGCTTCATAGTTTGGGATGATTGGCTGATGGGAGATCATCTTGATGAGATGGCTTCCTAATAAATGAGAGAATCTCTCTCTCTCTCTGTATGTTTGAATGAAGGTTGTCTACCTGAGACTTGAAAAGATGACACAGACAACCCCACAACTTGGAATGGGGATATTTAAGGGATGTTTATAGAGCAGCCGTTGCCAATTCCAGGAGAGATGAGGGCAGAAAGATCATGGAACTGACCCAAGTCTCTTGCTGACATTAGATGTAACTGCGGGTACTACGGTGGAGGATGGGGTGGAAAGGAAAGTATCAAGATTGCTCATTGGTGCATCATTTGCTGTGAAACAGTGCTTGCCTGTCACCATATCACACCAGATGGCATCCTGTTAGTGTCATACGTGTGTAAGTTAATACTGCGCCTGCATATGTCTATGTCTATTTTTGGCAATTTTGGTATTGAACTGAACTGAAGCCCCCCTGGATGTACCATAGAGCTACTGAAGCCTCCCATCCATGGCCATCTGTGCCTATGGGAGAGTGGGAGTGTGGCACAGTGGTTAAATGCCAGTACTGCAAGTCCCCACATTGCAAGTTTGATTTCAGAGGGCTCCAAGGTTCACTCAGCCTTCCATCCTTTCGTAGGTTGGTAAAATGAGTACCCAGCTTGTGGGGGCAATTAGCTAACACACATTGGAAACTGTTTAATGCAGTGTAGACGTGTAAATTGCTATTGCTTAAAACAATTTGTAAGCCGCTCTGATAGCCTTGTGGCTGAAGAGTGGGGTATAAATAAATAAATAAATAAATAAATAAATAGAAATGTCCCTGTAGTCAGACATTAAATGATTACATCAGCTATTGAGACCTCTGAAGGTCTCCAATGGACCTCAGTGGATGATGTAATTGCTTAAGTCTGGCTACAGGGACACAACCAGACACTTCCGTGACCACCCCTGCTTTCTTTCTTGTAGGCATGAATGGCCATGGTAAAGGACTTTAGTGTCAATATGATAGGTCTGGGTGGTGGTGGTAAATAGCTCAGTGTAGCATAAATATGAGTCAGTGTGGTATAGTGGCTTGAGGGCTGGACTACAACTCTAGAGACCAGGGTTCAAGTCCTTGCTTGGCCATGGAAACCTACTGGGTAAATGACACTTTCTTAGGAAGATAAAGGCAAAATGCCTTCAGAACAAATCTTGGCAAGAAAACCCCATTATAGGTTTGCTTTAGGGTGGCCATAAGTCAGAAATAAATTGAAGGCACACAGCAACAGCAACAAGCATAATTACACATGTGGAACCGCTCTGCTACACTGAGCCACTCAGGATTGCAGCCTCTGATTGAATATTTGCAATTAAAGAATGCAATACATTACAGAGATGCCCTGTATCTCCAGGGTTTCCTCATTCAAAAGAAATTAACAATGTAATCATATACATGTCAACTCAGAGGTAGAGTGGCCACTTATGTATCACCCCCCTTCTCCACCCCTGGACAAAAGAGGATGCATATTTGCATAAAATTTGTAGATGCTGTTTTATATGTATAGATGCAGCTCTAGGAAAATTAGTATAATTTATTTAAATAGAAAATACAGTCAGTCTTAGTGGATTGGAGAAGATTGACCTGGGGAACCTGCCTATTCAGCTTGCTGTCCAGGTGTTCCATAACCTCCCCTATAGATGACCATGTACACATTGCCTACAAATTGCTTATACCTACAGAATTCCTTGAATTACTCAGTGATCATTTCCCTACTCCTCCCTCCTTCCATGCTTAAAAATGCTTCTACATTTTTGATATGTTAAAGAGGAAAAGAAAAAGAGAATGGGTTTCCAACCTTGGTTGAAGGGGAGGAAAAAAGAATACTCTGAGCATGTGAAGTTTTGCATTTTAAATTCACATATACAAGCACTGCACTCTCATGACTACTGGAAAAACCATGAGTTTGCTTCTGTCACCTTGTCACTAAGAGGCTTATCACACACCAAAGTAAAGAGGCAGGGCAGCTGGAAGGTTTCACTTTCTATGCTGATTTACTGCATGATGCCATAGTCCTTCAAGAATTCTGCCGTGCTGGTCCCATAGGAGACGGAGGTAAAACCAAGCCTTTTTTCTAACCAGAAAAAAAACCCGTTAGTAAAAAGAAACGGCTTTACCTCCATTTCCCATGGGTCTGGAATGGCAGAACATCAGAAGAATGCTGACGTCCTGCAGTAAGGCAGCACAGAAGGCAGAACCTTCTGGTTGCTCTGCCACTTTACTTTGGTGTGTGATAAGCCTCTAAGTACACTTACTCAGAAATTAGCTCAATTTTGTTGTTGCAAAGGATAATATATGTTTAAAGCAAAAAAAATCATGAAATACGCACTGTCAAAATGTATCTACCGGGTCTAGCATGTCTGACTATAAAATGTTTTTTTTTAAGATAAGAAAAAAAGGATGCCCATGGGAAGCAGCATCAGCTCTGGTGGGGCTTTGGTTTTCCTATTCCAGCCCAAATGTTTTGCTGAGAGTCGGCATGTTTGCTACAGCCTCCATCACCTACAGCTCTCCCTAAGGAATTTGGTTCTTTGCCAATTTTCTCTTTGAAGGAAGCAGTGAGATTTTTAGCCATTTTTAAAGACTATTTGCAGTTTGGGACTAATTCTGTGAAAATTTCACATGTGTTTGTTTTGTGCTGAAAATACCACTTTCTGTGCAGGACACAGCATTTCTATGTGGAAAATAATATTTCTGCACAGAAATATTATTTTCCATGCAGAAAAGCTGTTACAATATGTGTGAGGGAAATATTTCCAGCACAAAGCAAACACGTGATGTGTGTGTGTGTATGTATGTGTGAAATAAGTCTCCAAGTACACCATTTTCTGTGCAGGAAACAACATTTTCTGCAAAGAGTATAATATTTATGCACAGAAATACTGTTTTTTATGCAAAAAAAGTTTTCTGCACAGAAAATGCTGTTTCCTGTGCAAAAATGCAAATTTTGCATAGAATAAGTACTGAACTACAAAGATTTTTGTCATTCCAGAATTCTTCATGTCAGGGTTTCTCAATATTGGAGAGACACATATTTTAGGTATTCTTCAAATATTTTCAAATATTCTTTCCACCCTTATGCTCCATATGGTGATTTGGCGGTCCATTTTGTGGATGTGAGTCCCTTGACTTTGGCTCTGAAGTCCAGCCCTAATGATACTACTGATCTTTATATGGATCATACCCTATCCTTGAACCTTAGCTAATCCTTTTCAGATCTTTGGAAAATATACTTTCGGAACTTAAAATTCCCAGAATCCTTTACTTGAGGATTCTGAAAGCTGTAGTCCCCAAAGTAGTTTCCCCAAAGCTCTTGGTTTCCCTTGTGGATGGAGAGATTTGTGGCATCTCAAGTGCTTTCCATTCTCCGAATGGCGATCTCAGAATGGTGCATTAGGAGAGGCCTGCCAAGTACCACTTATAGGGAATGGGTCAGAGAGATTTTTTTTTTCAAGAGCTCTCAGCTTAGAAATTGCTGCCACTTTGTAGCTGAAGCTTTTTTTCTCCCCCGGCTCTGCCCAAGGAGAGGTTTAGTTGTTGTTGTTGTTTTTACCACGGCTGGAAAAGATGGGCTTCATTGTCTGGGAGCGCCAGGGGATTGATTGTGTGCCTGAGGTGAGGGTGGTCCTGGTGGGAAGGAGTTTGAGAGAGAGAGTCACACTGAATTACTCAAGAAATGTGGCAGGAATGGTTTCAGCATGTGAAGGGGGGAAACACACACACACAAAGAGAGGCAAGGCTATAATATGCTCCTACCCCCTCATATTGCAATCAGAGCAAATTGCAGGAATGTATGCAAATTGGTGCCCATCAGCATGAGATTGCTTAATTTGCAAAATTTCTTTAGCTTGGGGGGAAAAAGTCTTCTGCTTCCAAAGAATTTGGAATCTTTCAGAAAGCATTCAGTCAGGGTACTTTGGTGATGGAGGTATTAGGACATCCAGGCAGAGGGCTGTGTGGGCATGGAGGGGAGGAGAAGGAGAAACAAGTCTTCTTGGAGCAGATCAAGAAAATGTCTGAAGTACTGGTCTCCAACTAAAACACTGCTAAATGACCTCCTGATTGCAGATTAATTGACAAAATGCTTCCTATGCTTCTTCAACTTTATATTCTCATCTATTTTTTTAAAAAAAGAAAGTCTGTACATGGGCCTGAATCCTGTATCATCTTCTTAGTTAAGTAGATTCTGGTCAATGTTAACTATACTTAACTAAGTAACCTCTTTTGATCCCAGCCCCCAAACCTGATGGAAACATCATTTCACCCATGCTCCAGTTGGCAGCAGAATGGATCTCCTTCTCCCCATCCAGCTGATGCCCATTAATGTAGGTTGTGTGGGTGGGGTGGGGAGGGGATTTATGATTGTGTCAATAGCATCACAATCATGACTAAGTAGCAATCATGAATATGAAAGTGTTACCTAGATTTACAGTGCCATGGGGATACATTCCAGTATTCCCCGCAGATATGTGAAACTGTAGGTCATAGTGAATGCTCTAGTTCTGTGCTTGGAGCAAAAACAGAGCATTTGCTTCCCTCCTTGCTCACCTGCAGTCCCTGAAGTTCTTTTGTTTGGTTGCCTGGGAGAAGGAAGGGCAACTTCCCGTGACAAACTTCGGTGCCCAGAAGAAGGTGGGGTAGTGGGGCAGATTCTCCCTGATAAAGAAATTCTTGCTGTGTTTTATCACCTGGGAGAAGGGGGGCAGCTCCTCCACCCTCTCCCTAGTGACAGAGCTGTGCTTGCTGTGCTTCGTCACCCAGGGAAAGGTGGGGCGCTGGGGTGGATTCTCGCAGATGACAAAGCACTTGCTGTGTTTCATCACCCGGGAGACATTGAGGTGGCAGGGTGGTTTCTTCCCAGTGACAAAGTGCTTGCTGTGTTTTGTCACCCAGGAGAAGTTGGGCGGCAGGTGGCTTCTCCCTGGAGATGAAATGCTTGCTGTGTTTAGTCACCTGGAAGAAGGGGGGTGGTTTCTTCTCAGTGACAAAGTGCTTGCTGTGCTTCATAACACAGGAGAAGCAGGGAGGCTTTTTCACAGTGACAAAGTGTTTGTTGTGCTTCATCACCTGGGAGAAGGCACGGTGGTGGGACAGATTCTCCTTGGCGACAAAGTGCTTGCTGTGTTTTGTGCCCTGGGAGAAGTTGGAGCGAAGGATGGTGCTATCCATGGTTCTGAAGGCCATCCCCCAAATAGGTTCAACACCTTGGATCACTCTTTTGAAGTTTGGACTAAAGGCTGACTTGCTGATATGAGAACCATCAGATGCCATTGGTAGAGGAGTGGAGTCTTTGGTCTTCTCATGGTGTCTCCCTCTGTAAGCCCCACTGAAAACTGGTGTGGTGTGTCAGGCAGAGGCTGCAGCACCTGATGCTATGGTGACCACAGCCTCCTCCCTCACCAATGCTGTGCACTGGCCAGGGCTGCACATCTGAAATAATGGGAGGTTGGTGTGCATGCAGCCACCCTCTGCAGGCACAAGAGCACAGCAAAGGGAAAGTGAATGGTCAGGAAGCAAAGGCATACACAAGTCTGTAGAAGGCCATAAAATGTGGATTGATGTGCACTAATGCCAAATCGCAGCAGTTTTCATTTGTCTTAACAGGGTGTTGTTTTTTGCAAGATCACAGGTATGCAAAGCTATCCACATTCATTGTGCAAACAGGCATGCCTGTGAATCAAGATGGAGGGCATGAATAAACTACTTGCACTTTCATTGTCACCAGTTGCTACCTCTAAACAGTATTTTTAAAAAAATCATATCAAGGTGCGGAAGTGCAATATTCCACTAAAATAAATGGAGGGGGGAGGCTGTTTCATCGCCTCAGCGCATGATCATTATGGTGAAAATCCAACATGGTGGTTTTGGGCATTTGCCTTGTTAGAAAGCTTTGCCCCCTGTGCACTTCCAACCAATCAGCTTTCCATTTCTGCTCTTATTGGGAATGCACATCAAAACAAATTGGTTTTTTCCAACAAGCAGGAATGTGCATCCCCTGCAGAGCTTTTTTTTAAAAAAACTTTGCGGAAAGCCATGAAGGCTTTTCCTGTGTAGTTTTTGCCCCCCCTTCCTTCCAAATATGACAGATTGATATGGGATCTCATTAAGACAAATTGTATTCTCCTCAAAAGCTGTGAGGAGTATTTTCGCCATTTAGACAACTCCTCGGTTATCCTGAACATGTCCTTTAAAAAACAAACAAACAGATGTACAGTCAGCCCTCCAAACCCACCGATTCTGCACCCACAGATTCAACCATCCATGGCTTGAAAATATTAAGGAAAAAAAGAAATCCAAAAGGAAAACTTGATTTTGCCATTTTATATAGGGGACACCATTTTACTACTCCATTGTCTACAATGTGACTTGAGCATCCATGGATTTTGGTCTCCACGGGGGTGGGGTGGGGTGGGGTGGGGTGGTTCCTGGAACCAAACCCCAGTGGATACCAAAGGCCCATTGTATGTTTCTGCATGGCTCAAGGGTCTTCTCTGAAATGTAGAAATCCTACTTTTGTTTGTCATTTCCCCATTTTTGCTTCCAAAATGATTGGCACAGGGCCACCCGAGTTCACTATTAGAAAGGACAGACTGGACCTACAACAAAATACTACATTGAAGTCTCATCCCCATGTGGCTCATGGTTAGTTCCCTAAACATGCTCAATCCTCAGTGGATTTTTTAAAAAGGATATGCTGCCATTTTTATTTTTATTTTTTTGCAAACCTCAGGGTTCCACCACAAGTCCTGATTCCTCCCCTTTGTTTCTCCATGACTATCCAGGTCATTCTGAATTACGTGGAGAAGATGGCAAAATGCTAACAGGGGACAGAGAAAAGGCAGAATTACTCAACACCTTCTTTGCCTCAGTGTTTTCAGAAAAGGAAAAGGAGGACCAACCTGAGGAAAATGGAACAGAGGACACAATAGGGGAAATCCAGCTGAAAATAAGTAAAGAGGTGGTACAGGAATACCTTCTTAATCTAAATGAATTTAAATCTCCAGGACCAGATGAACTACATCCAAGAGTATTAAAAGAGCTGGCAAATATAATCTCAGAGCCATTGGCAATAATATTTGAGAACTCCTGGAGAACAGGAGAAGTCCCAGCAGACTGGAGGAGGGCAAACGTTGTTCCCATCTTCAAAAAGGGGAAAAAAGAGGATCCCAACAACTATCGTCCAGTTAGTCTGACATCAATACCAGGGAAGATTCTAGAACAGATCATTAAACAGAGAGTCTGTGAACATTTAGAAGGCAATGCCATAATCACAAAAAGTCAGCATGGGTTTCAGAGAAACAAGTCATGCCAGACTAATCTGATCTCTTTTTTTGATAAAGTTACCAGCTTGGTAGATGAAGGGAATGCTGTGGACATTGCATACCTTGATTTCAGTAAGGCCTTTGACAAGGTTCCCCATGACATTCTTGCAAACAAGCTTGCAAAATGTGGGCTAGACAAGTTAACTGTTCAATGGATTTGTAATTGGTTAACCGGCCGAACCCAAAGGGTGCTCAGCAGTGGCTCCTCTTCGTCTTGGAAAGATGTGACCAGTGGGGTGCCACAGGGTTCTGTCCTGGGCCCAGTGCTATTCAACATCTTTATCAATGACTTAGATGAGGGAATTAGGGGCATACTTATCAAATTTGCAGATGACACCAAATTGGGAGGAGTAGCTAATACCCTAGAGGACAGGATCAAAATTCAGAATGACCTGGATAGACTGGAGAGCTGGGCCAAAGCTAACAAAATGAAATTCAATACGGAGAAATGTAAAGTACTGCATTTAGGGCGGAAAAATGAAATGCATAAATATAGGATGGGAGAGACCTGGCTGAATGAGACTATGTGCGAAAGGGATCTAGGAGTCCTAGTAGACCACAAGTTGAACATGAGTCAACAGTGTGATGCGGCAGCTAAAAAGGCCAATGCAATTTTGGGCTGTATCAATAGAAGTATAGTGTCTAGATCAAGGGAAGTAATAGTGCCACTCTATTCTGCCTTGGTCAGACCTCACTTAGAATACTGTGTCCAGTTCTGGGCACCACAATTCAAAAAGGATATTGACAAATTGGAGCGTGTCCAGAGAAGGGCAACTAAAATGGTGAAAGGTCTGGAAACAATGCCTTATGAGGAGAGACTTAGGGAGCTGGGTATGTTTAGCCTGGAAAAAAGACGGTTAAGAGGCGATATGATAGCCCTGTTTAAGTATTTGAAGGGATGTCACGCTGAGGATGGAGCAGGCTTGTTTTCTGCTGCTCCAGAGACTGGAACACGGAGCAATGGGTGCAAGCTCCAGGAACAGAGATTCCACCTCAACATGAGGAGGAACTTTTTGACAGTCAGAGCTGTTCGGCAGTGGAACACACTCCCTCGGAGCGTGGTGGGGTCTCCTTCCTTGGAGGTCTTTAAACAGAGGCTGGATGGCCATCTGTCGGGGATGCTTTGATTGTGATTTCCTGCGTGGCAGGGGGTTGGACTGGATGGCCCTCGTGGTCTCTTCCAACTCTGCAATTCTATGATTCTATGACTCTCTTTTTGGGTCCATATCTGTTGGCACAGGGCAGTGTATTTGGTATTAGGAATGATCAGGGGTGGGCGGGCAGGCATGAATGCTGTTATTACTGAGACAGCATTGTTTGCAGGGGTGTCGGTTTTTAGAAATGAGGTGTAGACCTTCCCCATTTTGGTGTTACCTTCAAAACTTGGAAAAGGTATTTTTGAGGCTTTAGCTCCCAAAATCCCCCAGCCATCATAGTAAGGAGGATTCTGGCTGGGAGATTCCAAGTGGTGTAGTCCAAACAAAGCAACTTCTCCAAGCTTTAGTTATCATCTCACAAAGCTCCCCTGTGTCTCAAGCAGCTGCCTGATAGTAGAAAAGCAACAGTTGCCCTGCCCATGCTGTGGGTAAAATGCTGCAGCCAATGGTTGACAGTCAAAGAGCAAACCAGAAGCCTACCATTCCTCCATCAACCCCACCGCTGCTTAGCTGGGGTGGTTAATTAGCCTGGCAAAACTCTGCAAGAAGGCCTACTGGCAGGTAGTGTAGCATCTATGTGAAGGCTTTTCTTTGAAAGAGCAATCCTCCAGGTAGGAATCAAATCTCTGGCTGAGCTCCCTTGCTCACCTGGCAGGGCAGCTGCCTCTATTCTCTCAAACTTTTCCCTCCCTGCCAAGTTTCTAGCTTTTAGCTCTGGCCGCTATAATAATCCAAGATACAGAGCCAATCCAAACATTTGGGCTCAGGGCCATGTAGATCGACTGTGTTTACTCCAAAGAGGCAGGATAATTTATAGTCCCCATCTGGCCCTGTGAAATCTGCAGAGCTGATGAAGACTTTTGGAAGAGGCCAGTCTGCCCTCCCCAATCAGTTCTGCAGATGCAAGTGGTAGAAGCATGGGGATGGGACAAAAAGAGACAGTGTGGGGTAGTAAATACTGCAGTATGGCAAGGGCTCACAGTTGAAGTTGAAGTGTCTGAACTTTTTGATGAGCAGGGAGGATGAAGTGTATCTGAAAAAGAGGACGGATACCCACACATGCTCATGCAAAAATAAACCAGTTAGTTAGGAGATTATCAGATGAACATCTAAAAATGTTTTTGTCCCACTATACTTAAAAGTGTTAGTGTCCTGGCATAGTAACCCTTTTTATCACACATTGCTGTAATAATGAGAAAGAGCAGCCCCAGAATAATTGGAGCATGACCGCTAGCACTGTTTACTTCTGCATTTGCTGGGGCACCTGATCTTGGCGAGAAGATGCGAGTGTGCTTAAAAATCTAAAAACACCAAAATTAACAAAGACAACAAACACACAAGCACTGAAACACACTTAAAAATTTACCAGCAAAATGGGGAGGTTCATAAAAAGAGTGTCCCATACCTAGTTTTTGCATTCTCACCTGGAAGTGTTCTGGTAGGGACCACCCATTGACACTGTATTCACAAGAGCATAATGGGACATTCAGATGCTAGCAATACTATGAAAAAATGCCATCAGCAATCAATTGATGGCTTGGCCCGTTAATAAAAAAGAACGCCTTTTTCACAGGAGCGGAATGCTCGGAGAACGCGAGGAGACAACATCATGTGATAGGGAAGCCCTTTTGCAGGATCGTATCATTGTTATCACACCATATTTGCCATGTCTGATAATCTCCTTAGTTTCAAAGGTGCAGCTGGATTCCTCCTCACCATCTTTTTTCTTTTTACAAGGATTATTGTGACTGTGAAATGATGATGTCAGCAATGCCTTCTTCCCTTGCCTGAGGGCACATCTACAGTGTTGCTGTAATCCAGGGCCAGTCTGGAGCTGCCCTGGATCGATATGATTCTGGATCCATGACATAGTCCAGATGGGCCAACACTGCATCAGCCCCATTGTCCCACCCCACTTGGTGCTGCTGTTGCCTCACCTGCCAACCAAGCATCACTCTGCAGAGCCTGCTCATCAGAGCATCATGAGATCAGAATGGGGACGCCCATGTGATTAACAAGGAATGGGCAGAGTGACTCCCTCCTTGTTGATTACATGGCATGGTGCCCCTGGAAACTCCAGAGAAACTTGTGGTTTCTGTTAAGCCATAGACAAGACCACAGGCTTCCCTCTGAGTTTGGCTGCCACCTCCCAAATATCTGGAGGAGGCAGGGATGATGGGTTGGTAGGGGGAAGATTCCCCTAGCAACTGCATATTGTTGTGAGGGATTCATGCTATAATACGAAGTATTTTTTAGGTGGCTCAGCTTTGAATGGACAATTAGGTCCTACTTGCTTCACAGACATACTTGCTTCTGGCGGAACTGAAAATTGCTAGAACTGATGTGTTTCACAGTGGGTCAGTTCAGCTACCTGCATTCTTGACTTTCCCAAGGAGAGTGTCATGATGAACCCCAGATTTTTAAATTAGTATTCCTTTAATCAATACTGTGGTGAAGTTGGACCAAGGACGCTTGGGTTCAAGCCCCTCCTCAACCACAAAGCTCACAATCACTTAATCCAGTTTACCTGACAAAGGTCATCTGAGGATAAAATGATGGTTAGAAGTAGGATAATTTTATGTCACTCTGAGCTTCTTAGAGGAAGAGTGGGATAAGAATGTAGCATGTCTAACCAAAGAAGAAGAGAAAATACATCACATGCAGGTTGGTTTTGAAGATCACAATCTGAACAAAAAAGGGGTCTGTTTATGCTTAATGGGGGCAAGACTAGATGTTAACTGCATTGGGAAGGAATCTGGAAGTTCCTGAGTTAAAACAGCCACAGTATCAATGTGAAGTCGAAGGCTTTCACGACCAGCATCCATAGATTCTCCTTGGGTTTTTTCTGGGCTGTGAGGCCGTGTTCTGGAAGAGTTTATTTCTGATGTTTTGCCTGCATCTGTGGCTGGCATCTTCAGAGAATGGTTGGGTAGGAGTGTGTGTAGGGTTTATATACTGTGAGCCCCTGTTGGGGAGGATATGTACATTTGTGTATTTGAATGGGTAGTTTCTGAGTGGAGATATGCAAGGAGGATTCGTGTCTGTTTGGCTAATGGTTGGTTGATGGTCCATTATCTGCTGGAAATCCCCCTGTCCTTGGGTGGAGTTCATTTGCAAGTGTTGAGTTTTTCGTGTTTTTCAGGAATGGATGCCAGATTTTGTTTACTTTTAAGGTTTCTTTTTTTCCTGTTGAAGTTGTCCAGGTGTTTGTGGATTTCAATAGCTTCTCTGTACATTCTGACATGATAGTTGTTGGCCTGGTCCAGAATTTCAGTGTTTTTAAATAACATTTTGTGTCCAGGTTGGTTTATAACATGTTCTGCTACTGCTGATTTTGAACTCCACCCAGGGACAGGAGGATTTCCAGCAGATAATGGACCATCAAACAACCATTAGCCAAACAGACACTAATCCTCCTTGCATATTTCCACCCAGAAACTAGCCATTCAAATACACAAATTTACATATCCTCCCCAATAGGGGTTCACAGTATATAATCCCCCCCACTCCTACTCAACCATTCTCTGAAGGTGCCAGCCACAGATGCAGGTGAAATGTCAGAAATAAACTCTTCCAGAACACAGCCTCACAGCCTGGGGGGGAAAAAAACCAAGGAAAATCTATAACCACAGTATCATTTGGCAATACTTAAGAGAATTCAGGACTTTTAGTCTCTAGTCACCCTGTATGCAAACATGGGGATCATCACATGGGCCTAACTTACAGGAGTATTGTGAGGATTACTGAGATAAATTGTCATAGACTGTAGGTGGCAAGCTCAAACATAAAATAGTATATAAGGCAAACATACCACTCATCAAGTTTCAGAACAGGGAGAAAAGGATCCAGAGGGCCCAAGGTAGTCAACAGGAGAAAAGAGGATCAGAGGAGCTCTATTCTGCCTTGGTCAGGCCTCACCTGGAATACTGTGTCCAGTTCTGGGCACCACCATTCAAAAAGGATATTGACAAATTGGAGCGTGTCCAGAGAAGGGCAACTAAAATGGTGAAAGGTCTGGAAACGATGCCTTAGGGAGCTGGGTATGTTTAGCCTGAAAAAAAGATGTTTAAGGGGCGATATGATAGCCCTGTTTAAGTATTTAAAGGGGTGTCACATTGAGGATGGAGCAGGCTTGTTTTCTGCTGCTCCAGAGACTGGAACACGGAGCAATGGATGCAAGCTCCAGGAACAGAGGTTCCACCTCAACATTAGGAGGAACTTTCTGACATTAAGAGCTGTTCGGCAGTGGAACACACTCCCTCGGAGCATAGTGGGGTCTCCTTCCTTGGAGGTCTTTAAACAGAGGTTGCATGGCCATGTGTCAGGGATGCTTTGATCATGATTTCCTGCATGGCAGGGGGTTGGATTGGATGGCCCTCATAGTCTCTTCCGACTCTACAATTCTATGATTCTATGAGCAAAGACATTTTCTTCCACAAACTAGTTACTCAGGGAATATCAGTACTACACACTTATATCAGTTCCATATAACTTTAACTGTCTACCCTACAGGCTCCTGGAATTTGTAGTTTGGTCATGTACTTACATGAATCTGTTAGAGCTCCAGTCTTTGCCTACAAGAAATCTAAGTGCCTCACCAAAGTACAAATTCCAGGATTTCATAGGATAGCACCATTGTAAGTTAAATAAACAGGTCACCCCCCCATATCTGTGGGGGTACGTTCCGGGACTTACAGTGTAGAAATGAAACTGCAGATAATAGCAAACCCTATTAAAATAAAGGACTTCCTGTACAAAAATACCATAGAGTTTCCTTGGAGGACCTAGCAATACCTAGAGAAGACACCCTTCTAGGCATTTTCCAGCATGACTCTATGGTATGTGTCCCCTATTTTGTGTCCCTCAGGTAACTGAAACTGCAGATATTGGTTCCGCAGATATGGCAGGGTGAGGTAAGCAACTTATAATTCAAATGCAACTTCAGACTGGAGAGCTGAGCCTAGAAAGGTCCCATATATGGCTAGCAGGGCCATATTGGGTCCCAAGGCTATCTGATTTTATCTTGGCTGACTGGCTGCACTTTCCCCTTCCTACTGGATGGAGGTGCTGTGGAGTAGCAAGGCTCAGTTCATCCCATTCCTCCATATGTAAGCTGTTCTGATTGTGCAGAGAAATTAAGAGTAAGGTGTTAGAGTACCTTTGATGTCAGATGTCCCCAGTTGGTACCCAGTTGTGCTTTACAGTCTTCCATTCCATGTACACAGATATGGTTGTCTGTCTGTTGAAAGGATAGGGACAATGGATCAGCAGGCTTAGGAATGTCCAGTGGGGACAGCTACAAAACAGCACCATGAATCTGAAGTAGCAAGTTGAGTGACCAGTTTAAACGGTTTTATGTCCTATGAAACTGATGAGAGTGATTTAGTGCAGTGCCGACATGAATCTGACAGCCGTTACATCACTATAAACCATGTTTATGGTGATACAATTAGGATTGCCATGAATACTGCTTAGCTGGCCTGCCATTAGCATTGCAGTGATCTACAGCTGAACCAGCATGGAGCAATTCTCTCTGGTGGAAGTGGAACTCCACTTCACACACAGCTGGATGTCTGTCACTCAGGCTTTGCAACCTGAAATGGTCACTTACATGGCTGAATCCAAGGTGTGGGCTTCACTGACTGATGGAACTTGGGGAATGTTACCTTTTGGGATCTCAGCTCCCACAATCATAGCATGAACCAGCAAGGGCCATGCTGGCTGGTGGGCTTTGGGTATTATAGTCCACCAAAAGTAACTTTTTAAAGTGTTGATCCATACTCAGCAGTATAGCAGGGAGCATCATAATGGGAGTGGATTCTGGGAATTCAGTGCCACGTTATGTACAGAGGCTGGCATATGTGTGTTTCTAGTTAATGAGTATAATGTCAGGAACAGGGCCAATCAGCATAGCTTTGGTCCTTGCTGTAGTGTTGCTTCAGGATGGCAGTTGCTGTAGGTCCCCCTTATGGTCATTGCATTCCCAGCTATAAAATAGAACCAGACTAATATATGTTGGTGGAAGGAGAAAGAGAAACTCTGGTTGGGGAGAAAGTTAGGATATGTAGAGTTGGTCTTTCTAGCCCCATAGATGCAAAATCTGCTCATATCTCTTTGTTTAGGCCTGGCTCTGACTGAGGAAGTAAGATGATATACAGACTGTACTTTTTTGACCTCAGGCATTGTCATCCGATATGAATGGAAACATACAATCCATCCACATGGACCTAAATATCAATGAGAAATGTTCTACAGTTGGGGTCCCATATCCGTGGGGGTTTGGTTCCCGAACTTACCACAGATACTGGAAACCACAGATAATAGCAAACCCTATTAAAATAGAGGACTTCAGGTACAAACATACCATACATTTGCATTGGAAGTTCTAACAATTCCTAGAGAAGATACCTCTCTATATATTTCCCAGTGTGACTCTATGGCATGTGTCTCTATTTTTTTATGCTGCGGATAACTGAAACCGCAGATATTGGTTCCATGGATACGGGGGTCCGACTGCATTACCTTCTCCCTGATAATGCTTGTTTACTCTGAGCACAGTATTAGTATTAGTATTCATTTATTTCATAACAAGGAGGGCTCCATCATGTGAGCCATACATGCATCCTGAAGTGGTACAGTTCAGACACCAATGTATCACCTCCTAAGAAGAGAGGTGGAGAACTTGTGACCCTCTTGATGTTGATCTGCAATGCCCAACCAGCCAGCATGGTAAAATGCAAAATCGATGGGAGTTTAGTCCAATATAAACTGGAGAACCTCAGATTCCCCCTCTCCTGCCGCTGAAGAAAAGAGTTTTCTAAGGCCTTCTCCCTCTCACTATTTTAAGAGCCAGACTTTCTCCATGTGTGATTAACTGAGGCAGCTGTACATTCCTGCCGAGAGATTGGTAGATAATTGAAGAATCTTTATCAATATTGCATGGCTCCTAGCATCTTTCTGGTACAGCGGGTAGTGTCTGCCACAACAAATGCCTCTGAAGGGCTTGCACTTTGCATGTGCTGCTAGGGCATAGTTTGCTTCTGGCAACCGAATGATTTCAAACAAGAAGGATGATATTCTTTTTCCACAGAATAAGCTGGAAAACAGCAATTGTAGAGCTGGAAGCTCGATCATTGGGTGTGTTACCTTTAATGGTTGTGCAGAAGAGGGTATTTCAGCAGATATTGCTTATCACACAACCATGTAACAAGCAACTCCTGCTGAAATTCTCTGTTTTACCTGACCAGTAAAAGTACAGGAACCCTCTCCAGTTTTCAGTCTGGTAACCCTAGGAAGGGTATTATTCAAGGTTCTTTTGTATAAATGACTTGACACATGTAGGAAATTAGCATACTGAAGATAGAAAGTGAGTGTAGCAATCTCTTTCTTGCACTGGTTCGGGTAAGAATGAGGTTTTTGTTCTTTTAGTCAGATGGTGAAGCATTAAAAACTATAACTTCCCACCTTTAATCTTAAGTGGTACATTAAGGGGTGTCAACCAATGGCTTGCCATATGTTTTAGGCTACGACTCCCATCATCTCTGACCTTGGTGATGCTGATTGAGAATGATTGGAATTGGAATCCCATCTAGAAGGTTCCACGGTGATCACCCCATCTTATATTCTACCACCTTCAGCTTCCCTCATTCAGTTGAATGAGTAGTTGGCTCTTATCTACTTGATCATAGGCTGAGCCAAAGCAACTCACTCTATAGAGAGAACTGTGTGTCTGTGTAAAACCTCCCTAACTCTTTCTGTTTTTCTTCTCTAGGAAAACTTGGAGAATAGTTCCTTCCAAATGGGTTTTATTTGCATAAGTAATATCATGAGAGCCAGCATGGTGTAGTGGCTGGAGTCTTGGACTAGGACACTGGGAGACCAGGGTTCAAATCACCACTTGGCCTTGGAAAACCACTGAGTGACCTTGGGCACATCACACTCTTTCAGCCTGAGAGGAAGGCAAGGGCAAACCCGCTCTGAATAAATCTTGCCAAGAAACCTCTGTGATAGGTTCACCTTAGGTCACCATAAGTTGGAAATGACTTGAAGGCACACAACAGCAATAACAACATATAGAGTGTCCTTCCACAACATATAGAGAAGTGTAGTGATCTGAGCATTGGACTGTGATTCTGGAGACCAGGGTTCAAATCCCCACTTGGCCATGGAAACCCACTTGGTGACCTGGGGGACATCACACTCTCTCAGCCTCAGAGGAAGACAAAAACAAACCCCCTCACCTCTGAATACATCTTGCCAAGAAATCCCTGTGATAGGTTCATCTTAAGGTCACCATAAGTCAGAAACAACTTGAAGGCACATAACAATAACAAATATCATTATATAACCTAGCCAGACTAGCTATGATGTCATCAAGTTGACTACATGATCACCAATTGACTCTAATCTAGGAAGTAACTTTCATTCACCCAGTTGAGTTTGCTTATGCTCACTGTCACAATTGTGGAATCAAGTCAAATTGGTTATATACCATCAGGACACCATCCCATTTGATACATGAATGTCAGTTGGTTGGGATAGTTCATATCACTAAAAGGCGATCTGGAAAGAATTTGGGTGCTGGATCCATCAGGTGCTGAATCCATCTCATCCTATTGAACAACCTTTTAGCTTGTTTACCAATCAAACTTGATTTATTCAGAGCACAGAAAGTATTTTTTTTTTTAAAAATCAGTTAGCTAGTTGTCATCCTAGTGTCCATTATTAGTTACCATTATAATTTCACTGTAAATGTAATTGTTTGCTTTTTTGTTTCTCCAAAATATATGGAATAGTTATTTATAGTTGCTAAATGCTACAGTCTGCTGGGCTGTTGTAAAAACTAATCTAAGTAGACTTTTCAGATAACACTGAAAATAAATATACAGGTCGCCCTCCTGTATCCACAGGAGATACATTCATGGCCTTACTGTTGATAAGTGAAACCATGGATAATAGTAAACCCTATTAAAACAAAGGACTTATGGTACAAACATACCATAGAGTTGTGTTGGAGGACCTAGTGATTCCTAGAGAGGACACCTCTCTAGGCATTTTCTAGTGTGACTCTATGGTATGTGTTGCTATTTTTTCAGCTGTGGATAACGGAAACCATGGATATTGGTTCTGTGGATATGGTGTGTGTGTGTGTGTGTGAGAGAGAGAAAGTGAGACCTGCACACACAAAAGAAATATTTTGTTTTACAAAAATCATAGAATTAATATGATAATGTCCTAACCATAGGCTCAGAACTCCCCATTTCCCAGCAACATTACCCAAGAACAATGTGAGGTGAGTGACTACCTACCTGCAAGACAAGTGAGGGAATGGATCCACATGTCTGCCTGTGACATAGGGGAGTGTCTTTCAAAAAAGTGAGACCTGTTTCGAAACTGCTTGGAGTAGCTTCTTCTCTGTGGAATTCCTTGTCAGCTGATGTCAAAACATATGCCATTGCTTTTTTTTTCTCAGCATCTACTAAAAACATTTTTATTTAAGCAAGTTTTGCCCAATGGAGAGGACAGATATGGTCTTATGGGTACAATGGTTAGAGTTGCCAGACCCTGAATATTGAGTTTTCATGGAGCATCACCAGGCAAGAGACAAGGGTTCAAATTCTCCAGTACTAGTGGGCTCAACTCCAAATCTCCTGCTCACCTTGTAAAGCAGAAGCTTAAGGCTTCACTGATTTTTTTTTTTTTTTGCAACTTGCCAATACTCTCTGAGTGCCAATGTATTTATTTAGTTAATTTCTTCCTTCCCTCTCAGGCATTATGGTGCCAGGGTTCACCCTCCACACTGCTCTGCATCCACTTTCTGGCTAGAAACAAGTAAACTAGATTAAATGTTGCTTATTCCATCTTCCTTAGTAAACGAGAAGGAATAATCCCCTCATTTCACCTTGATCTGGGAACATCCCTTTAGCTATGATTACTGTCTTAATTTCCAAATAGGAAAAGATGTTGGCAGTGTTGTGTCTGTATTTGAATGACAAGATGTGAGCAACTGTGGTTGGTATTTAATGCATAACATTTAAAGACAACATCAGGGGCCATTCCTAACTCTTAGGTTTTGGCCTGGAAACCTTGAGGCCTGGAATGATCCTGAACTGGCAATGTTAGCTATTTGAAATACATAGTTTTAACTTTGGGCAATTTATTATTGTCATTGTTATACACTGTTTGGGAATTTCTTCAGTTTAACAGTTCAGAAATACTGTAAATAAATAAATAGCAGATGGGAAAGCAGGAAATTGCACCTGGAAATTGCACCTGGGTAGCAGACCAAGCAGAACATCAGCTCATATTCTTTCCCACTATGGACTTTCCTACTGTGATAAGTGAATTGTGGGTGCTGCTCTTCAGGATACCAGGCATTCAGCTCCATCTGCCTTCTCCTCTTTTCCCTCTTTGCCCTCCAAGTGAGTTAAAAACACTTGTTAAAAACACTCTGTCCTTAATGGACTGTAGAGTTGCCAGTTCTCAGGGCCTGGCCCTGAGTCTCCAATTTTCATGAGTCATCTTTGGGTGGGAGATGAGGGTGCAAATCCTCCAGTTTGGAGGGAGTCAGCTCTGGGCAAAAAGAAAGGGCTGTGTGCCATTCTCCAGCTCAGTTAGTAAAGCAGCAGCCTGCTACAATTTTGCAAGGTTTAATTGATTTGTTGTTGGTGACAGGGTGTCTTGGAAACAGGGTGTCATAGCAAACCCATTCACAGGGTTGCCATAAGTCAAAGCTGACTTGACCACGATTAGCAACAACAAAATTGATTTGCTGCTGCAATCTGAAAAGACTCCCCAGGGCATCTATGTATTTATTTACTGGGCTCCCTCCTTCCCTCCCGGTTATTGTGGTTCCAGGACTTACCCTCCACTGTGCTCTGCACCCATCTGCTGGCTGGAAGAAATTAAGCTGGTTCAAATATTTCTTAGCCCATTTCCCTAGGTATGTGAGGAGGAATAATACTCTCATTTCACCTTGATATGAGAACAGCCCCTTTAGTTAAGATTTCTGCATTAATGTCCATGCAGGGATGTATGTCCTTTCTCTCTGTATGTACGCGTGTGTGTTTGAATGATAATCTGCGAGCAACTGGGCTTGGTACTTAATGCATAGCATTTAATGACATCACCAGGGGCTCTCTCTAGGTTCCAGGTTTTAACCCAGAAACCCCAGGGCCTGGGATGATCCTGAACTGGCAATGCTATTGGACTGACCTTTTCCATTTTGTTTTGTTTTTCTACCTCCTCCTTCAAATCCCCCTTCCCCCAATCAGTTTTTGTACTTCTGCAAATCCTGGGTTTCACCCAGTCCTGCTGATACCTCCTTTCTTGTATGTAGGTGGCACCATTTTGGCTCCATAAGCATCATCACATTGCCTAAACATAAGAAATAGACAGTCTTTTAATAGTGCCAGGGCTCTTGGGGACAAGCAGTAGAACTTTTGATTAGTAGGGCCAATGATATCATTTGCTGCCCTCTATCAGACCTCCCTGCTCCCTTTAAGCTTAGATTAAATTCTTGCAATAGCTGGTAGGGGAAATATGCATTTTCCCATCACCAATATATTGTCATAAACTCTCTTTGTATACAAATACTACACAAACCCTGTGCAAGTGTCATACATCTGGCAATGGTAAATACAGGCCAAGAACCACCAAGCCAGCCTAAACACTTGTGAGCTGATCTGATTTTAGAAGCTATAACAGGATCAATCCTGGTTAGTACTTGGGTAAGAGACTACTGGGGCCCCATTCATATTACATGATTATAGCAGTATGATTCTACTTTAACTGCCATGATTCAGTCCATGATTTAGTGAGGGGTGTTCAGAATTCTCAGTCAGAGAGCTTGAGTGCCTCACTAAACTACAAGTTCCCAGGATTCCATAGGATGCAGCCTAAAGTTAAGGAGGGAAACTGTAGGAGGTAATGAGTCTAAAAATAAAATTGTATTAAAAAATTCCAGGATCTAGTCCTTTTAAAAAAGCAACAAAATTATCTTCCTTTAAAAAGAGTTTAAAAAATTCATTTACTTTCAAATTCATGCAGAGTGCAACTTAGGAATGCAGACTGACAAAGCTCAATTAACATTTAAAAGTGTATTCAGAGGTCTGTGGTCTCTGAGATCACCCAGTTAAATTAGACTCATTACAAAACAAAGGAGTCAGTTTAAAAATGCAAATCAAAAGTTTACTGAAGGTATATCAATCTCAATCTACACACTAAAACAAACTTTAAAAAGAGTTCCTAACTAACTAAGAGGATTTAGGGTAGAAAGACTCTCCCAGCCTATAGCGGTAAGAGGCTGCATGGTGAACATTATGGCATGGTTTCAGGAAAGATGGCTAAACAAAGATAATATGGCTTAAGACAGCTACAGCCTCATGGAGACTCTAACTTAAAAGAGAACTTAGACAGAGCAATAAAATTTAAATTAGGTCATGTGTTGAATGACCCAGCACTCCAGTTGGCTGGAAGTGCCCAGTGAAATAAGAGAAAGGGAATTTGGGAGAACAGAAGCATGCAGGGAAAAAACCTAGACTTATCTTAGGATGTGAATGAGGTACACAAGATTGCTTTTACATTACAATAATTATTTTCCCACATACTACAGAAAGAACTCCTCCTCCTCCTCTTCTTCTTGGGACTTTATCAGATGCACAAAATTTGGCATTATAACAATGCCACGTAAATGTGAAAGGGCATGCATACCACATGATGTCACCCTTTCGCGTTTATATCCCTGCCCAAACAGGTACTTTTTAATTGACGGCTGAAGCCATCAATAGATCCTCCATGGCGCTTTTGTGCCAGCATTTGGCGTGTGAAATCTTGCTCCCCTCCTCATACTTACCCCATCAATGGCCAGTCCAGTGCAAACTCTTCCGGGTGAGATCACAACATCCAGGCACTTTTTATGATCCTCCCTAGGTTACTTGAGACTTTTAAAGAGTGTTCCTATGCTTTGTTTAAATTCTTTAATGTTATTTTTGTTTTTTGAATTTCCTGTGCAATGAAGTCTCACGTTAATCTGCAGGATTTCAAAGGAGGATGTGGACGGAGCTCTGTTTGCTTCCTCTTCCATTGCTGGGGAAACCTTTGCCAGGAAAGCAAGGTAAGTGTAGTGGGGAGTGTTCTTTTGCTGGCATAAAAATTGATTTTTTATGCCAGCAAAATAATGCTTTAAGGGGCTCGTCTGATAAAGTCCTTGGTCTCTGTGACTCAGACAAATGGGGAGATCTGCACCTGCAAGGTGCATCGTTTGGAACCTTCTAGAGCTATTACATAAGATTTTTGGTGGTAACCCCTCCCACCCTTGGGTACCTTATCCCTTCAGTTCATGCCTAGATGAATGGTCTGATTCAGTGTAAGGCCGGAGCTTCTTATGTTCCACTGAGGGGGTGTTCCATAGCTATATGCCTCCATTACCAGTTCCATTGCCCCCTATGTGTGAGGTAGCAGTCTAAAGAGGAGACCCTCTCCTATCTGTGAAGATGTCCCAGATGATTCAGAATGCTGAAAAATCAGGGCTCTGAATCACACAGAGAGCCTGCAGAAGTAGATATACTTCTTTTCTTCAGAAGATTGCCCTCCACATGGAGAGGGTGATGGGAGTGATGTTAGAGGGCAATAGTGCAATAGTGCTGTTCCCTCTCTTCATGTGCCTGAATTTACCATGCCTGAATGTACACTGTTTCAATAGGGCTATTCAGAAATATGGATCAAAATGACTCCCTTAATTTTTGGAAACCTGTTAGGGAAAGAGGCTATAGGAACTGTTAAGACTGAGTGCCTCCTCTTCGAAAGTTGTGACTATGCCACT
Source organism: Gambelia wislizenii (assembly GCA_030847615.1). Lineage (NCBI taxonomy): Eukaryota > Metazoa > Chordata > Lepidosauria > Squamata > Crotaphytidae > Gambelia > Gambelia wislizenii. The sequence continues at coordinate 9,271,036 of JAUMIR010000009.1, forward strand.
GAAAGACAAGGGAATGAGAATATTTTTCCTTTGAGGACGATGATAGGTATTGCAACACAGGGTGATGCGACACACGAGGAACCTGTGGACCATAGTGCAATTACTGTGATGAATAAGTCATAGAGTTGTTCTTTGCAAAGAACTCCTTGTGCTTAATGTATGCAAACAGATTTCAGTTTCATGCCACTGGGCACAGCCAGTCCCAGGGAAACAGTGCTTATCGTGGAATCCTTGAACGCAGTTGCACAAGAGAACCACGGTCTGCCGATTCTTATCTCCCCCTAGAGCCCCTCCAGCTAAAGTCTACAAGGAGCTTTACGAGCAAATTGAATAACAGGTGGATGCCCAATAGAGGTGACATGCTAAATTAGATTTAACCCAGCAAGAACTGAGAATGGGCTTTTATGTAACAACTCATCCATTTTCAAAGAGCCAGCCCCCATCAGTGAGGAATAAGGTCCCTTTCCCAACACAGACCATCTTTCATCCTTTATTTATATGGCGTGTGCAGCAGCACTGCCAGGAACCTTGTGTCCTGGAAAATGAAAGTGTAACACCTCTGAGGGACTTGGCAGGCTGACAAGGCCCTGGGAGCAAACGCAAGCTGTAAATGTAACCACAAAACATGGCACATGGGTGTCCTGCCAACACACAAACACTATGCATGGACCCTTTTGGTTTACACATTCCCCCCCTTCCAAAAAAGGTGTGGCCAGTCTGTGCATGCCAATCCTAGAGCTTCTGCTTTCATTTCTTCAGTAAACTGCTTCTAGCTTGGTCTCAAACAAATTTCCAGGTCTCATGCCGATCTTGGGAGTAATTAGTTATAACTATCTAGTTGCTTATACAGTTGTCCCTTCATATTTGCTGGGGGTTGGTTCTAGGACCCCCTGTGGATACCAATATCCGTGAATACTTAAGTCCCATTATATGCTCTCTCTCTCTCAGCTTTTCTTCGCAAACGAAGATTCAGAAAGGACTCATCCCGCGCTTTCTGCAAGTGCGCTGATGACTGAAAAGGCCAATCTGACATAAACAAGTCCGGTTGCAGAAAGCACAGCAGAAGGTCTCCTTGGGTGATGTTTCTGGGTTGTGATTCTTTCTGCGTTGTCGTTTCTCTTCAAGACTTGTTCAGCGTGAGTTCTCAAATAAGGCTGCAGCATTATGGATAGTGCGTCTCCATGCCTCCCGATGTGAGGCCAGGGTGGACCATTGTTGGTGACCAATTTGGCCGAGCCTGAGATGTTGTTTCAGGGAGTCCTTGTATCGTTTTTTTGGAGCGCCCCTCTTACGCTGACCCGTGGCGAGTTCTCCGTAGAGTACTATTTTTGGGAGGTGATGATCCTCCATCCTAGAAACGTGCCCTGCCCAGCGCAGCTGTGTTCTCAATATCATGGCCTCAGTGCTGGTGATCCCTGCTTGCTCAAGGACAGCAACATTCGTCACATAGTCAGTCCAGTGTATATTTAGGATTGTGCGTATACAGCGCTGATGAAAGCGTTCGAGGAGTCGTATATATGCAACGGTATAGCAAAATAATGTCCCTTATACAAGATGGCAAAATCAAGGTTTGCTTTTTGGATTATTCTTTTTTAAAGAATATTTTCAAGCTGTGAATACTTAAATCCGTGGATACCAAATCCGTGGACACAGAGGGACAACTATAATCAATTTGCTTTCTCAGAAATGAAGATCATAGAATTGTAGAGTTGGAAGAGATTATTAGGGCCATCTAGTCCAACCCCCGTCTTGCAGGATATAGCTATAGTACCTTTTTTGTAACTATATGAAGGATAATGCAACTCCATTGGTAGCACGGCTGTAATGTTTTAATGACTTCTATAAAACACGGGTGTAGCCTTACTAAGACCCAGCATGGTGTAGTGGTTTAAGCACTGGAATAAGTTTCTGGAGACCAGAGTTCAAATTCCTGCTCTATCATAGAAACCCACTGGGTGACCTTATACAAGTCACACTCCCTCAGTCTCAGAATTATAAACTTGCCAAGAAAACCCTGTGATAGTCTCGCCATAAATTGGAAATGACTTGAAGGCATATAACAACAATGACAATGGCAACAACATCTCACCAAACTGTGGGGGAAGAATATCTCCAGGTTCAAGTGCTCTGCCTTGTGCCCTGTTGTGAGTATTGAGGTGATGAGGTGGACAGGAGGAAAGTGTGTTTTGTACCAAAGGCCAGAAGCTTGTGGCACATTTTTGTGACTTTCAAGAAGGGAGAAAGTGTTATATGTATAATGATAGCTAAATACAGCCCCCCCCCCCTACGTTATCAGCAGGGGATGCGAGTACCTGAAACAATGTATAATGGCAAACTGCCATGGTGAACCACCATGAATACCATAAAATTGTGCTGGAAGACTTAGAAAATTCCTAGAGGGGATGCCTCTCTAGGCATCTGGCATGACCCTATGGTCAACATTTGGTGGAAGTTAACCATAGAGTCACATTGAAGGACCTCCCAATGCGTAGAATGGGGGTGGGTGGTGTTTTTAGTCATTATTATAATGTTTTAATTGTTGGAAGCCGCCCCGATTGTTTTTAGCAGAGGGGCGGGGTATAAATAAATTTTATTATTATTATTATTATTATTATTATTATTATTAGAAAGACCATATCCATGGTCCTCCAGGGCGACCTTTCCCCCATGACAGCAGGTAAGTGAAATTGCAGGTACCGGTCCCACGTAAACAGGGGGACAACTTGTACCTTTTTGGAGTCTTGGATTTGTAACTGTAACTAATTACTTTAGCTGTAATTAGTTGCAACTCTGCAAGCTCTGGTCTCTCATCAAACTAACAGGTAACACCATTGCAATGTTTATAGTCTGGCCACCACCACCACCGCCATCAATGCAGGTGATACCTTTTCTCCAAAACTGGGACTCAAGGTGGCTTACTGGTACTTCACTCCCCCACTTTTTTTTGGCAAATTGGCAAAACTACTGTATTATAGTGTACTGATATTTTCTGTGCTATCACATGGCACTTTATTAACATTTCTATGGCCATGTTAAGTGCCTTAGTCAGCATCTGTTCAGACACTCGTTTGAGAGCCTTGGGTGTCCCTAAATATCTTTAACTGCCAGAGACTTGGAATGGACAAATAGAAAACTAATTTGGTAATCTGAACTGCTGGATCTGAACTGGCCTGAGATCTGGCCTGGGTTGGATGCAAAATAGGAGATGAGACAGATTATTTAGCTATCTTAGTTCTCAAATTTCCACTTATGCATTGCTGAAGAAAAAGATACATCTCATCTCCAGAAAACAAGGGAAAAGAGAATCCTGTTTGCATAAGTTTTCCATATGCTAATCTATTCTGATAGATCAATCTTAGGCATCATTGCTATAACTGGAATCAAAACAGTCCCTCTCACCATACTGGGGGATGACTGTGACCTGGGGCCCATTCACATTACAGAATTATAGCATTACTAGCTATACCTGGCGTAACATACACCGTTATCTATACATATAAAATGCTTCAGTATGTTTCCATTCCCACTCTGCTGATTGGCCATTTCAGAAAGATGTCAAGAGTACGCTCAATTGACACAGTAATATATAACCTCTCAAATCAACTATAATGGCGTATGTTATGCCGGGTGCAGCTAGTTTCATACCGAGAGTCCCTCTGCCGCCATGAAACCGTGCATACAGACACACACCCATGCTACACACACACCATGCTACACTCCCCACACTATACACCCCCATGCTACACCCCCATGCTACACACATGCACCCCATGCTACACACACACACACACCATGTGTGCAATGATGCGAGAGCCCGTCTGTTGCCATCATGTTCCGAAAGGACTTAAACTTCCACATGTTTCCATCCCCAGTGCGCTGATTAGCTGCCCAACAGAGAGCTTTGATTGGTTGGTAAGTTTTCTAAGAGGCCAATCAGCACACTGGAAATGGCAACATACCCAAGAGCATTATATATAGCACTATTACTCCAGTTTAATTGCTATGGTTCTATCCTGTGGAATCCTGGGATTTTAGAGAGGGGGCATTAAGAATTCTCAGACAGAGTGCTCTAGTTCAGTGGTTCTTAACCTGTGGTCTGCAGACCCCCAGGGGGCCACAATGTCCTCACAGGGGGTCCACAAAGGCTTGAAGGTGCCTGGCCCACCTCCCTGCACCCCGTGGAGCAGCCATGTGACAGGAGCCAAGGCAAAAACTGGTTGGCTGGCTTGGCCTGCACATTGCTATTCAATCTGCTCCAGCCACGAACTTGCAGGAAGAAGCAGGAGAAAAGCATTATTGTTGTTGCTGCTGTTTTAAATATTGAGTTAAGTCTTGGGGGTCTGCAGCAATAAAAGATATTTAAAGGGGGTCCCAGGTAAAGAAAAGGTTAAGAGCCACTGCACTAGTGCCTTGCCAAACTACATAGGATGGAACCATGACAGTTAAAGTAGAATAGTTATGCATTGTGGTGCATGAGAGAGCTCCAGATGTGCTGCGTTGCAGCTTAGAATCATAGAATCATAGAGTTGAAAGAGACCTCAAGGGTCATCCAGTCGAACCCCCTGCCATGCAGGAATACACAATCAAATCATTCCCAACAGATAGACAGCTTGGTTGACTACCCACTGAAGGTTAACTCTAAAACCTTCTATCCTTTTTAAAAGCTCTTTATCTTTAAGTTGGAATTGGAATAGACTACCTATTTTTTAGAGTGGATGTCATCAAATTGAGAACTGTCCCATGTAAAGGATACATGGCCACCATACTGATTACTAATTTTTGTATGTTTTTATTTACCTACCATTAGTCCAGCATATCTTCACCACAGGCATAAGACACAAGCTGTGTCTTCCAGGGTGTCACCTTGTGAGCTAATTTTTACTGACTCTTTCAGCCCAACTCAGCCCTCAGATTCGCACTCTCTGCTACAGGCCTATGAGAAAATCTGCTGCAAGCTTGTATTAACAACCCTGCAAGGGGGCTGTATAGTCCTCTGCTTATCACCTTAAAAGCTGAGTAGAATTTGAATTCCATCATCAGCTTTAATAGATTTTGTTTGTTTATTCATTAGATGTAATTATATCTTGCCTTTTCTCCAATGAGATCTCCTCTAAGTTGTGCACAGGGCCCCTCTCTTTCAATTTTACCTCCTTAATAACTTTGTGAGGTAGGTCAGCTTGAGTGAGCGTGACTAGCTGAATGTCACTCAATGAGTTTCATGGCTCATCATGTGCTGGAACCTAGATCTCCCAGGTGCCACAGCGGCATTTTAACACTCTCCCAAGCTGGTTTTCACATACTTCACTCTAGCTAGGGGCTATTTTGCTTCTACATGCGCATCTCATCTTCCCTCTCTTCAGAGCCTTTGGATAACAGAGGATCTTACTCTTAATCAGATCATGACAGATGTACATTAGATCTGCTTCAGTCACTTTCTGCTCCTGCCAAATGGTATTTATGGATGGTTGAAAACTTTCCATTACTTGCTTTGTTGTTCCCAGCTAATCAAATGACAAATAGATCAAGCGAGGGTGGGGAAACAGGGTTACACAGATGATATCGCTCTTGCTTGCAATTTGCCCTCATTAAGACATTACTGAGCTTCTCTGTCCAGCTGCAGTGTGGGATGCACATCAGATCAAAAAGCAAAATGAAATCAAGAGAAAGAGGGAAACAACATACCAGTACAGTACAGAATAAAACCATTCATTTATCATTGAGTTCAAGGGAAGACACTCCCTTATCTCTGTCTGGCTTTCCAGGATGTGCGTAGAGAAGAAAAGAATCATGGGCGTCACCCCAAATGGAGATTCATTTTGGAATGCTACACAAAACCTGGAGGCCTACCTGCATCATGAGAAGCTGCTCTCCAAAGTGGTGATTTCCCCCCCTTCCTCAGAGGGGTTTTGTAGGCCATCTAGTCTAATTCTGCTTCATGCAGGAAAGCTAAGAATTAGAGCATTCCAAAAGATGAAGGAAAATCCACCAGTGGGTTATTTGCAATCGATTCCAGACTCTTCTTGTCAAGACATTTCTCCTAGGCCAGGATTGGAGAGCTGGGTATGTTTAGCCTGGAGAAGAGAAGGTTTAGAGGGGACATGATATCCATGTTTAAATATTTAAAGGGATGTCATACTGAGGATGGAGCAAGTTTGTTTTCTGCTGCTCCAGAGACTAGGATGTGGAACAATGGACTCAAACTACAGGAAAAGAGATTCCACCTAAACATTAGGAAGAACTTCCTGACAATAAAAGCTGTTTGGCAATGGAACACACTGCCTTGGAGTGTGGTGGGGTCTCTTTCTTTAGAGGTTTTTAAACAGAGACTGAATGACAATCTGTTGGGCATACTTTGATTGTGTATTTCTGCATGGCAGGGGGTTGGACTAGATGGCCCTTGAGGTCTCTTCCAGCTCTATGATTCTATGGAGCCCACTCAGTACAGATAACAAAAGATTTCCCCAGTTTGCTTTCCTTTATGAGCAACTGCATAGTGGTGTTATCTTTTCACTGCGAGGAGCCTGAGTAAAATTTGTGGTGGAGGTATAAATGCACGGGTGCCTTTCTCTCTCAGTCTCTCTCTCTCTCTCTTGCTGTGCCTCCTAGTTAGACAGTGTTCAAATGCTCCACGCTGCCAAAAACAAAAACTTGAAGGGAAAATGTAGTGTCAGGAGCTGAGGCGATGGTGGTGGCGGTGGTGGAGGAGGGACATGTGTGTAAATGTTTTGCTTTTTCCCAAAAGAAACCCATATGACAGTTTGGACTCATTAAAACCCATTTTTCCCCACCTGCTACTAATTTTCCTCTTCCTCACATAGGATATTTGTTTGATTGCTCAAACAAGTGGAGAAGGAACTGTGAAAACTCCTCACTGACCCTCATCAATAGTTAAATCATTTGGAGAGATGCTGGTGCATATGTGCTGGCCACTACTGTGTCCAAAAGAAGGAAAAGGCATTGGGACAAATGGAGGGGAAGACACGCAACATGAGTCGCTTGCCAGGCTGGAGTAGGCTGAAGTCATTTGTAGGCTAGGAAGGACAGGGGATGCTGTAGAATTTGGGAGGATACCAGAGAAGGCATGGGGATTTGGGCAGGCAGGCATGCTCACATGCAATCTGAATGTGCATATGTGGGGAGTTGGTTTCCAGTTTGGAGATCAGTGTCCAATAGTCAACGCGGCTGCTTTCTTCTCTTTCTGGCATTTTTTTTAAACCAGCGCCTTACTGCTTATGACCTCATTTTATGGCAGATGTCTTTGTTCGTTTGCTGCAGTAAACAGCCATAAAGTGAAGTAATAAGCAAAGGGCGGTCCCATTAAAACATTTAATGAATACAGACGTAAATCTGCAGTGCATCATGTTGTTTTGGACCATATTGTCTCCCCCATTCTCCAACTTCCAAGGGCCCAATGTCTGGCAAAGGAGAAGACAAAAAAGCTGGAGAAGTGAGGACTACAAGCTGTTCATTGGGAACTTTGAAATGGGTGGGTGGGTGTTTGGGACAGTGTTTTACACCAAATACTCCATACAAAGTTATACCTTTGGTGTTCAGGGGTATTGGACTATGGCTCCCATCACCTCTTAACATTGGCCCTATTGGCTGGAGCTCCTGGGAACTGAAGCCCCAAATATTCATTGAGCCTCAAATTTCTCCACCTCTGGTATAATGGGTAGACCAAAAATGTCAAAGTCTTAACCACCTTGTTTAGAGGAGGGACTGAAGTTTCAGGGTGACGGGTTGAGATCAAAGGGACGGGCTGTTTCTGTTTGGGGTTGAGAGTATCCCCCTCCCCCAGGTTTGGTATTAATGATGCATAGGGATGGGAAGAATACTTGAAAACATTCAAAAATGTCTGAAAAATGCTGATGATAAGAATCCCAGACTGATGAGAATCTGTGCAGTTTAGGACATGTTCTATGCAACATTTGCACATGGTTATTTATTTATTTATTTATTGCAGAGAACAGTTTTTTCTGTGCAGGGAACAAAATTTTCCACTTGCTCCTTTCTGTGCACAAAATGCTGTTTCCTGCACAGAAAATGCTGTAGTTAAGGATTTTGTACAAATTTCTTTCAAAAATGCACAGAAAATGCTGGGTTTTGCAACCCCTCCAAACAGAAACAAAATACAGGTTGACCCCCATATCCACAGATTCGGTATCCATGGTTTCACTTATCCATGTCTGAAAAAATATGTTCTTTCTAGGCATTTCTAGGTCTTCCAGTGTGACTCTATGGTCAACCTCTGGTGTTTGTCTCATTAAAAATTATATGGTTCTCTGCTATCCATGGTTTCAGGTATCCACAGGGGATCATGGAATGTATCCCCCATGGATATGGAGGTTGACCTCTACTATGTGTGAATTTTGCACAGAATAAGCTCCAAACTGTGAATAATCATTGAAAACTTTGCAGTTTTTGAAGACTTTATTGCAGTGAGATTACTAAAATACCGTATATTCCTGCATATAAGACTGATTTTTAACACTTGAAAATCTCCTCAAAAGTGGGGGGTGGTGGCCGTATACCTCAGTAGATCTTTTCCCCTGCTGTGAGAATGATTGAAATGTAAATGGCCTGGGCAGTTTTCCCAGCAGACCCTTCCTCCTGCTGTGAGAATGACTGCTTTGCAGTGTTAAATGAACTTTGAAGTGTTAAGTGGCCATCCATTTAGCTCAGGAGAGTCAAAATGATGTTTCTTTTCAGGACAAGTTAGCCTAAAATTAGAATTTCTGGATTCAGACTCATCATTTTGCATCAAGTTTTGTCTATGGTGAAATTCTCTTGTCTGCCAATGTGGTTCTAAAATCATTAATGTGCTCATTCATTAATGTGCTCATTCAAAAATTTGGGATTTGATAGCTTCATATTAACCAACTTATTAATGCAACCTTACTTTCCAAAGATTGGACACCACAGAGATTTTTCAAAGTATCCCATGCTTTTTTTAGCTGTTCTCAGTCCTTTAATTTCACAGACTATTCCCTCATATACAGCCACTGAGCTGGCTGGTTGGTGGGGGACAGGCTTTCCAGCCAGGTGGCTGGCTGGCTGGTGGGGAGCAAACTCTATATTTTAACTTAAAGTGTGTGTGTGTGTGGGTCGTCTTATGCGCCCAGTCGTCTTATACACCGGAATATACAGTATATGTATCATGAGAAGAGAATTACTGAAGAATTACATCTCTAACTTTATCTTGTATCCTTCAGGCACAGTCCCAAAGTCACCAGCCACAGTCAGGCTCTGCCCCTGACTGATAAGGAGCTCACTTCCCATTCCACCACCTGCTGCTCCTGTCTTACATGCTAGCACCCTCAATTCCCAGGCTCTTCATTTTGCCTAGGACCTATCAATCTTTCACCCCAACGTGCAAGACAATGTCCATTTCACCTTATATGTCTGACTGAACCAGACCAGGACTAGTGCAAGGCAGTGGCCTAACATTGTTTTTATCTCAGCTTGGAGATAATATTTTCCAACCTAAGAGGTTTGGAGCACAGTTGGAAGTGAAGAAGCTGAAATGCAGCAAGCAAAAGGCAGCTTTGTGCTGATTAAGGGATGCTTTTGTAATATGTTATACTAGGATTTTAGGCACTGCTGGGGCAAAAAATTAGAATATTTCCTTCTGTTAGTACTATCACTTGAAATATCATTTAGGTGCATGGCTGGTTGAAGACATGTTGCTGTTTGAGGTAGAGCAATAGAAAGTGTTCCCACTCTTCCTCTGCTCTCCAGCAACATGGAAATGGCCATGTTGGAGTGGGGGGGGAGTTGCATGGCTGAAAATATTTGGGGTGGGGCTTGTGGTCACTGTATGGACAGTGAACATAAAAGTGAATTGTGATGTTGTAAAGCTGACTTACGATGTCATAATTACTATGTAGGATGCCTGTCAGAGTTCTTTCAAATGTACATCCATCGCTGGCAAATACTTTGCATTTGAAGATGAATCCACTATGGGCTTGTTCACACTGCCAAAAAAAATTGTACATACCTTGTAGTCACTGCAATCATGACACACAATGTTCTTGATGATTTGCTCGGAATGCAGTTCTTTTGGATGCCTGAGGGCTTTAATCTGATTTTTTAAAAACTTGTCTTTTACCCCACACTTTCCTGGGATATCTAGATAATGGTATGCATGGTCAGCCCTCTGAGCTGGCTTTGGTGTGAAGCCAGGGGAAGGGGTTTGGGGTCACCTGATCATTCCTGCCAGAAACGGCTACTTCCTCTGTTTGTACGTTTTGCGAAATCTGATTGCTCAAACTATCGAGGCATAACACTGCTCTCTGTTGCGGGAAAAATCCTTGCAAGGATACTCCTGAACAGATTAGTTCCTGCTATTGCAGAAGAACTTCTCCCTGAAAGCCAATGTGGCTTCAGAGCCAATAGGAGTACTACAGACATGGTATTTGCCCTTAGACAACTGCAAGAAAAATGTAGGGAGCAGAACAAGGGTCTCTATGTAACATTTGTCGACCTCACCAAAGCCTTCGACACTGTGAGTAGAAAAGGTCTGTGGCAGATCCTGGAAAGACTAGGATGTCCCTCCAAATTCCTTAAAATGATTATCTTGCTACACGAGGGCCAGCGTGGTCAAGTCAGATATGGCGATGCTCTTTCAGAGCCCTTTCTAATAACTAATGGAGTGAAGCAAGGTTGTGTTCTTGCACCAACTTTATTTACAATCTTCTTTAGCATGATGCTCCAAAGGGCTATGGCAGAGCTTGAAGAAGATGACGGCATCTATATACCGAACTGATGATAGCTTGTTTAACTTAAGCCGTCTGAGGGCTCACACTAAGACTCTAAACTATCTAGTCTGTGAGCTGCTCTTTGCCGATGATGCTGCCCTTGTTGCCCACACAGAAGCAGCTCTGCAGCGCCTAACATCCTGCTTTGCAACAGCTGCAGAGCTGTTTGGGCTGGAAGTCAACCTGAAGAAAACAGAAGTTCTTTACCAGCCTGCACCACAGGATGAACACCACCATCCCCACATTGCCGTCGGCAAATCTGTGCTCAAGTCCGTTCAGCAGTTCACCTACCTGGGAAGCATCATCTCCTCAGATGCCAAGATTGACAAAGAGATAAATCACAGATTAGCAAAGGCATATAGTGCATTTGGAAGACTTCACAAAAGCAATAAACACCTGAGGCAAAGCACAAAAATCAGTGTGTATAGAGCCATTGTACTGTCTATCCTCCTTTATGGATCTGAAACATGGGTCACGTATCGCCACCACCTACAACTCCTCGAGCGCTTTTATCAGCACTGTCTACGCACAATCCTAAATATACACTGGACTGACTATGTGACGAATGTTGCTGTCCTTGAGCAAGCAGGGATCACCAGCATTGAGGCCATGATATTGAGAATGCAGCTGCGCTGGGCAGGGCACGTTTCTAGGATGGAGGACCATCGCCTCCCAAAAATACTACTCTACGGTGAACTCGCTATGGGTCAGCGTAAGAGGGGCACTCCAAAAAAGCGATACAAAGACTCCCTGAAACAACATCTCAGGCTCGGCCAAATTGATCACCAACAGTGGTCCGCCCTGGCCTCACATCAGGAGGCACTATCCACAATGCTGCAGCCTTATTTGAGAACTCACGCTGAACAAGTCTTGAAGAGAAACGACAACGCAGAAAGAATCACAACCCAAAAACATCACCCAAGGAGACCTTCTGCTGTGCTTTTTGCAACCGGACTTGTTTATCTCGGATTGGCCTTTTTAGTCATCAGCGCGCTTGGAGAAAGCATGGGATGAGTCCTTCCTGAATCTTCGTTTGCGAAGAGAAGCCAGAGGGAGAGAGAGAGAACGTTTTGCTGATGTGCAGTCGCTATTATTTTGGAAGGTGCCTTTGTGCAGATACTTGTATATAACTATTAGTGTACTTCTGCCTATTCACATATTCTCAAGCATGACAGGAAGAAAAAAGTGGAGCAGCCACAGCTGTGTGGTAAAAAATAATGTGAAGTATAGGACACATGATCATAGCAGGGCTATCCGTTTTCATTGAACTGAGCTCGCCTAGAGGAAATGTGTGGCTGGTAATACTGCTTTCACTTCACTTTAACAGATTTGTATGACATTAACAAGATATGTGTGGGGTCAATCCAGACTGGGAAAATGTGATTTGAAGCAGATTTTTTTTTTTGTCTGTGTAGACAAGCCCTATGTCTTTTATTTTAACCACAGTGCTCAGAAGGACTGATTAGGAGGCACAGATTTAGAGAACAGTTCTTTTAGAAGAGTTGTCAGAGGAGAGTTCTTTGCCTGGAAGGCTGTCGAGTTGAGGTCTAGTTGAAAGATTAAAAAAAAAAAATCATAAGGAAAAAAAAGCAGGAGTTTGGATGTTTCCCATGAAGATATCAGGACAACAGACTGAGCAGGCACACAGGGTCATTTGGTTGTTGTTTTTATTATTATTTAATTATTTTAATCACTTTTTTCTTTTGCACTGTATCAGATAGTTGTTTTTTTTTTTTTACATATCTCATTAGATTTTATTGCTGTTGGACACCTTCAGTACTATTTTTCTTGAAAGCAGGATGCAGATAAATATGATAACATTGTAGTGGCTATTTTTTTTACCCTTCCCACCTTGCTATCTGGATTGGGTTTCCAGATCCAGTAACTGGAGTGGTTTTCTAGATGCAAGAAATATGGTTGTATGGTCCATGGCCATATAAATAAAATGGTGGAGGAGTGTGCTTTGGGATTTGCATGTTTAGTTGTGGGTGTGGGGAGCAAGTGGCTGAGTAAACAAGCCATGGTAGTTAACCATACCTCGCTCCACTGGTTGCTCCTGCTCAGAGACAGTTTTGGGAGCTGCGCCCACATGGAGTAATCATGTATTGTTATGACAAGTAATTAGGGGGTGATGTGAAAGACTCAAAAATTACTTTATTAGGCTAAGGAGGCTCATAAAGCTCAGGAAACAAACAGATCTTTTAAACATGTCCAGATTGCGTGTGAAATTCACCTCCGCCCCCTATCCTCCCTCACCCTCGCCCACACCCCACCACCCACCTTGGCTGAAGAAGAAAGAGGTGCCTTTCCAGACTTTGTTACCAGAAATGTTGGAACACTGATGCAGGACAAGCATTGGGAAAAGCCATTAGAATCACACATCTGTCAGCTCCTGAGCCAGCTGTCAGCCTCATGCATGTCGGGTGAGTTCTCTGAGTATGCTCTTCATTCTCTCAGCATCACAGGGCCAAATGACATGGTGAGAACATTGGAGTAGCCTTTCTGGATTAGACCAAGGGGTCTCTTGAGTCATAGGATTTTATCAGACTACCCTCCAGAAATGTTTTTTTGCTGGCGTATTTTGAAATGTTTTTATGCTGGCAAAAGAACCCCCTTTACCAGATCTACCTCCAGCAGCATCAGAAAGGCAGTCCTGGCAGTAACGGAGCATGAACAGAGTTCCATGTACTTCTGGGTTCCAAATCTCAGTGATTGTCATGAGAAAATGAGCACATAGGACATTCAAAAATTAAAGCAAGACAAAGACATGAAACATAGACACAAGCACAGAAACACTCTTTAAAAGTCCCAAGTATGCTGGGGAGGTTCATACAAAGAGTGTCCCCTACCTGGCTGTCGTGATCTCACCCGGAAGTGTTCTGTTATTAATGCTATATTCACATGAGCATAATGGTGCACAATTTCAAACGCCGGTAATGCTGGCAACAAAGTGCCATGGGAGATCAATTGATGGCTTGGGCTGTCAATCAAATAGAATGGCTTTTTAACAAGAGAAGATCATGAAAGAACGACATCGTATGGTATGCGCGCTCTTTCGCATTCATTAGGCATCATTATGATGCCATATTTGCCTCATCTGATAAAGTCCTTAGGATCCTATGACTCAAGGAAGAGTCTTGTACACCATCTAGTCCATGCTACCCCCCCCCCGTTTCAATTTCAGTGCATTTCTTTGATCTCTACCCGCATAAAACATCTCTTCCTTCCTTCATATCAGCTTGGGAGACTATTTTATTCTTCTGCCATGGAATTTTGTAGTATGTGGGGAAATAATCATTGTAATGTAAAAGCAATCTTGTGTACCTCATTCACAATCTTAGATAAGTCTAGGGTTTTTCCCTGCATGCATTTTGTTCTCCCAAAATTCCCTTCTCTTACTTCACTGAGCACTTCCAGCCAACTGGAGTGCTGGGTCATTCTACACATGACCTAATTTGAATTGTATTGCTTTTGTGTAAGTGCTCTTCTGAATCTGACTCTCCATGAGGATGGATGTATCTTAGCCATCTTAAGCTTTCCTGTAACCATGCTATGATGATCGGAACCCAGCCACAGCTGTAGGCTGAGTGAGTTTTTTTATTACTTAAATACCTTCAGTTAGGAACCTTTTCTTAAGTTTGTTTTAGTATGTAGATTGAGATTGAAATACCTTCAGTAAACTTTGTTTTGCATTTTAAACTGACTCCTTTGTTTTTGTAATGAGTCTAATTTAACTGGGGGATCCCAGACCTCTGATGATAATTGAGCTTAAGTCTGCTTCCTAAGCGCATTCTGCATGAACATAAGTCAAAAGTGACTGAATGATTTTTAACTCCTTTTAAAAGGAAATAATAATTGTTGTTTTTAAAGGACTAGATCCTGGAATTTTTTAATACAATTTTATTTTTAGACTCATTACCTTCCCACAAATTTTGTATGTGTTATCCATGTGAATTTCCTCTAATGTACATGTTTATGTAGGTACCTTTCCTAATCTATACATTTTGTACACATTTTCCCATTGATTAAAGCATGGTTGGGTGTTTGTTTGTTTGTTTTAAAATGATATACATTTTTTTTTTAAAAAAACTAATTATGTTTTAAAAATGATTTCATGCATACGAAATAGGACTCAGGTCTTAACAGTATCTGAATTTCTGAGGGTGGGTGCATTTTGTCTCACAAGTGTTGGAAGGTGTGGAATAGACAATTTCAGTGAGACTTTCATAGAAACAAGGAACTGAAGAATTGGAAAGGACCACAAGGGCCATCTAGTCCAAGTCCCTGCAGCCCAGGGATGTAGCTAGAAGAGGCAGCAAACCCCCCCGCCACAATATAAATTCTACCTCTCCAATTAATTGTTCCTTCAGTCCCAAATTTCTAGCATTGCACAGAGTGAGACGCTGGAAATAGTTTGTACCTTGGTAACTTTGGGCTCATTTACACGGGCCGGGATATGCTGGCTCCCTGCTAGTGTATTCTATCTGAGGATCATGCTTGCCCGCCATTACCTCTATGAAATGGGAGGAAGTCCAGATGGGCATCTTGGCCTGTCTCTGCAGCTACCTCCCCCACTATCTACCTCACTCTCTCTGAAGCTAGAAAGCTGGCCCACAACCTGTGACCAAAGCCCCCCTGCGGGCCTACTTCCTGCTGTGGAAAAGCAATGGCAGAGGGCAGCTGCAGTGATGGGCTGGCCTGCCAGAATGGGCTCCTGCAGTCACACCGGGCCTGGTCCATTTATTCCTGGCTAGAACACATTTTAACAGGTATTTTAATATAATGGTTTATTGGGCCCTACCCCATCTTCTTCAAAACATCTTAGCCCTGTCTTTGCCCCAGGGGTCATGAGGACTACCCAAGGGCAAAATAGGAGCCCTGGTGGTGCAGTGGTTAAATGCCAGTACTGCAAGCCACCACGTCGCAAGTTCGATTCCAGCAGGCTCCAAGGTTCACTCAGCCTTCCATCCTTTCGTAGGTCGGTAAAATGAGTACCCGGCTTGTGGGGGCAATTAGCTAACACACATTGGAAACTGTTTAATGCAGTTAGATGTGTAAATAGCTATTGCTTAAACAATTTGTAAGCCATTCTGATAGCCTTGTGGCTGAACAGCGGGGTATAAATAAATTAAAAAAAAAATGGAGCAAAAGCCCCGTGTCGTCAGGCCTGCAGGGCTCCAAAATGGGGGCAAGAAAGGCTAAGCTGCCCATGTTGATATACTCTTTGCCTGCCCCTTTTCTTTGGATGCCTATGTATTTCTAAATGCCCAACTGAAGTTTTAAATTACTGCAATCCTAGAAATTTGGGGGCTGAGGGGAAAAAAAATTGGAGAGGCAGAATTTCTCTGGGGAAGGCAATGTCCTCATTTAGCCACCGCTGGTGGCTATACCTCCACCATTGCTAAAGCATCCCCAAGGAGTGGCAACCTAGCCTCTGTTTACAAACCTCCAATGAAAGAGATCCACCATCTTTCAAGCTGCATGGCAGGGGGTTGGACTGGATGGCCCTTGAGGTCTCTTCCAACTCTATGATTCTAAGATTCTATGATTCTAAGTTGTCTTTTCCACTGTCAAACAGCTCCTAGCATCAAGAAGTTCTTCTTAATGTTTAGGTGGAATCTTTTTCTTATTCTTGTGATTTGAATCCGTTGGTTTGTGCTCTAGTCTCTAAAGCAACAGAAAACAAGCTTGAGGCATCTTGCACAGATACTTAAAGATGGCTGCCATTCACCTCCCAGTTTTCTCTTCTCCAAGCTAAACATACTCAAACCATCAAAATTCTTTCCTGCCCACCCTAGTTGTTGTGGGAAATCAAGCATTAGAGCATCCCCAAGAGAGCATTGTCCAACCTCTAGCACAGTGCCTGTTTACCAGTTTTTCCAAATGCTTTTGTTTTGCTGCAAAAGAAGTTTCTATTTTTCTGCCCTTGGGCATATCAAGATGAAGCTTTTATAGTTCAATTATCCTGCCTTGCGCACATAATTTTTGCAAGGTAGTGGGTCTAGACATCTCCCCCCCCTCTTCAATTTGTAGAATCTCCATGTTTTCCCACTACATCTTCCATCTTTTTTTTTTTTAAACATACACAAACACATGCACACACAGCTTATGAAGAAACAGTGGAATAGTTGCACAATGTCTTCTGACTGGTAGTTTTCAGAATTTCTTCTGCATTTCTTCTGTTCTGTGGCATTACTATGGCCTGCGTCACCCTTACCACCGAAGGTGTCACCTGGTGCAGTTTGGCCTCTCTGCACCCCCCTAGTGGCACCACTGCTTCTGATTTTCTTTGGTTGGTATTTTTTGCTCATTCTATGCAATTGCATGGTGGCTGGGGTGGTGGTGGTCTCTGTGAGTTTCCTGTCTTTCTCTTGTGGAGTCAATGTGCCTTCAAGTCACCTGTTGACTTATGGTGACCCCATGAATTTCATAGGGTTTTCTCAGGCAAGGAATGCACAGAGGTGGTTTTGCCAGTTCCTCTGAAATATAGCCTACAGCACCTAACATTCATTGGCAGTCTCCCATCCAAGTACTTACCAGGGCTGACCCTGCTTATTTTCCAAGATGAGACAGGATCTGGCACCTTTGGGGTATCCATATCTCTTTATCATTGTGCAGCCTCACTAGCTGTCTGAACTTCCTGGACTGCAACTTCATAATATCTTCTCCTGGGCTTTAACTGAAGTGAATGAGGCTAGTGAAGAGATGATTGCATATCCTCCAACTGTCCCAATTTGAGAGGGACAATCTGGATTAATCCTTTGTTGTCCCACTTAATCAGTTTTTTTTTAAATGTCCCAGTTTCTCTCTCTTCCTTCCACTCCCCACCTTTTCCTCAACTTACTTCCATTGCTGCAAATGGAGTTCAAAGTGCAAAGGTATTTTTGATCAACTCATCGGGGAGAGAGGATAGGAGTGGGGCAGAATCCTGCCTTTCCAGTAGGCTTAGACAAAAGCAAACTGCTGAAGCCTCCCCTAGCTTGTGCATTCTTCCTCATTCATAACTTTTCCATCTTAACCATACTCAGATGTTGCTTAGTCACATGTGTCCCAGTTTTCATCTGTGAAATGTTGGAGGGTATGTGGAATTTACTTTATCACACTACACCATTATAGTGCTATTATTCCACTTTAACTGCTATGGCTGCCTCTTGTGGAATTGTGTGCTTTGTAGTTTAGTGAGGCCTAAGAGCTCTCTGGCTGAGAGTTCCAAATGCCCCTCTCTAAACTGCAAATCCCAGGATTTCACAGAAGGCAGCCATAGCAGTTAAAGTGGAATAATAGCACTATAATGGTGTAGAGTGATAATCTCCTAAGACTGAACATTTACACACACACCTCAGCTACCTGGTAACTAATGTTAAGAACAGGAATCCCACATCCAACCCACAAGAATTTCAATGTTTCTTTCCCTTAGTTTATATCTTGGAATTTCTCTTATCTCCAGTATCAAAGACACAAACGTATCTGGGATATTAGTTATTACACTCATGTCCTATTTGTGGGCTCCTCATGGGCCTCAATAATATGCTCTTAACTCTAAAGGAGGCACCATACAAATAGGAACCCGTGTCTAAGGCAGACACACTGGGTGTAGCTTAGCACCCTACAGGCATCGAGTTCAGCCAGATCATATTTGATTCCTCAGGGCTTGTCTAGATGAGAAGATATAATGTTGATTGCTGTGCATTAATACAAATCTGCAGCAGCGTTCATTTGTCTCCATGGTCCTTTGGAAAAATCACTGGTATACAAAGATATCTGTGTTTGAGGTTCAGACACAGCCATGCCTGCAAATCAAGATGGTGGCCAAGAGTTAATCATTCGCATTTTTATTCTCCACAGGTTGTCACCACTACACAGGTTTTTTTTTTTTACTGTAAATCAAAGTTGCACAAGTGTGACCTTCTGCTTAAAAAAAACTTTTTGGTTGCCTCAGCACAGCAAAAAAGCACATGATCAATAATGCAAAACTCCAAAATGATGCTTCCAGTCACTTCATTGCCAGCAGGCCCACCCCCAAGGCATGTCTGACAAATCAGCTTTCCACTTTCACCCTCGGCGAGAATGTGAAGCAATGCGAATTGGATGTCTGAATGCGTGGTAATGCATACTTTCTCACATTGTTTAAAAAAACTTTGGGAAAAGCCACAGAGGCTTTTCCCATGCAGTAAATGGAGCCTCCCCCCTTCTGAAAACCACGAATCA